>OX421332.1:7146287-8582697 GCA_949125395.1 Diaphora mendica
TTACTTTGTAACAAATAAAGATTTAAAGGCTTTAGGATTTAAGGCTGTCGTTTGTCCTCGTGCATCGCTTTTATTCGCATGGCTGGCTCCACTCCATGCGTTGATATCGCGTTGCAGCGCTACCGCTAGGTGTATTACAGTTATATTCAACCTAACCATGATTTCCACACATTTATTGGCATAACTTTACGCTAATTTTAAAGTAAATAAACTGATCAAAAATATTTGTTTGAAGCTTTATATTAATTTCATCTGTATTCCTCTATCCAAATAATATAAAAAATATTTCAGACACCTGACACACAACGTCGTCTAGCTTTAAACTAAGCAGAGCTTGTACTATGTCAAATAGATTGACTGAAAGGATCCTTATTTACATTTATTTTGTAAAAACATACATATTAAAACTAGAAAGTATTATTCAAAGAAAGTAATTATATATTTTGTAAATCTTAGCCAAAGAAAGTAATTATATATTTTGTAAATCTTAGTTAATACAAAACGTACACAAAACACATTTGCACATTATTTTTCTCACTCACACCTGCACAAATCGTAAGCTGTCTCGATCGCACGCACCGCATTAACCTTAAAGAACGGTTGGCTGGGACTTTTAGAATTGCGACCTGGGGGTTCGCAACTAAGTTTTTTTTTAGTTTTTTTTATAAAACCCTAGATTGTTATACCTCGTTGAATAGCTGATGAAACATAGATATTTTTAAGCATATCTGCAGAACAGGCGCCATAATATTTTTTTAGATATCAATTGAAGAAAAATAAACATTCCAATTTTTATTTTTTAGATTAAATCGTCTACAACAACTTATTTGTTAACATTACGTATAATATTGCTTATTAAGGTCATAAATCATCTTATTTTACATGTAAAACTCAAATAATAGTTATAATAACACCTACACATTTCAAAATATCTAAGCTGGCAGTCGAAAATCGGGCATTCTTTGTAAAAAACAATTAAATTCAAATATCTCAAAAACGTTGAGATTTAGGATATTGTGTTAATAGTGAAATCAGTCAGAAACGATGTCAACTACACGCCCTTAACGGGAATAGGTCGACTTACCCTGTAACCCGGAGAATAGAGCGTTATATTATTTTTAGAAAAGGTGACGTCAGCCTCACTGACGTCACTCCCTTAACTCATTAGTAGCACTCATGATTCAAAGGTAATAGAAACCCATCTCAATCAATCCGTCATTACACTCGTCGGTAGGTACCAGTAGGTACACTAATAAAACAACACAATTTCAATCAACTATGAATGTTTAATTGAAGCTACAGTTAAAATCATACATCGACACAAACAGACACCACAGGTATACTGTATTGTCAAGGTTAATTAGGTAAAACACCAAAATTCACAATTCTGCCTACGTCGATCTATAACTTCCAGTTTCGAAATGCGTAGAGCATTATGAGAAGAATACTGGCAAAGAAACTCATAGCCAATCTTTTCAATACACTTATAAGTTACAAATGTTTAATAGTTAATTACAACAATTAAGATGCCTATGTACTTAACTTATTTACAGCTTGTCCTTCCTTGTACAATGCTCAAACTAAAAGTGATCGTTTAATATTCATTCTCGCCAATACGAAACCAAACGACATCAAATGTTACTGGCGGTAGTCATGGCCGCCCAAATACAGGATGTCAATTTTTTTGTATTACCTTACAAAACAATAAGATATGTCACGCTCTATTTTAATGAAATGATAAATCCTTAATTAAATCATTAGAATTACTGTGATTAACCTCACGTTATTATAATTTAAATGTAATAGCGGATGTTAACAGGTTAGACTTGTTATTCACAATTATTTGAAATCAATTAATAAAACATTACTTTGCTCACAGACAATCGATATTCAATCTCCTATTTTATTATAATAATCGTCAGATAGTAACAAGCTTACAATTGAAAAAATATATGAAAAAAACATAGTACGTGCCTAACAAATTTGAGGGTTTCCTTCGATTTCCTTGGGATCCCATAATCAGATCCTAATAAGGTGGCAATGAGACCATGTGGTCTCATTGCCACCATATTAGGGGAGCATACCCTTTCGAATACAAAAATAATTTTCAAAATCGGTCCACAATTGACGTAGTAATCAGTGTACATACATTTTAAAAAAAATACGATGTAATTGAGAACCTCCTCCTTTTGGAAGTCGGTTAATTAAGAGTATTCCGTTTAGAATGTTATAATCAAATAACTTACTCAAGTAACCCTTTTTACAGGACAACAGAAATAATCGTTGTTAATAAATATTAAGATATTAATGGTCAGAACATAACATTCCGTTTCTGACTTTATAATTGATAGTTATGTTTTTCTAGAGACGCTAAAAATCATAAGTAAATATTTTCGCGCCGACATGATGACATGAATTACTAATAAATGTAGTGCATGTAATGCAACTCATTATCGGTGGTCGTTGGACAGAAGTGTCCTTACCAAAAATGTTTAAAAGACTCCAATAAATATAATGAAAATTCCCATCATTTAGATGACTGGCAATCCACAACTGTGCGCTTTTCCGGAAACTTTCTGCCTGGCGCAACAAAACTGTGGAATGAACTGTCGCCTGCGAAATTCCCGGAACAATACGACCTTCAAATCTTCAAGAAAAGAGCATACTCTTTCTTAAAAGGCCGGAAACGCACTTGTGACGCATCTGGTGTTGCAGGTGTCCATGGGCGGCGGTAATCGCTTACCATCAGGCGATACGTCTGCTCGTTTGTATCCTATTCCCTAAAAGTTGCATACAAGTAGTATGCTTACTTCAACAATGATAAAAAAGCACAGAACCAATATTTACTTATATATTTCATTCACAATGGCGGCTTTATCACAAAAACAACACTTGAATAGACAGGCAAGGAATGGTTATTTAACAAACGGTTACTTAAAATTTGAGTTAAGACTGTTGATGGAATACGAAGGATTATTCTTATAAAGTAAAATCGGTTGTTTCGTTTTCTTATCTTATTCAAATGCCTGTGAAACAAAGATAAATTATTTTGAAGTAAATACTGGGTAGATGATTGTTTTCCGATGGGAATATCTTTTGTTTTAGAACTGACTTCAGATTTCTGTCTTTAAATCATTGAGCTGCATTCCGTTATTCTACTGTGGAGGAACGGATGTCATATCCCTCCAACACAAAGGGAGGATCCTCCGACCAGGCGAGGTGATCATGCCTTGCGGGCCAACTGCCCGATGGTTGACGTTGGGATGTTGTTTATATAATAATCAGCGCGAGAACTTTTACTGCGCGATTCAGGATTGGTAGTTTCTTCGTATTGTACGTTACTACGTAGTTTAGTGTATATCCGGTAGATGGCGCTGTAGTATGTTATATTGTTGTTGCGCTGTATGTGGAGGTCGCCATATCTACAATATTTATTTATTTAAAAGCATTCAAGTATGTTTATCAGGTATCTCTTTTGTCGTAATTCAAAATCTGCCTAATTTGGTATCAGACGACTTGTGAGATATTTTGTCAAGATATTATTATGGGAGGCTTTTTTGCTATGAGTATGAGTTTAGATTACAACTATCACTATTATTTCGTAAACATGTGGATAGTAGAACTATTTTGACTGTATAATGTGTATGGCGGTATAAATTAATAAAAATACATGAAACGACCTACATTTTTACTACGTTTTGTTTAAAAAAATGATCTAAGAGTGGCTATTTGACTATCACTTAAAAAAGTCTCCCTACCTAGCCTTTACAACCATCAAATAATAAAAATAAACAAAATAAGTTATCGAGAGGTCATTAGTTCTTCAAAGAGCCCCTTTATAACGAGAATAACTTTCTTTTGTCGAAATTATTTCACTACGCTCCCTTATTGAGATTATTATTCCATAATAAGTACAAATTATGTTAATTTCAGGTACATAAGAAAAGCTTCTAATTTGGGTTTTGTTGTATATTTTAATGAAGTTGGAAAAATGTAACAGATAATGAGGGAAACGAAATAAATTATCTCCTAGCAGTTTCTAATTTGTACGTCTGTTCTGTCTATATATATTTTTAAGGAATCATGTAGTATTTTTTCTTTACTGAAGACAAAGGTACTTTGTAAGTAGTATTATACTAAAGAAATTAAAATTATATTTAACAACTAGCTGAACCCCGCGGTATTATCTGCGGTACAACAGCATAGTTATTGCGAATGCAGACAATGCAGCGTGGTGACCCACACCATGACGGCCTAGTGAGAGGCTTCTGCATCATTGGGCCTCCGGACTCGTACTTACCAACGAACACGACAGCACGAACGCTGTCATTTTACAATGATCTTCTGTGCAAGGGTAGTATTGCCCCGGTGGAGCCGCCCGTTCGTCCTGAAATCAGCGTGGTTCTACTACCTTGTACGCTGCACGGCGTTGCTGATCTAATAAAAAGTAGCCTAAGTTACTCCTTATATCATCAGCTATCTGCTCGTGAAAATCCCATCAAACAGACGGATAGAACGACAAAAAGTATATAAATTGCTTTTTTATGTAAACACCGAATATACCTTCACATTAGAAAATGTTGTTAGTTTGACATTACAAAGATACACTTAAATTTTATTTATTTGTATAGATTTTAATATCTTGTAATAGTCATGAATTAAATTTAAGTTCACCACAATAAAAAACCTATATTTTGTAGACATTTGAACCGTCATTGTCACTATGTTTGCCTACACTAACATTTTAAGCATTCAAAATGAAATTGATAATCAAAAAGTATCAACTAACATCTTTAATTCAACAAAACAGTAGCAAAAACTACGATCTCAGATCATACATACTTTTTTAACAATACCAGGCGTAGAGAACAGCAGTAAAAAACAATCGACACCTAAAATTGAGTTTCAAAATAAAGCGAAAAAGTATTTTCAATTTCACAGCAAACAACAGTGTGCTGGTAGCAATACGTTCGGAAAACTTGCCATACAGGCATATTTGCACTTCATACAGTATGTACTACATGTACATTTGGAAAATGTTGAATGGATTTCGGACATTCGTTTTTAGGGTTCGCTACGTCTGAGAATAGAACAACATTATTTTAAAATCACTAGTATGTGTATCTGTCTTTCTAAGTACAGTAACTCCAAATGTACTGTACCGATTAAGTTGAAATTTTGCCTATTTATTTATTTATTTAAATCTTTATGCACAAAAGTGGCAAAGGCGGACTTAATGCCATAGGCATTTTCTGCCAGTCGACCTTAGGGCGATGCAGAGCTAGCCATGGTAGATGCACAGAAATAACTTTAATTAAGAAAAAAGAAAATATACATACATATACAATAAGTAATAGTGATAATAATATATAATAAATAAATGTTTAAATAATAATATATAAATAAATAAATGTTTAAATAATAATATATAAATAAATAAGTGTTTAAATACATATCTTTACAATTATACATACATAAATATACATAATATAAGATTTAGAAGGGGAGAGTATAAAATTAAGGTGGATCTGATAGTGTGTTTAGAAAATGTTTCCGCAACATATATTTGAAAGTTTGCCGTGTTTTTGCCATTCTGATCTCGAGAGGAAGCGCGTTCCAAAGCAGGACAGACTGTATTAGGAAAGTGGAGTGTACAAATTCAGAGCTGTGAGGGGGACAGTGAAGTAGTAGGTTGTTAGAAGACCTGAGGTTCCTAGCGTGGTGTGCACCTAAGTATTGTAGTTGTGTGGTTAAGTAGGAAGGAGAATTTGGAGAAAATAGAATAGAATACAGGGTAGTCAATGCTCGTATCTGTCTGCGTATGCGAATAGGAAACCACTTCAAGTGGGAGCGATGCTGAGATATGTGATCATATTTGCGTAAATTGAAAACGAATCGAATGCAATTGTTGAGAAGACGGTCAAGCTTATTGAGCAGATCTGCATTCAGGTCAAAGTAACACATATCACCATAGTCGATAATAGGGAATATTAGGGTCTGAACAAGCATTACCTTAGTTTTTGATGGAAGGAAGTTCTTCAGTCTGTGGAGGGCCCGCAACGAGCCTGTAACTTTCTGACACACGGATGCAACTTGTTTTCGCCAGCTGAGAGTTGTGTCAATGTACAATCCGAGGTCTTTTACACTTTCACAATATGGAATATCCATGCCATTGTACGTAAGTGGTGGAAGTGAAGCAAGGTTGAGCTGGCTGATATTACGATTGCTACCAATGATTATAGCCTGACATTTATTTGGATTAACTGATACACCAAACATGTCGGACCAGTGTTTAATAGCTGCCAGGTCACTATTTACGATAGAAACCGCGGACGATACATTGCTCAACTCTGTTTGATAATATATCTGCAAGTCATCAGCGTATAGATGATAGGAACACTGAAGTTTTAGGGTAATAAAGTTAATGAAAATAGAAAATAGGAGAGGTGAAAGAATACCGCCTTGAGGGACGCCAGCAGCAAGGCCACACCAGTTAGAGTAAGAATCCTCTATACTAACCGACTGCTGGCGATCCCGAAGATAAGAGGAAAACCAGTCCAGTGCTTCTTGAGAGACTGAAAAATGGGATAGGACAGCAAGGAGGAGTTCATGACTGACGGTATTGAAGGCATTGGAGATGTCTGAGGTGGAGGTCTGAGAATAGAACAACATTATTTTAAAATCACTAGTATGTGTATCTGTCTTTCTAAGTACAGTAACTCCAAATGTACTGTACCGATTAAGTTGAAATTTTGCCTATATAACACACAGAACCCAAGGTTAGCATAGGAATGTAGAATATAAGTAATCTTATAATAAAAATGTCAACGGACAAACAACTAAACGCAGTAAGACGTAGATTCTAATAGTGCTTAAATTGTGATGTAGTTTCGATAGACTAAATCAAAATTATGTAGTTACAAAACCATTCTGTGAATAAATTTTGGAAACATCTGAAGCTGGTTAGGGTCATAAATGGGAGCACGGGTTGTTATCGACAGTTGTGATATGCTGTTAGTGGGAAAATTATATTAATAAGACAATGTAACTTGTTACCTAGTAAATAAAGTATATATTGGCGATCTCGAAAGACTAATTGTGGTTTAAAGATTGATCACAAACCTCCATATTGCTCCCTAAATTAATATTTCATCATGTGATTTTATTGTGCATTAACTTTTACAACGACGGTGATGGCGATGTAAGTAGTATTTATTATACAGGAACCACCGCTCCATAATACTCTAATGTTACATGGTAACGTATGACTTGAGTGTTGGTATGCCAACTTACAGTTACATTATATATCCTATATTCTATCGCTACAATGCATATAATCACGTCTTATCCTTGACGACAAAAGAATGTGTAGTTAGTTTTTTTTTTTATTTTTTAAAGACAACTCCCGCACTAGGAATAAATCCTGTGTCGCGGGGGACTTTACAAACATACATGAAACGGACACAAAGAACACCCAGACTCAGAACAACAATTTGTGGATCACACAAAGTGTTGTCCTACGTGGGATTTGAACCCACGACACTTGGCGAAGTAGGAAACGGCGTGGTGACCGTTAAACCACTAGGCCAAAAGTGCAGTCACCACTAGGCCAAACGTAGTTCGTAGTAGTTCGTAGTTACGTGACCGATAATATCCTCATATCTGAAATATGCTGTCATCGCTTACTTATGTATACATTTTATTAATTTAACTTTATATGACGTAGGAATAACTTTCTATTTGCTTAAATAAACTCTTTTTCTCCTCCAGAGAAATGTTAGCATTTTCACCTACCTCTGCTAATTTAAGAGTCAATAGCAAACATAGAGTAAAATGTTAGGGATAGTGTGCTAGCGTGCGAATTAAAAAGAATGAGAGCCAAGTATTAGTAAAATTTACGACATTGAAACAACGACTGCACGTTTGGCCCAGTGGTTTAACGGTCACCACGCCGTTTCCTACTTTGCCGAGTGTCGTGGGTTCAAATCCCACGTAGGACAACACTTTGTGTGATCCACAAATTGTTGTTCTGAGTCTGGGTGTTCTTTGTGTCCGTTTCATGTATATTTGTTTGACTGCCTCGTTGGTCTCGCGGTTGGCGTGTACGACTGCTGATAATGAGGTCTCGGGTTCGATTCCTGGGTCGGACCAAATGTTTGTATGATCTACAAATATTTGTTTCGGAGTTTGGGTGTTTTCTATCTATAATATGTATGTATTTACAAAAAAAAAAAGTATACATGTATTTGTATCAGTTGGCTAGTACCCATAACACAAGCTCTGCTTAGCTTGGGACTAAACGGCGTTGTGTGTTAAAATGTCCGAAATATTTATTATTTATTTGTAAAGTCCCTCGGGACACAGGATTTATTCCAAGTGCGGGAGATGTCCTTAAAAAAATCATTAAAAAAACTTAAAAACATTTTTAGAAACGTCAGTTACAAATAAGTTTGAAAATTGTAATTAAGAACTCTAAAATTCAATTTATTAAGGCAGATCACCTTATAACGAAATTGGTGAGCTTAAGAGGCTTAAAACATATGATCAAATACTTTTTCGTTCAAACCTAATAGATTTTTGGGTGAAAGATTTTCTAGAAGACCTACTTAGACGAAGTTTTTTCTAAAAGGTTTCAGTTGTAAATCTACTTGAATTGCGCATTTAATTTCTCTGAGGCTACTTAACATAAGGGGGACCGTATTTGTATAAACTAAATCCAAGACTTTACCTATAAAATATTTGAATAGAAAATGTTTTTAAAAATTAGTCTATACGTTTACAAATATTAGCTTTACGGATGGTAAGAAAGTGTGCTTGTTTATTACAAGCTTTTTATTAACTTGCAATGTATGTATGTATGCTTGTATGTTCGGGTGGAATCTTGCAACTCAATTTTGAAAGAGTAAGAGAGACCAGTAAAGAGTAGCCTTTGTCCTTCCTTGAAGATCAAAGTATCTTCATGCTAAATTTAATTGAAAACGATGCAGTGGTTTAGTCATGAATAGGTAACAGACAGACAGATAGAGTTACTTTCGAATATGTAATATTAATATGGATTATACAAGATCTTTGGGTATTAGACAACTGACATAAATACATTTATTTTTTCTGTAAATACTTACATATTGTACATAGAAAACACCCAAACATTTTATCCGACCCGGGAATTGAACCCGAGACTTCAAGCACAGCAGTCACATACCCTTTCGCCACCGAAGCAGTTACTTTATATTACTTCATAACTTACTACACTTCATTTGGATTATTTTTATTATGCTCATAAAGAGTTTCAACTAAGAAGCAGCGACAAATGGATGTATCAGACAAACAAACACACTTTAGCCGTCGGAGAGCCACGCCTCGGCATGAATGGGCCGGCTCGACTGGAGTGATACCACGAAAACCGGTGTGAAATGGTGCTTGCGCTGTGTTTCACCGAGTGAGTGAGGATACCGGAGGCCCATACCCCAACGCCTTCCCCTATCTCCCCCATCCCCCAAAGGCTGGCAACGCACTTGTGACACCTCTGGTGTTGCAGATGTCCATGGGCGGCGGTAATCGCTTACCATCAGGAGATACGTCTGCTCGTTTGCCCGCCTATTCTATAAAAAAAAAACTTGCCAAACATAGAGAACTTTTTCAATTTTCAAACCTTAATTCAACAGACCAACGCCATTCCAGTTCCTTGTTTACTTAATTCTTTGAGCGGATATCGCCAGAATTGCCAGTGCAAACATGAAGAATAAAATTGTTCGTGCATTGGCAAGAAGATTGCTTAAACAGTTTCGACAGATGTTGATTAAAAGGAAAACTGGTTTTACATTATTTTTTAAAGGAGGATGTCTTCCTTGATTATGTTCTGAGGGGGAAAAATTCTCGTCCTCTCTAACGCTTTTGAAATATTCAATCAAGACACTATACTTGCTAGCATTTTGTACTGTATACATATTTTAAAAAATCGTGTCACATTTTTGCTCATGATACCTAAACTATCTACTGGATTTTCACGTTATTTTTAAATGTGCATTGCTGGCATGTATAAGAAAGAATAGTTATTATCACGCTTAGACCAATAGAAGACGAGAATGATTGAAAAATGATTGAAGATATATATGTACTAGCAGACCCGGCGAACTTCGTACCACCATATTTACATATCTGTCTCAGCTTCCAAAATGGAGTGTACCACCGCGGACAAAAAAACCGGTTATCTTAAAAAAAAACCTATAAATATTATACACAAACCTTGACCCAATAATAGGGAAGACATAAAAAAAGAATTATTTAATTTGGTGCAGCCGATCGGAAGTTATGCGCGTTCATTTATATATATATGTCGGAGACACAAGAATAAACGAGCACATAAATCACAGGTACAGCCAATCTGGACCAAAGCCAAACACTAATCACTACTAAACGGATACGAATTAACTTAAACACCATCAGCAACCCCCCACGAGGGGATTGGGGCAACGCTCACCCCTCCGCGATGCCCTGTGGAATTCGCCACCTAGGCTAGTAATTCCCCCACTGATAAATATCGCCTCATACACACAATATAAAACACAGAGATACAATAAATCGCAAATCAAATAATAGATATGGTCGTCGCGAGTTCTGAAGAGAACTGTGTCCTGTTGCCGATCGCGCCGCTTTATATAGAGTGTTCCGTAGTGTTCGATAGTGGCGAATGTTTGTATCACTTTTATTATTTGGATACCCTCACTCCGACATATATATATAGATATACATCCTATAACACTTATATATATATGTATGTAACCTATTTATACATACATACTAGCAACCTGTCCCGACTTCGCACGGGTTCATCACGGAAAATATAATATAGCCTATGCTACTCTGAGAAGCTGTGGGGCTTATTTTTTTTCAACGTATTCAACAAATGTCGTTATATTTTAGCCAATTATTCAACTATTTGACAAATTATATATTAAAAACCTTCCTCAAGAATAACTCTATCTATTGGTAAAAACCGCATGTAAATCCATGTAGTAGCTTTTGAATTTCTCGCGAACAGACAGACGTGGCTGAGGACTTTGTTATATAATATGTAGTGATGCATAGTGATGTACATGTCGGTTTTTTTAACCCAAAAGCCGTATGATGTAGAGAAAATTTGGTATTTAGAAGGTTTTTGAGCAAAATAAAAATCACATTATCATAATCATAAATTAGTTAATATGTATTTCAATCTGACATTAAAACAAAATAACTGTTCGAATATTTTACGATGAAACTTCATCTTCGTCTTTTACTTCGTCTTCGTCTGATTTTTGGTTTTCTTTATGTGTAAATATAAAATAAAACTCATCATTATCCACATTAATAATAGGTCTTTACCTATGAAATTGCCGTTTTGTATGCAATAAGTGAAAGTACTTATTTTTTCAAACTATTTTATTTCTGTTATTCGAAGTTCAAGCTTCACGACAACGCGCGACCCCATACTGCGCAACAGACAGTCTCCAAGCTGGGGTTGGAAGCTCTCCCTCATCCGCCATACTCACCAGACCTTGCACCTACCGACTATTACTTTTTTCAAAATTTAGACAACTTTTTAGTGGGTAAAAAATTCAATTCCCGAGAGGCAGTACAAAATGCCTTTGAAGAGTTTGTTGCCTCCCGTCCAGCTGATTTTTACAAGAAGGGCATCAATAAACTGCCAATGCGTTGGCAAAGATGCGTCGATTGCATGGGTGATTACTTCGAATAACAGAAATAAAAAAGTTTGAAAAAATAAGTACTTTCACTTATTGCATACAAAACGGCAATTTCGTAGGTAAAGACCTATTATTATAGCTGTGCCCACTATTTCGTACACGTAACTTTTGGATTTTCAAGTTATTTTTAATTTATCACCGTTTAAACCTTCCCTAGACTACGACAAACATTTCAAAATCAAAATTGGCCAAACGAACAGCAATTGATTTTAGGGTTCCGTACCTCAAAAGAAAAAAAACGGAACCCTTATAGGATCACTTTGTTGTCTGTCTGTCTGTCTCTCAAGACCCTTTTTCTCAGGAACGCATGGAGGTATCGAGCTGAAATTTATATCAAATACTTAAAGACTTAAGTAGACAGTAGACACTGTCCCTTGGAGCTGCGAAAAAATCAAACTTCTAAACCAATGCAATCAAAAGATACAGCCGTTTATGTCTAAAATTGACACTGGCAAGGGAATCAATACCTCAGAATCTTGAAATTTGATACGAAGCAACATCTTATAGCACAGATAATGAAAACATTGCGAAAAGCATACATTTCTAGTTACTTCACGTAATAAGTCGTTTACGCTGCAAATCGGCACTCGCAAGGGAATCAAAACCTATAGGGTACTTTTCCCGTGTACTTGAAATTGGGTACGAAACAACGTCTTATAGCACAGATAAAGGAAAAATTGCGGAAAGTATAATTTTTTAGTTACATCATAATATAATATACCTACAGGTTCGTACGGAACACTCAATGCGCGAGTCCGAATCGCAATTCGCTGGTTTTTATATATAAGATTCGTAAATAACTCAATCTGTCTGTTACGCTTTAATTATTTTTAAATTTTAATAAAAATAATTTATATATGTATATTTCTTTCTAGTTAACGTCATAATTATACTAAATGTAATTCAATAGTACCTGTTTCCATTTTTTTGTCTCTATGTATTTTATGCTTCTTTCCCTTAGTTCGCGTCATATCGACATAGTCGATCATCACATGGCCTGTCAAGAAAAACCAAATAAAATAAAATTTCAAATCAAATCAATAAGAGTTATTTATAAAGCGATTATTTATATAATGAAGAAACATCAATAGCAAACCAAAACAAAAATAACCTAGAGCGCCTTGTTAGAATGCTAATTGTTCGCTTGCCACCTGGCTGGCATTCCTTTTTTTGTCAAAATAATATTGTATTCTCATAAGTAGAAGTTTTGTAGTGCAAGGAATTCATGCTTGAGGTACTACAAGTCTGACCTTTTATATTGGTAAAACCAATATTAGGCAATTTTTCTGCGCCGTGATAGTTTTAAAGCAATTATCTACATACATATTTCAGCCCCTCAATAGTAATATGCTACCCAATTTACATAAAATAAAATACTATTTATACCAAAATTATTCAACATATTAAGCCGAACAACATATGCGAAATTATGCGTCGTTAACCATTAAATGGGCCGTGTTATGATCCCACTTATTTTGAAACGCTATTGAAATATGAAAGCAAAATTTTATACTTACCAAATGGATTCACTGTAAGTAAATTTGTAAGTTATTTAATGAAAGATGTTACATAATGACTGGTATTTAATGGTGATAAATAACTTAACAATCTTCAGCATTATCAATCATTAACAACCTATGATAGTCCATTACTGCATGGAGTATAGAGATAACGAGTACAATCTTTGATGGGCTCCTAAGGGGAAAATTGTACGTCAAACATGACTAAATAATAGTTCGAGAACTGACCACGTAGGCGCTGGAGTGACAAGAGAGTATGATATCGTTTTAATTCATTTTATTAAATTGTGGTTTAAAAATTTAAAACTTTGTGTAGTAAGTGTCCGACAAACATAAGCAAATAATTGAATTGTGGTTTAAATATTAAAAACTTTGCGTAGTATCCTATCCGACAAACATAAACAAATAATAGTTCATTTGATTATCCTTTCTAATTCTTTAAATTTACACTCTTCGCACAGTGGCGTCACTTAATCAGTGCATTTTGGCGGACACTTTTTTAACTTCTAGATTGTACCCCTTATCTCTACACTCCATACATTACTGGGCAAAGGTATCTCTTGAAAGGAGAAAATAATACTTAATTAAATAATTTAGGTATTTGTAATTTAATTCATACGAAATAATTTGTAATTTGACTGCCTCGTTGGTCTCGCGGTTGGCGTGTACGACTGCCGATCATGAGGTCTCGGGTTCGATTCCTGGGTCGGACCAAATGTTTGTATGATCTACAAATATTTGTTTCGGAATGTGGGTGTTTTCTATGTATAATATGTATGTATTTACAAAAAAAAAGTATATATGTATTTGTATCGGTTGTCTAGTACCCATAACACAAGCTCTGCTTAGCTTGGGACTATAGTAGAATTATTTTGTCCGTGCAGTTTGGGTCATAAAACGTTGGAGCGGTAAAGCGAGTATTTCGCTCTCTCTCCCACTCATGGGCCTTATGGGCGGGCATAGTGATGCGCATTACTGTTGTCGAAAAGCGTTATCGATAGTGTATTTAGTTTGGCATTATGTGGGTTAGTAATAAAAAAGAAAGAAAAAATATGGATAAAACAACGTTTTCATTAAAATAAGAATAATAACGATTTAAAATAAATTAATTAGGTATCTATGTATTAAAAAAACTATAAGTACAAAAGTTTAGAATGCAACAAGATATATTAAAAATAAATTATTTGTATGTATTAAAAAACTTATAAGTACAATAGTTTAGAATGTAACAAGTTATGTTAAAAATAAATATATGTAATGTAGTTATACCTAAGTTTAAAATGAACAAAAAAAAAAGATAATAATGATAATAACTTACATCTAAAATTTAATCTAAAACTATTTACATTAAAACTCTACATCAGAATCATCAGAGTCATCGTCATCCACATGAATTACGAATTCTTCTGCCAGATGAGATTTCTTCAAGTCTCTCAAAGTCATCTTTTGGAGTTTTTCTGCATGCATCATTTGTTTTTATCGATAGTGGCGTTGCGCCTGTGCAACATGCTCACCGCCCTAGCCGGCCCGCGGCCGAGCTATGTTTTATGACCTCGGACAAAATAATTCTACTATAGATGGCGTTGTGTGTTAAAATGTCCGAAAAAAATATTTAATGTTAAGATATGCTAAGTATAGTATTGTTTACAATGAGAACAAAAAGCGTGTGGCTTGTGCACATTACAAACAATTAGGTTTGAGTACTTAGTTTTTAGAATAAATGTCTGTCAGTAGAAGCGTCCTGATTGGTCGGTAAAATATCACGTTATTTGACTTGCTCATTTAAATATATATATGACTAGCTGACCCACGCAAGCTCGTTTGCGTCTCCTCTTGCCCGTAGCGTAACAATTTTCCCCCGTTTTCGAAACATTCTTCATTGGTGCTCCGCTCCTATTGGTCTTAGCGTGATGATATATAGCCTATAGCCTTCCTCGATAAATGTACTATCCAACACTGAAATATTTTTTCAAACCGGACCAGCGGTTCCTGAGATTAGCGCGTTCAAACAAACAAACTCTTCAGCTTTATATATTAGTATAGTTATGGACTGTCCATATATAAAGCTCCTTTTCGTTTCAATATACTCCCACTTTTTTAGCAACTATAGATTGACGGCAAATGCCCCTTTTGTGGCGACCTTAACAAAACATACTAAAGGGCCACCTATCGCAGACACACCGTACTACTAATCCTGTTTCGCCATATAGAAGTTCTCCCGCCTATTAGCAATTTACATATACAACTTCCAAACATCAACCATTGGGCCGCGGCCCGTCAGGCATGATCACCTCGCCTGGCTGAAGGATCCTTCCTGTGTTTTAGATGAACTTAACTTCAGTTTCTCCATACATACTACTATACTACCTAAGTGGCACTAAAACTAGTTAGTCAAAAGTGAGAGTTTAATACCTATACCTTTGCCTATAATTATATATTTTATCTAAACACCCACATAAATAAAGTTAAACATAAATTACCATCTACATCAGTAATCTTGACATGATTTTTTGCTTCTACAACTGAAACATTTTATTTAAAAAAATTGTATCTTTTTTTTTTTATGTTTGGCCCTGCCAAAATGACTCTACTCTGCCTGATGGAAAGCATAAGCAGAATCCAAGAGTGGTGGTCACCATACTGCGAATGCAGACAATGCAACAATGAATTTTGCCATGGCGGGCTAGTGATGCTTCTGCATCATTGGGCCTCCGGTCTCGCACCCACCAAAGAAACACGACGGCACGATCGCCGTCATTTTACGTTGATTTTCTGAGCGAGGGTAGTACCGCCCCGGTAGAGCCGGCCCGTTCGTGCTGAAATCAGCGTGGCTCTACTACCTAATTCTGAGCGAGGGTATCAGGTATCAGTACCAAGTATAGGAAACCTGGGTGTAACTTGTCTTAGGCCGCGTTTTCGAACTCAGCGGGCAGCGGAGCGGCAGCGGGAGCGGAGCGGGGCTGCTAACCCGTTTTCGAAACCAGCGGGCTAGGAGCGGGCGCTAGAGCGGTTTAGTGATGTGTTATAAGAAACAATACCTCGTAAAATATAGCTTGATACGGATGACAGATTTCACAAAAAAATGATTAGTGATTTTAAATAATTAGTGAAAACGACTGTTTGATAATATTTTATATAATCATAATATCTACATATGCAATAGCGTCATAAATTAGTATATTAAATTTATTTTTCTAAAATCGTACAATCCAAGCCTGATAACCTTAAAAAAATCTTGATTTGTCGTAATTGTAAACACAATAATTTACTATATTGATAAGTTAGGGGGGTATTAGGTTACTATACTCGATCATTATAGAAAATAACAGGGGGTACAATGAAAAAAAAATAACATCAACAAAGCGAACAAATTAACAAGTTATAAAGATGATTAAAATGTTTTAATAACAACAAATAAATAAAATATAAAATATTAATAATTAAATAAACTTGCAAAAATCACAACATTGATAAAATTAAAATCATTTTTTATTTTATTTATTTATTTTAAAAAGACCTTAGACTTGACATATGCGCACACCCGTAAGGAATAGAAACCATGTACATCAAATATTAATGTTGCCAGGTTAAAGCCCATTCTCCCTTATTAATGTTCCAAACGTTCAACAAATCTGGTTACAATTTGGTCGGTTAATTACAAAATTGTGTCAAGTCTGGTGTGCAAGTGCAAGGTAGTAGAGCTACGCTGATTTCAGCACGAACGGGCCGGCTCGACCGGGGCGGTACTATCCTCGCACAGAAAATTAACGTAAAATGACAGCGTGCTGTCGTGTTTCGTTGGTGAGTGCGAGACCGGAGGCCCAATTAGTCTAGTCAACAAGTTCCATACTTGTTGACTAGACTAAAAGATGCAGAAGTATCACTAGGCCGCCATGGTGTGGGTCGCCATGCTGCATTGTCTGCATTCGCAGTGAGCATGGTGACCACTACTCTTGGATTCTGCTTATGCTTTCCATCAGGCAGAGTAGAGTCATTTTGGCGGGCCAAAAAAAAAAAAAAAAAGTCTATGTAATATTTGTCTAAGATTGATGCGCCTGCTCGTATGCCGCTCGCCACACGCTCGACGCTCGCTCGTCAAATAAAAATAAAAATATTTTCGGACATCTAACACACAATGCCATCTAGTCCCAAGCTAAGCAGAGCTTGTGTTATGGGTACTAGATAACTAATATAAATACATGAATACTTTTTTTTGTAAATACATACATATTATACATAGAATTTAAATATAATTTTTTGTAATATTTAAGTTCCTATCAAAATAAAATTAAAAACAAAAAAAAACAACCATTCGAACAATATTGCAAGTAATAAAGATGAATAAAATGTTTTTTTAATTAACTATTAAAATTGTTATTTTAATAAGTAAATAAATTTGGAAAAATCACAAACTTGACAAAATTAAAAATCAATAATCACAGGTGATTGCTATTTTATTCCATCCCTAGCTGACACCGCGACACTGGTGCGCACCGCCATAGAGATATTATAGATAGAGCAGAGGAGCCGTGCGAGTCATAATATATGTTCGATGAATGGGAAACGTTACTTCGAATACTTTTTACCGATAAACTCTTCTTCTACTGAACAATGCCAAATTTCATGTTTTTAAATTTTAATGTACGGAAGGAACGTATGATATCTCAAAGTTATTAGATTTTCTTGATTTTGTATGAAATAATACACCACACATATTTTCTTTATATTTTTATTATCATTATTATATTCATTCGTAAAAGCATTTATTCGATTCAAAAATGTTCGATGAATCATTCAGTAGAAGAAGTGCTTATCCAGACCCAGGGAGGGGAACCAGGCCTCCAGCTGTTCCTCGGTTAGAAAGAGAGAGAAGATCGCGGTACCTATCTGTCTGTGTGTACCTATATTTTATTACTTCAAACAACTTTATAAGGTACTAGCTTTTACACACGGCTTCACTCACGCAGACTTTCATTTCCTGATTTACCCCATTAGGGGTGGAATTTCAGAAATTCCCTTCTTAGTGCTCACTTACGTTGTATTAAGAACCTACATGCAACATTTCAGGATTCTAGGTTTAGTGGTTTGAGCTGTGCCTTGATCTCTCTCTATTTCAGTCACCTTCCTCTTTTATATATATAGAAGATTTTAGAGTTAATTTTATTTTATTATTCGAGGTTATCATAATAACAAGCAGTCCTTTACTGCGCATGCGTCAGTAGAGAAAGACAGATGGTGTACCGCGATCTTCTCTCTCTCTTTCTAACCGTTGGACGTTTCCGCTTACCGGCAGCCGTATGTCTTCCCTACTCTATCTATAATACCTCTATACGCACCGCTCGTCACCCGCTCGTCGCCCGCTCCCGCTCCGCTGCCGCTCCGCTGTGTTCGAAAACACTCCCATATAAATCCATACATTTGAACGTGCCGCTGCCGCTCCGCGCCCGCTCCGCTCCCGCGCCCGCCCCGCTCCCGCTGAGTTCGAGTACGCGGCCTTAAAGTCAAGTTAAGTTGATTAATTCATGTTTAATTTGTATTTAGAAATATTTAAGTATATTTCAGCAGTCTGGTGAAATGTCTTAAGTTATGCTTGACTGCCTCGTTGGTCTCGCGGTTGGCCTGTGCAACTGCTGATCATGAGGTCTCGGGTTCGATTCCCGGGTCGACCAAATGTTTGTATGTTCTACAAATATTTGTTTCGGAGTTTGGGTGTTTTCTATGTATAATATGTATGTATTTACAAAAAACATATGTATTACATATGTTACATACATATGTTACATATGTATTTGTATCAGTTGCCTAGTACCCATAACACAAGCTCTGCTTAGCTTGGGACTAGATGGCGTTGTGTGTTAGATGTCCGAAAATATTTATTTATATATTAGAAAATATTATCATAGGGAAATAATAATATAATCTTACCCCCGATGACTGGTTTGTAGTAGCGATCAATACCAGATCTTGGCACGCGACTGATTAATTCTTCCAAGAAAGCCTTCAAATCCACCTTCCACGTTGGCTCACTTTCACTGTCACTCACTGATCTAGGAACTTGATGAGACGTGGCTTATTTTAAATGATATCTATTTATATAAATGTTGGGTCTTAATACTATTTACTATAGTTAATTTTAAGAGGAGTATTTTCTTTGAGTAATATTTGTAAGACCCCTATGCGCTTACAATAAATAATAGGAATTTAAAGTTTTATAAGTAATCCTTGTAAGAAAAGCGGCATATTTTGGGCATATGCATAGAAATGATGAATACGACTTCATTCAATTAATAAATCGTAGCGATCATCGTGGACTCAAAATATAGTTGGATGTGGAAAACATGCCTATACCCTATTCAACGAGCCATGAGCCAAACGGTAAACAAACCATAAAAGGGTTCTTTAGATGTCACGATTGATGTAGGGAACTTATTTTATAAAAATAACTACGGAAGTAATACACAGACAACATAAGAAATTATTTTTTAAACCGAAGTCTATAAAACTTATGTAATCTGTTCAGACTTATTTGAAATCAAATATCATAAATGCCATAAATGATTTTCTTAATTTTAATTAATTATGTATTAAATTGTTTACATGTAAAAGAACCTAACAAAGAAGTTATTCTCAAACTTGGAACGCATTTTAATACGACTAAATGTAGACCACAGATACTGCGAACATTTTACATCAAAATGTGACGTTTTGTCATCGGTCGGGTCATACCCGCCATCTTTACTGTCGATCAACTTGTTTGAGAAACATTGTTTTCTTTGTTTACACTTTGGCTCAAGTCCAGATGAATAGGGTATAGATGCACTAATTCGCATGACTAAAGACAGGGAGACGTACAGAAATGTGGTCGCCGACCTCCGTAATGGAGATGGTGCTTGAAGAAGAAGAGGAAGTAATCATCCTTAAACGGTTTCTTTATATACGTGAAGCAAAACCTTTAGTACCCCTTTTTACAAAAATAGTGCGAATGGATCAGTATGAAATTTGGCACAGTTAAAGTTTATATAGAGGGGGGTGCAGAAAAAAAATGATTTTGGTTCAATTTCAACCACTAGGCGACCACGTACTCTTAGATAAGACACAGGATATGCAGATGTATGTCAACTAGCTGAACCCCTCGGTGTTACCCGCGGTCATTGACGTACCGCGGGTAACGTCGCGGGCCGAAGGTAGTCTAAAAGAAATTAGCCAAAGTTACTCCTTATGTCATCAGCTACCTATACGTGAAATTCCCGTTAAAATCGGTCCAGCCGTTCCAGAGATTAGCCGGAACAAACAGACAGACAGACAAACAGATAGACAGAAAAAATTGTAAAAAAAATTTGTAGGTATATGTACACATACATATGCATTTAGTAAAAAGTAATTATTTTAATGTTACAGTGAAATTCCAAGACACACAGATTTCAGACTCACATAAAGTAGGTATAGATGTATAGATGACACCTTTGAAACAATCAAAGAGGTCCGATCTAAGGCAAGATTGATTCAAAGCTTTTCAGTAGATATTGGATCGATTCGTATAAGTACAACGCAAATAATAATAAAAAAAAAACGATGGCAAAATAAGCTAATGTCTTGAAGATGCTGAGGCATCACAATATTCTATGAAGGGATAACTGTGTGCGTGCCAGTTTATTCACAACTGCCAGGTATTGTAAAACATGGCGATTACAAACAAGAAAATTAAGCTTAATCAGTGCAGAATTTTTCGAGTCTTTAATCATACATACGAGTAAACTAACTTAACATTTAAATACAAAAGCAAATACAAAGCATTTCTTTTTCTACTTAAATTTAATTTGCAATAAATTCAAAACTTGTAACTATTTAATGTCTGTCAATAGTCGATGATAAACTTAGAGTCCAGCCCAGGACGTTTTGCATAACAATGAATGTAGCCAAGCTGAGTCGTAACTAACGCAGCTTAATCAATACAAGTTGAATTTAATTCTCCAAAGCTTACGTCTGACATTTTAATGTCAATAATTGAAGCAATTTTGAATCATTTTTTGTCATATGGATTTTTGAAGCGCACAGATGATCAGTTCTTTGGCGGGTAATAGGTACTGCCATCATAGCCAAGTTGACTTTCTACAAACTTTAACCTTATTAGAAAAGTAATAAATGTAGGAGAATGACGTCATCTTAACGCTAAATCAGACGGTCTAAACAAAATATTATCCAATAATACTAGACAATAGGGGCGTTAACTATTGTAGAAAGAGATTTGAAGCGAAACAGTAGAATCCTGACTAAGGTGGCTGTTCCTTATTTGTGGGTGTCGGTACAAATTAATTAAAAATTAGTTAATCACAGTTAATAAGTATATCTTCAATTTGATTTCAGTAACTAGCAAGACACCATTGCTATGATTCAGCACATTTATATCGACCTGAGTGATACAATGATCTTACAGAAAACCAGTGCTAATCAAATCTATTTGGGTCTTGGAAATGACGTCATACCATCCTCTACTAACTACAGCCTCATAGTTTTTCTCTCAGGTTGCCGATATAATGGGTGAAAGTAGTCACTTTCTATCAGTTCAGTAGTCTGTTCGTGTAACTCCTATACTATTGAAAAATTACAGAAAACTATTTTTTTATTAGAAGTTTAACAATATTCATCCTTAAGTCTATGTTGACGCTATTTTTTAAAGTGTGCTGTGTCGGAGTCGATTGATATTTAAATTAATGTTTAACTTCATGTTTCAGTATATTTTTCAAGAAATCTTGTATCTTTTGAGCAGTTTCATGAATAAAACCGGTCTTTGGAGGATCTTTCTTCTTTTTACTTGGTACTTTTGGTGGTACTACGGCGTATTTTCCAACTTCGAAGTACAGCGTCTCTGGATTTAGGTTCTTCCAGGAATGAGGAAAAAACCGCACGCGGGACGACGCTGTCGAGTTTATTTTTTGCAAATAACAAAATATTCACTTATATCAGTATATATCAGTAAGTAAGTATGGCAAATAATACTAGGTATTTAAAAATCAAAGAATTTGTGATGACTTTGACGGATAACAATAATCTTGGCAGCATTTTCAGGTTACAATCTCATCACATGAAAAACTCTGCTCCTTTGAGCCTTTCCTAAACATTTGATATGGTAAATTATTGAGATAGTTGATACTTACCATGTTTAATATTGGTTTTATTTACGACTTTGGCCCTGTCATTTGGGGTTACTGTATCGGTTTCTGGAAAACATTAGACAGAATCTGTATTTTTTTTTTCTCTCTCTATGACAATAAAATATGTGAGGGAACGGGTGTCATGTTCAACACAGAGGGAAGATCCTCCAACCAGGTGAGGTGACCTGGCGGTCCGTGGCACAATGGTTGATGTTGGAAAGTTGTATCTATGCCAATCGGCGCTAGAATTTCTATGGCGCTGTAGTATGTCTTTGTTTTGTGCTGTATATCAAATTGCCGCAAATGTTTCAAAGAAGAATAATAAGGAAACACAGATAAATATACATACTCAAACACCAACTTCAATTGATCTCGAGTTACGTCACTTGATACACGAGATATAACAATTTACCACGGTATCTTTGATAATAACATAGACCCATAATAGTAACCTTTGATGATGCCATAAGGCGAAACCGGTCAGGTGTAAATAAAAATAAAATACTGGAATAAGTACAAGTGATTTTAATTCTAGAATATATTACAATAAGTTCCATCAAGTGCCGACAATCGAGAGTATAAATTACATAATGTCTTAAAGATGCTAAGGCCTTAAAACAATGTTTCCTCCGTAACCAGTTGTTTTGAGACAACAATTTACGGATCACTCAAAGTGTTGTCCACATGGGACATGTAGGATTTGAACCTACAACACTTAGCGCAGTAGAAAGTCACGGGACGACCACTTAAACCACTAGGCCAACCGTGCAGTCAATTTCGTCTATGTTTTCTCTTTCACTCGATTAGAGAAATAATTTAGTTAAAAGAAGTTTAGCAATTCATTCTCATGTCTATTTAGACTCCCATTTTTTTAATGCACTGTATTGTTCGTCTTCAAACTTCTGAACGGGAATGGCCTTGGCATTAATATAAATGGCGAGTGTATCACCCACACCCACCCTTAAATTAGCTAGTTAGGTAGGTCCAATTTCTAATAATATTAAATTCAACATTTTAAAAAACCCTCTACTCAAGCACTTAATCGAGTAATCATACGCCAATGATATTTTTGCAGACATTCTGTTATTCTTCCTCACTTTCACCCCCATAACTTTTAAACGACACAACCGATTTTTATGAAACAGGTCTAAGAACACTCGCACGTAACTCACCTTTCATACAAAAAAACTAAATTGAAATCGCTTCATCCGTTCGCGAGCTACGGTGCCACAGACAGACAGACAGACGTCAAACTTATAACACCCTTTTTTTGCGTCGGGGGTTAAAAAGAAGTCAATCGTAGGATCAAACTATCCCGCACACCGCTAATGACTGTTGAATGAAATATCAGTGTGTGATGCCAGTGATGACTTATGGTATAATATAGATACGGGAGGGCAACACTCGGGGTTTATCTGCGTGATCGAATCAGGACTAAGAAGATCTGCAGACGAACCCAGGCCACTGATATTGCCCGGAAAATTGTTCCGACAACCTTAATGAATGACGCGGGAAGCAGTTGAATTCGGGCAGTACAGGACCGGTTGGTTACAACCAGCTTCTCTGTAAAGAGAAGCTTGCAGGTCTTTGTTTAGCAACGGGCGTCTTTTGGTTGAGATGATAAAGATGATGTATTGGCCGTACAAGTGAATAGCATTGAAATTTACATTAATGTTTAATTTCACGTTTCAATAATTTTTTCAGAAAGTCTTGTGTATATTGAGCAGTCATATAAGTGAAATCCTTTTTTGCAGGGTCTTTCTTCTATTTTGGGCTTTAGGTGGTACTACGGCATGATTTCCAATATCGAGATGTAGCTTCTATGCATCGAAGTTCTTCCAAGAACGAGGAAAGAACCGCACGCGGGCCGACACCGTCGAATTTAATTATAATTTTTGCTAACAACAAATATTAACTAATGGAAGTATAATAACTCTGATGCGAATGATATGAAAAAAAACTGTCGACATATCAATTGGTCACAAATTATCCAATATAGATAAATCAATACTTTTCTTAAATAATCAAAGAATTCGTGATTACTTTGATGGAGAGTAATAATCTGGTTAGCATGTTTTCTCATCACTTTAATGACTATGCTCATTTAATATATTTGATATGGTAAATTATATTGAGACGTTTAATACTTACTTGTTTCATTTACGATATTGGCCCTGCGACTTGGACTCGTTTTATCGGCATCTGAAAATGTTTAGACAGAATTTGTGTTGACATTATTTTAAAATCGATAAATTCACTAATATGTTATATCCTTCATGGAAAAACGAATCCAGATACATATATACTTATACATCGACGTACGCATGGAACGTACTCAAGAGACCAGTCAACTACGCAGTATATATAAAATATATATTAAAGTGCACATGTGTGTGCTCAAACAAAGGTGCACTGTCTGTTCCCTCACTCTCATAACACAGTTAACAAGCTTATAAAATGACAAACATACACATATCATGTCGGCGTTGTACACCATGTTGAAATACTTTCTTGGCTTTCTTTTCCCAATCTAGAACAAAAAATATACTTTTGTTGACATAAGAAAAATAGTTATTTGTTATACAAGAGTGCAAAGTTGCTTTTTAACCGCGTGCTCAATTTTGATGACCGAGCAAGCGAAGGATTCTAAATTAGAATCTTGAGCGTCAGCAAGGTAATCAAAAGAGCACTAGGTAAAAAGAAATTGCACTCGAGTGCAACACGTAACTTTTCATCCCACCTCAGCGAGGAAATGACTAAATTACGTAAAAAGACAATGGCGCTGGCAAAGCAAATCAAAAAAAAAGTACACCAAGAAGGTTCCGAGTCTGAGTTTTTTACAAATAAAAAAAATATATGATAAATTCGACACCATGGAGGTAGAAGTTAATAGGTTTAGGGCCGGTTTTTCAATCCCCAGTTAAACGGTCTAATAACTAACAAGGGAATAAATGTATCCAGCTCTTTAACAAGCGAATAAACTTTTTGTGTTTTTCAATCGGGAGTAAACAGTCAGATAGTTACTTGATGCTCCTTCACAGCTATGTTCACTGTAATCATGCGCAAGTGAGATGCAGCTATACAGGTAGTCACACGTTAGATAAGGACCAGAAACTTTTAGACAACATTCAAGTTGACTGTTCTTTTTCTATTTCTTTTTGTCTTTTTTATGATTGCCGGTTTGGGATATTTAATTAAATGAAATGAAAGCATTCGATTATAATTATTATTTGTCTATAATAGATGTAGTAAATAATAATTTAATAAAAAGTCGTTTATGATATTCCTGTAGTTGAGTCCATAACAATTATTGTAATCAAAATTTATAAAAATGAAATGCCGGGTTTGCGGGTGGTGCATAGTAATTTTTTAAACAGGTGTTTCTACGTTTAATAAATATGTGTTTAAACGTAAAAAGTATATTTGTATTTATGTCAGTTCTCTGTACCTATTGGTGACGAGCAGATTCCCTAGCGGCAAGTCGCAGAACTAACGTATGACAGATAAAAATACGTATACACGTTAACATTCCACTTTTAGAATACTGTTTACCCTCACGAAGTGGTCCTAAAGTATTTTTTTTACTACTCCGTAGACGTCTATCAATGAAATCATTGTAGAAAGAATTTAAATGGTGACGAGCAGATTCCCTAGCGGCAAGTCGCAGAACTAACGTATGACAGATAAAAATACGTATACACGTTAACATTCCACTTTTAAAATACGTATTTTTTACTTCTCCGTAGACGTCTATCAATGAAACAATAACAATGCACTCGCTCTGTACATTAAACTGCCAGGTAGAAGTGTCTGTCATACGTTAGTTCCGCAAACGGCCACTAGGGAAATCTTCTCGTTACCAATAGTACAAGCTCTGTTTTGTTTCGAACTATATAGCAGTGTGTGAAATAAAAATTCTTCATCTTCTCCATAGTATCTATAACCTATATTTCTCTAATAACCCTTTTTACCTCAGAACAAAAAGTCAATCGAGTCAAAAACATCCATAATGTATCAAATATTCAATAACGACAACGTACTTAAACTTTACCACAAATAGGTACAAGAGAAATACACAACGTCAAATCACTATTCTACAGAATAAAACACTAACTGAGGTTTGAAAGCACAGATAAAGTTATCAGTCAGATTACAGCTTTATTCGTCTGATAACTGATGTCTGACTATTGAAAGACCCAAATTTACGCTAACTGAGGAATAAATGCTATTTGACTGTTTATCTGACTATTGAAAAACCGGCCCTTAATGATGTTTTGACTAAACAAGCTTAGTGCACATGATGTTCTAAATTCAATTTTACTTTATCCTCTAGCGAATAAAAACGGCTTTTGCACTCAGATATCGAAGGGCAAAAATACTCTTTACGGGATGAAAAATACATTTCTGATGATGATAATAACACTAATATGATAAAATTGTTTAAACAAAAATATCAAAATTTTATCCTTTAAAAATAACAAAAGTGTTTGCAACAAGTAACCAATGCTTTCTCGGACTTTTGCGATTATTTTATCTATTAAAATTATTTCTGCACTGCATTGGAATAATTCAGACGTTTCTTTTCTTCGTTAAATGATAAAGATAATAAAATACAACAAGCTTTATAAAGAGATCAATGCGGACACTTACATCTTCGCTTCCGGAGAACTTCACGAACTCTATGCGCTAGAATAATTAAACTTATTTTTAGTAATATTCATGCGTTGAGAGTTTGGAATGCCTTGGATTTTGGATCTTGGACAGCAAGTACTAGTTATTACTTTTAGTCCCCAATCGTACAATAAAAGTACTAGGTATGCCATTTCAATTTGTACGAATCATACCTTGTTGATTTATACTCAGTTTTTCCATCCCTCGTGATTACATGCATAGTGTTAATTATTTCATATTTGTCATCATTCAGATTTACACTAAATAATTAAAAGTCAATATGTCGAAGTTCATAAGTCATATTTTTTTACAAACCGAAACAGCTCAAAGTTACAGAATCATAGCAACCATCACAACGAATTGATTTTGCAGAATTCTTTATTGTGTTTATGACAAGTTGGTAACCCTCTTGATTTCCCAATATCCATTTTTTTTAATAGAGTCCTTAGATACATTTTAGAATTAAATTTACTTGTACTTATTCCACTATTTTATTTTTGTTTACACCTGACTGGTTTCGCCTTATGGCCCAGTAACCTTTAAGTCTGGGCAAACAGCGGACGGGACGGGACGGCGAAGCGACGCTAGCGGGACGGCATCGCGGCGTGGATGTCACACTGCGGGCGTGATGATCGCGCTAGCATCGCGTCGACCGACCCGTCGCACTCGGCGCGATTCCTCAAGCATTTCGAAAAGAGAGTTTCATTCAAGTCCTTGCCTATGGATTTCCATATCGCAGCTTTCAAATTCGCATTTTTGTACTGTTGATGGCTCAAGTCATACATAAAGGTGTAGCCTAGAACAATTTCGATAAATGTTTCTACTTTCTCCACGTTCATTTTTGTAAATAGATACAAAATTGGCGTCACGCCGAACGCGACGTGCTCCCGTCGCGCTGTCTATTTGACTACTCGAATGAATATCCATAAAACACAAAAATGTCATCGCGCTCACGTCGCGATCGCGCTCCGTCCTGCCGCAATCGTTTTGAATTCCCACCGAACGCGGCGGCGACGTGACGCGACCGCTAGTCGAGCGCCGAGCGCGACGGCTCTATGTGACATATTCTACAATAACTAATATATTACAACTCTTCACCACCCGCCAGTGTCACGTTGCCGTCCCACCCCGTCCGCTGTTTGCACAGACCTTTAATGATGCCTTTGAATAAGTACAAGTGAATTTAATTCTAGAATGTATTATAACAAGTTCCATCAAGTGCCGACAATCGAGAGTATAAATTACAGAGTCCTTAGAGTTTCCATGATTTTTATTGTAACAAACAAAAATTACCTTCAGCTAGGACTTCTGAAAGCAATAAACATTAAATGTATTAGTGTTAGTGTAGATTTAATTAATAAAGTTAATTAAGGATAATATCGCCACGCGGCAGCATTCCTTGCTATGGTAACGACAGCAAGGAATACCTTTAATGCACGCGGCGTTAACATTTCTCACGAAAACTTAAATTCAAAACTGTCTAAATAAAATTTTTCGATCGGAATCGATGTAGACCCTGAGCTATAAATGAGTTTGAGGGGAATCGTCGGTTACCAGAATGTCAGGTCAACTTGACAGCCTTAAAATGCATAGTAAAGTAGCTTCGATATGGATTCTCTATAGCATGTATGGAGAGGAATATTTACGATTTGTTCTGAGGTTTCTCTTTATTTTCCTTTCTCTTCCAAAAGGACAACTTCCACACTAAAAATATATCCTGTAAAGTCCCTCCCGACGGGATTTAAATATACATAAAACGGACGCAAATAAATATTTGAATTTATTTATGCCAACTGCAGCTTTCCATCATTGCTGAACACGACTACACTTCTACCCTCACAGCCTGCTCCGAGGAATTATTCGGACTGATCCCTATCGCCTCTTTCCGCCACTATCCTACGCGACAGAAGTTTCATCCCCATCATCTTGATGGTTGGCAGTCTACAACTGTTCTCCAGGAACTTTCTGTCTCGCACAAAAAAACTGTGGAATGAACTATCGCCTGCGGTATTCTCGGACTAATAAGACCTTCAAGAAAAGAGCGTACTCCTTCTTAAAATGCCGGCAACGCACTTGTGGCGCCACTGGTGTTGCGGGTGTCCATGGGCGGCGGTAATCGCTTACCATCAGGCGATGCGTCTGCTTGTTTGCCCCCTATACCACATTATAAATACCTGGCATTCATTTATTAGCAATCAATCATTGTGCTGTTTTCAAGAGACTTTTCCCCCACACAGTCTGGGGAAGAATCGTCGTCAGTATTTTTGTTTGACCGATACAACTTTTGACCTTCAAGACAACTGACTCATCAGTCTTCCTCAGAGGCCGACAACGCACTTTTGACTTTGCTGCTTGCCTGAACAGCCTTTGCTCATAGGTGTTGGCATCTTATACTCACCATTAGGTGACCCACCCACTTCTTCATCTCCTGAGGAAAAAAGTATGATATCCCTTACCATAAAATTATAATAAAAAGGTTTTAAATATATATGCGATATCTACGGAAGAGTGAAACATCAGAAGCATCTAACGATTCAAACACAAAATGTTTCAATATCATTAGAAGAGATGAGAATTAAGAACCCTTTAGTTTACACTAGTTTTTTCTCGCGGCTCCACCCGCTTGTACCTATGTCGGTTATGACGGGAAATAGTAGCCTATGTGTTATTCTGATGTATAAGCTATATTACTGTAAGGTTTCATCCAAATCCGTTCAGTAGTTTTTGCGTGAAAGAGTAACAAATATCCATCCATCCATACTTACAAACTTTCGCGTTTATAATATTAATAGGATTATAGGCCTTATGTGGCTAATATTGCACTTTCTTACATCAAACTAAAAGTTGGTACCTATTTGTTTTAATAAATTTATAAGTAGATTACATTTTTAATATGAGTACCTATAGATTTAAGTCATTATATCCTCCTTTGCACCCATTCCATGCAATTTGATTCATAAAATAACTAACTAAAAATCTAGAGTGATGCCTAAGTACAAAGGCGAAATAATTAACGCTGTTGATGATTCATTATGTCAGTTAAAATAACTTTTTCTTCGGAGTAGATATAAACTAAATAAACATACCCATGGACCGTCGCTGTGGAATTAATTCGGGTTCTGAAATAAAAAAATAATATTAGTATTGTAAATTTTGTTACTGATGTATTTTTTCCCGAATAGGTCTTGAAAGGTCCACTTGAGGTCAACTTGAGAAAAAAAGTTTGGGGCTATTTGTAGGTTAGATTAAACTTTTGAACAGTCCACGACACTCGGTTGACGTATAGTGAGCCTCTTGATGCACACCAATGGCGTTAATGGATGTAAGTTAAACCATTGAGGTAATTATTCGTTTTGTTTAATAAAAAAAAATCCAACTATACTACGGCAGGACAAAATCTTGATAAGAACCAAATAAAAAATAACATATGTTACAGAAATCAGTTAAAAGTTTTCCTTTAAACAAACAGAAAACAACTTTCCAGTTATAGAAGAAAAGGAATCAAGGAACGCCAAACAACATCATAAAAGTACCCAAGAGTTTAAGGTAAAGTACAAACACATAACATGTTTGTAACGAGTTCGTGTTTCTATATTCATATATACATTTGTATACACACCTCTGAAAGTATATTTAGATTCGATTAGATTACAGAGAGGAACTTTTGCCCACGTAAAAGTTCTAATGTAAACTGTAATAATAATATTTAATACTAAAGACTTAGATAATCATATAGATATTAATGGCACGGATAAGCCACCTATAAACGTTGTCTATCTTTTCTTTTCCCCTATACAGGTCGGTAAATAATTCTTTAAATACATAGATGACGTCTTCACGATGACTCAGAAAGATTTGCAAAAAAGACATTTCTGTGTAACAGGCATTATAAGTTTGAAGTGAATTTACGCTTCACTTTTGCCTGGTTATATGGTTTTTTAATTTTATAGTTAGCATCAACATATTCTGAAATATTACGTTTGAGAAGTATTCATTGTATTGTATTTTGTAAAGGTATTAAAATTACCGAACTGTTTTAAAAATCATTTTAGACATAAATTTAGAATTCGTGGTTTATATAAGTAAAATTTAGAAACAGATCGATAAGGTATATGGAAACCGAATAAATATACGATGTATTTTTATAATTTATTACTGAATACTATTGACTAGTTTTATAAATTACGAATCATAAACTTACAAAATAAACTAGTCACATTACTATCAACTTTTATATTCAGAACTATACGCAGATATACAGACAGAACTTGTTACAAACTTATATCAAAACATAAAGTGATAATGATGGATGGATGGATGGACAAACCATAAGTTATAAAGGAAATATTACTGAAAACAAGATTAATGTTAATTTATTTAACGCAAAAGAAATATATCAATGCTAAACGTTAAAAATATAGAGAAACTAGAATACCCGTGAACAAAATATCGACTTCAACGCAACACCGATTCCAGGGAGTTTATCACCTGGGCACGCCATTATTGCGGCGACACGACACGTTATGGAGGATTGGCTCGAGAGGTGTCACGGGACCCTCTCATACCGGCTGGCACAGGTGATCACGGGAAAAGGATGCTTCGGAGATCACATGTGTCTTATCCGCAAAGAGCCAACGCCTGAGTGCCACCACTGCGATGGCCAGACCGTAGACACGGCGCTCTACACACCGGCATGCGAGGAGCCGAGGCGTGCAATCGGGGTGGGTTCTCTCGCTCATCGTTCTCTCGCTCGGTAACATGGTTGCGGCCATATTGCGGAGCGAGAGCGCGTGGAACTCCGTCGTTTCTTTCTGCGAGCAAGGTATGCTTGCCAAGGAGACGGCGGAGCGGGACCGGGAGAGGTTTAGAGCTCTCCCAGACCGTCAGGCCCGGGAACGGGCCAGGTATAGCAGACGCCTCAGGCGCCGAAGATCGAAAAATGATCTCCGTGCGCTTATAGGGCGTAAGCCTGAGGGTGACAGATGAGTCCATCATGAGAAAAATGGAGTTTATCTACAACACTCTAAATGAATATAATTGAAAAAAAAAACCGACTTCCAAAAAACCATCCGACGAAAACTCCCTGCCAAAAACACTAAAAAGCGTAAAATAAACTGGCTCTTCATAAATTGCTATGTGCCAATTCTTGTCTATACCTAATTCTTTATTCATTTAAATAGTAGTGTTATTGTGTATGCTAGATACCTAAAATCTGTTTGAAGTCGGCGCCAAGCCAAAATGTAATAGGTGGTACCGCACTCGCCGCTGCCGGATAGCTAGCATAAAACAACCCAAGCGAGCAGACACGCGCGGGCGTTTATGAAGAGCCATTTTTAGTGCAAACAATCATAGGTTATCAGTAAGTTGAACTATTTCATATAATTTCTGCTGATGCGAATAACTTTAGTGGTTTGAATATGTATTAAAACTGAGTATGATTAGTTTCCAAAATTATGCTGAGATGCAAGATTTCTGTTACCGAGACGTGGTCTACGGGGCAATAGGAATCGTGTCCAAGCTTAAATGTCGTGATGAAACAGAAGCAGGCGAGTTACTTAAAGCAAAATAATTAAGGGGTTAGTCATCATAGCGCCTGTGACATCATCTCACCTAAATAACTTAAAAGTATACAACTAAAGGTCTATAGATACGTATGAAATCGAAAGAATTATCCTCCAACTCCTAACCGTTGAGGAGTTGTACCTTCCATCATCAGTTTACCTAAATAACTTGAAAGAATACGACTAAAGGTAACATACACACATATGACATTTAAAGATTTATCCTCCAACTCCTAACCGTTAAGGAGTTTTACCTTTCATCATCAGCTCATCATCATTAAATGATGACTACCAGACGCAAATACCGGCGTAGCTTCAGAAAATATACGAAAAACATAGTACGTGCCTGGAAAAAATGAGGGTTACCCTCGATTTCTCTGGGATGCCATCATCAGATCCTAGTTTCCTTATCATGGTACCACCGTCGGGACATCTACTTTTCATTAAAAAAAAATCATCAAAATCGGTTCATAAACGACGAAGTTATCCCCGAACACACATAAAAAAATATATATATATATATACGGTCGAATTGAGAAACCTCCTCCTTTTTTTGAAGTCGGTTAAAAATACTTCAGAAACACTAAAACTAAAGAAAAACACTTGATGAGTACATAATTTTACCAGGTAAATTGCATCTCTAGGCTAAAAAAGGAGAGAACTGCCATGGAGTGGATTGTTAACGGTTGTTGATGAAAATTAGTTATAAAATTCCCTCACTCAAATTCCCTTTAGACTCTTTCATAAAATTAAAAATGTTACTTACTTATCTCAATTGTTTTAATTCAGATAGTTACTCTATCTCTACACCTCTATCTACACACGTCAGTAATGTAAAGTCAATGTCTCCTTACCTTGTGATTAATTGTACTTCACTTAGCTCTGTAATTTTATCGGGTCCAGTGTCATATTTCTTTTCCTTTTGTCCAAAAATATGAACTATATTGATGACCTTATCACAAATACTTCAAAGAAAAAGATACCTGCGTATAGCTCCGTGAACAGAAGTTGGGAGTATCATTAGTATAGTATCATAGTAGTATCATAGTATCATTCACTGTTTTATAAACGTTATTTAATGGGTTCACTATATTATTTGGACCTACCATTATCCAAACATGATACATCTTTAACTACTCAAATAAAAAATAATCTTTTTGCATCTGACCACCAAGAGAATGAAACATGTCATTTCAAACACATCAAACAGATTTTTATTGGTATTAAAATATGCTAGTTTACTTTTGGTAAACTATGTTTTATCAAATCACACATAAATGCGTACTGTGTCATAACAGTGTCATGCGTATAAATTTAAATGGGCCTATTTATGTTTATTCTTTGACAGAGGGGAACGCCTACGTATGACTTCTCCCTACCATGTCGCTCTATGCTTAGGTACATACAAAGGATTTTACAAAATCATTTTTAAAAAAATGTTGTTTGTACAATGTTAATCAAAAATAATTTATAATAATTACGTTTATTTAAATTTGTACAGAAAACGCAATCGAAAAAATATTCTTAGGTTCAAAATCGTCTGTTGGCGTGCGTGAAATTTCTGGTGGTGGCGTTTCAACTTGTTGTGTAAAACTACCTATTTTGCTACGAATAACATCAACGATATCCATTAAATTAATTGAAGCTTCTATAGTCTGTTCACCGCCATTATTAGTAGATTCATAATTTTCAGATTCCGTGTTGCCACTAAAGTTATTAACAAAATTATTTCTGTCATTATTTTCTCTATTCGAAGCATCAGCATTAAAATTGAAATTTTCATTGTTTGACGGTTGATTACGCGTGTCACTATTAAAATTATTATTGTTGTCATTTGTTAAATGCTCGTTACTTAAATTAAAGTCATTCTCAAATTTAGAATTTTCAATACTTTTCAGTTCTATCTTTTTATGTGACTTATGTTTGTTTTTTCCACGAGTAGATCCCTTATGTTTGTCTTGTTTATTCTTCTTACTGTTACCTAAAAAATAGATTACTAAAACTGAAAATGTGAAGGCTTGATGAAAGATGTGGGTATTTCTAAGCAAAAGACGTCTAAAGTTTCGTTTATGTCCATTATGCTGTTAAATACTTACATAAAATTTAAAAAACCTTTGCAAAGTTTCTCTCATCACATCAACAGAATGGATATTTTTACTTTCAAATTTTACACTATCTAAAAAGCGAACACACGATTTTTTTTTATTTATTCACATACGATTTTGGAATTGAACTAATGAAATGATGCGGTGTAGGTCGAATTTAAACGTCCATCGATATATGAATACAAATTTTAAAAATAGCCTTACCGATCCCAAAAGGTACACAAGGTACATATACCTACTTTCGATTCACAATAATAGCAGAATGTGCCATCGGCTGATATTAGATGAAGCAAAAACGACAGAGAACACGAGACACAACAATCGTATTAAACGTCATGGAGTAAAAGTACCTAATGTTAGTTTTTTTTTAACTCACGCTTTTTGTTGGAGGATCTGAAATCTTCTTCCGAAAGTCCGGCATCATTGTCATCTACAATCAAATATTTATAGATGTTTGAAATGTTTGTATTGAAATCCTAGGTTTTAAGGCATAATGTAAACGAGAGTTACATGGCATGAACAGATGAATCACCACTCCCAAGTTTCAAGTGTTTCGAATCGATTATACTTAATCGTTAACGCCTCTAGTCTTTTTGTATATTGACTAATATTTTGTTTTGACAGCGCGACTTAGCTATGAGATTTCATCATTACCATATATGTATTTATTTGTTAAGTCGTGTCTCCTGCGGCTAAAAATAACAAAACAAATTAAGAAAACTCGTTAACTAAACATGTTAGCGAAAAGTCGCAGGAGACTTACTTTTAAACGAACATCAAACACGATTGCACGAAAAGCAAAAATCTTTTATCTGCTCGACAAAATGACTTATAGTACACTTACTTACTTACTTTTATAGTATAACTATGAATAATATAAGTATTAATGTTAGTTCAGTTCAGTTTCATTATACGAGAAGTATAAGCTGGGATGGTTTCAGTCCGCTTTGGATAACATGTTTGCTTGTTAAAATTAACAAAACAGTTAGGCCACGCCCATATTTTGATAAATATTTGACGTTTAGTGTTTAAAAACATAAAACAGTGTCGCAGGAGACCCGGCTTTAGTTGTCTAATAACATTCACGTTTGCAGAATGTCAACTTATGTAGCTTGGGAGGCAGATAGCTTGTGCGACTAGCGTTTCCCATCGCCATCGCCTTTGCAATATCTCCCCATAGACTATAATATAAGACGACGACCAACGTCATGAAACTTCACTGAATCAGTGAAAAGTAATGAAAAAACTGTTCAACTCCGATATTCTGTGGACCTGTGCTAACTCCGGTCGAGCCAGCCCATTTGTGCCGAAGTATGACTCTACCTGTGAAAACTATGTGACAGGCAATTTCTTCAAAATCATGGTCTCGTAATTAGATTTCACCGATTGCTAAAATTTACCTACCTATCTCAAAAGACTTACCTGCTCGTCTAGTTTGTTTATCAATTTCATAACCGTAGTTGTTAATCAAATAGTCAATCAAGACATTTAGATCCTCCACCATAGCTCTTGGCGAATCGTGTCTTGCATTTATGTGCTCTCCGCTCACTTCTGATTCATCTAAATGGGCATAAATACATTTGTTAATTCCTTGCGGTTGTAAATTAAACAAAGTATTCAAGGATTTCACTACTGTTCGTGTCAGTCTCTGAAGAAAGTTTTTTTTCTGTAATTCTAATAATTCTACACGCGTAAAATACAATGTACCTATTCTTTAAAAAATACAGTTTTGTTACTAATTGAAAAAGTAAAAGTACCTATGCAATATGAATTTGTACTGTAGGCATTTTTATTTTTTGGACATCTGACTCACAAAACCACCCAATTCCAAACTAATCAGAGCTGTACTTACCTACTATGAAAATAAGATTGGGGATACAAAGAATACTTTTTATGTAATTAGGTAGGTACATACATATTTTAAATATCTGCAGAACTTACTAACATTTGGCCAGACCCAGAAATCGAGACCTCAGCACAGCACGCTACGCTATTATCACTGCACCACCAGTGGTAATCAATATAAGTTTATGTAATAGATCGGCACGTATATCTTTTATGTTCGAATTTACTTAGTAGATATTAGTGGGTACCTGAGACAGGCTGTTCCTCATCTTCTTCAGGCTCAAGGCCACCACCACGCAATATTGGTTTACCATCATTTGTTACGACACCTGTCGAGAAAAACAGATAAAAAACGACAAAATAATGTCTTGAAATTTTATTCATCATACCTAGAAACAGTATTGGCTATTTTTTTTTTTTTTTTTTTTTTTTTTTTTTTTTTTTTTTTTTTTTTTTTTTTTATGGAATAGACCGGCAAACGAGCAGACGTATCGCCTGATGGTAAGCGATTACCGCCGCCCATGGACACCCGCAACACCAGAGGCGTCACAAGTGCGTTACCGGCCTTTGGGGGATGGGGGGGGGGATAGGGGGAGGGGTTGGGATATGGGCCTCCGGTATCCTCACTCACTCGGTGAAACACAGCGCAAGCACTATTTCACACCGGTTTTCTGTGAGGCCGTGGTATCACTCCGGTCGAGCCGGCCCATTCATGCTGAAGCGTGGCTCTCCCACGGTCAGGCTTAAAATATTTGAAAAAAAATAGTAGAAATAATGAACAATATCTCGAAATAGAGTATCAATTTTTTTTTTAGAGAATGTTTCCCTTCTACCTACAGGCTAAAATCGATAATTTGGCCTTAACAATAAGGGTTGTTTCATCTTAGCACTTCTTGTGACATAGTGCTGTGTGCTTTTGATAAAAACTCTCGCTGGAGATAGAAGCTCTCAATAGAAGATAACGCTGGTAAATTGAAAAGAATTCCAAAACTACGTATCTTGGATAGTAAATATAAACTTACTTGATCGAAAGCTGGGCAAAAATCTTTCTTCTGCGTGTAAACTCAAAGGAGTTATAGATATCTAAAAAGAAATATATTTCCAGATATAAAATGGAAAGCTTGACTATTATTAATTTACCTACCTAAAATAACAGCATTCGTGCTGTCGTGTCAGATTGGTGAGTGCGAGATCGGAGACCCAATGATGCAGAAGCATCATAATAGACCTCCATACTGCGGATCACTATGTTGCAATGTCTCCATTAGCAATGAGTATGGTGACCACTACGTACTTTTGGATTCTGCTCATGCTTTCCATTAGGCAGAGTACCTACAGTCACTTTGGAAGACTCATATATTAAAAAAACTGAATGAGGTAAAGTTGCCCGATTTCGGAGCTCTAAGTATCTACGTTCTCTAGAATTTTTCTTGTGAATATTAGGTCCGTCAGAAATGGGTATAAGTTTCTTGTAGTATAGAGGGACAGCAAGCGGACAAATTAACTGACGATCAGTTACTATTGTCCTCCTCAAGAATCAAGAGGAGAAGGGGTTCCTGCGGCTTTAACCAAATTTAATGCTTTCATCGTGTAAAGGAAGTTTACATCGATTTTCTGTGAGATTAATGAGACTAAATGTGAAATATACTCTCCCAAATTGAAATGTTTTTTTCAAATACATAAGTACCTACTTACTAATATAATAAATTCGAAAGTAAGTCTGTTTGTCTGGTTACGCTTTCACGGCTAAATTACTGAACCGTTTTGAGTGATGAGATTTTAAGTTATATAAATTGCTGCATATGAAGAAAATAGAATATTTACAAAGTTACGTACCAAAATAAATATAAAAAATAAAATCATATTTAATTAAAATAACAACAAAACACGACTTCACACAACTTTCTCGATTTATGTCGATTACTATTGAAATCGAAATGGCAGTCAAGCGTTTCATTGCAATTATTTTGTAGGATTATAGCTTAATAAAAATACTGCCTTTTACTTTATAAGAAGGTAATATTTACTAAGTTTTCGGTTACCGCATACTTGGATTATATCAACATTAAAACCTGATGAATACAATAGAAGATCAATGTAGTCAGAGTCACGCTGATTTCGGCGGTAGTATCCTCTCACAGAAGTCCAACCAATGGAGGCTCTAGGATAAAGCTTTCCATGAGGCAGAATAGCGTCAATTTGGCAGGCTCATAAAAAAACGATACTCAATCGTCTCATTTCAATTATTCTTAGGACACCTGATCAAATTTATCTTTGCTCAAATGATTCTAACAGCCTGTACTATGGTAACAACACCACTTACAAACATAAGTACAGAATAATGTTATAAATTTGAAACTACTCTGTCTGTCACGCTTTCTAGTTTAGTAAGACGTGGCGACCCCTGAAACCACTAGGCCAACCGTGCAGTCATTTAAAAGTATATACGGTACTTATATAAAAAAAAACAATAAAAAAAAAATTGTCTTTGTGCCGGCTAATCTCTGTAACGGCTGCCCGATTTTGACGGCTTTCACAGGCCGATAGCTGCTGTTGTAAGCCCAATATTTTATTGTTATTATATTAGGCTACTTTTGGTTTAGACTAGCTTCACCCTGGGGTGTTACCCGCGCTTGTTGTTGTACCTTTAAACTTGTATCAGGTAACTGGTTAAGGAATAATATTCATTCAATCTTACGTGTACGGGGTTTCAAGGCAAATAAATAAAATCACGTGTGTATGCATCATTTTTTATAATATATAAATTCTTATCAACACTATGTCTAAAACATAACACAAAACTATTTACATACAAAATTTAAACTTTTTTAAAAACCCATTTTCATGTGTTTTATAAAACATATATGCCTATTATAGGTACTTGCGTCCGTATTAACAGTGAGTTTGTACTCCTCAATATTAATATATTAGGACCTGTAGTTATATAGAGAGCCTTGGGGAAGGCCTATGTCCAGCAGCAGACATCTTACGGGTGAGCAGAAATAATGAATAATTACAATGTTACTAGACTAGAATTAATTCAAACATTTCATTTCTTTTTTGAAAAGAATAACTAGGACTATGTCATTTATCGCGGGGAACTTTATGCTCATGTTATGGACACATATAGGTCAGCAAGGACGGAGTGACGACGAAGAGACTCAGAAACAATTTAAATTTAATCTTAAGTTCTTCACAATACAACTGTATTTCGTACAACGCTGTCATTTTTTTTTAATTTAACTTTTTACTGAATGATTTATTTATTTTAACACTTCATGCACACATGTACATCAACTGGCTTAATGCCTGTAGTATATCCAAATATATAAATTTGTCGGTGTGTAATGTTTATTGTCGGCTCTTAGACGTGCGCGTCCACTCACCTAAGCCTCTCACTTTTGACTGAACTGTGTCACGATCGCACATGCACTAGAGATGACATAATGCTTCCTTCCCATTCATTCATTTCATTCAAATTCAATGAATGCTTTACGGAGTGAAGTGACTGAATTAGACGCATACACTACAATGCCCAAGGCATTCTCTACCAGCCAAACTTTGGGTAATGTAGAAATTTTGTAAGGTAGGTGTACTGTGGTGAAAGTCAGAGGTTATAAGTTTCTTCGGTATATTTAGAGAACTGACATAACAAACTAACATATATAACTAGAGATATACACAAATGAATATGGATGTATACACACTATAAACGTCCTAGATTGTATTTTAATTATGGTTTTCCTGCCATCTCGTCAAGAGGTACTTATTGACGTTCTTTTTAAATGAAAAATGACTTGACATCCTAAAAGAGAGTTTCTCTCTGAGTACCTGAGAACTAGGCTCTTCGCTGTCACTCCGTCCTTCGGTGGTGACCCAAAGTGTCCGTCGGTACTGACCCAAAGTGTCCGTCGGTACTGACCCAAAGTGTCCGTCGGTACTGACCCAAAGTGTCCGTCGGTACTGACCCAAAGTGTCCGTCTCCAACAAAAAGACCTGGACTCAGAACTATTTGTGTATTACACTATGTTGATCCGTGGATCGAACCTACACCACTGAGGGCAGTAGCAAGTGGCTAAGTAAGCGCTTAAACCACAAAGCATGTTTGTCGCTTATTTCGTGTAGTACTAAAACTCTAAGAAATAACACTTTGTTAATGTCACAATGGCAAGTTATGCAATGAAAGGTCAAGCACCTATAGTATAATAGCTAATTTAATAAGTCCGCGAAATATATACCTATTCTGTCTTTAAGACAATATGACTAAAACGCATACATTCTACATTAAAAGTAACATAATTCTCTTATAAATGTGAATTTAAGTGTTATCTATACAAATCAATAAAATTGAAGTGTCTGTTTGTAATTTCGAATTAACAGCTTTTCACTAACATCACATCAAAACACCATTTTTTTGTCTCTTTGTTCCGGCTAATATCCAGAACGGTTTGACCAATTTTGTAGGGACATTCACTGCCAGATAACTGCTGATATAAGGAATAACTTAGACTAGGTTTTTCCCCGCAGCGTTGCCCACGGTTGATGTTGTACAACTTCAACAACAAACCGCAGGCAACACCGCTTGTCTCAACTCGTTTAATACATAAAAAAATACTTATTTCGTATTTTAATTCTACGTCATGTTAGTTGGTCTTTCTGTGATCAGTGGATTTCTGGTGTGACTTTCAGGCTGATCCGTTCCCGACCCCTAACGACCTCGATGAGTAACCGACCGCTGGTTTTCTCCAACATCTGATAGATATCAGTAGCTGTGTGTACATCGGTACCGTTTATACTGACCACTATGTCACCGGGCTGAAGACCCCCGCTGTCGAACAAAAATATGATTAGTATATTGAACAAGTTACAGTATTTAGTTTAGCGTGACGTGAGCGTTACGAAAAGTGTGATCGGGCGAGGCGCAGTTGAGAGGGAGATATAAGTTAGTGAAGATAGAAAGAAAGATAGAGTTAGGTACGTATTATTATTATTTTAAAAGACAACTCCCGCATTAGGAATATACAGCCTGTGTCGCGGGGGACTTTACAAACATACATGTAAGAGACACAAAGAACATCCAGACTCAGGACAATAATTTGCGGATCACAATAAGTGGTGTCCCACGTGGGATTCCCGACATTTGGCGCAGTAGAAAGCTATATGGCGACCGCTTAAACCACTTTTTTTCCTTTTTTTTACGTGTGGAAACCCCCTCGGGCCGTCATCCCACCGGGGTTTGCGACGGGGCGGTGTGTCGGAATCGAACCGACTAAAACCAGACGGGAGGGATCCGGGAACTGCTGTTATTAACACATCTGAAACACCGCTTAAACCACTGGGCCAACCGTGCAGTCACACATTTTCTGTCTCCCTTTCTCTCATAGCCAGTTACGTTTCAAATATATATAAGACACAGTGTAGGCTTTGTACACCTTGAAGATTTATTTCAGTCATGTGGTCTAAAGCGCACTCGTTTTATTTGTTTTTAAGATGGATTGTTTTTATATAACGGTTTATATGTTTATACTCACTTGTAGGCTGGTGATCCGATAATAACTTTCCATACAAGGATACCATGTTCGATGTCCGATGGCATCTGAAACCGTAAAATAGTTTTTATAATAAAAATAAACTAAAAATGTAGATGACCACATCACATTACAAATGAACTAAAAGTGGCTCGAAAGACCAATGTTGTAAATGTTTTGTGGGTATCAATTTTATAATACATTCTAGAATTAAAATCACTTGTACTTATTCCACCTTTTTATTTTTTGTTTACACCTGACCGGTTTCGCCTTATGGCATCATCAAAGGCGATGGCAAAAAGGAAATGGCGAACCTTTGATGATGCCATAAGGCAAAACCGGTCAGGTGTAAACAAAAATAAAAAAGTGGAATAAGTACAAGTGATTTTAATTCTAGAATGTATTATAAAATTGATACCCACAAAACATTTACAACATTGGTCTTTCGAGCCACCTTTAGTTCATTTGTAATGTGATGTGGTCATCTACATTTTTAGTTTATTTTTATTATAAAAACAAAGTGTAATTAGAACATATTGAATCAGTATTAGATACAAGAAACTTGGCTATCTACCTAGATCGAAGGGCTAAGTTCCATACAACAGTAACCAGTAAAAGTGTATGATATATTTTTTAAATGTATTAGAGGTGTAAGTTATAAGTAAGAAGCGAGCTAAACTTACTCCGAAAGGAGGAAATTTATAATACAATTGGATTCAATTAAATTCGAATAATTTTATAGGGGATTAAGATCACTGATCACAATTTACTGGTTCTTTTCAGTTAAGTAATCAAATTGTTATTGCTCACCTCGGGATTCCTCATACGGAGTTCCATTAATATATTGGGTGTGAGCGATAGCATTGTGATGCCGAGGTACCGTTTGGACACTTGCGGGGACTTCGTTTTACCTGTAGAACGAGCTAATTACCACGACGTATTAAAATTCAGTATAAAAAAGGTTCACATTTATAAAACTAAACACAGTTAAAGAAAAGATATTAAAAATATGCAAGCAAGTAGACTATAATTTTACAATAAAGAACTTAATAATATATAAGAAAGGTATCGATTCGACCGGGGCGGTACTACCGCCGAAGACCAACATTTGTGTTGTCGTGTTTCGTTGATGAGTGCAAGACTGCGCCTCCGGTCGCCATGGTGTGGGTCACTAATGCTGCATTGTTGTATTGCAATGAGTATGGTGACCACGACTCTCAGATTCTGCTAATGCTTTCCACCAATCAGAGTAGAGACACTTTGGCAGGCCCAAAAAAAAAAATAAGAAGATAAAATATAGGTTGCAAATAAAAATCAATAATCGTTTTCTAGAGGTTTGCGAATCAGTTACAATAAGGTAGGTTAATAGCTGAAGAGTCTGACCACGTTAAGTTAAGCCGACATTGGGAGAAGCTTTTTTTTCTGGACCTGACAAAGTGACTCTACTCTGCCTGATGGAAAGTATGAGCAGAATACAGGAGTAGTGGTCACCGACCAATATGAACAATGCAACAATGAAGCATGGTGACCCACACTATGACGCGCTCATTGAGATAGATGCTTCTGCATCAATGGATTGTAATAGTAAGACGACTTTAAATATACAACAAAAGAGTTAAATTCAAATCTGCTTTTTGACACTGGGCGACCACTAGTAAATGATAAAAAGTCATTTCTTTAGTAAAGAAGAATGAACAGATTAAATCATAAAACATAAGCATGCATAAAACATGATTCAAACACTTACTCTTAGAAAGGAACTCCTTCACATAATCTATGGGGATAGCGAATGATATTCCCGATGTTACTTTCATGCTATTGATGCCAATAGCTTCACCATCGAGGTTGACGAGCGGCCCGCCGCTGTTTCCGAACGTAATTGGAGCGTCTGTCTGAATGTAGACCATGTCTTTGCCTGAAATTTTAAAAAATAAAAGATTAGCATTCACTTCTGATATTTTTTTAATGAGCCTGTTTACGCTTAGTGCAGAAAGTTAAAAAAAAGACATGAATTATGATCGAATTTCGACCACTGAGCGACCACTATCTATACTTAAAATAAAAATGTTAAAGGTCCAATTCTGTACTTTAAAGATTTTGAAATTTTTTTTGGAGGGCTCTCTATAATCGGTACTGAAACCAAAACTGTAATTTTTTTCATTTTTGTCTGTCTGTGTCTTCAAAAAAATAAAAGATAACGGGAAAAGTCTTTTTTGTCTGCGACTGTACACTGCCTGTGGGAAGCTGAGACAGATATGTAAATATGGCGGTACGAAGTTCACCGGGTCGGCTAGTATAAATTATAAATATGAAACTGAATTATTTCAATATTCAGCTTTTAACTATTTTAAATATGTTCTAAAGAACTTCAATTTCTAACTTCTTACCTCTCAAGCCAAGTTCTTCACTGGCCCTTTGTGTAGAACTTACTACCCCAGCTGTTACTGTGTTACTGAGAGCTAGAGGACTGCCCATTGCCACTACCTGTAAATGAAAAGTTTATGTATAGACCAAATTGTATGCATATAAACCTATTTTGTGTCACACAGTTCCATTGAGTTTTAAAATTGCCACATTTTGGGTTCAGAGAACCCACATGTGATTGCCAAAAACAAATGTATCCACAACGTTTCACATTCGGTGCTGATTTTGGGATGGAGGCATCATAGGTCCACACTTTTTCGAAAATGAGGATGGTCGAGTAGTGACTGTTACTTACTAGTGCTCGATTTCGCGACATGATAACACAGTTCTTTCTGATTCAGTTAGATGATATTGATATACACCATATGCGCTTTCAACAAAATGGTTTCATATTATACATGCCCGTGAACAATTCAATTTATGTATGAAACATTTTCTAGTCTTGTACTCTCTTGTTTCGGTGATCAGATTTGACTCCCTAGATCTTGTGATTTAACACCCTTAGATTTCTTTTTATGGGGTTATTTGAAGGCAAAGGTCCATGTCAAGAAGCCTACCCACACATTACAGGAGAAAAATTAAACACTGCATCAATGAAATTCAGCCACATTTATGCAAAATGATCATGGAAAATTTCAATTAAAGAGTGCTTATTTGCCACCGTAGCCGTGAAGGCCATTTGCTCCATGTGATATTCTAAAAACAACCCATTTTACGTATTTTATGATTCATTAAAAAATCACAATCAAAAGACTGAAAACTGTATTATCTATTTAATTCTAATCTTGCTTTAATTTTGGGACACCCTATATTTCTAAAATTCTTTAGTGAATTCATTTAGAAAGTAATGTAATACAAACCCACTCGCCAGGCTGTATATCAGCTGAAGAGCCGAGCTTCATTGTTGGTAAGCCCTTGACAGGGATGCGGAGTGTAGCTAAATCAGATTTCATGTCTACATCTTCTACAAAGCCCGTATGCATGGAACCATCCTGAAAATGTACAGTAAATGTTGAATATAAAGGTGGCAAAAGGATAGTCTTTACAGTATAAGAGACTTGTAGTGCCTCATATAGGGTAGAGTCAAAGGATTGATCCTGGATCATTTATTTGGTGGTAAATTAAGACAAGATAGTTGGTGCTCCTTGGCGGAGACCTTTTTTAAGCAGTGAATAGCAATAGGTTGATATATAAGAGGTGAAGAATGCAGGTTTTCTTAACCGACTCCAAAAAAAGGAGGAGGTTCTCAATTCAAGTGTTTTTTTTTATGTTTGTTACCTCGTAACTTTCGACTGGGTGAACCGATTTGGATGATTCTTTTTTTATTTGAAAGCTGGTGCTTCCCGTGTGGTCCCATTTAAATTTGGTCCAGATTGAAGTAGGTTTATTTTATTAAAATTTGTATATTATTATCTGAGTGTCATCAGTTGAACTCATTAATTATAGAAATTACTTACAGATTCAAACTTAGAAAATTTTTGGTTGAATTTTCAAAATGAAAATATATTTCACACCTACTGCTTTTGAGAGACGGGTCAGTTAGTAGGTAATGATAACTAACAAAACTTATAGACAGTACAGTGTTTTAAGCAACAAAATAGAGGGTAATAACTCGCAAGGTCTTGTCACAAATGATAAATATTTATTAGCCCCCTTAGTTACTTATTCATAAGACTCATTATCCTGTATTAGCAGTATGCCCATTCTATAATAATACTAGCGACCCGCCCCAGCTTCGCACGGGTGGATATCAGATGCCCCCGCCCACGACACGATTCGTGCATTTTAAATCTGTAATATCTTCGAATATATTCATTTAAATTAGATATTGTAATGGGCCATTTTGATCTATATTAAATGCACAATGTATTTAATTAACTAAATTGTATAAGGATTCATTCTGTATTGCTTAAAATCACTTCATAAATAAGCCATTATTTCTCATAAAAAGAAAGGAATAAAAAATGGTTGTTGTGGGTTATCCCTAAGAGATAGACATATATTGTCGCAGACTTTTTTGTAGTACTTTTGAAGGTGTACAATACTGTAGTACATTATTTTGATCTATCTCGTAGGGTGCAACCAGCGTTTGCAACGTAAGCGCAAAAAAATGTGTTAATTTGCTACATCACATTAGAAACCTCGAGAATTAATAGTGTTTCCATACTATGTTATGCATTTATTATACATTGAAACCTTCCTCTTGAATCACTCTATCTATTAAAGAAACCTGCATCAAAATCCGTTGCGTAGTTTTAAAAGATTTAAGCACACATAGGGATATAGGGACATAGGGACAGAGAAAGCGACTTTGTTGTATACTATGTAGTGATTATTTGAAATAGTCTACAATTATTTTACTTACTTCTAATACTCTTTTTTTTTACAACTCCCGCACTAGGAATAAATCCTGTGTCGCGGGGGACTTTACAAACATACATGAAACGGACACAAAGAACACCCAGACTCAGAACAACGATTTGTGGATCACACAAATTGTTGTCCTACGTTGGATTTGAACCTACGACACTTGGCGAAGTAGGAAACGGCGTGGTGACCGTTAAACCACTAGGCCAAACGTCAATCAAAACTCTGGACATAGGTTTAGTTTACATTTCACAACAATATGTTAAAATAACATCACTCACCATTAACCGCACATTTACTAAAGCATTTGGCTTATTCACCACTACGTGAGCATTAGTCAATATCAACCCATCTTCCTTTACTATAAAACCAGAACCATTGGATAAAGTAACTGGCTGACCAGAGAACAAATCGAGTCTACGAGTGTCTTTTATCTCAATATACACTACAGATGGCGCCGACACAGCCACTACATCAGCGATAAAATTATACTTCTGTCTTCTACCCTTCAAATCATTAACAACAGTCGCAGCTATCAATTTTTCTTTAACACTAACATAACCTATAACCGCTGCGGTAGCCGCAAGAATACCGAAATAACTAGTTCTATTTTCACGATTATTATTATTATATTTATTAGACCCTTGTATTACACGACAGGAACATCGGTAATTTATGTTTAAAGCAGGCTTTATTTGTATCAACCGAGAAAATCTCGAAATATTCATTGTTGATAGTGAAATTGACAATAAGATTGCGAAACTGTGACATTGTCAATATGTCACTTTTTTTTTTTTGGGATTTATTGACCTGGTAACCTTTAAGTCAAGTCAATATGTCACTGTTGTTAAAGCTAGAGATGTTCCCTTTATAACGTTAAATCGTTATAGCGTTATTTTCTACAGATGCAAAATATACTAATGAATGGATGTAAACATTCGAATACCGGAATTTAATTTTTTCAGCGTTCTTATTTCAATCACCGTGGGATAGCCACGCTTCGGCATGAATGGGCCGGCTCGACCGGAGTGATACCACGGCCTCACAGAAAAAAAATTTGAAAATTCAAGTAAGTATTAGCAGTCACTATATCTCAAGTCATTAGACCGAATGAACCGATAGAATATTATAGTATATCATCAGATGAACTATGTTTGTGATATGAAAAGACCTACCTATTAATTAGATAGCTTAATTTCTGCAAGGTTTAAACTTGCATTTAATGGTTTATTGCCAATAGCAATACACATACAACATACACAATAGTGTATTTATTTTTTAGTTGATAGCCCTAAGTATACAGTGAGAAACCACAAATTAAAGGAATTAATTAAAACAATTTTATGATTGATAAATAGTAAATTTATTTCTATTGTTTCCAATACAATTATATTTGTAACACATGACTATAACTATTAATACATTAATTCTAACACTGTACAACAAAATGTAACTTAATTTGTCGATATAAAAGTAGGAACTATAACTATTTACAAAGATACTTACAAAAAAGTTTATTTAAAATAATCTTATCAACATTCTTACAGTCAATCAGATCTATATGTTTTAGAGCTTTTAGCATTGGCAAAGGTTTACCAGGGGAGGACCTAGACGAAGTAAAAAATCTGTTAAAGTTGCCATAAGTAAAGTCGAATTTTCTAATCTTGAACAAATATGTTTTTTATGACATATAGGTGTCTATTTTGCCTTCACTATTCCATATCCATAGCATCCTTGGTTCGACTGAAAAATATTATTACATCGAAATCCCACACATCGCTGTGTCAATGTGGAGAGTTATTCAGTTACACAATAACTATCGTCTTTATTGTTTATTTATTTATACTTTTTGCTAAAAAATAAATAACATGTTCTCGACTAAGATAATAGAGATTTTCTTTCAGTCAAACCTTTAGGTGTAACAGAGTTGTGTATGGTAGGTAAAAAAATCGTATAAATTGCACGACTTTTTGAGTATAAGTAATAAATATATATTTACATTCATAAATAATATAGACACACAAGATTAATATTATTCTGATGACTCCCTCAGCATGTCTCTATAGAATAGACAGATTGCGTGGGTACTTAAAAAAAGGTTGGTTAGTGGACATCCTGATTTCTAGTGGGAGCCGTTCCGTTTACAGCTTCGACATCGAAGGAAGAATGAACCATACTGGAATTATTATTTATATCAATTAACCCAAGTATTGTATCATATATGTATATCGGCACTCAGCGACTTCATCTTTGTGACATTTAGAAAAAAAACAAGCGCCATCTAGTAAAAACAATTTGAACTATTTCGAATTCCGCATTAATTCGAATCACTCTGATGAGACTTGATTATACTCTGTCCATTCGTTTATTTTCTCTTTGACAGTTCAAGAAATTTCGAAATTAGTGACGCCCTCACACATTACCGATTCGATTTGAAATGAAAAGCGATTTTATATAGGAAGAACTTTCAATCGATTTATTTAAATATTTTTAGTTTAAATATTAATTATTCCTTTATTAGTTTTTTATATTATGTAAGAAATAAACAAAAATAGAAATAATAAATCAGTAAATTAGATGAATGAACAGAGTTATTGTTCTTTACTCTTGGTTTGATCCTAAATTCCAAGATTTCGACTTAATTCCTTGCAAATAATCAATCTTGGAGTCATATATAAGTATTATTTTTATTTCCTTTTTTATTAAATTTACAGAAAAAATACTTACATGATGTCAAATTATTTTTATCTTATGATCGATTTATCGTATTTCAAGTACTGTTTTATAGTCTGTGGTTGTTTGTTATGCACAGGCCACTTCACGAAAGTACCGTCACCGTCAATAAAGTACGACATTACTGTAGTACATTATTCCGAAAAAAAAAACGGTAATTTATAGGCGTGAGCTGTCAAAAAGAAAATAAACGAATGGACAAAGTATAGTCGAGTTACTAGAATTATACCAGTCAATAACGAAAAACACTCAATAATATTAATGAAATTATAGTAATTTATAGTCCAATGCGCAATCTAGTGGTCTCACTATTGATAAAGTGATTCCTCAGATCATTGTATAATTAATTTATAATTTAATATTAATATGATTATAATATTATTAGTTTCTTCGCTAATTCACACATGACCTTGAATTCGAGGCTGAGTCGTTTCTAATATTGTATAAATAAGCTAACAAGATACGGAACTAAGTAACCAAAGATTTAGTTCTATATTATCATGATAAAATTGTATTAGAAAAGTATGTAACTCATTTAGAGTCTTTACACGCCACTCTGATCGCTTTTGGGCTTCTCCCATCTAGGTTTTGCATAAATCGTCCTATGTCCAGCAGTGGACTGTGATAGGCTGATGACGAATGGGCCTTATATACCATTAATTTAGTCGTCAGGTTTTTCCTGTTGTTGGATGTATAGAACTCTGTATCTACTTACTTAAAATATATGTAGGTATGTATTTCCATCGCTTAAAAAAAGCATTTCAAGTGTCGACGTATATTTTTTGTTTCTTCAACTTACTCCATCGTGTTTTGGAATAAATTACAGATATATGTACCTACATATATTTAAAGTTAGAGTATAAAGAGTGATATCTATAATATAACAATATAACATTATAAAGCGATAAAGTTTGTTTGTTTGTTGTGTGTTTTATGCCTCGAATGACATCATTGAATAAGGATCCATGAATTTACAATCTTATAGCTTCTCTCATCTCTATACGAAAATACAAATACATTTTAATGTCTACACTATCTATTTGGTATATCAAAGTTAATTAGGTACTTAACAATTATATCTGAATTACGCCGTAATTTTCACGAAAAAAAAAATTTTGCTAAATTGGTAATTTCTTAATGAATTCCAACCTTATTCGTCTTTTGACAAGGTATATTTCACTTTAAAAAAATATAATAATGTTTTTAACAATTAGATATGTATTTAAGTCAAGATATTAATCTCATTCAAATACGTGAATAAAAATTAATGGAAGTAAAAAGGCAAATATTTTGGCACTAGGAAATTATTTTTGCAAAAATTAGGCAACTACCCACATTTTAAAGAAAAGAAATCATTAGCTACAATCGCAATGTATACCATCACCGTTCGTTACTCCATTACCATTTAGTTTACCATTCACTGATTTACCATTTGACACTCCATTCCCGTTTGCCACCCCTTTGCCATTAGCCACCCCATTGCCATTAGCAACTTCTTCTAGGCGGTAAGTGTAAAACACTGAACAGAAAGCTGAATCATCTCGTGGTAATTCGTAGTTGACATGCTTCGCTGCAAGCCAAGCTGCCCCCAATGCAGATGAAACTCGAAGTTTCACTAGCTCGAATTCAGTTTTAACCTGGAATCATTTGAATTGCATACAATTATACGATTTATAAGTACAGTGATACTGGACAACTGGAAAATTTACATATTACCAGATGAACTAGAATACGTTTATCAGTGTAATTTAGAGTTTGTACTCTTATACATTTCAACAGATTTCTAATTTTTTTTTTGACTTGTTGTATTTTAAAACAATAGATTCATAGATTATATAAACGGTATGTTAAACACTATATTCTTCTCAATCAATATTCAAATGACACTAAGAAGTTCTAGAGATAAGAAGATTATATATAGTTCTGTAGGTAGTAGAGCCACGCTGATTTCAGCACGAATGGGCCGGCTCGAACGGGGCGGTACTACCCTCGCACAGAAAATCAACGTAAAATGACAGCGATCGTGCTGTCGTGTTTCGTTGGTGAGTGCGAGACCGGAGGCCCAAATAGTCTAGTCAACAAGTTACATACTTGTTGACTAGACTAAAAGATGCAGCAGCATCACTAGGCCGCCATGGTGTGGGTCGCCATACTGCATTGTCTGCATTCGCAGTAAGTATGGTGACCGCCACTCTTGGATTCTGCTTATGCTTTCCATCAGGCAGAGTAGAGTCATTATGGCTGGCCATACATAAAAAAAAAAAAAAAAAAATTAAATAAAATAATTTAAAAAATTATGAAACTAAAAACAGATTTAGAATTCAAACACGCTTCTTCATTGCTTAGGTGATCAGTGGAACTGTCAAAACTTAATCAGTCCAGAGTATTTGGATTTCGATTTTTGATTCGAACATACGGGTCCCTAACAAGAGATTCATTACGTCAATATCCGAGCACAAACCTGTTTTCTAGCTAACTCCTTCAGAATTCCAGGTTTGAGTATATCCCAGCTGTTCCACACAGAGCCAACGCAGACCACACGTACTCGTTTAGCAGAACTGCGTACAGCGAGGGCAGCCATGTGATCAGCGAGTTTAGCTCCAGCACATTTGAACAAGTGTAGCGATAGAGCGTCGCCTTGGTACGCTAATAGAGCTAATTTTGATGTCACACCTGTTGGACAAAGATAATTGAAATGTAGGTATTACTTACTTTTTCCAATGATGAAACAAACCCCTCAGGTAACTGTGGGATTTGAATTCTTGGCATTCCCGTGAGTATCAAATTTTTTCAAACTGATTGTAAATAAATATTGCCGCCTTTTAAGTAGATTCCTCCCAAAATTAGGGGGACCAGGGGGGTGAGGTTCGAGAGTAGTGCCTATGGTAGCCTCCTATACTCAGTTAAATAAACTTGCTATTACTTATCGCTAAGATTACTCATGTGTGTCGAACCATATTATTACTGAAGTACTAGGATAGATAGACCCCTTTATTTTCTGTGCAGATCTCCTCCTGGATACCACTTGCTGGTGGCTATGTCGAAATTGAACCGACTAAAAACCGCACGCCGTCTCGGATACTGAAGCCGGGGGACCAGGTGCACCCTAGAAAGGAAAACCCTGGGAAGATAGAGATAGACCCCTGAGTACAGAATGAGCTTAAATGGAAATCGTAAAGGCCCAAATTTGAATGCAAGCGCCCTCTGTTTGTTGGTTTGCTCACCATTCGCTGTAGAGATCTTACCAGCCCATCAATAACGTTCGTTTATCTACATACATTTATCCTTAATATCATCAACAACCCATAACATCCCACTGCTGGGCTCGGGTCTCCTCGCAGGAGAGGGTTAAGGCCATACGTCCCCACGCTGGCCAATTGCGGGTTGGGGACTGGCAAGATAACGTTGTGGGTACGTTGTAATCTTGCCGTTGGATGCTTTTAAGCCGCCCAAAGGCCTCCAACTAAGCTTCACGACTGTTATCCTAGGATAACAGCTGGGACCGACTGCTTAACGTGACCTCCGAATCACGGAGACGCTCATGGTATCATGCCATCAGCGGTCACCCATCCAGGTACTGACCGCGCCGTCGTTGCTTACCCTGGGTGATTGTTTCTAATCACCGAGTGCAACGGTGCTATGAGCGCCTCCACCTTAATATAGATTATATATAATTGGCGACATCACACTTACCAGCAAACATACTCTTGTCGAAGTGTTTATAGGCGTGTGGAAGCAGATCCGCTCTGGTATCAGCATCAAAGTGTTCTCTGATGACTTCCCACACGCGATCTGTTCCGTAGGGCGATGGTTCCAGGCCGTCGACGTCATCAAAAACCGTTTTCACTGCTTTGTGAGCTATCCAGTACGCTGTAAAAAGTTTAAAATATGTCATACAGTTTTTTTAGTGTTGGGTTCTGTTCTGGAATAGGATACACTGCAGAATGAAAGGGTGGTATTCTACAACTAATGATATGTCTAGTGCTACCCATACTTAGAATTACGGGGATCCCCCCTAATGGGAGGGGATAGAATTAGGGGGGGATGGGCAATTGTTCTCACGTAACCTTATTCACTCTTGTCGGCTCATTATGTGCCGAAGTGCGGCTGCAACGCTCTAAATATATCCTTTCACGGAGTACTTCATTAATGTTTTTTTATTATTAATAAATTATTATTACTCCGTGTTGAATCAATAATATTCGTGTGGTCAAGATATAAGATACAGTGTGTTACATACCACCGCCTTCATCTCCCAGGATATATCCCCATCCACCGCAACCATACTGCTGACCATCTGGAGTCCTTATCAGAGCGTTTGATCCCGTACCTAAAATGAATGCAGAAAAGTCATTAAAGTAAAAATAAATATCGACGGGTAGAAACTCATAATTGCATGCGTCTTGAAATTGCAATTTAACGACCAACTAATTGTTATTTATATATGTTAAAAACTTGAAATTATTTCATGAAAGAATTGAGTAAATATATGTCGTCTGAATTAGTTTTTTCGTTTTTCAATCGTTCAAAAGTTTTTCAAACATTTTTGGTTATCAATGATTGACTATTTATTGAATTGTCAAAAGGTAAATAAACTCGCTTAGCCAACGTTTAAAAATATGTTATAAACTTCAATATATTGAAGTTTGGTTTTATTTTAATTTTAAATTGTCCCTATGAAGATAGCTAGACAAGTATACCAAATCAAATAAATATGTAAAAAATCTGTAAAAAAAATTGCAACGTTAATATTATTTTACAAGACGAAATACGATCACATTAGCCAATAATATTCACAGCGTTCTGAGCTGTATTAATATCTAAGGCGGCTTTTGCCGCAAGCTTTCCTAAGAATACCAGGGTCAAGTACCGCTGTTATCAGTAGCACTATATGACGTAATAGCATCGCCCACCCTTCATGACCTATGGCATAACTAGTGGGAGTTCTGATAACCTATTTCAACAATATTTCTATATAAAGGAAAATGTACATTGTAACTTCGTAATTAAGAACATAATTAAATAAGGGATGAAATACTGAAACCAATTGTTTGTAAAACTATGTACAGGACAGAAAGAGGTACTCATAACTGTGAATACTTTTTATTTTAAAAAGTACTAGCGACCAGCTTCGCACGAAAGTCTTTAAAATTCTCGGAATTCTCTACTTTAATGTGCATGTATTACCTTCATATAAACCTTCTTCTATTGTTATGTATATGCATGTATTACTGAAAACTGCATTAAACGGATTTTAATTAAGTTTTCAGTGAGAAATACATATGTATATTACACAATAGACAATAAAGTAGTTTAAAAGATCTAATCTAAGCGAACAGACAGTAGAACTAAGAGACTTCATTAAATTAAAAGTTAAGATAAAATTAAAACCCATCCCTGTTTTATGATCTTGTATATTAGGATTACGATGTATATTAGGAAATTAATATTATATGTTCGTTCCTCAGACACAGTAAATACTTAACACATTTTAGCGCACTCTAGCGATAATCGTCCTTCTCGTCCTAATCGTACTTCTTATTTTTGAACCTTTAACAACTCTATGAACTTTTGACGGCTCGACGCGGCTCTATTGGTTTAGTTGTAAGTGATTCTGGTTCAATTCCAACCCAGGACAAATAATTGTATGATATCTAGGTGTAATTAAATTATTATCTATTCAATTATATAAAGCTGAAGAGTTTGTTTGTTTGAACGCGCTAATCTCTGGAACCGCTGGTCCGATTTGAAAAAATATTTCAGTGTTGGATAGTACATTTATCGAGGAAGGTTATAGGCTATATACTCGTATCATCACGCTAAGACAAATAGGAGCGGAGCACCAATGAAGAATGTTTCAAAAACGGGGGAAAATTTATACGGGCAATAGGAGACGCAAACGAGGTTGCGTGGGTCAGCTAGTAATAATAGCTAGCAAATATAAAATACATATTTCTAAGTATTTAGTAACTTATGTACAGTCTGTTAACCAGTAGTGTGTATGTATTTGTATGCTTTTGAAAGTAGCACTTATATTTTCAAGGCTAAATTTCTGAACCGATTGCGATGTAATTTGGCAAAAGAACAAAGATATAGGCTTCATTTACTATGTGTAACAGCAACAATTTTAATCTCTTATGTTATTACAATAGAGTTGCTCTTTGCTCTTCATAACTATGATGCTTTAAATATACAGCATTTCCAAAGACAGTTGGGTGAACGGAAAGAATAAGGTAATTGTTAAGTATGTTTCTATGTTATGCCTTTACGCTGAAAGTACTCAACCGAAATCATAGAATTTTAAAGGAACGTTGTCAAAGAGACATAAGGCTTTAGGTATCGATCCTTATTATTGTTCCTTCAGACCAATAGTACATGCACCCATTGTATCAAGAAGGAAGCCGCAAACAAAAGTCAGTTATATCACAGATTACATTTATCCTGGAATTACAACTGTTTATATGTATAGTTACAACTTAGCTTCTATGAATCGTAGTATACATATACATTAAATGCTATGAAATATATTTAGCTTTAATTCCGCGAGACAAATATCGTCGAGCGTCCGAGCTCAAACGCTCGACGAGTCAACATCTCCTGAGGATGCCCCGTGGAGGGGCGAAACACGTGTCGAGTATAGGTTTGGTTGCATGGCATGCTAATTATTTCTCACTTGTTTTGTATGTGTACATATGCATGATACCCATATGTGCATGTGAGTATGCATGACGGTGGGATTTGTGCCCTGCTTTCAGACCTGGATATTTGTCTCGCGGAATTAAAGCTAAATATATTTCATAGCATTTAATGTCATGGATTTCCGCAAAGTAACGCCTGATTCCATAACTTATATACATATACAGTCTTAAATCATTAACAACAAATCCTCTATCCAATACAAAAGGAATTATACAAAACCGACTTCCAAAAAACATCCAACGAAAACTCTCTGCCAAAAACACACTTAAAAGCGTAAAATAAACTGGTTCTTCATAAATTTCCTATACCTAATTCTTTATTCATTTAAATAGTAGTATTGTAATGTGTGCTAAGTACCTAGAATCTGTTTGAAGTCGGTGCCAAGTGACTATCGCTTAGACTTTTGTATTTGTTCGTTTGTATTCTTTTTGGCTTAGCACCGACTTGAAACAGATTTTAGGTACCTAGCACACATTACAATACTACTATTTAAATGAATAAAGAATTAGGTATAGGAAATTTATGAAGAACCAGTTTATTTTACGCTTTTAAGTGTGTTTTTGGCAGAGAGTTTTCGTTGGATGTTTTTTGGAAGTCGGTTTTGTTTTTTTATAAAAAGTTTTTATTTTTCAGTTTTTAGTGCAAACAATCGTAGGTAAGTAGTAAGTTGAACTATTTCATCAAATTTCATCATCAAGAATACAAATTAATGTCTATACGTACGTGTAATATTAAAATCATCCTCTAATCCCTTTAAGGTCTTCAAACAATCTACTCCTTCACTGTCCCACTCACCGCTCTGACTTTGTACATTCTACTTTTCTGGTTTAGTCTGTCCTGCTGTGGAACGCGCTCCCTCTCGGGATCAGGATGGCAAAATCTCGGCAGAGCTTTAAATATCAGCTGCGGAAACATTTTATAGACACGCTTTCGGATCCACCACAATCTTAGCCTCTCCCCTTCAAAATTTTATAGTATGTAGTTATATTTATCTTTATGTATATATAAATTTATATGTATTTGTGTTATATAGCAGTAATTTATAGTATATAGTAGTAGTATCAATATTTTATATTATATTCTGTACATATAAGCAATATTTAATAAATACATTCTTTTTAGCATATCATTTAGAATTTTCGTGCATCTACCATATTTAGCTCTGCATCGCCCTAAGGTTGACTGGCAGAAAATGCCTACGGCATTAAGTCCGCCTTTGCAACATCTGTGCATAAAGCTTAAATAAATAAATAAAAATAAAATAAATCCCTAACTGTTGAAGAGTTTAACCTTCTATCATCAGCTCACCTAAATAACCTGGAAGTATACGACTGAAGGTCTTTAGATACGTATGAAATTGAAAGAATTATCCTCCAACTCCTAACCGTTGAGGAGTTGTACCTTCCACCTTCCATCATCAGCTTACCTAAATAATTTGAAAGAATACGACTAAAGGTAACATATGTACATATGATATTTAAAGATTTATCATCCAACTCCTAACCGTTAAGGAGTTGTACCTTACATCATCAGCTCATCATCATAAAATGATGACTACCAGACGCAAATATCGGTGTAACTTCAGAAAATATTCGAAAAACATAGTATGTGCCTATAAAAAACGAGGGCTTCCCTCGATTTCCCTGGGATCCCATCATCAGATCCTGATATGCTGGCAATGGGACCACCTCGGAAGCATACCCTTTCGAATACAAAAAAAAAATTCAAAATCGGTCCACAACTGACGGAGTAATCGGTGAACATAAATAAAAAAAAAAAAAAAAAATACATACAGTGGAACATAGAACCTCCTCCTTTTTGGAAGTCGGTTAAAAACATAAATAATAGTTGACGAGATAAACAACGTTAAGCAAACATAAAAAGTCTTTTTATGCACGTTTGGCCTAGTGGTTTAACGGTCACCACGCCGTTTCCTACTTCGCCAAGTGTCGTGGCTTCAAATCCCACGTAGGACAACACTCTTTGTGTGATTCACAAATTGTTGTTCAAGTCTGGGTGTTCTTTGTGTCCGTTTCATGTATGTTTGTAAAGTCCCCCGCGCGACACAGGATTTAATCCGAGTGCGGGAGTTGTCTTTAAAAAAAAAACAGTTCATATTAGCAAAGACAAGTTATTATTAAGATATTTTGTAATACATGTCATATACTCGTACAAACAAGTATTTAAATACACAAGGTAATAATGCTGTTACTTGGAACGTAAGAACTGTTGACAAGCCTCTGTGTACAACACAAAGAATTAAATGGGTGTGTACACAAACCTGTTTATTAATACAATTTATATTTAGTTATACAACCGATAACTCTGTTGGCACCTGTTCCAAGAAAACTCAATTACTGTTGTATTTGATACTGATATTTTAAAAGTAATAATAAAAAAACGTGGAGAGATATCTACTCTATATATTTTTTTAACATTCTTGATGTAAGGAATGCGGGCCTTGCAAAGTCCAGAAGGTGCAATTTCTGTACCTTGTAGGTATACCTGTGTTTTGATTTTTCTTGTTAAAAACGTTATAAATAAGAAAAATTAAAATAAAATATGTACTTGTTATGTCGAATCACAACAGATGTCTGTTATTTACTATTGTAATTAGGTCAACTCATATAAAACGTCGACTGGCGCTACAGAGATAACCCTTAGCCTTGAGCTTTTGATGTCAACAGAATTGATTGCAATTGAAAATTTTCCCGCCAATTTGCCTAGTGAAAGAAATTTTTGAAAAAATAATCACAAATATCAACAAAAAGAAAAAACCGACTTCAAGAACTGAACCAAATTTAAATGGGACCACTGGAAGCACTGGATTTCAAATTTAAAAAAAAAAAAAAAAATCAGTTCACCCAGTCTAAAGTTATGAAGTAACAAAAAAATACAATCGAATTGATAACCTCCTCCTTTTTTGAAGGCGGTTAATAACTTAAAACTGTAACTAGTAATTTCAAATTCAAATAAATTGTTCCGCAATATAGCTCTTACTTAATGGACGTAAAGTGTAAATTAGAATGGCCATCTTCAGCATAAATGAGCCGGCTCGTCATAGTTGTCATACCACAGCCTCACAGACAACTGGTGAACAGCAATTTTTCCGTGGTATTCCACCGAGCTTCACCGTAGCCAAAAAAAAACCTCCGCCTTTTTTGTGTGCGGAAATCCCTCCGGATATCACCTACTGGTGGTTATGTCGGCTCCGGAACCCCGACATACCTCGGACCTCAGATTACAAAAGAAAGCCAGATGGAATGTTCTTGTCAAATAACATGAAGCCGATTGATTTATTTTAGTGTGCGTGACAGCCGCTGCGACACTGTAGGAACACGTACACCTTTGTGCGTGTAATGACGCCATACGCAGTAAAAAAATTCCATTTTTTTGGTAAATATTAAGGTTGAAAAAAGGGTATTTTAATATTAAAGAAATTTAAATATGGTTTTTATTTCATTTAATGTTACATACTATGCAATCTCTCAGCAACCTTTATTTTGCACTAACTTTTTATAATATTGTCGTTTCGCGTCTAAATTACGTGTAAAAATTATAAAAAGCCAAAATAACTTACATAAATAAAAGTACTTCTAATGTATGCCTAATATTTTTTTTTATATCCTGCGGTTATACGGTAAGTACCTGGGAAACAAGTTTCGTACTATCGATCATTCTCAACCATTCAATTACGATGTGAAGCACAAGTTAAAGACATAAAACACATCAAGACACAGAACAGCAATTTGTAGAAACATCCACAAATTGTTCGTATGCAATAATTATCAGAAATGATTGTATGTATCACCAAAGAATACTTTCAGACGAGGCTTGGAACCAAGTCCCTAAATATAGAAATCAGGTTCACTAATGTCTCTAACAAGTAATTTCCCTAATTAAGGGGGAAAAAATAGACAAAAACTGGTCTCACAGTGGAACTTGGTTTTTTCCATCTTCTTTTTTTTGATTTCGGAAACTACTCTTACAGTGTTTAATGATGCAAGACGGCATTTTGAAAATAAAATCAAAAATCACTCGTGACGTGAACACAATATGGCGGTTTGTCAAACACTGCCTCGATAATGTATTCGCTTCTAATTCATATTTACTTTGTAGATTCATTGTCGTGTTATCTGGCTTTCTTTTGTAATTTGAGCCTCGGACCATAATATACTATACCCCATCCTGACGTCTGGGGTAGTATATTATGGGGATCTTGTGTCAACTGCGGTGAATTTCCGTGCGTTTAAGCGATTCTGCCATACATACTATAGAAATCAAATATAGCTCACTTAGGACCCATAATATTTTTATCCGACGTGCTTCCCGGTTTGAAAAAGGCGTCTGCCTATTTTGACTCCATTTTGTCTCCCGCTTTGCTAAGGAGGGAAGTGGACTTATTATATTTCCAACTCCTCCAGTTTTCTTCTGATTAATATCGTTGCGGGTTCCAAGACAGTTAAATTTTTCCTGGGACTTCCCGAGTGTCATAACTCGGTGTTTTCGTGGGTCACCGCTGTTGATCCTGGTGTACAGGAGTTACAGTGGTGGGCGTGTGGGCGGGATTAGTCCCATACCCCATCCTGAGTGAGAAACCTGATGATCCTTCTTTGTGTAAGCTCCATTGTCTTTCCATGGCATTAAAATTCATCGAAAATTGACCCCCTATTTTTTAAGATTTTATGACAAATGTAGTTTTAAGTTTTTTTTCCTGTATTTGTGGTCAATTAAGATATTACTTGCTAAATTTCATTTTTTCCCTTGGGAGTGTCGGAATATGCGTTTTTGCTGAATAAACGGCCGTAACTTAAACTCAAATATTTAAGTTTACGTTACGGCCGTTTTTTCAGTTTTAGGTTTAGGTTTAAATTTTAACTCGATACCTTCACGTGTTCTAGACAGACGAACAACAGAGTGATCTTAAAAGGGTTCTATTTTTCCTTTTGAGTTACGAAACCGTAGGTCCTCGGAATCTCGCTTCGACACCAAAATATATATCCTTCTATTTTTTATGCCTGTCATCTGTCATTATACTGCCAAGTTACTGTAACGTCTTTGATAGTTTAAAGTGAATGTACTGTTAAATAATTCGTGCTTGTAACCTCGATCATATCTCGAATTAGAAATTCAGTATTCTCGAGTCGTGGCGTTGCGGTTCAATTGAACACAATTCCGAGTGCCATAATTCTGAGTGGCTGATAAATAAAACAACGATGATTTCATCCAATTAAACTTTGATAAAAAGGGGAATTACCAGCTGATTGACTACTCTGCCTGTTGGAAATCATAAGCAGAATCCAAGATTGGTGGTCACCATACTCATTGTGAATGCAACACACAACAATGCAACACGGTGATCCTCACTATGCAGGCCTATTGAGATGGTTCTGCATAATTATGCCTCCGCCGGTCTCGCACTCACCAACGAAACACGACAGCACGAATGCCAGCTGTCACTTTACGTTGATTTTTGTGATTATAGTTAGAACAATTTATTATAAATTGCCACTTCGACTCAAAGGTATAAGTACAATTTATTCATGATTCGTGATCTATTCCAATCGTTGAATTAATTAATTCAAAAAAACAAGATTGTTTCTTGTCATGGACACTAATAAATAGAATCAAGAGAACACGTTACTTATTATTAACTGTATATAAAAAACAGTAGACAGGTTTCGCATATTTGTGTCAGGGATTTTTATATACTTCCTGATATACTCAGTGACATTACTAACTAATAAATTGTATAATACTATTTTCCATGATACAGAGAGGCAAAATTTCACGGAGTGACTAAGATTATAGATAAGATATATCAGTGCCCATACCTCCTCACTGCTTCTGAGGGGAAGAACCCTAGAGTGGTAGGTGTCACGTAGCTGGGAGGGACTTCCCTTTCTATATTTATTTTATTGTTAAGTACTCAGACTTAGCGGTAATAATAGACTGTTCGAGTTTCATGTATACTACCTGGACCTGTTGCTTATAATACTCAAGCCATCATCATAACCTATTATGTTCAATTTACTCTCAATTAATTAATAATTAATAATCTTTATTAGCAATCCAGTTTATACATAAATTTTGTGTCGGTGTTAGCCGCACTAGGCTTAGCCTGTATCGCGGCTAGCTATTGTACGATTTACAAATTAGACTTAGGTATAGGGACATAAACTAATAAGACTGGTTTCAACAAAGTTAAATTAAAAAGCAAAAAGTAAAATTGTTCCTTCAAATACCCTATAGACGGCAAAAGGCTTGTCTGCTAATACGATACTATGAATAAAATGCCCGCCAATGCTTTTAGAGAGCGTGTTTATTTTATTTATATACTGTGTGGCAGCTTTCCGATTGTTTGTAAAAAAAACTCGTATCTAATATGGTTTACATTATGCAGAATGATAAATCTATACACATATTGTGTTACTTCTATTATGTGTCATGCGGCTGTTTAAAAATATACGCTATCTGGCCTATCTGACACAACAGAGCTATAAAAACCATAATATTTTGCCATCCATTTACTTTACATATTCTATTAAATAAATTAATATGTTTTAATACTGCCACGTTGGTCTCGCGGTTGGCTTGTGCAACTGCTGATCATGAGGTCTTGGGTTCGATTCCCGGGTCGGATCAAATGTTTGTATTAACTACTAAAGTATATAATATGTATTTGTATCAGTTGTCTAGTACCCATAACACAAGCTTTGCTTAGCTTGGGACTAGATGGCGTTGTGTTTCCGAAATATCTATGTATTATTATTATTAATAGAATATGTAAATGGTTGTAAATATTCACACACAATTAAGTACTGATAAATATAATCATTTATAATTACTTAATTGTGTGTGAATATACTCGAGAATTTGTAAGGATTTTTCTTCTAAGTACTGCGAAAATCAATACATTATTGATTTTTGTTATAATGAAGATAAAAATTACTATTATATTGCTACGGTCGCTTCCAGGTCAGACACGAGGAACTAACGAAAATCCAAATAAAGTTCAAATATTCCAGATTGTTCTTAGTCAGTATCACCCATTGCTCCAACTATCGAGAAGTCGTAAGACAATATTTTTAGAGAAGTTCACGCAACTGTCTGTGATAACTGATATTATATGTAATTATATATGCTGGAAACAGATAATTTGTACTATCCAAACAAAGTGAGACGGTTCTTCTCGCCCGGGCATCTGTGTCTTCTTTACAAGACCCAGGTTCACTCGAGCGTTGAGTACTGTTCTCATCTTTGCGATGGAGCCGCGCAGTATCTGTTCGACGCTCTCGATCGGTTGCAGCGGCGAGCAATACGCATTATCGGCAGTCCCGAAGCCACCAAGTCCCTTTAGCCTCTGCAGTTACGTAGAGATATCGCCTCTATGGCTGTCCTCTAACGCCTTCATCATGGAAAGTATTCTAAAGAGCTGTTCCAACTGGTCCCCCCTTCTCCCTTCCTCTACACTCCCTTCCTCTACAGGACAACACGTGCCGGCCTTGGAAGTTACCGCTTCAGAGTTGTAGACATACGCTCTCGTACTCAACGCCTCGGTTCTTCCTTCCTGTGCCGAGCGGTCAAAACCTGGAACTCACTACCTGCGTACGTGTTTCCCTCCCACTATGAACCCGGGTCCTTTAAGCGGAGCGTGAAAAAGCATCTCACTAGGCCGCCATAGTGTGGGTCACCATGCTGCATTGTCCCTATTCGCATTGAGGATGGTCACCACCACTCCTGGATTTTGCTCATGCTTTCCATCAGGCAGAGCAGAGTCATTTTGGCATCATCATCATCAGCCTATCGCAGTCCACTGCTGGACATAGGCCTCTCCAATTGCACGCCACTTAGTTCGATCCTCGGCTACTCGCATCCAGCTTCTGCCAGCCGTCTTGCGCAAATCATCACTCCACCTGGCCTGTGGACGTCCTAAACTACGTTTGCCGAGACGCGGTCTCCACTCAAGAACCCGTTTACCCCAACGGTAGTCGGTTCTACGGCAAATATGGCCAGCCCACTGCCACTTCAGCTTGCTAATCCTGTGGGCTATGTCGATGACCCTGGTTCTCTGTCGGATAACCTCGTTTCTAATACGATCCCTTAGAGAAACACCGAGCATAGCCCTCTCCATAGCACGCTGAGCGACTTTAAACTTGTGGACCAGCCGTATCGTAAGTGTCCACGTTTCGGCTCCGTATGTCATTACGGGTAGGACGCACGCATTGAAGACTTTCGTCTTAAGGCACTGTGGGATCAACGATGAGAAGACCCGACGAAGCTTCCCAAACGCTGCCCAACCCAGCCGGATTCTTCTGTTCACCTCGTCCTCAAAGTTGTTTCTACCTAACTGCAAAGTCTGCCCGAGGTATACATATTTTTGAACAACTTCGAGATCGGCACCGTGTACCGCAACCGGTTCCGGTATAACATGTTCATTGAACATGACCTTGGTCTTGTCCAAATTCATCCGAAGGCCGATGCGCCAGAAGAGTCAGCTAGGTCATTCAGCATCTGTTGTAGGTCCTGCAGCGTCTCTGCCATGATGACGATTTGGCAGCTTTAACATAAAAAACAAAAACTATCCCTCTCACAGAAGACCAAGCTAAAATGACTGCTGTATGTGTGTACTGTCATGTTTCGTTGGTGAGTGGGAGACCAAAGGCCCAATGCTGCAGAAGCATCTCAATAGGCTGCGATAGTATGGGTCAACATGCTGCATTATCGCATTGTCTACATTCATAATGAATATGGTGACCACTTCCCTTGGATTTTGCTCATGCTTTCCATCTGGCAGAGTAGAGTCACTTTAGCACGCTCATATACATATTATTTAAAAAAAAACAAATACGATATAGGATGTATTTTGTTGGATATTTGCTAGATAGGGCTGAAGTGTTTTTGTTGTGGACAGATATCGACATATGCGGGCGGAAAAGTTTAGTCAGGTACCCGAGATGTGTATCGATATACATGGATCATTAAAACTAGAATCGATATCTTATCTAGCTACAAAACACTCGATGCATCGCATGGGGTATCAATTATAATATGTTAAACAATGTACTCGACTCCAATATTACTCTTTTAATACATGCCATATTTTTTAAATACGATACGTTATACGTCATAACTCATGTTATTGCCTAGTTGAATGATCTCATGCGCTGGCAGCGTTGGAAAAAATATGCACCTTCTCAATACATATAGGTCATATTTATTTACATACAAATAATGCATTCAGAATTCAGTCGAGAGTTGTTAGTCGTTAAGCTACTTTATTTTTACTAGTAGTTGCCCGCTGTTCCGCCCGCGTATATGTCGGTTATTGCGGCAAATAGTAGCCTATGTGTTATTCGGACGTATAAGCTATATTACTGTAAAGTTTCATCCAAATCCGTTCAGTAGTTTTTGCGTGAAAGAGTAACAAATATCCATCCATACTTACAAACTTTCGCGTTTATAATATTAGTATAGATGATATACTTGTTGACCCGCACAAGTGTCTTCTAATTTGTCGGAGCGAGTGTGAAAACAATTATTTGCCATGAAAATGGTTAGTTTTTTTTTAAGTGTGGAAACCCACACAGGCCGTAATCCCACGGGGGTTGCAGCGGGGTGGTATGTTGGAATTGGGCCGACTAAAATCAAACAGATTGCCACTCTGCGCCTAAGATGGGAGGGATTCGGAAACTACTGTTATTAACACATCCGGACCACTCCTTAAAACTTAAGACATGATATCACGGACTCTTTATTAGAACTTTTAAAGGGGCCAATTCTGTCATACATGATTTTTGCAGAACTTTAAACTTAAAAGGAATCATTTTGCCCCGTTTTTGAAACATTTTTCATTGATGAATATGAATTTTTGTAACCTGATCGTGTATAGCCTTCGTCGCATTATATTTTACGGTACGTTATGGAGTTAATGATTTTATTCTTACCAGCAATAAGCACCATCCCACCATTAGGCGCTCCAGTAAACAAGGACCCAGCTGTATCTGATGCAACATAAATTGCCCTTGCACTATTTTCATCTTTTTCCTTCACACGGGTCGCCAGCTCTGCGTTACTGCTCTCTTGCTCGCACCCGGACAACGTCAGCCCCTGAGAATTGAAGGTCAAATTGATAGAAGCAATCGGAATACGTGTGATTATCCAAACTACTTTTAATAGGATTTAATGAGGATGTGATTGGAGCAAAACGCAATGTGTCGTGATACTTTTGTTCAGGGGTAAAACCTTTTATATCAAAATCTTCTTGAATATACAAGTCTTCTAGAAGAAATGCCTGTTGACTATTAAAACCAATATATAGGGCAATAACAAAACGGTAATCGTCAACCTTACAGAGCCGTACAAGACCACACTATCACAAAAGGTATGGATAACTACGCGATGCCTATAAAAGAAAACGTAGGTATTAATGAAAATTCTGTGGACTATGATTGATAGTCCAAAAAGACTAAGTACTTATGAGAAAAATAAACTAAAAAAATACCTTCTGAATTGTAAATTAAGTCTAAAATCATTTATTAGAAATTCCACTTACTAAGGAGTCCAGAGGTTGATCTCTAGGTATGCATGCGTCGTCTTTAGCTTCGTGTAGCATGCTTAAGATTCTATTAGCACACTCATCTATGCCGAGGACCCAGTGGTTGGTGCCAAGGCCTGTAGCTTTGCCCACCACGCGCCCTGTTTCGTCGCATATCACCAGGTTGGAGTGAGTTGCGCCCCTGTTGAAGAAAATGTCAATTTAAATTATTTATTCATTTTACTGTCTCAGCTAGTGATCATCGGATGATCAGATATTTCTGTTAAAGAATTTTCCAAATTGGTTCTTATATGAAACAGTTCTGAGGTTACAATGTGAATAAGTATTTTAGTTCGATATCGAAGTTGAAGAGTTCATCTTTTATTAATCCTTACATTGACATTTACTAATAATCTGAAGAATACTAGTAGTAGCCGAAAACTAGTAATCGATAAATGTATTGAGGTTGGCCTTAAAAATTGGCTTTAGGTCACGCAAAAATCATAAATTACTGTCTCATACAATAACGGCGATATAACTGGTTACAGTGCCGTTGAATGTATAAAAAAGCGGCTAAGTGCGAGTCGGACTCGCGCATGAAGGGTTCCGTAGCAACAAGTAAGATAATATAAAAGTTCTTGTAGTTCGTTGATGTAATTGGGAAGCCACTAAGACAGGATTTTATCCTGATGACACCATATTGTCACTTGGAGTTAATGCAGTCTAAGTCAAGTTTCTGAATACCAGAACTGCGATACCTCTTTTTCTAGCTCCTTTTTGATAGTTCCCCAAACTAATACTTTCTTTTTTTGTCCCATCTAAAAATAATTACAATTCCAAAGAGATTTGGCGGTAGCCAAGTGCAAGGCCAATACGCTTTTAAATTACCACAACCCTAAACAATAAAAATGGTGACGACGATGAACCATTGAAAATATATATACCTCGTCAACAGATTGAAAACTAATCTATACTTCTAATAGTTCTAATAAAAATGTAACAGGTCCAATTTTGTACATTAAAGATATTTTGAAAAAATTTTTGGAGGGCTCTTTATAATCGATACTGAAGCCAAAACTGTATTTTTTTTTCATTTTTGTCTGTCTGTATCTTGGCCGCGCATGACGCTGAAACTACTGAATGGATTCAAATGAAACTTGGCATGATTTAAGTTCATACTACGAGGAAGGACATGGGATACTTTTTATCCCGAAATTCAGCACGGTTTCTTGGAGAGAGGGGATGAAAGTCAAAATATGTACTTAGTTGTAATTCGATACCGATTTCTTGCATTCTTTTTTTGCTAGAAAGAAAAAAAATAAAAGATAACGGGAAAAGATAAACTTTTTTTTGTCCGCGACTGTACACTGCCTGTGGGAAGTTGAGACAGATATGTAAATATGGCGGTACGAAGTTCCCCGGGTCAGCTAGTAAGTTATACACATATTTGGAGAATTCCAACAAAACAAACACCTCCTCAATTGCCGTTGTCAAACCTCTTGCATGTAAATATTGAGTAAATGGCCGTGAAACACAGTCACTAAAAACTTGTTTCATAAACATAAAATTGGTATTGATATGTTTTTAAGCATGTGTAGTATCAATACCTGCCTCGTTAGTCTAGTGGTTAGCGTAAGCGACTGCAGATCAAGAGGTCTCGGGTTCGATTCCCGGTCGGACTGTTGTTGGGTTTTTCTTACAAGAAATTCTTAATAGCAGCCCGGAGTAAGGAATATGGCGGTGTTTCCCGCCCGTGCCTCGGAGAGCACGTTAAGCCGTCGGTCCCGGTTGTCATGAACATCTATGGCAATCGTTATTGGGAAGTCAGTGCCCTCAAATATACTGACAACTAGTTCAATCATCGAATTTAGTTCGCCCTCAGGGTTGCGGAGGTCCGATGCCAGTCGCTCCGTGTAAATACTGATATTCAGGTAAAACCGGTTGAACTAGTAGCCGACCCCAAATCTTGGGAATAATAAAGGCTAGGAAGAAGAGTATCAATAAAATAGATATGAGTAAGAAATTTATTGCTGAAATACCTAAAAAATGACTTTTTGTTGGTTCAAGATACAGTGAAGTATGGAGGAAAAATAATAATCTATTTCGATAAAGAAAACAGCTACGAGACACGAAGAGTGTACTGGACGATGCTCTGTCAGAAGATACGGTAAATATTTAAAAACTTTTTATAAAAAAAAAAAACCGACTTCCAAAAACATCCAACGAAAACTCTCTGTCAAAAAACACTTAAAAGCGTAAAATAAACTGGTTCTTCATAAATTGCCTATACCTAATTCTTTATTCATTTAAATAGTAGTATTATAATTGGTGCTAGGTACCTAAAATCTGTTTGAAGTCGACTGAAGGTCTTTAGATACGTATGAAATTGAAAGAATTATTCTCCAACTCCTAACCGTTGAGGAGTTGTACCTTCCACCTTCCATCATCAGCTTACCTAAATAATTTGTAAGAATACGACTAAAGGTAACTTATATACATATGATATTTAAAGATTTATCCTCCAACTCCTAACCGTTAAGGAGTGGTACCTTACATCATCAGCTCATCATCATAAAATGATCACTACCAGACGCAAATACCGGTGTAACTTCAGAAAATATACGAAAAACATAGTATGTGCCTATAAAAAATGAGGGTTTCCCTCGATTTCCCTGGGATCCCATCATCAGATCCTGATATGCTGGCAATGGGACCACCACGGAAGCATACCCTGTCGAATACAAAAAAAAATCAAAATCGGTCCACAACTGACGGAGTAATCGGGTAACATACATAATAAAAAAAAAATAAAAAAAAATACATACAGTGGAACATAGAACCTCCTCCTTTTTGGAAGTCGGTTAAAAAGAAATAGTTATTGAAGATTTTCACTGTCGGTATACAAAAGGTATAGTTTGGAAATACCTGCGTATATATATATTTTTAACACGTATGTTAAGGGATTAAAAACACAGAATGTCATCACACCTATTGATTATCATAAGTGTCGTCACAGTCGACTAAAGCCGAGTCTCCACCGAACAAAAGTTGGCAACTTTTTTGTTTTCAACACGTGTTGGTGACAAAAGTTTCTGTAATTTCCTTGTGTTGGCAACAAAAATTGTCAACAAATGTTGGGAACCGTGTTTCTGTTTTTGACGGTAAACATCAAAAGAATATGCTTGTTTTTTTTTAGTTATTGGCTCTGTGGAGACGCTTAGTTCGTATTTTTTTCATATTGTTGGCGACTCGGTGTAGACACAGTGGAAACAAAAGTTGGCGATTTTCTAAAGGCTTGCAAACAGTTGGAAACACTGAAATTGCCAACAATTTCGGTGGAACACTACGTGAAGAGAAATAAAACTTGACACGAGCCCTTTATGAAGCCTTCTGGTCGTCGTGGTAAAGTAGGCCATATCCTCCATTCTAAGGAGAGGTCTATGTCGAAAAGTGGACTATTGGCCCTTCTTTATTAAATAATTAATCTTGTTTTATACATGTTATAAAATAATAATTTATATACCTATATAAAAATGAATAGCCGAAATGTATGTACGCGCATAACTTCCGATCGGTTGCACACTTCGATCAATAATGTACCACTATTATTGATCTAAGGCTGCACCAAATTAAATAATATTTTTTTTCACGTGTTCGTTATTGTTAGGACAAGGTTTGTATACAATAAAAATTAAAAGATAACGGGAAGTCTTTATTTTTGTCTGCGACTGTACACTGCCTATGGGAAGACAGATAATATTAGGTCTTTACCTATGAAATTGCCGTTTTGTATGCAATAAGTGAAACCACCAGACCTTGCACCTACCGACTATTACTTTTTCCAAAATTTAGACAACTTTTTAGTGGGTAAAAAATTCAATTCCCGAGAGGCAGTACAAAATGCCTTTGAAGAGTTTGTTGCCTCCCGTCCAGCTGATTTTTACAAGAAGGGCATCAATAAACTGCCAATGCGTTTGCAAAGATGCGTCGATTGCATGGGTGATTACTTCGAATAACAGAAATAAAAAAGTTTGAAAAAATAAGTACTTTCACTTATTGCATACAAAACGGCAATTTCATAGGTAAAGACCTATTATATGTAAATATGGCGTACTAAGTTCGCCGGGTCAGCTAGTATATTTATAAAAACTGAAATAATTAATTGAAATAAAATGCAAAAAATACAAAGATGATGTCATAATACTTCACCTACTTCACTAGTTTCAATATTCACTTAGATTTAAATGTAACAAAAAATATTAAAAGACTTGCACCTTCCCTGTTTGTCAATAACTCTGTTGACAAGGAAGCAGGAAGGTGCCAACTATCAGAAGTTGACTGGTCATATAGACATAGGTGGTTACCTATGTCTATAATTACACCCGGACAACTTATTAACCGTGCAGAGATCTATTCCCCATTATGCTTACTATCAGTTTTATTTTCCACATACAATGGCCCCATTAAGGGCTAAGTGCGGTAACAGCCCGGCAAAACCAAACTAGTCTAAATCTGCCCTACCATTCTTTGTGTGGAGTAACGTTATATTTCTTGGCTTTTTTTATTGAATAACGTCCATTAGAGCTAGTCGATTCTAGTCAACAGCCGTTAATAACATAGCATTTCTGCAATGTCAAGGCTCTAATTTCAAGGCTCTAGAAGAACCTAACAGCTACTTTTACGCAGTTAGCTTCGCGTATTGCCGACCAGGTTTAGTTTTGTAATTTAAACAACTTGAGTTTGATTAATTTTGTAATGTATGTATTTTATTTATGCAACTAAATATTACATCTGTACATCACTGCACTGGACTTTCTGGCTTCTGGCTGTGAATACTCTGATACTGCGAGTACCTAATACAAGTATTCTATACAAATAAATAAAAGTAAAGTGTCTGTTTGTAATTTACAATTAGCAGCTTTTTATTAAATGTACCTATATGAAAGTACATACGGTTTTTTATTATTTTTTCTTTTTTTATTGTCTCTGATTCGGCTGATGTCTGGAACGTATGGACGGATTTTGACGGTACTTTGACTGGCAGGTACCTTATTATAAGAACTTGAGGTACTTTTTTAGACTAGCTTCACCTCGCAGCGTTACTCGTCGTTGATGTTGTAAAGGTACAACAAAAACCACGGGTAACACCACGTGGCTTAGATAGTAAATAAATAAAAAACTCGACTAATAACAGATCGTAACAACAGCGCGTTTATACAAGCAATACTGGCAACCTTATAACAGTATTTAATGTAGATTATTTAAATTCACTTCGTCAATATTTACTCAGTCATGTCATTGAATGTAGTGCACTATCACCTGCCTAGCGTACACTTTAGTCTGTGCTAATATTTCACAAACTTAAATTTATACTAGTCTTTGAATAAGTATGTCAAATAACAGTGATGTGCATCGAGATATAATGTATAGAGAAGACGCCACTTACAAGTGCGGTGTTCCATGCAATTGCGGCGCTTGCGCCGCACTTCCTTCAGTCGCTTGCTAGCTACACTCTGCTGAAGAGGTGGCTTAAGCGTGTGATTGTTTAAATTTAAAAACGTTCTAAAACTCGTGAAATATGCCATTTTGTGTCTTGAGATATTGCACTAATAATACAAGGAATACGGAGAAAAACAAAGGAATAACTTTTCACCAGTAATTAACTAGATATAATTGTTTTAAAATTAAATACGAACAAAATATTTTAAGACGCCATTGTTGCCTCACTCGACATAGAGTAGTTACAGTAAAACATACAGAACTGATATTTAGGTAGAATTAACTGGCGTTAAATGCACAATGTATCTAACGTATTTAATTGGATAAGTAAAAATAAAATGTTGTTAAAAATAGCTTCGTTAATAACCCATAACATTTTTTTTGTTATAATTATACTCAAAATTATACTTAAAGTATAATAAAAAATTGAATATTCGGCTTTTATACTTTATACCTACCTCGATGCATTCTACAAAAAAACTGAAACTGGCAAAGCTATTGACACAGAATATTTACTCAGTGTGAATGTCCTAATAAAGCTTCGTAGGTATAAAGCTATTTATCCGTTCTGCTTTGTTGCTTGGCGCTTACTCTATGAAAGCGAATCTTTGCAACAGTTCGTTGGCCAAAACGCGTAACCGCCATGAAAATCACGGCGCTTACGACATTTCGCTCGCGAGGAAACTACAGCTCAAATGCGATAGAGCGCTGCTTGTTATTACTGTTGGATTAGACTACTAATTATTGTTTGGCTGCGCTGCAGCGCTTTTTAGTAATAATTCAAATATAAACGGAACTTAAAATTGGTTTTGAGTGGCTCCTCTATTACGTAGTACGTAATATCTCGATGGTGATGTGTTTATTTTGTATCTACATTTTCTTCGCGTTAATTTCGACTGTCTCAATCAATTGTTTGTTGATTGTCAAAGAAGCGTTATTCCCTAGAACAGATTCTCTGTTCTGTGTACTATTCCAGACATATTATTATATCTGTGCCACGTTACATAAAGTTTTGTGTTTAATAAGTAACAAATGTGTAGTCATCCATAACTTCCATTTATAATACCATAAACCATGTTAACCAATATTCAAAATTGGCCGTTAGTAAAATGACATTTGGCAGCAGCTGTCAGTGTCTAATGCCATTTGTTTGGAAATTGTTAAACAAAATAGGGTTTTTTTTACGGTTCAGCGTACAACCGTGAATGTGTGTGTTGCCATGTATTGAATACATTATTATCATAAAATATACCTACAAAATGTTCACTGTTTATTATAAATCTTGACACTTTTTAACAAAAAATATACATTATTTATTTATTCAGTAATATCATTGACTATTCTGGGACGCATTCATATTGTGTTTTGACACAGTGGAAATTTCCTATAGATCTCCAGCTCCTAAGCGACATAGGAGACAGGAGTATGTGATGTTTCCAATGTAAACCATCCCGACGACTGATCATGTGATTTCTGATCCCAGATATACATGTATTATCTAAGTAATTGAAAGCCTCACTATTATATTGGCGCCAAGCCTACTCGTGTATTACACTCTTAAATCACTATCTTTTGGTGAACTGCATTAAAATTCATTGAGCAGTGTAAAAGATCTGAAAGACAGCGCAAGCTACTTTATTTTATACTAGGTAAAGAAGAGGCCAATCGAGCAGGCAGACAGGAAACGGGAAGGAGTTAACCCCAAGGAGAAATGTCTTTAAGTAAAACGTCGGCCATAAAAGAGCTAGCCTACCTTTGCCATATGTTAGACAGAGCGGCAAATCAACAAATGAATTAATATAATTTGTAAAAATTATTTATTCAAAGAGAAAATCGTTTTGCCGTGACGGTATCAAGTGCACTGTTACCATTAGGGTAGAACGATTTTCTGTTTGCATTACTCAAGTGTATCAAACATAGAACAACGCGGCAGGGAAATATAAGCAGACGTTCCCGTCTGTCAAGGTATAAGCCCAAATGGGCCTACGCATTACGCTGTTGTAAGTTTATAACACAGAATGTTTGTGTGTGTGAAATTGTGAACGTTTTGTTATAATTGTCATGTGTGAGTTCGTCGTAACAGGCGATTGTTTTTACCCGACTACGGCAAAGCCAAAGGAGGGTTATGATTTTTACAGGCTATGTATGTATGTATGTTCATTTGTTCCCTCATAGCTCCTTAACTACTTATTAGAACTGGACAAATGAGGTATCGTTAGAAGCGTCTTGATTGTCTGCTGGTTATAGGCTATATGACGTGTCACTGAATCTAATGTGGCGCCCTCTAGCCGACATAAAGTACTGTATTAAAAAATAAATTTGAGATAAATATGTCGTGTTTGGTATCATTGGAAAGGGCGTTACTTGTACATTTTAAATATATATATATACTAGCTGTTGCCCGCGGCTTCGCCCGCGTGTATGTCAGTTATCACTGCAAATAGTAGCTTATGTGTTATTCTGATGTATAAGCTATATTACTGTAAAGTTTTATCCAAATCCGTTAAGTAGTTTTTATGTGAAAGAGTAACAAACATCCATCCATCCATACTAACAAACTTTCGCGTTATTAATATAGGTAGGATTTTTATCGATATAAAATCATAATACAAAATGTATCGGTACCTGCTTCGATCAAATATATCATAGATGCACTGTTGCCGCTTAAAAAGTGGCACCGGCAAAACAAGGCATAAAACAACAATATGCCTTGTTTCACTCTCATTCTCTTGGTGGCCGTGCTCGTGTTTACACACAAAAAAATGTAAAAATTACACTCTAAAAGTGCAAAAAAAGGATGGAATATCATATTTTCAGTAAGTCTATCTTTAATCTAACATATTGGTGTATTTTCGTTATGCTTTAAAGCTAATTTTATTAATATTTTGATAAAATTTGTGACTTAGAACGGCTTCTAATGTACGCATCCATCCCTTTCACACTCACGCGCGATGTTCATAAGAGAAAAAAAAGTAGGTATTATATTCTACTAAGAATATTTAACCGACTTTAAAAAAGGAGGTTATTAATTCGATCTGCATGTATGTATTTTTGACAAAATTGCAAACTGTTTATAAATGTTGGTCTATACCAGATTCTAAACGTGATTACCAAAATTTAAAATTATCCGTCCGTTCGTAAATATCTGAAAAACATTTAAGTTGGAATATAAAATATATTTGATGATTATAGTTTAGGTGTAGTCCAATTTATGGAATAGTGCAATATAATATGTATAAATACAGGCACGTAGGTATAGAAGGTCTAATATCTGAATGGAATATTCAATATTAAATTAATACTTATTATAATTTATAATAAAATTCTATTCAAACTTTTAGCTATCAGAATCAAAAGAAGAAATAAAAAATGTGTGAAGAATTAATTATTTGTTGATCCATCCAACTACCGTATGTTTTTTAAATCAAAAAGCAACTCCATTTTGTCCATGTTCCAAATAGAAGCGATAAGACGCGAACACACTATTTAATGTCAGTGGAATGTAACTCTCGTTATTCTTTGTACTATTATGTGCTTTATTGTAATACGTTAAGTTAAATTTTTTAATACACTTGTTTTTGGGCATGTGTTGTTTTATTTCTGATTTTTGAAAGAGTCATAAAATTTTATTGTCATATCCTGACATCAAACTAAAAGGTAATATGTAGAGAATTTAATATGGATTTATTTCCGTCCGTACGTCAATTGCTTAAAGTTAAAATTAGGTTAAGCTGTATACCAGTTCAGGACTTTTTTCGCTATATCTCAAGTGGTATACATATACCTAAGTACGTATAGAAGCGTGGACAGTATTTTGTTTACTTTTGTATGGAACTGTGCATCTATAATATATTTGATCGAAGGGTACCTGAATAGTTTTATTTTCTTTACCTCGCATAGAACTTTTATATATTTTTATAAATCAGTTTAAATAAAATAAAGGTGTTTAATACAATTTTGTCAAAACTAAAAATTTTGTATAGCGCCATCTGTAATGATTTATTTATTTCGTGAACGAAAAATTTTGTATAGCGCCATCTGTATTTTTGATATGGAACTCATTCCTATCTGATGTCCCACGACACCACTCGATTTTTTTTACAAATAAGACACACACGTTTTACTATTAAAAACTTATTTAAGTATTTATATATGTACATAAATTATAAAGTGTTTATATGAGCTTATTTCGACATTTGACATGGCCAAGTCCTTCGACCTGGTCTGGCACCGCTCGCTTCTCTCCAAGCTCTCGTCATTTGGTCTGCCTCCTAGACTATGTCACTGGATTGACGCTTTTCTTCATCAGCGCCGCATTATTGGCCTTTGCGACGGCACGGCCTCTGATGTTCTGGATGTAAACGCTAGCGTACCTCAGGGTTCAGTCCTGTAGCCCACACTATTTCTTCTGCATATCAATGACATTTTTGCTCTTGGCAACATACATTTCTATGCAGACGATATCTCAGTTCATTGGCGATATTTTTGACACCGTTCAGCCAAGCTGGCAGACTTTAATGAAAATCGACAGAAGCTTGTCGCTGAGCTCGACCGGGTTTTGAACCGCATTTTACAATGGGGTGATAAGAATCTGGTCGAGTTCAACGCTACGAAAACACAGTTATGCGCGTTCTCTACCAAAAAGTCTCCATTTCTTTCCCTCCCCACTTTTCAGAGTACTCAACTGCCACTACAGGAAAGCTTTTTTGTCCTGGGCATGGATATTTGCCGAGACCTCGAGTACTGTTCTCATCTTTGCGATGGATCCGCGCAGTATTTGCTTGATGCTTTCGATTGGTTGCAGTGGCGAGCAGTCCGCTTTACCAACAGTCCCGAAGCCACCGAGTTCCTTGAACCTCTGCAGCTGCGTAGAGATATCGCCTCTATAGCAGTCCACTACCATCTGTATCATTGGAAATATTCTGAGGAGCTCTTCCAACTGGTCCCCCTTCTCCCTTCCTCTGCAGAATAACATGTTCACTCTCGAACCAAACGGTTTGGTTCATCCTTCCTGTGCCAAGCAGCTAAAAACTGGAACTGACTTACAGCGCACGTGTTTCTCTCCTACTGTGATCCCGGGCCCTTCAAGTGGGGCGTAAATTAAGTGGGGCGTGAAAAAGCATCTCACTATGCCGTCATAGTGTGGGACGCAATTCTGCATTGTCTGTTTTCCCAGTGAGTATGGTTGCCCCCACTGTTGGATTCTGCTTGAGTTTTTCATCAGGCTGACCATAGTCACTTTTGCAGCTTCAAAAAAAAAGTACAATTTTAATAACTTCGTTTTTTCTTTTGCCATATTTTGCCAAAATATGGAGATTTTGCGGATTTGATATACGTGAGTATGCTGCCCATGAGAAAAAAAAATACTGTATCTTTAAGCATCTGTCCTTGGGTTTTGTTAATATTGTTATTGGAAATGCTGTTTTCATGCATTCAGCGGAAACTGCATTCTTTTAAATTAAAATGTCAAATAATTTGGAATTATTGGAATACGTGGAATTAAAACATTATCTTCTTTTGGCATTCCATGCGTCATGATTGTAGTTTTTTACAATATTGTACCCCAGTTGTGTAATATTTAGCCATGTACTATTACATTGCTTTGGCGCTCAAGATACCTCATTTAATAGTACTGGAACATTAACTTGCACCCTCAACTTATGGGAAGGCACTCCTGATATTTCTAAAGACTTTAAGTATTCGACAACATCTCCCTCCACGCCTGACATGATCCGTTCGTTTAATTGATAACTATCTCATTAGTCAGCAGACCAGGATCGAAATTATTTTTAAATCATCTGTGCTATCTTAAACCATAACCCACGTCTCAGTGTAATCATGTCGTTACTGTCAGTTGGCATACTATCTTCTCCGTGATAACTCCGTAAATTTCATATCAGAATAGCTCTAATACATATTTTGTCTCTTGTCGCAAACTAACTCACAAACCTTACATATTTCTATACAAACTGCCATCCCCTGTTGCTATTTTACCCCCTCGAGGGTAAAATTTTTACAAACTTTAAATGACATTTTCATTCATATCTAACCAACAGCTAGCGTATAATGACGATACTTCTGTAGAGAATTTTTAAGTTAAGAAACGCTGTTAATTAATTATATTAATTTGGCTTATTTATTTCTATTGATATAATGAACATACAAATCAGATTGACGAATATATACTTAATATCTTAATATTTAGGTCTTCATTGAAAAGTGAAATATTTTTTATGATTGTGACAGCCTTGTTTATTCGTTGTCAAGACGCCCGACGTAGGTAACGCGCAGGCGTGTGGCGAGTGAACCCCCAGAACAACCTTTCATCCCCCTTTTAAACCCCTTACAACCCCTTTTTCGCATTAAAAAGTAGCCTATGTCCTTTCTCAGGCTCTAGACTATCTGTGTAAATAAATTAATTTCATTCAAATCGGTGCAGCGGTTTGACCGTGAAAGCAAAACAGACAGATTGACAGACAGAGTTAATTTCGCATTTATAATATAAGTATGGATAGCTGACCCACGCAATGTCATTTGCGTCTTCTGTTGCCCGTAGCGTAATAATTTTCCCCCATTCTTCATTCGTGCTCCGCTCCTATTGGTCTAAGCGTGATGATATATAGCCTATAGCCTTCCTCGATAAATTGGCTATCTAAGACTGGAAGAATTTTTCAAATTGGACCAGTAGTTCCTGAGATTAGCGCTTTCAAACAAACAAACAAACTCTTCAGCTTTATATATTAGTATAGCTGACCCACGCAACGTCGATTGCGTCTCCTATTGCCCGTAGCGTGATAATTTTCCCCCGTTTTTGAAACATTCTTCATTGGTGCTCCGCTCCTATTGGTCTTAGCGTGATGATATACAACCTATAGCCATCCTCGATAAATGGGCTATCTAACACTGAAAGAATTTTTCTATATTAGTATATCTGTATTTATTATGCTCTTCTAAGATCTAATACTCATAATCTCTGTCTGTCTGTCTGTCGGCCGTGAAAGCACGACAGACAGACAGACAGAGTTACTTTCGCATTTATAATATAAGTAAGGAAGTAAGGATTATATATTAATAACGGCACCAAAACATTTTAAATAAAAGAAAAGTAAAAACTAAAACCCAACTACGGCAAGTTTGAAAAGCCGTAGTCACACGTTACATAGAAATGCACCATAACACTATAACAACGTGTGACTACGGCTTTTCAAACTTGTCGTAGTTGGGTTTTAGTTTTTACTTACTTTTTTGTATGTGAGTATCACGTAAATAAAAGAATTACATGCATATGTATTCTGTTATTTAACGCGTACAAAGATCATAATGTATTGTGATTAGAATACTCATTGTCAAGGATAAATAACAATAGCTGTTATCAAACTGAACGAGACATTACGCTTTGCACATACCATACATGTTAAAAAAGTATTTTTTATGTAATAATAATTTAATAGGTATTGGTAGGTATACATACGAATAGTGTTTTATTTAAATTAGCTGAGCCCCGCGGTGTTACCCGCGGTACGACAATAACCGCGGATAACCTCGTAGGGCAAAGCAAGGCTAAAATAATACAAAATTTTGACAAAAAAAACCGACTTCAATTTGGACTGAATTTAAATGGGACCACACGGGAAGCACCAGCTTTCAAAAAAAAAAGAATCATCAAAATCGGTTAACTCAGTCGAAAGTTATGAGGTAACAAACATAAAAAAAAATAAAAAAAATACAGTCGAATTGAGAACCTCCTCCTTTTTTGAAGTCGGTTAAATAATTCAAAAGGTAGTAGAGCCACGCTGATTTCAGCACGAATGGGCCGGCTCGACCGGGACGGTACTACCCTCGCACAGAAAATCAACGTAAAATGACAGCGTTCGTGCTGTCGTGTTTCGTTGGTGAGTGCGAGACCGGAGGCCCAAATAGTCTAGTCAACAAGTTCCATACTTGTTGACTAGACTAAAAGATGCAGCAGCATCACTAGGCCGCCATAGTGTGGGTCTCCATACTGCATTGTCTGCATTCGCAATGAGTATGGTGACCACCACTCTTGGATTCTGCTTATGCTTTCCATCAGGCAGAGTAGAGTCATTTTGGCGGGCCAAACATAAAAAAAAATAAAAAAATATCACGCCAACCGATTTCGATGTTTTTTTTTTAATTTGAAAGCTGGAGCTTCCCATGTGGACCCACCCAATTCAATTTGGTCCTTCTTGAAGTCGTTTTTTTTTGTAATTTCATAGTATTTTGTATTGTCTTACTTCAGAATCTCACTTTGCCGTTAGATTCCACATGGGAAAACACTGTGTGATCCACAAATTGTTGTTCTGAATCTGAGTGTTTTTTGTGTCCGTTTCAACTATGTTTGTTAAGTCCCCCGCGACCTTAGAATAATAACGCATAGAAAGCGAGTCCGCGCGTCCGTTTTGAAGCACCTCAAATGGAGCCATATATGGCTCCAAACGCCGGGCCGCTTCGTAGTGTTCAAGGTCAAAGTACGCCGAACGTTAACGAAAAAAATCAATTATGACGGTTTGTTCAATTAAATTGTGTCACAACGCATCTGAAAAACAAAATAAGTGTGATAACATCACTTTTCACAGGTAAGTTTTTAATATTTCAAAGTATTTTGTAAGTAATTAGGTCAAAATAGAAATGTTTTGTTTCAATATTCCGTTTGCATGTGTGCGTATCGCCGCGCGTACCTACGTAATCGTCACACCTATGTGAATCGGTTCAGTGCTTCATTTTTGACAGGGCGCTTGTATGAAGACTATCTTTCTATGCGTTATTATTCTAAGCCCGCGACACAGAATGTATATTCTTAAGCGGGAGTAATTAAAAAAAATACGTATACCGCCTTATTGACACAAAAAAGTAAATACGTATTTGTAGACGATGCAAGATATCCTTATCTCTGATCGACTATAGAAGGCCAAGTTCAAAATTATAAATTATCGTTATCAGTGCTAACATAAAAAGGTAAGATTATTATCGATACGTAATAATTTCATAAATATATATCGTATCTAATACTTCGAATAATAAAGAGTTTATAAAAGAAATAATCAATAATAATAACTTTACATTTATTAATTTTGGACAATCAGTTGCTGTTACATTACATTTTACTAAGGAATTATTAAATTTACTAAACAATAGCATTTAAGTTAGCTTCAATAAATAAATATTTCAGACATCTAACACAAACGTCATCTAGTTCCCAACAAGCACTGCTGTATTATGGGTACTAGACAACTGATATAAAGGCCAAGACATCAAGCACAGCCGTCGTATACCCCTACCTACTGCGCCACCGAGGCAGCTAGCAACATATTATGATTATTTATGATAAATCTAAAAATGATAAAATACAAAAAAAACATTTAAATTGCAGACCAAATTAGGTACGTAAATACTAAAGACTAAGGTTTCAACAATAAAAAATAGTTGGCTATCTGATTCTAGAGCATATAGGTACTGTGGTAACCCATGGAACAATACGAAGCCGTTCGTGGGTAACCTAACTGCTAATAAACACACTTATATGTATATAAATTACACCCAGACAAAGAACAATCGATAGCACTCATCACATGAATATTTGTCCAGCTTGAGAATCGACACCACGTCATCTGACCACTACTCACTAAACCTACCAGGCAAGTCCCCATACCAAAGTATTTAACAAGTAGAATTCCTTCAATCACTCATAAATATGTATAGCGAAATATCGTTTATAAAATTTTCATACGTGACTTGTATCGTGTAGGTATTCTATATGATTCGCGGGAATCCCCGGCGCTGCGGCTACGGTATTAAATACAGGTCAATTTGCCTGAATAGACAATAAAGACCTAGATAAGAGACTGTAATTTTATTGTTGTATTTACAAGATAATTGTAAAGTATGATAATATTGGAAAATTATTTTATTTAAGAAAACAGCTGTTGTCTAGGCATTATTTTTCGGGCCACGAGCTGCCAAAAAGTATGGTTAAGATAGTGGTCTAATCGCATTAAGATCGCGAAGCTACCACGCCATCATTGAGTGGGTTTGGGTTTCGGCTTCCCCTGGGATATGATTAGGCGTGGTGGGGATTCAGGGACGACCTGTAATCTCATAGGTCTTCCTAGAGCAGGACGCTTGACGTCGCGTTCTATCTACATAAATTCTTTATGCTGTATAGATAACTAGCTGACCCGTGCCCACTTCGTTGGGCGGTAAACATTTTTTTCTCCGACTTACTTTGCAAATTCAGCTACCACGAAAAAGTCTTTCCACTTTTCGGGTAATTATTAGCCTATGTCACTCCCAAATAACGTAGCCTTCTATTGGTAAAAGAATTTTCAAAATCGGTTCAGTAGATCCAGAGATTACCCCCTACAACGTCACAAACGCACAAACTTTACCTCTTTATATAATAGTGTATAAGTGTATATAACAAAACATTGCTAACACGAAAACCTGCAAATAACAAGACTAATAATATTACTATTCTTTTATTTTACATGTTTTATTTTATGTTTACGTTTTTTGGGTTCAATATCACTATTATTTCATATCTTTAAGATATTAACATTTGTATAAAATTCTTTTGTACGTGTGTATGTCTTTTCTATCTACACATGTTAGTTTAAATACACAATATTATAATTGAAAGACGAAAGAAAGATAATTTTTACTGTGAGGTTACGCATTTCGACTTAGGTCATTGCATTCCAAGTAACCGCGACAGTCACAATTCACTGCACGTTTTCTTTAAGGAAAATCGTGATTTGTTTCATAAGTACTTTTATCTTAGTAATGTATTTTCTTATGGAATAAGCGTAAAGCCTTTCACTGCGAGTATTTATCGATTTTATAATTATACACGCATGTGTCTGTGTGATTAATATTCAAACTTTCTACAATACACAACTTTTATTGATCATATCTTCTTTCTGTGTATTCCTCGATAAAATGACTATAGTAAAATAATTGGCAATCATAAGGACTGCCGATAGAAGTGAAAACAAATAACTTAGAATGTTATTTGTAAAATTAATGTGTAAAATTTGAAATTTGAAATTACATAATGTAGAATTTCAAATTTTCAACATTAAACATTAGCATGTCAGTGATTAACTCATAAGATCTTCTCCTACCAAAAAGTTCTAGTTAGTTAGTTAGTAGTAATTGCCTATTTTTTGCTATAGTTACGGTAATAAAGTATGTTTTAGACTTAGTCATAAATCACACTAATCACACTAATATATAAAAGCGAAAGTTTGTGTGTATGTTTGTTACTTCTTCACGCAAAAACTACTTGACGGATTTGGACGAAACTTTACAGTAATATAACTTATACATCAGAATAACACATTTGCCGCGATAACCGACATAAGTACACGCGGGCGGAGCCGCGGGCAATAGCTAGTAAGTTATAAACCGCAGAAGCCTTTAACTACTTATAACCGGGCATTTAGGTAAACAAAACGCATTTGCTCCAAGCCTACAACTTTCTAAAGCTACTATACGAATTGCCTTTCTAAGCAAATTTACTAACAAGTCTGGTTGCAAGGCCCACAGTAGTCAAACAAGAAGCAAACAAATCCAATGTAAAGACCTTGAGAATCATTAAAATTCTCAAAGCGTGACTAATTTTTTACTTTATCTTCATACGACCTATCACTATCAATTCAGGGTTTTTTTAATTAGAAGAATTTAATTATTTTACCATTAAGTAATCGACTCGAATCTATACTAAGAATCGCAGATGGACGAAAGTTCTTTTTATAAACTTTCTTAATATTCGTCGTCGTAATTATGTAAGAGTAGAATATCTAATTGTGCCTCAATTTGTAACTAGCCAAGATTAATCCTAATATTTACATATTGTAATTATGATGGCAGTTACTACATACTTATCTTGTATCAATTAAGTATTACGAGTTTATTCCATGCAATGAAAAATATAACTGTCTTCATTATAATCGATTCAATTGACAGCCAAGTTAAGTCGATTGTTTGAATTTAGTAAACGTCAAAACTTTAGTAGATTTGCACTCAAAACAACACGTTTCTCATTGACATACGCGATAAGACTTCGATTGCATTTCTTATCAATGTAAGTTATCATGCGGGTGATAGGAACAGATTCACAAGGGTAAAGAACCTTTAAGTGTCATCACCGATATCGGTATCGGTGTCCGGAAAAGTCGAGTCGAGTGGCAATGTTGATTCAACGAGAATGAAACTAATTTGTATTCGAGTGACGTACTTATTTAATTGTTATATACCGCAAACGCGAACTTGTAAGTAAGAAAACTATAGAATATCTAGGTAACTAAACAAGTCTCTCAAATTACGTGCACTGATTATAAGTCAACGTGTTGGTATATTTTTATAAAGGCAACTCCCGCACTAGGATACAATTTGTCGCCGCCTCGCCGGACTCTTTACAAACATTTATAACTAGCTGAACCCCACGGTGTTTCCCACGGTCGTACCGCTGAAAACGCCGCGGGGTGAAGCTAGTCTAAAAAAAGTGGCCTAAGTTACTCCTCATATCTCCGGAACGGCTGGACCGATTTTGACGGGACTTGCACTGATAGCGCTATCAGTGCAAGTCCCGTCAAAATCGGTCCAGCCGTTCCGGAGATTATCCGGAACAAACAGACAGATCGACAGACAGACAAAAATCGTAAAAAATGTAAGGAGTAACTTAGGCTACTTTTTTAGACTAGCTTCGACCCGCGGCGTTACCCGCGGTACGACAATGACCGCGGGCAACACCGCGGGGTTCAGCTAGTACATACATATATTTAGATACAAGAATTGTTCGTTTAAAGGTATTAGATATATTACATTCCAATCAGGAAGGACAAATAGTGTGTTTTAATCATAAAAGGATAACAAATGACGTAATAGTATATATTACGTCATTTGTTATCCTTCTAAGTATTGCATAAGTTATTGAAGAAATGCTCATCTAATAAGTATACGCGAGACATCCCAATTTCTAACCGAGTTCAAAAAAGGAGGAGGTTCTCTATTCGACTGTTTTTTTTAAATGTTTGTTACCTCATAACTTTCGACTGGGATACCGATTTAGATGATCTTTTTTTATTTGAAAGCTGGTGCTTCCAGTGTGGTCCCATTTAAATTTGGTTTGAAGTCCGTTTTTTTTGTTAAAATTTGTGATTAGTGTGAGTAATAAAATTAATGTCCCGCGCGGGACAGGTTTTGTCCCGCTTTTTGCTTTTTTTGTCGTCTTCTTAATATCTGATTATTTCCATTTTCTTTACTTTGTCCCGCTTTCGACGAAAGAATCCCGCTTTCTTTCACAAAAAAATTTAAAAATCCCAAATGAATAAAAAAAACTGACGCGAGCATTCTTAATCACTCTCAGATCACTCATCATAACAGTTCGATTGATCATCATGGAGTTTACACTGCGATCAAGTTATTCCAATTAAATGATCGTATGATAAATAATTAAGTAAGTAATTAAGTAAAACCGAGTCTCCACCGAACAAACATTGGCTACTTTTGTGTTGTCAACCTTTTTTCACAAAATTTCAAAAAAAATCGGGAGACGCGCCTTTAGGTACATCAAATAATTTCGAGCCACAGATCACTCCCAATCCAATTGGGGGTGATCTGTGTTTCGAGCCAATGAATCGAGTATACTATTTGTAAGCTCAAGCATTGTGTACTTTAGATTGCAATTGCTATCTTTTCACTTTATTTAATGCCCCACCCACATACCAGTTAGGTATATATATAGCACTCGTCTTTAATTTTCCCCTTTTAAAAGTTATCAAGTGATTAGTGAATTGCATCTGTCGTCCAGAAACTAGTTGACATTCAGAAAACTAAACGCTTTGAAATTCAAGGCTGGAATGAAATAAGTAGAATTCTTTTAGATCAGTGTTTTGTATTATTTACTTTATTTCGCGATAGGTAGAGTTTAGTTTTGCTTGTTTTGATTTTGTTGGCGTGGCGGACAAGCCGCTCAAATGCTCGACGTTGATTGGCTGAAAATTACGTTCGTTCGTGAATGTGGTTATGTGAAATGTATTGTTTGTTTGCACAAGAAACTTGATTGATCCAATTTATCACTTGCGGTTTTAATAATAAAAACTTGAAAATTAGATACACATTAATGTCTAAATATAATATAAAATATACGTAAAAATACAGTAAATACGTTTTATTTGTAAAATGTAGTGAATTAATAAAGCATTAGTGATATCCGCGTAGTTTTTTAAATTAAAATATGCATTTTTAATTGTACCTATCTATAATGTTAAACATCACAGCAATATTAAAACTAATTGAAATAGGTAAATGTTTTCATTTCGTATACATGGCATTGACATATGCTTCGAACGGAAGTTTTGATAGATAAAAACTTAGAGGTTTCATACAAGTAAGTACCATTAATTAACTGTTGCAAAATCTATGAATGCAATTCTCAAGGCGAGCCTTTCGACTTTCGATCTCAAACGAGGTTTGTACACAAAAATTTACAAAATACTCACCCTTCTACACCTCCGAAAAACATTTTGAAGTCACCAAGCGATAATACTTCCACAGGATAAAAATATAATTATGCAACGTTTATCACAATAAAAAATAAGTTACTGTTTCGATAATAACAACTTATTGTCAATTTTATACAACGACAACCACGTCCTCTCGGCGAAAGCGGGCGCTCAACTGAACTGAATGAAGTAATGAAGTTTTCAATCAGAATGGAATGGAATGGACGATGACATTGACCGATCTTTCATCTGTCTTTATTGGCTAGAGGTGTCTGTATTGTTATTATTTAGAATGCTATAACGTTATAAAGATGTTTAACGTTATTTGTTAACTTATTAATGTTAAAACAAATAGGCGAGTGTTTTGTTCTGTGTTCTACAATCAAATGTAGAGTGAAAATGTCTATGTTAGTGACCGACGGAAGGTTTCGGCCAAAAAAGCTATGTCAAATAAAAAATTTTAACTAAAAGTAAAAGTTGATTAGAAACGATGATTTAATAAATATGTATTGTGTTCTTTTTTTTTTTTTTTTAAGAGACGACTCCCGCATTAGGAATAAACATCCTGTGTCGCGGGGGACTTTACAGACATACATGTATAGGACACAATTAACACCCAAACTCAGAACAACAATTTGTGGATCACACAAAGTGTTGTCCCGTGTAAGATTTGAACCCACAACACTTGGCGAATTGGCAAGTGGCATGGCGACCGCCTAAACCACTAGGCCAACCGTGCAGTTTACGTATTAGTCCTAACTTTATGTTTATCCAAGTCTATAAAGGTCTAATATTTTTATAACTTTTTTATGGAATAGAGGGCAAACGAGCAGATGTATAGCCTAATGGTTAGCGATTACCGGCTCCCAGGGACACCCGCAACACCAGAGGCGTCACTAGTGCATTGCTGGCCTTCGGGGGAGGGGGATGGGGAAAGGGGTTGGAGTATGGGCCTCCAGTATTCTCACTCACACAGTGAAACACAGCGCAAGCGCTGTTTCACATCGGTTTTCTGTGAGGCCGTGGTATCACTCCGATCGAGTCGGCCCATTCATGTCGAAGCATGGCTCTCCCACGGTCCTTCTTTAATTACTTTGTTTTGCAGTATAAGAAATAAATACTAATTTCACTAAGTATTCATTTTATTTAGTACTTTTATAAACCTAATGATTTTTGCAAATGAAACCAATGATTATTTTACTGTCTGTCCTTAAAATATCATTATTTCCTTCTTTCTTCTAGTTCATCTTATTACTTTTGTGTAGTCCACTGCTGGCCATTGACCTCGCCTGATGAAAGAGGTTTTCCCTACTATATATATACGTAAGTTTAAATTTAAACTGAATAGAATGTGTTTGTATGTTAAGGCATACAAAACATCCAATAATGTTATCCTGACGATGCTTTACGGAAGTGAAATGTGGTAGAAATGAAACAAACAATAGGTAACATCTCATATATTAATTCATATTAATATTGATATCATTCACACATAAATATACTCTCATCTAACGAATGTAATGTTAAAACATCGAATACACAATCGAATATATTTAAGGAACGTTAAGATCTTTAATTATTCATTGACTATCTTTATACCCGTTTAATCTACCGTAGAAACGTTGACAATTTATTAAAAAGTTACATACCTACTACAAAGTTATGAAAACAAAGGTCGAAACAAACAGTGAGTGAAGTGGGATGGTGATTCAGCGTAAGTTACTGTAATGTACTATCATTAATAAACGACTTATACGATACGACCAAACCATTGCGCTTCGCACTCGGCACTAGGTCACTTCAGTGCTTATGAGACCTTTAGTTAAGTCAACTCATTGACTTAGGCAATTGATCTGTATTTACTAACTAGAAGGATTTGTATATATCATTATTCATTTCTTGTTTATTATGATAGTTACAATTAAGTTATGTATCCAATTAGAAATCATTAATTTGTATAAATACAGGCACTGTCAACCACCTACCATTGAAGTTAGTTTTCAAACTACAGTTCTGCATTCTGTTAAATTGCAAAGAATTCGCAAGTGAGAAATGTAATGTAACCCTCTTACTGGCTTCTCTACTCTGATAGATCTGATTCTTTATCTAGTCAAAATTATCGAGTATACTTCAGTATTGACTTAGTTACTCTTATAAGATAGATGTTAACCATGTTTATGAAAATTGCAAATTGTAGTGTGATAAAGTGATAACCATTTGTCGTAACAAACAACTTACCTTACCAGTAGGTACTAAATCATCTTAGGGTTAGGAGTTAAGATGAGACATACGAAGCGTATTTAGTACAGGTAGTGTTAATGAGCTGTTATTCACTGATTAGATGGTAAGTTATAAAACTGAAAAACATAGTAATTACAAATGAAAACTACAATCTGACTACTCCTCGAGGTATACTTCTAAAATAAGATTATTGAAGGTTATTTGATTAGAAATAAGAATTTAATTTATTTATACTATTTTAGATATTTAGTTTAGAAAAGCAACAATTTTTTTAAATCGAAGATAGTTGAGACACTTTAATAGTAAATTAAAAGTTAAGAATTTGATATTATGTTACACTATGAAGTTCCTATACTTTCGCCTTAAAAGGTTTCTAGCTTATCTACTTATAGGAAAGGAATTAAATTCTTTTCTATAAAATTTTTAAAACATTGATCTTTAAATTAGTGTCAAGTATAAATAAAACAGGGTCGAAGGAAGGAAAAAGGTAGGAGGTTTTATAGAAAATCCAAAACATAACATTTTGATAGGATTGACATTAAGTTACATAAATACAGTTTACTAAATGTGTATTTGTACACACGTTCCCAGTGCAAATTATTTACTAGGTACTTATTTAAATAACCTAAATGACACATTAGGTTTTTCACCATTAAGTAACGGTTAACTAAAATCCTTTTACATTAATATTAATTACAATTAAGTTCTGACAGTCTTTTCAATAAATAAATTCACTTTACATATCCACTGAATAATACACTTTACAATTTTAATAGCTCGTAGGTATATAAAACATTATGTTGATTTTAAATAAGAAATAATATTTATTAATTACAAGTATAATGACTTTAATACATACAATAAATTTATTTTTATCTATAATTTACATCACACAAAGACAAGTTATAATCTTGCGAACACCAAATTATCTAAAACGTTTTTTAATTTGTTATTTTGTCACAGTTATTACAAATAACGATAACGTTATTAACTAGACACATGCGACGGTTGTCTGGAACTGTGGATTCTGCCGTCGCATAGCTAGACGTCACCTGTAAACCAATAAAATGTTTATTCAAAATGTGTAACTTTCTAACGTAATTAAATTATACTTTTATTTAATTAAGTTTTTGATTGCATATTTGTAATGCCGTCTGTATAATGACATGATAATTATAAGTTTCATGAGTTTTATCTCTAGGTAGGTATATCTGCTATCTACTAGTTTTAGTTCCAAAATTGATATGTAGATGGCGTTCTTCACAAAAAGTGACAATGGGAAGTTGGTTGAATTGTAATAGATGGCGCTTTATAGTAAAATTGCGAAAGTTTGTAAGTATGGATGGATGTTGCCTGTTAGTTACTCTTCAACGCAAAAACTACTAGACGGATTTGGATAAAACTTTACAGTAATATAGCCTATACATCAGAATAACACATAGGCTACTATTTGCAGCGATAACCGACATACACGCGGGCGGAGCCGCGGGCAACAGCTAGTAGAAAATAAAATAAAGTTGATTAGTAACGAAACTTGTTTTTTAACCGACTTCAAAAAAAGGAGGAGGTTCTCAATTCGACTGTTTTTTTTTGTTTGTTACCTCATAACTTTCGACTGGAGGAATCGATTTGAATGATTCTTTCTTTATTTGAAAGCTGGTGCTTCCCGTGTGGTCCCATTTAAATTTGGTCCAGATTGAAGTCGGGATTTTTTTTTTGTAAAAATTTGTGATTATTTTTATGTTAGTTGTATTTAAATGTTGATTTGTTTAATTAAATAACACAAAAAAAAAACTTCGTTTAAAAAAACCGACTTCAAAAACTAAAAAGTATCAAATAACTTAATTTGTATGTGCTACTTATTTATAGGTTTGAAGTCAGTGCCAAGCCAAATGTTATAGTAGGTACCACACTCGCTATATCTCGAGACGAACGTCAACGACGTCAGCGACGCTTCGGCTGTTTTGTTCTACGCGAAGAGCAGCTATGGGGGCGTCCATTAATTACGTGAGGCATTTTTGAGAATTTTTCGACACCCTCTCCCCCCTTGGTGAGATATCGTAAGATTTTCCTCAACTCCCTCCCCCCCTTCCACAATCTCACGCGAGATTCTTCAAAAAATTGTTCTGACTGTAAACGTGTCGTATTACTGAGGAAAAAAAAACAAAAACACAACTTGTTCTATTACTTTAATTGAAGACTAGTATTTGTGAATATTACCGTATCATAAAATTATCACAATCAATAAAAATCATAAAAATATCAAACAAAAATTAAGAAAAGATTTTTTCTAATTCAGTCCATGGAGACTCGTACATGGCCTCAGAGTGACTACTGGGACCAACATATATCCAAGTGATTTTTAATAAAATCATCAGAGAACTCGGAGCGAAGCGAACCTTCAACTTCGCTCTGAGTTAGCCACTCTAAGGGCCATATTTTGTTTATTTATTTAAAACTTATTGCACATGACGTACAAAGGCGGACTTAATGCCACGCGGCATTCTCTCCCAGTCGACCTTCAGGTGATGTAGAAGTATGTTGTGGTGCAACGACAAAGAACGAAATTCGACAAAAATCACAATAGTTTACGTAAATAAAAAATTTACTTTTATATATTAATAGATAATATCGCAACATGCGAAAAGAGGTGGGGCTATCGGTTTAAGGTCAATGGAAAATATACGGAATCCATCTTAGCGTTCGCAGACGACCTTGCGATCATTACACGTAATCCAAAGCAGTGCCAAGAACTACTGCGTAAGGTAGATGACTTCTGTAGACTGTACCTGGACGGAGGGAATGAGGACAAAACCCAGCAAATGCTATTGCCTTTGTCTGGGCCGGCGAGGTACCAGGTATACCTCATATGACCCCGGGATTACTATTGGTGGGGAAAGTGTTTCAATAATATCAGAAACCGTGCCCTTTAAATTCCTTGGAAGAAAGATAGACTACAAAGGTCGTACTCCATCTATAAACGTAATAGTCGATGACTTCGTAAAAGACATTGACAAGGTAGACCAACAGCCAATTAGTAACGTAAAAAAAGCTTGGATTTACGACAACTACTTAACATCACGTCTCAACTGGCCGTTTCTAGTATATGACATAAACCAGAACCACATAAGAACACTGGACGCGAAAGTCACTAAGACATTGAAGTCGTGGCTCGGGCTAGCACCATCTGCAGACCCGTCAACGTTGTACAGGGGCTCGAATAATTTTGGAATGAAATCAAAAAAACCTTGGGAACTCTACAAACACCTAAGAATTACCAAAATGCATGTCTTGTCAAAATCCCAAGACGAAATCGTTAGATCCCTTCCAAAAGACAAAAATTCATCAGAGCTAGAGTCACGGCTCCAATTCCACAAAAAAATCATGGTGGGTACGCAGTCCAGTAGAGTTGGATTGGGAAATGCTAGAAGACAGACCGACAAAGAGATAACAAAATCTTTCATACAACAAGATGAAAACGAGACCTACAAGGTGCACGCAATGAACCTAGAAATGCAGAATGAATTGTTAACTCTAGGAGAATTTTGTATCCCACCAGCTTTGAAATGGCGCACACTTTTATATGATTGGTCACCCGCCCTGTTAAAATTCTACCTCAACGCCTTTCAATTAACTCTCCCCGATCAAAGCAACCTAGTAAGGTGGGGAAAAGCTACAGAAAAGGCTTGTACGATGTGCAATGCGGCAATAGGTACAGCCAGGCACTTACTGACAGGTTGTAAGGCGCTATTAGACCGGGGTCATTATTCACGTCGCCATGATGGGGTATTACTCATCATACGCGAAGCTATGAGTTTATCACTGGCGATCACATCTGTGCCTCGGCGTCCAGACCGAACATATTTCTTTATGCAATGTCAATTAAGCGTGTAGTACTAGTAGAACTCACGGTGCCGTGGGAAACGAACATCCCTAAAGACCACGCTTTAAAAAGAAACAAGTACTTTGACTTAACCAACGAAATAACTAAAAATGGTTATGTCGTTGCGCTGTATGCCGTGGAAGTGGGTGCGAGGGGTATACCAGCTAAATCCCTCTATAACCTGCTTGAAGACCTTGGATTGCCAAGAGCTTCAGTAAGCTCTTTTCTTGAACGAATATCCAAAGCGGCATTGCTAGGCTCACTTCAAATATGGTTAGGTAGAGGGGGTAACACGGCGGACAGTGGAGGTGAGCGTTGACGCGTCGTAAGGAGTGCTCCTTAAACCTAAACCTGGGTCGCAATTCCCAGGCACTGTCGAAGTCGCATGTGTTGACCCCATCTATCACACGATGGACCCGGCACCCGCACGGTGAATCCATGGAACGCTAAGAAATAGGTCTCTATAAATAATTTTCCACGCAATTTTACATAGTTTTCTGCTAGAAAAATAATTACGTGATATTTGTCAAGTCACCTTCTCCCCTCTAAGTGAGATTTGGAAAGATTTAGCTAGATCCCCGCCCCCCCTAAAACACCTCACGCAATTAATGGACGCCCCCTATCCCGCTAAAGGTCATGCGCGGCGAGTGCGGTACCTACTATTACATTTTGGCTTGGCACCGACTTCAAACCTATGAATAGGTAGCACATGCAAATTAAGTTATTTGATACTTTTTAGTTTTTGAAGTCGGTTTTTTTAAACGAAGTTTTTCTTATTTTTCGCTTTTTAGTCTTTCTCAAGTCTCATATCATCATTTTACCTAAATAACTTGAAATAATACGACTAAAGGTAACATACATACTGTATAGAATTGAAAGGACTTCAGGTAATTTTTTGTAATAAAATCTCAAATGGACTATCTTCTATAGGTTACTATGATTCAAGTGATTTGAGGTAAACTGACAATATCGTTAGTACCCGTTTTATATATTATGAAGTTAAATGATGTCTACAGAATATGAAGGCACGCAGACAATTGCTCTTAACTTCATTGCAGGCGCTCACGTAAATTTGAGGGTTTCCTTCGATTTCCTTAGGATCCCATCTTCAGATCCTGATATGGTGGCCATGGGACCACATGGGGAGCATACCCTTTCGAATACAAAAAGAATTTTCAAAATCGGTCCACAAATGGACGGAGTAATCCGTGTACATACATTTAAAAAAAAACAATGAAATTGAGAACCTCCTCCTTTTGGAAGTCCGTTAAAAAGATTTCCATGAACATTATTTTACTATTCCTGGATCAGCGTCACTTCTAACCTGTCTGTGACAAATAAAAGACTAGGTTTACCTATCAGCAGCTGTTGTAGATACAGTGGTATGGTTATTAACGTCGTGTTCCTCCAGTGAGTGTGAATGAGTAGGACGATGGTTCTGTCTCCTTGAGCCTTCGGCGTCAGACTCTCGACGCGTGCCTCCGCTCCCGCAAAAGCACTTGCAAATGATGCGCTTGAATGCAAACCTGGAATGTTGAAATTATTTTCATCGGCTGCTGTTTTATCAAGGACATAAACTACTCTATGAGTAGTACCTACCTAGAGACAAAATTCGGGAGGTTATAAATTACATTATTGTGTGCCTTTGGTCTGGTCGTCATCACATACAGTGTTGGCCGACATCTTTGTATGTTGTATAAATAAGCTTGCTTTTGTTAACGGTTGCATTCGACAGAAGGGCATTTCATTTGTTTTTGCCCTAAAGATATTTAACTTATCGATATCGCAGGCAAAGTTTCATGATGATCATATGATCATGATTTTTTATAAATTACTATTACAGTTTATCTATACAAATAAATAAAAATGGAGTGTCTGTTTGTAATATTAAAATAACCGTTTTTACTAAATGCATATGTATGTATAGGTTCACGGTACATATACCAAAATGTAATTTTTTACAATTATTATCTGTCTGTCTGTCTATTTGTTCCGGCTAATCTCTGGAACGGCTGGAGCGATTTTGACGGTACTTTCACTGATAGGTAGCTGATGATATAAGGAGTAACTTAGGCTTTTTTAAACTAGCTTCGCCACGCGGCGTTTCCTGCGGTACGTCAATAACCGCGGGTAACACCACGGGACTCAACTAGTGAACAATATGAATAGAGCTAAAGACATACTCATATATCAGACTAATTACTACTTTCACTCGTTGGTCTCGCGGTTGACGTGTGCGACTGCTGATCATGAGGTTTCGGGTTCGATTCCCGGGTCGGACCAAATGTTTGTATGATCTACGAATATTGTTTCGGAGTTTGGGTGTTTTTCTATGTATAATTTAATATGTACGTATTTACAAAATATATATATATATGTATTTGCATCAGTTGTCTAGTACCCATAACACAAGCTCTGCTTAGCTTGGGACTAGATGGCGTTGTGTGTTAGATGTCCGAAATATGTATTTATTTTATTCACTGTTACTTTATTTCCTTACCTGAAATCTTTAGAAAATAACGCGTAAATCAGAGGATTTATCGCCGAGTTGCAGTATCCGAGCCAGAATAATATCGAGAAGATAATAGGAGGTACGCATTCCCCGCAGAACGCCCGCACCACGTATACGCTGAAGAAGGGCAACCAGCAGAATACGAAGCCACCCACAATAATTCCCAGGGTCTTCGCTGCTTTTGTCTCCATGCGGAATCTTTTCACCTGCGAGAAAAGAATATCGGAGGCTACAGTTTGGCATATTAAAAAAGTTTTTTAGCTAATATTTTATCTGAGAAAGGTTAGGCAATATTTAATAAAACTAGTCAAAGATAGACATCGATTTATTGAACTATCACCAAAGTTAAGAATTAATTTTACATGTCTTGTGGAGACTAACTAATTATATGTGCTGTCTACTAACTTCTGTTATTTCTTGTATGTAAGCAAAGGGAATTACTTCATACAACAACAATGATAATACTCAGGGATTGTCAAAAAAATGCCCTAATGCCTACCCTCGCACAGAAAATCAACGTAAAATGACAGCGTTGGTGCTGTCGTGTTTCGTTGGTGAGTGCGAGACCGGAGGCCCAAATAGTATAGTCCATACTTGTTGACTAGACTAAAAGATGCAGAAGCATCACTAGGCGGCCATGTTGTGGGTTGCCATGCTTCATTGTCTGCATCCGCAATGAGTATGGTGACCACACACCAGTCTTGGATTCTGCTTGTGCTTTCCATTAGGCAGAGTAGACTCATTTTGGCGAGCCATACATAAAAAAAAGCAGAACACCAGCTGATAGTTACTGTCAGTAGTTAGTTAGTCTAGTTAGATAATTACGATCTGCAAAGATTTTTTTGTTGCATACTGTATTCAACAAATACTGACTGTAGTAAATATATTTATATGACAAATCCAGAATTCAGATTACCTGGGCCTTAATGTTCCTCTTCCCCATTCTCCTAGTAGTCCTCGGTTTGTCGTCGTATTCATCATACAAGGATCCAGGAGCCAAATGATGTGATGGCCTCACCCTTAGTCTGCTCTCGGTCAATTCTCGACCATCCCTCTCATAATGTACAGCGTATAACGAAGGGCTTGGCGATCGACTTGAGGATCTCGAGTTCTCATGAGCTGGGCATATTTGTTCAGAAGACGGATATGAGACAGAAATTTTGACTTTTTCATGTGCACGTCTGGCGCTGGAGTGTCTGCAAGATGTTGTCCTGTTATTGTCAGATTTGGTCAAAATTTTGATTAGCCAATCAATATCTATAGAAACTTTAGACAACTGGTATACAACTTTAAAGGTATTTTAGTCCTGGATTTAACTAGTTTTTTAACCTTTTGCCTCAAGTTTCGTTCATTTAACTAGGTTCAAAGTTTATTATATTATTTGAGGTATACATGGAACAACAGCTGACCGTGGGCGAGCCAGGCTTCGGCATGAATGGGCCGGCTCGACCGGAGTGATACCACGGCCTCACAGAAAACCGCTGTGAAACAGCGCTCGCGCTGTGTTTCACCAAGTGAGTGAGAATACCGGAGGCCCTTACCCCAACGCCTCTCCCCCATCCCCCTCCCCATCCCCCAAAGGCAGGCAACGCACTTGTGACGCCTCTAATGTTGCGGGTCTCCATGGGCGGCGGTAATCGCTTACCATCAGGTGATACGTCAGCTCGTTTGCCACTTATTCCATAAAAAAAAACTCTGTAGGGAGTAGTCATGCGCAGGCGTTCCCCTATTTCAAAGTATGAGCCCAAATGGACTTACGCATTACACTGTTATGACACTGTTAGGATGATAAATCTATTTGTATAAAATGAATGGCCGAAATGTATGCAAGCGCATAACTTCCGATCGGCTGCACTAAATTAAATAATTATTTTTGTTATGTCTTCATTATTGTTGGGACAATGTTTGTGTACAAGAAAAATTAAAAGATAACGGAAAAATCCTTTTTTTTTGTCCGCGACTGTACACTGCCTGTGGAAAGCTGAGACAGATATGTAAATATGGTGGTACGAAGTTCACCGGGTCAGCTAGTGGTAGATATATAAAAGATATAGAAAAGGAGCTATTAGTTTTTTAAGACCGAAAATTGATTAAATAAGTAGCAAACTTTCAAACAGGTTTCGTGAAATACTAGTCTATCGAGATTATAACTTTACGGCAAGCTCAATGTAATAAAAAAGGTTTATTTTTAGATGGAAACTACAAACACTGAAAAAATCATATTTATTTATTTTGATACACTTTATTGAGTCCGTTTATCAACGGTTGGACTTATCGCAGCTTAAAACTTATGTTTAGAACACAAAAGTATTGATAATGATATATTTCAAATACTGTTTCATTCAATAATGTATAGCGAGATTATTGCGTGAATCATCACTTTATTATTTTGTATTATTATTTGTACAGAATACTAGCATATTTATTGTTATTTGTTTAGTTTGTTAGTGATCCTCACTGCGAAGCTGGAGGTCATCTTTTTTTGACCCGCAACACTTTCGGGTCTCCGCAACCGTCATCTTTCAATTCCCATCTAGAGGGCCTGGTGTATCCTTGGTGTATAACGTCAATGGTATCTCCATGGCAACCATGTCTGGTGTTTGCGATTGGCGAAGAGATCAATGCGGGACAATTGCTACACCGAACGCGGTAACCGTGACGATCACACTATGGCTAGGCCCTCAGGAAAAATAATATTTAGCTGGACCATTTGTTGTATTGGCGTGCAATTGGTATACAACTTATGTATGTGTTTAGAAACATATAAGTGTGTACACTTGCTGTATGGGCACTATAGTATAGGCTCTGCCTGATTTCGAGTCCGTACGACTCGACTTCATAGGTGAAATTATTAATATATCTATTGGTTATGAGCATAATATTATAGTATAATTGCTACATTCTTTGCACTCACCTTCTCAATCTCTCGGGTGATGCACTAAGCGAAGTGCTCGTTGAGTGGTTGGAAGCCGTTGACAGCGGGGAGCCATGAGGTCGGTTGGACCCTCGGCCACGGTGAATTCGTAGTGTCAAGCGATTGTCGTCAAAACGGCTACCGAGGCCTTTACCTATTATTGAAAGATAAAATAATATATGGTTTTATTTTCCCTTTTCCTTCTTGCGTTTTAGTGATTGGGTAATTTGCTTGCCTCATGAAAGTTTATATAGCATAAACCTAATTAACCTAATTTAACTGGGAAGGAGATTGAAACTGGTACTAACGACGACGAATATTTTGTGCCCTGATTATTTTCTGTCAATGCCAATGTGGGTCCTAACACTAAGTGAGGATCCTCCAACCAACGAGGATCATGCCTGGCGGGCGCACGGCCCAAAAGTTGATGTTGGGAAGTTGCATATATGTAAATGATGAGAGGCAGAACATGACTGTTGAGGGTGATGATAACCTTCTCATTTTACTTGTTATAAGAGACTTATACACTTAACACTAGGTCTTTAGACTGACTGAACCAGATTGAAGACCATAATGATTTTGATTTGTCCCTTTTTATCAAGGTTATATCTTTGCAAATTATTTTAAGTATTCCTTTTTGATTTTCGGTTGTGAAGAAGCAGTATCCCTTACCTTTTGTTGTTCTAAAACCCTGATTGATAGCTTTCGTGGTTCTGACAGCTGCTTTGTAGATCCGCCAGTAAAAGAACAGCATCACAAACATGGGTATGTAGAATGAGCCAAGTGCTGAATACACCACGTAGCCCGCATCATTTGTTAGCTCACAGGTCCAGGGACAGGGAGGGTTCGGAGACCAGCCTAGTTTGTTTGCTTCATCGGGCTGAAACAGAATGTTATTGAGGAATTACGATTGCTGAAAACGATTTAATGTAGGGCAACTGACTCATTGACAGTTTCATGAGATGAAATGACAATAAGTTGCTTAAAATACTGTACTATACGGTGAGCTTTGTGGATTGACCCACATAGGACAATACTTACTGTGATACAAATAAATTGTTATTCTGTGCCTGGATGTTCTTTGTGTCCGTTTCGTAAATGTCTGTGAAGTTCGCGGCAGTAAACGATATAATCTTAGAGCAGCATTTGTTTTTTGTTAAAAATAAAGAAGAATGTTAAAAAAATTACTCACTTTTTTATCTTTCCATCCGACTAGTGGAGGAAAACATATCACAAACGAGAGCACCCAAAGACCAGCTATCAGGGCCTTCGCTCTCTTCCTGCTCATAATGCTAGGATAGCTCACGGGTCTGGTTACCGCCACATATCGGTCTAATGATATGGCACATAGGTTGAGGATCGACGCTGTGCACATCCAAACATCCACAGCCAGCCATACTGAGCACCACACGTCGCCGAAGATCCATATCTGGAAGGGAGAAATATAGTTTGGTAACCAAAAAGTTTATGATTAAGTCTAGAACAGGTTATGATTAAGTCTGAACTTAAGTACTACTCGCATATAAATTTTAAAGTAGACAAATGTTAAATAAGCCTAAAATAAAATTAAATTCTTGCTAAATTTGTATGTGATTATCTTAGTGGCTTTATAATCTTATTCTAATACCTTTGAACGAGCAATTCTTGTATATGTTTTGTTTGTTTTTTTTTAATCGATGTAGCTAGGATTCATTGTTAGAAAATTTACGAAATAAAAACGTAGCAAAAGTCATTCAGGTACTAAATAGTGAAGTCGAATTCAAAATCACATTTATTACGAACTTTTTAGGTTACATAGTATTACGGGAAACTGTCTTTGTTCACTTTAATCTTTGGATACGGTCAATTTTTAGATTGTCACGTACGGGATTCTGTAAAAAACCTTTTTTAAATCTTTTGCAGGACCCCTACCTATTAAGATAAGCATGATAGGCTCTGGTTTCGTTGGTATAGATAAGTGTATTGATTACGGCTGTTGACCCTGGTATACAAAAGCTACAGTTATAGGCGTGTAGGAGGGATTAATTGTTCCAATTGCTCGTACACAAAACTTTAAAATTGTTTAACTAAACCTTTGAACGAGTAATTTTTGTACATGTATATTTCGGAAACGGCTCCAACGATTGTCATCAAATTTAGTATGCAGGGGGTTTCGGGGGTGATAAATCAATCTAGCTAGGATTTAGTTTGATCTTTTTTTCAATAAAGAAGTACCGTGCAAAGGTCTGTCAATCAGGTACTGTAGTTTAAACACTATAGTATTAACAAGAATACATAATGCCCGTTTTAACAAAAAAAATCGTATTTGGCTACTATTCATGTCATGGTGTAGCATACGTCTAAAATATGTCTTATAGTCTGCTTTGATTGATGAACTATTTTATACTAAAAGGATTATTTAACTTTAGTGTAAAAGAACTGTTTCATTTGGCAAAAGAAAGAAAGGGGTAGGCACAGCTGATGGCTATCCTCCATTCGTAAGGAGGCACCATAAAAAGAAAAAGAATTAGTTTCTGACATTCAATCAAACATACAATTTATTGATGGCGTGTCTGTCTACATCGACATCAACATAAATAACGAAGTTTTTTTTTCAATGGAATAGAGGGCAAACGAGCAGACGGATCGCCTGATGTTAAGCGATTACCGCCGCCCATAGACACCCGCAACACCCGAGGCGTCACGAGTACAAGTTTTTAATTTAAAGAAATATCAAAGAATATCATGAATATTGTGCACAGATGGATCCAATTGCAGGATCTTAAAACATAAGCTGCTTAGATTGAGTGGATGGGATTGTAGAAATTGATCGGATTATATTGCAATAAACGTAAATAAAGTAAACGACTATTATGACGACTGTCTTCGAATTTGTTTGAGGAACTTGGAAATTTCAGATAATTTTCAAAGATTACTTGAATGATAGATAATAGATACTAATATTATAAATTCGAAAGTAACTTCGTCTATTTGTTAGGCTTTCATGGCTAAACCTATTTGGATGCATTTCGGTATATACTCGTACATAGATTGGACCTTGAAGAAGGATATAGGCTACTTTATACATGTTGACATATTACACGGGAGGAGCCGCAGGCAAATCTAGTAAATAAATAAATAATGTGTGGGTCAGGCTTGTGCAGAGCGCTAACACTGCCACATAGAAATCCATTTCTTTCGTTGTTTTTCATAAAGTCAGTGAGGTCACTGTACACGAAATCCCGTCTTTTTATTTCTGAGAGGAATCAGGGAGGGTTTTAAAAGGCCGGCAAAGCACTTGTGATTCTTCAGTTAAAGCTGTTTCTCACCGGTGCCGCAGTGGCCAGGGACCTCTCTGCACCCAAAAGCTACACAAACAAACAATAACTATAACCCAAATAAGTTATTTTTTTTAAATAAAATTTATGTCACCTGGGCTATTATTACGAATCTATTGTTACCTTATTCATTAAAATCGGTTAATTAGTTTAGGCGCTACGGTGAAACACACAAACATACATAAAACAAAACTATTATGTAACAAAACTATACGTATGAATTCCGAAAAATTCCATATAGATTCTAAAGTATCCTTAATAAAATATGAACAAGCAAGTGATGAGTGGTTCACGAAACTTTTCTTTGTGTCGTCTAAGTCTAAGTGATGACTTACTCAAAGTAGGTTAACAAACTTATTATATTTTGTGTAAATGTAAGTGAAACATGATACTGTTTGATTGACATGTGTCCAAGACGAAATTGACGTAGCATCTAAGATTTATTAAACCGCTGGAACCAGGCGTCTAAAAGTGATTTCTTTTGACACGAAGAATATTTTTTACCTACATTTTTGGCTGTTTTTTTTTTTGGATGGCTCTGTATAATCGATACTGAATCCAAAAAATGTATTTTTTTTTTGTTTGTCTGTCTGTCTGTGTGTATCTTGGCCGCGCATCACGCCGAAACTACTGAACGGATTCAAATGAAACAATGATTTGAGTTCATACTACGAGGTAGGACATAGGATACTTTTTATCCCGAAATTCAGCACGGTTTCCTGGAGAGAGGGGACGAAAGTCAAAAGTCACATAGTCCGCTTTCATTCATTCTTTTTTTGCTAGAAAGTAAAAAAAAATAAGCTAACGGGAAAAGTGTTTTTTTTTGTCCGCGACTGTACACAGCCCGTGGGAAGCTGAGACAGATATGTAAATATGGCGGTACGAAGTTCGCCGGGTCAGCTAGTTGCTGATAATATGACAGTTCTTAAACGGTTTTATTAAGCTTGCCCTGTTTGTTTGTGTCAAATCTATTAATTGAAATTTGACCCCCTTTCTGTTGACAGATTGATCTGAAATTTGGTACCGTGTTCCCATCCAGTCGACTCGGTTTACGCTACGCCCACCAATTTTATTTTTTGTCTGATCAATGCCTTAGATTGATAAGGGGGTGTGATGATTGGAACCTGGGACCTCCCGAATTATTTTTTAGCTTTTAGTACTTTTTTATGTTTGGCCCAGCCAAAATGACTCTACTCTGCGTGATGGAAAGCATAAGCAGAATCCAAGAGTGGTGGTCACCATACTGCGAATGCAGACAATGCAACAATGCTGCATGGTGATCCTCACCATGGTGGGCTAGTGATGCTTCTGCATCATTGGGCCTCCGGTCTCGCACTCACCAAACGAAACACGACAGCTTGATTGCTGTCATTTTACGTTGATTTTCTGTGCGAAGGTAGTACCGCCCCGGTCGAGCCGGCCCGTTCGTGCTGAAATCAGCGTGGCTCTATTACATTAGTTTCAATAAAACAGCTTTTAAAAATATATAATACATAATTTTTATTTTAGAAGTAAAATATTTTAAAAGACTTTTAACAATTGGTACTTCTACTTCTTAAGACTCTCGTCCTCCTAGTCTTTTTCCTCAAACTAGTTTGGGGTGGCTTTAAGTCTGACTGAACTTCAGTTTATTACGTGGAGCGACTGCAGAATTCCACAATCGAAGTACTAGGCGATATTGAAGCACTCGGATTAAGATTGAAATATTTAATTTTAGATCTGAGCGTTTAACGATAATATTATTACTAAGTAACGGGAATGTTGGTGGTGAATTGGTTTTAATCAATTTACTTTAACATTAGTAAGTCTCAATTAAAATGATTAACTATACGAATCTAGTGTGTTTTATCTGATTTTAGTTAGCCTACGTTCAAACATTTTATCAATATTGCAAAACAAATTTATTCATTCTCTAACACTCTAAAAAAGCAAAATAGGTAAACGGAGTAAAATAGCTATATTTTTACAGCCTAGAGGCCTACACAAGACATTTGCCGGGCATATATATTATATATTTATTTAGGTACATGACAGTCTCTTGATAAGAAAATCTATGCATAATTTCTTTGAAATACAGTGGCGACCTCCACATATAGCGCAACAACAACATAACATACTACAGCGCCATCTACCGAAGATACGTCGAACTGCGGAGTAACGAAGGAAACGAAGAAACAACCAATACTGAATCGCGCAATAAAAGTTCTCGCGCCGATATATCATATCTGAATTATCAATTTATCCTGTTATAATATTGTAAAAGTTTCTAAATAAATAAATATATACAACATCCCAACATCAACCGTTGGGCAGTGGCCCGCCAGGCATGATCACCTCGCCTGGTTGGAGGATCCTCCCTTTGTGTTGGAGGGACATATCACCCGTTCCCTCCACAATACCATTTTCCAAAGCAAAAAAAAGGTAAATTGAATCTCGATAGATTTTAATTATATTTTAAAAGCAAGTTAGTTTGGGTGTTTTTTTAGTATTTCACGTAAAAACGGCTATTTAGATCTAGATGATATTTGCGCAAATCACGAAAACTGTAATGTCCTCGCAATGAACAAGGTCCGACAACAACCGCAGTACGCAGCAAGTACAAAATAAAGCAGTTGTAATAGTAAAGTTCTGTAAAAGAAACTATTTACAGAAACGTGATACACTAATATAAGTCACAGTTTTATGTAGCCTACCTATTGTAAGTAGCTTTTAATGGAAGATAAGTGAGTTGTAATGGCTTCCCAAACCGACTGTAATATGTGTTAATGGTGCCTTAGGTGTTGTAGTATAGCAAGTAACCTTAAATAAAGTCCGTTATCTACCCTTTGGTAAGAAAGCATTTGGCATTTAGCAATAATAACTTAATATCGAAGGGCTATTTATATTTTTATGGGTGGAATAGAAGTTTATTACATTTACTAAATTAGGTAAATACAACTGTCTCACGCGATACTAACGCAATATTTTAGTATGACCTGTTGTAAAAGGGTGTTACAAAATCTACTTATAGCTTTTAATTTTATTGCTATGGAATGTTATTTAGTTACCTTTGGATTTCAAAATTAAAATGCATTAGTTCTAGCGTATTTTGTGGGTGGTATTCAAAAGTCAAAACAAGTTCAGGGCATTCCAGGGTAAGGCAGTAAACTTACAAGTCATGTCACTGGATGTTTACAAATGTTTGTAGAACGCAATTGTGTACTATTAGATGGAACGATTACTTATTCTATTTTCTATACGAAAGGATTGAAATATATTCACTAAGATGAGCGATAGAAAAATGAGATGCAACCAGATGCCACTGTAACTATCGCATTTGTGTCTGCGATTATTATTTATTTATATCATATTTATATATTTATATAATAAACTGCATCTGCGTCAGTAACACTGCCTTGTTGTGCAGAGTTCACCTAATTCGACTTTTAGCTCTATTAAAACGGCAACTTAATGCACCGTGATAATGTATATATATAAATCATCTGTATTATATATATATATATATATAAAAGAGTAAGGTGACTGACTGACTGACTGACATACCCAGAGATCAACGCACAGTCCAAACCGCTGAAGCTAGAATCCTGAAATTTTGCATGTAGGTTATTTATATTACGTAAGTGAGCACTAAGAAAGGAATTTTTGAAATTCCACCCCTAAGGGGGTAAATCAGGGGATGAAAGTCTGCGTGAGCGAAGCCGCGTATAAAAGCTAGTTCTTAGATAAAGCAGAAACTGAAGACCTGATTAACTATCCAATCTATTATCATTTCGATTTTAAAAGGGTACAAACTGCACATCTTTCACCTCTTCCTCCTCGTTCTGATTTGTAAGAGACCTAAACTAGGATAAGGAAGCAGTAAGTGCAACACAATAAAATGCAATAAGAAACATAATAATAGAAAAACTTTGTGGTCTACTTCCAATAGTCGTAACTCTGAAACTTAAACCGTTCTAGCAGTAAGTTTACAGTTACTTCTCTAAGTACTTAATTTTCCAAACTACACAAGTTAGAATTGCAGTATTATGCCAGTAAATCACCCGTTAAAAAGTTTTAAAACTAGCGGCTACTGCAACCGGAGTTTGTTCTTGCAGTAGTTTGTAATAAGTTACTTCAAGAACTTATGAGACACGCTAGTGGAATAGTAAAATATATGGAGATGATTGTCGCACTTATTTTGTCAATAAACTTAGGATACACATATTTTACTACATGATAATGGTACCGTGTATAATTACAATTCTCAATGACGTGGAAAGCAAAACGAAATTCTAGTAATGAGAATGGGTTGGCGTCGATTTGATTATGCAATCATTTGATTGCAATTCCGCCTTAGCTATAAGGATAAGATTGTCCGGGGATAATCAAGAGATTAAAATGAATATGTAGTAAATAAAAAGTTCAGGCAACTTTTTAGTTGTTCATAAATTGCAATTTGAAGTTTGAAGCCCGAGCGGCAGTAAACTTGATGCAAGTATGAATCAATCTTTCTGAGCAAGTATTTTTTATGTTTAGATTAAATTTCAGTTTTGCGAGTTTCTTTTTCTCGCTAAATTTACGATGAAAAACTGTTGTAATATATGTAACTGATATTCTTTTATAGGGTTGCATACCTCAAAAGGCAAAACGGAACCCTTATAGGATCACTTTGTTGTCCGTCTGTCTGTCTATTAAGACCCTTTTTCTTAGGAGCGCGTGGAGGTATTCAAGCTGAAATTCATATCAAATACTCAGGTCTACTGTCTTACTACCCTTAGAGCTGTGAAAAAATCAAACATCTAAGCCAACGCAATCAAATGACAAGCCGTTTATGCTTAAAATTTTCGACTCTCGCAAGGGAATCAAAACCTAGAGGGTAAAGCAACTTACTTTACCTACTTAAATACCTACATGTTTGTACGGAACGCGAGTCCGACAAGCACTTGGCCGGTTTTTTTTTACAAATTATTGAATATTTCCAGTAAAGCTATGAAGCTTTAGATTATTTTTTAAAGAACCCTTATACATATCATAGGACGTTTCTATATATTTAACTCTCAGATATTAGCTTTCAGGTAAGCCTATATCTATTACTACATTACTCAAGCTTTATCCGGTACACATTGTGGCAAATCTAGTCACTACTGACAGTGTGTGTTTTCGTGGAATTATGTGTAGATTTGCGAGTACATTTACACAGACATGTGTGGAGCTATGTGAGACCAAACAGCTTATATCTCGCATGAGACGAGAGTGGGGACCGCAAACCTATATAACGTATTTGAGAGTAACTAGATAGATCACAGGCGTTAGGCATTATTATGAACATTTATGTAGATGTAAATTCGAGCTTCACTTTAATTTAACTTAAGTATAACTAGCTTTTGTTCGCGGCTCCACCAAATTGTATGTTGGTTCTCGCGGTAAAGAGTAGACTTTGTTCTTCCCTAAAAATCAAAGTATTTCCATGTCAAATTTAATCGAAATTGGTGCAGCAGATTAGCTGTGAAGCGTAACAGACAGACATACAGATTGACTTTCGAATTTATAATAATAGCGAATCTGTGCCAAAACATGAACTTGTCAGGAGAAAAAAGTCTATCATCATAATCATCAACAGCCTTCAATAGTCTACTGCTAGATATGTAACCTCCCTTGATGAGGAGACTTTGGTCTACTTGCCATGTTGGCCAGTTGGGTCGGTATATGGTTTGTTTCAAGTTTTCTTTCTCTTTCTCTCTCTCTCTCTCTCTCTCAAATTCAAACATAAGCTCAAGGAAATATTGATACAGAAAGCCTTCTATAGTATTGGGGAGTTTTTGGCAGATACTATATATTAAGTTATGGAATCAGGCGTTACTTTGCGGAAATCCATGACATTAAATGCTATGAAATATGTTTAACTTTAATTCCGCGAGACAAATATCCAGGTCTGAAAGCAGGGCACAAATCCCACTGTCATGCATACTCACATGCACATATGGGTATCATGCATATGTACACATACAAAACAAGTGAGAAATAATTAGCATGCCATGCAACCAAACCTATACTCGACACGTGTTTCGCCCCTCCACGGGGCATCCTCAGGAGATGTTGACTCGTCGAGCGTTTGAGCTCGAAAAAGCTCGCCGCACCGCTGTCGGCCCTTTATGTACCGTTTCGATGACGCTATAATAATGGTCGATACAATGTCATAAAGACATCTGTGCCGAACTAGTTCGGCACAGATGTCTTTATGACATTGTCTCGTCAACATCTCCTGAGGATGCCCAGTGGAGGGGCGAAACACGTGTCGAGTATAGGTTTGGTTGCATGGCATGCTAATTATTTCTCACTTGTTTTATACCCATATGTGCATGTGAGTATGCATGACGGTGGGATTTGTGCCCTGCTTTCAGACCTGGATATTTGTCTCGCGGAATTAAAGCTAAATATATTTCATAGCATTTAATTTACTATATATTAAGCCTCATAATGTTTTGTGGTGTTCAAATTTTGTGACTTTTTGTTTACTTTTTTTAATTATTGTTTTTTATTTAATATTTGTCAGTGATGTATTACGATGACATGACATTTTTATTACCTACTATAAAAAATTTGTACGCCAGCTATGACAAAACATGTTTTTAAGTACTGAACTATATTTTATACTATGACATCTTGTCATCACATGTTTTATGCAAATAAACTTATCTTATCTTTCAGTTCGTCTCATAGTCGCCTCTTACGACTCCTGTCCAAAAATTGGCAGTCGTAAGGACTGCCGATAGAAGTGAAAACTTGTATTTGTAAAATTAATGTGTATAATTAGAAATTTCATAATGTTTAAAATAAAATTATCAACATTAAACATTAGCATGTCGGTGACGCGAACTCATAAGATTTTCTCCCACCAAAAAGTGCTCAACGCGGCTAAAGAAGTTCTCACTTAAAAAATTTAACTGGTGTATATTTTATCACTTCTTAATTGGTGCTCGAAATTTAATTGATGACTGTACTAGTGTACTTTCAAAGGAGTTACTTTATGACAGAGAGAGTGGTTGAGAATAACGTGTTCATGTAAAAAAAAAATTAAAAAATACATACAGTGGAACATAGAACCTCCTCCTTTTTGGAAGTCGGTTAAAGAAGAAACTATCTAAATTTATAATGTTCAGGTTGTCTGCATTCTTTTTTTTTATGTAATAGGCGGGCAAACGAGCAGACGTATCGCCTGATGGTAAGCGATTACCGCCCATGGACACCTGCAACACCAAAAGCGTCCCAAGTGCGTTGCCAGCCTTTTGGGGATGGGGGGGGGTCTAGGGGTGGGGGGATTGGGGTATGGGCCTCTGGTATCCTTACTCATTCGGTGAAACACAGCGCAAGCACTATTTCACACCGGTTTTCTGTGAGGCCGTGGTATCACTTCGGTCGAGCCGGCCCTTTCATGCCGAAGCGTGGCTCTCCCACGGTAAAGTTCGAACTTAATATCGTTAAAAAGACGGGTGGGCGAAAAAATAACCTTAATAATTCTACCATTCAAGAAGACTGTCATATATTATGTAGGGGCCAGTTAACACTGTAATGTTTTGAGTGCCGACAACGATTTATGAAGGTAATAGAAAGGAAAATAAACTCGCATTAAAAATTACTGATACTTTGATCGAGGTTGAGGTGTTTGAAATTGATTTTTAGAGTTAAAATTCCCTTGTAAAACTTTTTCACTTATTACATTCTTATTTCCAGACACTTCAAATAAAACGTAGGTTTTAAAGTACGGACTGAGAATACTTTTTATAGTAAGAGGTGTTCTTTGGAACAAAGAAAATCCTAGCTGTAAAAAGTGTTTTTATATTTTATTTATGTATTATGTATGTATTTATAACTGCACGGTTGGCCTAGTGGTTTAAGCGGTCGACAGCAGTTCCCGGATTCCTCTTGTCTCAGGCGCAGAGTGACACACCGTGTGGTTTTAGTCGGTTCGATTCCGACAGACCGCCCCTTTTTTTTTTTTTTTTTTTTTAACGTGTGGAAATCCCCTCGGACCGTCACCCCACCTGGGCTTGCGGCGGGGCGGTGTGTCGGACTCGAACCGACTAAAACCACACGGTGTGCCACTCTGCGCCTGTGAAGGGAGGAATCCGGGAACTACAGTTATTAACACGTCCGGACCCCTCCCAGCGCTTGCCCGCATAAAAGCGGGCACCGTCAGCTGTTAACATCTCGATTTAGGCGACGTACGGCACACGCGTAACGTCGCCTCCTCGCGGGCGGCCACTATAGCGGATGGAAGGGAAAGCCCGTCCCGACCATCCGCGGCCACACTCAGGGCGGCATGAGGCGCTGATAGGCGCGCCTCCGCCGCCCGGTTCGCCGGCGGCGGATTGGGTCCGAGTGGATATCATCCTCCCGGGCCTTCTCCGCCACCTCCTTCTGCGAGATTACGTCTTCGCAGAAGGTTGCGACCGCGGTAAAACTGCTGTCGCTACCGGCCATGGAGCGTATGACGGCCGGTAGCGAGAGATCTCCTCCGATGACTGCAGTGAGGGCCCGGCGCTGCGACGCCCAAGCGGGGCAAATCGCCAGCGTATGCTGGGCCGAGTCCTCACTGCAGTCGCAGTGGTGGCAGGCGGGACTCAATTCCCTCCTAGCGACCGAGTGCAGGTACTTCCCGAAGCAACCATGCCCGGAAAGGACCTGCGTCAGTCGGAAGGAAAGGGTCCCGTGCTGCCGCCCTGCCCACTCGAGGATGACCGGCTGGAGAGCCTCCACGGCGGCAAAGCCAGCGCGTGGAGTCTCCAGCCGGAACGACCAGCGAGCCATCGTGGCTCGACGGGCGGCTTCACGCCACTCGCGTACCTCTTCGGGCGGAGGGCGATAGCCATACTCCGCCCGATATTCAGCCACCCGTCGATAAACTTCGGCGAGCACTTCCGCCTCCAAATCCCACGGGGGTGTTCCGGCCAGGGCGCACGCCGCCTCGGTCGACACCGTGCGGTATCCGCGTATGGCTCTGACTGCCAATACCCTCTGAGGCCGCCAGAGGCGGGCCTTATTTAGGGCAGTCAGAGCCGCCACCCACACCGGTGCACCATACAGCGCCATCGACCGGACAACCCCCGTGTACAGGAGTCGCGTTGCGACGCTGGCTCCACCCACCCGACACACCGCCCCGCCGCAACCCCGGTGGGATGACGGCCCGAGGGGGTTTCCACACGTAAAAAAAAAGTGGTTTAAGCGGTCGCCACGCTGGTTTCTACTGCGCCAAGTGTTGTGGGTTCAAACCCCACATAGGACAACAGTTGTGTGATCCGCAAATTGATGTTCTGATTCTGGGTGTACTTTGTGTCCGTTTCATGTATGTTTGTAAAGCCCCCGTTGTGTAAGCTGTGTCAGTGGTAAAGTGACACACGATGTACATTCCAAACGCGGCAGTTGTCTTTTAAAAAAGAAAGAAAAGTAAAGGAATTTTATGCGTATGTGGCGACTTCCACATACAGCGCAACAGAAATATACTACAGCGCCATCTACCGAAGTTACACTGAACTACGGAGTAACTTAGGAAACTAAGAAACTACCAATATCTCGTCTCTCTCGAAAGTTCTCGCGCCGATAATCATATATCAACATCCCAACATCAACTGTTGGGCGGTTGGCCCGCCAGGCATGATCACCTCGCCTGGTCGGAGGATCCTCCCTTTGTGTTGGAGGAACATGACACCCGTTCCTCCACAAGTATTTCAACAATTGAGAATTTTAAAGTATTAAATTCTATATTTCTGCGAGTGTTGCCTACTGTCACTTAAGTTTGTCAATTCTTCTGTCGTTACCTTGGTTCAACTGTAGATCTCCTCATTCCTAATTCTCTTATGCAGAGAAACTCCAAACATTGCCTAGTTCTATATCTGACAGTGGACGTCTTTTGGCTGAGATAATGATGGTATTATGTATTCACTTTGGCGGTTAGAGAATTTGGACGTTACGACAATAATTAATCGAAGTTAACCGTCTGCCAGCGCCCAAGCAATTACTTACACTCTATTTGAGAAATATTTTATCTCTAATCACGAAGATTTTAACATTAAACTATAAAATGTAATTAAACCATTATCTGTCTCGGTGGCGCAGTGGTAGTGTATGCGACTGCTGTGCTTGAGGTCTCGGGTTGGATTCCCGGGTCGGTATTTGTTTCGGAGTTTGGTGTTTTCTATGTATATTAGGTTTATAGAATCTTTATTCTCAGAAGAACAATATGAATGTATTTTCAAAAAAAGTATATAACGTATTTATATCAGTTGCCTAGTACCCAAAATACAAGCTCTGCTTAGTTTGGGACTAGATAGCGTTGTGTGTTGGATGACCGAAATATTTTATTCTTTATTTTCTTTATTCATTATAATTTTAATACAAAAAATCCCCTCTCGAAAAGACACACAGGTAGATAAATAAACTTGGTCAACATAATAAAAGAGAAAAGTATCAACAACAGGAAGAATGAAATGAACATATACAATGAATAGTTTCGATGTACGTTCTAAGCCTTTATTACTGCACCCCTTTCAGCTTTGTCAGTCTTTAATGTGTATGGAAAAATGGGTCTTCTTGGTTTCCACTGTTTATTCTTTGAAATAAAAATATGACGTTAAGAACTAAATTGAGTTCATATTAATTTAAGATTTTACACTTAAGGATAATTCTGATGTACATTTATGTTTGCTAGTATTTGCCCAATGGTAGTAATCTAGCTAGTACCATAAGGAACAATAATAGGTCTTTCTATTTTTTTCTCTTAGAAGGGAATCCGGTTTGATTCCATTAAAAAAGTATTCATTTGTCTGTTTCGAATATACAATATACAGTATTCGAAACAAATAGTTTAGAAATGAAAATTAACTTAAAGAGTCATCGCTTTAAGGACACAGCGGAAATGACAGATGTGTTAAGTCTGAATTAAATTGAGTTTCTTTAATTTGACTTTTATTTATGTCTTACAATTTGGTCATAATATTTGAAAAATACCGTCATGTATTCGGTTTGAGTACTGAAACAAAAGGGAGGAACCTCCTTAAAATTTAGGTGATCATGCTTGGTAGGGTTGATATAAGAAAGTTGTATGTAATACTTTTTAACAAGGGGTCCGGACGTGTTAATAACTGCAGTTCCCGGATTCCTCCCTTCACAGGCGCAGAGTGGCACACCGTGTGGTTTTAGTCGGTTCGAGTCCGACACACCGCCCCGCCGCAAGCCCCGGTGGGGTGACGGTCCGAGGGGATTTCCACAAGTTAAAAAAAAAAAAAAAAAAAGAAAGTTGTATAAATATAATAATTATTATTTTTACGGGAATTAACGCGAACGCTTATTACATACCGCTGACTCCTGTCCTCCTGAGTCAGCCTGTGACCACGGCCAGTGCAGCCTAGTCCAAACGTCAGGCAAATGAGAGGTATGTAATACTTTTTAACAAGTAATCGCGTTAATTCCCGTAAAAATAATATTTATTATATCATGGAACGCAAAAGTTTGAAAGTTGTATAAATACTAATTAATGTGAGAACTTTTGATATCGCGACACAGGTTCAATTGTTTCTCTGTGATTCGGCGTGTTTTCGCTAGATGGCACTGGAGTATGCTTTGCCTCTTTATATGTGGAAATCGCCACAAGTATATAAATACAGCCTAGACATTATTACAGGCACCATCATTCAATAAATAAGATAATATTCATTGTATGTGGTTGAAATTTTTTTATTAAAATAGAAATCTACGGGATTGCTACCATGTACCTTTTTGTTTGTGAGTATCCGATATTTCGGCGCTGTTGCAAGCGCCATGATCACGGAGTAACTGAAGATCTTGCGGGTGGGATGTTATTGGCAGACATATAGGTCTACCCTCTTTCGCAGTCTTTTACTACGATCGCCCCCGGTATCACTGTTCACTAACTCACTATTCACTCGTAATTCTTCTTGACACACAACACTAACAGTATCTGATCGCGAAACTATATTTTGTTGATTACGCCGGTTTTTGCACATTCGAATCACGGGATTCCAGACATTTGACAATTTGAACCCATCCTCACGATTGAAATTTTTGTGTTTATTAATTTCAATCGCTTCGCTGACCAATCTAGGTATGTAGTGGCGTTCTGTCGTAATTATTTGTGGGTTATGAAACTCAATCCAGTGATTTCGGCCCGAGTCAATCAAATGCTTCGCGATTGCCGATTTCTGTTGGTCGTTGTTTTTGACCGCTTTTATGTGTTCGTTCATGCGGCACGCGATGGTACGTTTAGTTTGGCCGATATATGAACTCCCACAACTGCAGTCGATCTTGTAGACAGACTTAGACGTAGACTTTCTGAAGACAGATTGACCTTCTGTCTCGCGAAGTCTGTCTTCAGAAAGTCAACTCATACTGACCGCTATCTCAATGCAAGCTCTCATCATCACCCAAGGCACATTGATTCCGTGGTTACATCATTGACAAATCGTGCGTATGATTTGTGTGACGACCAACACCTAAACCAGGAGCTCGAGCATGTTCGGTGCGTCCTACGGAACAATGGACATAGGGTGAAGATCCCATCTAGACACAAAGTAAGCCACCAGAGAAGGGACAGGGTAGATAGACAACCAGCATTTCTGCCCTATATAAAAGGAGTGACAGACAAGATCTCAAACGTACTTAATAAGTTTTCACTCAATACTGTCTTCACTCCATTTAGAAAAATGGCACAATGTCTCCGATCCCCAAAAGACAATTTCCCCTTGGAAAAGCCTGGTGTCTACAAGATCGACTGCAGTTGTGGGAGTTTATATGTCGGCCAAACTAAACGTACCATCGCGTGCCGCATGAACGAATACATAAAAGCGGTCAAAAACAACGACCAACAGAAATCGGCAATCGCGAAGCATTTGATTGACTCGGGCCCAAATCACTGGATTGAGTTTCATAACCCACAAATAATTACGACAGAACGCCACTACATACCTAGATTGGTCAGGGAAGCGATTGAAATTAATAAACACAAAAATTTCAATCGTGAGGATGGGTTCAAATTGTCAAATGTCTGGAATCCCGTGATTCGAATGTGCAAAAACCGGCGTAATCAACAAAATATAGTTTCACGATCAGATACTGTTAGTGTTGTGTGTCGAGAAGAATTACGAGTGAATAGTGAGTTAGTGAACAGTGGTACCGGGGGCGATCGTAGTAAAAGACTGCGAAAGAGGGTAGACGGATATGTCTGCCAATAACATCCCACCCGCAAGATCTTCAGTTACTCCGTGATCATGGCGCTTGTAACAGCGCCGAAATATCGGATACTCACAAACAAAAAGGTACATGGTAGCAATCCCGTAGATTTCTATTTTAATGTTAATGACCATGAAAGTTTAAAACAAAAATTGTTATGTGTTTGGCTACGTGTCATTCATCAGGAGATTTGAGCTGAAAGATCTCAATATTGTTTTGATTCGTTCAATAAGTACAAGTACTTGTTTTTTTTTTTTTTGTAAATTTGCGGGAATAAATCCTGTGTCGCGGGGGACTTAACGGACACATATAATCCAGACTCAGAACAACAATTTGTGCATGGCACAACTTGTTGTCCCGTGTGGGGTTTGAAATCACAACACTCAGCGCAGTAGAAAGCGGCTTGGCGACCGCTTAAACCATTTTTTTTTCTTTTTTTTAACGTGTGGAAATCCTCTCGGACCGTCACACCACCGGGGTTTGCGGCGGGGCGGAGTGTCGGACTCGAACCGACTAAAACCACACGGTGTGCCACTCCGCGCCTGTGAAGGGAGGAATACGGGAACTGCAGTTATTAACACATCCGGACCCCGCCCAGCGCTTGCCCGCACTGAAGCGGGCACCGTCTGCTGTTAAAACTCTCAATTTAGGCGACGTACGGCACACGCGTACGTCGCCTAAATTAGCGGCAGCTTCAGACTCCTCCGCGCCTCGCGGTACTCCTCATGAAGCTGGTCCCCGCCACCGTCTCCACGGTGACGTCGCCGGCTGCGACCGCTTAAACCACTAGGCCAACCGTCAGTTACAGTCAGTTAGTGTATGAAATAAATAGTGATTTTGTATCTCACGGAACGCACAGTCACCCATTAGCTATAGAATCAGTAAGAGCCTAAACGCCTGAGCAATTAGAATGATTTATTCATTCCAACCACATGGCAAATGGCGTGCAAATCTCCATACACTTAGTCATAATACGTATTAATTACAAACATTATACGTTTACATTAGATGAAAGGATTATCTTGCATTTAATTTTAGCATTAGGCAAGCATAGATAAAGCATAGTAATGTTACGAGCCTGGTATTAATTAAATAAAAGTACTCAGTTGATTACCAAAAAATTTAACACAGTATTTATTAATGACAACACTTTTATACCAATAATTCACTAAATCACTCGTTAGTCGCACTAGAAAATCGCTTCGATTTTTATCTGCTGTATCGTGAAACAATACTGGCCCGTACGGCTAACACGCTCCGTTTTTATAGTGCAATTGAAATATCTGGAATGATCCCTAGCATTCGATAAGTCATTCTGGAACAAATAGAATCTCCTAGAATCAGTAATCTATTATTTGCAGCGCCATCTAGCGTTGAAAATATCGGAATTATTAATCATAATATCAACAGTCGTGCGCTACTAAATACTAGATGGTGCTGTCCTCCGCAACTCGAATCATCCAGATTATACGAGACCCATCTAACTCTATGGCGCAACAGTACATTTATCATATAATTAATTATGAAGTACAAAACTAAGTTAAAATTGGATATATTGTTTATGAATGTGAATTCCAACAATATTTCGTTTAATAAAAAAACAACTGAAGTTTTGTTTGTTATTTGAGGTCGCAGGTAGTCAGGTCGCCTATATTTTTAGAAGACCATTATATATTTTGAAAATCATTTTACGCAATTCATTGTCAGGTATATTATAGCAACGATATTCGAAATAAATTTTATACAACACTAGTTTTTGCCCGCAACTCCACCCTCGTGTATGTTGGTTATCGCAACTAAAAGTAAACTTTCTCCCTTTCCAAGGTCCAATCTATTTCTATACCGAAATTCATTCAAATCGGCTCAGCGGTTTAGTCGTGAATGGGCAACAGACAGACACGAGTTATATTAGTGTAATGAATTTATGATATTAGTATTAATGTGATATGAAAATCATGGATTAACATAACTAAGTAGGTATCTTATAGTCTTGAACAACGTATATTTGACACAATATTGAAAGTACCTAGTAAGTTAATAAATTATTCAACGTAATTGGCAACTATCGTTAGCAGACGAAACTAATACACTACTTTGCCTAAAGTAACATGAAGTGTCAAATAAATAGACCTGGTGTGTATTAACCCTTGTCATGTTGACACCTTATTTCCTTGTGTTTATGGCTGACAAAGTATCAAGTAGGGTCTAAAGGGCCAGCTTTACGATCAGCGTCGACCTTGACATTTTAGTATTAGCATGCCTATTAAATTATTAATAATAATGTATTATATAACGTGATAACATTGTTTGACGTCATGATTTATAAGCTCCTCTAACTAGCTGTTGCCCGCGGCTCTGCCCGCGTGCATGTAGGCCATCTGTCAAAGATTGGTCGTACCAACTCAGAAACCTTTGTGGGCTCATGCACAACACTTTTGCTGAAGATAATGATCAAATGCATAGTTTACGATTCTTTAAAGGACATACAGACAGACATTCATTTCATAAATACAGAAGATATTCATTTATATTTTTTTTACATATGGGCCTGTCAAAGTGACTCCGAGGGCATGAGTTGCATCTAAGTCTGGTCACCATACTCATTGCGAATGCACATAATTTAATACAGCATGGTGACCCACACTATGGCGGCCTTTTGACATGCTTACACATTATTATACATTGAAAAATTTTAAGAAAAATTAACGAATATGGTCAGTTCTTTCGTCTAGGTTTTTAAACTAATTACTGTAAGAAATTCTCTGTATGATAATGCTACTAGATCACATCTATATACTTATATACTTATATACTTATAATAAAAATGTAACAGGTCCGATTCTGTACATGAAAGATATTTTGAAATTTTTTTTGGAGGGCTCTCTATAATCGATACTGAAGCGAAAACTGTAATTTTTCATTCTTGTCTGTCTGCCTGCCTGTATCTTGGCCGCGCATCACGCCGAAACTACTGAACGGATTCAAATGAAACTTGGTATGATTTGAGTTCATACTACGAGGTAGGACATAGGATACTTTTTATCTCGAAATTCAGCACAGTTTCCTGGAGAGAGGAGATGAAAGTCAAAATATGTACTTAGTTGTAATTCAACAACACATAGTCCGATTTCATTCATTATTTTTTTGCTAGAAAGATAAAAAATAAAAGATAACGGAAAAAGTGTTTTTTGCCCGCGACTGTACACTGCCTGTGGGAAGCTGAGACAGATATGTAAATATGGCGGTACCATGGCGGTACGAAGTTCGCCGGGTCAGCTAGTAGTCAATAATAGCGTCTGTTTCAGCATAACGTTAAACTTTTACCAATATTGCATACCAAGAATCAGGGGGTGATGTATGTGCGTGTATGTATGTTGTATTGTAGGCTTTGGTAACCTTACTCGGTGAAAATCATGAAGTTTGCTAGTCCAGAGTTGGATATAACTTTCTCTTTGAAAAAAAGGTTCTGTGCTGATGAATCATCCAAAAAATTTGGTTAGTTCTATTACGTATAAGTTGTATAAATTTTAGATAAAATAACCTATTATAAACCTGCTTTGATGCCTGATGCTTGTATCATGTGTCCACAGCGAGGGTTCTTCGTTTATTAGTTCCTAAAGTTAATTAATAAACATAGTCTCAAGTTAACTTCATGTAAGTGTACCAACTATTTCAATCTCGGCAGGTAGCGAATATACGGATTATATATAAGCTCTTGGATCTACCTATTACTGTTATAACTACTTTTTATGACTTATGAAACTCATTAGGAGTGTCAGTTTTTACAGGCTTTTCATTAACTTGCAATGTACGAGTATGTATGCTTGTATGTTCGGGTGGAATCTTGCAACTCAATTTTGAAGCAGACATCTTCAACCGATTTTGCTGAAATTTTGCAAGCATATGTAAAGCTGGAAGGTGGCCATAGGAACTCTGTAAAGAAACGTTGTAACATCATCGAGTTTGGACTCGTTTGATTCGTCTCGAAGCATTCCAGTAAAAGCTTGTTTTTAAAAAGTTTTTAATTTAGTTTATTTAATATTTGTACCTGCATTTCGTGTGTTTGCAGTAATAAATTTTACTTTAAATTGACCTTGACTTGACATTGAACTTGACACTTAACCCTGATATCAAATGTGACTGGGGCATTGATGACGTCTTTGACCGAGTCTTCAATTTTAGTTTAACTTTCATTAAGCTTTGTTCTTTTTAATATCTCAAAATCAAAACTTACGAGTACTTTCCATTGATCTAAAATAATGATAACAAAAGTCATCTCAACTCATAAGGTCTCATAACAAAAGTTAAAATAAAACAAACTCCATAATTCAATTTAATACCACACTAGAAAAATTACGATCAAAGACTATTTTTGTAATTGGAAAATTGACTGCAATGAAATCGAAATTATCAAGTGACTGGAAGACCACTCGAGCAGGGAGATAAATGTGGATGGTGGATAAATATGAAACAGTATTTCTGGAACTGAAGTTATAAGTTTGTCTTTCGGTAAAAAAGAAAGTTCGCAAAAATATGCTTTAAATGGACGAACCATTTACATACATATTCTTTACTAACGAAACCTTTGGTATGTGAGTCAGTCATATCTTCCAGTGTGTTCATTTGAATAAGAACTTGATATAGATCATACATAGTACGTACTGCTGTTATAACTAGATGACTTCTTAACTGAGGTACTTCATGATCAGAATTATCAATATTTGAAATAGTAAACCTTCATAAGTCCACCAAGTTTGCACAGAGATTAAGAGGTGGTCGGGATGATTGGTCGACCGCCGAGGGATTACTATTTATATGGGAGAAAACGAAATAAGTTTTTTCTAGGAAATTTAGAAGTTCTTATTGAATGAAAGTAATGAAAAGATCTGAATGATTTAAAGAAGGTGGCTGGTGGCGGATGGATGCGTACTGCCCAAGACCGGGACGGTTGGCGCTTCTTGGGGGAGACCTTCGTTCAGCAGTGGACGGCGATAGGTTGATTGATGAATGAAAAGATCGAGTAAGAAACTTTTTGTCTTGATACAATGATAAAATGAGGCAATTTTACAAGCCCACGATAACATTTTGTTATTAAATATGAAACACCAGGCCAATTCTTTAAGCTAAATTTAGGGGAAAAGTCTTATAACAGTGACCAATCCCAGGCGTTCTATTTACAAACATTGAAATATGAGAAGTTACTTCATCCTTGTAGTCTTTATTATTCGCAAGGTTATTTGGGGTGAGCAACTAGTACAAACGGTTTCACCTGAATATCAGTTTTTCCACGGAACGACTGGCATAGAACCTGTGAGGGCAAGTTAAATTCGAAGAACTCGTTGTCAGTATATTTGAAGGCACTGACTTCTCAATAACGACTACCACAGATGTTCATGTTAACCGGGACCGACGGCTTAACGTGATCTTTCTATATATGTCGAGCAGTGGACTGTCAAAGGCTGTTGATGTTAAGTGACGTAGTAATAATAGTTTAATATCCAGGATGTCTGTAAGACAACTCTGCCTACAGTTCTATAATAGAACATATCTTTCTAATAAAGTACATAGATGTCAATGAGAGAGTTTTTTTTTTTTTTTTTTTTTATGTTTGGCCCGCCAAAATGACGCAACTCTGCCTGATGGAAAGCATAAGCAGAATCCAAGAGTGGTGGTCACCATGCTCACTGCGAATGCAGACAATGCAGCATGGCGACCCACACCATGGCGGCCTAGTGATGCTACTGCATCTTTTAGTCTAGTCAACAAGTATGGAACTTGTTGACTAGACTAATTGGGCCTCCGGTCTCGCACTCACCAACGAAACACGACAGCATGCTGTCATTTTACGTTGATTTTCTGTGCGAGGGTAGTACCGCCCCGGTTGAGCCGGCCCGTTCGTGCTGAAATCAGTGTGGCTCTACTACCTGTATTTCGCTCCTTTGCCTGCTCAATATAAACATAAGTCACATCTTTACAACTAATTAGTCTAGTTTACGAGGCTACACAATCATGGTATATCAAAGTCTTTGAACAGTTTTGTGAACAAAATGTTTCGTGAATACATGCACGAATCTGTTGGCTAATGTTTCTCAAAGCAAAATACGAAAAAATATTACAATGCACATTTTTTTAAAATAAAATTGATATCCAAAATCTTTAATGAAAAAAGTAAGCAGGGAATAAATGATGAGGAAGATGAAGAGTGCGTATTTTTAGAAAAGAACTTGCGGCTCCATAAATTTTCTTAGAGTTCAGTGAAAATTTGGAATAGCTGTATGAGTGACACGACCTTATTTTTTCATGTTATTTATGAAATCTAATTGAAGACTTATTCAAGGCTTATAGTTATGATTTAACATAGTTATATGTATAACCACAAAATTTACAATAAATACATCAAAATGTCAGCTAGTTAGTATAGTAGAATTTTTATGACCTCGTTATTGTTACATGTTGGAAGGATCAAACCATACATTTTGTAGGACAAATATTTTTTTCCAATAAGTAATAATGTTAGTTAGAAATATATAATTATGTATATCTGTAATTTTATTACCATAGTACAGGCTCTGCTTAGTTTGTGATCAGAGGTGCGTGAAAAAATTATAATAATATTTTTTACAAAAGTAATTAAAATTAATTTTATGCGAAACATCTTTGAGAACCACAGGTCAGTGCTAATGGTTAAAATACAAGGAAAGTGAGTTTGCGTGCTGCAATTATTTCTCCCCATGCGTATTTTCGCTGAATATTGATTTTTGAAAGCCTGCTACATTTACTACATAAAACATAGTGGTACAGCTCCTTTGTGTACAGAAATTTTATGAATAACCATTATTATTGTGTATTAGATTTCAAACTGGCAAAAGATTTTATAATTTTGGTGAAAATATTTATTTTACTAAAAATAGTCAAAAAAAATAGTCATTAGCAGATTCAAAATTTATATCAGCTCTATTTCTCAAAACTTTTTGTAGATTACTCAGATCTAAGTAACTGCCTCGTAGGTCTGGCGCTTAGCGTATGGGACTGCCAATCAAGAGGTCCCGTGGAATCACAAAGAAGATACCAAAAAAACCGACTTCAAGATCTGGACCAAATTGAAATGGGACTAAACGGGAAGCATCAGTTTTTAAATAAAAAAAGAATCTTAAAAAATCAGATCAGCCAGTCGAAAGTTCTGATGTAACAAACATACAAAAAATACAGTTGAATTGAGAACCTCCTCCGTTTTTGAAGTCGGTTAAAAAGTGTAGAGTTTTTTTTTCTTATAAGAAATTCTTATTAACAGTCCGGAGCGAGAAAGTTGGCAATATTTTATAACCGTGCCTCGGAGAGTAAGTTTAGTCTGTCCCGTATGTCATGAGCATCTGTGGTAATCGTTATTGGGAAGTCAGTGCCTTCAAATACACTGACAACTAATTAAACTTCGAGTGCAGTTGGCCCTCAAAGTTGTGGAGGTTTACCTGAACAACCGGTTTAACTTGAATATCAAATAACCAATATTCAGGTAAAACCTGCCTGAAGGTAGTAGAGCCACGCTGATTTCAGCACGAACGGGTCTGCTCAACCGGGGCGGTACTACCCTCGCACAGAAAATCAACGTAAAATGACAGCGTGCTGTCATGTTTCGTTGGTGAGTGCGAGACCGGAGGACCAATTAGTCTAGTCAACAAGTTCCATACTTGTTGACTAGACTAAAAGATGCAGCAGCATCATTAGGCCGCCATGGTGTGGGTCGCCATACTGCATTGTCTGCATTCGCAGTGAGCATGGTGACCACCACTCTTGGATTCAGCTTATGCTTTCCATCAGGCAGAGTAGAGTCATTTTGGCGGGCAAAAAAAAAACCTGTTAAACTAGTAGCTGACCCCAAATAATCTTAGGAATAATAAAGGCTAGGAATAAATAAATAATCACAAATTTTAATAAAAAAAAAACCGACTTCAGTCTGAACCAAATTTAAACGGGACCACACGGGAAGCACCAGCTTTCAAATAAAAAAAGAATCATCGAAATCGGTTAGCGTGATATTAAGTTATTCTTCAATTTGTCGCGCACATACTTAATGCAAATTGAAGACTTATATGGTTTTCTCATGGATGACATGTCAGAACTGGACCAAATTTAAATGGGACCATTCGAGAAACACCAGCTTTCAAATAAAAAAAGAATCATCAAAATCGGTACATCCAGTCGAAAGTTATGAAGTAACAAACATAAAAAAAAAACAGTCGAATTGAGAACCTCCTCCTTCTTTTGAAGTCGGTTAACAAGAAGACCTACCTATAAAATTGATTATGTATTTTAAACATTGTTTCTTTTTTATACAGAGAATTTTGAAACATTTTTTATGTCTTTATATGGACACTAACACGCTATGATAATTTAATGTATGCAGTTCTGAAAATGCATTATTTTACATAAAAAAGTGAGTTTTCAAACGTTGGTCAAAAAATATTCAAATTTGAAATGACATCTCAAACTTAACCTACTGCCTTTTACTACATTATAGCACAGTCACGCACACTCCAAGTATAGGCGACCCATTACCATCTTGTAAGATCGGTATCGTTCTACAAAATAACACGATTAACTACCTACAAGAAATAACTCAGAACACTATGAATAAAGAATTATAATATAATTCATTCATAGTTTTTATTATAGTTGCGTTGTACAAATGAATGAATTCTATATTTAAAATTACTAAAGTACCTAATTAATATTTATATGCTCCTGTGAAGTACTGGTAGGCATGGTATAGCTATGTTACTGTCGAAATATAAATAAGTCGTGAGGAATTAATCAACTGTTTCGAACATTCCCAAAAGATCCACGTTATTTAGAAGTTTCAAAAGTAGTGTTGTTTGTGTCCGTTTCATGTATATTTGTAAAGTTCCCCGTGACACAGGATGTGTGCATATAATACTGGAGTTGTCTTAAAAAAAAAGAAGATAATTATTTCCATACACAGGATAAATAAATTATAGTGCTTATAATAAAACCATTTTTTTTGGGTAAGAATTGAATCCTACTCAACGGGACTCATGAGACTCGACATCGTTAGTAGGGACCATAAAACAATTCGGCCCACCAAACGGAGGGGAGTAGCCATAGCAACTTTTTTTGATATAAAACAGTCTGTCATTTTTAGCGGGAAGAAACCTTCACACATATGCATATTAGACTCACATACATAAACAATCGCCTGTCACTACGACGTCACTCATAAAAAATGCGTGGAGTCCCTCCGCGCGGAATAAGTGAAACTTCGTAATGTGCAACAGTGCTTTCTACCCCCTCCATGGTAGCGTTAAATGTTTATCTCAACCGTTAAACGTTTAACGCAATCTTGTTGGAAGTCGCATTAGAAGTTTCAGTTCAAAAATGCGTGGAGTCCCTCCGCGCGAAAGAAGTGAAACTTCGTAATGTGCAACAGTGCTTTCATACCCCCTCCATGGTAGCGTTAAACGTTTGAAAACTTCGTAGTGTGCAACAGTGCTTTCATACCCCCTCCATGGTAGCGTTAAACGTTTAACGCAACCTTGTTGGGATTCGCATTAGAAATTAAATTTAAGAAAAATCAAAGCACCACATTCAGAATTTCATGCACACATAAATACATTATGTGTCATAACAGTGTAATGCGTAAGCCTATTTGGGCTTACAATTTGACAGCGTAGCTCTATGACAGAGGCTGACAAGTGTATAATCATATCAGTGACAACCGTTGTTAGTTACGAATTATTAAACTTATTCCACTTAATTTAAATAAATGATGTACAGTGATAATATCACAAACTTCAATTTACTAAGTAGCAGCACAACAATGGGTGCCCTTATCATTTCTAATCTGCAATATGTTACATACAACCTCTGGCATGACTATACTGTGTAATAAGGGGTACTTAGACCCTCCCTTAAAGTAAGATAACCAGAGAATATTTTAGTTAAGATAAAATCATTGAATACATTCTACATTTGTAGTTTAACGCTAAAGTATTTCATCAGACCCTTTTAAAGTAATACATTTTCTTTAATACATTGTAAAGTAAATTTTCGTATACCATTATTTTTAACCCCCGACCAGAAAGAGGGGTGGTATAAGTTTCACGTGTCTGTCTGTCTGTCGGTCTGTCTGTCTGTCTGTCTGTGGCACCGTAGCTCCCGAACAGATGAAGCGATTTCAATTTAGTTTCTTTTTTTTGAAAGGTGAGTTACGTGCGAGTGTTCTTAGACATGTTTCATGAAAATCGGTTGAGCCGCTTGAAAGTTATGGGGGTGAAAGTGGGGAAGAGTAACCGAATGTCTGCAAAAATATAATCGAGTGCGGTCTCAAATGAAAGCGAATAACGTGTTTTTTACTTTTTAAAGGGAACTCAGGTTATTATATCGGGGTTTCTTTTAAATTTTGAGAATTTATATTATGTAGTTTAAGCGTGTGAGTAAAGTTTTCAATCTAAGTTTTAGAATATATCATATTTGTTTATACCTTAAAACGAAATATGAATGTACTTATTTTACCCACATTTGTTTGTAAACAATCTTTTATCAGTTGATTCAAAGTTTATTTATTTTATTTATTTATTTTATACTTTATGCACTTTATACATCGGCGGACTTAATGCCCATGGCATTCTCTTCCAGTCAACCTTAGGGTGGTGTAGAAATCTTGTAGGGTGGTGCACAGGTTTACAAAATAAGTGATAAATATATATATGTCATACATAGACTTAAACATTCTATATACACATAATACAATAAAGTTTATTCATAGCAATAATAATATTTTTACAAACGTTAATTGTCGATATGAAAATGAATAATACGAGGGTTACTAAGTCTTGAATAGCAAATGAGACTGACTCATTCTGATTGCCAAAATGTTATTTTCTGAATAGTACATTCGGCGTTAGTTTACCGTGTGGGAGAGCCACGTTTACCGCGGGAGAGCCACGTTTCGGTTAATGGGCCGGCTCGACCGGAGTGATAACACGGCCTCACAGAAAACCGGTGTGAAATAGTGCTTGCGCTGTGTTTCACCGAGTAAGTGTGGATACCGGAGGCCCTTACCCCAACCCCTTCCCCTAACTCCCCCCCCACCCATCCTCCAAAGGCCAGCAACGCACTTGTGACCCCTCTGGTGTTGCAGGTGTCCATGGGTGGCGGTAATCGCTTACCACCAGGCGATACGTCTGCTCGTTTGCCCGCCTATTCCATAAAAAAAAGTGGCCAATTGCGAGTCGGACTCGCCCATGAATTATATTATGTTACTTGCTGCTTCCGCAGCTTCCGCTTTTGTTTTATTTTTGTATTTAACACAAACTTTTGAATTGGTGTTAAATATAATATATGATTGAATGAAAGGTAAATTGCAGTTTACGATTTATGACGTATTAAAAAAAAACTCCTTACTAGATTTCGTTCAAAGCAATTTTCGTTGGTAGTTTACATGGTGATGTACATCATATATTTTTTTTAGATTTATCATTCTCTTATTTTAGAAGTTAAAGGGCGGGGGACACTCATTTTACCACTTTGGAAGTGTCTCTCGCGCAAACTATTCAGTTTAGAAAAAAATGATATTAGAAACCTCAACATCATTTTCTAAGACCTATCCATAGATACCACAAACGTATAGGTTTGATGAAAAATTTTTTTTTGAGTTTCAGTTCTAAGTATGGGGACCCCCAAAATTTATTGTTTTTTTTTTATTTTTGTGTAAAAATCTTAAAGCGGTTCACAGAATACATCTACTTACCAAGTTTCAACATTATAGGTCTAATAGTTTCGGAAAAAAGTGGCTGTGACATACGGACGGACAGACAGACAGACAGACAGACAGACATGACGAATCTATAAGGGTTCCGTTTTTTGCCTTTGGCACGGAACCCTAAAAAACACATAATTGGTGTCGTTGATAAGACCAATAGGATCAGTCCAGAAAGGTAGAAATACGGTGTGAAAACTAAAGGTTTACTTTAGTTTGAAATAATTAAACTCAGAATAATTAATAGAAGCCTAAAACAATCAATGCAGAAACGAAAAACATTTTTTTTCTTTTTAAATAGACAACTCACGCACTAGAAATAAATCCTGTGTCGCGGGGGACTTTACAAACATACATGAAACGGACACAAAGAACACCTAGACTCAGAACAACAATTTGTGATCACACAAAGTGTTGTCCTACGTGGGATTTAAACCCACGACACTTGGCGAAGTAGAAAACGGCGTGGTGACCGTTAAACCACTAGAACAAACGTGCAGTGTTGCTCCAGTTAGTTCTCGTATCTTTATCGTTTTGTTATTAATATTTTTCAGCTTATGTACCAAAATTCTTTTATACAACGGTATTCTATGTTCATCAACTCATTTTGTTGTTCTATTAACGTAATATTCCACATAGTGGCATGCCGAAGAGTAGAGTTACATCAACATATTATTATATTGTTTATACGCTACACTGGTATGTTTTAATCACCGTAATGGTTGCATGGAAAGGAAAATGCACAGTGCAATGTATATTAGTGCTTATCTTTCTGTGCCATATTGTGGTGAACCGGGAACGGATGGCGGACGGTTGCGATATGCTTTAGGATACTAATGTTGGCTGTTTTAGTCTGTTATTTATGAGGGGAGAATATCACGCCATACACTTTCGGAATTCAGAGAAAATTAGAACGAAATTGTATAATTTAAGAAGATCAACAAAGGTACGGTACGGCACCCTAAAAAGTATTTTTTAGGGTGCCGTACCGTACCTTTGTTGATCTTCTGGAGGTATCAAACTGAAATTCATATCAAATACAGTGTGTGTACATATCAAAGCTGTAAAAAAATCTAACTCGCAAGGGAATCAAAACCTACAGGGTATTTCCCGTGAAACTAGAATCTTAAAATTTGATACGAAGCAACGTCTTATAGCACAGATACAGGAAACATTGCGAAAGGTATAAATTTTTAGTTACATCATATAATATACCTACAGGTTTGTACGGAACCCTCGGTGCGCAAGTCCGACATGCACTTGGCTGGTTTTTTTTTAATGTTAGACATAGGCAGGCAGACGATGGTAAGCGATTACCGCCGCTCATGGACACCTGCAACACCAGAGGCGTCACAAGTACATTGTCGACCTTTGGGGGCATGGGGGGGGGGAGGGGGGAGATAGGTGGAGGGGGGAGATAGGGGGAGGGGGGTTGCGGTATGGGCCTCGGGTATCCTCACTCACTCGGTGAAACACAGCGCAAGCACTATATCACACCGGTTTTCTGTGTTCATGCAACTCAATACTATTTTCATACGTAAACTTAAAAGTGATGTATAATAATATCATCTGCCTCTATGGTGGTATGCGACTGCTGTACTTGGAATCTCAGTTGGATCAAATGATTGTATGATATGTTTCAGAGTTTGGGTGTTTTATATGGATGTGTTTTTACAAAAAAAACAAATCATACAGCTCTACTTAGTTTGAAACTAAACGGCGCGGCGTTGTATGTCAGATGTCCGAAAATATTATTACTAAAGAAACGGAATGAAGTTGTAGAGTTCGTTTGCTTTTTTGAACGCGCTAATATTAGGAATTAGTGATTTGAATTGAAAATAATATTTTAGTTCTTTCGCGGTACCAAGGCTAAAAATATTTATTTGAAATAAGGTGAAAAATTCACCACTCTCGTTTTTAGAGAAATGAAAACAAGAAGTAAAACAGTTTGTACTATATTTTGAAAATATTTACCTAAAATTTAGCTTCTGACCTGCTTTTTATCTGTGTGGTTTTATCGTAAATGGTAACAAAACAGAAAGCTTACGAAATCAAATTAGCTGAGATTTCTGCGAACACGTAACTAAATTTTACCGTATACTGTATATATATACTTAAAATATATAGGTACCATGCGTTCCCACTTCACTACTTATACTCGTATTACTAACTAGCTGCACTGTGAGGTGTTACCCGTGGCTGTTGTTGTACCTTTACAACAGCACCAGGGGTAGCACCGCGGGGCGAAGCTAGTCTCAGTTACTCCTTATATCATCAACTACCTATCAGTAAAAGTCCTGTCAAAATCGGTGAAGCCGTTCCAGAGATTAGCTGGAACAATTAGACAGACCAACAAAAATTAAACCAAATATTTTTTATTTATAAGACACTTCCATATGTGAAAAGCTATTAATTTGAAATTACTATCAGACACTTTCATTTTGTTTATTTATTTATAGATAAAAGGTAGCACCGTAAAGATTTTCCATGCATTATACAGTACCTATGATAAATGGGGATTCTTAAACGCCATACATAAATAATAAGGGGTACCGTGTTTAGTTTATAAGCGCCTTTAGTGTATGCCTTCGCCATATGAGGCGGTATCCTATGAAAGTTTGTTTGGAACTTGTAGGGTGTCCTTTGAATGATATTTATCTTATCATAAATTATATGTACTTTAAGGGGTTAAGTACCACTGTCAGGCCCAAATAAGTATTGTTTGGCTATGTATAGGGACTAGGTCTATATTTCGAGAACGTAACCAAAGTATGTACTTTATATGCTTTCTTATATTTTGTACTGATGTTGTAGTATTTTAGGGATTTAGTTAATTATGGATAGAGCTGGTCCTAGATTTATTATTTCATTAAATAATTTACCTAAATGTGATTTTTCTAGGTCATGTAACGAACCTGTGTAAATGACACTAAACAAATTCAATGACAGTTCTGTATTGTAAAAGTATGTCTTTTTACACGCTTTTTAATAGCTTCACCTGCTTTTTTTTTTTTTGGAGAACTATCTTTCTAAATACATACATATTATACATAGAAAACACCGAAACTCCGAAACAAAAATTTGCAGAGCATACAAATATTTGGTCCGACCCGTGCATCGAACCCGAGACCTCAAGCACAGCAGTCGCTTACGCTACCACTTGCGCCACCGAAGTAGTTTGTTTGTAACCGACTCCTTTGGACTTGATTTTGACCCACTTCAAACGGTCAGATTTCATTCAAACTTAGTAGACTTATCGAGGACCGATGACAATAAAATAATTTGAAATGAATAAGAAAAAAAATAGTTAAAAAAAATAAGTTTTTATAATAAATCAAACTAAAAAGTAGAAAATACGTTTTTTAATAATTCAAATCAAGGATACAGTGATAAATACAATAAATTATTTTAATATAAAAAAGCGTGGGGTGCTCTATGAAAATATTTCGATAATGTCGCTCACGCTTTTTTATATTAAAATAATTTATTTTATTTATCACTTTATATTTAGTTTGGTTTATTTATAGAAGCGTGTTTTTTATTATATTTTAAACAATTACTTATATTCATAATAATAATATTCTCACACATCTTTCACAAGGCCGTCAGCGGATCCTAAACTAGCCAAAGCCTTATGGTCTGGTCACCGGACTACTGATAAATATACTGATCGCATCATATCGGGTAAGTAACTGTAGGAATTTATGTAGATGTTGTGATAAAAGAAATATTTCGTGACCGGCCAAGTACATAGTCAAAACAGAAAGGAAAGCAGAGACACCCGTGACAAAATTAGAAACTAAAATTGTTTCGTTCCATTTTAACATATTTTAACAGTAACTAACTAAGTAATTGATACTCAAAATGCAGTTAAAATTATGATGCCAACTGACACTTTTCAGCTTATTTGCGGGTTAATAACGATACAAGATTTAATTGCTGTTAAATGGTTATGAGGTATTTGCAATCAATTTCAATATATTTATTATCATCACAAATTAAATGTCATCATTATAAATATTCTACAACGATAATTTGTTATTACTGACAACACATTTAAAATGTGTTGTAAACCGCACGCAAAATGCCACATCTGGATCAGTGTACTTTGCTATCGTATATATTGTTAATATTACCACTTAAACTTAATCCCAGTACAGATTAATGTGACGGACGTACAAAGTGACGTCAGTATGCACTACAAGATGCAATGTCTTGAATGCTGTCGTATTCACGATTAATGACAGTTTTCAATAACCTTTCTCCTTTTTCAACTAGACATAGGTTATTGAAAACGGACTGAATTTACCTGGAAGAGATTATTGTTCTTTTTTGATAATCAAAACTTGTCAAAAAACAGAATTAAGTGACGCTGCATATCTATGAAAGTATTGAATTAGTCATATTGTATTGAATTAGTCATATTGTAAAGAATAGTACCTGGATGATCGAGCGTCACTCGGTATTTTTTTTATAAATGGGTTTTTTGGCAACATTGGGACTATCCTAACGCCACCTTTTTGTTATTTTTCTTCGAATAAAAGCAATAAGTTAAGTGGGGACCTCTCTTGGTACGCCCTGATACTGTTTAATCTGCACCTTATTCCAGTATACTTTAATTTAGTTCGCTCGAGTTGCGATAGATGGCGCTAGATGTAAATTGAGTTTATATATTTGATTGTTAAAGACACGAATAAAACGACATTTTCTAAAAATGCCTAGCTAGATCGATTTATCGCCCCCGAAACCCCCTGCATACAAAATTTTATGAAAATCGTTGTAGCCGTTTCCGAGATTAAGATTATATATTTAAATACAAGAATTGCACATTTAAAGGTATTAGATAGATATAGACTATCTAAAGTTTCAACTAGAGATGTTATTGAAAACGCTCGTAAATCAGCCGTCAATACCTTTCTTTGAGCCATTACAGTCCTGTATAACCTCAATAATTACCTAAACACAGAGGTAGTGCATTGACTATTGACTTCACATAGGAGATCTCAATCTATTCGAGTATCGGCTAAACAGTTCGACTGTCAGATTACTCGCTTGAGTGAAGCTGAGGTTAGCAGTGGTACTCAGTCGTGAAATCAAATTAAAATGTTGTATGGGTTACAAAGTCTATGTGATTTGAATATACCTATTTTGTGGTTAATTTGCTGAGGATATTCATTTTCATTATATTGTAGTAAAACCTTATATACCTAAAAAAATTATAAAGCTTAATTTTCTTGATGTACATCTCAAAAGAATGTAGAATGTCTAAAATTGTTTCAGTTGCCGAATTGACTAGATGCTGGCTGTTTACGAATTCTGTAGTTTTTGAAAACGTAATTTATAATTTATTGAAATTCGTTATTTAAAGCGACCACTTTTTATTTTCAACATTAATATTCTAGTGTACGAGCATACCTAGCAAAATTTGTACTCAAAACGTCCTGCCATTTGTACATAATACGTACAAGTATTAATTAGTTGGCAGCATTATTTTTAATTTGCAATTGATTTAATCCATACTAATATTATAAAGCTGAAGAGTTTGTTTGTTTGAACGCGCTAATCTCAGGAACCGCTGGTCAGATTTGAAAAATTATTTCAGTGTTGGATAGTACATTTATCGAAGAATGTACTATCCAACACTGAAATAATTTTTCTATAGGCTATATATCATCACGCTAAGACTAATAGGAGCGGAGCACCAATGAAGAATGTTACAAAACGGGTACGGTACAAAAACGGTAAACGACGTTGCGTGGGTCAGCTAGTACTGAATATTTTTCTAAGTCTATGAGACGTTGCCAAGGATCTTCCTCAGTATCTGTTAACACTTGTATGCTTTTAAACGGTAGTACGGCAGTAGTATATCGTTTAGTAACCCTATTTTTTTTTATTTCAAATTCAACTATCAATCGTTACGTAGATATGTTATAAGTTTAAAAAATTTAGTAGAGATTGTAACAAAAAAAACTTGAGAGCTGTCAAGGGACACCCGGATGGAACGAAGTTTATATATATATATATTTATTTGTTATGCTACTACTAATAAAAATGCGCATAAAATACTCAAATTAATTTCGAAATAAACAAACTTTACAAAATATACTATAAAACAATATATTTTCTGTAAATAAATGCAAAAAGCCAACATCACATGGTATTCCCAGGCGGTCACCCATCCAAGTACTAACCACGCCCCATGTTGCTTAACTTCAGTGATCGGACGAGAACCGGTGTATTCAACGTGGTATGGACGTTGGCATTCAGTTTGTTATATTTAATATTGAGTATCTAGCACTATGACGTCAACTCAATGTTAAAAGTGTCGTTACGAGTTTTGGCGCGAAAAGTGTCGTTACATTTTTTTCCGTCTAGCCCCCTTTCGCAACGCGCGATAAGGGAATTCGTTCCAATAACCCAACCTCCTTTCTAAGTCCACTGCTGGGACTGCTATAGGCTGTTGAAGTGACCTACGATGTGTGACAAATGATAACAACGACTTGTTCATATTGCAGTCTTAATAAAGACTTGCAAGTCATATAATGTCAACCCTATAGGTTAAGTGAATAGACCTTTTGGCAACCCTACCTAAAACTTGTAGTTGTTTTCTCTAAAATCCAATTCAAGGGGTATACTTGACTTTAAAGAACTGCTTACACAAAACATATTTAGTCAAATGTAAGGGTTGAACGCAACATGATATTCATTGAGTCGTTTTACGAACTACAACTTGGGGTTTATTGGTAACTTAAGAACGGTTCTAATGGGCCTTGAAGCCTTTGTATATGAAGAATAAGGTTGTTTCCAAAATAATATATTTAATCTAAGTTATTAAGTGACCAACATTCTCCGAATATTTTATTTTCTTATTTTTATTTTTAAAATATAACTTCCGTAGGTATTAGGAATATACAACCTGTGTCACGGGGGACTTTACAAACATACATGAAATGAACACAAAGAACACTCAGACTCAGAACAACAATTTATGGATCACACTAAGTGTTGTTTCGTGTGGGATTTGAATCCACAACACTTGGCGCAGTAGATAGGGGCGTGGGGACCGCTTAAACCACTAGGCCACCCGTGCAGTCATTTTCAAGTAAGAGTTTTTATACATACTTGTTAGTGTCTCAATGTTGTCTAGACTTGTTTAATATTCGTGAGGGAAGACGATAAAGGTCTGTTCACACAGACCGGCTCGGAGAGGAGAGCAGATTTTTATCACAATGGAAACGGAGGTTTGAGTAATTGTAGTAATAATAGAAAAAGTAATAGTCGGTAGGTGCAAGGTCTGGTGAGTATGGCGGATGAGGGAGAGCTTCCAACCCCAGCTCTTGCAGCTTGGAGACTGTCTGTTGCGCAGTATTGGGTCGCGCGTTGTCGTGAAGCAGCTGCAAGAGCTGGGGTTGGAAGCTCTCCCTCATACGCCATACTCACCAGACCTTGCACCTACCGACTATTACTTTTTCCAATATTTAGACAACTTTTTAGTGGGTAAAAAAATCAATTGCCGAGAGGCAGTACAAAATGCCTTTGAAGAGTTTGTTGCCTCCCGTCCAGCTGATTTTTACAAGAAGGGAATCAATAAACTGCTAATGCGTTGGCAAAGATGCGTCGATTGCGTGGGTGATTACTTCGAATAACAGAAATAAAAAAGTTTGAAAAAAAAAGTACTTTCACTTATTGCATACAAAACGGCAATTTCATAGGTAAAGACCTATTGTATTGCTAGTATCGTGTCTTTCATTTCCGATTTTGTTCAATAAAATTAGGTGAGTCAAAAGAAACGTAGATATGAATATTTAACTTCATACTGTGAACAAGGTAGTATAGCCACGCTGATTTTATCACGAACGGGCCGGCTCGACCGGGGCGGTAGTGGTACTACCCTCGCACAGAAAATCAACGTATAATGAGAGCGTTCGTGCTGTCGTGTTTCGTTGGTGAGTGCGAGACCGGTGGCCCATTGATGCAGAAGCATCACCAGCCCACCATGGTGTGGGTCCCCATGCTGCATTGTTGCATTGTCTGCATTCGCAGTATGTTGCCCACTACTCTTGGATTCTGCTTATGCTTTCCATCAAGCAGAGTAGAGTCATTTTGGAAGGGCCAAACATAAAAAAAAAGCGGCCAAGTGCGAGTCGGACTCGCCCATGAAGGGTTCCGCAGCAGCAAGTAACATGATATAATTTTTATTTTATTTTTATATTTGTGTTGATTGAATAAAAGGTAAAATGCAGTTTACGATTTATGACGTATTAAAAAAAACTACTTACTAGATTTCGTTTAAACCAATTTTCGGTGGAAGTTTGCATGGTAATGTACATTATATATATTTTTTAAATTTATCATTCTCTTATTTTAGAAGTTACAGGGGGGGGGGGGGGGACACAGATTTTACCACTTTGGAAGTGTCTCTCGCGCAAAATATTCAGTTTAGAAAAAAATAATGTTAGAAACCTCAATATCATTTTTGAAGACCTATCTATAGATACCCAACACGTATGGGTTTTTTTGAGTTTCAGTTCTATGTATGGGGACCCCCAAAATTTATTGTTTTTTTCTTATTTTTGTGTGAAAATCTTAATGCGGTTCACAGAATACATCTACTTACCAAGCTTCAACATTATAGGTCTTTTAGTTTCGGAAAAAAGTGGCTGTGACATACGGACGGACAGACGAACAGACAGACAGACAGACATGACGAATCTATAAGGGTTCCTTCCTTTGGCACGGAACCCTAAAAAGGAATAGGTGTTTCAGTTAGGTGTAAAAATCTTTGTTATTGCCTACAATAAACTACTACTGAAAAAAGAAAAAGGTTTTGCCAAAATGGTTCTATAAATCATTCTTGTGATGTTGTTACATGTTAGGTTTTTTTTTTTTTTATAAAAAGACAACTCCCGCTCTAGGAACAAATCCTGTGTCGCGGGGGACTTTACAAACATACATGAAACGGACACAAAGGACACCCAGACTCAGAACAACAATTTGTGGATCATACAAAGTGTCGTCCTACGTGGGATTTGAACCCACGACACTTGGCCAAGTAGGAAACGGCGTGGTGACCGTTAAGCCACTAGGCCAAACGTGCAGTCATTCCAGAGATTTGAGAAATAAACCTTCTTACGTATAAAAGAGACTTTATTAAAAAAACACTCTTACAATCACAATATCACTCCGAATAAAAATCCCTAATGGTCACCGAGGTCGCCAGGTTTATTACTAATATCACTTCGATGTTTTTCGCAATGTAGCTCAAACTGACCTCAACTGCGGCTAATTTTTCGTGAGTGGCTTCATTTTGAGGACCTTTCACCTTACAAAAATTTTCGATTGTGGTAGCTAACAGGGGTAGCAATATATATGTGCCTTCCAACAATGTGTCGATAACGAGGTCATCAAAAATAATACTAACTAGCTTGTTTTTTTAACAGTTGCTTACTTAATTATTATATACTAGCTTTTACACGCGGCTTCGCTCACGCAGACTTACATCCCCTGATTTACCCCCTTAGGGGTGGAATTTCAAAAATTCCTTTCTTAGTGCTCACTTACGTTATGTAAAGAACCTACGTGCAAAACTTCAGGATTCTAGCTGCAGCGGTTTGGGCTGTGCGTTGATCTCTGGGTATGTCAGTCAGTCAGTCACCTTCCTCTTTTATATATATATATATAGATTTTAACAGCCACATTGTCCTACAAATTGGGTGGTACGTTATCCCGATCCTACGCTCAATTTTTTTTGTCCCTGCTGCTCCTGTTACCTACCACAATCGAGAATTTTTGTAATAGGGAAACGGGGGTCTCATCAAAATGAAGCCACTCACGAAAAATTACCTTGATAGTAATCATTTGTAAAATTGGTTCCGGGAATCCCGGACTGTTAAGCTTTGTCAAAGGAAATCAGAAGAAGACCCGATAAAATCAATTTTGTTGCCATAATCTTTTATAAAATAGAAAGAATCTACTCAGCTAGTCTCCACGCGTAGCAGTCGCTTTGAAAGCAATAAGGAGCTTTTGTACAGACGCAAATTGTGATCCTTGTACGTATTTATGGGATTTAGGAATATTGTCAACGCCGTTCAGTTTCAAATAACGCATGTGTAGAAAAAGTATTTAGGGTACGTGTTACGGATCAATAGCATTTGGTGCGATTTACTTGCGTTGATATTTTTACAAAGGAGGCTTTGGTTGACGCTAATAGCTATACCTGTTGTGTTTGTAAATTCTATTTTCGTTTTCTTTTTTGGTGTGTTACATTTTTTCTTAATTTCATGAAATTTGTGTTAAGAATTCATGAAAAGGTTGAGAAATATATAGCGGGAAGCCAAGGAAATTGACACTAATTAATTTGATCAATTAAAGCGAGTGGTGTAAGAGTTAGCCGTCAATCTGTTCGCCATTATTTTATGCGACTAAAGCTCAGAGATGTTTAAAATTATTTGTTACTTTTTGCCCCAGAATAACTCATAGTATTGTTATTAACTACTAGTACTAACTTACTGAAATAATACTTAAATAAACTGTATTTTTTAATTCATGGTATAAAACCTGTCATGTATTGGTCTATCTCAATACTACGAAAGGCATAGAAACTACGTAGTACTAGGTGGTCTAAAAAGTTTCTGACCTCAACCTGATAGGTAGAAAAATAAATTAAATTAAAAAAGCTTTTTAAAAACAAGCTTTTACTGGAATGCCTCGAGATGAATCAAATGAGTCCAAACTCGATGATGTTGCGACGTTTCTTTACAGAGTTCCTATGGCCACCTTCCAGCTCCAACATCAAATCAGCTCCATGTCATTATAATATTGTATTGTCACGCTGTATACATATGCTTGCAAAATTTCAGCAAAATCGATTGAAGAATTCTGCTTCAAAATTGAGTTGCAAGATTCCACCCGAACATACATACATACATTGCAAGTTAATAAAAAGCTTGTAATGATCATCATTATCAAATAATTCAGATAGCAGCAGTCATTAATAAAATCTAGTGAATGTAGTAAGGCATTTTTGCACTGTGCACCGCTGGGAAAAGTGAAAAGAGTTCAAGAAGAGTATGTAGAAAAGTAAAAAAAAAAGAAAAGATGACCTGTAAATTATAATGTGAAAATTGTATCTCTAACACAGATTCAGTGTCGAGTAGGTGTAACTATATATATGTACAACTAGCGTTTTTAGCTAGAACGCTATTTGTAAATGGAATACTAATTAAATTAAAGTTTGGTTAGGATGTGGTTGGAATCGTAAATAAATAAGATTCATCATGTGTTTACTATTTCGCAGTGCTCGAGCGTTACGTAGTGTTCCTCAATCTTAAATGATGTCAGGCCGAGAAACTGGTACGTATTTCAGGACTGTGAGTGGATACTACTTATGGTTTGCTACGGTACGGTATACCGGATTAGTGTTAGTGTTCGTTTCATTCGAAAATGAAAATTTATGTCGACTTAAGGACACTTCATTATAAACATATGTAAAAAAATAAAAAAATAAATTTAATAAAAAAACTTTTTAAAAACAAGCTTTTATTGGAATGCTCTAAAAAGAATAATATAAAGTATTCCTTGAAAACTTTTCTATCAACTTATAATGACATTACACAATTTATATAAAACAAAAGCTTGTCGCGAGATTTGCCTGTGTAGATACGAAAGTCAATTAAAGAACTTGATTTGACTGATATCAATGTTTAAAATTCTCAAACTAAGTAAATACTGGTAACGAAATATCGCAACAAGCTTTTGTATAATATAAATAGTGTAATGACATTATAAGTTGATAGAAAATTTTTCAAGGAATACTTTATTTTATTCTTTTTAGAGCATTCCAATAAAAGCTTGTTTTTATAAAAGTTTTTTTTTATTAAATTTATTTTTTACTTTTTAGCTATCGCTGGACAGGTTTTTCAGTCTGTTCATGTCATTGAAACGCATCAATATTGCAAGACATCGACGATCGAAGTACCTACTTATCAAGACAAATCCTATGAACACGCTTCAACTTTATCGTCAATACCTGGTTACCATTTAAAACTAAATACTTGACTAAACTAATTTAAATTTTCTAATCTCGATGGTGTTGCGTCGTTTCATTACAGTATTCCTATGGCCACCTTGCGGTTCCGTCATCAGACCTTGGATACTATCAAAACATGAAGTACTCGTTAAGACGAATCAAACGATTCCAAGCTCGATGGTGTTGCGTCGTTTCATTACAGAGTTCCCATAACCACCTTTCGGCTCCATCATCACACCCTGGTTACTATCAAAACATAAAATACTCGTCAAAACGTCAAGACGAATCAAACGATGCCAAGCTCGATGGTGTTGCGTCGTTTCATTACAGAGTTTCTATGACCATCTTTCGGCTCCATAATCAGACACCGGGTAGTATCAAAACATAAAGTACTCGCCAAGACGCATCAAACGATTCCAATCTCGATGGTGTTGCGTCGTTTCATTACAGAGTTTCTATGACCACCGGCTCCATCAGCAGACCCTGGATACTATTAAAACATAAAGTACTCATCAAGACGTCAAGACGAATCAAACGATTCCACACTCAATGGGTTTCGTCGTTTATTACAGAGTTTCCATGGCCACCTTCTGGCTCTATCATCACACCCTGGTTACTATCCAAACATAAAGTACTCGTCAAAACGTCAAAACGAATCAAACGATTGCACACTCAATGGATTTAGTCGTTTTATTACAAAGTTCCTATGACCACCTTCCGGCTCCATCATCGGACCCTGGATACTATCACAACATAAAATATTCGTCAAGACGAATCAAACGATTCCACACTCAATGGGTTTCGTAGTTTCATTACAAAGTTCCTATGGCCACCTTCAAGCTCCAGCATCAGATCAGCTCCATGTCGCCATAATATTGCATTGTCATGCTGTTTACTTAGGCCTGCAAAATTTCAGCACAACACATATTATTATTATTATACTATCTAGTTTCACTTAGCTCATACGGACAGGAATATTATTTACTCACAAAAAATAATTGCCTATTAGGACATAATGCTTGCAAAAGATATGTCAAACATATTTCTTATATCCTATAATCCACCCTGCAGACACCACCCATGTTTTGCCACTATTTACATTACCAAAATGTCTCGTACCCGACGCCGTAAATTCTTTGAAGGATCCCACAATATTTTACTGAGACATAAATAATATTACGCCATCTATCCATGTAGGATATTCGCCACAAGAGTCACCATAAATCAGATAGGTACTTGACTTCCCGTGGCGCAGCCGCAATATTGACTACTGTTAGCCAATCATACGGTTTTTCTTCCTAAAATAAACTATCTGCGCGGACAAAAGTAAATTATCTATCTTCCAGATACTGAAGTTATAATTGTAATAGGGACTTTTTTAATTAGCATTTCAGTATCGATTATAGTCTTTTAATAACTTAGAGAACTGTTAATCTGTTATAGTTTGCCGATTTCAGATATCTGATACTATACAGCCAGAGAAATAAAAACCTACGAGATAAGTATTTAGTATTCGGTAAGAACAGTCTAAATATGTATTCTTCTAAGGCGCACCAAATGATGAGTTCTTATTTCTTACGCATATGAGTCGCAGTTTAGATATTTTTAGTTTAGTATTTTTAAACATTTTCGGTAGAACAATTAATGTGAGAAAGTTGAGTAAAAAAATGGGATAAGACATAAATTAATCTTGTCAATGAAAAAGAAACTAAATTGAATCTACACACATCAAAAGTGTCTAGGGATCAAGCATTTTTATGCGGATTTCTTGAGATTGAGATGTGGCTTTGGCCCTGGCCTGCTCAGTTGCCAGACTTGAACCCGATTGAGCGTGCATGGGATATGCTACAGAGAAGAGCTCTGCCGAATATGGAGGGTATCCAGTCGCAAGAAGACCTTTTTTTGTTGTTGCAACGAACATGGGCGGCCATTCCACAGCGTGATTTGGATGAACTCATTTTGAGTATGCCAAACCGATTCTTGTGTTGTTAGTGTTCGCGGTAGAAACACGGATTATTAATTGTTTAAGTTACCTAATAACATTTTAAAGAAAACTGTTATTTCAGTCTTTTTTTCGAACTTTAATGTTAGTGGTTCAAATGTCAAAAATCACTTTATTAGGAAAATGACAAATTTCTTTATTAATGCAAAGGTGACTTGGTTTATCGTTACTGTGACAAACAAAAACACTTTATTTGATGAATCCTTAAAGAAAATTTTAATTAATATCAATCAGGAGAAAAGTTATTGCAAAAATATATGTTGATCCCTAGACACATATGTTGATCCCTAGACACTTTTGATGTGTGTATATTGTAAAATAACAATTACAATTAAATATATCACACGAAAACAAATTATAGAACTTCACAGCTTTTTCTGTCAAAGTGACTTAATATTTCATCAATAAACAGCGTCTAAAAATACGAGACAAGTCATTAAACTAGCACGGAGCATTTCTTCGCGAACACATGATTGATATTCTTAAGGTCAAGTTGGAGTAGCAAGCCTGCTGACAGGCCTTCGTTATGAATGCGAGAGCGTTGACGTCATACTATCGATCATTCTAGAATATGAAATGGAAAAGTCTAGTTTGATGCCTATAAATTAGCCGTTTTATTTATGTTATAACTGATAATGTTTTCTTTGCAGTGCAGCAATGTCTTTGCAGTGAAGCTGTCCGCTGTAATTTGCACCCTTAGTCGCCGTTTATGACACCCATGAGATTATATATGATTAGATAAGGGTTGTGACACTCTGTAGTCATAATCTGTCACTACACAGAATAAAAAAAAGACAGTTAAATGTACCTGTTACATATTATACTCTCAGAAATAATATTTCTTTATGAGTCACAATTTTTAGTGGGGTGGTTCGAATCTTCGGCTCCTTGGGGACACAGAAACCACAGGAGTAGGTAGTATTTTCACTAAAGCGACCTTGACGGCCAATCTCATGAACCTTACTCAGGGAATATTGTAGACTCAACCTTAGGTGACCTAAAACCGGTTGAGTGCAAGATTTGCTTCAAGTTCAAAGATTAAAGGCCACGTTTAAAAATAATATAAATATATATATCACGAAATGATGATTCTCAGCCTGAAGAAGTGATTTTTCAAGCCTCACTTTGAAGACGAATTATAAAAATATCAAAGGAGCAATAAAGAAAAAAGATTCTCAGTTTACTAATTAACTAGTTTACGAGTAATTATCTACTACGAAAAGCTGCATATTCATACTAATATTATGCTATGTTATTCAAATAAATAAATTATACATTCAAAAGTACCTCTGTCTGTTGTTACGCTTTCATGGCTAAATCGCTGCAGCGACTGAAATTTGACATTTAGATACTTTGATTCTTGAGAAAGTACATAGACTATTCTTTACTACGATAATCAACATACACGCGGGTGGAGCCGCGGGCAAAAGCGAGTGTGCATATATTTCTTAAACTTTTTTGCTTTCACTTGTATTAAGTTCACCATTTTAAAAAGCAAATACAATAAAAATAGTGAAGATGTGTTTTGACGAGCAGAGATAATGAATAATAAAAGAGTCATGAAGTGTCGGAACCGACCAAATTAGTGATATTCTGAAGAAGGGCCGTGTGAAAAACACCAGGAACCGACGAGCATACATGCAGCGATTAATAAATGTGGACGAAGCAAAAGAGGTGTGGTAGGATCGTAGTAACTGACGATCAATTTCTTTGCCTACCGCTCTCGAAAATAGGCGTGACTTTATGTATGTAGTGCAAAGCGATGCGGATGGCAGTCGCTCCGTGGAAAAACTGATATTCAGGTAAAATCGGTTGAACTAGTAGCTGACCCCAAATATTCTTTGTTATTATAAAGGCTAGGAAGAAGGAAGATTCGTTATGTCGGTTGAAATGACGAAGAGTCAGCGCCGGACCATGAGCCCGGAATGTTACGGCAGAACGCTCTACGGGCTTGGCAGGCGCGGCTCGAAATCCAGGGCTGTGCTAGCCAATGCGCTGTCGGGGTCGTTCTGCCGAGCTTCGAAGCTTGTATAGGGAGGACCGACTGTGTCACCTACCAATTGACTCAGATACTCACCAGGCACGGCTGCTTCGGTGAGTATCTGAATCGAATAGGACGGGAGGCCAGCCACAGCATAATGCCACCACTGCGGGTCCGAACGGGACTCCGCCCAGCACACACTGGAGGACTGCCCTTCGTGGAAGTCCGAACGACGAGTCCTGGTCGGACAGATCGGACGAACCTACCACCAGACAAAATCATTTAAATGACTTTGCCTACCTCTTCAGGGCTAAATGCGAGAGTGTAGGTAATCTATACCGTATGCGTAAAGTGAAATTTACGGCATACAAAAATCAACCATTTCGCTTCACCCTTTAAAATACAATTCAAATTTTTACTTTAATTACTTATTTACTCTTGAATTTCCATCATAAAAAAATAATTACTTTTGACTTTAATAATATACCATTTCATCAAATAATTATCATTAATTTTTCTCAGACGTATTAAATTTGCCCAATGAATTTTAATTATGTTTCATCGTTTTCCACGCCATTAAATTCAGCTATCTCTATTGTTATAATTCTATTTTCATAAATTTCTAAATATTAACGGCTACTTTAAAAATATTTACCTTCTTTAAGCTTTAACGAACGTCTAGAAATAGCTCTTTTACTGTCTAATAACGTCATTGAAAATACAGCCGAGACAGAATCTACTTTCATTTCAAAATAAGCTTTACCGTCCAAGTAATAAATTTCAAATTTCTTGCAGCGAATCTTGAATTCAGTTTCATTACGTGGAAAACGGGCGTCTCTATCTTTGCGAACAAAGTTTAAAATTAGTTAAAATGATATCAAATATTCGAAGTTCGTCATTTGAAATTCATCTTTATTGTTTGTTACCAAAGAGATCAAAGTTCTAAAATTTATTTTGGAAATCGTTATGTTTGTAGCATCTGGTGCAGCTCTTAATGCTTCTAATTACGAAAATGATGGTACCCTAAGATGTTTTATGGCGTTTATGACGTTCATTTGTCATATAGAACTTATATTTAGGGCTAAAGAAAATTATGTGAAAACATATCAAGTATACCTAAGTGACTTTATATTCAGTGTTTAATGAGCTCAGTGTATCATCATAAATGTGGTTGGCTTAAGACGTTCGTATATTATGTAAAGGTGTGAAGTTATGCTGGTTTAATTATCATGAATATAGGTTTTATGATTACTTTAAACATTTAGATTGTGGCAAAGTTTAAAGACTTCAGAACAAAGAACTTTTACTTAGTTTTGAAACTTCTTCTTGGTATTTAAATATGTATAATATGTTTTTATAATAACGCAATAGGTATTATCGCACTTAAAAGCTGGGTTTTACCGCAATGTTACTATTTCGTAAGAAATTTTAAGCCTTCGTAGACTGTAGTTGTTGTTAGTAAGGTTTTCATAAAATTCAAATAAAAATAATAGGTCTTTACCTATGAAATTGCCTTTCTTCAGTACTGGTCATTTCAAATAAAAAAAAGTTTGTAATGGCCCTGTATTCTAAATTCAAATTAATTTTGTTTTAAAACCATGACATTCTATTTACAAACTCAGTCTTTTGTTTTTTGATTAGCGTTGTATTTTCATACAAATCAAAGACCTAATATGACGCAAAGAAAAAACCATTATTAGTTCCGAACATCTACTAAATCTTTCATTAATGCTTTGTGTAGGATTTTTCTTTGTTAACAGACAGTAGGTAGACCAGAAATTTTAAAAGTTATAACCTGACAATTATTACACACTTCAGATGAATTAGGCGCCAGATTTACGCATATTAGATTTACTCCTAAAAACATAGAGCAGGTTCATGAGAGTTAGATTTGAAAGCAAAATATAATACACATACCAGGTTTTCCACTAATAACTATCAGGTAAGTTTTGAGTAGGAAACCTGGTATGAGTACACTATTCTGCATATATACAGATATTCTATTGCTTTGATGATACCTGGCGACCATTTTACGAGATGATCACTGGGCGACCACTACTTTATAAAAAGAGTTATTCTTTTTCCTTACAAACCTGTGACTTATAACTGCATATAACGAATTTATCTTAAATAAACGACTCAAGCAAAAATTATAGTTCTTGCATAAGATTTACCTCAAAAACTTCTCTCGTAGCAGAGAACGGCAGCACAGCAAGGCCGACCAGTAAGTCAGCGACGGCTAGAGACACGATGAAAAGATTCGTCACGCTCCGCAGCTTTGAGGAACAGAGTACTGCCGCTATAACTAGGCAGTTACCTGGGAAGAAAATACACAGGTTAAAATTAAATATATCAGTATGACGAGAGGTCAAAATCATTACATATTATGTTCACCTATAGTTATATTGGTCTCTATTCTTGAACAGGGCAAGGCTCTGAAGCTGAAACTCATTCAAAAATAAAACCAGTATTTGGGTCTGGCACAGGTGTGTCTGTGCATTTGCCTGTTCATGTCATGATAAAAACTCAAAGATAATCTCATTACTTCAATTTAATGAAAATATTTCAATTTCATCAAATTTAAATTAAGTTCTTTAGAAATAATAACGATCAATTGACTAACTAAATTGACAAAGTATTACTTTACAACATACACAAGCTTCTGGCGTCTCCACTCGCACCTGCAATAACAGGCCGATTGTAAAATGTCTCAACAGCCGGCCGCGCAGGCGTATTAAAAAAGTCGAGAAAAATTGGGTACACACAGAGTTGTTATGTCATTTATTAAAAATATTCATTTGTATAAAATAATTATTGTTCATAGTTTTCCTACTTATGTGATTCTGTATGTTCAAATAACGAATAATGTTACATTAATATCAAGATATAGTGATTTAATTTCAATTGAATCTAGGAGAATCCCACTCGCTTTCTTACGCTGTATTACTGAACTAATTTATTAGGTTCAGTTTAGTTCATCATAATTGAATTTATCACAAATCTCATTTATGTCAGCCGTTAACGTTGTAAAATATTATAAGCTTTAAAAGAAATAGTACATATTAGTTGCTAATGAGTCTCATGGCGTGAAAGGAAAAGCCAGGAATACTTTTATTTCAGGTTCTTTCAAACTCAAAATATTTTTATGTAATTACTGTTAATGGTTACCAAAGGTCTTTGCCGGTACGAGGCTCGGGTTTCAATTTGGCGTCTTGCTTTTGCCGACTGAAAGGTTAAATTAATTGTTATAAATTTAAACGCTTTTAAACCGTTTTTACCTACAAGGAATGAGATTATGGTTTTGTCCGTTTTGTCAAGTGTTTTGAAAGGATCTTTCTTTGTTTTGACAAAACCTAAGCTATTCATTTGTCTTTTAAGTGTTATCGATTCTCCTTACTGCATACCTGGTCCAATAATATTAAATTCAAATTTTTAAAAACCCCTACTCAAGCACTCAGGTAATCATAAGGTAATCATACGCAATGATATTTTTGCAGACATTCTGTTTTTCTTCCCCACTTTTACCCCCATAACTTTTAAACGGCTTAACCGATTTTCATGAAACATGTATAAGAACACTCGCACGTAACTCACCTTTCACACAAAAAAAACTAAATTGCAATCGCTTCATCCGTTCGCGAGCTACGCTGGCACAAACAGACAGACAGACACGTCAAACTTATAACACCCCCATTTTTGCGTCGGGGGTTAAACATTTTTTGTTGTATGTAAGGTTTCGTTAAGTTCGAAGATCGTAATTTAAGGTCGCAAAATAGACTTTGTTCGTTGGGAGAGGCCTATGTCCAGCAGTGGACTGCAATGGGCTAATGATGATGAAAATATACTTTATTACAAACACACGTATACAAATAAATGAAACTGATCAATCGTCCTTAATGGTCGCCGAGGTCGTTGGGTAAATCACTTGAATCATTTCGACGTTCATCGCACTATAGCTGAACTGAACTGAGTTGTGGTCGAGGAAGCGCTTGCTTATGTATATTACTCGCCACAAGTATCCTGTTCATTTCAGAAAGTTCCAATTGCTAAACAGCAGAGCTTCTACTGTGAAAGTATTGTCACACAACATGCTACTGTTCTAGTGAGAAACATTTCGCCCGGTTACCGTATCTTAATAATTCATGTTCCTATTTTCTTCAGATCACTTAATATTATTTTTTCATTGTTTTTTTTTATGAAATAGGCGGGTAAACGAGCAGACGTATGGCCTGATGGTAAGCAATTACCGCCGCCCATGGACACCTGCAACACCAGAGGCGTCACAAGAGCGTTGTCGGCCTTTGGGAGGATGGGGAGGGGGAGATAGGTGGAGGTGAAACACAGCGCAAGCACTATTTCACACCGGTTTTCTGTGAGGCCGTGGTATCACTCCGGTCGAGCCAGCCCAATTATATTATACGAAGCGTGGCTCTCCCACTCAGAAACTTTATGTAAAAATGAGAAGAGAAAATTATTAGTGCTAAAATTTCGTTAGGTCCTAATGTTAAGTACACAGAACTGACTTTGACTTGAAAAGACTAACAAAATGTAGGTTACTAGTTTCACTGAGAATTCTTTGGCGTGAGTATAAGTATCTACACTAGAATCATTCTTAAAGAAAACTCCAAAATAATGTTCACAGGTAGGTAACTGTTCCTGAGATTTGTATTTTTATTTAGTAAGCTGAGGTGAGATGGTAGCTCAATAAAGATAATCAAGATATAGTTTTTCATTTAGTTGCCTGGTCAACACTTTCATCCAGTACATTAATTCGCAAAACCTTCCAAGATAAACTTTTATCGAAGGTTCTCTTGAATGATTTTAATCGATTCATTTTATAGAAAAAATGTTTCTATTTTCTACGTTTAGTTAGAAAGTTGAATCAAATTGGTAGTTTTAATGATATTAATTTTTGAAACCGTATGATTAGAATAACTTTTTTGGGAATAAATAAATATATAAAATTTATGTTTGAGCTTTATTTGCTAAGCTGTAGATTTAGTCGACCAATCCAGATAAAAATGCAACACAAGACCATTTAAAATCAGTTAGTGGTATATTCATCGACGTCATCTAAATACTTAAAAGAATAGTATGTATTTTGGAAATTGTTTCACAAAATACGCGTAATTTAAGTTTAGTTTAATAAGTGTCAACTGAATTTAAACTGGTTTCAAATATTTACCACCACAGAGAATGTGTTAGAGTGGAGACCGCGATTAGGTAAACGTAGTGTAGGGCGCTCTGCGACACAATGGACCGACGATTGAAGAAAGTTGTTGGCAGCGTATGGATGCGGACTGCCCAAGACCGGGATGGTTGGCGCTCCTTGGTAGACACCTACTCTTCTTCTTGGGGTTGATACTACTACTACTACTACTACTACTACTACTACAGAGAACCACTTAACACTTAAAGGTATTAAGGGTATAATGTGTAACCTTCATACAGAACTACTCTTATTTCTTTTAATGAAGTGTTGTCGGTTTTAGATTTATTAAGAGTCTATTCTATGTTATTTTAAATAAACTAAAATAAACTTGATTGTAGTAATATATGGTAATTTTCTAAAATATATATGTACATATGAAAATAAAAGTTAGGCTGTCACCAAAGATCGGAATTAAGGAAAGTGATTTATGTTATTTGCAAGGGATTTACACAGTGGAACATATTATGGATATTCCTTAAATCAATAAATATTTATTTAATTTTGCACTAGGTTTGTCTTTAACAAAATTATTTCATAACTGCACGGAATGCGTAGAGATTTAAGTGGTTGCCACTTCGATCTTTACAGTGCTGAGTGTTGTGGGTTATGTATGGGACTAATCCCGCCCACACGCCCACCACTGTAACTACTGTACACCAGGATCAACAGCGGTGACCAACGATCACACCGAGTTATGACACTCGGGAAGTCCCAGGAAAAAATTTAACTGTCTTGGAACCCGCAACGAAATTAATCAGAAGAAAAACTGGAGGAGTTGAAAATATTACAAGTCCAGTGTTAATGGCACAACACATTGTGTGATTCACAAATTGTTTCAGAGGCTGGATGTTCTTTGTGTTCATTTTTTTTTGTATGCTTGTAAAGTCCCCCGCGATACAGAATAAGAAAAATAAGGCCTTAGCCTTTGGTAACCACACTGATTAATATCTGCGATGATTTATTTAGTTTCTAATTATCTCAAGAACTCTTTAATGAATGTAGTTAACAACCATCAAACAAAAATTTATTCAATCGAATCAATTTAAGGACACTTTTTTGTTATTATAACATCTTTTGTATCACTTTCTGTCAGACATCATAGAAAGATACTATAAAACAACCATCATGCGATACCGATTTGCTTACGGTTCTATGTACCTTGATTGTAGTCAGAGTTATTGGAATAAGTACAGATTATTAAAAATAAAAAACCCGACTGCATCAATATTTAACAATAAAAACATATAAGTTTTATATATATTCGTAATCACCGTAAAAAAATATTTATTTTGATAACACACTCGATGTATTTTGAAAACATTTTTTTTTTACTTTTTGGCGCCATAATCCTTATTTTTTTTATTTTGATGTACCCAGTGTCACTCTCACGACTTAGACTAATCTATTGACACCACTCACATAAAAATACTACAAGCCGTTTAGATTCTAGGGCGTACCAAAGAAACCGTGATTCTTTGTGATACATACATACACTCGAAAAACATAACCCTCCTTTCGCAGTCGGTTAAAAATAGCTTATAATATATATTAACACTCACATGAGATATACGACAAAAGATGAAAATCTGAATGTCTTATCCACTCTAAGATTGTGTAAAAAGTACAACTTAAAAACAAACACGCAGAGTTTGGCACGCTTCCAGTCAGTAACTTGTGAATTGTGCCTTTTCTTTAGTTTTGTTTTGATTTATAACAGTCAGTGCCCGCGTAGGTAAAATGGAAACACATGGGTAATATGTAAAGAAATTAATATCATTACAATATTGTTTCTGTCTTATGTTTAACATTATTGTGTTTCGTTAATTCTTTTTCTCTAATATTTACTAATTTTTACTGACAAATAAAAACTAAAAAAACGTTATTATTCAGTTGCCTGTCCTCCAATCACAACAAAAATCTTAGCTCAGAAAACAATCTGCTTTTTTTTATCCCTCCCACAATTCTGACTTCGTGAACTCTTTGTTCTTCGTTCAAGCAGTTCTACCCTGGAATGCATTACTGCTTGAAATCAGGATGTCCACGTACCATTATCTATTTAAAAAGAAAGAACATGAACACTTTCCCAATGAAATGACAGATTCACCGAAAGAATAGCACACCAACCTTTTTCCTAACATCCATAGTGTACGAATATAATGTAAATATTTTATAAATAAATTAATATTTCTGGACATCTAACACACAACGCCATCTAGTTCCAAGCTGAGCAGAGCTTGTGTTACGGGTACTAGACAACTGATATAAATACACATAGAAAACACTCAAACTCCAAAACAAATATTTGCAGATCATACAAACATTTGATCAGACCCGAGACGAATCGAACCCGAGACCTCAAGTACAGCAGTCGCTTACGCTACCACTGCGCCACCGAGGCAGTCATATGGCATTTTATATGGACATATATGTAATATTGTATATACATACTTCTATACTATTATAATGTTGTGTAATGTATATTTTAGTTGTTTAAGTACGTAACCTTCTAAATCTTGTGAAGTAGGTGTTCATAACATCTACCTCACAAGGTTTCTACACTAACCAGACAGCACGAAGGTTGACTGGTAGAGAATGCCCTGTGCATTTAGTCCATCGATGTACAAAAGTGCACAAAGTAATAAATAAATAAAATGTTTTTCTTTAGTCACAATGAGAGAAAATAGTGCTCTATAAAATACAGTAATTCACGTCAATTCTTCTATTTACACTTGGTTTGTCAATGGCAAAGGTCGGAAGGCAAACGTCAATGGACTTTATGGGTATTCAAACCGAACTTTGAAATGACAAACCTAGGTCCCATTACAAAAAGCTTGTTCACATCATGTTCTGAAGGACAGTTGAGTGGGAAATGAGCGATATGTGTGAAAGAATAGTTTCTCATTATTTTAATGTACATTATTTTCAAACTGTACTGCCCATTTCTATTGGTGTTACATTTTATTTAACGGAGTATAATTTCGAATTATAATTTTACTAGTTGTTGCCCGCGGCTCCGCCCGCGTATATGTCGGTTTTCGCGGCAAATAGTAGCCTATATGTTATTCTGATGTATAACCTATATTAGTGTAAAGTTTCATCCAAATTCGTCCAGTAGTTTTTGCGTGAAAGAGTAACAAACATCCATCCATCCATCCATACTTACAAACTTTCGCGTTTATAATATTAGTAGGAAACAGGATATGGAGTTTTAATGAATTGATTCACGCATAGGTTTTCTACTTTTTCGTTTTATTATTTTATTCATTTTTATGTATTTTTCTGTTTTCTTTTGAATTTATGGCCATTTTGCTAAATTTTATTCATATCTTTAAATTTAGTTGGTATAGTTTGTTGAACCAATAAAAAATTAAATTATAGGACCTGAGAGTAGCGTCCAAACCATATGCTATTGACTGACTTCATTAAGTAGTCTCATACAGTGTTATTCGTAACATAAATAAACGACAAGAAAAAAAAACACCCAAGACAAGTTCTCACCATATCGATAAGTTAATATATCATGAATTTTCTTCATACTCTATTAAACTAACTGAATGACTTCGGCATTTTCCCGTCACATGAAAAACGTGCTTATGAACTCACTTCCTAAGGATGATATATACGAAAAGCTTCGAACGACAAGCAATTTCAACAAGCTTAAACATATCGTCTTTAGATAGAGTTTTTTCATTTTAGGGAAACTGATAGTTGCCTATACATCTTAAATAACATTGGATATGATTTTTATGAATGCAGAATGCGGAAACATACTGTTTAGAAATAATATTCATCATATCAAAAATATTCCATATATACTCCGGCGTCTGAAGGTACACATAATTAATTTTAAATCTGGGTGTTCTTGTCTCTTTCATGTATGTTTGTAAAGTCCCCCACGATACGGGATTTATTCCTAATGCGGCAGTAGTTTATTTTTTTAAAGTTTATTTTACAAAGAAATACACACATATATACATATACACTATAGACTTAACCCAGATTTTTTACAGATAGTTGTGAAAATGACTGTTCTCTACCTGATGGAAAGCATGAGTAGATTCCAAGAGTGCTGACCACACTATGGCGACCTAGTGTGATATTCTTTCACGGCTTTTAAACAGTGAAAAGAAAACGAGTCCTTTAGGACCCGGGAGGGAAACATGTGCGCTAACATCTATACATATATACAAATAAATGAAATTGGAGTTTCTGTTTGTAATATTAAAATAACCGCTTTTTACTAAATGCATATGTATGTATACACGGTACATATACTAAAATGACATTTTTTTCAATTTTTGTCTGTCTGTCTGTCTATTGATCTGTCTGTTTGTTCCGGCTAATCTTTGGAACGGCTTTTTTTTGACGATTTTGACGGGACTTTCACTGGCAGATAGCTGACGATATAATGAGTAACTAAGGCTTTTTAAGACTAGTTTTGTCTCACGGCGTTACCCGTGGTTGTTGTTGTACCGCGGGTAGCACCGCGGGACTCACCTAGTACTAAATAATAATTCTCATGTCATAGTAACTTGTATCAGTTAATAATTCATTTATAACAAAATTTTACTCTTGTTAAATGGTTGTTAGTATTCTCGAAAATACTCAAGAGGTCTCAGAAAAGAATATTTGTTTAATTTTCTTTTAGTGGTAGTATTAATCCACGCAAAAAATGATTAATGTGAATTGAGGATTTGGCGAAAATAAAATTAATGATCACAAAATAAACTGCGGTAACGAACAGGAATTTATTTGTCATTCACACAAATATTTTCGTGTTCATGCTCTCGTATGTATCGGTATTATATACCATTAAGTACTCTTTTAATCATTACTAGCGACCCGCCCCGGCTTCGCACGGGTCGATTTCAGATGCCCCCGCCGACGACACGATTTGTGCATTTTAAATCTGTAATATCTTCGAATATGTTCATTTAAATTAGATACTGTAAAGGACCATTTTGATCTATATTAAATGCACAATGTATTTAATTTACTTAATTGTATAAGGATTCATTCTGTATTGATTAAAATCACTTCGTAAATAAGCCATTATTTCTCGTAAAAAGAAAGGAATAAAAAATGGTTGTTGTGGGTTATCCCTAAGAGATAGACATATACCGTCGCGGACTTTTTTGTAGTACTTTTTAAGGTGTACAATACTGTAATACATTATTTTGATTTATCTCGTAGGGTGCAACCAGCGTTTGCAATGTAAGCGCAAAAATGTAGCAAATAAACACATTTTTTTGCGCTTACATTGCAAACGCTGGTTCACATTAGAAATCTCGAAAATTAACAGTGTACCCATACTATATTATGCATTTATTATACATAAAAACCTTTCTCTTGAATCACTCCATCTATTAAAGAAACCCGCATCAAAATCCGTTGCGTAGTTTTAAAGATTTAAGCAAACAAAGGGACATAGGGACAGAGAAAGCGACTTTGTTTTATAATAATAATAATAATAACTTTATTGCAACAAAAGAGAATAACAATACACAGTATACCCCTGACTCCCAAAATAGCGTAAGCTGTGTGTTGGGAGTCAGTTACTTTACATAACCAAGAGGAACAATTGTTACAATATGCAATTAAATAGTGGACACAATAAATTTGTATATTTAGATATGTATGTGTATGAGTGTGAGTGTATGTGTGTGAGGTGTGTGTGTGAGGTGTGCGTTTGCTGTGTATTTGAGACAATGAGTCAGAATGTGTATGCGGTAAGGGTGTGTGTGACACTAATCAAGCCTCCATTACTTCACTATTTGTAGAAGGCTTTCAACATCATCAAATTGTAGTTCCTCAAGCCACAATTTAATAATATGTTTAATTTTAAAATTTGTTAAGTTCTTAGTTCTATAAGTTAAATTTAGTTTATTATACAGTCTTGGTGCAAGGTTATTGTAGTGCTGTTGGGCAAATTTGCTTGCCACCCTTGGAATTGGACATTTTTCTAGTCTTTTGCCTGATGGTTTTAAAAATGGGACAGTAGTTTTGTGGTATCTACGTATAATTTGGTAGACAAATAGTTTTCGCACGGTAAGAACACGAGCTTTCTTATATACTAAATGTGTAGGGTGGCGGAATGGTAGATACAAAAGAACTTTAAGGACGACACGTTGTGCCCTTTCTAGTTTAATTAGGTGTGTCTTGGCCGCTGATCCCCATGAGCATATGCAATACGTAACCAAACATTCAGCCAATGCTTTGTAGGTTTGTATCAAAAGGTTAGTATCCTGTACCATTCTCAATTCTCTAAATATATATATAAGTTTCCTTAGTCTACCACTAACCGTAGTTATATGCTTCTTCCAATTCAACTTGTCGTCAATGTTTACACCTAAATATTTCATGTCAGTATCCCTTGTTAAAGTGGAACAGCAGCAGTGTGAATGTAACGTATAATTTCGATTACATGGATAACAGTGCACACGAATCTGAAAATTCCTAGGCGCAGAAGCCTTTGTTTTGCTAAAGCAGAGAAACTTGGTTTTGCTAGTATTTAATGATAGCAAACTATCTTCAAGCCATGCTGTGATAACAGACATACCTTCTTCTGCTAGTTGTCGTGCAAGGTCCCAAGAGCTACTGTGAAAAAGTACAACAGTGTCGTCTGCAAACATTTGTATATCTGCCCCCCTGATTTGGTGCTTGCATAATTCGTTAATATAGGTCAAGAAAAGCATTGGACCGAGGGTACTGCCCTGCGGAACCCCATATGTCACCGTGTCGCAGTCACTGACGTGATTATCTACTCTAACACATTGCCTTCTTTCCGTAAGGTAGTCCTTGAACCACAGAAGTGCGTTCCCTCGGATTCCAATGTTCTCCAGGCGGGTAATTAATATTTTAGTTGAAACTGTATCGAACGCCTTCTGTAAGTCCAGGAATACTCCTACGCATTTCTCCTTTTGGTCTAGATATGATGTTATTTTTGTAGTGAGTTGTAGAACAGCGTCAGCAGTAGAGCGATTGTGGCGAAACCCGTACTGATTGTCTGCAAGAATTTCATTGCTTTCTAGGTAAGTAAACAATCGTTTATTCATTACCTTTTCCATAACTTTACAGATACAACTTAAAAGAGAAATTGGTCGATAATTTGTTGGAAGTGATTTGTCACCTGTTTTATAAACAGGACATACAACAGCGCGTTTAAATATGTTAGGAAAGACACCTTGCTCAAAACTTAAGTTAATTAAGTGACATATGGGCCCCGCAAGACAGTGACGAAATTTTTGTAAAATATTCGCTGTGATTTTGTCTATGCCAGGAGCACTATGTTTTTTCAGGCCATTGATCACTCCGATAACCTCAACAGGGTCTGACAGATATAGCGCCATTGATTTTAACGGTGAATCTGCTGTTTTAGCTTTTTGTGCTAGTGCTGTCTCATTAGTATTTAATTTCTGTAAAGTTTGTTTTGCAAGACTTGGGCCAATAGATGTGAAGAACTTATTAACCTTACCAAGAGATTTAGCAGCAGTCGCTTCTATTTTAAGTAATTCCGATGATGATGTATTTGTTGTATTCATATTACATAACTCTTTAATAATATTCCATGTTTCCCTTATATTTCCTTTATTTTTATGTAATTTTTCTTTGTAATAATTTTGTTTTAAATTCTTAATGACTTTCTTTAGCGTATTTCTGTAGTTAATGTAAATATTTTTGATATTATATTATATATATATATGATATTATACTACATACATATGTAGTGATTCCATCTAAAAATTACATATTAGTGTATGTGACTTATATTCCATTCAGTGTCATAAAAAAACTGGTGATCTTGATAATAAATTGATAACTCCTTTAAATCAGTCCACCCATTTATGAACTAACTAGCTTTTACACGCAGCTTCGCTCACGTAGACTTTCATCCCCTGATTTACCCCCTTAGGGGTGAAATTTCAAAAATTCCTTTCTTAGTGCTCACTTACGTTATATTAAGAACCTACAAGCAAAATTTCAGGATTCTAGGTTCAGCGGTTTGGGCTGTGCGTTGATCTCTGGGTATGTCAGTCAGTCAGTCACCTTCCTCTTTTATATATATAGACTAGCTTTTACACGCAGCTCCGCTCACACAGTCTTTCATCCCCTGATTTACCCCCTTAGGGGTGGAATTTCGAAAATTCCTTTCTTAGTGCTCACTTACGTTATATAAAGAACCTACATGCATAATTTCAGGATTCTAACTTCAGCGGTTTGAGCTGTGCGTTGATCTCTGGGTATGTCAGTCAGTCACCTTACTCTTTTATATATATAGATAGATAGATGATAGGCACACACATATATAAAATATCAAATTTACAACACGCTACTTTTTTGCGTCCGGGTGAAAACATACACATTGAACGAGCAACAAGCCTTTGAACGGTAAAAGGGTCTTTCGGTCTGCTTTTTGATTACGCTCCAATAGCTTAGTCAGGTATATTACGCAACACTGCGCTACATTGCTTTGCTCTTGTTTGATTTTTTCTATTTCTATCTGTTCTTTTGAACACTAGTTAAACTTCAAATGACAAGCATCCTTAAGTCACTTATTATAGGGTGGTTTTTTATGATTGACAAATAAAGAAATGAATATAGATTCATGAGAATAATAAATCACATATGAGAGAGAGAGCTATCTTCATTAGTAATAATAAATATAATAAAAATCTTTATTTGGAACTGATAACAAAATTACAGAATCATAAATGTGTTTGATAATGACTGCATTAGTGAAACACTGTGGCGCAGTCACCAACGCCCACCTTTGGATGGGGTGCATACGTTCCATTACGTTACTAATAAAATTACAAAATTACAATCTAATTAAGTTTCAATTTAAGACCTTTACTTACTCTAAATAAAAATAAGCTTGTGTTTGAGGATTTTAAGGTGCGGGTGTGTATTATTGAGTGTGTGTGTTTGTGAATGTGGGTACGAGTGCGTGTGTTGTGTGAGTGCGGGTGTGTGTGGGTGCGTGTAAGTGTGAGTGCGTGTGTGTGTGGGTGCGTGTAAGTGTGAGTGCGTGTATGTTGTGTGATAGTACTTGTGTGTGTGAAAGCGTGTGTTGTATTAATCATCATCAACAACCCATAACGTCCCACTGCTGAGCTTAATCTTCTCAGGAGAGGGTTAAGGCCATGCGTCCCCACGCTGGCCGATTGCGGGTTGGGGACTGGCAACACAACGTTGTGGCTACGTGATCTTGCTGTTGGATGTCTTTTTTTTTAAGCCGCCCAAAGTCCTCCAAATAAGCTTCACGACTGTTATCATATGATAACAACCGGCACCGACTGCTTAACGTGTCTCCGAATCACGGAGACTCTCATGGTAGCATGTCACTAGCGGTCACCCATCCAGGTACTGATACTGATCCGTCGTTGCTTACCCTCGGTGATTGTTTCTAATCCCCGGGTGCAACTGGGCTATGAGCGCCTGAGAGCTGTAAAATATGGGAACTATTTTGAACTGTAACAAACATACATGTATTTTTATACTGAATTTGTAGGTAGTAGAGCCACGCTGATTTCAGCATGAATGGGCCGGCTCGACCGGGGCGGTACTACCCTCGCACAGAAAATCAACGTAAAATGACAGCGTTCGTGCTGTCGTGTTTCGTTGGTGAGTGCGAGACCGGAGGCCCAAATAGTCTAGTCAACAAGTTCCATACTTGTTGACTAGACTAAAAGATGCAGAAGCATCACTAGGCCGCCATGGTGTGGGTCGCCATACTGCATTGTCTGCATTCGCAGCGAGTATGGTGACCGCCACTCTTGGATTCTGCTTATGCTTTCCATCAGGCAGAGTAGAGTCATTTTGGCAGGCCATACATAAAAAAAAAAGAATAGAGACGCGCTCAAATTATCTTTAGCAGTCGACTAAAAAGGACTAAAATTCAGTAAAAATGAGTTTTGTCCTGTCAAACGAACGTTCTAAGTGTCAAAGAATTACTTAAATTAAATATGTCTCACCAAAAAGAGACGTTATTTAAACCCATAGGTGCAAACATAGCATTTAGGAAATCAGTTCACCAAACTAAGAGAATAGAAGATGGGCCTCCGGTATCCTCGCTCACTCGGTGAAACACACGCAAGCGATAATTCACACCAGTTTTCTGTGAGGCCGTGGTATCACTCCGGTCGCCGCCCATTCATGCCGAAGCGTGGCTCTCCCACAGTCAAAACGTAGTCGAGTTATAGTTTTTATTTAACTTTCTTTTCCATAAATGAAACGTAATGGTATCGATCCCTTCGATCCCTTCAACTGTACTGAAGGTGCTTTAGTGTAATGGATGGGAATCGAAACCTCAATCACTTTATCGTTAATCCACTCACGTTTGAACTGTTCATATTTTTATTTACTTACTTTAGTAAGCTGACTCCCGCAACTTAGTTTGCGTCTCTCAAAAGGAATAAATTTTCCTCGTTTTTGCAAGATTTTTCATTCATGCTCCACTTCTATTGACACATAATGATCATACTAGATAGTTAAGTTTTTCAATATTTACAAAGAAAACAGTTCGAAATGGTGATTTCTGAGATTTAAGCGTTAAACCAAATGAACAAACTCAAGTTAAGGAAATTTATACACACTGAATTATATAGCTTCAAAAATGTTTGTTTTGTTTGATTGTCTCAGATACAATCGATCAGTGTCGAAAATCTCATCTCGATAGATGGGTCCATGTCAAGATGAAACAAGTAACTTCACGAACACTGACAAACTTTTGCACTTGTGTATAATATTAATATGAAAGAATTTTGAACCTGAGAAAAGTTATTTATATACATGAGACTCTTATATTAGTCACTGCCTCGTTGGTGTAGCTGTTGGCGTATACGACTGTTGATCGTGGGGTCTTGGGTTCGAATCCTGGGTAATGCCAAAAAATGTTATTGAGTTTTTCTGATTATAGAACAGCTCGGAGTTAGGAAGTTGAGGTCTTAGGCCCGTGCCTCGGAGAACACGTAAAGCCGTCGGTCCTGCGTCTGATCTCTCCCCGGTCGTTTCGGTTAACCGTCCCATAGGATTCTGAGAGAGAGGCAACAGAGAGTGCACCTGTGTTTGCGTTTACACTTGTGCACTATAATATCTCGCCCCGAGTCGGACAGCCGTCCCGTCGGATTCTGAGAGTGAGCGAACTTACGAAATATCTTCTTGTGCTAATATAATATCTCCTGCGTAGTTGCCTGGTCTCCGTTGAAACTGGCCGCCGTGGCCGAAATCGGCAAGGAAAACATCATTATATTAGGCAAATCATCTAACTTATAAGACTTTCTCGATCCGTTGTATTTAATTATAGGTGTGAGATTTAATATTGCCTTTTTCACTCTGTTACAGTTGCTGTGATAACAGATTTAATGAACACACCTAAACTTTTACTGACAACCGTCAATTTATACATGCTTATTATGTAAATATGTCTCATGTTAAGCTTATCTGATTTCTGAAGTACACAATAGGTTAGAGTTTTCCAAGAAAAACCTATTCCTATTTTGTACATAAACATAGCGAAATGTAAGACACTCTTACAAAACGTCAATTCATCATTTTTATCTTACGTATCCAAACCATTTGCCATAAAACTTCAGAGGCCCAACTCTACAGTATGTTGTTTTTTTTTCATGAGGTAATCCAAACACCAGATGCCGGAGATAAGTAAAAGAAAATATTGGAAAACTTTTGAATAAATAAAGACTGGATAGAAACTCGGCCGTACTCTATAAAGCCCTTGTTACCTATGAAAAGGTTTTATTACGTATTTTTTTATTCTGACCTACGGACAGAACTTTTAAATTATGAATGGCATTGGCTTTTAGTGGCCACTCGATATGTAATACGTGATATAGTAGGAAGGGTCGTCTTTGATTGTTTAGAGTGCTCCCCTATTAGATTCTATCCAAATCAATATTCAAAATTTACTATAGCCCTGCCAACTTGAGTGGAGAACTAAAAATAGGCTGTTCTGTTAAAATATATGTATTTTTAACTTTGTCGTGTTTTTGTTTGATATTAAAATTTTGGTATTCTCGTTCTGATTTCTAGAATAAACAAAAGGCAAATGCAATGTTAATAGAACTGCATTGCAGGACTGAATTTTAACAATGGAAATGCGAAAACTTATTTCTTTTCTGCCGTATATATTTCAGTTTATGGAACTGAAGTATGGCACGCTAATAAGTAAAAGACCATTATACTTAGGTACATTAGTATAGTCTCAAGTAATTCGATTTATCGTACTAATATTATAAATGCGAAAGTTTGTAAGTATAGATGGATGGATGAATGGATGTTTGTTACTCTTTCACGCAAAAACTACTGAACGGATTTGGATGAAACTTTACAGTAATATAGGTTTTTCATCAGAATAACACATAGGCTACTATTTACCACGATAACCGACATACACGCGGGCGATTTAAATTAGAGAAGTAATTTTACGAATGAAGATCATGTGTACAAACTAGCTACGTGTACCTATAATAATATCTACGAACAGTTAAATTTATTAACTCAGTGTTTATATTTCAAAAATATGTACGATTATAGTTATGCCTATATCAACAGTATACTTCTAATTCTTAACCAATGTCAAGAAAAAATGAAGTTTTCAATTCGAGTGTTTTCGACACGATATCGTCTCTATTTGTTATATGATTTTAAAGTATGATCGTTTTCTGAAAGGAGTTGCTTATACCTTACTGTTCAGGTAAGGTGAGCTCACAGGTCACTTAATGTTAAGTAACAACCGTCGCCCAAGGATATTCAAAGATGGGCAATGTACTTGTGAATATTGACTTACACGCGTCTATTGGCTACAGATGTCCTTGGAGACCAGGTGAAGCGTATGCTTATTTGGCTTTATTTAATAAAAATGTGTTTTTTTAATAAACCACGGTGAAGACAAAAGAAGGGTAATATTTTCGACAGTCAATGTATGCTTTCCATCGTAGCGTATAAATTGCTGAACCGATTTTGATGAGTAGGTTTTAATGGATTCGTAATAACGTAATAATAATATAGCATGTATTTATCTCATCACAAAGGTAGACACAATCTATGAAGTACAGAAACAGTTCAGTCAGACGGTAGGTAGGTAGTCAGCTTACAGTTTCTTATATCTTTCCTTGCTAGTAATGTAATGATAAATTATTTTCTCAATTATTATCAAGGTTTTAATAGAAACTTCTGCTATACTATTTCCCACAATTCATTATTTATCGTATTGGTATACAACTGATAGAATTTATTGAAAGTCATTGAGGATACAATAAGGGTGAACGGCTCGATTGATTTGTCAGATTTATTTGAACCGCTGCCTTCTGTGGCGTTGTAATCGGATATAAGGTTTGTTTAACCTACATTTGTGTGAAACGATAAGAATGGTTTCTATAGCTTATTTCTTTATGTGGTGAAGACTCTTGTAGAATTTTTAGTATCGATTGATATATCCCATCGAGCGTTTCAAATAGTTTAATACGTGAAACATCAGTTTGACAAGACAACATTTATTTGATCTAATTCTTGACAAGTTCGATGGAAAATATTATAAGGCGTTTTTTTACATTTATTGCTGTTTAAAGTAGGTACTGCTAACGGAACAACCAACGTTAGACAACATCACTGCAAAGAAAATGAAAACTTGAAGCAAAATCTATACAACCCGACCGTTCTAGTGTAGTATGGTAGGCCAAAGCTTTCATTCGAAGGTGAGGTCTGTGTCTAGTGGTAGTAAATTTAAGCAATGAAATGAAACGAACACACACAGAAAACCGGTGTGAAATAACGTTTGCGCTGTTCCACCGAGCGCCTCTGGTGTTGCGGGTGTCCATGGGCGGCGGTAATCGCTTACCATCCGGTATTACGTCTGCTCGTTTGCCCCATTTTCCATTAAAAAAAGAGCATTAAAAGGAATGTCACTGTACAAAAGTCTGTACATAAACTGTTCAAGTTAAGACGACAAGATGTCATGATTATTTTGATTAATGTTTATTTTTATTGTCTGCTTTCTCCCTACATGAAGCTAAAGTTAATAAAACAGTAACTGTGCTAAAATTTCATACATCTCCGTTCGCGTAAAAAGGGTTTTTTTTGGATAAGTAACACACAACGCCATCTAGTCCCAAACTACGCTTGTTTTTTGGGTACCAGACAACTGATATAAATACATTTATACTTTTTTTTTGTAAATACATACATATTATACATAGAAAACAGTCAAATTCCGAAACAAATATTTGCAGAGCATACAAAACATTTGGTCCGATCCAGGAATCAAACCTGAGACCTCGAGCACAGCAATCACATAAACAGTTAACAGACAGAAAATAGTATTTATCCAGTGATTGAAACGTATAGTCTCCGATGTAATCGCCTAATGGAGTCTTGTTGTTCATTCAGAGACTCATTCGAATAAATGAATACGCGGGAGAGGTAAAGAGATTTTTTTTTAAATAGACGGATGCGAATACGAATCGTGGATACGAATCACGGACCTGTTTCAATAGGTACGTATATTGATAAATGTCTATTGCTTAAAGAAATGTGTGCTTCTAGGAATGTGTGAGTTGGGCTTTGTGTGGGTGTAACTAAACTAGGTGGCACCGACGTTTACACTGCTTAAAGGGTATATTTGCACGAGGCTTACATTGGAATTACGAGTGATCTAGAGCGTAAATTGTATTTTTTTAACTTCTTAGGTACATGTCTCGCAGTGAATGTCTTTTGGGTGATATAATAATGATGTGAATATGCAAAAATTATTAGTTTCTTTTTATATTTGCTTCAATAACTCAAATATGTGGTCACTAATTGGGCTCATATTTTGTGACAACTTAAAACACCAAAGAGTGTAATAAATATTTGTTTTTAACTACATTGTGCTACAGTATAGCATAGCAAGGTAACAGGGTAGTGGTTATAAAAAGGAAATGGCAATTTTTTTACAAGTATTTTTGTTAAAAAGGCAAGTGCAACATTAACAAACATACATGACACGGACACAAAGAACACCCAGACTAAGAACAAATGTTTGTAGATCACAAAAAGAGTTGTCCCATGTGGTGTTTGAATCCACAACAATCGGTGCCGTAGAAAACGGCGTGGCGACTATTTTAACCTTTGCGCTATCCATGCAGTCAAATGTTTAAAGTAAATTTAATTACTCTTAGTACTATATATTGTAGTATTTACGACAGAGCTAAAAAAAAAACTGTTAAATTTCCTTGAGTTCTATTGGAATTGCAACCTTTTGATAACTTCGTGCTTCTCATTAAACTGAATTTCCTCAAAATGTAATAGCATCGTGCAACCATCCAAGCGACCGAATGATTGAATGCACTAGTAATGTTGCCGGTACATTCAACCGTAGAATGAAATATAAAGGCAGTGCCACACCAAGTGTTATTTGGACTCTAAAGTCGATGGGATGGTTCGAATAATAAAACATTCTTCACAGTAGATACATTAAATCATATACTTCTTGGAATTATCATACTATGTTTATTAATAATGATAATGTGTGTACGGGCGTCAAATTATTCCAAATATTATTCAAAACTTGACAGTCATAGATATATTGAGTTGACGTTATCATACAAAAATAAATCATATTTAAAAAAAATTTAATAATGTATAAAATAATCAAAAATATTAAATAATTAAAGAAATATTAAATAACTATTATTATAAAATTATAATATCAATAATAATTCTATATAAAATCTCAGATTTGAGAATATGCTTTTAACATATTTTTCGTACAAAGTTTTAATCTTATTCAAACTTCAAGACGATGTATACTAAAAAATAAAATATAAGGTGCTATTTGTAACACATACTTTTATACTAGAACTTCTATGCTATAACTTGAAAATATTACACGTGTTATTTTTTTCAATTTTGAAATTTTACTGCGATACCCAGTAGCCAAATGCGCGGTCACAGTCAAAAGGTACTCTGTTATACAAAACTTAGTGCAGAAACGAGAACGCGGTGGTAGTAAAAGAGCTGAATGTGCATTGACACGTGGACACGTATTGGCACCGTGGCATGTTTCTCATGCCTTCTTTTTTACAAGCTTTTTATTAACTTGAAATGTATGTTTGTATGTTCGGGTGGAATCTCGCAATTCAATTTTGATGCAGATATCTTCAACCGATTTTGCTGAAATTTTACAAGCATATATATACAGCGTGACAATACAATATTATAATGCATTGAGCTGATCTGATGCTGGAGCTGGAAGGTGGCGATAGGAACTCTGTAAAGAAACTTCGCAACATCAACGAGCTTGGACTCGTTTGATTCGTCACGAGGCATTCCAGTATAAGCTTGTTTTTAAAAAGCTTTTAATTTAATTTATTTATGTATGGGTCTGCCAAAGTGACTCTACTCTGCCTGATGTAATGTATGAGCAGAATCCAAGAGAAGTAGTCACCATAGGTACTTATTGCGAATGCAGACAATGCAACAATGTAGTATGGTGACCTACACTATAGGATATTGAGATGCTTCTGCATTATTGGGCCTCCAGCATACTCTTTCTCCGATAATTTGAATATAGAAGCGTTCCGAAAAAAAGTAAAATATTTTTAAATTTAATCCTGCCAAAGGTAATTTAAATATCTGGAGTATCTTAATAAATAATTCAATATCGAAGAAAATTATTGACTCTAAGTGTAAAGACAGGGTGTCTGAACCATTAAGATTGAACACTTTATCTCAAATAATTGTGAGACACTTTAGTTTTATTGACTTGATTCAAAAAATATTTTTGGATGAAAGATATTGACGACTTGATAGAGGTTTTATCTATTTCAAATATTCTAAGTGTGAAATCCGTAAAAAAGATGTTGTGAAATAAAGATAATAAAGTATTTTCTCTCTTCTATCAATAACTAATGCATAAAAAAAGAATTATCTAATTTATTGCAGTCGATCGGAAGTTATGCGCGTACATACATTTCGGCGATTCATTTTTATTTATATAGATCTGCCCCCTAGCCAAGTTGCAAGCGTTCTTCTTTCTGCAATCGTTAACGCCTAAATTCTCGTGTGTCATTGGCTAATACGTTGTCTAAGATTAGCCAATGACACACGAGAATTTAGGCGTTAACGATTTATTTCTATTTGTCGTTGGAGTAGATAGGTGGATATAAGACTTCCACATATAAATTCATTAAACTGTAAATAGACTATCTATAAAGATAACAGTACAATTTCATAGTCTAATTTTAATACTGAAGTAGCTCTCACAAATATTAAACAACCCTCATGTTACATCGGAATTAAACTGCATGTTCGCAATATAAATCACGTAGCTTTGTAGCACGTGCTACGACGTGTAGCGCTACGCCGTAGAGCGGTAGATACAAGTACGGTAAATGAGATTAACCGGCAAATGTACAAATGTGTTGTGTAAGATGAAAGGATTCTGAGTGGAGGATTTCGAAGGAGTAATGATTAAAGTACTTAATTTGGTGCGTTGTAAGCGTAAGAGTCAATTAGAATTAAGCGTTTGTATTTTGCTTTGTGTATTTCCCTTTATCTCCGAGATAAGCGATATCTTTGCGGTGCTTTCAAACATATGTGTAGCGGGAACACCTTCAAAGGTTATATTAATTTTTGAGGTCGTTACATTTAATTACGTTTTGCTTTCAGGCTGTATAGAGTTTGTGTTTCAAATTTCGCCTTCAAAACGTTTTATTAAAAATGGTTATATAATTTAACATTTTCTAACTAAGTAACGCACAACAAATATAGTCTAAATTGGAGCCGGGTCACTGTGATATATATTACACCAAATTTCTTCGTAAACGACATCACCATTATTGACTATGCGACGATGATGGTGATGACGTTGCCAAGAAAATAAGCCCACATATTAGCATAGCAAAGGGTAAATAAAATGTAATATTTATCGATTTTAAATAGCAATTATTATGATACATTAATTTCGAATCGTTATTTTATCACACCTATTGACTGGTTGTTGTGTTAATTTATTATTGTAGCATTTATTGCAGATTAGCTTCCAAATTTATTTTTTTAAGGTCAGAAATAATTTGAATACATTCAGACTATAAAAGCTCCTATTGAATCATCATAATAATATGATGATAATTATTAGCGATGAATAGTGAGTAATAGTGTGTGTAAAGTTTGACTGCCTCGGTGGCGCAATGGTAACGTATGCGACTGCTGTGCTTGAGGTCTCAGGTTCGATTCCCGGGTCGGATCAAATATTTGTATGATCTGCAAATATTTGTTTCGGAATTTGGATGTTTTCTATGTTATATGTATGTATTTACAAAAAAAGTATATATGTATTAATATCAGTTGTCTAGAACCCATAACACAAGCTCTGCTAAGCTTGGGACTACATGGAGTAGTGTGTTTAAAAAAAAGTGAAAAGCAACCCAAGACTGACATTAAGATTGGTTTTCACAAGAGTTTCTTACTGGACCATACCCTTTGTAAATTTGTAAATAGAGTACTTTGTTGATTTATGTGGCGTGAGGATAGTGTAATAGCTCCTCTACACGTTCGTCCATTATTATGTCAACATTGGGCTATCAAGTGGCCAGTGTGATGGCTGCGAGCATCTACACGTTGGTGACGTTCAGTGTTAATTTGGTCGTTTGTCAAGATGGACGTGGAAGCTATCGCCGCTGCGACAATATATCTATGGAGTTCCAGCGAACACTGAGTAGTGAGCCATGTGGAGACGCGTGCCGCCGTTATTGGGCCAATATCCTTTAATGTGCGGCCGAAAAACCGACACCGACGCCAACCCAGAGCCATCGCACGCACCAAACAACCAACTAAGGCCAACCTACGCCACTACGCCCTCTTCACGTTGGCTCATCATAGTGGGCCAATGTGTTGGGCCAACGTGAAGAGGAGCTATAAAGTATACGATTATAATATATATGTCGGCGCAACTACAACGATTAGTCTAGAAAACCTAGAATAATTAAGTTAAATCATTTGATTGTTCCAAAATTAGTTTATAAACCACCAGTTGATTACTTATAAGTTTATTATGATGTAAAATGAATGTCATAATAATTTCAATAACTACCTTTAAATTTTACAAATACGTACACGTGTGCCGCGCCTATAAATACGGCCGCACTGTAAGCGATCGGTTCAGTTACACTCGATCCGTCGTACAGTGCGGGCGTCGTACCAGGAAGGACAAGCTGTAAATAAGCTAAGTACTTGGGCTTCTTAATTGTTGTAATTAATTATTAAACATCTGTGACTAATAATTTAAGATGTGACTTTTAAAAGAGTGGCTATGAGTTTCTTTGCCATTATTCTTCTCATAAAGCTCTACGCATTTTGGAAACTGGAAATTATGGATTAACATATGACCTTGACAATACAGTATACCTGTGAATTCTGTTTGTGTCGATCTATGATTTTAACTTTAGCTTCATTAATTCAATAAACCACTTGGAACTCAATATTGTCTTTGGTTGTGTAAATAAACCCTACCTACCTACGTGTGTAATAATTCATTGATTGAAAGCGATTTCTATTGCTACAAATCATGAATGCCACTATTGAGATAATCAGTGACGTCGGCGAGGCTGACGTCACCCTTTCTAAAAATCATTACTCGCCCTATCCTCCGACATATATAAGTAAATAAATAAATTACTACAACCAAACAGGCCCTGGCTGGTTTTGTTGTGGGCCTGGCTGTTGTTAGTGACGTATCAGATAGATCACGAGTGTGGTACTAAAAGTTACTATAGCTTAAAGTACAACTTACTAACATATGACTATGAATGTACTACATGTCAAAAGTAAACTTCTATGATTTATCAAATGTGGGTGGGTAAAATGTCAGAAATCTAAGTACATACATCTTTAAAAACTATTCTAGTTTGTAATTCGACTAGGCAATTTAAGTAAAGTGGGGCAACGAGGAGTTTAGAAAATACTTATAACATGTACATTTAAATACAGCAAAAGTTTATTATTAAAACAAAATTTGATAACAAAAGGAATCAATACATATAAAAATCAATGCCACTTTTCATTGTAATTTTATAACTCAAGAACGGCCCACCTATCCAAACCAAATATTTAGGCTTTTTTCGGACTATTTAGTGAATGGTTTATGTGAAGTTTGCACAAAATCGGTGGAGTGGTTCTTCATTTATCGACATACACGCGGGCGGAGCCGCGGGCAACAGCTAGTTTGTTATAAAAAACTGTTATTCGTAATCGGTAACTAATGCGATATTTTAGATCTTTACTCACAAGGGCGATTTTTTGTTTATTTAACGACTGATTTATCCACTAAGGTAATTGCAGAAAAATACGAAAATCATAGAAACGTGGTTATTAATTTATCACGATCTTTCTTCAAGGCTTTTTTCAAAACTGTCGCGAACTTGTTATGTTATTATGTTATGTTACTATATTATTATGTTATGTTACTTTATTTTTTATGTGGAATCCATCTGACAAATCGAATATTAGACGACCTCGGAGTTCTATAAATAGTCTGTTTTCAGGTTTTTTAGTGTTCCTACTACTTAGAAAAACTGCCACAAATCTATATATATAAAAGAGGAAAGTGACTGACTAACTGACAGACTGACATACCCAGAGATCAACGCACAGCCCAAACCGCTGAAGCTAGAATTTTGAAATTTTGCATGTAGGTTCTTTATACTCGTATAATACGTTATACGAGTATAAAGAACCTACATGCAAAATATATAATATATATGTAGGGGAGAGGTTTCGAAAAAAGCTCGCGTTCTTTGCACAATAAACTTCTTTATTTTAATTTTATAATACACCGTACACCGTCTCTCAAGCAAGTAAGTCCTCCAATATGGCGTCGACCGAAGAGAGTGGAAAAAATATGAACATAATCAATGAATGATTATGTTCTAAAACCCCTGTTACACGTAACAATTTAGTTCCCTTTTACACGATACTATTTTAGAGTACTAAAATGACAATTAATGCTATTTTAATTCCTACAACTCGGCCATCCTGCTTCAGTCTGACCTCAGACTATGAAAAGAAAAAAACATAACTAATTAGTAGGCTGAAACTATCCATCATAACTACTTATTACATTGAAATCACCGTATCCAAACATGTAAACTCAATAACCTTCAGACTTAAATTAACAAAATAAACTACACCACTTTGACCCCTCAATAATAGATATCCACTTACTGAAAACAAACATAACAGTATATTTTACTAAAATAACTCTAAACTAAACAGAACATTTTTTTGTAGTAACTTATCATAAAATGGTATATTCTTCTTTCTAACTACTTTTTTAAATAACAATAATACAGCTTTATACAACTGAAGTAACACATCAGAAGTTACAATACTTAGTAATTGTTAGAAAATTACAATAACAATTTTATTTCAAATATTACCTTGCTGAAACAGGTAAGTGATTAATAACAATAATGACACTATAAGGTCAACATCCGTAGTTAAGTTATCCTAAGAAAAACAAAAAGTTAAACACTCTTAAGTCCAAACAACTTAAATTAAGTCACCATAGTGACCCCACACAAAACAACATTAAGTAACTTTAAAATAACACACAAAGCGTAAATATGTTGAACTAAGGCCACCTTTTCATATAATCTACTGCAGTTGTGGTTTTATTTGCTCCCTCCTTACCTCTGTCTATCTTTTCCACCTCATATCTATCTCTCCCTAGCACCTTGGTAACTTGATATGGTCCAAAAAATTTAGGCTTTAATTTTAGAGCATTCCCAAACTGTGTCCTCTGTACTGCAACAAGATCCCCTTGATTGTACTTTTCACCCTCCTTTCGCTTTTTGTTGTATGTTTTTCTGTTCTCTTCTTGAATCCGTAGTATCTGTGCTTTAGCTTCTCGTCTTAATTGATCCCTCTTATCCATAAATTCCATCCTGCTTTCCTCTTCTAAAAACTCTAAAATCTCCATATCTTCCTTCATTCTAAGTTTAACTCCGGTTAACAATTCAAATGGTGATGTATTGATTGATCGTTGGTATGTACTGTTTATGACCCTCTGAAGTTTACTAACATATTTGTACCAATGTCCTGGTTCTTCGATGCACATTTTTGTTAATGTAGAAATAATGATGCGATTCATCCTCTCCACTTGACCATTTCCACGTGGTATTCCAGTTGTTATTTTGATGTGTTCAATTCCTTCATTCTGACAATAATCCTGAAACTCATATCCAGTAAAAGCCGTTCCTCTATCTGTAATGAGTCTCTGTGGATTTCCATAATCTTTCTGATGCAGCTTCAACTTTTCTACAGTTTCCTTCGCATTCACAGTCTTTACAGGATAAATCCAGACAAATTTTGTATAACCATCAATTACAGTGAGTATGTAATTGTACATTTTCTTTGTTGCATCTAAAGGTCCTAAATGATCACAATGAATGGTGTCCAGTGGCTTCTCTCCCTTGTCTATTGGATTTAGTAAACCTTCTTTCTTGCCAGACTTTTTGCAAGCTAATAAGCATGGTACACACATTGATATAGTTTTCTCAATTTTATTATCCAATTTAGTAATGTAATATTCCTTCTCTATAATATCTCTTATCTTCTTTTTCCCAAAATGTCCTATGTCATGAGCTTTTTTAATAACTTCCATGTCCATTGGTTCAGGTAAAACCAGCTTCTTCTGTACCCCTTTGTAAATAACATCATTTTCAACAAAATAGTCTTCATACTCATCATCTTTTAAAATTCCTTTTATAATCCTTAGCGCACAGTCTTCTTCTTGTGATTTCTTTATTCTGGCATGTAACACTGTGTCAATCAAACATATGTTCCTGCTCAATGCGTCAACATGTGGCATCTTGTCTCCGGATCTGTGTTCTATAGAGTAATCAAAATCTTGTAAGTATAACACCCATCGAGCACCTTTAGCAGGTACATCTTTCTTATTTAAAGTTTTCTGAAATGCTTCGCAGTCCGTCACTATCTTGAAATGTATGCCTATGAGATATCTTCTAAATTTTTTCACACCTTCAATAACTGCCAAGGCTTCAAGCTCATAGCTGCTACACTTTTGTTGAATTTCGGTTGTTTTCCTACTCATGTAGTGAACTGGATGTAAATAACCACTGTTAGGATCCCTTTGCATTAATACAGCTGCATAACCATATTTGGAGGCGTCTGAGTGTAGTTCGGTTTCCTTTTGTATGTCAAATATTTTCAAAACAGGTTCGGAGCATAGTCTTGACTTTAGTTCCTCAAAAGCTTGTAGTTGCATCTCTGCAAAATGAAATTCACCTTTCTTAATCAAATCACTTAGTGGTTTGGCAATCATTGCATAATTTTGGATAAATTTTCTAAAATACGAAGTTAATCCTACAAAGCTATGCACTTCTTTTAAAGTTTTAGGTAGTGGAAACTTTTGAACTGCTTCTGTTTTTTCTAATGAGGGTTTCACTGTTCCATCAGAAATATGATATCCCAAATAATCAACTGACTTTTGTAATAATTGTGACTTCTTCCAATTAATTTCCAGCCCATACTCTGCAGCTATATGTAACACTTCTCTTAGCCGTGTTAGGCCTTCTTTCTGTTCCTCTGAAAGTACAATTATATCGTCGATAAATATTAAAATGACTCCTTTTCTGATCAAATCTGCAAATATTATGTTAATGTATCTAGTAAAGTATTTCGGACAGATGGAAAGACCAAATGGTGCTCTCAGGAACTCGTATTGCCCTTCTGGATTACTCGTCACGAATGCAGTGTATTTCACAGAATCTTCCTCAATTGGTAGATGAAAAAAACCATTTTTCAAATCTAGAGTACTGAAAACCTTTACCTTGCACAATCTGTCAATGTGATCTTGAATAATAGGTAACGGGTATTCATCTTTCACCATCTTCGCATTGATTTTCCTATAATCCACACAAACTCGTGCACTGCCATCCTTCTTTTTAACCAATACTAGTGGACTTGAATACTCAGAGTAGCTGGGACGTATAACACCTTTGGACAACCACTCATCAATCTGCTGCTTTACTATTTCCTCCTTAGTTATTGCCAGTCTTCTTGGTCGCTGTGCTACAGGTTTATCATCTTTCAACACTATTTTTAACTTAATTGGTGCATCCTTAGTTTTGAGAGGCTTATAGTTATCAATAATGTCTTGTACTATATAATTATTATCACCATAACTAGAAGATAAACAAATAGAATTTTGAAAAGAATCATCATAACACTGGGGCCTTATTTCAATTGAACCTTTATCAATAACAGTAATGGTATTAACCAAAAATGGTTGACCTAAAATTATTTTGTATGGTATCACATTCGTGGGTACTATATGGAAACTAATTCTGTAACTGTGATGATCAACAAGTAAATCTGTTTCAAACTTACCAACTGACCAAACGTGACAAGAACCTAAACCAATTAATAACATCTTATCAGCTTGAAATTCACAATTTAACTTCGAAAATAACTCGAATGTTATTAAATTTAAATCACTACCTGTATCAATTAAGCAATTCACTGTATAATCGCTTATTTTCACACGTTTCACACTTTTATTTAATAACGGAAAACCATTGTTTACGTTTAGTACCTGTTGAGAATGACAATGACAACTGTCACTTTGACAAGTGTTGCATTGAACGAACATTGAACGACGATCGAGTCCCGCGCGCTTACCGCCGCTTCCACTTCCGGGTGCTGCCATGCCGCCGATGCTGTCTCGACTATGCGATGACGCCATCTTGCATTCCTTACCAATATGACCAAATTCGTTACATCTGAAACATTTGACTCCACGCGAACACAAATTCGCCAAATGACCCGAGTCTCCACATTTGTAGCAACGCTGAATAGATGATTTTGTCTTTTCTAACTTTGTATCATGTAATTTAGCATCTTTCCGAGTTTTTTGTTTGAACATTTCATAAAGACTTAGCTTTTCCCGTAATACTGGATACGTTGTCACGCCGTAAAACATTAGCTTATTAGACTCGTAATCTTGAATTCCATCGATAATATATTGGATCGAGACGTAATCAGGAAACTTACCCCTTTTGCCTAATTCCTTCATAACCAACATATACTGATAATATGTCTCATTAGACTGTTTCCTTCTTTTGCTCATAATCTCATGCATTTGTTTGCTGTTAACGGTCTCCGGGAATTCTCTGATAAGGGCCGCTTTCAGCTCTTCATAAGTTCTAAATGTTTTTTCCGTCTTGAGCCATAACTCAGCCGTGCCGCACAGACAACGCCGCGCGATAATAAGTTTCTGTTGCAAACTCCATCCAAATATTTCCGCATTGTCTTCTAAGTCCTGTGCCCATTTTATCGAGCTATAAGTCATGTCATCTCCGTTAAATCGTGGTATGGCATCCATCGTGAAGAAAGTATTGCATTTTTCCTCTTTACCTTCCGTCATTATGCCGGTTGCCGTCGTCGATTATCTTCTTCGTAATTATCGTCGTACTTTTCGAAACCCCTTTGCACTCGTATATCCCGGACGAGAAAATTTGTAGGGGAGAGGTTTCGAAAAAAGCTCGCGTTCTTTGCACAATAAACTTCTTTATTTTAATTTTATAATACACCGTACACCGTCTCTCAAGCAAGTAAGTCCTCCAATATGGCGTCGACCGAAGAGAGTGGAAAAAATATGAACATAATCAATGAATGATTATGTTCTAAAACCCCTGTTACACGTAACAATTTAGTTCCCTTTTACACGATACTATTTTAGAGTACTAAAATGACAATTAATGCTATTTTAATTCCTACATATATATAAATATAAAATATATAATAAAAAAATATAAACCTTCCAAAATTCCACCCCTAAAGGGGTAAATCAGGGGATAAAAGTCTGCGTGAGCCACGTGCAAAAGCTAGTGTTCATATATAGCGACCGGGACCGATGGCTTAATGTACATACTCTCCGTGTCATGGGGATATTCATAGACTAACTGTTTTCTTAAAATCTAAATAAAAATATTTCCTGTATTGTAGTGCTTTCCTGAGGCTTCTTTTAGAAGGAAAAATACTTGGCGGGAGGACACCAGGTCGACCACGAAGGAAGTTGATAGATGACATCGTGGCCTGGACCGGACTAAAGTATCGCCAACTAAAAGAGGCCGCTCATAATCGCGAGGGATACCGTCTGCTGACCTCGAAACTTCATTTTGAGGATGGCACCTCATGATTATGATGCTGATTGTAATGCTTGTAATGTACATTCTAACCTGCAATAACTAGTACATCGATGAGCGCAAGCACGGCAAGGCTCACGAGGCTAGTCGGCTCGTCCCAGCGTACATCGTCGAGCAGCGCCGCGCACGCTGTCACGTTCAGCGAGCGCATATTACGCGCGTCGCCCGGCGCAGCGCGCGTCTTGCCGCGCGGCGCATCGCCCGCTCGCCTTTAGGTGCTCACTGACATTTTGTTTGCCTGTAATAGAGAATTTCCCTTGAGAAAAACGAAATATAATACAAGCTTTTTATTAACTTGCAATGTATGTATGTATGCTTGTATGTTCGGGTGGAATGTTGCAACTCAAATTTGAAGCAGATATCTTCAACCGATTTTGTTGAAATTTTATGGAATAGGGGGCAAACGAGCAGACGTATCGCCTGATGGTAAGCAATTACCGCCGCCCATGGACACCCGCAACACCAAAGGCGTAACAAGTGCGTTGCCGGCCTTTAGGGGATGGGGAAGATGATGTAGGGAGGGGTTGGGGTATGGGCCTCCGGTATGTACACTCACTCGCTGAAACACAGCGCAAGCGCTATTTCACACCGGTTTTCTGTGAGACCGTGGTATCACTCTGGTTGAGCCGGCCCATGCACACCGAAGCAAGGCTCTCCCACGATAAAATATGATAAGTATGTGTAGGGTTTTATTTATTTTTTAAAAGACAATACCCGCTTTAGGAATATACATTCTGTGTCGCGGGACACTTTACAAACATACATGAACCGGACACAAAGAACACCCAGGCTCAGAAGAAAAAAAAAAAAAAAAAAACTTTAAAAACAAGCTTTTATTGGATTGCTTTAAAAAGAATAATATAAAGTATTCCTTCAAAACTTTTCTATCAACTTATAATGTCATTACACAATTTATATAATACAAAAGCTTGTCGCGAGATTTGCCTGTGTTGCCTTTTTTTTTTTTTGCCTGCCGTTTTTTTTTTTTTTTTTTTTAAATTAATATCTTGCAATCAGTCAATAGACTATGAGCAGATGTGAGGAAGGCTGAAATTGCTTTTAGAGCAAAATCCCCACTGGGAAAATCTCTATCTTAATGTATCAAGTGCAACCATCCATTTCCAATATATGATGCCTTTTCAGTCTCTTTATTGAATCTGGAATGGTCAGTTGCACTGCTAGCTTGTTCGGATGGTCTGCAAGTCGTGCTTTGTATTTGAAGCTGGATGATCTTATTTCTTCCTTGACTGTCTTAATGTTTAGTAGGTCGTGTATTTCCGAGATCTTCAGGAACCATGGTGAGTTAGAAATTTGTTTCAAAATATAATTTTGAACCCTCTGTATTATGCTGATGCTGGAGTCACACGCTGAACCCCATAGTTCTATGCCATATAACCAAATGGGTTTTAGCAGGGTCTTATATATTAGGAGCTTGTTATCCAGAGACAACTTGGAATTTCTTCCGAGTAACCAGTGGAGCCCTTTGTACCTTAGGTTGATCTCATCTCTTTTCTTTTCCATGTGTTTCCTCCATGTAAGTCTGCGGTCCAAGTGCATTCCCAGATATTTGGCTGAATCACTTTGTGGGAGCTCATTGCCCCCCATCGAGACAGGTGGGCAGTTTCCTCTTCGTAAGGCGAAAGTCACATGAACTGATTTATTTGCACTAGATTTTATCCTCCATTTGGTTAGCCATTTGTCAATGTCATTTAGAGCACTCTGTAGGATTACGGAAGCCTCGGCAGGACAATTACTACATGCAAGAATAGCTGTGTCATCAGCGTATGTTGCTATTGTTACGTTGTCACTCTGGGGAAGATCGGACGTGTACAGGGAATATAACACTGGGCCCAAGACGGAGCCTTGAGGAACTCCAGCCAAGATAGGATGAAATGTTGAAGTGCAGTCCTCTTCTTTTATTTGGAATATTCTGTCCCTTAGGTATGATTCTATGATGGCAAAGAAGGGAGATGGCAGAAGGGATTTTATCTTGCACAACAACCCCGTGTGCCAAACCCTATCAAAGGCCTGCTGAATATCAAGGAATGCAGAAGAACAATACATCTTCCGCTCCAGCGCTTACCTAATCGTTCTGTATACTCTATGGATCTGCTCTATAGTGCTATGTTGCTGTCTAAAGCCAAACTGATGATCTGGGATTATGGTTCTCTCGCTAATTTCATGTAGAAGTCTGGTTAGTAGTACTTTTTCGAATGCCTTAGAGCTTATTGGCAACAAACTTATAGGTCGGTACGAGGTTATTTCGTGTGGTGGTTTACCAGGTTTAGGAATCATTATTACCTGTGAAACCTTCCACAAAGCCGGGAAGTAACCGGTTCTGAGAATACCATTAAACAAGGTAGTAAGATACATTATAGCCTTTCTTGGTAGTTCTGAAAGGACTTTCTTGTCAATAAGATCGAAACCGGGTGCCTTTTTATCATCCATTTTCCTAATGGTTCTCGTTATTTCATTAGGGGTGACATGCTTAAGTGGTAATCCGAGTTGAAACGGTTGGTTCAGGACATTATCAATATCGGAATCGTCAGTATGTGGATCGGCTTCGTTTGGAGTGAATACTTTTGCTAGGTACGCACCAAACACATTAGCTTTTTCCTGGCTCGTCCTTGCCCATTGGTTGTTATTTAGCCGTATAGGTGGCTTGGGATTCAGGGGCTTATTTGAGTTTTTGCAAGCGCGCCACAAGGAATAATTTGTACCATTTGTAGCACTAAGTGATTCAACGACAGCTTCCATTGAGTCATTGTTGAACTTTGCAATAGATGTTTTCAGTTCTTTGATTGCCCTGTTGAGAGCAGTTTTATCAGCTGGATGTCTGCTAGTTTGCCATATTCTACGAAGCCTCCTCTTTTCAAGAATTTTTTGTCTAATATCTACTGACATCCTACTTTTTCTTGGCCTCAGGTTGTCAATTTCTGGAGTAGATTTCCAACAAGCCGATTGGACTGACAGCGTAAATTTCGCTGTTGCGCTGTCGATATCATCTTCGGTTTTCAGAGCTATATGTAGACTTAATTCTTTGGATATTATTTCGCGAAATGCGTCCCAGTCAGTGTTTGTGTTGTATAATGACGAACGTTTTTCCTGGTTAACTACTCGAGTACTAAGTTTAAGAATCACAGGAATATGATTGGATGATCCGTCAAGGCTGGATTCAACTTTGAAGAAAAGGCATGACAGGCCCTTTGTTATGAAGAAGTCCAGGACATCTGGGAGTCTGTTAGGGTCAGTTGGCCAATGAGTTGGTTCGGGAGTCGAGATAGTGATGAAACTGTTTTTATCAACGCTGCATTTCAAAGCTCTGCCTCGTGTAGTTATTAGTCTAGAACCCCAGTGTAGGTGTTTGGCATTCCAGTCACCGCCAGCAATGAATTGGGGTCCCAAACTCTCAAAGAACTCATTGAATTGCTCTTCTGTTAGTCTATGTTTGGGAGGGCAGTATACAGCTGCGATGTTAATGTTGCCGTTTCGATCCAATACTGCAACTGTAGTGCCCTGGATGTGATCTGAACAAAATTTGGGCAGTTCATAATGTTTAATAGACGTCCTTATTATAACTGCCGTTCCCCCGTGTGCTGAGCCATCTGGATGATTGGTGGAATAGATGTAATATCCCTTAATTTTAATTAAGCTGCTAGAGACAAAGTGGGTTTCTGATATAAGAAGAACGTCAAGATCATGAAGGTGTAGTAACAATTCAACTTCATCTTTGTTGGGAGTTAAACCATTGATGTTCCAGGTTGCTATCTATTATGATGTCATTTTGATTGTTTTGAGACTAATGTAGTTATGAGTTGCAGAAGTGTACTCATTTGTTGTAGGACAAGATCTAGTTTTTCGGATTGCTTTAGGAAAATGTTTTCAATCAACTTGAGTGAATCTTGTTGACCCTTTGTATTGTGTTGAGGTTGGTCTGTTTTAAGGACTTCGGCATAGGTATTTTTATATCTTTGCTTACTGACTGGTTTTTCCTTGTTATTGGATTCAACAGCCATTTCAGTTGGGTACCTGGTAGTCTCAGTGGTCTTTGCAAGAGTAGGGACTTTCGACTTTTGCAGTCGCTGTATGGTCTTCCTGGACAGAATTTCCTTGTAAACTTCACACCCCTTATAATTAGCTGGATGGGGTCCCAAGCACAATGCACACGTGGCTGCAGTATTACGGTCGATTTTTGTGCATTCAGATGTTTTATGTGCTTCGGCACACTTCACGCAGCGATAGGGTCTCATGCAGTAGTTTTTCGTATGCCCGTACTGTTGGCATCTTTGGCATTGCACTACAGATTTTCTTTTTCTGGGATCTTCTATAATTACAGACTGATGGTAAATCACTTTTAAATCCTTTGAAGCATTATTATTGGGACCTGGTAACAAGTTTACAAAAAATGTGGATGTAGGTTTCTTTTCAGTACCATATTTGGCATTTATTATTTCACCGGTGACCATATTGCCAGTTGCTTCCAAGGCCTCTTTTATAGCACTGAATGGTGTAGTGTGATGTAGGTTGCGTATAACAATTCTATAGCATTTCATATCTTTACGATTAAAGGTGTGGCCTATCAATCCGTTATCTCGCATAATAGATATGATATTTTTGTACACTTCAACATCAGTTGTGACAATCTTCAGTTGATTTTTGTTGATAATTTTATATGTCAGCTTAGATGTGGCTACAGCTGCTCCTAGTAACTCTGTGGGCTTGTTTACATCCTGGATTCCATACAAAATAATCGGAGGTGGTTTATTATTAGGTTTTTGAGTTACAGCTTGTGGCCCAGAAGCTTGGTTCTCCGCGGTAAGGTCGATAGCTAGCCCACTAAAGCTATTGGAAGTTTTTACTGAGGGATCTTCAGGTGAGTCAGCTATTCTCCGTCGCTTGGGGTTCCTTTGTATTGGCACTTTTTGCCAGGGTGGGGGTTTGATAATATTTACTTTATCTGGCTCTTCGTCACAGCATTCTTGACTGTCGGAGCTTGAGATGTTACTCATAGACGCACTACGGGCTCTCATAAACAGGCCAGGGTAGAATGTCTGTTGGACTAGTTTTTTCCTGTTTCCAGTAGCATTTACAGCCACAGAAGCATGATATCAATGTTTAAAAAACATAAAACACTCGTCCGGACGTCAAGACGAATCAAATGATTCCAAGCTCGATTGTATCGTGTTGTTTCATTAGAGTTCCTATGACCATCTTCCGGCTCTATCATCAGACTCTGAATACTATCAAAACATAAAGTACACGTCAAATCGAATCAAACGAGTACAAACTCGATGGGTTACGTCATTTTTTTTTTTTTTTTTTTTTTTTTTGGCCTGCCAAAATGACTCTACTCTGCCTGATGGAAAGCATAAGCAGAATCCACGAGTGGTAGCCACCATACTCATCGCGAATGCAACAATGCAGCATGGTGACCCACACTATGGCGGCCTAGTGATGCTTGTGCATCTTTTAGTCTAGTCAACAAGTATGGAACTTGTTGACTAGACTAATTGGGCCTCCGGTCTCGCACTCACTAACGAAACACGACAGCACGAATGCTGTCATTTTACGTTGATTTTCTGTGCGAGGGTAGTACCGCCCCGGTCGAGCCGGCCCGTTCGTGCTGAAATCAGCGTGGCTCTACTACCTTACATTAGGGCAATTAGGGCTAGCGTTTCATTACAGAGTTTCCATGACTACCTTCCGGCTCCATCATCAGACCCCGGGTAGTAACAAAACATAAAGTACTTACCAAGACGCATCAAACGATTCCAATCTCGATGGTGTTGCGTCGTTTCATTACAGAGTTTCCATGAACACCTTCCGGCTCCATCGGCAGACCCTGAATACTATTAAAACATAAAGTACTCGTCAAGACGAATCAAAGGATTCCACACTCAATGGGTTTCGTCGTTTTATTACAGAGTTCCTGTAACCATCTTGCGGCTCCATCATCAGACTCTGAGTTCTATTAAAACGTAAAGTACTCGCAAAGACGCATCAAAAGATTCTAATCTCGATGGTGTTGTGCCGTTTCATTACAGAGTTCCTATGGCCACCTTCTGGCTCCATCATCAGACTCTGGATTTTATCAAAACATGAAATACTCGCCGTCAAAACGAATGAAACGATTCCACACTCAATGGATTTCGTAGTTTCATTACAGAGTTCCAATGACCACCTTCCGGCTCCATCATCAGACTCTGGATTCTATCAAAATATGAAATACTCGTCAAGACGTCAAAACGAATCAAACGATTCCACACTCAATGGGTTTCGTCGTTTCATTACAAAGTTACTATGGCCACCTTCCGGCTCCATCATCAGACCCTGGATACTATCACAACATAAAATACTCGTCAAAACGAATCAAACGAGTACTAACTCGATGGGTTACGTCGTTTCATTACAGAGTTTCCATGACCACCTTCCGGCTCCATCATCAGACCCCGAGTAGTATCAAAACATAAAGTACTCGCCAAGACGCATCAAACGATTCCAATTTCGATGGTGTTGCGTTGTTTCATTACAGAGTTCCTATGGCCATCTTCCGGCTCCATCATCAGACCTGGAATACTATCAAAACATAAAGTACTTGTCAAGACGAATCAAATGATTCCAAGTTCAATGGTGTTGCGTCGTTCCATTATAGGGATTCCATGACCATCTTCCGGCTCCATCATCAGACCCTGGATACTATCAAATAATAAAGTACTCGTCAAGACGTCAAGACGAAACAAACGATTCCTCACTCAATGGGTTTCATCGTTTTATTACAGAGTTCCTGTAACCATCTTGCGGCTCCATCATCAGACTCTGTATTCTATCAAACAAGTCTTAAAAACAAGTCTTAAAAAGTACTCGTCAAGACGCATCAAACGATTCCAATCTCGATGGTGTTGCTTCGTTTCATTATAGAGTTCCTATGGCCACCTTCCGGCTCCATCATCAGACCCTGGATACTATCAATACATAAAGTACTCGTCAAGACGAACCAAACGATTCCACACTCAATGGGTTTCATCGTTTAATTACAAAGTTCCTTCGGCCACCTTCCGGCTCAATCATCAGACCCTGGATACTATCACAACATAAAATACTCGTCAAGACGAATCAAACGATTCCACACTCAATGAGTTTCGTCATTTCATCACAAAGTTCCTATGGCCACCTTCCAGCTCCATCATCAGACCCTGGATACTATCACAACTTAAATACTCGTCAAGACGAATCAAACGATTCCACACTCAATGGTTTTTGTCGTTTCATTACAAAGTTCCTATGGCCACCTTCCGGCTCCATCAGCAGACCCTGGACACTATCACAACATAAAATACTCGTCAAGACGAATCAAACGATTCCACACTCAATGGGTTTCATCGTTTAATTACAAAGTTCCTATGGCCACCTTCCGGCTCCATCATCAGACCCTGGATACTATCACAACATAAAATACTCGTCAAGACGAATCAAACGATTCCACACTCGGTTTCGTAGTTTCATGACAAAGTTCCTATGGCCACCTTCAAGCACCAGCATCAGATCAGCTCCATGTCGCGATAATATTGCATTGTCACGATGTTTACTTAAGCCTGCAAAATTTCAGCACAATCGGTTGAAGATATCTGCTTCAAATTTAACTTGCAAGATTTGGGAACAGACAAACATCGGGACAGGTGAAGCTAAATAAAAGCTTGTAAAAAATAGGTACAATAATTAAGTATAATTAATAAAATAATAATTATTGCATTTTTTTAAAAGACGAACTGTAAGTATACGTTTGCTTACATCCAATATGTACGAGTATAAGTATTAACTTACTGATCACATTCAAAAAACCAAGTAACTCAAAATATTTGTGTACCAAAATGTTTTTTTCAATTGTCGCAAAATTTTAAAAATCAACTAACAACATTTTAGTGTCATATAACGCTATCACAATCATTTCACGCTTAATGCAGTAACAGACTAACTAATGTTTTGATATTCCACTATTAGATGATATTCAAATAAATGTCTTAACGTCAACATTATGGTATTAAACATCTCGTCAAAGAATATAAGGCATCATATTTTTTCTTTCACTGAAATGTTCACTGGCTACTTCAAATAATCATTTCTGTGAGAATCAGTATATTTCTAATAGGTCTCATTAACGAGAGTGCTCTGCGTCTCATTCACTTTGAAGTAGAATATATAGATGTCAACTGTGTGGGAACCTGTCCCTTATAAGAATAATTAATTTCTAATAATTGACTGCCCTGACTGCTGATAAAGAAATCTTAGTAAACTATATTTCTTTTACTAACATTTCTTCAGTTGTATGGTTGTATATAGTTATTATATAATATATATATATTCTCTATTCTTAGATTTTTTATAACAACGTACCATGGGAGAGCCACGCTTCGGCATGAATGGGCCGGTTCGACCGGAGTGATATCACGGCCTCACAGAAAACCAGTGTGTAATAGTGCTTGCGCTGTGTTTCACCGAGTGAGTGAGGATACTAGACGCCCACACTCTAATCCCTCCCCTACCTCCCCCCCAACCCCCAAAGGCCGGCAACGCACTTGTGACGCCTCTGGTGTTGTAGGTGTCCATGGGCGGCATTAATGGCTTACAATCAGGCGATACGTCTGCTTGTTTGCCGGCCTATTACATAAAAAAAAAAAAAAAACAATAATGCGGAGAGTTTTTTGTTATTGTTTTACAGATATAACACAGTCTTGATACATACGTCTGGGGTCAGTGTACACGTTTAATGTAAAAGTTATAATAAGAAAAATACACACTAATTTAGTATTCACTGAAGTGTTTTAAATGCTTTGTACAGGATTTTGTTTTTACTTTTTGAGCCATTTAAAAAAAAAATACCAAGTTAAAGACATCTGAAGTCAAAACCTTGGTGAAATTAAATTACAGTTTCTTTAAACATTAAAGGATATTAATATTACTAGTATAATAATACTTTATTAACATGTTTTAGTACATTAATTTCGTCTGCTATTTTTTATTAAATTCACTTGTATTTGTTTTAAAGACAACTACCGCCTTAGGCATATACATACTGTATCGCGGGGGACTATACAAACTTACATTAAACAGACAAAAATAACGCCCAGGCTTAGAATAACAATTTGTGGATCACATAAAGTGTTGTCCCATGTAGGATTTGAACCCACAAAAATGTCGCCTCAGTATGGCGACTGCTTAAACCATTGGGCCAACCATTACATCATTCATAACATAGTCATACGTTTTTTATGCCTTAAAATAAAGTACAAAAGTTTAGAAAGTAAAATTAATTATAGCTTGTTATTACACGAACATGATATTAATAGATTTTGATATAACTATCAAAGAACTAATCTCAAAACACAAAACTAATTATCATAACGCCATACACACACTATTAAGTTAGTCAATACTTGCTCTTGTATGTATTTTATTGTATAGACACGTACTGTATCGCTTCAAAGGCTTAATTATGAGAGATCCAATAGATATTCTCAATTAAATCGAAGTCAGATCAGCAAATAAGTAGTTGAACTACATGTAACTGATAAAGGTTTTCGTATGGTCTAAGGTTAACACTTGTGAATGTAAATTTGTGTTTAATTTTAAGATCATCTCGGACTGTGTTTAAAGCATATTGAGATAACTTCAAGAAATAAACAAAGTGTCACACGCTGACTTCTGGATTGTAGATGTTCATGGGTGGGTGGAATTCACTTTCTATCAGGTCATCCGTCCGGTCGTTTGCCCTCTGTGTCATATAATAATAATAATGTTATCCTAGCCGATAACGGCCACGGTGGCCAGTCTCAACGGAGACCAGCCAACTACGCAGGAGATATTATAGTGCACAAGTGTGAGCGCAAACACAGGTGCACTCTCTGTTCCCTCTCTCTTAGAATCCTATGGGACGGTTAACCGAAACGACCGGGGAGAGATCAGGCGCAGGAGCGACAGCTTTACGTACTCTCCGAGGCACGGGGGTTCAGACCCCAACTTCCAAACTCCGAGCTGTTATTAAGTATTTCTATAATCAGAAAAACTCAATAACACTTTTGGCCCAACCCGGGATTCGAACCCGACACCTCTTGATCGGCAGTCGCATACGTCAACCACAAGACCACGAGGCATATAAAAACTGTGTAAATATAAAAAAAAAACAAGCCAACTATTTGATTTTGCAGTAGATTATGTGCTCTATCTAGTCTGCCTGATAGAAAGCATGAGCAGAATCCAGAAGTGGTGATCACCATTGAAAATGCAGACAATGCAACAATGCAGCATAGTGACTCACACTATGGCGGCCTATTGAGATGCTGTTTTTTTTTTTTTTTTTGAAAATACTGACTCACCTCCAACATTATCGGAGCCCTTATGTATCCTTTTTTCTCTTTGTTACTATTTCGATATTTTGTGGCGGCATCGTTTATGCCCTTCGCACTGGTATTCTGCATACTCATTCTTCAATCTTTTGTGGGTGGGACGCCCACATATGGAATTTATTCTAATTTCTATTACTATGGTTCTTTTTATATTTTCTGTACTATATATCTAATCTATTTATCTCATTTGTAGGGAATAATGTTACACGTAATGTTTACTTCTACTTGTTCTTACCTAGTTACACTTTATTAAGCTTATTCTATTTAAGTGCCTTACCTATTTCATATTCTTATTTGTACTGTTTACTTAATTACTATTTATATTTACTGTTTTTTTTTTTATGCTTATGTTATTATATGTATAATATATAACTAAACATATTTATTTATCTGTCTTATCATTTTCTTTCTCTATTCGCTATTTTAATACAGTGTTTTAGGAAACTATCTATGTATTTTACAAGTGTTCTCTCTTTTCAGCTGGTTTTGTTCTTACTGTCTTCTGGTTCCGTGTTTATTTGGGCGTTTAAAGATTTTGGGGGGCTGTTTGGTCAGTGTTAGGGTCGCAAGTACACGGTGGGCCTCCCCACACCCGACACAGCTCGGGTATTTGGAGGGCCCATCGTGCCCTGTAAGGACCTGCGTAGTGGTGTCTGTCGGTCTCACACATTTTCTAGTACCTTCGCAATGAGTTCGCGGACGGAGCAAGGCACCGTCCCCGACCTGCAATGCCGACTTGGAATTACTCTAGAATTCATAGCTGGCATCCCTGTGGACGGTGCCTAGCTTCCTCCGTATGTGTTGTACTGTGAGTCCGCTGTCTGCCGTTCCGTACCCCAAAGTTGGTGTGCCCGTCTTGCCAGTTCCGCCATCAGGAATACGCCACCCTGGATCTGGCCAGCATCTCCCATTTGCCGCGTACTGGGCACTCGGCACTGAATGCGTTGTGCTCAACGCGATCCAGGCCTTCGTGCACACAGTTGCAGCATTTGGGTGCCGCCCCAGCCAGCCAGTCGGCGCATTTTGCTTTAAGGTGGGGTCCCCCACAGTGGCTACACTTTTCAGTGTTTTCCCTGCAGAGCCGTCTCCCGTGCCCGTAGCCTAGACATAGGGAACATTGGACCAGGGGAGACTGGTCCTCAACCCTGATCCTCTGCAGGTCGATATGCACGACCTCTCTTTCTTGCAATCTGGCCCAGATTTTAGGGGAGACTCTAAGAACCACGTGGTGCGTGTGGAGATTTCTAGCTCTTTTTTTAAAGAGCACCTCGATTTGTTCGTCTTCTTTGCTGAGGCCGTCAAATACATCCGTATTCTGGTTCTTAAGAGCCATCAGGATGTCCTCGTCTGTGTTACTCTTCAAGAGATCCTTTAACACGACGAGAGGGTTCTTATTCTTGACGTCCTCCACGTTAAGTTGTTCCTTCACCCTAGCAAGCCTTTCCTTGATCTTCTCCCTTCCCTCCTCAGTGCGACATCCTAATATTATTTTTCTGTCCTTCGCTTTCCTCACTCTGTCCACTGTGACCCACCCCTCCTTAGCCTTCACAGCCTTCTTGATGAGTTCCAAGACTTCCTCCCCCGTATCCATTTCGTTTGTTGAGGTGACAACAACCGAGTGGAGCGCGGTTTGTAGTTGTTTGGGGGCTTGTAAAACGGGCCGACTGGCTGCTGCGCCGGCATAGGACAGCTTTCCTGCTTGTTCCTGCTTTTCCTGCAGCGCCTCTTTCAGATCGTCCAGTTTGGTGGTGTTTATTTTTAGAAGGTGGCTATGCTCCTCGAGCGCCTTCCTTAGCGACTCCGTCTCTATCGTCGTCGCTCCCACCACTTCAGGTTCTCTACTAGTCTCCGTGTTGGTGCCTCTATCCTGCGTCGCGGCTGATGTTTTTGCCTTGGACGCTTCCGCCTCCTTGACTAGTTGGTAGAGGTGGTCTATAGCGTTAAGGATCCCCACCTTAAGGTCCGTCTTCAGATTGCGGGACTCGCCCACGCAAGTCTTCGCTCTCTGAAGCCAGACCCTAGCCTGGGCTGTCCTGCTGCTCGACTTTTGCGGTTCCTGTCCCGGCCCCGGTGACGTCCTGGTGGCCTCCGTGGATGTTCTACGGGTAACAGGTGGTTTTAGTAGTTTGGGTGGGTGCGGGTGCGTTTTGGAGGTGCAGGGTTTGGGGTCGACCTTCCCTGCCTCACCCACGCTTCGCCTTACGCTAGTTGTAGTGGAGGAGGGTCCCGCCTCTTCCTTGGTGTTAAGGGGGCTTTTATCGGATCTGCTCTCTGGCCTCTTTGCGGGCGTCCGTATTCCCATCATTTTTGTCTTAGATGTTGGTGAGTCTGACCGTCAAGTTTTTTAAAATGCTACTTATATGATAAATGTGATGTGTAAGTTGTAGGAGCAATGTAAATATGTAAAATGTGTAAATATTGTGTGAGCAATTAAGTAATAAAACTCAGTTCTACCTAGTTATAGCGGAGGTCCTGCTCTATGTTGAGCTGTTCAAATTATTTATGGAGGTGTATATTGCCTCAGTCTACTAAATAAAATAGCACGAAATCCTTAGCAACCTTTTGTAGATTAAAAATTTTTAGTCGATACCAATTGTTGGCGATCCCTGTAAGCAAAGCCTATATACCCAGTGAAATATGGGAGGGAGGGCGGGCCAATTTTTTAATTTTCCGTCAGGCGGATCCGGACAAAAGTGGTGTCGTTCGACGGGTAATTAACAGGGCTATCTAAATATATATAAATGATAATTTGGAAAACAAAGGCTATCGAACTAATCGACAAAAACCTCAAAAATGACTAAAATTAAAGTTTTTATGTCGAATTTCTAAGATTCTACTTACCAGATTTACTTAAAAGAGGTGTTGTTAGATAGGTCGTGACGCGAGCTATCTAGATATGTATAATTAATTGTTAAGAAAAAATAAGGGGGCAAGTTATTAAAAGAAAATCGCAGAAAATTTTCGAAAAAACGGTAAATTGAGATTTGTATGTTGAAAATTTAGTACTTTTATTAACCGAATGTTAATAAAAGAGGTGTTATTAGATAGACCTTGACGAGTTCTATCTAAATATATATAATTAAAAATTCCGAAAATAAATTTCGAAGAGTTATAAGCAAAGAGCCTTGGAAAATTCCTTAAAAATACCGAAAGTCAAAATGAATGTTGAAATTTAGCAACTTATATTTACCCAACCTATACAAAAGAGGTGTTGTTAGATAGGCCTTGATGAGGGCTATCTATATCTGTAACTATGTCAAGTTTGAGGAGAAGCGTTATCGAATAATTCGACAAAAACCTCGAAAATTTAGCAATTTAGAAATTCAAAATTTTTCTAAGTCCAGAAATTAAAATTTTTCTTTGTTTTTTCAGGTTATTTTCTTCCCACGGGACGCAGGAGTGTCTACAAAGATGATATCAACAAAAAACAACGATACTAGCAGCTGTTTTTAATGAAAATTTCGCACATTTTTGAGATGCTGTTGCATCAGGTCTCGTACACATCAACTTCTTCTTCTTAGCGTTTCGACGGCAAACGTTGCGTGTCAGTGTAGTTAGATCTTAGCAGACCAGAACGCAGCCACTCTAACTGCATTGTCAGTGGAAGCCATCATATCTTCCCTAGTGTAGGTGTCCGGACAGGCAGGGCATGATGTAAGGTGGGACATCGTTTGGGTTTCACCGCATAAACAGCCCAGGTTGTCACCGTCCGCAAATCTCCACCTTGATATATTTTCCTTGCTCCAGCCGACCTGAGTCCGAAGTCTGTTTAAGGACCTCCAGGTCGGCCACGGTAATTCGTGTCCAGGCGGTAGGCACTTAGCCGGCACCACAAAAGGCTCCGGTAATGACACGCTGTCGCTCCACAATTTGCACCTAGCTTGAGATGGGCCCAAGGTCAATGGGTCGACACATTTCGCAAAACTCCTACAACTCTTTAGTCTCTGTTGGGGCAGGGTGTAGCCGTACATGGGGTGTCGTGGGTCACTCTCCATTTCTGCCCATTCTACGGAACTCGCCACAGTTCTCCGTACCACTGGTGACGCTATGCCGGCCAGCGAATACAGCAGTTTGGTAGGGGTCGGTTTGAGGCAACCTGTAATTATCCTACATGTGTCATTTAGTGCTGTATCTACTAACCTCGCGTGAGCGGATCGGCTCCACACGGGGCACGCAAATTCGCCAGCAGAAAATGATAGCGCCAGGCCAGATGTTCTCATAACCTGCGGCGAGGCTCCCCAGTTGGTAGTGCGGAGACGTTGGAGTAAATTATTGTGGGCGTGTACCGTGCAGTTTTTCCTAAATGTGAGCGACCTGTCGAAAATAGTACCCAGGTACTTTGGATTGTGATTGTGGGCAATGAGTTCACCCTGTCACATGATGTTGAGCCTTCGGTTCGCCTGGTTGTTGCGAAGATGAAACGCGCAGGACTCAGTTTTTGATGGATTTGGCTCGAGCGAGTTATCCCTGTAGTACCGAGTCAAGGCGCAAAGAGCCGCAGTGAAGTTGACCTCTACTTCTTCGAAACTGGAAGCTTGGGATGTTAGCGCAAGATAGTCTGCGTATACAAAGCGGAAGTTGTTCGGGCTGGACGGTTGGTCGTTCGTGTCAAGTCGGTCAAGCTGGCTCGTGCTCAAGCGTGGCTCTACTACCTTGAACGTGGCTCTACTACCTTTAATGTGACTCTACTACCTTCAATGTGACTCTACTGCCGTAAGTTCAAAAATGTGTACATAAAAGGTATTTTTTTAAATTATCTATCTATACTAATATTATAAACGCTAAAGTTTGTAAGTATGGATGGATGGATGAATGGATGGTTTGCTACGCTTTCCCGCAAAAACTACTAAACGGATTTGGATGAAACTTTACAGTAATATAGCTTATACATCAGAATAACACATAGGCTACTATTTACCACGATAACCGACATATACGCGGGCGGAGCCGTGGGCAACCACTAGTCTTATATAAAAATGACTGATGACGTGTAAAAAATACAGCATGCTTTTAGTATAGTTTAATTGATGGTCAATAACATTGCCATCAGAATTTGTTGAAATTTACTACCGAATAACTTTAATTATTAGACCGAAAAGGTATAATGCGTAAATTTACTGTATAAATTAATTTCGGAGTATACTCTAAATAGAATTTTAGCACAAGATATTAGCAGGCATATTCTTGTACCACACTCGAGTGGAGGTCAAGTGAACTACTTCAGTAATTAACCCTTCTAGCGTTAGATGCTTTTGTTTGACTTTCTAATCGCTTTACAAAACTATGTTTTTGGTCAGGCTATCACTTTGGATCAACCCACTAATTGTAGGGTTAACCTTTGTATTAAGCGTACAAATATTTTGATTAAGGATAGGGTATTAGCGGTTTCGCAATTTGTTCGGTATGGCTTTGTTCCCGTTTATAACGCAAGCGATCCCCTGGGTACTCGATGAGATAAATAAGTTGAATTGAAAAACTTTATAAAAGGTTTTTGTGTAATCAACATTAGTTCAAACTCGTTATAAAAACTCATGTAACTTAGAAAATCTGCGCCCTTTTATGTCGATTTTGTCAATAAATCTTTCTCCGTTATACTACTCTACGCTATAATCTGTCCTATATATATATCACATGACACTTATATTGCAGAGGAACAGTCACAGCCCTGCATCTATCTTTCTAACCAATATAATTTTATTAAGATTCATTCAGCTGTTCTAGCGATAAGAAATATTTTTAAATATTTTTTTTAATCAACTTAAATAAATTTCTCTTTTTGTTAGCCTCTGTGCCTTCACCATTTGCGGAGTATTTTATGTAGCCTTGGGCAGGAAATTATTTGTTCATAAACAAATCCTTGAGCACTGTTTCCTTTTATTTATTGACTGTTATTATATCAACAGCCTGTTTTTTCTATGTTCCAATTGTGCACATAACAAAATCAATAATTTAGTAAGCTAAATTAATTAATTGAATATACGAGTAAAATGATAAACGATGATAATCCATATTAACATCGAGAGGTAACCTGATTTTTCCGATAATTGATGACTTTTTGTGTGATTATAATATATTTTTCGAGTGATTTTCCCTGTATTGAAGTTGACTAGGAAAAAGCCATCAGACTTCCATTAGCTTCGATTGTTTAGATACCTATCTTTGTTTTTTTCTTTTACGTCAATGACTGGCATTAGAGTTCGTGTCATTTGAATGTTTAAAAGCGTAGGCGGACAATTGTGCCGTTCTTTTGATGTGCCTATTTATAGTACATTTTAAATGTCATAGCAATCAGTATAGTGCTTATATGTACCAAGTAGCATTATCTGTTTGTTGCCATTACTTTTACTTTAATTTATCACCTTTTGTTAAATAATTTTCGGTATTAATATTGAATTGAATTTGTTGATATTCATTTCAGAAAACGCCCTTATTATTTATTCCTTTGTGCGCTGCGAAACCGGTTAAAGTTTCACAAAAACAACATATGAAAATACTGTCGTAAAAAAGTATTTTAAGGTTGGCTTTGTTGTAACCTTGTTATGGTAAACAAATTGATTCACGCTGCCATAACATCACGCTACAGGCAATATGAGAGGCAGACGAGGTTGCGTGGGTCAGCTAGTAATAAATAACAATAATCTCAAACCCGACTCTTTCCTTCCTACATAGGCAGAACCTGTAACTATGATAACTGAACTGCTGATAAACAGATTCATACTTCATCATCAGCCTATCGCAGTCTATTGCTGGACATAGGCCTCTCCAATTGCACGCCACTTGGTTCGATCCTATTGGTTATTGAAAAGGGAAACTTAAAGTCCTGTCAATTTATTGTCATATTATGTCATGTCACTATAATTCGAACCTGAAGATTTTAATCATCAATCTGTTTATCACTAGAAAACAATTGACACGACCTGCGCAGGCGACCGGAGTACATGAACACACCCACAGGTACACGGTACGGTGGAGAAAAACAGTACGGTGAAAGAATTGATTTTCGATCTAGCGCCGGTTGCCGGTGCAGGTTAAAAAAACTGCACAGGTCTATTCCCACACACGCTCCGGCCTACCTGCGCAGGTAGACCTCTCCGGTAGACCGTAGCGTGTATGGCCGTCATTAGAGAAACGCCGAGCATAGTCCTCTCCATAGCAGGCTGTGCTACTTTGAACTATCATAGATAAATTACACCAAGATAAAGCATAAATTATAATGCTCATCACACAACCATTATGTTCATTTCTTTGTCCAACGCAACCCTAATCCACAAGGCCAGACCAACAAGCCAGTCAAATGTCATTAAAAAAATGCATAAGCTATTATTTATTACTATTAAACACAAAATAAATCTTTAACGTGATTTATGGTGTATAAGCCGGAGCTATTGAGTTAAGCTAACAATATGGTATCCCTAAAATTATCTTGCTTAGTATAACACGTTCTCAGTCGTTAATTCTCTCACGTACTCTCTGGATTTGCACCTGTTGCTTGGTTTTAACAGTGATATATTTGTTTTTAAACGAGCTGTATTATGAAAAGTGTAGGTCATTTTCTGTAATAGTCTCTTTCCTTTTGTGAAAATCACCACTTAGAACTTACACCAGCTGTTAGCGTATAATTTTTCGGTTTTATTATAGTTTTGATACCGTTTCTAGTAGTAGTAATAATAGTCACTAGGTCACAATTCTTTTTTTATTCCTTCCTCCTTCATATGAACTATAACTGTGCCAAATGTTATACTCCGCTTAAAAATATTATGATATTTTTAAAATATTATAATATGCTAGCTTTTGCCCGCGGCTCCACTCGCGTGTATATCGGTTATCAGAATTTAGTGGTCTTGCCGTGTAAATGTAACAGATAGACAGAACGATTAACAAAGCTACTTTCGAATATTTATAACATTACTTAATGGTAAATAAAAGTATGGAATAGTATGGATATTTAGCATGGATTGCACTTTATTTGTGATAAAAAACTTCGTTTAAAAAAACCGACTTCAAAAACTAAAAAGTAAAAATAACTTAATTTGTATGTGCTACCTATTCATAGGTTTGAATTCGGTGCCAAGCCTAATGTAATAGTAGATACCACACTCGCTATATTTCGAGACGAACGTCAACGACGTCACCGACGCTTCGGTTGTTTTGTTCTACGCGAAGAGCAGCTATCCCGCTCAAGGTCACGCGCGGCGAGTGCGGTACCTACTATTACATTTTGGCTTGGCACCGACTTCAAACTTATGAATAGGTAGCACACAAATAACATATACAAACAATAATATATAAAAAATAACATACAAATTAAGTTATTTTTTACTTTTTAATTTATGAAGTCGGTTTTTTTAAACGAAGTTTTTTTATTTTTCGCTTTTTAGTCTTTCTCAAGTCTCTCATCATCAATTCACCTAAATGACTTGAAAGAATACGACTAAAGGTAACAAACATACTGTATAGAATCGAAAGGACCTCAGACTTCAGGTAATTTTTTGTAATAAAATCTCAAATGGACTATCTTCTTTAGGTTACTATAATTCAAGTGATTTGAGGTAAACTGACAATATCGTTAGGACCCGTTATATAGGTATTATGAAATTAAATGATGTCTACAGAATATGAAGGCATGCAGACAATCGCTCTTAACTTCATTGCAGGCGCTCAAATAAATTTGAAGGTGTCCTTCGATTTCCTTGGGATCCCATCATCAGATACGGTACATATACTTGGGATACCTGATATGGTGGCAATGACAAAAAGAATTTTCAAAATCGGTCCACAATTAACGTAGTAATCAGTGTACATACATAAAAAAATACCGATGAAATTGAGAACCTCCTCCTTTTGGAAGTCGGTTAAAAACTGGCACAAAATTGCACGTTCAAAATTACTACATCCGTTTCGCAACCATGTGTCACAGACACCAAACTTTATTTTAACCGACGAGGAAGAGTTTTTCAATTTAACTGTTTTTTTGTATGTTTGTTACCTCATAACTTTCGACTGGGTGATTTTTTACCCAGTCCAGTTCTTGAAGTCGGTTTTTTTCGTTAAAATTTGTGATTATAAGAACTGTTATAAATTTGATTTCGAAAGTCATTGACAGCCTTGACACAAATACAAGTATAGGTGTAGATGGCACTAGTACCAAGGCCTTAAAATGTATCAAAAGCCTAATTCTTCCAAATTTAACACATTGTATGAACAAACTACTAACCGAAGGCACGTTCCCACATACTTTAAAAATTGCTAGAATCACTCCCATATATAAAAATGGTGGAAAATCCGAACCAGAAAACTATCGCCCAGTCTCAGTGTTGCCAGTACTTTCTAAAATATTAGAAACAATTATATATAGAAGATTAGATGACTACCTAACAAAAAATAACTTTTTATGTGAAACACAGTACGGTTTTCGTTCGAAATCAAATACACTTGGTGCCACCATAGACTTAATAACTACTATGAGGACAAAAATAGACCAAAAACAATTTGCAGTTGGGGTTTTTATCGATTTAAAAAAGGCCTTCGACACGGTCTGTCATAGTTTGCTACTGAAAAAGCTGGAGAGTGTTGGCATCACTGGGACCGTATATACTATGATCCAGTCTTACCTATCCAATAGATACTAAGTCGTACAGCTTGGAAACCATCAAAGTTCTCCTCAATCTTTAACTTGCGGTGTACCACAGGGCTCAATACTCGGGCCTTTATTATTCCTAGTATATGTTAAAAACATCTCCGAATTGACCTTACACGCGCAAGTTTCACTGTATGCAGATGACACATGTATGTTCTACTTTGGTCACAATCTTAACCTAATTATACAACAAGCTCAAAATGATTTAGATATCTTGCACAACTGGTTTCAATACAACCTCCTAACAATCAACATTGCAAAAACTTCAAATGTAATTTTCTGTGCGAGGAATAAAAAACTCCCCCATCATGATGATTTATTTATAAATGGACAAGTGCTTAGAAAAACTACTCAAGAAAAATACCTTGGCTTAACAATGGACAAAAACATGACATGGAATGCACACATACAACTCATACAAAGCAAACTTTCATCTCTAGTAGGATCACTACACAGCATGACAAGATGTATTCCACAACAAGCTCGACCACTTATATATAATGCACTAGTAACTCCTCATCTGCTGTATGTCATTGAAATATGGGGTAGCGCAGCTAAAACTAATATAAAACCAATCCAAATATTACAAAATAAAATAATTAAAATCCTATATCATTATGATTACCTAACACCAACAAAGACCATATTTGAGGAAACTAAACTAATGAATATACAGCAACTTTATGTATATAACACATGTATACTTATATATAAAATTACTAACAAACACATACATTCACAACAAAAGGAAATACACAAAAATACTCATCTCGTAAACCCAGTCATTTAGTATTACCATCAATAAGAACTAACTATGGCAAAAACTCTTTGACTTTTGTGGGAGCACAGCTATACAATGCACTTCCAGCAGACGTGAGAGAGGCAGTCTCGCTAAATATATTTAAGAAGAAACTACAGAATTATATTTTAAATAATTTTAAAAATTAAAAATATAAATCACTTGTCGTCCTTAACTTGGGCCATACAACTTTGAACGCAGCGAACTCACATCTCAAGACATGCCGTTTCTGAATAACATCTATTAATTATTATTTTTTTGTAAGAACCTACCTATATCGGGTTAAAAGTTTTATAAAATAATTTGTTCTCATGTAAGTGATTATGTCTTTTTGAGAAATAAAGATCTTTAAACCGATATAGGGTCGAAGTAAAATAGATCGGAAAATATAACAATGAACAAACTATGAATACCCCCAGGACATACCGAAGAAGGTTTTATTTTAGGTTAAGATTATATAGTAAACAGCTTCGAGCATATTTCAATAATGGCATGTATTTTTAACTTCAAGAATATCTATGACTGAGAAACTGACATTTGCGACGATGGCCCGCAGCGTGGGTATATAATTTAAATTGTGGGTAGCGAAGGGTTAAATAATCACATGGTATATGTCAGCAGTAGAATGTTAGTAAAAAACAATTTATTCTAGTTGTTAAATAAAGTAAAATATACTTATGCGTCACGATGCAAGATGTACCACATTATCTAGAGATTTAGAAAAAACAAAGTACCTACTTTTTTTGGTAAAGGGAAGAAGCATAGTTTTTTTTTTACGTTAACGGGGACAAATTTCATTGTTGGGATGTCGGTGCCCTAAAATATACTGAAAACTAATTCAAGTTTCGAATTTGGTTTGCTGTTAGAGTTGCGAAGGTCCGATGCCAATCGCTCCGTGGAAAAACTGATATTCAGGTAATATGGTTGAAATAACCGTTCCCAAAATATCTTGGTTACAGTAAAGGTTAGGAATATGTTGGTTTAGAGAAAAAACGAGTGAATAAATCACTTCATGGTAATGACTATCGCCGTTCATGTAATCTTGCAACTCCAGAGCAACAAGTGTCCTGTCAATCTCTCCGTACTCTCAGAACCATAGATTGTTGGGTTCCGGCTCTTATTTATGTGTTGAAACGTAACGTAAGAACTGCTTAGTACCTACTCCTGTTCTGTGAGGCCTTTGTATCACTCAGGTCGAGATGGCCGATTTGAGCAGAAGCCACTTAGTAAAGGAAGTGGTTACAAGTAAATCTAATAAGTAATTTTGTGACTACTGGACGACACAAACGTACGATGAAATTAAAAAGCTAAAAAGTAAAAGCTAATCATAAAAAAAAAATGATATTCTTTACTATAATGAATGCAAATAAAGTGAATCAACTTATTTTAATTCAACTTCCACTTTTATAACACATAATCGGAAAAAACTTTCTTAACGATGTTTTATAACATGGCAAAGCTCTCAAAGCAAATTTTCAGCATTTCCCTTCTTGGTTCAAAATATTACAATCTAGATAGTAAACCGTACCGAAAGGCAAACTTCCTTCGTACAATAACCTAAATACCTAAAACATGACTACCTGAATTTTATTACAGAAATTATGGTACGCCCAAGTAAACCCTAATAAAATTTGCCATTTGGCCAAATACGCCATTGTTTTATTCAGTTTATACGAGAAACAATGAAATTCTATAACATCTGAATACAAGCGGTATTGGTATTCGATTTCGAATGACAATATAAAAAATGTTTTGTAAGACAACAGCCGATAAAATAGAATCGAGCATCGAAATGAAAGTATCGCCGATGAATATCGGAAATTGTAATTAGATCTTGTCATTGAGAAATATAAATGTCCTATAAAGCTTGACAATTTTTCATTTTTATTTTCGTCTGCTTATGTTCATTTAAAATTTAAAATAATAATTCCTACGTATTTTATATTTATTGTTTTGGAAGTATATGTTACAAAATTATATGCATCATTGTCCTATTAAGTGATATGATGATGTCCTATATATAGATTGAGTGTCGGTAGAGACGACTAAGGGAGCTAACTATGTACGGCAACATCACTATAAAGAAAACGAAAACTTGAAACAAACCCTATACCAACCATAGTAGGCAGTAGTACGTGACATAGTAGGCTCTTTTCTAAGGACAGGCCTATTTCCAGCTGTGGACTGTTAAGGGCTATCGATGACTTGCGCTTTGTTTCACCGAATAAGTGAGGATACCGGAGGCCCATAAATCACATTATCACATAAAAATTACAGTGAGAAAATGCAGATAAAAATCGACTATAATCGAGTTAATCTATCTTTTGTGTGCCGTAAAAATCTGAACGCTTCGATAGCAGTGAACACGATTATTTTGCCAACTTTAAAAATCAACTCTAAGCACGATCGTAATAAATAGGTCCACACCCCGTCGGTATCGATAAGAAAGTTTAATTCGATAAGTTGTGACCGCGCAAGTTGAGGGTTCCAAATTTGAATTAATGTGTGTACGTTCGATAAGAGCCGCCATTTTAATTGAGGTCATAAATCTAAAGTTCACCTGTGAATCGACTGTTGATTAGGCGGATTTGGTTCCTGATTGAGATAATTAACGGAATATGGGAGTAATTTATACTCTCGATTGTGAATGGAATATGGGAGTGGTACTTAAACATGATCCTGGGTAGAATTTACTGCTTAAAGTTAGTTAATTAAACATTATCCCATAATCCTTACTTGATTTAATAGTAACCTAGGTCTAATACCTGTTTTCTGGGGTTGGTATAGATATTTTGTCAATACTAATTTCAGATCAAAGCTACTCTGTCTTTTTGTTTATCCTTGACTACGGATAAAAATCAAACAAGCGGATACTGCTCGCGAGGTAATGTATTATATTATTCTCATAAAATTGTCTAAATCAGTTCTGTACTGCAAATTTAAATTTAAAACATAAAACCTAACCCAAATCTTCTAATTATAAACTTTTCAATAATTACTGGAATTTCCGCAATAAAAAGTAGGTGTAAATTTCTATATTCCCATTTAGAATCTTGACTGCACGCTAAAGATAAATGATGCTGATGACTTAAAGTCACTAACATTTTCAAACTTTATCCGAAAGATCTTGAAGTGGAACACAATCATTTACTAAAGGATGTCTAACTTGAAATCGTAAGTGTAAATAATTTGTTATTGGTGTACAATAAAATATATTCTATTCTGATATTCATCATTAGGTTTTTCTAATTCTTTACAATCCCTTTCTGATTTCAGTCTGTGTGTCACACGTATGGTTAACAGTGTCGTAGCATTTTCGTTAATAAAAAAGAAACAATCGGACAGTCTCGGTGGATGAACGTCAGTTTTTCAATTAACTCGACTGTTAATGGAAGAAACGGTTCGACGAATACGCCGGACGGCCTGACGTATAATCGATGTCGACACTTCTAATGTACGTGTAACTAGTACATCACTAAGTGTTATGCATCGGAGTTGGGAAACTTGCAGGCCGAATAACGATAACCCTGTCAACATAAATAGTTCTACAAACCTACTCAACAGTGAAAATATAGTACCTAGTATGTTATTAGGTCGAATAGAATTATTACATACAGTGTGTGTGAAAAGAACGTGACCGGCATATTTTTAAATTTTGGAATGCAATTTATAAAAATAAATAATACGCTGAATAGAACAGTCTTATGAATCAGTAATGTATGTTTTGGGTGTACAAATTTAATAGGAATAGATAACTGGCATGAGACATATTTAAAATTGAAAGCAAAATATAAACCCGGTGTTTTACTTTCGGTAAAAATGATCAGAAATAAAAAATAAATTAGTGATAAACAGTTTTTAATTGCTTTTCTCCAAATTTGTGGACCTTTTGTTATTGTCTCAACTACTCAGTAGTAGATGAGTAGAGACTCAGCCTAATAGCAAGCATGAGTAAAATCCAAGAGTGGTCACCATCCTCACCGTGAATGCGGAGAATGCAGCATGGTGACCTATACTGCGGCGGCCTAGTGAGATGCTTTCTCACGACCCATTTGAAGGACCCAGAATTATAGAGGGACACACACATGTTCTGATAGTGAGTTCCAGGTTTTAACTGCTTGGCACAGGAAGTAAGAGCTAAACCCTTTAAGAGCGTATGCCAACCACTCTAAAGCATCGCAGCCCGCACGCCGCCTTGCTCCCGCTGACTTCGTGTCTGCGGCCTTACATAGGAAATTGAATGCGGGGCAAACGCGTTCACATTTAATATAAAATGTATTTAGTGTGCGTGAGAAATAAGTGTATGGTAGGTACAACAACAGAGTTTTATTATGAATTATTGAGAAGTTCTCGTATTGATAGTTAGTGAATTATTAAACAAATCAAAATTAATATAGTTTGGAATAGCAAAATCTGTGAATTTATTAAGATTGTTATTTTACTGTACCAACAAACAGGCTTTAAGAGAAGTGTTCCAGTATAACTGCATTCTCCTTCTTATGTCGTTATTCTAAATTCTGAGGGTCGTGACCTCCATTTGGAGCCATTTGCGAGTGATAGCTCGCCACCTGTTCTTGTCTTGAACAGTGTGTAGGACATCATGGACCGTAGTGCCTAGAGTAGAGCAAACTTGGACTACCCATCTCAACGGGCTACATAATTAGTATAACTAAATATGTGTGTATTTGTCGGTGGCATCACAACTCCCATTTTGTTTTGGCTAAACTGATAGTAGTTTTTGGTTTCAATTTTAGGGCATCTGTTCAATCGTTCAAAGATAAAGTTTTTATAAATTACTTGATATATATTTATCTGTGCAGTAGCATAATAATTTTATGTGTGTTTGGTTAATCCTATTACTGTCCACACATTCAGAAGCTTATCCAAAAATAATATAGCAAAAGAGAGACAGTGTATAGTTTAAATTAATAGAAATAAAACAGATAAATACTCAAACTAATTTACTGTAAAATATGGATGAAAGGTAAAATTCAAAATTAACTGGGGTTTGGTATACATACTTACTTATGTTTGAGTACAAACAAGTATTCTTATACCTTTAAGGTAACCTAATATTGGTAATTTGCCCTTAAACGATAATAGGGCCTCGCCCACAACTCCATACATACAACTCACACAATATGCTACCGCATTTTGTTATGTCATATAATTTTGGACTCTCATTAATTTTAAGCCCTTTTATTACGTCCGCGTCCCTAAACTAAAATTAGCTTCTATTCTCTTATTTTAGTGACGTGATTTCCAAAATGCTATTTTTGTATGTTAATACATACAAAAATAGCATTTTGGAAATAATAATAATAATAATTAATAATAGGTCTTTACCTATGAAATTGCCGTTTTGTATGCAATAAGTGAAAGTACTTATTTTTTCAAACTTTTTTATTTCTGTTATTCGAAGTAATCATCCATGCAATCAACGCACCTTTGCCAACGCATTGGCATTATTGATGCCCTTCTTGTAAAAATCAGCTGGACGGGAGGCAACAAACTCTTCAAAGGCATTTTGTACTGCCTCTCAGGAATTGAATTTTTTATCCACTAAAAAGTTGTCTAAATTTTGGAAAAAGTAATAGTCGGTAGGTGCAAGGTCTGGTGAGTATGGCGGATGAGGGAGAGCTTCCAAACCCAGCTCTGCTGCTGCTGCTCTGCGAACTGTACCAAATGATGTTGTCAGTTCAGACAGTCTCCAAGCTGCAAGAGCTGGGGTTGGAAGCTCTCCCTCATCCGCCATACTCACCAGACCTTGCACCTACCCACTATTACTTTTTTCAAAGTTTAGACAACTTTTTAGTGGGTAAAAAATTCAATTCCCGAAAGGCAGTACAAAATGTCTTTGAAGAGTTTGTTGCCTCCCGTCCAGCTGTTTTTTACAAGAAGGGCATCAATAAACTGCCAATGCGTTGGCAAAGATGCGTCGATTGCATGGGTGATTACTTCGAATAACAGAAATAAAAAAGTTTGAAAAAATAAGTACTTTCACTTATTGCATACAAAACGGCAATTTCATAGGTAAAGACCTATTATTAGATCACGACCATTTCCTGTTTGTCAAATATAATTTTAGTCAATCTTTACAAAATTCATTTTTACTGAGTTTTAGTTTCGTTTGGAGAGTTTACGAGCGTCAAAATAAAATATATACATACTGTTGTGCAAAAGTTATTTGTTATATAAGAGTGCAAAGTTTTTTTTAACCTCGTGCTCAATTTTGATAATCTAAAATTAGAATCCTGAGCGTCAGCGAAGGAATCAAAACAGCACGAGGTGAAATATCTTTGCACTCGAGTGCAACACATAACTTTTCATCCCACCTCAGCGAGGAAATGACTAAATGCAAAAAAAGTATTTACAATCACAAGATACTTTTTTTTCAGTTTAGGTATTAATATTTATTAGGTACTACATTTTGATAGGTCATTATTACAGAATAATCATTGATATACAATATATATCAATGAGAATAATCTTTAAAAAGTTTCAAATAATACTTAAGTATAATTACGTTTTAACAATATGACGTGAAAAGAAAAGGGCGGGGCAAAGCAAATTAAAAAATAGTACACCAAGAAGGTTTCGAGTCTGAGTTTTTAGCAATTTTAAAAAAGTTGTATGATAAATTCGGCACCATGGAGCTACCTACCATGGAGTAAATAGGTTTAATAATGTTTTGAATTCACGAACTTAGTGAACACGATGTTCTGCATTCAATTTACTTTGTTCTCTAGCCGCTATAGAACTAGAGTCTAGCGAATAGAAACGGCTTTTGCACTCAAATATCGAAGGGCAAAAATACTCTTTCCGAGATGGGGGGACGAAAAAATGTTATGTGGACCACATTACACAAGTATAATATATTTTTTTCTGACTCTAACTTTAGATATTTCTTCGAGAACTTTGACTGAGAAACAGATATTATTCATAAAGTTATTTGGGACAGGAAATTCTAGATAGGTATTTGTTAATAAAGGTCAGAAAATATATCAGAGAAGAAATATAGCACATGTAAACATATTTATAATAAGGAAAATGAGCTTTCATGTCCACAATTTGTTTCCTTTTCAGCGATCATTTGTGTAATATTCAGGCTTCATATAAAAAGTTAGGTAGTCGTAGTCATAGAGTGGCGACCGTGTACCAGAAAACTCAGTGTTGGTGGGACGATAGGACGGGACGACCTGGTGAAGATGACGATAAGCCGTTGGATGCAGACAGCCCAAGACCAGTTGTTGTGGAAAGCCTTGGGAAATGGCTACATCAAGACGTGGACTTTGTTTTGTGGTCACCATACTCATTGCGTATGCAACGAGTAGCCAAAGCCTTTTACATTATCACTTAAAATTCAGACCCCCCAGCCAAGTTGCAGGCGTTTTTCTTTCTGCAATCATGAACGCCTAAATTCTCGTGTGTCCTTCTTAGAAAACAGGTTTTAGCCAACTATATTACGCTAGTCAGACGGGTGGGTTTGTTTCAAGTTTTCTTTCCCCCTGTAGTGATGTTTTCTTCTTCCTTATCGTCGGCTCTTATGACACCCTTGGGATAAGTGGGGGTGGTGATACTCCATCTAGCCATCATCTCCTCTAAGCCAACGTAATCGAAAGATACAGCCGTTTATGGTGCAAATTTTCAACACTCGCTTCGGAATCAAAACCTACATCTTACTTCCCGTGAACTCAGAATCTTCAAATTTGGCACGAAGCAACGTCTTATAGCACAGATAAAGGAAACATTGCGAAGATCTTAAATTTTACCTACAGGTTTGTATATAACCCTCGGTGCGCGAGTCAGACTCGCACTCGGCCGGGTTTTTAAATCCATTACCACACAGATAATTAAATAAGATTAATTATGTCTAGGTAGGTATTAGGATACTACAACTATTAAAGACTGTTCGAGTGTTATGATGTTTGTAAAATTCTAGTAATGCTGAATATATTTTAATAGTACTCCATAGTCTCTGGGTCTTTAAAATTGAGGATAGCTTTATAAAACTTTAACTTAATTGGAAAAGTTCTAGTTCATGACATGACCCTCAATATATTAGCAGTAACATTTTAATCCTATGACACCATACAACTAAACAGCAAAAAAAAATCATATACATAAAAGAAACAAACCATGTCTTTAACGAAACCCCCGGTTTAAGCCAATCGATAAACACCTCATTAAATAAATCCATTAGGGCTTACGACCCTACCTCTGCATTAGGCTATAAAGAATCCAACATACCGACATTTAGCTGGTTTTACCTGAATATATACATTGTAGGTGTCCTAAACATAAGACGGTCATTACTGTTTCTCTGCCGTACAGTATAGGGCAGTAATATGCCATACAGTATAGTGGGGCAGTAATAATAAAATATTTATAATAAATAGATATTCCTTTAAATATATAATTCAGGCGACAGTATGGTGGACATGAAAACGAGTAATCTATATAATTCATTTATATTGGTACCTACTTGGTATTTGTATCGATTGACATCGGCCTTGCCACGTCAATACCTCAGTAGCTTTATGGAATATTAAGTATATATTATACATATTTGTATATATTGTAATTAGCTTTTAGTTTTAAATTAGCACCATTTTGTCGCTTATATGTCGCGCATATAGATACAAAAACTCTGTAGATGATAATAATAATAATATACAGTGCAGCATACAGCAGTGGATACCGGATTCACTCCGCTCGCTCTGGCTAAAGAAATTTGGCGCAAACTTGTTGTATTAAGTACTAATGATCGTAAGGAAGTATGGATGGGTAAGGAACTTCATGGTCGGTTTTTACCCGACTACGGCAAAGCCAAAGGAGGGTTATGATTTTGACAGGCTATGTATGTATGTATGTATGTTCATTTGTTCCCTCATAGCTCCTTAACTGCTTATTAGAACTGGACAAATGAGGTATCGTTAGAAGCGTCTTGATCGTCTGCTGGTTATAGGCTATATGACGTGTCACTGAATCTAATGTGGCGCCCTCTAGCCGACGTAAAGTACTGTATTAAAAAAAAAAATGAGATAAATATGCTGTGTTTAGTATCATTGGAAAGGGTGTTACTTGTACATTTCAAATATATATATATTAATAACGGCACCAAAACATTTTAAATAAAAAAAAAGTAAAAACTAAAACCCAACTACGACAAAAAGTTGTCGTAGTTGGGTTTTAGTTTTTACTTTTTTTTTATATCGGGTTCTAAATGTAACCTACCCGATAAAGATTTTAAAGCGTCTATCGTATGGGGATCTCTTCGGAGAAACCGAAGGTTTTGTCTGTGCGATTATGGACGAAGTTATCATGACGAATAACTAACGGAAGTATATCCTGAAACATGGTACGGTCGACATCTATCGGGCATGTCACCTTCCTGGAGAATCTATCAGGCATAATATTATTATGTTTATGTTACCATATATCTGGTTACCATAGCACAGACCAAAATAAGCAGATGGCTCTGATTAGTTTGGTTCCAAATGTCGTTGTGAGTAAGATGTCCGAATATATTTATTAATAAATTACTCTTTGTATGGCATTCTATGATTCTCAATTATATTACATTATTATTTTTGACGCCCAGACGCATTCACAACATAAAGCACTTCAATTTGACAAATTCAGAGACAGCGTGCTTACCTGTCTCACCACACCACACATAGTCTTTACATTACAATGTCTAATTAATAAATTTAAATTCAGGATTTAATTAAAACCATTTAGTACACTTAGTTAAGATTTAATCTGAGTGTAATTAAATACTACTTATGATGCCTACGAGGTTCTCTTGATCTTCACACACACATCAATCTGAGTGTAGATCTGATAAAGATTCTCAAAAGGCTCTTACATTAAAACAAGTCCCTAAATAATAAATGTTTGAGGGTCTCGTTTATTTTCAGAGGACAAATTTAATTAATCTTATACCTACTCTATCTTAAAGTATCTAAAGGAAGATTGAAGATGGATATCAATAAAGAATTTAACCTAAAATTTCCATTCTAAAAAGTTGCAAGCGTTCTTCTTTCTGCAATTATTAACGCCTAAGTTCTTGTGTGTCATTGGCTAGTCTTAGACAAAGTAATCTTATACAAAGTGTTATTGACAACTGTTAAATTAAATAAAATTGAATTTGATAAATATTGGTCATTGGATGTTCGCTTTTATAAATTAAATTACATTGAGTGGTTTGTATATAAAATTAATCTATACTTGATATATAAAGCTCAAGTTTGTTTGATTGCTTGAACGCGCTAATCTGAAGAAATACTGGTCCGATTTTAAAAATTATTTCAGTGTTAGATAGCCCATTTATCGAGGAAGGCTATAAGCTATATATCATCACGCCAAGACTAATAATAGGAGCGGAGCACTAATGTAGTATGTTACATAAACGGGAGAATATTATCACACTACGGGTAATAGGCGGCGTAAACTTGTGTCTCTTTTAACAAAAAAACAACTACAAGATATAAATCCAAAAAACATAAACATTGAAACTAAACAACCCTTATCCGGGCTAAATCTTATTCTGCCATAATTCAGTTACAGTTAGGCGCAGCAAAAACGTCTCGGCTATCCGGGTGTACACGGATAACACGGATAACCCGTCTCCCGTCTGTAATTAACTTAAGAATTTCCTTGAGGCGCGGATCAAGATTTCACAGCCGGCCGCTACTCTCTTTGAGGAATGACAATGAACTTGTGACACACGGGCAATAAATATAGATATCATAACTTTCATTAAATGGTAACAATATATTATTCATTCAAAGTTTTTAAGAATGGAATTACTGTGTTTGTGGTGAATTTTTGTACGAAATATACGATGCAATTACTAATGTACCATGTAGTAACCGAAATGAATTGCAAAATACATTACATTAAAAAGCGTTTTAAAAACAAGCTTTTACTGGAATGCCTCGACGAATCAAACGAGTCCAAACTCGATGATGTTGCGACGATTCTTTACAGAGTTTCGATGGCCACCTTACAGCTCCAGCATCAGATCAGCTCCATGTCATTATAATATTGTATTGTCACGCTGTATACATCTTCTTGCACAATTTCAGCAAAATCGGATATCTGCTTCAAAACTGAGTTGCAAGATTCCACCCGAACATACAAGCATACACACAAGTATTCATACATACATTGCAAGTTAGTAAAAAGCTTGTAATAAGTTTATGTAGTGGAGTAAAGGTAAGTATTTCTCATTTCTTGTTAACTTTTTTTCTGTCATGGAATATTTATCTTATACTATTGCATGCTCGTCGGAATGTTTTGTAGATAACAATGTATATGTTCTCATTTAAGTGAATGTACAAATTGTTATGAGAATAAAGATTTCTGAAACCAAACTCTGTTTTCCTAATACTCTTAAACAGTTAAACCGCTGAACCGACTTTAATAATATTTACATCTCTCATGTTCTGTAAGTAGGTTCTTATTACCTCCATCCAATGGGGCTTGTAGGTGACTAATTAGCGCTCTAGGGTAATAATGTAGCTAGAAAAGCCCTAGGGCGGTAAGTAATTTAAAAAAAAACACATTTTTTCTTTCAAAAAGTTCGCTAACCATCATACTGGCAATAGACATCATGCATTCAGCCCAATGACCAAAGAGGTCGCTTTGCTATTCAGCCTTGTCTTCGTGTGAGTATAATAGTCATCAATTTTAAATATCGAACGGCGTAGCTCAATTTAGTTCTTGAAAAAAAAATTAAAAAGTTCTTTACTTGATTCTTTTTAATGAAAAAAGGCGGGAATAGAAAATAGAAATTTATAATTAAGTGCTAATTACCTCACAATCGAGATGTAAAGCAGAATAGTTAGCTCGGGTGTAAGCAACAATTGCACCCTCGAACTATAGGCGGGCGCCTAAATGTCTCAGGCTGCAATTGATGCCTTACAGCCCTTGGCTACTAATCTACTATTAATTCTTGAAGAAGGACATAAGGTACTATTTACTGTAATAGGTAACCGATACACACGCGGAGGAAGCCGATGGCAAAAGCTAGTTGTGGCGACTTCCACATACAGTGTAACAGAAATGTACTACAGCGCCATCAACCGCAGATACACTGAACTACAGAGTAACGTACAATACGAAGAAACTACCAATCCTGAATCGCGCAAGAGAAGTTCTCGCGCCGATTATCATATACACAACATTAACCGTTGGGCAGTTGGCCCGCCAGGCATGATCACTTCGCCTGGTCGGAGGATCCTTCCGTTGTGTTGGTGGGACATGACACCCCTGTCCCCCACAGTGGAGAACTTCTATTGCGCGATTCAGGATTGGTAGTTTCTTCGTATTGTACGTTACTCCGTAGTTCAGTGTCTCTGCAGTGGGTGGCGCTGTAGTACATTTCTGTTACACTGTGTGTGGAAGTCGCCACATAATTTCACAAGTCAACGTTCACAATTATAGCTGTATAAAATTTTGTTACAGAATATGATATCTTATGGAAGTTGATTGAGGATGATTATATTATCATTATACACAATCTATAAATAGAGAAATACATTCCGAAACACTGATATCTTATTCTTAAGAAAAATCAGTAACCGACTCTTTTTATTCATGTAACAGTAGTTCTGTTTTCTAAATTAGCTGTTGCTTGTTAAAATATTCATTGTTTTCTTATAAGAAATGTAGGTAATTTCACAAACTTCTAAGCTTCAACGCTGGATTGCTCCCATTATTTTTGTAAATAGAGTCTCAAGTGTTCACCTGAATCCAGAAAAGTCTTCCAACTGGGAAGTTATTCAGTAATTTTTCCTTCTACGATCATAAATATTTCTGCATATTTTCAATTACTAATATTCTAAGAAACTTTTCACGTGTTGTGTCTATATTTATTCGTATTCGCTAAAGATTAGTATAGAAACAAATCACATTGAAACAATCAATCGTAAGGTTAACCAACTATTCTGAATTCAGGCGCAGTTTGCATGATCCTCAATAAATAATGGTAATATGAAAACACCAATAAAGTATTCGATGAATATTTTAGCAGTTTGTTATTCCAAGCAGCTGTGTGTTAGACAAGGTATAGGTCTTTTCTTGGCGTGTTGTTTGAGTCCAAAGATTATACTAATTTTGTTTGTTCTCCCTCTCTTTTACTCCTATATTTTAGAGCTACGTTTTTGATGAATTGAATCTCTGTTTTGTGTGAAATAATATTTGTAATTGTGAGATTATTTTTGTTTGCATAAATATGCTTTTGTATTTGAGATTTCTGGATCATCTTTCCCTTTCTACTGCATCAAGTGCTGTGGGTTTAAATCAGGGGACCAAACTTTGTGTGATCCTCTAATTGTAGTTCTGAGCCTGGATGTTGTTCGTGTCCGTTTCATAATATATGTTTGTGAAGTAAACCGCGATACAAGATGTATATTCCTAATATGGTAGTAGTCTCTAAAAAATGTATGTAAATATTTATTTGTATTTTTTATTTTGTAGTGTATAATTTTTTATACATCATCATTTTTTAAGTCTTTTAGTACTGATGAAATCTATACAAATAAATAAAATTGGAGTGTCTGTTTGTAATATTAAAATAACCGCTTTTAACTAAATGCATATTATTATATGTGTATGCACGGTACATATACCTAGATAACATTTTCTTTAAATTTTGTCCTTCTGTCGGTGTGTTTGTTATGGCTAACTTTTAGAACTGCTGGACCGATTTTGACGGGACTTTCACTGGCAGATAGCTGATGTAATAAGGAGAAACTGAGGCTACTTTTGTTTAGTCAAACTTTGCCCTGCAGTGTTACCCTCGGTTGTAAAGGTACAACAATAACCGCGGGTAGCACCGCGGGACTCAGCTAGTATAATAATATAATTTAATTATTCGTCTACAGATATTTACACGTCATCATCATCAGTCTATCGCAGTCCACTGCTGGACATAGGCCTCTCCAATTGCATGCCACTTGGTTCGATCCTCGGATTCTCGCGTATTTATGTTACGGGCAACGTGATTAATTGGGCATTATTAATAAGGACCGGCCATTATTAATAATGCCCGACCTCCCGTGGTCCATGTAGAATTCAGTGTTTGAGATAGCTTGAATTTATCACTTGGACCGGGCGGTATGAATAATTCCCTACTTGTGTGTTAGGTTAGGTTTTTTTTTTCACTTTTCATGAAAATTATGTTAGTTTAACTTCATTTAATAAACAAAAACACTACAAATCACCTATTTTATTATTTTGCCCAAGACAGGTTGGGCATTATTCATAATGGCCGGGAAAAGTGATTAATAATGCTGTTTTAATCACATTGCCCAATTGAGTCGGACATTATTTATAGAGACCGGCCATTATTAATAGTGTCCGGACTTATCAAATTGCCAGTAACATTTACACGTATATTCACGATACGTTGTCTAATTTCACTTATAAATCTGACTGTTACTGTAACTAGAGACAGACTTGTAAATAAGGTTTAAATAAAAGCTACCCGATAAATAATAGTACATTCCCAGTTTTCAGATTATATGTTGGATCATAAGTTGAATGGTAAGGGTTTAAACGGCCGAAATTTATGAGGTCTTTGATAGTTTTGGCTGAAGTTTAAGTTACAAGGTATTAATTTTACACAAATTTTAGTGTTGTAAACATTTGTTACTAATATTTGTCTGAAAAGCGTGTCAGATTAACTAGAGTTAGTATTGTATATGACGGCTTCGTTTGGCGCAATGGCAGCATAAGCTACTGTTGTGCATGAGGTCTCAGTTTCGATTCGTGGGTTAGAGTGTTTTCCATGTATAATATGTATGTATTTACAAAAAAGAAAGCAAGTCCCAAGCTCTGCTTAGTTTGGTACTAGATGGCGTTGTGTGTTACATGTCCGATTTTTTTTTTTTTTTTTTTTTTTTTTTATGTTTGGCCCGCCAAAATGACTCTACTCTGCCTGATGGAAAGCATAAGTAGAATCCAAGAGTGGTGGTCACCATGCTCACTGCAAATGCAGACAATGCAGCATGGCGACCCACACCATGGCGGCCTAGTGATGCTGCTGCATCTTTTAGTCTAGTCAACAAGTATGGAACTTATTGACTAGACTAATTGGGCCTCCGGTCTCGCACTCACCAACGAAACACGACAGCACGCTGTCATTTTACGTTGATTTTCTGTGCGAGGGTAGTACCGCCCCGGTCGAGCCGGCCCGTTCGTGCTGAAATCAGCGTGGCTCTACTACCTTCATTTATTTATATTTATTTATTTATTTATAATAGAACAAAAAATATTTGATGATTTTTTTTTCTACTAGGGGAATGGTATACAAATTGGACATAATTGTTTAACTTGAGATTTTTAATGGCAAAAGGGCAAATTAGAAGTAAAGATACATTGTCACCCGTAGAGGCTCCCAATTCACAGAGTATGGGGAGCGAGTTGGGCTCCAGTATTCACTCACCCGGTAAAAGGCAACGACAAAATGACTCAAAACTGGTTTTCGTTAGACCGCGGTAGTTATCCAGTGAAGTCGTTTCATATGTGTATGACATATGTCATGCTCTCGGACAGTTTAACAAATGAATAATTAAAAATATAAATGTTCCTGTCACAATAGTTAAATAGTATAAAAAAATAGCTTTCACTTGAAAAACAATATTCCTCCAAGTCACAGTCGAACAAAACAATAATATGAAGTATCGGACAATAAAGCGGAATGAAGGCCAATATTATAAGGCTATAATGTTTTATATACCGCACTGGACCGTAATTTAATTTTATTGAGAAGATTTGTCGATATTACAGGCTGCATCTGTGTTAGGATGTCGTTTCGTTTTATTGAAACTGATCCTTCTCGTTTTATAAAAAAGTCAATATTGAGTTTAATTTTTGGATATAGATTTTAGTATTTATGAGACACAGTTGGGACATGTAAATTCCCAAAGTAATTTTCCGTTTTATATTATGGGCCATTTGAGCGTATGCGTCGCCTGATAGTAAATGAATCAATGGAGTTGTCCTGCTTAGTTTATTTCCTCAGTTGTCTCTTACGACACCCATGAGATGAAAAGGGGTGGTAACACATCGTATTCATAATCCGTTACTACACGGACGTAAATGATTAGGCCTACAGAATCCTGTAGGTCTCTGAAATTCCAGGAACTGAATTCCGTACCAAACGGGATCTACATCCGTTTTTCAATGTTTTATTGCATATTTTGAAGAGCTTACGCATGATAGTTAGTAGACAGGTGCTATCGTAGACTTTAATGAGTATTTATATTATAGTTCTTAGTCTGTTGTATCATAGCCTTTCTAACCGACTTTAAAAAAAGGAGGAGGTTTCTCAATTCGTCCGCATACACGTTTTTTTTTATGTGTGTTTGCGGATAACTTCGTCGTTTATAAACCGATTTTGATGATTCTTTTTTTAATGGAAAGGAGATATTCCAGCGCTAGTACCATGACAAAGACACTAAGGTCTGATGATGGAATCCAAGAAAAATCGAGTCGAACCTTGAAGTCAGTTTTTATTTTGTTAAAATTTTACTTGTTGAATATAAATTTCTCTTGTGGGGCTCGTGGCTGTGTGGTAACCAGGTGGGTTAGCACATTGTAAAGTTAAACAATTTCAGCCAGATCTATTGATGGGTGACAGGTGAGCATTTTATACCGTTAGTTCCGGTTGCCAATCAAGATCTTTAGCAATCGTTACGGGTAATTGGGGCCCTTTAAAGTCCGGCAACGTTCTTTCTACAGAACTTCGATATCATCTAAAGTCCTTGTAACAAAGCTTGATCTCTGTAACAATTGTCACAAGCTTACGAGGTACATTTTAGATGTGAATTTCTATATTTATAATGTATCGTGCCAGTCTTATTACAAATGAAGTGCATTCATTTGTAATACAAGCTAAAATTAAGAATTAAAAAAATCCCCTAGGCAAGCACATAATCCAGTAATCATACATCAAAAACGCCTTACATCATTTTGAAAAAGAGCTGATACTCTTACATTGCTGGACCGATATGAACCAAATATAGCTAAGAACCACCGTAATGAAACTGTCTTTTCTAATGAAAACAAGAGTGGTTTGTCAAAAATCGGTTCATCCTTTGAGAGGTACAATGCCACAGACACACACACAGAGAGAGACAGGCAGACATTGACGTCAAACACCCCTCTTTTTGCGTCGGAGGTTAAAAACTGGCAAGTGAAATAATTAAAATATAAGTGATACAAAATAAAACCGCTAGTTCAATGTTGGTTTCGTAGCCATCTATCACAGAGATCAAGTTTTATTTAAAGCACTATAGTTGTGGTGGTCTAATAGCAGTCACTCCACTTAACCGTATGGTGGTAGACTTGAAACCAATACCAACTTAGTTTTGAATCTTATACTTACTACGAGTAATATTTAAAGCTGAAGAAATTGTTTGTTTTTTTGCTTGAACGCGCTAATCTCAGGAACAACTGGTCTGATTTGAAAAAATATTTCAGTGTTAGATAGCACAATTTATTGAGGAAGGTCATAGGCTATATATCATCACGCTAAAATCAATAGGAGCGGAGCACCAATGTATAATGTTACAAAAACAGGGGAAAATTATTACGCTACGGGCAATAGGAGACTTAAACGAGGTTAGGTGGGTCAGCTAGTCTATATCTATACTTCTATACTAATATTATAAACGCGAAAGTTTGTAAGTATGGATGGATGGATGGATAGATGGATGGATGGATGTTTGTTACTCTTTCACGCAAAAACTACTGAACGGATTTGGATGAAACTTTACAGTAATATAGCTTATACATCAGAATAACGCATAGGCTACTATTTGCCGCGATAACCGACATACACGCGGACGGAGCCGCGGGCAACAACTAGTAACATACATTTCTTTCAGATCTAGGATTACTTCTACCCACGTGTCTAAGAATCTGATTGTTCCTCTGCCCAGACGTCTCAATTTCAACATGAATTTTAATAACTGCTTCATTGCGGTACTCTCATTTCAACTTTATACATTATTAATTCAGTGATTAAAGTTCAAAATACGCTAACAAAAGCCTATAAAAGTTTACTCCTAATAAAACAAAGCCAGCATTTTAATAGCAATTAATATTCGTAAGAAATACAACATCACTAAATAATTACTTCTCAATTTTGGCAGTGTTGAAAATTAAATTTACTTTAAAAATATTATCATTATAATTGGATTTAAATTAAGAATAAATTATTTAAATCACAGTGCCGCAAAGTACGTTGAATAATTAAGTCTGTGGACCAGTCAGTGTGACAATGGTAGCTTGAGTATCGCTTGAGAATGCTCGAGACACAAAGCTTGGCACTTGTCGTGGTACTTCGCCGCGGTACTATTATATGTATGTGTATCATGAAACTTAAGTCACGTTATTCAAATAGGCGTATTTGTTTAGTTTCACTATGGAGTAACTTCTACTTTAATTTGAGTGAATATTTGAATACGGGTTGTATTCAAAATAATGGTGTATGTATAAACACATTCATGAATATGTTTTCATCACTACATAGTATAAAACAAAGTCGCTTTCTCTGTCCCTATGTCCCTATGTTTGCTTAAATCTTTAAAACTACGCAACGGACTTTGATGCAGGTTTCTTTAATAGATAGAGTGATTCAAGAGGAAGGTTTTTATGTATAATAAATGCCTAATATAGTATGGAAACACTGTTAATTTTCGAGGTTTCTAATGTGATGTAGCAAATAAACACATTTTTTGCGCTTACAGTGCAAACGCTGGTTGCACCCTACGAGATAGATCAAAATAATGTACTACAGTATTGTACACCTTAAAAAGTACTACAATAAAGTCCGTGACGGTATATGTCTATCTCTTAGGGATAACCCACATTAACCATTTTTAATTCCTTTCTTTTTACGAGAAATAATGGCTTATTTACGAAGTGATTTTAAGCAATACAGAATGAATCCATATACATTTAAGTAAATTAAATACATTGTGCATTTAATATAGATCAAAATGGCCCGTTACAGTATCTAATTTAAATGAATATATTCGAAGATATTACAGATTTGAAATGCACGAATCGTGTCGTCGGCGGGGGCATCTGAAATCCACCCGTGCGAAGCCGGGGCGGGTCGCTAGTTAATCTATACAAATAAATAAAACTTGAATGTCTGTTTGTAATATTAAAATAACCGCTTTTTACAAGCTTTTTATTAACTTGCAATGTATGTATATATGCTTGTATGTTCGGGTGGAATCCTGCAACTCAATTTTGAAGCAGATATCTTCAACCGATTTTGCTGAAATTTTGCCAGCATATGTATACAGCGTGACAATACAATATTATAAAGGCACAGCTGATCTGACGCTGGAGCTGGAAGGTGGATATAAGAACTCTGCAAAGAAACGTCGCAACATCATCGAGCTTGTTTTTAAAAAGCTTTTTAATTTAAATTATTACTCAATGCGTCCAGCAGTAGAATGTTAAAAGCTGTTGATAGAATAGAATAAACTTTATTTTGCAGCAGTAATATATATATATATATATATGTCGGAGACACAAGAATAAACGAGAACATGAATCACAGATACAGCAAATCTGGACTATAGCCAAACACTAATCACTACTAAACGGATACGAATTAACTTAAACACCATCAGCAATCCCCCATGAGGGGATTGGGGCAACGCTCACCCCTCCGCGATGCCCTGTGGAATTCGCCACCTAGGCTAGTAATTCCCCCACTGATAAATATCGCCTCATACACACAATATAAAACACAGAGATACAATAAATCACAAATCAAATAATATATGGTCGTCGCGAGATCTGAAGAGAACTGTGTCCTGTTTCCGATCGCGCCGCTTTATATAGACTGTTCCGTAGTGTTCGATAGAGGCAAATGTTTGTATCACTTTTATTATTCGGATACCCTCATTCCGACACGGCCGTCCTGACGTATTACACGTCCTCGTGTGATGTTGAAGGCAGTACATCATCATCATCGTTATCCGCAGAAAAGTAAGAGATTTTTGTGTTGTTCGGCCACTCCTGACCAAGGACATTGGGTACATTATTACAGTTTATCTTCTGTGGAACAACTTCATTTAGGACATTCTCATAAAATAGGCTTTTCGTTATCAAATCTGAATGCTAATAGACTTCTCGCTACATACTAAATTAATAACACCAGTAAGTAGTATCGCAACAGTCACCTCACCATTTATCGCGTTACACATTTTTGGATTATTATTATTAACAATATCTCATCATCATCATGGCCTCTTATTCTACCAATTTCACTTTTCAATGGCCACCTCGCCTTTCAGTGGCCACCTCGCCTTTCAGTGGCCACCTCGCCTTTCAGTGGCCACCTCGCCTTTCAGTGGCCACCTCGCCTTTCAGTGGCAACCTCGCCTTTCAGTGGCCACCTCGCCTTTCGTAAAACTTAACTAAACTTTAACAACCACCACGCTGATAGGATATCTCATATCTCATTATAGAGACTACTCGCCACACAATTACAACTCAATTTCATTCCATTGCATCAGCATTAATTAACCCTTGATTATCATCATCAACATCAATAGGGACTTTATCTACAGGGATTTTCCTCACTATTATCAATGCCAGACAAATCTACCTCCTCGGGTATATCACTTAAAGGAAACTCTCGTATACGAACGCAAGCGCATTCGTAGATTCTGTTACTAGTTAAAGATTTCAAAGTATAACGATCGCCATCGAGCAACTCTACAATTTTAAACGGTCCTTTATACTTAGGATTTAACTTTGTCTAATTTCTTTCTTAACTTTGAATCAAAACTAAGTTACTGAGATCAAACTTTACTAATTTACACTTTCCCTATCAAATGTCACATACGTGTGACAGACACATACGAGTGAGTATCTCTCTCACTCTGCCATATCTGACCTCACTGTCTATTCTGTCTCAATAAAACAGTACACTACTGAACAGCAAAAGAAAACAGTAACATCATTATTAAAATCAAAACAACATAAAATAAGAACTTTAGTAATTGACTACTGCTGCAAATTCTCAAAGCAATCAAAATAAATAGTATCGTAGGTCATCCCTGTGACCACCACAAGTGTAACAGTTAGTTATCCCTTGTGACTCCCACACGTGTATCTGCTAACTACATAGACATGCCAGCTACAATCACCCGCTGCTGATGAGATAGCTGACACCAAATAGAAGTCCGACCAGTTTTTTTTTTATCTTTACTGAAAATATCGACATTTCATCACAAAATAAAAAAACGGTAATTATAATTCGAGTCACAACTATCTCAAATTGGTCAAAATAATAATTAAAAAAATGTTAATAGCTACAATCAAAGATGAATCCGCCTCAAACTAAAAATCACATCACAATCATAAATTTAAAATTGAATAAATAAAAAAAACCCCTTATGCAGCATCAGGTCGAAGTTATCAATTACACAATTGTCATTTTACGATTATACTGGCACGTTTTGCAGACATTCGGTTATTCTTCCCCACTTTTACCCCCATAACTTTTTAAAGGACTCAACCGATTTTCATGAAACCTGTCTAAGAACACTCGCACGTAACTCACCTTTCATACAAAAAAATCTAAATTGAAATCGCTTCATGCGTTCGCGAGCTACGGTGCCACAGACAGACAGATATGTCAAACTTATAACACCCCTCTTTTTGCGTCGGGGGTTAAAAATAAGAAATAAATTTAAACAATAAACAAACAGCATGTGCAGAACGGGTAATTCAATCCACCTCCATCACAGATATTCTGCTATGATATAATACTACACTATACTTCCGAAATCGTCTACCTTTGTAACGATGTCACCATTAGAAACGATCTTATTATTTAAAAAAACTATTCTTTTCGAAAACAGATTCTCATCCTTTTCTTTAAATAATTATGTCGCTTGAAGTACGATTGCTGTACACTACATGAAACAATAACCACACTGAATAAACCTGGATTAAAACTGTACATAGAATTTCGATGCTACAATAAGTGCGGGCATTACCTACCCTCAATAATGTTACTGCACAATATTGTCCATTTTTGAATTAAAATCACTTTTACTTATTCCACTATTTTATTTTTGTTTACACAAAAATCAACAATCAATCAAACAATCGAAAGTATAAATTACACAATATTGTCGTTTGCCTATTAATTCATCTGACAGAACTTATCTTATTAAAGAGCACTCAGCACAAAATAAAAATAGTACGACTCACCGGATTGTTGGAGTTGTCCGTACATACCGGTTACTTCCCAGTAATCGATGCGTTGCTTTTACTACCGCACGCTGCCGCTGTTGTAGGCCGCACGTCTCACAAACCGTTCGTACGCGAATGGCTATACCGACACTTTGACACTATGTGAGCGTTCTCGCTTACAAAAATTTAACAAATGACACCTCGTACGATTTTCAAGCGGAGGGTATTCGACCGCTCGCCGCGACTGACGATCCGTTACACTCTCAAACATTGTGGGCAAATGAGATTCAGATCTCACTTCTGATGTCGGAGACACAAGAATAAACGAGAACATGAATCACAGATACAGCAAATCTGGACTATAGCCAAACACTAATCACTACTAAACGGATACGAATTAACTTAAACACCATCAGCAATCCCCCATGAGGGGATTGGGGCAACGCTCACCCCTCCGCGATGCCCTGTGGAATTCGCCACCTAGGCTAGTAATTCCCCCACTGATAAATATCGCCTCATACACACAATATAAAACACAGAGATACAATAAATCACAAATCAAATAATAGATATGGTCGTCGCGAGATCTGAAGAGAACTGTGTCCTGTTTCCGATCGCGCCGCTTTATATAGACTGTTCCGTAGTGTTCGATAGAGGCAAATGTTTGTATCACTTTTATTATTCGGATACCCTCATTCCGACATATATATATATACGTATACGTATTCATTCAATTGATATATATATATATATATCAATTGAATGAATACGTACATGACATATGGCCTTATCGCTAAAAAGCAATTGTTTTCCAAGCAACCTTGGGATGGAAAAAATGAACTGTGAAAAAAGTGAATTCATGTATTTGATAATGATGATGAACTTTCTAATTATTATTCATGTTATCATACTATTCATACTACATGTAATTTTAGACATAAAAGTCCGAAAATAGAGATCTATATAATTCTTTATTTCTTAAATCAACTTCTTATAAAATTTAGTTTGAAGTTTTTTATTGCTATAAATTTCTTATACGCTCCATAGCATCGTTATAATAATTATAACATTTTTATTTCAACTTATGACCTTATAGGAATGAAAGTCAATATATTATTAGAAAAGTAAAACTTGTCTTCATTTTACTTTGTAGATTTGAATAATAAATAAGTAAGCTGAAATAACAATCATGAATATTTTTACCCGACTACGGCAAAGCCAAAGGAGGGTTATGATTTTGACAGGCTACGTATGTATGTATGTATATATGTTCATTTGTTCCCTCATAGCTACTTAACTACTTATTAGAACTGGACAAATGAGGTATTGTTAGAAGCGTCTTAATTATCCGCTAGTTATAGGCTATATGAAGTTTCACTGAATCTAATGTAGCGCCCTCTAGCCGACATAAAGTACTGTATTAAAAAATTAATTTGAGATATATATGCCGTGTTTGGTATCATTGGAAAGGGCGTGTACATTTCAAATATATATATATATATATACTATATATTAATACCGGCACCAAAACATTTTAAATAAAAAAAAGTAAAAACTAAAACCCAACTACGACAAAAAACGACGCTGAAAAAGTATAAAACAAAATACCCTTGAAAAGCCGTAGTCACACGTTACATAGAAACGCACCATAACACTTTAACAACGTTTGACTACGGCTTTTCAAGGGCATTTTGTTTTATACTTTTTTATATGTATAGCGGTTAGTGGTAGACTGCCTCGTTGGTCTAGTGGTTAGCGTAAGCGACTGCAGATCAAGAGGTCTCGGGTTCGGTTCCTGGGTCGGATTGCTGTTGATTTTTTCTTACAAGAAATTCTTAATAGCAGCCCGGAATATGGAAGATGGCGGTGTTTCCCAAACGTGCCTCGGAGAGCACGTTGAGGCGTCGGTCCCGGTTGTCATGAACATCTATGGCAACCGGTATGGAGAAGTAAGTGCCCTCAAATATACTGACAACTATTTCAACCTTCGAATTCAGTTCACCCTCAGGGTTGCAGAGGTCCGATGCCAGTCGCTCGCTGTAAAAACTGATATTCAGGTAAAACCGGTTGAACTATAGCCGACCTCAAATCTTAGGAGCAATAAAGGCTAGGAAGATGATGATAATAGCGGTTAATGGTTGTGACAGAAAGCTATGTTAGAAAGCTAAGCTAAGAAGCTAGTTGGATTCCATTAACACACAGAACAAATAATTGTGTTATAATTTGATCTATGTTTCCCTGTATTAAATATATGTGTATGTTTATTAGAAGTCTAGTTATGAGAGTATAGAGTCGATTCATTTAAAAAAGTTTATTGAATTTGGGAACGCCGAAAGATAAAGATGGGTCGACCACATGAAACCATCGGTCTTCAAATTTTTCAGTTATAACATGTTAAGACAGGTCGACCTCTCTAGTTGCAATCCTGGTGCTAACCACTATCATTAGACATATTTATTTACTAGCGACCCGCCCCGGCTTCGCACGGGTGGATTTCAGATGACCCCGCCGACGACTCGATTCGTGCATTTTAAATCTGTAATATCTTCGAGTATATTCATTTAAATTAGATACTGTAAAGGGCCATTTAGATCTATATTAAATGCAATGTATTTAATTTACTTAATTGTATAAGGATTCATTCTGTATTTCTTAAAATCGCTTCGTATATATAAGCCATTATTTCTCGTAAAAAGAAAGGAATACAAAATGATTGTTGTGGGTTATCCCTAAGAGATAGACATATACCGTCGCGGACTTTTTTATATTTCTTTTTAAGGTGTACAATACTGTGGTACATTATTTTGATCTATCTCAGAGGGTGCAACCAGCATTTGCAACGTAAGCGCAAAAAAGTGTTTATTTGCTACATCACATTAGAAACGTCAAAAATTAACAGTGTTTTCTTACTATATTATGCATTTATTATACATAAAAGCCTTCCTCTTGAATCATCCTATCTATTGAAGAAACCTGCATCAAAATCCGTTGCGTAGTTTTAAAGATTTAAGCATACATAGGGATATAGGGACAGAGAAAGCGACTTTGTTTTATAGGTACTACTATGTAGTGATGATACGTATAAAAAGTACGTACGTACTAGCAGTACAGACTTAGCTTAGTTTCAACAATTGACATGTTTTATTATCCCAAAGTCCTAGTGGCCGCATGTTCCACTAGAATGTATGTAGATATCCTACTGAGAAAATTGTGATATTGAATCTTCTGTGTGTTATAAAACCCAGTCTCCTACGCTCAAAGTCAGCTCTGAAAAGCGTAGAAATCTACAGAAGGAAAGAAAATAATTAACGTGGAATATCTATTTTTTTACCTTACATACTTTTGATAGAGAAACGTTAAAAAGTATACCCAGAACTCAGTCTTACAGGCAAAAGCGAAGAAATACAAAAGGACAACTGATTAATGTTAAACCTCTTTCTACGGATATTTTTACTTACTCTTATCCTGAAGTATATTCTTGAACCAAAACACACTTTCTTTTACAAACACGTTTGATATATTCGAGCTTTTGTAGGCTCTCGGCGTAACAAACAAAAAGGGAAAGTTTTCCGAACCAATACATAATCCACTTGTCTGACAAATGTAGGGTTGAATTCATTTTATCGGCATCTTCCTTGTACATAAAATATTTATATGGTATTTCGTAATACATCCTTGACAGCTCTGATTGAACACCAGTTCGTATATGCATTATATATACGTTATCGCTTTAATAAAATTTCTGTGTATTAATTGGGATGCTACGGGTGATGTGATATTAAATTTCGGGGGAAAACCAATTAACTTTGTTCAGACAAAATGAATTTAATTACACATTGTTTTCTCTGTTTTTTTATGTACTTACCCATTTAGCTATCAATCAACTTGACACCGACGCAGCTTGATACATTACTATTTTTCATTGCATAAGGCAAGCTTATAGCCCTTTACACCACCTACTGATAAAGTCTCTGATTATTATGAACTAATCTGTCAAATAACTACAGATTTTGGTTTCACAAGTGTTTAGGTGGAAACATATATGACAGATACACATATGTAGGTGTATCAGCAACTTTTATCTGTCAAATAATGTTTTTATATATATAATAATAATAAAATATTATATAAATAATTTATCAGATAATAAATACGTCATCAGATACAATTGACACTTTATGGGAAACTGATGAAACTGGACTTTAATGTCGTAATTAATTTCTTTACCACCTTTGAGTGACACGTAGCTGTATGTAGCGGGTGTTAATTTTGAACTAGTTAGATGATATATATATTATTTATTATATATTTTATCGTACTTTTGTTTTTTTCCTTAAAAATAAATCTATAACCGTCTTCCTTCTGTCCTATGTATATTACAGCAATTAGTAATTATAGCTTATTTAACTTTGCTCTTTCACTGAGCTGACACCCCAATCTAACCCATCGCCATTACGAGCGGTTATTAAACGCGAAGAGCCCTTACGAATATTTAATTTCGAAGGTGAAGGAAATTATTCAATAGTCAAGTGTGCTACCGAAATGCTTCTGAATTAAGCGGCAATTCATCTTCTGTAAAACCTATTATCAAACCTTAAAGATATATGTTTCTTTCTTTCTTTATTTTTACTTTAAAAAGACAACTCCCGCACTAGGAATAAATCCTGTGTCGCGGGGGACTTTACAAACATACATGAAACGGACACAAAGAACACCCAGACTCAGAACAACACTTTGTGAGATCCACAAATTGTTGTCCTACGTGGGATTTGAACCTACGACACTTGGCGAAGTAGGAAACGGCGTGGTGACCGTTAAACCACTAGGCCAAACGTGTAGTCGAATATTTTTAAGGTACTTTTAATGAGAGTGTTAAAAATTATATAGAAGAGGCTTTTGATTTACGTCATGATTTCTGAAAGGAAAGCGACTTAGAGAAAGACAAGATTATCCAAATGTAATATTGTTTTTCTTCTTTGAGTGAGAGTTCTAGCCCTAGGAGAGTACCAAAGTTAGAAAAAAAAATTAAGCATAATAATTTAAGTCATTCAATATTAGAGACCAGATAATGTTAACAGATCATCTGTTTCAGCTTGGATGAGGTATGACAGTGATTCTAGTGTCACTTTTGTACCCATAGCAGGTTTTATGTAAAATTTCATGATCATTTGCCAAATGACAAGAAAATTAGATTTAGATCGGATTAGGAATTATGTTATGTTAATACATACTATTTGTATGGGCTAACATAATGAGTTCCCTCTAAGTTGTAAATGGGCTCAACTCAAAGTACTGTTATGTATTTAATGTATCTGTACGATTTATATTTATTTATTAGCTTGAATTTCCTTACTACATTTGGTGTTTATTCTGTTTATGTGTTTATCCTATGTATATATATATTTTTTATGTGATACTACACACATCAAAAGTGTCTAGGGATCAAGCATTTTTATGCGGATTTCTTGAGATTGAGATGTGGCTTTGGCCCTGGCCTGCTCAGTCGCCAGACATGAACCCGATTGAGCATGCATGGGATATGCTACAGAGAAGAGCTCTGCCGAATATGGAGGGTATCCAGTCGCAAGAAGACCTTTTTTTGTTGTTGCAACGAACATGGGCGGCCATTCCACAGCGTGTTTGGATGAACTCATTTTGAGTATGCCAAACCGATGTTCTTGTGTTGTTAGTGTTCGCGGTAGAAACACGAATTATTAATTGTTTAAGTTACCTAATAAAATTTTAAAGAAAACTGTTATTTCAGTCTTTTTTTCGAACTTTAATGTAAGTGGTTCAAATGTCAAAAATCCTTTTATTAGGAAAATGGCAAATTTCTTTATTAATGCAAAGGTGACTTGGTTTATCGTTACTGTGACAAACGAAAACACTTTATTTGATGAATCCTTAAAGAAAATTTTAATTAATATCAATCAGGAGAAAAGTTATTGCAAAAATATATGTTGATCCCTAGACACATATGTTGATCCCTAGACACTTTTGATGTGTGTATATTAATTATAGGTAGTAGATACTATATTAATTATAGGTAGTAGAGCCACGCTGATTTCAGCACGAACGGGCGGCTCCACCGGGGCGGTACTACCCTCGAACAGAAAATCAACGTAATGTTCTCTAATCTATGTGTTAATGACAGCGTTCGTGTTATGCATAAGGCATTCGTTGGTGAGTGCAAGATCGGAGGCCCAAATAGTCTAGTCAACAAGTTCCATACTTGTTGACTAGACTAAAAGATGCAGAAGCATCACTAGGCCGCCATGGTGTGGGTCGCCATGCTGCATTGTCTGCATTCGCAATGAATATGGTGACCACCACTCTTGGATTTTGCTAATGCTTTCCATTAGGCAGAGTAGAGTCATTTAGGCGGGCCATACATAAAAAAGAAAAAAAATAAGTGTTAGGTGTAAGGACCGCGTTTTATGGTACAGGCCTCCTCCAAACATTGTAAATTCCAATTGTAACAGTGCTTCCTGGAGTATTCTGTAGTTGCGTCATAATAGGCTTGGTATTCTCTAATTTTTTGAACGCTTAGTTATATTTCATTTTCTTATGAATTATTCTGTAGAGTTTACTAAGGTTTTGCTTTTTTTCTCTAGTTTTATTTTTCCTGTTTTTTAATACTTATTTTTCAGCTTTCACTAACATTATCTGTTCAGTTATAATTTCTTGATTTTTATCCTTTATTTTAGAGAAGCCTCTTAGTAAAAATGTCTCTATATTCTTGTTAAATCGTTTTACGTTCTTATTTTCACAGTCAGATAGGCATGGTGGCTCTAAATTTAATATTTCTCTATCCATGTTTGGCTTACACGTGTAGTTAGCTCGAAATTTCTTGTTCTTGTCCACTTTATTTTGATTCTAACCATTGTATGATCGCTGGGGTGTACTAACTTGCTTAGTAGGTACTTATACGTATTCTACTTGTTTTGTGATATTTGTAGCTATTATGTCAATTTCGTTTATTGCTTTTCCGTCTGGTGTCATCCAGGTCCATCGGAGTTTATAAGATTTTTTTAATAGAGTATTTGCTATTTTTAATTTAAATTGAAGACAGAAGTTCATTAATGTTTTTCTGTTTTATCTGTTTCCATAACCGTATTGTCCCAATATTAGTTGCTCATTTTCTTCGCTGTGACCAATTTTTGCGTTCATATCCACTATAAATATAGTATATTTTGTGAATTTTTGTATAGCTTTATTTAGATCGGAATATGAATTTTCTATATCTCTATCACTGCCTTTTTTGGTGGGCAAAAGCTTGAATTACAAAGAAGCAATTTCCTTGTATTTTTACTTGTAACAGAGTAACTCTATCAGATATAGCGATAAAATCTTGCACTTCTGTTTCTTGTTATTTCTTCACTACGAAGTCAACTATCTGTATGATGACAGATCAGCCAAAAAGATTGCATCGCACCGATTCTGAAAGGATCCGATACAAAGGAGCAAACCATGCAGTTTAAAAGTACTGTCAAGAGAAGGAAAACTTTAAACAAACCTTAGTCCAACCCAATAACCAGCATGGTATAGTAACCCAAAATCTTTTTTCTAAGAAGAGGCTCATTTCCACCAGTAGATGGCTGGTGGTGATTGTATGGACCCAACGGGGACTGTGAGGGGGAGACGCGGGCTGCAACAGGAAAAGCACGCCGCCTACCAAAAACTTTTTGTCATTCAGCTTTCGTCTTACGGACTCATTAGATCGTTTTCTTACATATTAGAATATTATACTTTGCTAAGGAGGGAAGTGGACTTATAATATTTCCAACTCCTCCAGTTTTTCTTCTGACAGTTTTATTTTTTCCTGGGACTTCCCGAGTGTCATAACTCGGTGTGATCGTTGGTCATCGTTGTTGATCCTGGTGTACAGGAGTTACAGTGGTGTGGTGTGTGGGCGGGATTAGTCAAAACAAAAAAATATATATTACAATATTATATAGTACAGAATCAGCGGCCTTTCTTCTAATTCACTTATATCAAGTCAACAGTGATGATTATATGCTTATGTAATGTTAGAGTTTTATATAACTCGTTTCATTAGGAGTTGAGTAGTTAGTATGTGCAAGTATCGATTAAAAGTCAAACGTGAAAGCCAACATGAACTATAACCGTTAATCACTGACACGAACACTGGTTTGAATCTACTATTTTTAAACGACGATTAGCTGCCAAGGCCTTCAAAGCTGACCAAACGTCAGTCACAAGTGAATTCTACTATTTCGTTCGAAAATTATTACTGATATTTTTTTTTTTTTTTATGTATGGCCCGCCATAATGACTCTACTCTGCCTGATGGAAAGCATAAGCAGAATCCAAGAGTGGTGGTCACCATACTCACTGCGAATGCAGACAATGCAGTATGGCGACCCACACCATGGCGGCCTAGTGATGCTGCTGCATCTTTTAGTCTAGTCAACAAGTATGGAACTTGTTGACTAGACTATTTGGGCCTCCGGTCTCGCACTCACCAACGAAACACGACAGCACGATCGCTGTCATTTTACGTTGATTTTCTGTGCGTGTGTGATTCTGTGATATGATCAACGAATATGGTTTTGTAGGTACTTTGGTAGTACCTACTTATATCGTGTTATTCGAAGTAAATAAAAGAGTTCAACTCACTGTTATTATAATGTATTTATCCAGCACACGAGAAATAGACAGAAGGTACATTAGGTAGAAATTTGTAGGCACAGCACATATTATAGTTTAAGCAGGCAGCAGATAGACAGTTCAAGATTAGCACGAGAGATCACTAGATATGAAGGCAGTATATAAATAATATTTAAGCACTAGTTCAACAACATAAAAGCGGTACATAAGGTTTAGGTGAACAAGCGTGCAGTCGGCGTCGATAACGAATTCAGACTGTTTGAGACGGCGCACGCGCAAGGATTGCCGGTGCGTATCTCGGTAGCTATGCATTTACATAGCATAGTGAAAGAGACATGTCGATAAAATTTATCGGCAAACATATAAACAAACCGATATGTATCGCTGTGAAATGTAATATTTATTTATGATGTACTTATATTATAAACGTGTGTGTTAATGATGTATATATTTTATGAATAATATTTTTAGTGTAGAATAAGTGTAAATATTGTAAATACATAATAATATATAATCTATGTGTTAATGTTTAGTGTATTTAGTTACGTGTGTAACTTGTAGTAAAATAGATCAATTAAAGTAGGGGGTCTCTACAGTTTTTTATAAATTTGTGCTAGATTTATTTTATTGGTGTTATTGACTTGAATTTATTGTATACAATAAAAAGTTTAAGAAATTATAATACGACTACGTGAAAACTTAAAACGATAAAATATACCTACATAGCCTTTATCGTGAATCTATTGACAATAAATTGGTTCAGTAGTTTAAGCGATATGGTGGAACATTTATACATAAACATAGGAAAAAAGCTAGCTAAAAAAACATATATCATATTAGCTTTTGTCTGCGATTCCGCTCACGTATTTGTCGTTTATGGCAGAAAATAGTAACCTATTTCCTTCCTCAAGAATCGAAGGATCTCCATTGTTAATTCCATCCAAATCGGTTTAGCAGTTTAGAGGTAAAAGCGTAGCAGACAGACAGAATTTACAATATTAGTATGGATTAGAATTACGAATATGTTCAACCGTACTTTATTTCGGCCTATATATGCGCTTATGATCATAGTGAGAATCCATCAACGTTAGGGAATTGTCTCTGACATCATAATATCCGACTCTTGCGTGCAAGGTCATGGTCAACGGGGCCAAATGCGGAGCTAAGGGTTAAAAATATCTCACCTACTTTTAACTTTTGTTCAATTTTATGACCTTTACCATTTACTAAGCGTACCATATGTGTTTTAAAGTAAATTGGAGTAATTGCCTTTTTTATATTTAGAATAGGGGGCAAACGAGGAGACGTATCGCCTGATAGTAAGCGATTACCACCGCCCATGGACACCCGCAACACCAGAGGCGTCACGAGTGCGTTACCGGCCTTTGGGGGATGGGGAAGGGGATGGGGATGGGGGAGGGGTTGGGGTATGGGCCTCCGGTATCCTCACTCACTTGGTGAAACATAGCTCAAGCGCTGTTTCACACCGGTTTTCTGTGAGGCCGTGGTATCACTCCGGTCGAGCCGGCCCATGCATGCCGAAGCGTGGCTCTCCCTCTTGCAAATAGAAAGTATGATAGCCTTTGTTCATTTAAATTTAACAAATAGTATAAAATAAACGAATGATCATTATAGTAGTCACATATTATAATTTGGGATAATAGTATTTAATTTTGCATGGTCAGTTTCAGTGTATCACATAGTTTTATTTATTTATTTTTTTGACACACAACGCCACCTAGTCACAAACTAAGCAGAGTTTGTGCTATAAAGGTACTTTTTTCTTTGGAAATACATACATATTACAAATAGAAAACACCCAAATTCCGAAACATAAAAATGACGATTACACAAACGTTTGGTTTCGGGATTTGTGTGCTTCCTGAGTCTATTTATGTGTGATGTTAAACGCTTCAAATATAAAAAAATACATACATGCAGCAAGAGCTTTTAAATTATAATCTACCAAATATTTTTATCTAACTTGGTTATCTAGTCCTACAGGAAATTCAAAAAGTTTACAGAAATTTTGTACAACATACCAATGTTATAATATTTTGTTATAATGGATAAACGTTTTTGATTTATAAAAATTAAGCTGACTTAGTTTGCTTCTACGTCTCTGAAAAGGAAAAAGACCCATACTGTCAGCCTACTTAGAATCTTCTGCGTCATTGGGCCTCCGGTTTCGCACTCACCAACGCAACACGACAGCACGAAGAGCCTACAGACATAAAATCCATACTTATATTATAAATGCGAAAGTAACTCTGTCTGTCTGTCTGTCGGTCCTGCTTTCACAGCCAAACCGCTGTACCGATTTCAATAAAATATGACGATACTCTGATTCTTGAGGAAGGACATAGGCTAATTTTTGCTGAGATAACCGAAAAACACGAGGGCGGAGCCACGCGCAAAAGCTAGTCAGATATATTTCGATATATAATTTTTAATAAGTACATACATAGTACATTTTAATGACTATATGTATTATATATAATTCTCGTGTCACGTTGTTGCACATGATGACTTCCCAAAATATCTAACCGATTGTCGCATTTTTTTTAAATGTGTTTTGCTGGTATGCCTTAGATAGTAAAGTTAACATCACGCTTAGACCAATAGCAGTCGGCTATGATTGCAAAGAAACACATACGAAGTTGCGTGGGCTAGCTAGTTGAACTACACACATCAAAAGTGTCTAGGGATCAAGCATTTTTATGCGGATTTCTTGAGATTGAGATGTGGCTTTGGCCCTGGCCTGCTCAGTCGCCAGACTTGAACCCGATTGAGCATGCATGGGATATGCTACAGAGAAGAGCTCTGCCGAATATGGAGGGTATCCAGTCGCAAGAAGACCTTTTTTTGTTGTTGCAACGAACATGGGCGGCCATTCCACAGCGTGATTTGGATGAACTCATTTTGAGTATGCCAAACCGATTCTTGTGTTGTTAGTGTTCGCGGTAGAAACACGGATTATTAATTGTTTAAGTTACCTAATAAAATTTTAAAGAAAACTGTTATTTCAGCCTTTTTTTCGAACTTTAATGTTAGTGGTTCAAATGTGAAAAATCCTTTCATTAGGAAAATGCCAAATTTCTTTATTAATGCAAAGGTGACTTGGTTTATCGTTACTGTGACAAACGAAAACACTTTATTTGATGAATCCTTAAAGAAAATTTTAATTAATATAAATCAGGAGAAAAGTTATTGCAAAAATATATGTTGATCCCTAGACACATATGTTGATCCCTAGACACTTTTGATGTGTGTACATCAGATTCGTGATTTGGAACACAGATATCGTGGTCGGAGACTATTACATTTTCTGCTTTCTTTTTATTACCTTAAAAAACTTTTTTCCTAAGCGTATTTTAAGATAAGTAGATTATACTACTTGTCTAGATGATGTTCCCCCAGAACATTTTCGTCGTTAAGTGGTGAGCAAACTCCTTGATTAACTGTCACTAATTGTTAATGAGGTGGATCAGGCCGTATTACGTTTTCAGTAAGAAATTTTGGCGTATATTGTTAAAAAAAGTCCTACTTACTTACTCCAATTAATTTATAATAAACTTGTTAGAGTGAGACAACGAATCATTTTAATAAATTAAATTTTCATCGTATAGTGCTTCTCTTTAAGAGCATTCTGTTACAAAAAGTAAACTTTTCTTGCACTCATCGATTGGGTTCTTCCTTCCTGTGCCGAGCGGTTAAAACCTGGAACTCACTACCAGCGCACGTGTTTCCCTCCCACTATGATCCCGGGTCCTTTAAGCGGGGCGTGAAAAAGCATCTCACTAGGCCGCCATAGTACTGGTCACCAGGCTGCACTGTCCTTGTTCGCATTGAGGATGCTGACCTTGTGCTTTCCATCAGGCGGGGCAGAGTCATTTTGGCAGTTCAAATATAAAAAAAACGTTTGGCACTCGGGGACTGCCGCGGTAAAGCTATTGCATAGCATTTTTTATCAGCTTATGCAATTATAATTATTTATGCTGTATGTATAATATTGAGAATGAAAAATACTAAACTATTAAATTATTACCAACGTCGTCACTACATGGCATTGATCACTTTTTTTAAGTAGTAGGTTTCGTTACACAGCATACTATAAAAGTTTTAGACTATTCCTAACAATGTCTTCGTCCTTGAACGGGTTGTTTTATTCACATTTTTTTTTTTTCTTAGAACATGTATACTTACGGAGCACACATGCGGTGAGTGTGGCATTATAAAGATATGATAGATACCTATACACCTATATACTTTCTCATAAATAGCTGCTTAAGCCGGACATACACGTTCAAGTATACTTGCGTAAACCCACACTGTTTTGTCTGTGAGACAGACAAACAGATTTAAGAGCAGATCATCAACGAATCTGTCGACAGATTCGTTGATTCGTCGTTCGGATCAGCTCGTCTCAATCCGTGCGAGCTTCGGGTGTCAGGTTTTATTTTCGTTACGTTACGGAATTTCTTGATTCGTTCGCCGCGCTCAAAGGCCTCAAAACCCTATAAAAGCTGCGGCGATAAAAGCTATGCAATAGCTTAAAAAAGTTTTTAACGGTCAAACTCTATTAAAATGTGAAGTATACTTTGTAGTTATGAATATTTTTTAACTACCCGCATACATCTTTGTTTGGATTTCCTAGGTAGGTGGTCCTACTGGTGGTTATCTTGGCCTGCCTGCTTTTGCCAGTGTGATAGATGGCCTCACCTGTCAAAACCCATGTTTGTGTTCAAGGAGGACGAAGATAGTTTTGCAATATCCGACGCCTGAGACATCTGCCGTACCTGCGCAAGTCCCGGGCCCGGTGGACCGGGAGAGTCCTAAACCTATACGCATACTCTAATAACATTTTAAACATGAAATAACTAACTTCAATCAAATTTGATATGGAGATACCCCCACCATCCTCATAAGGAAAAACTACGTGTGAGGAGCCAAGGATAATAATAAATAAATATTTCGAACCTTTAACACACAGCGCCATCTAGTCCCAAGCTAAGCAGAGCTTGTGTTATGGGTACCAGACAACTGATTATATATATAGACTAGCTGATCCGGCGAACTTCGTACCGCCATATTTATGACCCACGTAACATCGTTTACGTTTTTGTGAATCTAAACCATTCCCAGATCCCCTTGAACACACACAAAAAATTTCATCAAAATCGGTCCAGTCTTTTTTGTGAATATAAACCATTCCCAGATCCCCTTGAACACACACAAAAAATTTCATCAAAATTGGTCCAGTCGTTTAGGAGGAGTTCAGTCACATACACACGCACACAAGAAATATATATATTAAGATTAAATTATACATAGAAAACATCCAAACTCCGAAACAAATATTTGTAGATCTACAAACATTTGGTCCGACTCAGGAATCGAACCCAAGACCTCATGATCAGCAGTCGCACACGCCAACCGCGAGACCAACAAGGCAGTCATTTAGCAAAGAGTAGTTTCTTAAAATGTAGTAGTTTATAAGTTTATAGTATTTCCTACGTGTATTACGAATGAATATACGTACTACATTACGTATAATCGCGTGCTGCCACAGATATATATATGTATTATTATTTTTATTAAATAGGGGGCAAACGAGCAGACGTATCACCTGATGGTAAGCGATTACCACCGCCCATGGACACCCGCAACACCAGAGGTGTCACAAGTACGTTGCCGGCCTTTAAATTTTTTTTTAAACCCATCTCTCATCGCACAAAAATAACTGGATTTTTTAGAACGCTTTTACTGAGAATTAGGTTAGTGGAACATTAAAAAAGGCACAAGCATGTACTGAACATAGTTTTATCTTACTCAGCTCGGCTTTTTTATTCCCCGGCAGACCGGCTGGTGGTTGAAAAGTTTTAAAATTCTGAACTGTCTTGAAATTTAAAAGTACGTTTTTAACTATATCAAAAAAGCACAAGTTATTTGGTCGATAATAATAAATTTCTATGTATTGTGTAAGTTGGATCTCTCCGGTTTGAAGTACTTCTGATATGCAATCGAAAAACATTAGTTTAAAAACCCCACGGGAATAATTTTGTGTATCCTGTAATGATGAAGTAATAAACAAGCGTGTGTTTCGAATTTATGTGTATTTGGTACAAACTAAACACAGTGACTGCTGAGATTTGAGATATCGAAAAACGGACTGTAAGCGGACTGTAAGTTTAGTGATGACAACAAGAGAATCACCACCAAAGTCCAACTTGACTTTCAAAAAAGACAGGCGAAAGAACTAAAGTATATTTTATGAATACCACTTGTCGAAGATATTATTCTTACTATTCTCTAACTGAAATAAATATTTGACTGCTTATTACCGCTGATTCGGTGTATGAGAGGTTGCTTCAAAACACTATGGGTTATAGTAAAATGAACTCTGTCGCCACCACCATGAGGTCTAGAATTGACTGAATGTACTCTTCTGTTTTCCCGAGAAAAGCTATTACTTATATTATTACCAGTTAAAGGCTAATCCTTTATTGGTGTGATAGTTCCTTGCTTTTTTGCAGTTCCCCATATCAGAAAAACTATGTGCAGTTGGAAATAAATAAGTATTTCAGACATCTAACACACAACGCCATCTAGTCCCCAGTTAAGCTGAGCTTGTGTTATGGGTACTAGACAACTGATATAAATACATATATACTTTTTTTTGTAAATACATACATATTATATATAGAAAACACCCAAACTCCGAACAAATATTTGTTGATCATACAAACATTTGGTCTGACCCAGGATTTGAACCCGAGACCTCAAGCACAGCAGTCGCATTCACTACCGCTGCACCACCGAGAGTAAATAATGAAATTGATTTTGAGTCCACGGATGGCGCAGTGGTTTATATTGCGTTAAGGTGTTGAGGGTTCAAATGGGATAACACTTTGTGTGTCCACAAACTGTTATCCTGTTTGTCCGTCTCATGTACGTTTTAAGTCTAATGTGGGTTGAAAATTAAAATATGCTCGTGCGAGTGTTGTCTTTAAAAAAACAAAACATAAACTCTTGTATTCGAAAATTGACTTCCCTTGTGATATTTTTAGAAACAAATTATAGACATTTTCAATATCCTTCCTGTTAAGAGATTTATTTATAAAAGCAATTTTCGTAACGACATTTTCCATCTGTTCAGGACGATGATTAATGACACTTTGAAAGATAAACATACTGTGGAAAGTTAGAAATATCTGCACAAAGTTAAAACTTCGGTCAAAGAATTTATTGTTGAACAAATGTTCCCAAGCTTCTCTTCTTCCCATAACTTCGTTAAAAGCTTCTCAAATAATTTGAATGTTCTGTAAAATGTTTTAACATGTGTAATTATAATCATTCAATGCTTTTAAAATATGTTAATCCTATTCAAATTCCTTATGAGTACGTAGAAACGGACGTGCATTGTGAAGATTTTTTGTAGCGTAATAGGTAGACACAATTTCTTTACCATGGAGTCAATTTTGTCCGTTACCAACTAACTGGAAAGTGTAAGTTAATAGTTAATGGACAATAAAGAAGGCCACATTTAATGGAACAATCTAAAATTGGGCCATGAAAAATTACCTACCTTGTTATTGTTAACATTTTCGTGACCGATACAAATCGGACCACACCTCATTTATCATAATTGAGGAAGTGTTTTCCGATAAATAATGTTCATTTTCTCTTTTTATACAGCATTAAATTTCATGTGGTCACGACCTTTCATAGTTTGAAACAACTTTTGCTTTTATAAGCCTAGTAATAGTAGTCTAGTCAGTAAATTCAATCTAAAGATTGGCTGTCACCTCTGGCTGGTCACCCGGTATACTATATTTCTCATATTTTTTGTATCCTATATTGTGTTCATTCATTTATTTATACAAACGATATAAATCAAATAGTGAATGTATAAGATATGAAAGACAACCGAATAAGAAATAAATTCTGTGTCGCGATGGAGTTTACAAACTTACATGAAACGGACACAAAGACACTAAGACTCAACAATTTGTGGATCACACAAAGTGTTGTTCTATGTGAAGTTTGAACCCACAACATTCAGCGCTGTAGAAAGCGCTGTGACCGCTTAAACTACGATGCCATCCGTGTAGTGTTTTAGAACAATATATTTTAAGGTCTTTTGAACAGGCCATACGCTTTTACACTTGCTTTATTTTATTATTATAACTTAGCTTTACATTATTAGTAGGGGATATTATGAGCTCATATAAGCCCGGCTGTCACGGCATGTTAAGAGAAAGTCAGTATGCAACACCAGTAATGTCAGATGATATAGAAGATTCTAGAGGAAAGTAGTCACGCGTGCAAAACTTTATTTCATGTAAATTAAAGTTTAACAAAACAGTCTGACTACTTTCTTTTCGAAGCTTCTATATCGTCTTGATAAAACCTTCTCCCAAATGACATTAGGGTGAAGGAGGGTAAAGAGCTTAAACTGCAGAAGTCAAAGCTATATCATGATAAAGTTTTTCTTCAGAGAACTGGTTTCAATAATGGTGAAATTGAATTGTGGTGCATGACATGGAAACCAGCTCAAATTATTAAATCTAAGAATACAGCTAGATCTTACATAATAAGAACCAAGAATGGTCAAACATTAGTTAGAAATTCAGTCCATACCCGTATATCAGTACACTCCTTTGCTCTTACTGAAAACCAAATTATTATCCCACCACACACTGAAAGTAATGAACCAAACACTGGAAGTAATGAATCATCATCAGCCCGTGCAGTCCAATGCAGGACATAGGCAGAGCGTGGTCTGTTGCTTTTTGCGTTCAGTCACTGCCAGCCCTCTTACGTAAGTCATCATCAAGTAGCCATCTGGCCAGAGGGCGCCCCACACTACGTATGCCAAGACGCGGTTTCCACTCTAAAATACGCTTACTCCAGCGGTTGTCTGTTCTGCGACATACGTGACCAAACACTCCGTAATTAATTCGTGGCATAAGCTTGGTAAAAAATTGAAGTGTAATAGTTTTAAACTAAATGAAAGTAAGATTGATAAGGGTTAATATAACTTCATCCTACATTCTTAAACATATGAAAAGCAAGATCCGGCTCAAACTTGAAGATTTTTTAATGGCCCGTAGAGACGAGGGAAAAGCTAAGACGCTCGTACGATCTTTTCCACAAAAATGATTTTACTGAATGGAATTTTATCAAGTACTTAGCTACTTTTCAGATTTCGAACCCTGTATGGGGTTTTTCCTCGCTACTGTATTTTTACTATATAATACAATAGTGTTTTGTTTTATTTAGACTTGGTTGCTGTTATTTTATTATGTGGAGTTTTTTTTTTGTAAGTAGCTCAAAGATGAATTAATGACAGGAACGTATAACTGATTTTTTATACAAAAAGAAAAACAAGGCTCCATCACAATGAGTAGGTATTATTAGATGGTATGAATTTGGAACTTGTACCGAATTTCACTTTTTACTTGTATTTCTATTGTTATTTTTGGGACAACCTCATCTTAGTCAATAAATATCTGAGAAAAAGGAGTCTTCACTATTCATATTCATTGTACGTTGTATTTTAATTTTTAAATATGATGACAAGGGTGTTATTAAAGCAGTTCCTTAAAAAGTGGACGAGATCCAGTTGTGCATATTTCACATTTGAATGCCTCGTTTGTCTCGCGGTTGGCGTGTGCGACTGCTGATCATGAGGATTCGGGTTCGATTCCCGGGTCGGACCAAATGTTTGTATGATCTGCAAATATTTGTTTCGGAGTTTGGGTGTTTCCTGTGTATAATATGTATGTATTTACAAAAATATTTGTACGTATGTATTTGTATCAGTTGTCTAGTACCCATAACACAAGCTCTGCTTAGCTCGGGAGTAGATGGCGTTGTGTGTTTAATTATTTATTTATATTAATCACCAGAATTTTATATTACGTCACACTAGGTACCTTTAACAAAACAGGAATACACTCGATGACAAAAGTGTTAACCATATTCAATCTTTTCAAAACGAGGTAAAGTGTTATCAAATAAACAGGTCCCAGGCACCCTTTCTTTCTTCTATTGAAATAACACCGCAAGCACATTTATTTAATACATTCCACGACTACAACGTACTTGACCCTTTTTAAGAGCCTCACAGATTCGGTCAGTAAATATATGTATGGATTTAAGGACCCTTTGGATGGTCCACGCACTTCGCTATAAAAAAGTACTTTAGGCATTTTTATTACTATTAAATTGTATATAAGATTTATATTGCTTGGACAGCAATAAAGACCATTGAATAAGACTTTTAGACCTCAAAAAAATTTCGACGATTATGTAAATTCGAGTAAAGAGTTAGCTTCATATTGATGTAAACTATCATAGTGTTTTTGTTTTTTTTTTTATGTTCTGCCCTGCCAAAATGTCTCTACTCTGCCTGATAGAAAGCATGAGCAGAATCCAAGAGTGGTGGTCACCATACTGCGAATGTAGGCAATGCAACAATGCAGCATGGTGACCCACACCATGGCGGGCTAGTGATGCTTCTGCATCATAGAACCTCCGGACTCGCACTCACCAACGAAACTCGAAAGTGCGATCGCTGTCATTTTACGTTGATTTTCTGTGCGAGGTTAGTGCCGCCCCGGTCGAGCCGGCCCGTTCGTGCTGAAATTTACCCCCAAAATTTTATGTTATTTTTCTATTTTTGTGTGAAAATCTTAATGCGGTTCACAGAATACACTTACTTTACTTGCCATGTTTCAACATTATGGGTCTTATAGTTTCAGAAAAAAGTGGCTGTTACATACGGATGGACAGACAGACGGACGGACAGACAGACATGACGAATCTGTAAGGGTTCCGTCTTTTGCCTTTGGCACGGAACCCTAAAAACGGCTCATAATATAAATTTAAACAGAATAAAGTCTCTATAAACTTTTCGAAGAATGTAAAAGTTTTTAATAAAGACCTCTAGTCTTTGTATATATTGCAAACACTTTACGTCTGATCCCCATATATTCAAGCCCTCGTTAGAAGCTTGTCACGTTTATATTACGAAACTGCCTACGCAGATTTCTCGACTACGCCAATGAACAAGTTTTGTCTCGAAATTTTTGGTTCAAATGATATAATTATTCCTCTCAACAGAAGTTAACGAAGAATTGTCAAAGGTTGAATTCACAATTTCAATTACTTTTGCTCTGTTTTTATTACACAGTCACTTGGTCTAAAAAGAGTTTTTTAGATCTTAAAAAGCACAAAATATCGAAGTGTACATCTGGGTCAAACTTATAAGTACTACTTCTGGCTTCGCATATGCCTTGGTAGATCAGAGTGCTTAACTGAGATTCAGTTAGTACCTTAAGTTATTAATTCCAATAATCAGATTTCTACTTTTCCGCCATTCATAGTTTTCGTTAATAAATGTGGTTTTATTTTTGGGGCAGGTATGCAATGCCAATCATGGCACGCTGCTAGCTATATTTGCGCCTAGGCAGAGCCTGGTAAGCGCGATCAACTTCTGTTTGAATGTTACACATTAATAAATTTGAAAGTAACTCTGTCTGACTGTCTGTTTGTAACGCTTTGATCGCTATTGAATGGATGGAATTTCATTAAAATTGATCACTTCATCAATTTTAATAATATTTTTCATGAAGATACTTTGATTCTTGAAAAAGGGCACAGTCCACTCTTTACCGCGATAATCAACATATACGCGGGCAGGATCGCGAGCAAAAGCTTGTACTCAATAAAATAAAGAAGAATCTCCTTTTATTTCTTCTCTTTTTAACAAGTTAAAACTATCTTTAGAAAATATATCCTTACCCAGTTAATTTCCAAGTCTGAACATATTAGATTTATATTATTATTCATAAGTAATAGGAAATGATTAAATATCTACGATAAAACTTTTGTATAAAAAACCATTTGACTCACAAAAATCTAATATAACGTTTTATGAAAACAATTCTCACCCTCAAGAAAATATATGAGTATAGAATGATTTTATAAAACAGCGGTCGAATACCAACCACTATTAAAAGGGCTTAACACGCTTGTAATCTTACAATCGGCGTTTGCGACTTTGTAATCATAAAACTTTGGGTTGCAAATCATCTTTAGGACGGTCATGCGTAAACGGAGACCTTTTTCATCCCAAATTTTCACCCGTGACTTGCTCTACGTTGGGCCAAACACCCTCTAGGTATATGTTACGGGATGATTTAAGTGTTCAGCTTAAAGCGGTTTTTATATCCATGAACTTATTTAGGATTAGTCTTGACTGGGACAAAGTAGATTTATCATTGACGTTAAACTTTTTTAGCTGGTTGTCCATCGACCATAGGGTAATAAAAAATAAGATTTGTATTTTAAAGAAGAAGAAAAACTTAAAGTTGTAAAATAAATAAGCAACAAACACAACGGAAACTTAAATAAATCGGGCAATGGTGTCTCCTTAGATTTTGGCTAATTTATTAGGTGTTCTGTTCTGTATCGTATTCGTAATCGTACTTTATGTTGGCCTGAAATCTATGACCATTTTATGATTCAAATATCACTGAACAAGTAAATGAAAGATCCAAAAGGTGTTAGCTCGTTATTATATCACTTAAATATTTTTTTGCGCTTAGAAATTTATATTCTGCAGTTGAAAGCCTGATACGCAAGAATTTCAAGACCTGCAAATCGATTTTTTTCTTTCGAGCAAAATTATTAAAAAGTAACTGTCAAAAAAAAATCAAAATAAATTACGAATCTCCTGTATAAAACAAAATTGTACAATACAGCCGTCGAATTGATTTTTGCAATAAATTATCGTCGGTCTTATCGGTCGATGGTTAGTAGGTACGCCCTGATCTGTTGAGGCATTAAAAGTAAAATAAATAAACTCACATACATAGTCCTGAAAGTTTACTTTATTTTTCTGGTCAGTCGTCTCAAATTCTTCAAATATTTATAATTCAATTCTCTAGATAGACAGGAAATGGATGAATTAAACGTTCTTCTTAAAATCGAATACCTACTCAATACGTCAGTAGGAATCACATCGAGTCCAGTTTTTACATGTGTGGCGACTTCCACATACAGCGCAACAGAAATATGCTACAGCGCCATCTACCGAAGTTACACTGAACTACGGAGTAACGAAGGAAACTAAGAAACTACCAATCCTGAATCGCGCAGTGAAAGTTCTCGTGCCAGTTAACATATATACAACATCCCAACATCAACCGTTGGGCAGTTGCCCCGCCAGGCATGATTACCTCGCCTGGTCAGAGGATCCTCCCTTTGTGTTGGAGGGACATGACACCCGTTCCTCCACACATCATTTACCGTAATATCACACACCGGCTCCATGCATCAAGCTGAGTACCCTCTGAGCAGATTTATTATACTTGCAGGAGATAATTTATAGTGCACAAGTGTGTGCACAAACCGGGGTTTGCTGTGCTCTTTGAGGCACAACGGTTAGAAACGCAAGTTCCAAACTTCAGGTTGTTATCAAGCATTTCCATGATCAGCAAAACTCAATAACACTCTTTGGCCCGACCCGGGACCAATCGCATACCCAAGACTTCTAAATCATTAGTTACTTATGCTAACCGTTAGACCAACGGCGTAGATGATCATTAAGTATATAATAGGTATCACCAAGCTAAGGTATTTTTGTACTACAGCGCTAAGTAAGCCATACGACTATCTGACTAAAGAGAATGGTATTTATTACAATTACTAGACTAAGATGAAGAGACGTCTACATTGTAATTTAGGAATATCTAAACATCAGATAGAGCTAAAGTAGTCTTGTCTTAGCTGCTTTGTGTGGTATGGATACGTGTGTTCTATATGTCAGTGTAAGATCGGGATCAGGTTGACGAATGCTAAGTGTATACTTAACGTGACGATTTAATAAAGCAATGTTCATTACAAGATTGTTTTACAGACTTAATTAATATTTAGAGAAGCACTCACAGTATTTATTTATATTTTGTTCTTCTATCATAGGTCCATGCAATTTTATGAGTTAAGAAGGTAGATACAGAGTATCTTACATTTTAACGTTTTTACTCATAATACGACTCACAAAATGAGACCCATAGCTGCAACTTACACCACAAAATACAGGTGTACGGTCGCCATATTACTGTGACACGGAAATGAGCAATGTACCCGTATCTCGGCCGGGGTCGTGCTTGACCCCATTCGCGATTATGTCACTTCGTTAACCAAGACACAGCTGGCGTTCCTTAATGAATTAATGCCGACCATTAATTTAATTAAATAATTTTCTCACCTGATTTTGACCGTTTAGCTGGAAGGGTAAATACTTAATGGAAGCTTAGCAATAAAAGCTTAAACAATGTATTTTGGTGTCGATGTCTTAAACTGTAATCTGCGTTATATAAACAAACAAGCAATAAAAGGGTAAGGTGACTGAGTGACTGACTGATTCCCAGAGATCAACGCACAGCCCAAACCGCTGAAGCTAGAATCCTGAAATTTTGCATGTAGGTTCTTTATATAATGTAAGTGATATATATAATCTAAGAGAGGAATTTTCGAAATTACACCCCTAAGGGGGTAAATCAGGTGATGAAAGTCTGCGTGAGCGAAGCTGCGTGTAAAAGCTAGTAATGTTATATGAGTATATATACACTAATAATTTATGTCTTACTGTAGATCTAGACCTTTAGGAAGATCATAGTTATTTTTAACCGACTTCCAAAAGGAGGAGGTTCTCAATTTCTACGGTTTTTTTTTATGTATGTACATCGATTACTCCGTCAATTGTGGACCGATTTTGAAAATCTTTTTGCATTCCTCCTGTCCTGATAGGGTCTGACCCTGATAGGGTGGCCATGGGACCACATGGGGAGCATCCCCATGTGGTCCCATGGCCACCCTATCAGGATGTGATGATGGGATCCTAAGGAAATCGAAGGAAACCCTCAAATTTACGTGAGCGCCTGCAATGAAGTTACGAGCAATTGTATGCATGCCTTCATATTCTGTAGACATCACTAAATGAAATGATGATGAGAGACTTGAGAAAGACTAAAAAGCGAAAAATAAAAAAAAAACTTCGTTTAAAAAAACCGACTTCAAAAACTAAAAAGTATAAAATAACTTAATTTGTATGTGCTACCTATTCATAGGTTTGAAGTCGGTGCCAAGCCAAAATGTAATAGTAGGTACCGCACTCGCCGCGCGTGACCTTGAGCGGGATAGCTGCTCTTCGCGTTGAACAGAACAACCGAAGCGTCGTTGACGTTGGTCTCGAAATATAGCGAGTGTGGTACCTACTATTCCATTGGCTTGGCACTGACTTCAAACCTATGAATAGGTAGCACATACAAATTAAGTTATTTTATACTTTTTAGTTTTTGAAGTCGGTTTTTTTAAACGAAGTTTTTTTTTATAAATACAATTGTAATATACATGTTTACTAGTTTAAGGTTTTTTAACACAATAAAGTAAAAAGTTTAGAAAAGTAAACCACTCTACGTTAAAACTTTTAATAAAATTTATATGGCGTATAACACCTGGACCATTATTACGAATCTATTGACACCTCATTCAATGAAATGGGCCCGTAGTGCAGGTGCTACAGTAAAACATACAAATATTTCATAAACTGTCAAATCAATTATTACCATTCTTTTTGGCATCGATGTAATCGTGTAAAAAAGGAGCCCTTAATTAGTGGTAAGTTTATATAATAACAAAATGGGTTAAGCCCTGTCGGATTTGTTCAATGCAATGAATACCTAGCACAGAAATTGCTTGACATTTTGTTGGCATTTGGATATTTCGTCCGAAGAATCTTTAGAGTTTAGTTGGTCGAAAAAAACATAATTTTAGAGATTTTGATTGCCAGGGAAATAACAGTTTATCCTACATACATTTTTCAAAATACAGAGTGATATTTCCTTTCTTAAAACAAGGTTTAGGTTCTTAAAACTTAACTTAAAACTAAAACAAGGTTCTTAAAACAAGACTCCAAACATTTAATTGCTCTTTACTAACATATTCCTATGTAGTCCTTAGTAAATCAGGGAAAAATGATCATCCTTTATTATTAAATTACAAAATGCATATAATGGGAGCAGCCTATGTAACAGTGGAATACGATAAGGTGATTATGTGATGATGACACAATAAAATAATGGTTGTATCTAGTTTAAGTATATTTAATATTATATTTCATGAATAGAATATGTCAGTAAAATCTATAACGAGATCAATCTTGTTAACGATAAAATCTTGGCTACGTACTCGCATCGCTTTGATACTTTTTACCTACTGTATTATCCTATTTCTTTCACAGTTGATTTGCGTTCCATTCTAGTTATTCGTCGTAATCTTTTTTATTTAATAGTCTTGTAACTTGTTTACTAGAATTCAATAAGTGGTCAAATTTTGACCCAGACTATATAATTTTATTAACCAGTAAACAAGCAAGCGAAAATCGCATTATTACTTTTCTAATCATATAGTCGGGGTCTATAATAAAATGGTTTGTCGAAATTGAACAGAATAAAATCACACACTATTTCCTCACATATGAATTCATTTCAAGTATATTAAGTATAACCTAGGAAGGTAGACCCTGATGATCCCAGTATACTTTGATCCAAATCTGCAGTCTCACGATCCAATAGTCTTGTAATTTGTTTACTAGCATTCACACAGAAGTCAAATTTTGATTTAAACTAGATATTTCAATAACTAGTAATCAAGGAAGACTAAATAAAATGATACCTTCCTATTTTTATCGTTAACTCAGGGTTTATGACGAAGCGGTTTGTTAGTATGTACAAAAATAAAGCCACGTGTTCAATATAACCGTGGTAATACCATAAGGAAGAAACCTTCTCAGGTAGTAGAGCCACGCTGATTTCAGCACGAACGGGCCGGCTCGACCGGGGCGGTGCTACCCTCGCACAGAAAATCAACGTAAAATGACAGCGTTTGTGCTGTCGTGTTTCGTTGGTGAGTGCGAGACCGGAGGCCCAATTAGTCGCCAGTGTGGGTCGCCATACTGCATTGTTGTATTCGCAATGAGTATGGTGGCCACCACTCGTGGATTCTGCTTATGCTTTCCATCAGGCAGAGTAGAGTCATTTTGAGAGCCAAACATAAAAAAAAAAAAAAAAAAAAAAAAAAAAAAAGCCTCTAAAAATCCCAGAAGAAGTCTCCTTCAAAATTAGAGAGCCGTTAGGACACGTTGCAGTAATATCTCAGCCCTATTTCTGCGACAGTATCGTCTTTAGGCCAATGCTTATGGAAGTGAGAAACTATCTGCGTTCTCCGGCGCCTGATGTCACTTGTTTAGAACGAGAGATAGGTAGGTCTTAATGATATTATTGTACGTGTTGTGACAAAGTTATTCATGCTTCAAAAGTTATGAAACTACATTATCAATTGAACACATTTAAATAATTCTAGTAAAAGGAAACTTTTGAATTGTATAGAAACTAAAAGGTTGAAACACCATTCAAAATCCTTTGAACCCATCGAGATATAATGTATAGAGAAGACGCCACTCATTAGTGCGGTGTTCCATGCAATTGCGGCGCATGCGCCGCACTTCCTTCAGTCGCTTGCTAGCTACACTCTGATGAAGCGGTTGCTTAAGCGTGTGATTGTTTACATTTAAAAACGTTCTAAAACTCGTGAATTATGCCATTTTCTGTCTTGAGATATTGCACTAATAATACAAGGAATACGGAGGAAAACAAATGAATAACTTTTCACCAGTAATTAACTAGATATAATTGTTTTAAAATTAAATACGAACAAAATATTTTAAGACGCCATTGTTGCCTCATTCGACATAGAGTACTTAGAGTAAAACATACAGAAGTGATATTTAGGTAGAATTAACTGACGTTAAATGCACAACGTATTTAACGTATTTAATTGGATAAGGAAAAATAATATGTTGTTAAAAATAGCTTCGTAAATAACCCATAACATTTTTTTTGCAATAAGTATATTTAAATTATCATTAAAGTATAATTTAAAAATTGAATATTCGGCTTTTATATTTTATACCTCGATGAATTCTACAAAAAAACTGAAACTGGTAAAGCTATTGAAGTACTATTTACTCAAAGTGAATTTCCTAATAAAGCTTCGTAGGTATAAAGCTATTTATCCGTTCTGCTTTCTTGTTTGGCGCTTACTCTATAAAAGCGAATCTTTGCAACAGTTCGTTGGCTAAAACGCGTAAGCGCCATGAAAATCACGGCGCTTATGACATTTCGCTCGCGAGGAAACTACAGCTCGAATGCGATAGAGCGCTGCTTGTTAATACTGTTGGATTAGACTACTAATTATTGTTTGGCTGCGCTGCAGCGCTTTTTAGTTTTAATTCAAATATAAACGGAACATATAATTGGTTTTGAGTGGCTCCTCTAGTACGTAGTACGTAATATCTCGATGTTTGAACCTTTTTCTTCGCTATTAAACTCTCGTTCAAAACCTATATTCAACTTTAAATTAGTAAAGAACTACTTGTTGGGATCCAAATATTTAATTAATAGTACATCTTGATATACCTACGATCTAATATGAGCGCACGAAGGGCGTACTGGCTTAACCGGTCACATGACTTCCTACTGATCTTATAGCGCTCGATTCCCCTACGGAACAACATTTTGTGTGACCCACGAATAGTTATTCTTTGTGTCCTTTGGAAAGATGATGATGATGTTATGAAGTCTTAGGCGCTGTATGTAATAGTAATGCTGTATTGGAATTGTTGAAAGAAAAGAAAGTTATCGTGAAATTCATATACACACGAAAATCACAACTTAACGTAACTATGTAATGTATTTATATCGACTTCACGCGATTCTACATCTACCTAAAGTAGCAAAAGAATACTTTTAGCATCAAGTGCGCTTATGTTTACATTCTATGTAATGAATAATTTTACCGTTCGTTTAGTACTTTAAATTTATGCTCGTCTCAGTCTATTTATAATACCTTGTAGGTGGTTTTTGTTAGACTTCTAAAAATATTCTTTATTTTTCATACAAATTGCTTCACTTTATTGAAAGTACTCGTAACAAAAATTCAAAGGTCGAAAGTAGACATAGATAGAACGTGAATCGAAGTAACTTGATGCCTTCGCTACGTGGGACCTAATTAATAAAAGCACGTAGTAAAAACGTTATAATTTTGTTTTTAATGAGCCGTTCCTCTGTAAGAAAATAGCTACAATTACAGTCAAATTTTTTTTAAGGAGTGCTTGGATGAGGTATTCAAATTAATGAGGATGAATAAAAATTAACATCAAATACTTTTGCTTTAAAAAGAAATGGCCGTTTGACCTTTAAATTACAATATTTAACAGGCAAATTAAAACCTACATACCTAAGGATTTCCTATTAACCCTGACTAAAGGCTTTTCTTTTTTTTTGTAAAATTTAATAAAGATCGTAAAATATGAAGAGAACAGAAATCTTATAGCACTACTTTTTCAAGGTTTTTATTGCTAAATGAAAACCTTGATAGTTTGTTGTTTCTGCAAATAAGTCAAAAGTTTTCTGCGATGAGACACTCACATTTTGCGTTTGGCAAAAAAAAATGGTTGTCTGTAAAGTCTGTTTACAGACGATAGTTTAACGTGACAACGTCATAAGGAAACATTGATAAAATGATGAGATATAGATGCGGCGCCGCATCTATCTCTCGCTTGCATTTCAAGCCTTAAATGGAACGCCTCAGAGCGAGGTAACGCCGCACGAGTCAGTTTTTTCGTGCATACATTGAATTATAAGACGTTGTCACGTCAAAAAAGAAATTAAAAAAGAATTAAAATATTCTTCTTCGCAGTTATTTTATAGTTACGAAAACTCTTTTTTAAAGTCTCATAATTTCAATTATATTATGCAATACTGACATCTTCGATAAGAAGCGAAACACTTTAATATATTTTTAAAACATTGAAGTAATATTTTTACAGTGTAGGCCTATAAAATCGGCCACAATTAAAGCTGAATTGACGAACGAAACTGTGTGAATAGCTAGATCAAATAATAGCGGCTGTTAAAACTGACGAATATTCCAAGCATTTATTTTATGTTGGTTACAAAAGCAACACTAATTGCGAGATCTGCGGCATTTAAACTTTGTAAAAGCGTGATGGCAGAAAAGGGTTAGATATATTATGCCTACGTTATTTCAAGTGCTGGGTTTTTTAAATACTTATTTATGAATTGTGGGCACTTATAGGATCGTTAGAAATGACAGTTTCAGTAATTTATCGCGATGCATAGGTCAATTTAAATTACTTTGGGTGTATATGGGATGTAAATATATGGGACGCCCTCGAAATGCTTGTTGTAAATTATTGAGGTGTTCCCCATTGTACAGGTGGAACCTTTACAAATAGGTTTGTAAGCAGATTTGAACTGTTGATAAATACATTTTAGGTATAAATTATGTAATTATGTATAGTATTAATAAAAGTTTTTTAATTTTATTTTATTAGGGAAAATTATACAAAATAGAGAACAAGAATAAACCAGTAATTTACACATTATCCAAAACAGTTCCCATAAATAAATTTTTCGTTTACCGCCAAACAAAAAAATGAGAAAGTGAATTTAAAACGTTTTTAATTCACTAAGGGCCGGTTTTTCAATAGTCAGATAAACAGTCAAATAGCATTTATTCCTCAGTTAGCGTAAGTTTGGGTCTTTCAATAGTCAGACATCAGTTATCAGACGAATAAAGCTGTAATCTGACTGATAACTTTATCTGTGCTTTTAAACCTCAGTTAGTGTTTTATTCTGTAGAATAGTGATTTGACGTTGTGTATTTCTCCTTTACCTATTTGTGGTAAAGTTTAAGTACGTTGTAGTTATTGAATATTTGATAGGTTATGGATGTTTTTGACTCGATTGACTTTTTGTTCTGAGGTAAAAAGGGTTATTAGAGAAATATAGGTTATAGATACTATAGAGAAGGTGAAGAATTTTTATTTCACACACTGCTATCTAGTTCAAAACAAAACAGAGCTTGTACTATTGGTAACGAGAAGATTTCCCTAGTGGCCGTTTGCGGAACTAACGTATGACAGACACTTCTACCTGGCAGTTTAATGTACGAGTGCATTGTTATTGTTTCATTGATAGACGTCTACGGAGAAGTAAAAAATACGTATTTTAAAAGTGGAATAATAACGTGTATACGTATTTTTATCTGTCATACGTTAGTTCTGCGACTTGCCGCCAGGGAATCTGCTCGTCACCAATAGGTACAGAGAACTGACATAAATACAAATATACTTTTTACTTTTAAACACATATTTATTAAACGTAGAAACACCCGTTTAAAAAATTACTATGCACCACCCGCAAACCCGGCATTTCATTTTTTAAAATTTTGATTTTAATCATTGTTATGGACTCTTATACAGGAATATCATAAACTACTTTTTACTAAATTATTATTTACTACATCTATTATAGACAAATAATAATTATAATCGAATGCTTTCATTTCATTTAATTAAATATCCCAAACCGGCAATCATAAAAATTACAAAAAGAAATAGAAAAAGAACAGTCAACTTGAATGTTGTCTAAAAGTTTCTGGTCCTTATCTAACGTGTGACTACCTGTATAGCTGCATCTCACTTGCGCATGATTACAGTGAACATAGCTGTGAAGGACCATCAAGTAACTATCTGACTGTTTACTCCCGATTGAAAAACACAAAAAGTTTATTCGCTTGTTAAAGAGCTGGATACATTTATTCCCTTGTTAGTTATTTGACCGTTTAACTGCGGATTGAAAAACCGGCCCTTAAACATATTGTGTTTATTGAGTTTGACGAGTTAAATTCTATACACAAGTCTACCGCGGGAGAGTTACGCTTCGGCATGAATGAGCCGGCTCGACCGGAGTGATACGGCCTCACAGAAAACCGGTGTGAAATAGTGCTTGCGTTGTGTTTCACCGAGTGAGTGAGGATACCGGAGGCTCATACCCCAATCCCCTACCCCTACCTCCCCCCCATCCCCAAAAGGCCGGCAACGCACCTGTGACGCTTCTGGTGTTGTAAGTGTCCATGGGCGGCGGTAATCGCTTACCATCAGGCGATACGTCTGCTCGTTCACCTGCCTATTCCGTAAAAAATAAAATAAAAAAATCAAGTATAATAATGGACACATACACTTCTGTCCGTTTGTATGCATGTTTGTCTTTTATGTATTTATAATATGTGTGGAAATACGGAGCATGTACAGTCACATTTAAATATGAACGAAATTTTATGGTTCCCAGGTGACATCCTTCGCCACATTGATCTAAATGGATTGCAGACGCCGGAACTGTGTGTCATTTAAAGAGTGAATCATAACTTCTTAATTAATGACTACCTTGTAATGATACTCAGTCAATACAATCCGATTTTGATTCATCTTATTAAAATTTACTAACCGCAGGAAATATCTTTTCGCTATTGAACGCATTGAAAAATAAATTATGAATATCATTGGTTATAGATACTTTTTCATGAGAAATTATTTTGTTATACAATTATAACATTAATTGTTACAATGTACATAAATACAATACATTACAATACATAAATACAATGAGCAATGCAACAAGTAATGGATTAATAAATATAAAAAAACCCGACTGGGTCATTATCTGCCATATTTATTAAATTCATTGAAGAACTGAAAAAAAAAAAAAAAACTTTTACTTGTTTTTTTAATTATTTTGATGTATCTAGTGCCACTCTCACGACTAACACGAATCTATTGACACCACTCACATAAAAATACGACAAGCCGTTTAGGCTCTAGGGCATGCCAAAGAATACACTCGCAAAACATAACTCTTCTTCTTTCGCAGTCGGGTAAAAAACAGCCATGTCGCTTAGTTTTTGTTGCTGTTTACTGCATAACTCGATCCGAATAAATATAAAATTTTAACAAAATAAAAACCGACTTTAAGGTTCGACTCGATTTCTCTTGGATTCCATCATCAGATCTTAGTGTCTTTATCATGGTACCACCGTTGGAATATCTCCTTTCCATTAAAAAAAGAATCATCAAAATCGGTTTATAAACGACGAAGTTATCCGAAGCGAACACACATAAAAAAAAAACATATATACGGTCGAATTGAGAAACCTCCTCCTTTTTTGAAGTCGGTTAAAAAGCAAGTAAAACACTCTTTTAATTGACAATATAAACTGTTTTGTCCGATAAGCGACTCTTTCCAGTATAGCCCAACAAATATTTGTAAAGCAGCCCAAACACTAAAGTCTGTTTATAAGTGAAGAAGCACTTTCTTGTCAGTTAATTAAATGCCGTAAATGGCCTGTATTATAGCGTTCATATCTCTACAATGCCTCGATTAAGTGGTTAGCTAGCTTGACCGTCAAAAGTACAATATCTACTGTGCAGTTGAAGTTTCTCTTAAGTGAAGATTGCCATTATACGATGATATAGAGTATGGCTTTGACAGGCACTTAACGATGCTTTTGTTGTGCAAAAACGTAATTGCTTTGTTTGCAAGTCTCATATTAGTTATGAGACTTGCAAGCATATGAGCTTTTATTGAAACTGAAAGATGCAGCTGCAGAGAAATAGCTGTTATGGTCAATGACCAGATCAGTCTTGATGGTAAATGATTATCGCTATTATCATGGAAATCTGTGACTACTTAAGAGTTGAAAGAACCTTGCCATCTTTTGAAGCAATAGTACGCATGTTTCTTTGAAGAACCCAGTCCGTACCTACCTTACGTTCGATAAGGGGGTGATGACCTGAAGGGGTTCGCCAGGTAAAAAAAAGAAATATAGGAGAACGATTATTTCTTAAAGGTAAGGCTTTGAAGAACGTATCGGTATGGAAATAAAGCAGGCGACAATTTGTTTCACACTCTGGTTGTATACAATGTAACAATGTACACATAAATTTAAGAAAAATAATTAAAATTTGTCCATTTGTGCTCAAGGTTGTAACACCTAAACCTGTCAGGGGGGAACAAGTCGCAACCCATGGACCACCATGGAGGCCGATTCGAACCATGCAGATGTCATGTCGCAACCCTAGACCTACCATGGAGGAGGATTCGAACCTTGCAGTCCCCTAACCTGAACAGGGGGTGCCACTCACCGGTTAATTATAATTTCTTAGAACATGTGATTGTATACTTACCCACTTTTAATTTTAGGGTGTTAGTTTTTTAAGATAAAACTATATTATCTATTAATGTACCTAATGTTGTTTTTATGATGAAATATATACTGTGTTTAAGCTTATTGTTGTTTTCTCTGAAGTGAACCTTAAGGAACCCACCCACACACACATCTATCTCTTTAATTATTTTCTTATTCTCTTTTGTTGAGAAAATTAGTATTTTTATTTTATAACGGCGCCCTGGGTAACTCTTGCTCCTCTGACTGACTGGGTCTAATTATAGTATAAATTTTATCTCCCCACAAGCTCGAGATAGCTTGTGGTTTGATGCCAAATGTGTCTCCCCACCAGCTCGAGGTAGCTGGGGATCGACTTCACCATTATCTCCTCATATTAATAAATAAAAAATACATGACCTTTTTCTAAGGAAGGTTGTGCAACACAGGGAAACCGTGTGCCACCGTGACGTACCCTCATGCGGCACAACCGTCTGGCGCACCTGATGACGCACCCATGGTCAGGTTACATGGTGCGGCAACCATCAGTGGTATCCCTGAAGCTAAAATCTAGAAGCGGGAACCATTAGCTGGACCCTTGAAGCTGGATCCTATAGCCAGACCCTTGAAGTGGGAACCATTGGCTGGACCCTTGAATCGGGAACCATTAGCTGGACCCTTGAATCGGGAACCATTAGCTGGACCCTTGAACCCTACAAACAAATACACTTTCTAAATATGTTTCTAAAAAGAAAAAAGACTTCTACAGCCTAATATAACAAAATCAAACTGAACTTACCACTATGTAGCGGGTATGTTAAAACTACTATAATAAAAGTCTACATTATTACAGACAGTAGGTATCAATACTTCTTCAAGACAGGAACAGAAAAGAACCTTGAGACACAAAACATCTTAATTTATATATTCTTGATCGAATCTTCCAGAATTAAATCAATACCCCTCCTAAATTTTGACAAGGCATCTCCTCATTCATGACTATATTCACTCAACTCTAACTTCACATCAAAGTATCGTGAACGCCATCTATAGCTTAATAACCAAACCATACAGCACATTAACTCAACTCCCAATATTACGTCATCTCTCGTACTATCGGTGAACTAACAATTAAATCAATATGCTGAATGGACGCCATCTATAGTATCAGTGCGAAATGATTCTAACAGATGGCATGATTACGGTATTGGAATAAATAATTTCTGTTTTCTAGAAAAAAAGTTGTTACAAGGTTAATGTTATTTAAAATAAGACACGTGCTCGGTTTCATATTGTAATTTAAATGTAATTTAAAATAGTATGATAACAGTCTGGATCCCAAATAACGTTGAATTTAAAGTTATGTGATCCAAAGATTATGTCTGACCTGTCTAAACCCGATTACAGATTACAGAAATGATGAACATTGAAATAATGGTACTCTCATTTAACTTCTGGTTATCTTAATCAGATCTCATTCTGCTATTTTAAATTAGTAATTGGTTGTTTTTTACACAATCACACAAAAAGGACTGAATGGATCTCGAGGTAGTAGAGCCACGCTGATTTCAGCACGAACGGGCCGGCTCGGCCGGGGTGGTACTACCCTCGCACAGAAAATCAATGTAAAATGACAGCGATCGTGCTTCATTGTCGTGTTTCATTGGTGAGTGCGAAACCGGAGGCCCAATGATGCAGAAGCATCACTTGCCTGCCATGGTGTGGATCACCATGCTGCATTGTCTGCATTCGTAGTATGTTGTCCACTACTCTTGGATTCTGCTTATGCTTTTCATCAGGCAGAGTAGAGTCATTTTGGCAGGGCCAAACATAAAAAAATAGTGTGGCACTCGGGGACTGCCACGGTAAAGCTATTGCATAGCATTTTTTATCAACTTATGCAATTGTAATAATTTTTTTATATACAGCTACACAGGACAACAGCACTGTGAAGAAATCTGTCTCATGACAGACAGATTTCGGAGCAGCTCGTCTCGATACGTGCGAGCTTCCGGTGTCAGGTTTTATTTTCGTTACGGAATTTCTTGATTCGGTCGCCGCGCTGAAAGCCCGCGATGAAAGCTATGCAATAGCTTAAAAAAAAATTAAATAAATTAATGAATGTTCTTGTCTTAAAATTTTTAAAGTATGGTTGTATGTGTTTACAATTTATAGACTTTCCAAAATGAATCGGTAATTAACTGTTTCTTAAATCGAATACATGTTTTAATACACATAATAGTCTTTTATTATGATGACATGATATTAAGGAATTTAGGTGTTAAAAAATATAAGACTATTATGTTGACTTATAAGAAAAATTTAAAAACCAATACACGAAAATAACATGTTATTTTATTTTTTTATTTATTATTCTTTGATATAATTAAAATAAAAGTATATGAAATTCTTCGGGTTTTTTTCTTTTGTTTTTGGGAGACCATATAAACATATTTTGATGACACGAAATATCTATTTTTACTTACGGATTAATAATTCTTGTCAATATAATCCCACTCTTAAACAAACAGTCAGCAATTAATCAACTGTCACGATTTCATTTGGACCTGAGGCAGCTAAAGCAACACGTATTAATCGCACTGTATCAACGCGTCGAGGATATTAGCGACCCTATCGGTCAGTCGTTCAGGCGATCAATTGAACTAATTCGTACCCACTTACATGGATTGGATTCCAAATTACTGGGTAAGGAATGGTTTATACTAATGGAAAGGCCATAATCGTAGCGATGTTGTATTTCATATGTGACGTCATGAAATTAATATTGCAGGAGGTAGAACGTATTGAATTTAAAATAGACTCATGACATGTTATGGATTTGTAAAAAATTAAAAAAAAACGATATGATTAATATATTAATACATTTTTGGTTACCAGATTTTTCAAGCAAATTTGCCATTCATTAGTATTGTTAGGTTCTAATATTACTACTGATGCGTGTATGCGTTGCGAAAGTTTATGAAAAAAATCTGGTCTAGCTTATCGTCTTAATTTCATGATAATATTTTAAACAAAATTGTTTTCACATTTAAAACATTAATCGGGATGCTTCAACTTTTCTTAGTTACGAAACATAAAAATCAGGATGATTTTGATAATTTAGCGATATTAACAAAACGATGGATAAATTAGGCCAATCTTACATTTAACATTGGCCTAATTAAGTAAATATTTTTAAAATTTAATGAATAAACACATAATGGATTTACACGTTAAACTTATCTGGGTAAAGCAAACCGATTCGGCCAACTAATTATAAGAAACTAGCTAACCTGGTAAACTTCAAATCGCCATTTTTTTTTTTGGTGAATCTTTTCTTGATTTCTGGAAAACTTGTTTTAGTATTTATATATTACTCCTCAGCTGACCACGGGTAGTGTACACGAAATACTAAAAAAAATAATATCACTTCCGGTGTTCCTTAATCTACTTCTGAATTAAACTTGTTCTGATAACAACAAAGACATAAAAATGAGAATTATCCAATTTGGTGCAGTCGATCGGAAGTTTGTTTGTTTGTTTTACCGGGCTATTTCCGCACTTAGCCTTTTGATTGGACCGTTGTATTTGGGTTTGTCATCTTCCTATTCCAACCATTTTAGATCATCCCAGAAGCTCAACATCTTTTTTAGGTTACTACATGTTTCCGGGAGTGATGTTGATCGGAGGATGTCAGCCTGTTGATCTGCCACACTTCTACATTCTGTGAGAACGTGCTGCGGCGTTTCTTCTGCCTCCATGCATCCCCTGCACAGAGGGCTGTCTGTGAATAGGTGCTTGTTTAGGGGACATTGCCCAGTCAGGATACCTATGACTTCCTGAGATCAGAAATTGTGCGTATACATACATTATGGTGATTCATCTATCTATTACCTTCATACGAGGAATTTTTGTATATACACTATGTGCGAAAAGAGCGTGACCGGCAAAATTTAATGAAAATCTTAGAAATATTAAACGATAAATTGTAATCAATTAAGTCTTTTATTTGAAAAATGAAAGAAGAAAGAAAGATTATTATCCATAATCGCTTGGCATCTTCGCGGCTTACTTTCCACCAATTTTTCAGCATAGCTGCTAGGTAAAGACCTCCATGCGGACTTCAGTTCACGAGTGAGGTCAGCGACGGTCACTTCATTTTTTGCCCTTAGTTTAAGCTTCATCCACGCGCAAACCTTTTTAATTGGATTGGCATCAGGGGACTGTGAGGGCCAATCCAATACTTTAATACCATGTTCCGCGTTCCAAGTGGTGCAGAGCCGACTTCGGTGTTTAGGATCGTTACCCTCTTGCAGAATCCAGAAATCATTTGGTGTGGAAACATCTTCTTAGCCAACGGCAATAAAGCTTTTTCGTAAATTTTCGTCATCTTCTCAGTATCCAAAGTACCGGTAAACAAGTGCAAATTTCCGAAGCAATTTTTTGAGAAGCATCCTCAAACATGCACCTTTAAAGGGTGTTTCACGGATCGCATCATAAGTCTATTGTCAGCCGTAGTCCAAGCTCGAGTCGAGTAACCGGTTGCCCAAAATGAAGCTTCATCAGCAAAAATGATCTTGTCCCAATCATGGTCTTTGTTTTCGCACGCCCAATGCAGCTTTTTTTCAATATGCGTTTAAGAAAGGAGAGTTCTCTTCACATTGCTTCGATATTTCACGCTCTTGACAACTAAACGCCCTTTGATAGTGTCAAATGATATGATTAAACCCTTTTTCTTAAACTTTTCTTGCCCAGAGCGAAGTGATAATAAAGGATTCCTAGCAAACAGCTGCACAATCCGTTTATCCTCTGCAACCGACGTCTTTTTTTATTTGCCACGATCTGGTAAGTAATCGACGGTTTTTGTTTGTGAATATCTCTTCACCCACTTGCTTATGAAGGCCTTGGACTTTTTCATATAATGGGCGGCCTAGTCGCGGGATATTTTGGTCCTTTTGGATGAGTACAGAGAAACACAGCTTCAAATCGGGAAGCGTACGCGGCACTCATTGTAAAAAATAATATTTTTAACAAGGAAAACTGGAGGGAAAACTTATGTTTTTTACAACGAATTTTAGGCAAAGGATTGTTCTATTCAGCCTAATATTTATTTTTATCAATTGCATTCCAAAATTTAAAAATATGCCGGTCACGTTCTTGTCGCACACACTGTACATAATCTGATTTTAGGAAACAGTTCCAACGATTTTCATGGAATTTAGTATGTAGCGAGTTTCTGCGACGATAAATCGATCTAGCTAGGATTCATTTTTAGAAAATTTACTAAAAGAAAATACTGAGCAAAGCTCTGTCATAAGGGGACCCATTAATTTATATAGATATCGTAAGACCCCAAATAAAATTCTGCAGAATAAAGATGTATATTACTATTACTCAATCGTACCTTCACCACTGAATGGTAGTGATTAAATTTGGGATCCAAATAAGAAGGGAAGTGAACCGAGGGAAAAATAAATGTAGCCAACTTCCTCTTTCCAACGGTTTTCAAAAAGGTCTGTAGAAAATTGCTTCGTAATATAAGTATTCTCGTTGCCTCGATGGTCCAGCGGTTAGCGTTTACGACTACTTCAAGTATCAAGAGATATCAGGTTCGACTTCCGTAAGAAAGTGCCCAGTAACAATCCGGGGTATAAACTAGCACGTTAAGCCATCGGTCCCGGTTGTCATGAACATATATGGAAGTCGTTATTAGGAAGTCAGTGCCCTTAATTATACTCACAACTACACACATCAAAAGTGTCTAGGGATCAACATATGTGTCTAGGGATCAACATATATTTTTGCAATAACTTTTCTCCTGATTGATATTAATTAAAAATTTCTTTAAGGATTCATCAAATAAAGTGTTTTCGTTTGTCACAGTAACGATAAACCAAGTCATCTTTGCATTAATAAAGAAATTTGCCATTTTCCTAATAAAGGGATTTTTGACATTTGAACCACTAACATTAAAGTTCGAAAAAAAGACTGAAATAACAGTTTTCTTTAAAATTTTATTAGGTAACTTAAACAATTAATAATCCGTGTTTCTACCGCGAACACTAACAACACAAGAACATCGGTTTGGCATACTCAAAATGAGTTCATCCAAACACGCTGTGGAATGGCCGCCCATGTTCGTTGCAACAACAAAAAAAGGTCTTCTTGCGACTGGATACCCTCCATATTCGGCAGAGCTCTTCTCTGTAGCATATCCCATGCATGCTCAATCGGGTTCAAGTCTGGCGACTGAGCAGGCCAGGGCCAAAGCCACATCTCAATCTCAAGAAATCCGCATAAAAATGCTTGATCCCTAGACACTTTTGATGTGTGTACTTTAACTTTTAATTCAGTTTGCCTTCAAGGTGACGGAGATCCGATGCCAGTCACTCCGTGGAAAAACTAATATTCAGATTAAACCAGTAGCCGACCCTAAATACTTTTGGGAATAATAGAGGTTAGGAATGAATGTATTCTTGTAAAACGTAAAGACAGGGTTATGAGTGAATTAGATAATACAAAAGTAATCAATATACGAATATAGTCTGCAAAGTTAGCTTACGTCAGGTCAAAGGCTTGGAAAATGGCCAGACTGTTACTAGAAATATATAGATTTAGGGGGTCTAAATATAGAAAATTTAATGTAAATAATTACAAATTTTAACAAAAAAAGAACCGACTTCACGAACTGGACCAAATTGAAATAGGACCACACGGAAAGCACCAGCTTTCAAATAAAAAAAGAATCATAAAAATCGATTTACCCAGTCAAAAGTTATGAGGCAACAAACATTTAAAAATAAACCTCGAAGTGAAAACCTCCTCCTTTTTTGAAGTATGTTAAAAAGACATAATTATGATGTTGAAGATTTAGAAAGCTATGTAAGTAAAAATAATATAAGCAGAGAAGATAAAGTGTAAAAAGCAAGTTAAGTAATTAACAAAAGAGTGTAAGATTTAATTTTGATAATCAGGACACTGATCCCGAAAGGATCACAAGGGTTGGCAGAAGGGCCAGACCACCAAAGTATTTGAAGTTCATAAAATTTGTTAAGTAATTATTTGTTATTATAGATGTTAAGAGTAGTTTGTAACTTTTAAAGTATAGTGTCAGCGCCAAGCGGATTGTACAGTCATTTTAGACATATAAGAAAAATAAAGGGATGTAAGGAGTTTTTAAAATTTATTATAGCCACATTGGTAAACTGGTCACACTTTGGAAATGAAGGTTGGCAACTCTCTCTCTTGCGCCATGGTGAACGCTGGATCTTGTAACAATTACTAAGATTAATAAATAGATATACAAGGAAGAGCTTTTTAATTTCAACGCTACACACTTACACAAACGTACTGTACATTCAAATCTATGTATAACGATTCATGTGTATTATAAATTTCGCGAAATAGATAGAAAGTTCGTATCAAACTAAATTTATTTTATGAGTATAAATTAGTGCGTTTATAAACGGTTGGTCTTAAACCACTAGTGGTTTAAGACGCCTCTGTACATGACACTTCTTTGTATTTCTTTTATATTTATATTTTCTATGTGTACAATAAATAAAAATACAAAAATTATAAATTTTAACCAAAAAAAAAAACCGACTTCAATCTGGACCAAATTTAAATGGGACCATTCGGGAAGCACTAGCTTTCAAATAAAAAAGAATCATTAAAATCGATTCACCCAGTCCAAAGTTATGAGGTAACAAACATTAAAAAAAAAAAACAGTCGAATTGAGAACCTCCTCCTTTTTGAAGTCGGTTGAAAAAGATCTCCCTAGTACAGATACCAGTCTCAAACACAGATTCAATTAATTGAACATGTAACACCTAATTTAAGTTGGAGTAATTGTAGTTATACCATGTTAGAGAGAAAAATAAGGAATTATTATTATTATTCTAGGCCAATGATTGATATTACTAAGGCACTGATTTTTAAAGAAATTTATTTTTGAAGATCCAAGTTTTATATCTATTTATACGCTTAGGTAATTGAAGAAACGTGTATCAGATTACTTTTATCGTTTTTCCGTAAATTTCTAAGATTTCTCACGTCTTAAATTATATTATACCCTTGTTTGTTTTATTTGAGACTTGTTTATGTCGGTATTTTTATTTGAGTGTAAGTATCTTATAAAATAAAAATAAATAAGACTAAGGGCATACAGGGAACAGACTCAGGGAATACCTTAGGGTTAAGTGTAAGTAATATGTACTTAAACTTATTTCAAGGTTTTTTTTTGGTCATAGTAATTTTTCATTATAATATTTATTTAATTCGACCAATACATAATTATGTTACAGTGTAGGACATTTGATTAAAAAAAAAATAGTTATTACGGGATACTTAGACTTAATTACACTAGTGTAAAACAAAGGGTCAGTATAGTTAATGTTACATTTTCGAATGCTAAAATATTAAAATTTAGATCAAATACTTTAATCGATGGCTGCCTGAGCTAGGGTAAACCTGTGTTTCAGGCGATCGTTTGACTTTGTATTTGTAAACTGGTTGCTAGTATTTATTTTTATTATTAGAAAAGGATTTTATTTAAAACTTACAGATTAATACAAGATATTAAATATTACAAAACAGAAAGTATTAAAATATAAAGCTCAATTTTTGTTTTTTGTAAAATACTACTTTAATGTGTCCAAAATGTTTTCTGTGTCTGCATAATTAAATTTACTTAAATAGTCAGATAGTACAATTTTAATTTTTTTATTATTCATGGTATATATGTTTAGTTCCTTATTAATTCTATTGTACAAGAAAGGTCTTAGAAAGAAATAAAATCTATGAACAAATTGATGGCTAGTTTGGGGTCTGGAGCATACTATATCCTTTCTTCTCCTATCTAACGGTATTGGGTTATAAGGAACTTCGGTATGTTGCTTTAAAATTGTGTGCAAGATAAATAACCGTAGAACTGTTAGTACGTTACAAGCCATGTAAAGCTGGTGTGTGGGGAATATGAATGGGCGGGAAGTTGCTACCTTAAGCACCGCTCTTTGAGCGCGTTCTAGGGGCAATAATATTGACTTGAGTCAATGGCCACCATGAGTCCTGGTTGGGATCTTCCAGAACAGACCACGCGGGTCGGACTGTCCACGCATTCGCTCTCACGCATGACCTCACCCAGTTGGTACTCCAGCCCACCAGGATACCAGATATACTGAGTCAAGCGCCTTCCTTGCTGGACCTTCTGCTGACGAGTCACCCAGTGCAGTACAGTGTATCGGTGCTCGCCCCTCTGGGATCCTCCGATCACTGCCTGGTATCCACCACGGTGCCTCTAGTTGCCCCCCCACGACCAGTGGCAGCTAAAAGACGGTTATGGCACTACTCGTCAGCAGACTGGGATGGAATGCGGGACTACACACATCAAAAGTGTCTAGGGATCAACATATGTGTCTAGGGATCAACATATATTTTTGCAATAACTTTTCTCCTGATTGATATTAATTAAAATTTTCTTTAAGGATTCATCAAATAAAGTGTTTTCGTTTGTCACAGTAACGATAAACCAAGTCACCTTTGCATTAATAAAGAAATTTGCCATTTTCCTAATAAAGGGATTTTTCACATTTGAACCACTAACATTAAAGTTCGAAAAAAAGACTGAAATAACAGTTTTCTTTAAAATGTTATTAGGTAACTTAAACAATTAATAATCCGTGTTTCTACCGCAAACACTAACAACACAAGAACATCGGTTTGGCATACTCAAAATGAGTTCATCCAAACACGCTGTGGAATGGCCGCCCATGTTCGTTGCAACAACAAAAAAAGGTCTTCTTGCGACTGGATACCCTCCATATTCGGCAGAGCTCTTCTCTGTAGCATATCCCATGCATGCTCAATTGGGTTCAAGTCTGGCGACTGAGCAGGCCAGGGCCAAAGCCACATCTCAATCTCAAGAAATCCGCATAAAAATGCTTGATCCCTAGACACTTTTGATGTGTGTATTTCGCATCCATCCCGTGGGCACAACTCTGCTTTAAATATGGAGATCTGACGCAAAATGCGGCCGCAGTGGCTGGCGAAATCACTCTAGGAATGGAATACTATATTCCCTACAGTGAGGTCGCCAGCGCAACTACCCGGCCCTGGTTCAATCGCGAATGCGCTCAAGCTGTTGCCCAAAAGCAATCGGCCTACCGCGCATGGACCAGGGCCCGCGCTCACGGCCACCCCGACGTGGATCGACTAAAAGCAGCGTTCAACAAAGCCACCAGGGCTTGCAAGAAGGCTTACCTAACAGCGGATGCCCAGCGCATTGCACGACTTGGCCAAGAACTCGTCGCATACCATACGGGTAGCCGAAAGTTCTGGCGATTGGCTAAAGCCGTGCAGTCCAACTTCTGCCAGGCCTCGCTACCACCGCTGAAATATCCTGACGGATCACTTGCCCACCAGCCGCAGGAGAAAGCGAAACTGCTTGTAGATCTCTTTGCGGCTAACTCCCGAATCGATGACCGTGGCATGCACCCGCCTACCATTCCGGCCTGCGACGCTACAATGCGGGATATTCGCATCCGGCTGAGTGATGTCCGAGCGGAGCTTCGGTCACTCGACGTCCGGAAAGCTAGTGGACCCGACGGTATCCCAGCGGTGGTTCTTAAGAACTGCGCACCAGAGTTGTCTCCGGTATTGACGCGCCTGTATCGCCTGTCATATTCCTCGGGAACTGTTCCGGATGCCTGGAGAGAGGCGAATGTTCAACCCATCCCCAAAAAAGGCGACCGCTCCAACCCAGCCAACTACCGCCCGATAACTGTCACCCCCATTATCTGCAAAGTGTTCGAGCGGATCATCAATAAACAATTGATCCACTACCTGGAGGATCACTCCCTACTTAATGATCGTCAATATGGTTTTAGACCGAAACGATCCACGGGTGATCTTCTAGCGTACGTCACACACCTTTGGAGTGAGGCTATTGACAGGCACGGAGAATCTTTGGCCATCAGCCTCGACATGGCCAAGGCCTTTGATAGGGTTTGGCACCGTTCGCTTCTCTCCAAACTGCCGGCCTTCGGCTTGCCCCCCAAACTTTGCAACTGGGTTGCCGCACCAGCGCCGCATCAGAGTCCTTTGCGACGGTGCGGCCTCCGACTTTCAGTCGATTAACGCCGGAGTGCCACAGGGTTCCGTCCTGTCCCCCACGCTGTTTCTTCTGCATATCAATGACATGTTAGCCCTTGGCAACATTCATTGCTATGCAGACGACAGCACAGTTCATGGGAGATACTTCGGACGTCCTGCAGCAAAGTCAGCAGATATTGACGAAAAACGACAGGAGCTTGTCGCTGAACTCGACCATATTCTGTGCCGCATTTCTCAATGGGGCTCTGAGAACCTGGTCGAGTTCAACGCCAAGAAAATACAGGTGTGCGCGTTTTCTGCCAAAAAATCTCCATTCCTTCCCCTTCCGACTTTTCAGAACACTCAACTGCCACCACAAGGCAGACTCGATATCCCGGGCATGGGCATCTGCCGCGACCTAAACCCGCGCGAGTACGTTGAGGGCGTCACTAAGGCGGCCTCGCGGAAGTTAGGTGTTCTAAACAAGGTGAGACGGTTCTTCTCGCCGGAGCACCTGTGTTTTCTTTATAAGACCCAGGTTCGCTCGTGCGTGGAGTACTGTTCTCACCTTTGCGATGGTGCCGCGCAGTATCTGTTCGACGCTCTCGACCGGTTGCAGCGGCGAGCAATCCGAATTGTCGGCAGTCCTGAAGCCACCGAGTCCCTTGAGCCTCTGCAGATGCGTAGAGATATCGCCTCCATGGCAGTCCTCTATCGTCTTTATCATGGGGAGTGTTCTAAAGAGCTCTTCCAACTAGTCCCGCCTTCTCCCTTCCTCTACAGGACAACACGTGCCAGCCTCAGAAGTCACCGCCTCAGAGTGGAAGACATACGCTCTCGCACTCATCGATTCGGTTCTTCTTTCCTGTGCCGATCGATTAAAACCTGGAACTCACTACCAGCGCACGTGTTTCCGTCCAACTATGATCCCGGGTCCTTTAAGCGGGGCGTGAAAAAGCATCTCACTAGGCCGCCATAGTGCTGGTCGCCATGCTGCACTGTCCTTGTTCACATTGAGGATGGTGACCACCACTCTTGGATTCTGCTTGTGCTTTCCATCAGGCAGGGCAGAGTCATTTTGGCAGCTAAAATATAAAAAAAAAAAAAAAAAAAAAAAAAAATTTGCTGCACCACCCCATGATGTTATGCAGTAAGTGAGTATAGTTTGACACAACGTTAAATACACTTGCTTTATTATTACATAATCGGCTATTTTGCTAAGGTTCTTAAATATATACATTAATTTTCTAGTTCTTGTGCATAATAAATCGATGTGTTTGCGGAAATTCAAGTTTGTGTCAAGAACAACACCTAAATATTTCACCTCGTTGGCATTTACTAATGCAGGGCAGGCACATGCACAGTCAGTGAATGTTTTACAGCTATGTGCATATATTTTTGGATTATCAATAGGTATATTTGTACCTCTCAGTGAAAACAGAATATATTTCGTTTTATCAGTATTCAGGGTTAGAACGTTTTGACATAGCCAGTTAGTCACTGTGTTAAAGCCACTCTGAGCAAGCTGAAAAACCTCACTACGCGATTTTGCTGTAAATATTAGAGCTGTGTCATCAGCATAAGATATTATGCGACCATTAGGAATCTTCAAACTGCAGAGGTCATTTATATATACGAGGAACAAGGTACAGCCCAGTGCACTTCCCTGGGGAAAACCATAGCCAGTATTCCTGGCTTCAGCACTTAAATATTCTCCAATTTTTACACATTGAGTTCGTTCAGTGAGATAGTCTGAAAATAGGCGAAGTTGTGTTCCCCTTATCCCAAGCGCTTCGAGCTTGTTTAAGAGTATGGAGCAGGATATACTATCGAATGCCTTGGCAAGGTCTAAGAAAACCCCGATTGCATGCATTCCCTCATCCAGATTGTTAGCTATGTAGTTAGTTAAGTGATGTACTGCTTGATTAGTTGATCTCATTTGCCTAAAGCCGAATTGGTTTTGCGAAAGCAAGTTGTTGTCCTCGAGATATTTTATCAACCTATTGTTTATAATTTTCTCTAAAATTTTAGATAGACCTGTTAATACCGAATGGGTCTGTAGTTATTTAGACTTGTTTTATCTCCTGATTTGAATACAGGCGTCACTAATGCTTTTTTAAGCGATTTCGGGAATACACCTTTCTCCAAACATAATTGGAATATGTAGGTTAACGGGGGAGCGAGTAAGTGCTTGAAATTTTTGAGTATAGTGTTCGAAATGTTATCCCATCCTACAGCGCAATTATTTTTTAATACGGATATAATGTTTAATACTTCATTTATATCGGTATTTAGCAAGACAAAAGATTTAAGTTTACCTGAAAGCACGGTGTTTTTTAATACAGGGAGTTGGCAGTACTTGACTGTAAAAGTTTTTCTGCAAGATTTTTGCCCGTATTTGCAAAATGATTGTTGACTTTGTTAGTTGCTTCAGACGGGCTTATGTGACTATGTAACAAGTCTAGAGGCGGTTCGGGAGTTTTCGATTGGTATGTATTATCTTTTATAAATTTCCAGATAAGCTTACTATCTTTCCCGGCTTTTTGTAATTCATTTTTTCCGTATTGAATTTTTATTTTTTTCAAAAGGCTGTTGCAATAATTCCTATATCTTTTATAAGTTATCGTCAGAACTAAGTTATCCGGCTCCGATTTACATTTTTGGTGAAGTTTGTCTCTGTGTCTGATACAACGAACGAGTCCAGGTGTAATCCATGGTTTTATATTTCTGTGTTTTCCAGATAGCTTTATTGTGTCAGTATTTTTTTGTATTGCACATTGTAATAAATTAATAAAATATTCCAAGGCAACACTTGCATCATCAGAATTGTAAACGGGGTCAAAACAAATGCTGTTTATGTCACTTTCAAGACTTTTCATGTTAATTTTAGTATAACTTTTCATGCAATTTTTCTTACGTATGTTTAATTGAAGTGTTAGTAAAACAGTCTGATGATCTGTAAGTGTGGAATTAGTTACTAATGTGAGTGCAGAATTTTTTGTTTTTATGATAAAATGGTCCAGACAAGAGCCAGTTTGATGGGTAGGGTGGTAGTGTGCAGGTGAAAGTCCATGAAATGAACAAATATTTAAGTAGCTCTGTGCGTTAGTATCGATGCTCCCCGAAGCGATGTTAATGTTGATATCACCAGTTAAGATTATATTATTATATGCCGAAAGATTTTGTAAATGGACTTCAAGGGATTCTAAAAACGTATCAATGCGTTGTGAAGGGGGTCTATATATGGCTAGAATAACTGTATCGGGATTTATTCGGATGATTAAACAATTACAACCATGAAAAATTAACATTTAATTAACCTCTGGTGTTGCAGGTGTCCATGGGCGGCGGTAATCGCTTACCATCAGGCGATACGTCTGCTCGTTTGCCCGCCTATTCCATGAAAAAAAAAAACAGAACAAAAAAAAAATATTAGAGACGCTTCATTAATCAACAATTTGATATCTTTAACATGAAAAGAAATAAAGACGAAAAAGAGCTATAAATTAAAAGCAAATAGAACATTGGACAGTTGACAAGACAAGATTAGAATGTACCCTAGCCGATTTCTGCCACAGCAGCCAATCTTAATGGAGGCAAGCTAACTACGGAAGAGATATTATAGTTATTATAGTGCACAAGTGTGTGCGCACAGGTGCACTCTCTGTTCCCTCACTCTCAAAATCCGAAGGGATGACTATCCGACATGACCGAGGAGGTATCAGACGCAAGGGGTTAAGTCACCATCTTGTAAACTTCGGGCTGTTATTAAGCATCTCTATAATCAGAAAAACTCAATTACACTTTCCGACCCGACTTGGGATAATAATATCACGAGTACCTACTTCCTTCATTAACTGACTGAGCATGGGTCAAGTTCTCTATATTGAGTTTCGGGTAGAGCGCTAAAATTAATTGTCGCTTTAACTTGAATGAATATACAATATCATAAGGACCAAGACCAGACTTGAATAAGTTTTTTTTTATGTTTTGCCCTGTCAAAATGACTCTACTCTGCCTGATGGAAAGTATTAGCAGAATCCAAGAGTGGTGGTCAACTTACTGCGAATGCAGACAATGCAGCATGGGTGGGCTAGTGAAGCTTCTGCATCAGTGGGCTTCCGGTGTCGCACTCACCAACGAAACACGACAGCACGATCGCTGTCATTTTACGTTGATTTTCTGTGCGAGGGTAGTACCGCCCCGGTCGAACCGGCCCGTGCGTGCTGAAATCAGCGTGGCTCTACTACCTTGGTTTCAGAGCCTTTCTACGTTTTAAGATGTCTAAATTGTTAAATATTCATCAACATCTTTATTTATTCTAAAATAAGTAAGCGAATTGACGCCAATGTAGACGCAACTGTCAGGAGATATAAAATTTGAAAGGATAATACATTTTGCGTGACATCTTCCGCAAATATCTGACAGCTTAATAATATTGAAGTCATATCCAATCAATTTTCAAATACAATTTGTTCGAACCAATAAAGGAAATATCCTCGAAATAATTTGTTCGAACCAATAAAGGAAATATCCTCGAAATAATTTGTTCGAACAAGAACGATGATCACTTTTATGTTTTTATAATAAGTACTGTTTCAGTTTAAGCAGAGAGATGAATTTGACGTAAACGGTTAAAGTTTGTTATGTATTCGATTTGCTTTTATCTTATTTCTGGTCAGTTTACAGTCAATTCAAAGCGTTGGAGGATAAATAAATACACCTTCTTTTTATTTATACTGTTGTTGAACCGCAAAATAACATATGAAGATACATAATAGTTTTCTTTGAATCTCGATAGATGGCGTTGTGCCTTCTATATGAATCGCGATATTGTTGTTGTCAGTCCAGTAGTATAAGAAGCCTGTGTAATATTTTATGTAACCAGCTCAGGGAAACAATACAATATTTTAGAACAAGTGAGAATTTGTAGTTTTATTCACTCGACTTAGTTACCCCTCCAGTGCAATTGTGTTGTTCTCATTAAATACCAGGCAACTCTTGGTATTTAGGATAGGTCCTTCATAAATTTTATTGAAGGATTTAACTTTTTAGGCGGACTTAGAAGTTAATTAATTGTGTGATATTATATTAGCTTTATTCAAATACTTATTTAAAAGTTAAAATATACGAGTATGATATAAATACCTATACTAAAACATTGAGGCTAATGCACATAAATCTACCAGTATTTATTGTAATTAGTGTGTATTGCGATCATCTATATATATAAAAGAGTAAGGTGACTGACTGACTAACTGACATACCCAGAGATCAACGCACAGCCCAAACCGCTGAAGCTAGAATCCAGAAATTTTGTGTGTAGGTTCTTTATATAACGTAAATGAGCACTAAGAAAAGAATTTTAGAAATTTTACCCCTAAGGGGGTAAATCGTAATTAACGTAAAAGGACAGCGTGCTGTCGTGTTTCGTTGGTGAGTGCGAGACCGGAGGCCCAATTAGTCTAGTCAACAAGTTCCATACTTGTCGACTAGACTAAAAGATGCAGAAGCATCACTAGGCCGCCATGGTGTGGGTCGCCATGCTGCATTGTCTGCATTCGCAGTGAGCATGGTGACCACTACTCTTGGATTCTGCTTATGCTTTCCATCAGGCAGAGTAGAGTCATTTTGGCGGGTCAAACATAAAAAAAAAAAAAAAGAAGATAAAATTCTGCGTGAGTGAAGCCGCGTGTAAAAGCTAGTATATGATAAATATTATTATTTTTGTATCAGTAAATCTCACACAGATATTTTTACAAATCTGACTTCACATCTAGAAGGCACCGGGATTTCCTAAGATTCACTTTGAAATGGTAACACAAGCCACCGAGGTGTGTTTGTGTTACCTCATGATCTGCAGTCGCACACGTTAACCGCGAGACCAACGAGGCAGTCAATACAATACGTGGGTAGTACTTATTTGGAAACTTATCGTTCTAATCAGGTCATAGTGACTAACTCTAAATCACTGATCTTTTGGTTTTAAGTCTCAAACCATCTTCACGGATATAATTACTAAGTTTTATTGCAACCAAATGAGCCGTATAATCTTTTGTATCTACTCGTTCATTACGTCCCTTCACACTTGACCGATTTCCCTTGTTTGGGAAATGCGGGCTGGCCTTTTGTATCATCACGGATTTAAATAATGCCCTCGTAATACCAAAAAGGTGGCTTTTATTGTAAATGGGCCTGTACTTTTGGTTCGTATTATGGGCTATTGTATTATATATAGGACATGGTGTAAGGAGTGGGTCATTGTACTTACAAATTGTGGTTTTGTTGTCCACTGACTTGAATATTCAGAACAAAGGTAAGTAGTCAAGAATGTTTGCCTTGACTATATAATTAAGTTGTTGAATTATAGTTATTCGTGTAACTCACTATACAACAAAATTAGTTTGAATATCAGAAAAATAAGACGATGAGAAAATATGCGAATTGCAAAATAGGTTAGCTCGTATTTTACACAGGGTAGATGCAATTATAACCCATTCTTTTAATTTTTATTTCTTTGCTTTGTTTCTTTTGTGTTGACGACTTATTAAAATACATTTTTTTATGGTATAGAGGGCAAACGAGCAGACGTATCACCTGATAGTAAGCGATTACCGCCGCCCATGGACACCCGCAACACCAGAGGTGTGACAAGTGCGTTGCCGGCCTTTGGGGGATGGTGATGGGGATAGAGGGGGGATGGGGGAGGGTTTGGGGTATGGGCCTCACTCGGTGAAACACAGCGCAAGCGTTATTTCACACCGGTTTTCTGTGAGGCCGTGGTATCACCAGCCCATTCATGCCGAAGCGTGGCTCACCCATGGTACTACGCTATGGAAAAGCGATTGTATATTTAGAAAATTGATGTAGCCATTCATAATGTATTGTTAAGATATATTATGCGTAAACTAGTTGAACCAGCTATGAAAAATACGTCATAAAAAATAAAATTTTGTTTTTAGTGTCACTGGTACTAAAAAATCATTTTAGGCAGAAGTAGCTTAAAAGGCAGCGCTTAAAATATGACCAGTCACATATTTCTTAACTACTTAGCCTTAAGAGTAATGATATATTTTAAGTTTTATTACGTACGATATACGGTACACGTTCCTCACTTTTATTCCATAGATAAAACTTAGAATGAAACTTTAAGAAAAGCATTACTTATGTACTCAAAGCTACGTGATGTGCTTTGAAACACACTCGATTCGTATTCGTAAAGGCAAAGTTTATTACTTTTCTCGTTGGCATTCAGTGCGCATTTTAATTTAGCAGACAGTTTGTGACTAAGTCTATGTATGTTGGGAAATGTTTAATTTTTTTATACAAATACTATTAAACATCTATTACAAATTATGACATTTTTCAAAAGTAAATTAAAATTTGAGACAAAAGACATGAATAAAAGCAAAAATCGACAAGCAACACCCATTTTAGATAAGCTGAGCTTAACTGACTTAAAAATTAAATGAAAGTACCCAAACAGCTTGCAATAAAAAATATACTTTTTTTTTCCTGGTCCTGGACCCCACGACACAGGGAATCCTAGTGCGGGGGGACCAGAGATATTTTTGGTTCAATAGTTATATTTACTGATAAATTATTTAGATTATTTTGTGAATAAACTTTTGTATGAATAAAGATATTATTATTTTAAAACACAACTCGCGAACTTGGAATATATTCGTGTCGCGCGTAATAAATATACACGAAACGTATATAAATAAAATACTCTAAACACCAATGTGTGGGTCACATAAAGTGTTTTCCCATGTGGGATTTGAATCCACAACACACAACTCAGCATAAAGCAATGAGGTTACCATGTAAACCAAACATCATTCAGAGTTCTTCTCGTGTTTTTAAATTTTGAAAACCTGATTAAAATTCTTAACGTTCCGGAGCATTCAATATCACATAGACAGTAAAGAACCCTATTGACTTAAAACAAAAAAAATTGGTTGGCTTTAAAGTCGGTTTACGGACAATATTTTAACGTGACAACGTCATAACAAAACATTGATGAAATGATATACAACGACGTACAATGAGCGTAACGGGACAATGAGTCATCCTTTTTCGTGCATGCAGCCGGCGTTTATCAATTTATTAGACGTTGTCACGTCAATAAAGGTAAATATTAATTATTATTAGTCTAGCTTTTACAATAAAATCAATACAATATCTATTATATACTTTTTACTAATGCTATTTGAAAACAAATTCGACTACTTGCCCTCTATAAATCTATACTAAAGTATGAAGCTGAAGAGTTTGTTTGTGTGTTTGCTTGTACGCGCGAATCTTAGAAACTACTGGTCTGATTTGAAAAATTCTTTCAGTGTTAGATAGCCCATATACCAAGGAAGGCTAAAGACTATATATCATCGCGCTAAGACTAAAAGGAGCGGAGCACCAATGAAGAATGTTACTAAAACGAGAGAAAATTATGTACATTATGTACAAAAAATGTTTGTATTTATATCAGTTGTCTAGTACCCATAACACAAGCTCTGCTCAGTTTGGGACTAGATGGAGTTGTGTGTTAGATTTTCGATTTTTTTTATTATTTGTTGGGTTTTAAGTTTCAAAATAACAAAGTGCATATTTAGAAAAAACTGTAAACTTCTGACGCTGCTTAAAGACTCTTCTAACACGAATTTTGGTAACTTAACTATGTAGTAGAAAAAAAAACTGAAGCGTGGAAATACTTATATCATAAAGAGTGCCTCATTATTCGACCAGCAAAACTTCTGTGGCTTACCTTTTAGAAGAATTGTCTTACCCTTCGGTCCTAAAGTAATCTAGTGAGAGTGCCAAACTTTCATAGCTGTATAAGTTTATTGCGTTCTTTTGTGGTAAGTAGAAAGAAAGAATATATGTACAAGAGAAAAATAAGACATTTAAGTTAATAACAAACAATATACAAAACAAACAAAATAAAAGCAGTGAAATGTCTAGCTGTGTGACCAAAAGGCCACAGCTCAGCTTATGCTGCGGTCCTGAAAGTGACCACAGCGCTGATTTTCAGCTGAAGCCCAACATAACACCTCACGGACGCGTGTACAGTTTCAACAATAAAACAAATTTATAATATTATAGGAAATAGTTAAAAAAATACATTAAACACATAAGTTTTTTTTTATTTATGTATGGCCCGCCAAAATGACTCTACTCTGCCTGATGGAAAGCATAAGCAGAATCCAAGAGTGGTGGTCACCATACTCACTGCTAATGCAGACAATGCAGTATGGCGACCCACACCATGACGGCCTTGTGATGCTGCTGCATCTTTTAGTCTAGTCAACAAGTATGGAACTTGTTGACTAGACTATTTGGGCCTCCGGTCTCGCACTCACCAACGAAACACGACAGCACGAATGCTGTCATTTTACGTTGATTTTCTGTGCGTGGGTAATACCGTTCCGGTCGAGCCGGCCCGTTCGTGCTGAAATCAGCGTGGCTCTACTACCTTTGATTATATATAGGATTGACATACACTGGTTAAAACTATAGTAACAGGAACGTATTTAAGACTACAAACATTACAAAGCTTTTACATTACAATGTTTGCAATGACAAAAATAAAACTCTCACTTCAGCCTTAAAAGATTTAGTAGAAGTAGAACAATATACAATCTAAATAAAACTAAATAATTTCTTGAGCACTAAGCTAACTTCCAAAAATTGTAGGAGTAGCATTTGTGCCCCGCGAATGCTTACTTAAAACCTTTTACAAAAAAAGCGGCCAAGTACGAGTTGGACTCGCTCATAAAGGGTTCCGTAGCAGCAAGTAACATAATATAAAAGTTCTTGTAGTTCGTTGTAACTTTGATATATAAATTGCGGTTTACGATTTATGACTTATTCAAAAAACTACTTGCTAGATCTCGTTCAAACTAAGTGGAAGTTTGCATGGTAATGTACATCATATATTTTTTTTAGTTTTATCATTCTCTTATTTTAGAAGTTACTCACATTTTACCACTTTGGAAGTGTCTCTCGCGCAAACTATTCAGTTTAGAAAAAAAATGAAATTAGAAACCTTAATATAATTTTTAAAGACCTATCCATAGATTCGTATGGGTCGGATGAAAAAAAAATTTGAGTCTCAGTTTTAAGTACCCCCAAAGTGGGGACTCCCAAAATATATTGTTTTTTTTTATATTTTTATGTGAAAATCTTAATGCGGTTCACAGAATACAGCTACTTACCAAGTTTTAACAGTATAGTTCTTATAGTTTCGGAAAAAAGTGGCTATGATATACGGACGGACAGACAGACATGACGAATCTATAAGGGTTCCGTTTTTTGCCTTTGGCACAGAACCCTAAAAATGTGTATTTAAACAAATTAAAAATTTCTTTACTGGCAGAGTTAACACATTATTAGCATTATACGAAACATAAAAACATAACTTTTATTAATAATAAATATTTTTTGAGGTAAATGTAGATATTTGTTGGATAAAGTTTTATTGTTATAATAAGTTTAGGTTATCATCTTTTACCTCGTACAGAGAGAAAGAGAAGAAATCAAGAGAGGAAAAAAGCCGGCAGTGATACTGGCAGAGATTACGACTATAAATGTAGGTACCACAGAACAGAGATAAAAACCTTTCTGTTCTCTGGTAGGTATAATTAAAAGGTTTAAAATGAATATACAATGAATAATAAGGGAGACACTGATGAGAATTCAAATGTAACCTACATACAGTACTAATAGGTAGAGCCTATATAACTTATAAACTTACTTAAAACTACTCGAAGAATTTTTAATGCATCAACAGCTTTTCAGAGTCCACTGCTGGACATAGATTTTTTCTTTAAATGTACACGTGGATATATTTTTAATATTTTCAAAGTTATAATCAAAACGGTTTAGACTATCTCAATAATGCGCTTATCAAAGTGAGACAGTAAATGTTTATATTCACTAGTACACTAACAATTTTGCACACACAATCTACCGGTGCAGTGATTGCTACGAATGCCATTAGTAGGCTATTACTAAGCTGATACTTTGCATACACATGGCACTATTATGTGAATAGATAGAAACGACTGCCATTTCAATTTTGTCGCTTGATCGATTCGGTGGTTCAATGGTTGGAAAAGGTCACTCACAGCTGTGTATGCATAGCTTTAGTATAAAGAGCATAGTGTGGGTTCTTACGCAATGAATGCTTCATACCGTTTTTACTCAAACTTAAAAACCAAATAAAAATTTATAAAGATATGTTATTCACTATAGTTTCAACATTTTAATCACAATAATTAACCACAAATGAGACGATTTGCTATCCGTATTTTATATATTTTAAAAACAGAAGATGCAAGGAACAAAAACAAAACGATTTCTTTAAGATAGCTTACTAGATTTTGCTAATCAGCGTTACAATAACTAAGCGATGAATTCGAAACCATAAAACTAAAATTAAAGGCTAGGAAAGAAGCTATAAACATTATCTAATACGGTCAGAGTGATAAGTTCGTATAAAAGTCACGTGAGACTGAGCAGCTATTTGATGGTTTGACAATAGATCCATAAACTGGACAGTAAAAGTGCATCAATTACTTTGAAGCTCGCATGGATAACGTTTACTGCAATGTCTATCAAGAAAAGAGAGATTGAAATCCACAGAAGTTATTTCAGCGTTTGTGGTAAACTGTATGATAGATAGAAAGGTACATAGATAGATAGGTAGCTAAGTGGATAGATATGTAAATATCTATAATCGTTATAACAGTTTTATCAGAAAGGCCATAACGCGAAGACGCCTCTAAACTACAAGCATTAGGCAGTAAAAAAATCAACTAATGAACAAATTTTTTAGCAAAAGTCGGCTATCCGCTAGTAGCATTAGACAAAATTAAATTATGACCTAGCAAAAGTTGCATGTCAAAAATTAAATAGATCTATGTGTTGTTACAATGAAAACAAAGTTACCTTTAATTAGCACAGGCTTTCAAATGGAGTTAATTTGGCTTACAGTGTGGGAATAGTTGGCTATCGTACAAATCACGTTACATCGCTGTATTTGTGTCGTGCTACTTGGCTTAAGCCTTAATGTTATGTTGTAAGCTTTGCATTACTATAGTTTCTCGTAAGAGTTAACTTGCAAGATTTAAGTCAAAGATTCAAGGACATGATTTTAAGATTTCTAAGCTCGATAAGAAATGATAAATATAAGTAAACTAATTAACATACTTTACAAGTTGACGGACCTTTTCTTAAAAAGCAGGATTAAGTCTACGATACTACACTTGCTAGTACTACGGGTTAGTATAGGATTTTGTTCAAGTTCTAGAGGAGCGTACCGTCGTGTACGAGGACCGAGAGGGCGTCTTGAGACGGCGACCCATGTCGTGCGGCGTTCCGCAGGGGTCTGTCCTTGGACCACTCCTGTGGAACGTGGGGTACGACTGGGTCCTTCGAAGCCGTCTGCCCCCTGGGTTGGGCGTAATTTGTTACGCCGATGACACTCTTGTCACAGCCCGGGGGGCGAACTTCCAAGAGGCGGCGCGCCTGGCCACCTGGGGTGTTTCTCTGGTGGTCGGGCGCATCGAGGCGCTGGGCTTACGGGTGGCCCTGGACAAGACGGAGGCGCTATTATTTCATGGGTCCCGTCGTGGTCCGCCCCCGGCGCCTCCATAGAGGTCAACTCAGTCCTCGTACCGGTTCGGGCCCAGATGAGGTATCTGGGCCTGATCCTCGACGGTAGGTGGCTCTTCGACGAGCACTTCCGACAGCTTGGTCCCAGGCTGGTCGACGCTGCCTCCGCCCTTGGGTGACTTTTGCCAAATTTGGGTGGAGCCAGCGTCGCAACGAGACTCCTATACACGGGGGTTGTCTGGTCGATGGCGCTGTATGGCGCACCGGTGTGGGTGGCGGCTCTGACTGCCCTAAATAAGGCTCGCCTCTGGCGGCCTCAGAGGGTATTGGCGGTCAGAGCCATACGCGGATACCGCACGGTGTCGACCGAGGCGGCGTGCGCCTTGGCCGGAACACCCCCGTGGGATTCGGAGGCGGAAGTGCTCGCCGAAGTTTATCGACGGGTGGCTGAATATCGGGCGAAGTATGGCTATCGCCCTCCGCCCGAAGAGGTACGCGAGTGGCGTGAAGCCGCCCGTTGAGCCACTATGGCTAGATGGTCGTTCCGGCTGGAGACTCCACGCGCTGGCTTTGCCGCCGTGGAGGCTCACCAGCCGGTCATCCTCGAGTGGGCAGGGCGGCAGCACGGGACCCTTTCTTTCCGACTGACGCAGGTCCTTTCCGGGCACGGTTGCTTCGGGAAGTACCTGCACTCGGTCGCCAGGAGGGAACTGAGTCCCGCCTGCCACCACTGCGACTGCAGTGAGGACTCGGCACAGCATACGCTGTCGATCTGCCCCGCATGGGCGTCGCAGCGCCGGGCCCTCACTGCAGTCATCGGAGGGGATCTCTCGCTACCGGCCGTCATACGCTCCATGGCCGGTAGCGATAGCAGTTTTACCGCGGTCGCAGCCTTCTGCGAAGATGTCATCTCGCAGAAGGAGGTGGCGGAGAAGGCCCGAGAGGACGATGTCCACTCGGACCCAATGCGCCGCCGGCAAACCGGGCGGCGAACGCGCCTATCAGCGCCTCATGCCGCCCTGAGTGTGGCCGCGGATGGTCGGGACGGGTTTTCCCTTCCATCCGCTTTAGTGGTCACCCGCGAGGGGGCGACGTACGCGTGTGCCGTACGTCACCTAAATTGAGAGTCATACCAGCAGACGGTGCCCGCTCCAGTGCGGGCAAGCGCTGGGAGGGGTCCGGACGTGTTAATAACTGCAGTTCCCGGATTCCTCCCTTCACAGGCGCAGAGTGGCACACCGTCTGGTTTTAGTCGGTTCGAGTCCGACACACCGGCCCGCCGCAAACCCCGGTGGGGTGACGGTCCGAGGGGATTTCCACACGTTAAAAAAAAATAAAAAATATATATATACACACATCAAAAGTGTCTAGGGATCAAGCATTTTTATGCGGATTTCTTGAGATTGAGATGTGACTTTGGCCCTGGCCTGCTCAGTCGCCAGACTTGAACCCGATTGAGCATGCATGGGATATGCTACAGAGAAGAGCTCTGCCGAATATGGAGGGTATCCAGTCGCAAGAAGACCCTTTTTTGTTGTTGCAACGAACATGGGCGGCCATTCCACAGCGTGTTTGGATGAACTCATTTTGAGTATGCCAAACCGATGTTCTTGTGTTGTTAGTGTTCGCGGTAGAAACACGGGTTATTAATTGTTTAAGTTACCTAATAAAATTTTAAAGAAAACTGTTATTTCAGTCTTTTTTTCGAACTTTAATGTTAGTGGTTCAAATGTCAAAAATCCTTTTATTAGGAAAATGGCAAATTTCTTTATTAATGCAAAGGTGACTTGGTTTATCATTACTGTGACAAACGAAAACACTTTATTTGATGAATCCTTAAAGAAAATTTTAATTAATATCAATCAGGAGAAAAGTTATTGCAAAAATATATGTTGATCCCTAGACACATATGTTGATCCCTAGACACTTTTGATGTGTGTATATAAAAAAAAAGGATTTTGTTCAAGTTGTCCTTCTTCTGTGTCATTGTTGGCCTGGGTAGTTAGTTCCCTTATTACGCTCTTAATACACCCTTGATATAAATAGAGGTGGTGTCACTTCGTATTTTTAATCCGGACGGTGTTACGACGGATTAATGGGTAATGATAAACCAATGCTATATTGTTCCATCCACTATTGTGGTCACTGTAATCAATGTATAGTTCACGAAATGCGTTTGAAAGTGTCTAGTAGTCCGTCTGACTAGTGATTATTGGTAAAGCAATGCTACATTTTTTTATCCACTATTGTGGTCACTGTAATCAATCTATGGTTAACGAAATGCGTTTGAAAGTGTCTAGTAGGCCGTCTGACTAATGATTTATGATAAAGCATTGCTATATTTTTTCAACCGACTTCAAAGCGGAGGAGGTTCTCAATTCGACTGTATTTTTTTTTTTTATGTTTGTTACCTCATAACTTTGGACTGGGTGAACCGATTTTGATGATTCTTATTTTTTTTGAAAGTTGGTGCTTCCCGAATGGTCCCATTGGTCCAGATTGAAGTCTATAAGTATATAGTATAGTACATTAAATTGTAGGCGTTATAACGGAGTTACGTCTACCTCCCTCACTTATTTTATAAATAATAAATTATTTACCTTTTTGAATAATTGGATTTGGATTTAGGTGATTCATTTTCTCAAACTTCAAGTTATGTTTAAGATTAAATAATAAAACTGCGAAGAGTTATCTTTATACAAATCATATATTGATTTGTATAAAGATAACTCTTCGCAGTTTGTTCAATATGAAGTATTAAGTAGTACGTACCTGGATGACCGACTTTATTTTGGTAATATTTTTAAAAATGAATCCTAGCTAGATCGTTTTTTTTTTGATGAACTGCCGTCATGCGATACGTCTGCTCGTTTGCCCCGTGGCAAACAAGTAGACGTATCGCTTGATGGTAAGCGATTACCGCCGCCCATGGACACTCGCAACATCAGAGGCGTAACAAGTGCGTTGCCGGCCTTTGGGGGATGGGGAGCGGGAGGGGAATGTGGGGAGGCGTTGTGGTATGGGCCTACGGTATCCTCACTCACTCGGTGAAACACAGCGCAAGCGCTATTTCACACCGGTTTTCTGTGAGGCCGTGGTATCACTTCGGTCGAGCCGGCCCATTCATGCCGAAGTGTGGCTCTCCTACGTATAATAATATTATATGGCCCCAGAATACAAAATTTCATGAAAATCGTTGTAACTGTTTCCGAGATTCAGAGATATATACACATATTCAAGAATTGCTTGTTGAAAATATTATTATTATTATTTGTGCATTTGTTGTTCTCGAAATTTACATTTCGGTATTATAATGAAAACCACGGGCCTAGGCCAAGTGGAGTTCATTTGAGTGATTTGGGACTGAGGCTGTAATGTGTGATGTTGTGTCTTCCTGTAAAAACTTTCGAACAATACGGCAAGTGTTTAATATAGCGGCTTTTTGCATAGTAATGTATGTGTTAGTGGGGAGTTCAATCTGTCCTAGGAAGTGATGAAGATGTTTTGGTATAACTCCGGTGCTGGAGAGTACCAACGGCACAATGTACACTTTAGTCATTTTCCAAATTCGAACTATTTCTTCTTTTAATTCTGTATACTTGTGTATTTTGTCAGTAATTGTTTTTTGTAAATTGTGTGTGTTAGGAACTGCAATATCTATTAAGTATGTGTGTTTATTATGTTTATCTATAAGAGTTATGTCTGGTCTGTTATTGTGGATAGTTTTATCAGTTAATATGGCTCTATCGAAGTAAATCTTGTGAGTTTGGTTCTCCAATACCGGTTTTGGAGAATATTGGTAGTATGGTACTATTTTAGGTGGTATCAAATTATGTTTAATAGCTAATTTCTGGTGGACGATATGAGCGATTTGATTGTGCCTATGGGTATAGTCGTTTTGAGCTAGGGTTGGACATGCACTTGTGATGTGTTGAATGGTTTCTGCGGATCGGTGACATTTTCTACATTTATCATTTTGGATATTCGGGTCTTTCAAAATAAATTTACTATAGTTTTTAGTGTTAATAACCTGGTCTTGTATTGCAATCATAAATCCCTCAGTTTCAGGGAAAAGGGAACCTAACTGAAGCCATTTATTCGAAGACTCTAAATCTATGTGTATCTGTTCTAGGTCATGTAAATGTCTGCCATGTAGTTATTTCGAACGCCATCTATCTACTTTTTCTTTTCTTAGTGATTCTGGGTTTTTATAGGTTACGTCTCTATTGCATAAATTTAATGGAGTAAAGTTAGCATCAATTTCAATAATGGCTGCATGTATAATATTATTATTATTATTATTATTATTAGAAAGGTAGGTATTCCGTATTAGATAGTATACAAATGCAAGAAATACACTTTCATAAGCGGTAATTAAAAATAGCAGCGGTAATTAATAGAATAAGAGACAAAACTGTATAGCACTTCAAGGTCATGTGAAAGATACAAAAGATTTTAATTACAGGCACCTGTTGTCCACAAGTTCGAACAAACAATTGTCAAGTATAGAAAAGAGGAAATAAAAAGTTGTAATAATAGGCCTTTGATAAATAGGCTTAAGGAATATTTAAAGAGAAACATGTAAGTTTGAGCTGAACTGAATGCGAAAAGCCGAGGATCGTGGTTTGGTCCTCGTTTTCTAAAGTAGGTATAGCTAAAAATGTAACTCACTCGAGTGAGTACTGCTCACTGTAGAAGGCGATTTGAATAAAATAGATTGAACATGTTTTTTTAATCCATAAACCGAGAATCAGGAGGGACTCCAAGAACACAGGTTTTCTGTAAGGCTGTGGCATCAGTTCGATCGTATCATGGCCAAATGTGACAACGCATGGCTCATCCATGTAAAATAAAAATATAAAACTATATTACATAAATATAAACTTGTAGTATACAAATGACCCAGGTAAATACGAGTATTATGTTTACTGGGCAATAATAAGGATGTTTAGAAGATATTAAAATTGAAATAAATTCATAATTAAAAAAAAACCCTCATACGCCAAGGATATTTTTGCAGACATTTGGTTATTCTTCCCCACTTTCACCCCCCATAACTTTATATATAAATACTTATGTATGTAAAGTCAATACAGGACCATTCCTAGTACGCGATTGGCTTAAAAAAAAGAATTAAATGCTTGAAATATATGATCGTAATGAAAAAGTAATAAGTTTCCTACTGCTTTTATATCGACAGTTTTATAGCAAGATAAATGGAATGAAGTAATTACGAAATCCCTAGGATTCAACATATAGAAAAGACTGCATGAATTGCGTACAAGTTTCTCAGTTTAAGTAGTGTTTTTTATGGGTTCAGACGAACTATTCGTAGGTACAGTGTAGTTTGTGTACAGTTATTGTTCATTTTTACACTTTTTACTATAGTGGGAAGGTTAAAAAAGCAAGCCTCATATTCTCGTTAAATCTTTAGTTGGTACGGGTAGAAAAAATATAACATTATTAGCTTAACACGTTTCACATAAGGCGGCTGCCAAAAGATGATGATCGTTATTGATTATTGTATTGATTGAGTAGAATTGAAACCATCATTTCTGGCTTTACAGCCAGAGACACTAATCAGAACAAACACTTAAAAGAAATGTTAAGTACATTGAGCTTAAAATGTATAGCAACACGACACTACTACGACAGGGAGTATATACATACATATAATACGCAGGCGACGGCGACGACTCTGGCAAAGTATAGGCCAAAAAGGGCCTACACTTTGCACTGTTATGACAAAGATTGTATTTACGTGTGTGTGAAATTCTGAATCTTTTAAATATTCTGTGTGAGTTCCTAGTGAAAGGCATTTGTTTTATATGTGAGTCTAAAATGTGTATGTGTTCAGATTTCTACCGTAAAAAATGGCAGACTGTTTTTAATCGAAAAAATACGCTATGGCTACTCCCCTCCGTATGGTGGCCCGTCTTTCAAAGCCATAGGGCTTAAAATAGTTGCCTAAGTAGTATGTACTGTAATCTCTAAGTATTGACTTAAAATAGATCAAAATTAAAGGGTTTGGCATACTAGGCATTCTAACACTTCATCTAGTCACCCGGCCAACAGTGCTAAAGTACAAGTGACCTGGCTAGACGCCCGATATTTCTTGGCATTGAGTTTACCTAATGAAACAGTCGATAAATTCGATTTGCAGAGTAGTCTATAATGGGTACTGTTCTGGAAATAAATCTTCCAGAATACGTAAAAATACTTACGAACACTTTAGTGAATAATAAAATAGCTCTGACTTACAAGTTTTAGTTTTGTTTTTGATAAAAAAAAATATATCTTGTGCTTTCTGAAAAAACATTTCAATAATGTCGCCCAAAGCTTTTTACAATAAAATTATTTTCTACTTTATAGTTCGATTGCTATTAAAGCGTGTTTTTTAGTTTTTTAAACTATAATTTATTTTCTACTTTTTAGTTCGGTATATTTACAAAAGCGTGTTTTTTTTTTTTTTTTAAGTTTTTAGTTTTTTTTCACATTATTGTATTGTCATCGGCCCTTGACCCTTGTGCAAATTTTCAAGTTAACCAGACTCCTAGAAGTAGGTGAAAATGAAGTTAAAATATTTTATTACATACGAACATACAGGTCAAGCTAATAAAACCGTGTTAAAAACTATTTGATTAGAAAAATATATTCTGCAATTCAATTTAAACAAAATTACTTAGTAATAAGCAATGCTTGACACTTTAATACACGTTTTCACTTTTCTAATAAGAAAACCGTGCTGCATTGTCCACATTCGCAGTGAGGATTGTGACTAGTTAATCGTATTCTACTCATGTCTTCCATCAGGCAGAGCAGACACATTTTGGCAACTAAACCATAAAAAAACTTTATTTATTTGTTTATAAGGTATACCAACAGCACACATACAACACACACAAAAATATTATCTAGTATGCATGCCCATTACAGGTACACACAACATTCACCATAATGAGATAACACCTTACAAAACAGTGTTAAGGCGTGTCTCCTGCGGTTAAAATTAACAAAACAAATTAACAAAACTTGTTAACTAAACATGTTAGCGAAAAGTCGCAGGAGACAGACTTTTAAACGAACATCAAACACGATTACACGAAAAGCAAAAATCTTTTATCTACTCGACAAAATGACTTATAGTCCACTTACTTACTTACTTTTATAGTATAAATATGAATAATATAAGTATTAATGTTAGTTCAGTTCAGTTTCATTATACGAGAAGTATACGCTGGGATGTTTTCAGTCCGCTTTGGATAACATGTTTGCTTGTTAAAATTAACAAAACAGTTAGGCCACGCCCATATTTTGATAAATATTTGACGTTTGGTGTTTAAAAACACAAAACAGTGTCGCAGGAGACCCGGCTTTAGGAGTAAAGTAATAGTTACAAAAAATAAAATACTAATGGAACTTAATACTACTTAATTATAAATTACAATTACAATACTCTTGTTCAAATAATGTATTAAAAGAAGAAATAAAGAATGCAGAAATTAAATAACAAAAAGTAAAAAGTAAAAGACGTCTTATTAAGTCCGATATAATTATACAGTGTACACAGTCAACTGTATGTTTTGATAGACAATAGTGTGGCTTTTAATTGCTATGATGTTTACACGATAAATGTTTTTCTGAGGAAAATAATTAATGAATCAAAATATGTAGTTGGGAATCTACTTTTACTTTTTGTAGTATTTTTACCTTTACTTGATGCAGCTACCGAGTTTTAAATTAACTCACTAAATTTGGACTTTTTTTTAATGGTACTAATCCCGTCCACACTGTAACTCCTGTACACCAGGATCAACAGTAGAACCACGACCCACACACACACCGAGTTATGACACTCGGGAAGTCCCAGGAAAAATTAAACTATCTTGGAACCCACAACGAAATTAATCAGAAGAAAAACTGAAGGAGTTTGAAATCACTAAATTTGAACTTGTTATCCACTTGTAAATGTTTAATTTTTAGACAAAGAACGGTACATAGTGCGACATTAGACGAGAAATAAAAGAACAGTTTCACCCATAAACTTTAACCGCAAAGGTAAAGGTGCTTTAACAAAATTACTTGTGCCTTTCATGCGCGATGACCTGAAAAGTCTTACCTAGTTAATGAACTATAAAGGGTAATAAAACAATTTCACTTTAGCCGAGGTGTTTAAGAAGAGTAGAAGGAAAGGTAAATAGGGTCAACTATAAATAAAATGAACACTTTAGGAAACGTAATACTTAGGTATAGCATTACAGGCGGCTGTAATTTTTTTAAGACAACTGCCGCACTTGGAATATTTCTTTTGTCGTTTGAAAGTCTGCAGGCATAATAATATGTGAAACATACCCACAGAATATCCAGACTCAGAACAACATTTTGTGGAACTTACAAAGTGTTGTCCATATGGGGATCGCCACCACACCATTCAGCGTAATAAGAACCGTTGACTTGACTGCTTAAATTACTACCGCATCCATGCAGTAAGTAATTAAAATAGTACTCTATACTCGTAATTAAATTGTGTTGTCCTATTTTTGTCTACCTATCTTGACTGGTAAGTCGGAGGTGGTGCTTTTCACATTACTCTTTTCAGAACATTACCGATTTGGTCGGTGCTTGCCGAGGACGGCCTCTTCCGACACTTCCACACACATTCGCTCAAAAAATCTATACAAACAAGTACAGATTATTAAAAATAAAAAACCCGACTGCGTCAATATTTAACAATAAAAACATATAAGTTTTATATATATTCGTATTCACCGTAAAAAAATATTTATTTTGATACCACACTCGATGTATTTTGAAAACATATTTGTTTTTTATATTACTTTTTGGCACCAACTATCCTTTTTTTTTTTTAATTTTGATGTACCCAGTGTCACTCTCACGACTAAGACGAATCTATTGACACCACTCACATAAAAATTCGACAAGCCGTTTAGGCTCTAGGGCGTGTCAAAGAAATATACATACATACACTCGAAAAACATAACGCTCTTTTCGCAGTCGGGTAATAAATAAAATTGGAGTGTCTGTTTGTAATATTAAAATAGCCGCTTTTTACTAAATGCATACGTATGTATCAGGGATCGGAATTGGGTGTGTGAAAATGCCTAAAGTTTGCAGCGGGACATAATATGGAGCTGTTAAAACCACTTAAGTTAAACCGGTTTTGGATTTTACCGGTTTAGTTTCGTTTTTTTTTGTTTTACATGTTCCTAACCTTTGAAACACCGAACTATAAACATTTACAAGCTGCTAATACAGTTCTAAATTGATTTTTGTTTTGTACTTTTCCGGTTAAAATTCGGTTTTTTAGTCCCAATTGTTCTTTGTCGGCCAAACACAGAATTTTATATATCTGGAAAATGCTAATGTGGTTTTAATTTCTTTTTTTATCTGGATCTTAAGTTAAAAAGTTTTGCTACAGATTGATGCAAGTAAAACGAACATTTTCGCGTATGTAAGCGCGGCGTTCACTTTAATGGCGTCGCTCCGTTTTTTGTTGCCCTGCTTACTTGACCTCAACGGAGTTAAATTACGACTTGTTACTATTAGGTATTCTGTGACAGTGTTCGTCCTTCGTGCATCGATCTGTATGTATTAAGGGGTTTACTATGAAATATAAGCAAAAAATTTATTAGAAAATATTTATTTCAATCACTACTTTGTTCTTACTTGAACGAATCTAAGTAAAACTGTTACAAATATAGGACTAACAATAAATACGACACACAATTTTTTTAGAGCAATTTTTAAATCTAATTAACTGGCGATTTACATATATTAACATATTTACACTATTTATTTATGTTGCGCTGCAAGACTGCACCTGTTTATCGGTCGGTTAAAGCAATGACAGCCAAAGGGCGGCGCGGGCGCGCGGAGGAGGGAAGCGGCAGACCGATTTTTTTTACCTGTTAAACAATGGATTAGCGTGGGCTTTTGTACCGCACACAAAGCCTTTTTTAACATTTGAAGATTTGAAGAATATTTATCATTTCTAGGAAAAAACTAATATTATTGCATGTTCCGAACTCTGAATGTGGAAAGTAGCTTACGCACAACTTTCTTGCAATTGAAATAAATGTTTTTAATTAATTTTTTGATGCAGTGCAGGTTTATAATTTAAAAAAAAGCCGACTTCAAAACTATGTAAAGACGCGAAAATGTTCGTTTTCCTTGCATCAACCTGTAGCAAAACTTTTTAACTTAAGATACAGATCAAAAAAAGAAATTAAAACCGCATTAGCATTTTGCAGATATATAAAATTCTGTGTTTGACCGACAAAGAACAATTGGGACTAAAAGACCGAATTTTAACCGGAAAAGTACAAAACAAAAATTAATTTAGAACTGTATTAACAGCTTGTAAATGTTTATAGTTCGGTGTTTCAAAAGTAAGGAACATGTAAAAAAAAACTGAAACTAAACCGTTAAAATCCAAAACCGGTTTAACTTAAGTGGTTGTAACAGCTCCATATTATGTCCCGCTGCAAACTTTAGGCATTTTCACACACCCAATTCCGATCCCTGGTATGTATACACGATACATAATATACCAAACTAACATTTTTACCATTTTTGCTTGTCTGTCTATCTGTTTGTTCCGGCTAATCTCTGGAACGGCTAGACTAATTTTGACGGGATTTTCACTGATAGGTAGCTGATTATATAAGAAGTAACTTAGGCTACTTATTTTAGACATGTTTCGCCCGCGGCGTTACCCGCGGTACTGCAATAACCGCGGGTAACACCACGGGGTTTAGCTATTTCTTACATAAAATCAATAATCATTCTATATAATATAAATATAGGTTGGCATTATGGCATAGAAAACAGATTAAGTAGCTTTTCGTAAAGATTGCGATTCCGGAGTGCTTATAGTCGCGGATAGCAGGATGAAGGTTTTCCGGAATATGTCCCTGTAGATCCGCTCCCTCTTTAAGCCTATCTTTAATAGTCGATGTCATTTAGCGGGTGTAACTGCATCATTAAGATATCCATGTCAGCGTAAATACCAAAGGTCTTAAGTTCATTTCCTGTGATATTTTCGTAAAAAACACAAAGTTTCACGACTTGAAGATTTTCTAAAAGAATAAAGTTGTATGAAACTTATTTTACTAAAAGTTGTATTGCTCGTTTTATTTTATTCTTGAAAATATTTTGTATTAAAGCTTTACAAAAAACTACTATTAAGCTAAATTTACCGAGTTCTAGGAAATTCAATGTTCCATACTTTATAAAACTGATATACAATCATTAATAGTTCAATTGGCATCTAATAGATGTGAATGCTGCATGCATGATGATAGTAGGAGTTATCTTAAACTATACCTATTCTGTAGTAAGAATATATTGTGTAGATATACCAACCTAACCACTTAGAACGCATACTAATATTATAGATGGTAACTCCGAATGTTCACGGCTCAAATGCTGCACTGATTTCAATGAAATTTGACATGGAGATGCTTTGATTCTTTAGAAAGGACACGAGCTTCTTTTTACTTCATTTTTTACGAAAACACGGGCCGAGCGGCGAGCAAAAGTTACTTTGGAAATGAAACAGAGCAAGTGCGTTACACACCTGATTATAACAGGTTTTTACATTATTAAAGCAATATCAATAAGTTTAAGTTTAATTAAATAATAACTTTCTTATTCACAAACGTTATTTAACTTTAAGGCACAGTTCTGTGTTATTTTCAACTTTAAATGTATAACCTTACAGTGGAAAATAGTACAGAACCTTTGCTTAAAATATAAAGGGGGTATAAAATTTCTTTTTTAAAACTTACTATTTTTTATGAAATGGAATTCAAATAAATTTTGTTAATGAATTCGCTAGCTCCCCGATAGTGGTAACTTTTTAATTCCTTCAACGTTTTTGGGAATTTAAAAGTGTTTCCGATATATTATGCGTAGTAGTATAAATATAAATTTACCTTGTTTTTCTTAGTCGGTTGTTTACGCGGAAATCGATTCCAATGACGCACTACGAAGCAGCATTAATTTAGGTTCGGTCCTGGAAACAAAAAAATATAGTTAGCAAAAATATTATTTCACGTATAAATACTAATTGAAATAACTTAAAGTGGCTTTAATTTGAATTAATTCGAAGTAGATGTCCAATCTCTCATTAGTCTTTGTTTTATGAATATTTAAAAAGTCCCCGCGACACACGATGCAATTCCTAATGCGGGGTTGTCTTTTAAAAAGAAAAATATTTATATCTTCTATTAGAAATCATGACTTTGATTCCAACCCAGCTAATTAAAATAGATGCGATCAGCATCTGCGTATGGGTGCAGTTAATCTATAATATTGTATGTAAAATTGTAATATAAAATTAATCTATATGTATCATGATTATTAAGATGAATGATGATGAATATACGAGTAATAATCACAAATTTGAACAAAAAAAACGGACTTCAATCTGGACCAAATTTAAATGGGGCCACACGGGAAGCACCAGCTTTCAAATAAAAAAAGAATCATCAAAATCAGTTCACCCAGTCGAAAGATATGAGGTAACAAACATAAAAAAAACAGTCGAATTGAGAACATCCTCCTTTTTTTGAAGTCGGTTAAAAAGTAAAAGCTCTGTCCAACCTCTCTAGCTTTATGTAATAATACCTGGATGACCGACCGTTGTATTTTCTTTTTGGTAATTTTTCTAAAAATTCAATCCTAGCTAGATCAATTTATCGCCTTCGAAAACCCCCTGCGTACTAAATTTCATAAAAATCACAGAGAGAGATACGACATAAATTCATACTAAACTTTTCTTTTCAAGCAGTCTAGTGAAAATTATCCATAAATTCTAGGACGTTACATTTGTGACGCCATTGTTTTTATTGATCTGTTAGAAATTTATGAAGTAGATTACATAATTTAAGCTCTGTCATCGGTGAGAGACAAATCGTGGGTTTCATACATCTGTTGTGTTACATATACATGTTTCCTCACAGAATAGATTGCTAAATTGATTTCTCAAAGTGCATTACATAGAACAAGCTTCTCATATCTATATATATATATATAGTAGTTAAACTTCTACTCAATATCAATGAAACAGTTAGCATCATAAACAGTCCTTTACTACCCTATGGCTAGATGTCGACTCCTCCTTAGAAAGTCGGTTTTGACGTGATATTATAACAAGTAAAATTTTAACCAAAACAAAAACTGACTTCAATGTTCGACTCGATTTCTCTTGGATGCCATCATCAGATCTTAGTGTCCTTATCATGGTACCACCGTTGGTATATCTCCTTTCCATTAAAAAAAGAATCATCAAAATCGGTTTATAAACGAAGAAGTTATCCGCGAACACACATAAAAAAAAAACATAATACGGTCGAATTGAGAACCTCCTCCTTTTTTGAAGTCGGTTAAAATAGATAAAAAAAAATAATAATACTCATGTTAGAACTTAAAAATCTATGACAGAGACATCACCCGAGATTTCCAACCAACTTCCTATGCATAATAAAAGGATCTTTGAAATCTGTCAAAACACAAGATAAACTAAAAAATATACCGAGAATTTTCATCCAAAAAATACAACGCTTCATAAACGAAAATGAACTCGAAAATCCCTATCCGAGGCTCTACGAGTAAATCAGGGTTCTTATTAGCACCCGATATCTACATAAAGGCCTCAATGGGCATTCCGATCGCTCCTTATCTGATGTCATCGTCGACTGAGCCGTTATGACGTCAGATCACTAATTACCTACTGTACTGAACGTGGGAAGAAAAAGAGCTGAAATTCATGGGTTGTATGGGAAGAGATTTTGTAATCAGGGATTTAAAATTTACAGCCATGGTGTAGTGTATGCAGATTAGCCATGCTTTAGTACATATAGGGTAGTTCAACCAGCGTTATCACGGCCGCTAGAAAAATCGATGTTAAAAAAATTACTTTTTGTATTTTACTACGGGTACTCAAAGAGCGTCTAAGAAATTTGTGACTACCTTTCAATCGGGACTCCGCCCGCGTTTATTTCACATAACACGGTAATTTTTATTACAAGTTTTTTATTAACATGCAATGTATGTATGTATTTATGCTATACACTGCAACTTGCAATGTATGAACATACAGTTGGGGTGGAATCTTGCAACTCAATTTTAAAGCAGATATCTTCAACCGATTTTGCTGAAATTTTGCAAGTATATGTATACAGCGTGACAATACAATATTATAATGACATGGAGCTGGAGGTGGCCATAGGAACTCTGTAAAGAAACGTCGCAACATCATCGAGTTTGGACTCGTTTGATTCGTCTCGAGGCATTCCAGTAAAACCTTGTTTTTAAAAAACTTTTTAATTTATCAATAGCCTATGACACTTACATATAATATGCCTTTATATTGGTAAAATAATTTTTAAATTCAATTCCGTAGATTCAGAGATTCAGTAAAGTTTGTGAAGTTGTAGAGCCGTCTATAACTAACTAACACAAACTTTACGTCTTTATAATATTAGTAAAGATAAGTTTGCGTTTATAACTACTCACTAGCAACTTTACTTGTCTTTTTACCCGACTGCGAAAGGAGGGTTATGTTTTTCGAGTGTATGTATGTATATTTCTTTGGCACGCCCTAGAGCCTAAACGGCTTGTCGTATTTTTATGTGAGTGGTGTCAATAGATTCGTCTTAGTCGTGAAAGTGACACTGGCTACATCAAAAAAAATAAAAAAATAAGGATTTTTGGCGCCAAAAAGTAATATAAAAAAACAAATATGTTTTCAAAATACATCGAGTGTGGTACCAAAATACATTTTTTTTTACGGTGATTACTAATATATAAGACGTTATATACGAGTATATATGTTTTTATTGTTAAATATTGACGCAGACAGGTTTTTTATTTTTAATAATTTTCACAAAAACAAAAGAATTAAATAAGTAGAAACAAGTTGAATTAATAGCTCAATGCTGAAATGGAAATGCAAAGGAAATGGTATTGTTTTTTTTTTTTTTTTTTTTTTATGTATGGCCCGCCAAAATGACTCTACTCTGCCTGATGGAAAGCATAAGCAGAATCCAAGAGTATTGGTCACCATACTCACTGCGAGTGCAGACAATGCAGCATGGCGACCCACACCATGGCGGCCTAGTGATGCTGCTGCATCTTTTAGTCTAGTCAACAAGTATGGAACTTGTTGACTAGACTATTTGGGCCTCCGGTCTCGCACTCACCAACGAAACACGACAGCACGAACGTGGTCATTTTACGTTGATTTTCTGTGCGAGGGTAGTACCGCCCCGGTCGAGCCGACCCATTCGTACTGAAATCAGCGTGGCTCTACTACCTCTTAATGGCATGTTTAACTACCTGTTATGGCACCGTATCTGTTCTAAATGTGTTTTTATACGTTAAGAAGATGCCTATATTTAGCAGAGGGACTCCTATGGTTGAGTACTTAATCTATACTTAATATTATAAAGCTGAAGAGTTTGTTTGTTTGAACGCGCTAATCTCAGGAACCGCTGGTCCGATTTTAAAAAATCATTTCAGTGTTGGATAGTACATTTATCGAGGAATGCTATATATCATCACATTACGACCAATAGGAGCGGAGTACCAATGAAAAATGTTTCAAAAATGGGGGAAAATTATTAGGCTACACGGGCTATATGAGACGCAAACGATGTTGCGTGGGTCCACTAATTATTTATATTCAACCGCACGAAAGAAAATATGCTATAACCGAACAAGAAGAAAAAATACCGTGGTCATTATTTCTTTCATAGACAATGAAGTTTGGCTATTCTTTTTAATATATTCTTAGACATAATTCCCTCTTGACATAAATTACATGATCTTATGTTTATTCAGTCTCTTCGAAGTCGTAGTTTATTTGAAATATTTCTTTTACTGTATAATCAGTATGCAAATTGTGGATCGTTTGGAACTTATATAAACTTTTGTATTGAAACAATAGACCTAGTTTGTTATATGAGAGTATAAAATTTCAAATTACGTAAAGCTCTAGTGACGATCGGAGCTCAGGTATGCTGAGCGAGACAGGTCAAATTTATTTAAATTAAAGTTATGTAATGAAAATGTGTACGCAATTTTATGTACCGGTACGATAACCATTTTGGGTTTGACCACGGAAGAGTCATGCTTTAGAAGACATAAGTGGGTTTGCAACCCGTTAGTTCCATACATGGAACTAGTGGAATTAGACAGTTGAAATTGAGGTTTATTCCCTGTAGTTACGATAGGAAATAATCATATATTTTAAGATTACAAAAGTTCGAAATAGGCTACTTGGAACGGCTTCACAGAAAACCAATGTTGCGGCATCCTTCCATTATATATACTGAACAACCCCATCTTTTTAATTCTGAAGGTCGACTCAAAGGACGGTAATACACTTACGACTCTGAGTTAAAGAGGCAACGGTAGTTATTTACCATCAAGAGTTACGTCTGTTCATTTGCCTCTTATATATGTAAAGAACCTATTTAAAATAACCGATTATATGGGGCCGGCTACTAATTCAACTAGTTCTACCTAAATGTTAGTTTTTCCACGGAGTGTCAATCCTGAGGGCGAACTGAATTCAAAGTTTAAACTAGTTGTTAGTATATTTGAGGCTACCGGCAACGATTGCCATAGATGTTAATGAAAACCGGGGCCGATGTGTTCTCCAAGACTGGGCGTGAAACTCAGTGAAACTTCGATTACTTTCATATCCAGTGCTGTTACTAAGAATTTATTTGAAAAAAACTCAACAACATTTGGTCTGAACTGAGAATCGACAGTCGCAAACGCTAACCACCGGATCAACGAGGCACCTCAACATCTTAAACGTGTAAAAATCCATTAAAATATTTATTTTAAAATTTCATTACAACTAGACTCGAACATTCAAAACCTAACGTTTGTACGAACACAAATGTGTAGCTACTAAAAGGGAACTACTAAATCAATAAGAACTGTCTGTCGACACAAAAATCCTATTTCTACAGAGTAACTCAATACATACTCTGATCGAGTTATGCCTTTTCCCGCCTTGTGTTTTCTCTCTTATAAAAAAAGATGTTTTGTGTACCGAGCCTTCAGTAAAAATATTTGGAAAAGCTGCTTTTAGATAATAAGTAGCAAATATAGATGCCTCTAAAGAACTTATCGAGTTACTGTACAAAATAACAAGTAATATTTTTCTTTTCATTTTCCTGTTTTATTCAAGTATTCTTTTGTTGTTACCGAAAGCAACGGAGCTTCTTTTGTTCATTTAGGTCACAACTTTATTGGTGTCCAAGATATTTAAATCTATTTGTGTCTACTGATACTGATAGTTATGAAATATTAAAATTGGCTGAGTAGGTATGTCATACTGACTTATAATCACTCTTTGCAGTAGCTAGCACGTGACAAGGAATCAGGCCCTTGCTGTTCTCTTAAAGCTGAAGCTTCAAAGGTATAAGTGATGTGAATGACCTGACTCTAAAGATTCCTAAACTATTTTTAGACTGGAGAAATAGATAACGGTTGGGGGGCAGTAAACTACTCCTAGAATAAGTTTACTCCTTTGACACAAACTTGGAGGAAGAGCAATGGTTGGGAGAAAGATTGGGACGGGAAAAGGGTACAATTTTATGAGGTAAGCAGCTGCAAAAGGTAAATGTTGCTACCCGCTACCTCTTCACCTAAATGATCATTGCGGATAAGGACAAAACCAAGGAGAGCATATGAAGTGGAAGGTAAGTGGGATTTAAGCCATATCTCCGAAATCAGGATGGCATGAATATTATAGTTGTCTGAGAAATCCTCGGTCTAAGCATCATAATGGCTGGGGACACTTTGTGCATTTATGAGGCAAACATTTAGATGAGGAAGTGATTGAATGTGAAATATTTGTTGCAACTGATCACCCAGCGTCTCAGTCAGGGAACTGTAACTAATATCTTCTGAAGTGTCATCGGCAGAAAAAAAAACATCGTCATCGCTCATAAGTTAACCATAATATATAAACTAAGAAAAATCAGTATAAAAAAATATAGATCATTCTAATCAATACAAAAAAATCCATAACTCCAAAAAGAATAATAAAGTGATTAGGAAAAATAATATTTTAGCAGGCATAGGATATTAGATGTCACTATATTGTAAATGTTTGATTGACAGATATGGGCAAAAGTAAAAATGTTATATTACAAAATACACACATCAAAAGTGTCTAGGGATCAACATATATTTTTGCAATAACTTTTCTCCTGATTGATATTAATTAAAATTTTCTTTAAGGATTCATCAAATAAAGTGTTTTCGTTTGTCACAGTAACGATAAACCAAGTCACCTTTGCATTAATAAAGAAATTTGCCATTTTCCTAATAAAGGGATTTTTGACATTTGAACCACTAACATTAAAGTTCGAAAAAAAGACTGAAATAACAGTTTTCTTTAAAATTTTATTAAGTAACTTAAACAATTAATAATCCGTGTTTCTACCGCGAACACTAACAACACAAGAACATCGGTTTGGCATACTCAAAATGAGTTCATCCAAATCACGCTGTGGAATGGCCGCCCATGTTCGTTGCAACAACAAAAAAAGGTCTTCTTGCGACTGGATACCCTCCATATTCGGCAGAGCTCTTCTCTGTAGCATATCCCATGCATGCTCAATCGGGTTCAAGTCTGGCGACTGAGCAGGCCAGGGCAGGACATTGATGTTAGCTGCGGCGAGAGTCTGTCTTACAACTCTTGCGGTGTGCGGTCGTGCATTATCATGCATTAACTGAAATAAGGGACCGATTTGCACTTGTAGAGGAACGATGACGTCTGATACAATCGTCTCAGCATAAATTTGAGCGTTGAGGTTGCCTCTGATCCAAATCAACTCAGTTCTTCCGCCGATCCAAATACCCGCCCATACCATGATGGTTCCACCACTATAAGGATGGACTTCCTGGCAGGATTTTAATCGCTGTTGGCGTCCAGGGGTTCTCCAGTGTCGTATACGTCTTGTATCCGGTCTCATACCAAAACGAGACTCATCAGAAAAGCACACGAAACGCCATTGTTCTTCTGCCCAATTTCTGTGTTCAAGAGCCCATTGATATCGAATCCTACGATTGTGCATTGCTATAGGTGGTACCCGTAGCGGTCTTCGGGAATGAAGGTTCACTTCATGCAAGCGGTTTCTGACTGTTTGGTCGCTAATTAAGTTCCCTGAAGAGTGATGAAGCCTCACGGCTAACATCATGGCGGTTATTGTTGGAGCTCTTCGAGTTAAGATTTGAATGTATCGGTCTTGTCTCCGTGTGGTGCAGCGATACCGTCCTCCATGGCGCTCAGCCACGGTACCAGTGCTTCGGTAACGTGTCCAAAGTCGACTGATAACACTCTGACTTGTATTCAGAGCTAAAGCCACAGTACGTTGCCGGGAACCAGCTTCTATCATTCCCACGGCTCTGAGCATTTCTTCCCTGCTTAAATGACGTCGCCGCTCCATAATAACGTTGGTTTTAATCAGTAGTAGGGAAACAGTAGCACTAATAATGTCTTCAATGCGTTGTATGTTTTTATAGGGAAAATATTGACAGCTGATTTTCATCTTTTACTCGAATTTGATTGACAGTTCCTGATTCAAATTATGAAATGCACCAAAAAGGATCCATATAAATTTATAAAATCATAAATTTATTACAAAGCCACATCTCAATCTCAAGAAACCCGCATAAAAATGCTTGATCCCTAGACACTTTTGATGTGTGTACTTCGCGCGAATTCATTCGCGCGTTAGCGAGATATCGCGTTCACAAGCATCGCGCGAATACAAAATACGCACGCAAATCGCGTGCACTTCGCCAGTCTCTCGACCCGCGCGTATTACGCCCGTTGCGTCCAGTTAACGCACGAATATGAACTCCAGAGCGAGTGTACTATGGAGGGTAACGCAAGTACCAAATACTCGCGCGTTGGTACGCTCCTTCGGGGCGCAACAGTCGCGCGTAATACGCGCTAGAGAATCGTGGCGAATTTTCCCCTAATTCCGTGGGATTATTCCGGTTAAGCCAATTCATAAGAACTTCTGTATTATACAGTGGTTATTTACTTAATACATTTATTACATAATATAGAAACCTATGTACATAACCATAATTTATAAAAAAAAAAAACAATATTTACATACAAGCGTCAAAAAACTCCACATCTTCGCCTACTGGTAGCGTTCCCAAAAGACTAGCAGCATTACCACGTTGAATGGCAATGCTGATTCTCTGTGCTAGAAAAAGGCCGGCCTTCTGGTCGCGAGAAGCGTCAATCAGTTGCTTGGCTAGTTGTTTAAACATAGCGCGAACACTCGGGCCCCATTTACTTAGTTATTTATTTTATTCAACTGATCATTACACTTAGTTACCCAACACGTGTAGCGAGCCATTATAACATTGGTGTTACAGATATGTTTATTAATAATAATAATCTTTTGGAATATTTTTAAGGATTCCATAATATATAGTAGTCTGATCCCAACCCGGGAATAGACCGCATCACGGTAAACAGACTACTGACAAACACACCTACACATTTACAAACACAAACACATCACAGGTAAATTACACCCAGACGCAGAACAAACGATCGTGCTCAACACACATAAACTTGTCACGGGTGGGAATCGTACCCACGACCTGACGCTCAGCAGTCAGGATCACAAACCGCTAGAGTAACAGGCCTGTGAATATTAAAACCTACTATTTAAAAAAGCATACAAATTTTAAGAAATATACTTAATTTAGTATGGAATGAATCAACGTCCGGATACTGAGCAATCAGGGAGTTGAGCAGTCTAACTTCCTGACTAGTAAGAGCGTAATGTGCCGTAAACTTTCACACCTGCAGCAGCGAGGAGACTGCAAGGACGTAGTTGGGTAAACTAGTTTTGTACCCATAATAGACAACGGGATAATGAGTTTGCGTTATCAATTTTATGATTTAATAATAAATAATAGTGTTGCATTAAAGCACACTTACGTCGCAATGCGTTAAAATTTACCATGCTGGGAAGAAATAGTGATGGATACAGATATGGATAGAACCTATACTGCTTTTTAGATAAGAGCCGCGCAAATTTTTTGTTGTATGCGTTCTATCATCGTGTTGTACCTCGCCTCATGCGGGTCCCAGATTATGGAGTTATACCTACTCCAAAGCACTGCGAACAAAAGAGAAGTACCTACAACACGAAGATAGTGTGCCTGTTTTGGAATTGTGCCGACATTCTTAACATGATTTCTAGAGATTTAAAACTTTGTTCACAGATATATTTTTCACAGATAGTTATATATTATACCTCATAATGTGGATCATATATTACATAATGTATGATTTCGTCGATTTCGACAAGCCTCAACGAAAATCAGCCAACTACGCAAGAGATATTATAGTGCAAAATGTATGCACAAATATAGGTCAGATGTACTCTCTGTTCCCTTACTCTCATAATCAGATGAGACGGCTATCCAACACGACCTTAAAGAGATCAGGGGTAGGACACCATAACTCAACTGGGGAATAACACCCGAGTCTTCTAAATCTGAAGTAGCATACGCTAACTGCTAGACCAGTTAGGATAAAATAATAATACTATATTTCATGATACTACCGAATTTATCATTAATAATTCACTCCACATAAAAAAAAAACTCTCCAACATTTCCATTTTAGATTACTGTATCCATTCTAAAGGTGACCGATGACGTCATCGCAGTTTCTAACACGATTCCACCTTGAATAGCTACTGAAGCTTCCATTTATTTTATCATTTCGTCTAGGCTACGATCCACTTGAGGTTGAAGTGCTTGACTAAATATACTTTGAAGAGTACATCAAGCGAATGATTATGTTATTGTAAATTTCCTTGTGAAATAAAAAAGCAATGGATATAGATGAAATGGAGCAGAAAGCCCACCTGATAGTGACTTGCAACCTGTATGGACAATAATAGCTTTCGATAATTATATTAAGTACGTATCGAATGCAAATACTGTAAAGTATACCGATTTAAGAATCATACATATACATAATCAATACATATACAAATATCTTTAATAGTAAATTACTATTTTATTTCTCAATCTTTATAGTACATAGTTAAAAAAGCAACTCATTGTTCTGTGATCGCCAATGAAACATATGAGTAAAATCATATTTTTTTCATTCTACATTTTATAATTTAGCTATCAAATTAACAAATTGATTCGATAATTGTATTTAATTGGTTTAAGACCAGTTTCTATATTCCTAATCACAATTAATAAAACTGTCTTTCTCTAATCTTCTAACATTAAGAACTACATATGTTGAATAGTAAATAGTAGTAAATAGTATAACAGCTTTTTGGAATCAGCAGAATCAGTTTAACAAATTAGTTGTATAAGTATACAACATATAAAAAGTTCAGCCTCTATCGTACTAGGAAAGGTAAACAGGACACTGTATATTTGTCCTTATTAATTAAATTACACAAAAATAGAACCTTTGAAAGGTGTGCTGACAATAAACTAATAACACAATAGAAAAAAGTTAAAAGAAAAAAAAACGATGGTCAAGTCGCTCAAATTTTGCATAAATAAATCTTCGCGGTTTCAATTTAGACACTTTTGTCATTAATTTCATAAAGACAGCCAAGTTTTAGTTACCCCCAGTCACGGCCGTAAAGTTTCCGAAGTTAACTTAATTTTCCTTGAGATTATGAGACTGTTAATTTATGTTAACATTGTTACGGCCAATTCATTTTCTTTCTTAGGGTGGGTACCTGGTACAAATAAAGTTATCGTAACTAGTTACATTTATATAGTGGAAGTGTTACTTTGTAAAGACGTGGAAAGCTCTAAAATAATGTAAGCGGGGTAAACATATCAGTAAAAAAGTACCTATTGACGCTGATGTTGTTAATACCACCATGTAATGCCAGGGTTAGCAATAATTTTTTTGATAGTCAGATCTATATCACCGTTACATATCGTTCAGTGAAATGATCTAGGGTTTTTCACCTAATTCTATTTTTTGGCTCTCTTTCTGAATCAAACTTGACACGCGTACAATGTAAATATTAGGAGCGAGAAGATGGTTAAGTAGCTTTATGGATATTTCAATTACAAGAAGAAGAAGAAGAGATTAAATTAAAATTTTGAAACATTAAATAATTACTTTGTACAAAAGCTATTAAAAGAAGGCTTAAATATATTGGACAAGCTGATGGAATTGATTCCTTGCTTATCTCATCTCTCATCTAACAATAGTTTCAATATAGTTATAACAATAAAAAGTTTAAAATCCTATCACCCGACTACGTAAAACCTTCGATAAAATTTATACAGCCTATGTGATCCGGGCCATCATTGCAATTCTATTGATACCTCATTCTTTATAATTGGTTCAGTAGTTTAGGCGCTACGGTGAAAGATACGAACATACATAGACTGTCAAAAATATTACACTTCTTTTTTTCTTTTTTTTTATTGACTAGTGGTCAAGCGAGCAGACGTATCGCCTAATGGTAAGCGATTACCGTTGCCCATGGACACTCGCAACACCAGAGGCGTCACAAGTGCGTTGCCGGCCTTTGGGGGGATTGGGGGGAGGGGAGATAGGGGTTGGGGGGTTGGGGTGTGAGCCTCCTCACTCACTCGGTGAAACACTGGTGAAAACAAAGCCGGTAACGCACTTATGACGCCTCTGGTGTTACGGGTGTCCATGGGCGGCAGCTATGAATACGAGGATTTAATATTCCTTTTTCAAAACGTCAGAAAGATTCACTCTCTGTCACAGTATAGATTGTGTCAGTAAATAACTTTCAATACAAACGGTTTTCTGTTTGTATCTGGATTGTACAACCTGTTGCTATATCTCTGTTGTTCCGAGAAGTGGTGCTATATTTCCTAGAAATAATCCATACACCTTGTTACATTTATACCATTTTATTTACAATTTATTTCCAGTTTATAGTGTCTGTTATTCGAACATAGTAGCTATTTATTTAGAGAAACAATTTCTAATGGAGTTTTATCCCCTGGACCTTTGGCTGTCAAAAACAAAGTTAGACAAACTGTGGAGTCGGTTTAATAAAACCGACTTCCGAATTTCCGAGAAAACTGGCATTAACCTGATGCAGGTTTTGAACGACTCAGGGGATATACTCTATAGCTTTTTAAGGTTTATTTGTTTTACCGGGCCATTTCCGCACTTAGCCTCTTGATTGGGCCGTTGTACGTGAATTTGTCGTCTTCCAACTCCAACCATCCTAGATCATCCCAGAAGCTCAGCAGCCTTTTCAGGTCACTACATGCTTCCGGGAGTGACGTTGTTTGGAGGATGTCCGCCCGTTGATCTGCCACACTTCTACATTCTGTGCGAACGTGCTGTAGCGTTTCTTCTGCCTCCATGCATCCCCTGCACAGAGGGCTGTCTGTTGCGCCTATAGTGAATAGGTGCTTGTTTAGGGGACAGTGCCCTGTCAGGATACCTGTGACCTTACTGAGATCGTCCCTTTTTAGTCTAACCAGGTTGCGGGCTAGTCTTTTTGATGCTACCGGAATTGCGTTTTTTGTTTGCCTGCATCCTTCAATGTTTTTCCATTCTGTTTTGTGTTTTTCTTCGGTATTGGCGCGGTTTTAACTTTATTATTTTCTTCATAAAGTTGGGAAACATATTTATTTCATTTTCTAATAGGTAGTTTTTTTTTAGTATTGTTTGTATTCCCACGTGTTATAATAATATATAAGGTCAAAATATGATAGCTTTTTAGCTTAGCTTTTTGAAACTTTTAGTTTTAGGTAGTTCCCTTTTTTAAAATAATAGATAATTCGTCTTAAAGATTACATAATGCAGTCAATCTACAAAATGAAACTAGTAATATTAGATGTCTCATTTAAGTGTCAAAATTATATGCAGTTAATTATTTAAAAATCGTATATAATCTATAAATTTAAAATACATCAATAATACAAAACCTATTATATCTCCCGGACTTATCACCTTAAGTCACCGTCTTAAGATACTAAATCTCAGATTATCATCTAAGTACTTATGCTGTTATAATCCGTATCACATTCACTTTGCCACACACAGTAATCCCAAAGGGTTAGAATAAATAGCAGATAATCTCATAGGCGGTTACAACCCTTGCCGGTAATTAAGTTACCCTCTTCAACGGCTGACGGGACAGAATGGACCTAACACCGTATCCGTTACTTTAAAGTTCAAAATACTATATATCGAGGGAATCAACAGGATTATGTACTAGGTATTACATCCCTTTTGATTGCTTAATGTTTTAAGTAGGTTTTACTGGACGTGGTAACATGCTTTCATTCAGTGAGTCTTATTTCCAAACTAGATCGGGATCGGCTCCTTGTCTATTGCGATACCGTTAAACATCGATCTTTTATGTGGAACGACTGCCATCACACCTACACAAACAAAGGATTAGGCTATATCGAAGTTCTGTATAAAGATCTTTGTTGGACTTTTTTAGAGCTTCAAATACCCGTAACGATCGCTAAAGATGTTCATATAATACGATAACCAGACCAATGACTTAATGTGCTCCCCGCATTCGGTCTACTACTGATTCTACAAATTTCATTCTTTTTTCATAAAACTCACGTATTTCCATCGCAGTTGACAATGGCAGAATTGTCGACATCGGCTCAGTTTACCATTTTTTAAGAAAAAAAGAAAATAAAGACTCAACGTGCTCTCCAAAGCACAGAGGGAAGTCAATGTGTTAAGAATAGTCAGCCATGTGTAGATTGATATGCTAGGTTTTGCTTAACTTTTGCAATATGTTGACCTTTACGGTCACCATCGAGCTACGAGCATCTCCACCGTGGTTACATAGTAATTGCTTTAAAAAAATTACAAAGGTTTATTTCTCAAATTCATCGAACCATAACTCGTAACAATAATAAACAACCTATATGGTTCTTCATCGACGTGTAGCGGCTTTGATTCTTTATAGACACGCTCCCCTACATTTACCTGACAACACTGCATCGACTGGCGTTAATACTTCCTTGGTGCCAACATGGCGTCGCATGCGCGAGTGTAACGCACACTTTAAATTAATTTGAAAAATGTGTTCTAGTTGCTAACATAATACTTCAATTTTTGCACCTACCGCATCACATTTTTACTTCACCCAAAGATTGACTGGCAGATAATGCCCCATGGCATTAAGCCCGCCTATGTACCAGATGTGCATTAAGCTTAAATAAATAAATAAATATTTGTAATCTAACTAACAACAGAATAGTCTAACTAGTACAATACTTTGTTCGATAAAGAACTCGCTTAGTATTTTCTATTCATATTGAAAGTTTTACATATACGAATCTGTTTTATTTCTAAGACAAACTTCGGATAGTTCTTCAAGTTTCAGAATAATAAATCAAAATATGCTGCAAGGTATAACTCTCTTTACTTTCCCACCACAGTATTGAGGCAAACGTTAACAAGCGTTTCAATAGTTTCCTCTCAACTTGTGTGCAAAAGGCGTTTCGGCCTTCGCGGCGTTGCGAACTTTCTATAATTACGTGCCTTTGAACACAAAGATTATACGGAGCGTAAAGAATATTGATAGTATCATTAAGTGTGAAGGCTTTGCAAATTTATTTATTTCAGTATACTAAGGTGCAAGAGCTGAATGTAAATTATTGAAGATGGTTCTTTTAAAATAGAATTAATGTTGATTGCTAATGAATTTCCTACAAAATGCTTTAAATAGATTTAAACGTATTCAAAATTTTACTTAAAAACAAAGACAAATTAATGACATTATAAAGAAATCTAGAACAAATTTTAAAATTGTGGAATGAATGAGTGGAATTGAAGAGACAATTTTTCATTACGTATGTACACTTGTACAGGGTGTATGTACTAAGTACGTCGTTTACCATCTTGTTGTATTTTGTGGTTTTCAAAAGCGCGATATTTGTTTGGGTCTGTGTATGTCTTTCCATTTGGGTAGATTGTCATTAGCTGAAACCTTATAACCACTACACGCAAGCTAAATTTCGTGTTCAAAATGTAAGCTTTGGCTAACCTAAATTAATAAGTTTATTTGGAACGTTGTAACAAGGTTCATGCACAAATAGTACGATAATAACTGCAGTGGTGATAAATTGTGTCGCAACCACCGCCAGTGTTAACAGGAGGAAAAATTACATTGTAGATAATACTTTTAATGAACGCATGTGCAAATACTGTTTTAAAAACACTTCTTTTTTCGTTGTTTCCTCTTTAAAAAAAAAACTTCAACACTCGAAATAAATCCGGTGTTCCAAAATGTTTTTTGAGTTTCTTACTAAATATTTTATAGATTGTTGACCCATGGGTAATTGAGCTATAAAACTAAGCACAGAAATAAATAAATTACAAATTTTAATTAAAAAAAAACCTACTTCAATCTGGACCAAATTTAAATGGGACCATTCCGGAAGCACCAGCTTTCAAATAAAAAAAGAATCATCAAAATCGGTTTACCCAGTCGAAAGTTATGAGGTAACAAACATTAAAAAAAAAACAGTCGAATTGAGAACCTCCTCCTTTTTTTGAAGTCGCTTAAAAAGCGGCGAGGTGTCATTCAAGTCGCTGTCAAAATCTACTTCGTGACTCTAGTCAGAGTTAGTTTAAAGTATTTGGTCTCAAAAACATTTTAAAGTAAATTATTTTATCACTGTGTACGTTTGTAAGCTAAAAATTAAATACGCACGAATATACACACAGTGTTTCTTGCGTCTGTGAGCAATTTTATGTAGTTACTGACCTTGAGAGAGCCACGCTTCGGCATGAATGGGCCGGCTCGACCGGAGTGATACCACGGCCTCACAGAAAACCGGTGTGATATAGTGCTTGCGCTGTGTTTCACCGAGTGAGTGAGGATAACGGAGGCCCATACTCCAACCCCTCCCCCTATCCCCCCCCCCATCTCTTAAAGGCCGGTAACGCACTTGTGACGCCTCTGGTGTTGCGGGTGTCCATGGACGGCGGTAATCACTTACCATCAGGCGATACGTCTGCTCGTTTGCCAGCATATTCCACAAAAAAAAAGTTTTTTCAAGTCTCTCTATTAAGAATTGCACCGTTGCTTCAAAAAGTAGCAGTGATCCCAATTTAGACAGTTGCAATTATAGGTATGACATAAAATATATACCGCATATGTCACTTTAAAGCCTTTATTCCTTGTTCTACTTATGATAAAAAAATTAACATGACAATTTATCACCAATATAAAAATAATGTTAATTCAAAAATGGTTTTGTAAAATTCATTTTGCGTTCTTGACTAATTTTATACCACTAACAAAGAAGAAAAAACAAAAGGTTTTTTAAGAAAATACGGTGTAAAAAAGCGTCCTGATTCATATAATCTTTTGTGGAGACGAAGCGAGACGAATATTTTTATTGGGTCCCTTCGCATTAGAATAATAATGATTTTTAATAAAGCTAAAGTAAAGTGGTAGCTTAATTAAAAAAAAGGAAACGTAGGAATAACTTTATTTCTAATATCAACCCTGAGCTTTATGGGTCTAACATTTTTATGTCAGTTATGACTGTATAACATTTTATGTCGTATAATGTTTTTATAATAACTTTTACAATGTAAATGAGGTAGAAAATGACATATTTATGCAATGTGCTAGTCTAACAGGTTTATGGGTGCGTTTTCATACCGATTCATTATTCGAGGTATTTTTGCAATTTTATTCAGGGAGCAAAAAATTGCACGATAATAAAAAACATATATCTAATTTTTTTTTTCTTTAAACTGAATTATTTTCTTTAAAATCGCGATGATAAGAACGTTAAAGAATGTACGGAAAAATCTCAAAGCGAGCGCAAAAGCCGTAGACGTAAGTGGCTCGGCAAATGCACGGCTAATCAAAACCTAAAGGAAATTAGTGTTCGTGTTAAACCACATCAACACGTACCTACTACTACAACAAGTGATCAATGTCTAGCTTCTGAAGATAGCCTTGACTTGTCCATGAATATGGATATCAAATCATTGTTGGCGTGCCATTACCACACCATTACTATTTGATTTTCTCAAAACACTAATCTTTTTTAGAGTATCTGGTACTCAAAAACTCATTGCTGGCAATGGACATCGTGTCTAGTAATTAATAAATCAAACTCAAAAAAGAAGTTTTGCATAAAATATAATAATAATTGTCCTGTGCATTAATGACAGTCTCAACTTAAGTTTAGATTTACAAAAAAAAAAATCCACGATACACACCAAAGCGATACGGTAAATTCAATAAACGTTGTGTAAAAAGATCTAGTTTATTTGGATGATTTCGTATGAAGCTTTTAAGGATTTATACACTTATCTTTAAACGATTACAACTTTTGTTCCATACACTTTTTTGTCCTTGACTAATCAAAAACTCTTCAAAGTCAATGATGTTATATCTTTTGTTGTAACAGTAAAGTAAAAAATCTAACCCTTTTTTTATTTTATTGGAACGATTTTCAAAATGCTTTTCTTGAAGTTTCTCTTAGTGTGACATATCTAATTTCAGTCAATTTTTGGCGTTCAAAATCACACACAACAGTCTATTTTTTTTTTAGTTAAGTTCAAAGTTTTCGAACAACAGAATTAGCAGCAATGTGTATTACAAACCCAAATATATGGATGCACGAAAATAGTGTCTATTAATATTAGGTATGTTGCACATAATTCCCTGTATTAAGACTACAGTCGATTTGTCTATTCAAAGATTGCCTGTAAGAAATTGCTTTTTAGCAACAAGGCCACCATTTGTTCATGGTCACCATATTGTTAAGTTTCGAAAAGCAAACTGTATTAATTGGTGTACAATAAAGTTTATTATTGCTTTGAAAACATCCAATGGCAAGATTACGTAGCCACAACGTTGTCTTGCCCGTCACCAATCCGCACTCGGCCAGCGTGGGTAGGTATGGCCTTAACCCTCTCCTGAGAGGAGACCCGAGCCCAGCAGTGGAACGTTATGGGTTGTTGATAAAAGTTTATTATATTCTATTCTAAGATTAGTCTTATAAAAAGAGAAATAAAGAACGTTACCTAGCTCAGTTTATAAAAAAATATGTCGCGTCTTAGTAGTAATCTCAGCGCAAGAGTCAAAAGGTCGTAAAGCCACGCTAAAATCAGCAAGAACGGCTCGACCGTCTCACAGAAGACGACCTAAAATGACAGCATTCGTGCTGGAGTGGTGAGTGCAAAACCGGAGGCCCAACGATGCAGAAGCTTCTCAAAAGGTCACCATATTGTGGGCATCAGTCTGTATTGTTGCATTCCTTGGTGCAAATCTGCTAACTTTAAATCTAGCAGAGTCAACTTACCTGCAGTTCTCCGTGGTCAATATCAAACCACCAAATATTAATATAAAATTTCACGCATGAGACTACCATAATTCCCCTCTTATCTGCTGCGGTTTTTAGATTACTAGATACGCTAATGTCAGATATTTAGGTATAATTTTAGATAAAAAGCTTAATTGGCACACATTGAGTGTTATCGCCCGCACCAAGAAACTTATATGGGTCTTGAAGAAGTTGAGGCATATTACTGACATGGATGTTCTGGGTAAAATATACTGCGCACTGGCTCAATCTGTGCTTGGATATTGTATAAAAGCGCGGGGTGGTGCATGTAAATCCTATAAGATTGATCTGGCAAGAGCCCAGCGCTCTGTTTTGGAGGTCATGACTTTTAGTCCGTAAAGATATTCCACGGTTAAATTGTACGAAAAATGTCAAGTGTGAACAGTTAGGCAACTGTACATATCGCAATTAGTTAGTCAACAACATAATCATCCCCTATCATGAAGACGAATATAATAAGCAGCGGGTAATAAGAAATATTATTCCAAATGTGATAGAACTAACTAATCACTAGAATCACTTTGGCAGACTTATACATAAAAAAGAGTAACTGAGGTAAAACACGTTTTAAGTTACTCTTTGCTAGGATCGATGGATGTTGCAGTAGAGTTGGACTATTGTTTTCAATTTAAGTCGATTTAGGTCTTCGTTTGAGGGCCGTCGCGTATGTATAGAAAGCTATGTTTAAAATTTTTAGCAGTAACTCTTATAAACTAGAAAGTAGAGTGCTAAGCGTTTATTTTTGATGTAAAAAGTTGTGTGTAAAGTTTTCACAGGCCAGGGTGGACGTGGGCTTGACATCTTCAGTGTGCGTATCAATTGTATGCTGATCATTATATTTTTTTATAGAATAGAGGGCAAACGAGCAGACGTATCGCCTGATGGTAAGAGATTACAGACGCCCATGGACACCCGCAACAAAAGAGGCGTCGCAAGTGCGTTGCCTGCCTATAGGGGCAGGGGTTGGAGCATCAGCATACAAATGATATGCACACTGAAGATGTTGAGTTATGAGGTTAATAAATATTGGAAATAGCAGAAGAGATACAATTTCGCCTTTTGAGCCGCCAGTGCGGAGGTCGCACCAACACACGGGAAAGATCTCAAAGAATGGGTAAACGGAAGTTCGAAGTACCTCTTTGTAACAATTACTATGGGCAAAGGGCTAGTAAATATTTAGTGCCAGTAATTTTCAATAGTCTGCCGAATGATATTTGTAACGTGTGTGATGGTAATAGCTCTCATGTAAAAGAAATGTTTAAATCGAAGTTGGTGAAGTACCTTCTTGAGAACCTTCACTGTAATATTTGTATAAGTCATAATTGTTCAGAAGTGTCTGTGTATATTGATATTAATAGTCTGTCATGTAAAAGAAAAGATGTTATGGGAATGGTACAAAAAAAAAAAAAACGTGTTAATTAAATAAGGAGCTACGTCTGCCAACAAACTGTCAGGCAGTTTGGCAGAAGTAAAATAGAATGTAAACTGAATGTTAAAAAGTAATAAACATTTTTTCTTTCTTTCTTTCTTTCTTCTATCTCAGAAGAAACCATAAGATATGAGGGGATAGATAACAGGATTTTATGATGATATTAAAGGTTTTAGAGAAGTCGACTATAACTGTTACTTTTGGTGTCTTCCATGCCCTTCCTAATATCGCCAGTCACTTTAAGGAGAGCGGTAACTGTGCTGTGTCCGGGCCTGAAGCCTGATTGTAGAGGGCTTAAAAGTTGGTTTCTGTCTACAAACTGAGAGAGTTGTTTATACACACACTCGAGTACTTTAGAGAGGAAGGGAAGAATAGAAATAGGTCAAAAGTGTTCAGGAAGTTCAGGGCTACTATTTTTTGGATGAGGAATAATGTAATCTTTGCGCAACAAAGAGGGAAAAGTACCGAAGTCGGCTAAGAAACTGACAATGTGTGTAATTACAAGGAGAATACAGTCAAGGATGGTGATAATCATGCGACGGATGACGCCATTACAATCTACAGCATTTGAACGGATAGATAAAATAAACTTCTTGATATCATTAGGAGACATCGGAGAAAGTTCAAATGAGTCAGTAGTGGGACTGGTAAGACCACATACACAATATAGCATTTGACACTTAGTTTGAAGATCTAGATCAGTTGTGGATGAGAAATGACGGTTGATATCATTCAAGATAATTTTATGATTGAAAACTTGATGTTGTCGCTTACCTATTTCTAGAGTACTAAAAAACTTTCAAATATTGAACGAAGAAAAAGACTATGTTTTGAAGACCGATTTTGCTGAAATTTTGCAAGCATATGTATACAGCGTGACAATATAATATTTTAAAGACATGGAGCTGATCTGATGCTGGAGCTGGAAGGCGGCCATAGGAACTCTGTAAAGAAACGTCGCAACATCATCGAGTTTGGACTCGTTTGATTCGTCTCGAGGCATTCCAGTAAAAGCTTGTTTTTTTTAGCTTTTTAATTTAATTTATTTAAAACGAAGAAAGGACTGGTCCCTTCGTCTCCTAGCAGTTCGGATCTCCTGCGTCATCGAAGGTGCCGGGGCACGTTTTAATTTTACTCTTCTAATAGGAACGTGGTTGACGTACAAGTTTTAAATAGTGTCATTGAATAAATGCACTTTGTCGTTCACGTCAGTAGCAGCTACTATATCCACCCAATCTAATTTAGCCATCTAATTTCTCCTCATCAATCGGCCGGAAAATGTGAATTTGTATAAATTTAGGAGGAGGTTTAGGAGGTTTAAGGATATAGGAAAGGAAGATTAAGTCGTGATGGGAAAAACTAGGAGCAAGGAGTTTTCCGGGGGAAGAGACAAGGTTTGGGGCAGATATGAACATTAGATCTAGCTAGGTATCCTAGTAGGTCTAAATTGTGGTGAGTGGCTTAAAGAGGCAGTATGTGAAGGTATTTTTAGTATCAGCATTTTTTAACTGAGACTTTTTTAACTTAATATTCTCGCCATTGGATACCTTAGATGTAACTATTGGGAAAAGTTGTTACTACGTAGTTGTGTTAAAATATACTAAAGAATACACTAAAGCCAAAGTCAAACAGTAAACAGAGTCAGAAAATGCAATTCTCAATATCACATGTTAAATTAACCTCAAGGTTCCTAATATTTCAGACAATATTATATTTTTATACCCTATGGGGCCTGAAGGACCAAAAATAATTTTGCCTATACCTTATTCTTTATTCATTTAAATAGTAGTATTACAATGTGTGCTAGGTACCTAAAATCTGTTTGAAGTCGGTGCTAAGCCAAAAAGAATACAAACGAACAATTACAAAAGTCTAAGCGATAGTTACTTGGCACCAGAGAGTTTTCGTTGGATGTTTTTGGAAGTCGGTTTTTTTTTATAAAAAGTTTTTAGTGCAAACAATCGTAGGTAAGTAGTAAATTGAACTATTTCATCAAATTCCATCATCAAGAATACAAAATTAAGGTCTATACGTACGTGTAATATTAAAATCATCCTCTAATCCCTAACTGTTGAAAAGTTTAACCTTCTATCATCAGCTCACTTTCATAACTTGAAAGTATACGACTGAAGGTCTTTAGATACTTTAGGTATGAAATTGAAAGAATTATCCTCCAACTCCTAACCGTTGAGGAGTTGTACTTTCCACCTTCCATCATCAGCTTACCTAAATAATTTGAAAGAATACGACTAAAGGTAACATATGTACATATGATATTTAAAGATTTATCCTCCAACTCCTAACCGTTAAGGAGTTGTACCTTACATCATCAGCTCATCATCATAAAATGATGACTACCAGACGCAAATACCGGTGTAACTTCAGAAAATATACGAAAAACATAGTATGTGCCTATAAAAAATGAGGGTTTCCCTCGATTTCCCTGGGATCCCATCTAATCAGATCCTGATATGCTGGCAATGGAACCACCTCGGAAGCATACTCTTTCGAATACAATTTTTTTTTTCAAAATCGGTACACAACTGACGGAGTAATCGGTGAACATACATAAATAAAAATTAAAAAAAAAAAATACCTACAGTGGAACATAGAACCTCCTCCTTTTTGGAAGTCGGTTAAAAATAAGTCAAGGCAACGTATTAACCATTTATCTTCAACACTATCTCCATAATTAAAATAACGACGCTAAAATGAAAAACTAATGAGAAAAGACGTTCAACGATTCTCTAAAACATCTTCAAGGCTGTCTAAGACATAACGGGCAAAGTACTAGAGAGATGTAATACGCTACCTAACATTAATTAGGAGATTCTGCCAATCCACAGAAAATCTTATCGTAGCTACGAACGAACTTCAACAGAAAATAGCTATGCCATCGTTTTATTGAACTGCAAAGCTAAATTACCCAGTTGACTGGTCGTATTTATTTGCTTTCAATTTGTTTCGATGCGATCGTTGTATCTCTGTAAATGTATAGCCGGCCAGAGATTGTGGCGCATCCGACTAAAAGTGATGTTTAGTAAAGGCAATAGGGTACTTTCTTTACAAATAGACTGCAGTATTATTGGGTTTTGACTTTGTTGACTTTGCTAATTGAGTCTATTTAGAAGTGTTATGAGTCTAAGAGTTGATTTGCTGCGGCTTTGAACCTCCGTAAACCTGAGGGTGGACTGTATTCGAAGGGTAAATTTAGTTGTAAGTATATTTGAGGGTACTGACTTCCCAATAACGATTGTCATAGGTGTTCATAACAACTGGGACCGACTGCTGAACGTACCCGTCGTACTATTATTTGGAATTTCTTGTAAGAAAAACGCTACAACAATTTTGAAAACAGGGTAAATATTATTTTTGCTAAATATTATTGAGGTTGATTAGCAACTTTATGATTCATGATATATGAATTATGTGTCATCCTGTGCGAATCTAGAAAAGGCCACTATCTTAGCTCTGTGTTGCAGCAAACCCTTTGCCGAGCTGGTGTTCTAATAGGGCGTCTAAGTGAAGTCACGGACCGTTATATAATAAGTTAAATGCCTAAATTATGGTACAATTAAAAAAATAAGTGAAATTATTCATTAAATTATAAATAAATACATAAAATATTTTTACATATTTCTTGATGCAGGAACCATTACTTCCATCGTAAATACATTTATTAATTACTCAACAATTTTGTCAATATCGCCAGGGTTAATCAAAATAGTTTTAATAAAGGAACTTAAATAGCATTTGGTTTCTAAATTACAAATTGTTTATGGCATGTGTCTGTTGGATAGCTACAAGTGTCAGTCATGTTTTGTTACTCTGAAGGCATCGTGGGTGTGTTTATGTAATTTGATACTATGTTATCGAGTAAGTTACAATGGTAACTCTGAGGGCATAAAACCAAAATATTAAAAGACAATTTCATTGCTTTTAGGGACATGTAAGATAAGAAGTCCTTCCAAATGTCCAGCGTCCTCTATTAGTCAAAATAGACTTTACAGTAAAGCGTTAGTTATTAAAATACAAACAACACTAGCCTTATAGTAAGAGAGCTACTGAACCTTTCGACCAACGGTGTGTCTGTAAGGCTAGAAACTCTTGTAGTGATGAGTCATAACGTGCTAAGTACGTAACCATCGCCTGACAGGCCTCAGCCCTTCACATCATCATCTTTCATGGTTTTGAAAGTGTAAAAAAATGAGAAAAAAAACTTGTTCCTGTAAGGCTGAATTTTTTATAGGATTTAGTTCATTCATTAAAAAGTTCAAAAATAAAATTACAGGCGATTCCGATTAGCACTAGTACCTGCCAGGCGAACAGAAAGCCACACATTTCTTCAATTACATCATCAATGTAAATAAATTTTATTCTGTAAAGTTGTAATTCATATATATGTTTGTCTGAGCGATTTAAATAAAGTAGGAACAATGACCGGCGGTGCTGGCTAGCATATTTCCTTGACAGGTGAGGATATATTTTTTTCTATGTATTCATTATTGTTAGGACAAGGTTTTTATGGAAGAAAACCAAAAGAATTTTTCAGAAATGTAGAAAATATTTACGAAAGAAAAATATGGCTGTACGAAGTTTGCCGGGTCAGCTAGTAGTTTATAAAATACTAGCTTTTACTTTCTACCTGCTTGTATGTAGGTTTTATATATCCTGCCTCAAGAATCGAAGTATCTCCATGTTAAATTTCATTGAAATCGGTAACATACAGACAGAGTTATATTCGAATTATAATATTGGTACGGATAGTTATGAGCACCTTGAACGTATCGTTATTCGTACAACATTTTTGTATATTTACTATACTCATTGCGATTCTCGTTTAAAAGTTCTCTACTTTGAAAGTTAACTTCAAATAGGAAGTTGGATAAGGTTTAATTAATAATCCACGAGATAAAACAAGATTACAAATTTTAACAAAAAAAACCGACTTCAATCTGGACCAAATTTAAATGGTACCACACGGGAAGCACCAGGTTCACCCAGTCGAAACAGTCGAATTGAGTACCTCATCCTTTTTTTGAAGTCAGTTAATAAAGAGATGCACGAGAGAGGATTGCATTAAAATATTACTATTGGAAACAAAAATATCTGCAACAAAAAATTGCACTAACTTTAATTCTAATAATAATAATTTTAGTAACTTATCAATCTAATATATCAACGTAAACTATAAATAAATTAAATTAAAAAGCTTTTGAAAAACAAGCTTTTACTGGAATGCCTCGAGACGAATCAAACGAGTCCAAACTCGATGATGTTACGACGTTTCTTTACAGAGTTCCTATGGCCACCTTCCAGCTCCAGCATCACATCAGCTCCATGTCATTATAGTATTGTATTGTCACGCTGTGTATACGCTTCGTATATGCTTCCAAAATTTCAGCAAAATCGGTTGAAGATAACTACTTCAAAGTTAAGTTGCAAGATTCCACCCGAACATACAAGCATACATACATACATACATTGCAAGTAAGTAAAAAGCTTGTAAAAAGAATCTCTGCTAAAAAAAATAAAAAGAAAATTTATTTTTAGCAGCATATCTTTTTCATCTTAAATTTAATTGTAGTATAACTTATTTATATGCATTGAAAATTTATTTTTATAAGTTTTATCGCTCATACATTTATGCGTCATATAACTTATGCGATGTTAAAACAAAATTCAAATAAGTAAATAACCTCAGCAATCTAGCAAAGCGATATTAACTGCTATTAAAGATATCGCAATTAATTCGGAGTCCAGCAAAGCTTCAACATTTAATGTATGAAGTCCTTAACGTAGTATATATTTAAAGGTTCATTATATCATTCGTGACAGCTTAACGACTGCCGTGATATACCGAATCGCAAATTTACGAGAAAAAGCCGCTCGCAAAGTGATTCTTTTTTCAAGTTCATTTCAAAAAAAGATACTTTTATCGGTATTTCTGGCATCCGAAACTTTATGGAGTATGATAAAGTGAAATTTAATACACTAGGAATTTTATTTCTGTTGTTTTTTTACTATTAGCTGTGAATTAAGGGTACTTTATTCAGTGCTTTAAAAACTTACTATATTTAGAAGATGGATAGCGTTAGGTATTTTAACTTATATCATAATTTCTAAGTCTGACTGCACGTAGCGTGCAGTCACACAACGTAACAGACACACAGACCGACAGATTTACTTCGAATTTATAATATTAGGATGGATTTATTTAACATTGGTTTAACTCTGGTGGTGGTGGGAAACATGGAGTACTCACGGTGCACCATATATTACTTTAACGTACAAATGCTAATACATTTACTAATACTCTTGAAATAAGTACTTAAACAATACAATAGAATTAAAGATCAATACAACAACTCAACAACTATTTAGCCTACCTTCAATTACAGCAACTTTTAAACACTTATTCTTAAGTGGCATTAATCACGCGTTCTAACCCAATAAGCTCAGAAGAGCCTACTTGAACGTTAAGAATATTAAATTCTAATCTAAGTTGGAATGGCTGTTCAACCGCAATTTTATGGAGTTTTTTGTGAGCCGTAGACTTGAAGGATCATTTTCATAATACTCCTATATTATTATTGGTTTCTTTATATATTTATCATCACCATCATCAGCCTATCGCAGTCCACTGCTTGACATAGGCCTCTTCAACTGCACGCTACTTGGTTCGATCCTCGGCTTCTCGCATCCAGCTCCTGCCACCTTACGCAGATCATCAGAAATGTATCAGTACGTGAAGCAAACAATTTTACGAAAATTATGCTAACGGAGGAGTATTAAATTTGACACAGTTAAAGTTTATGTGGAGGACGAGTAAAAAAAGCTAAAAAAAAAGACGTGTGGCACTCTGGGACTGCCGCGGTAAAGCCATTGCATAGCATTTTTTATCAAACTTATGCAATTATAATTATTTATTTTTTATTTATGCAGTATTTTTAATCACAATATTATACATTTACGAATGAAAAACACTAAACTATTAAATTAGTATCAACATCGTTACTAGATGGCGTTGATCCCTTTTTTAATTAGCGATATGATTTCGTACACAGCATACTATAAAAGGTTTAAACTATTCCTAATAAATGTCTTTGCCATTGAACGGGTTGAATTATTCAATATTTTTTTTCTTTGAACATTATAAAGATATGATAACGAATCTGTCTGTCTCTGTCACGAACGAAGACAGATTTGTCTCGATCCGTGCGAGCTTCGGGTGTCAGGTTTTATTTTCGTTACGTTACGGAATTTCTTGATTCGGTCGCCGCGTTCAAAGGCTTCAAAGCCCGCGATAAAAGCTATGCAATAGCTTAAAAGAAAATTAACTTACCCATCTTATGATTTCGAAAATACAGCGGTACCCATAGGAAAAAGTGTTGTCAATGTGTGTTGTCATCAGTTAGATGTAAAATGATGAATCGAGGTTCTAATTTCTTTAGGTTCAATACCCATAAGTAATTCCAAATGCCATTATAATATATTATAATGAATAGAATGGCATTGGGCTGTGTCCACATCATATATTATGTCCATTCGTATAATTCAATATAATTTCATGAAGTTCACAAGTTTTGGAGTTCAGGTTTCTTCTGGATTGACGTCCACTATCGAAAGTGACGATGAAAATTATATAATTTATGCTTATTGTCATTTTTCAATGTGAGTTGACTTCAATAATAATACAAATAATAAGATAATTATAGGAAATAATATAGAATAAACAATAATAGAGATATAATAGTCTTAGCGACTGTCGAAAAATATTATACAATGAAATAGTAATACTTTATTACATAATATAGAAACCTATGTACATAACCATAATTTATAAAAAAATAACAATATTTACATACAAGCGTCAAAAAACTCCACATCTTCGCCTACTGGTAGCGTTCCCAAAAGACTGGCAGCATTACCACGTTGAATGGCAATGCTGATTCTCTGTGCTAGAAAAAGGCCGGCCTTCTGGTCGCGAGAAGCGTCAATCAGTTGCTTGGCTAGTTGTTTAAACATAGCGCGAGCACTCGGACCCCATGAACCTAGCGTATCTACTCCAAACGGTTCAAAAATGTAATTACCTATTAAATTTTGGTACTTACGCCGTTTGAGGCTTTCCGCAGAAGCAGCAGCAGCGCCGGCATAAAAAGCTGTACTTGGAAGATGAGATGGCGCGAGGGTGTCAACGCAAGTTGCGTCCCACACCAAAGGCTTACCTTACAATATAATGATGATATAGGAATGATGTTATATAAAAACTCCAAACTACGTTGTGTTAGGCAAGGCAAAAACTGAAATAAAAGAATCAGTAACAAACGAATTCAGAGCAAAAGAGATTACAAATAAAATATGCATTGAACTTAATCAGTAACTGTGTTGCTGTAACTTTGATAAAAAATACATCGCGGGTTGTTTTGTACACGAAAAAATATTTATTATTTTGTTTGTAGTGTGTTTTGGGATTTGTGCACTGACACCCAGAATACAAAGTGAAGAATCTAACATTTTATTTTAGATTCAGATCACGTTGATTCTGAATTCCTTTAGGGAATGGTCAAAAAGGAAGGAGACAATTTTATTAGGATTGCCAAAAAGGTCGCATTTAGGTGATTTGATTTTTAAGGTGGCCGTTTTGGGATTCACTGGACTTTGAGCTGATAGATTTACTACAGAGCTATTCTGTCTTATGGACGGACGACAAAAAAGTAGATTCACGCCTTGTATTTTTTGTTTCTCTATTTTGAGTACGAAATCAGTACAGTACCTAATAATAATGGAAAAAGAAGATATGGTTGCTAAACTTTTATATTACAATTAATGTTAATGGCAATAGAAGCTTCTTGGAATAGTCTAGTAGATTCAAAGATTGAATGCTGTGTACCTAACTGTGTGAACACAAGAGTGTTCCTTGTAAAAGTACTTAGAATAGTTTCTATTTTCAATAACTAATAATTTCTAACTTATCAATAAAACATTACGTTACTGTGACGTTTATACTAAACTAGCTAAGCCCCGCGGTATTACCCGCGGTATAACATCAACCGTAGGTAACGCCGCGGATCGATGCTAGTCTAAAAAAGTTACCTTAGTTACTCATTATAACATCACCTATCTGCCAGTGAAAGTCCCATTAAAATCGGTTTAGCCGATCCAAAGATTATCCGGAACAAACAGACAGACACTCAGACAAAAACTGTAAAAAAATATTGTATTATATGTACCGTGTATACACACATATGCATTTAGTAAAAACTTCAATTTTATTTATTTGTATAGATGTAAAAAATGTTTATTAGAAGTAATTAGAACTATGTAACTATAGACACTATGAAAATCAAATGGTGAACATAACTACGTTTACTATAAATGAGAGGTTATGATTTTTATTGAGTAAACATTTACGACATAATTATTTTAAATCATGTCAATTTACGTCTTGATCCTCTCTTCGTATTATACTAATGTTTTTAAAACAAAAGTGTGTCAACATTTTCACGCTTAAATCACTGAACCGATTTTTTTTCGAGTTTCGGGGAGTCATACAAGCAGGCGGAGCTGCAAGCGAAAGCTAGTATTAGAAGGTAGTATACGGTTACATTAATATTTGATAGTTAAATGTTATAGCGCATAAATTCAACTAGATAGGCTCAAGAAATGATTTATATTTCAGCAGCTTGTTAGCCACTGAGAGGGCCGAGTTTCTTCGCATACGCTAGTCAATTTTAATGAAGGTAAATGGGTAAGTGGTCTTATTTAGTTTCATTTTATATACCTCCTATACTCGTTCATGTACATACACTTGACCTTTTTTAACCGACTTCAAAAAAAGGAGGAGGTTCTTAATTCGACTGTATTTTTTTTTTATGTTTGTTACCTCATAACTTTCGACTGGGTGAACCGATTTTGATGATTCTTTTTTTTGTTCGAAAGCTGGTGTTTCCCATATGGTCCCATTTCAGTTTGGTCCAGTTTAAACATGTCATCCATGAGAAAATCATATAAGTCTTCAATTTGCATTAAGTATGTGCGCGTAAAACGACGAATAACTTAATATCACGCTAACCGATTTCGATGATTCTTTTTTTATTTGAAAGCTGGTGCTTCCCGTGTGGTCCCATTTAAATTTGGTCCAGATTGAAGTCGGGTTTTTTTTTGTTAAAATTTGTGATTATTATTTAACGCATAATGCCAATTACAATTTTTAATCACATTTACTCATCAGGACATTATGGGGATTAAATGCGAAAATTGGGATTATATTAAAAGGAAAAGTAGAAATGAAGAGATGGCAGTTGTAGTAAGGTATATTAAGCATACAAATGGGTTAGTGGTTTTAAGTTACCTAAATCTAGTTAGATTCACGTACCATATCGTAATACGAATATGATATTGTCTGAAAGTGCTTTTTGAAGGAAAATGCTTTAATCATTTACTTCCTTTAGCAACTCGATGCATCGGAGAAACTTTTCGTTACGTAATAAATAACTTTACGAATATTGAATACCCCGATCATAGCACACATTTATAACCGTACAAACGAAAAAATGTAACAATAAAATAGGCTGTTCGATTCCCCCTATGGCAGATTTATTGGCCGTAAACACGAATCGGACCACCTCTATTACAGGGCACTCAATTTGTTCTCTTCATATATAGAATGTTCTTTAATTATTCGACAATTTACTAATGACAAGGGTCTCTGTAATAGCATGTAACGGACATATTTATTTCTTTCTTAACCAGTAAAAGCTTCGTTTCGCCAAGGTCTTTAAGTCACCTGAATAAATATTTAGTGGATAATTTATAATGTTTATGCGTTGGCTTAAGAGTCTTATTTGGCTTTGGCTAAGTTCAAAGAAACTTTCTTAGAAATATGATAATTTATTGAAATATTAGTAATTTGATGAAAAATCCTTCAATTGCGTGGGGGAGCCACGCTTCGGCATGCATGGGCCGGCTCGACCTGAGTGATACCACGGTCTCACAGAAAAACGGTGTGAAACAGCGCTTGTGCTGTCTTTCACCGAGTGAATGAGGATACCGGAGGCGCATACCACAACCCCTCCGCCCCTCCCCTTCCCCATCCCCAAAGGCCGACAACGCACTTGTGACGCCTCTGGTGTTGCGGGTGTCCATGGGCGGCGGTAATCGTTTACCATCAGACGATACGTCTGCTCGTTTGCCCCCGATGTTACATAAAAAAATGTTTTATTATCATCTAGATTGAATACACGTTATTTGTATTAACTAAATATTTATCATTATTTTTATTGTAAGTTTTAAACCGACTTCAAACAGATTTAAGTACCTAGCATATATTTTAATTCTTATTTAAATTAATAGATCATTTGGTATGGACAAAAATGATCACATGGTAATTTACAGCAGCCAAATTAAAGACAGTATTTTTACGCTTTTTAGTGTTTCTGGGCAGGGAATTTTCGTTTTTTTTTATTTGGAATCGATTTGATTTTAAATGTAAAGATTTTTTTTAAATAAAGACTATTCTATAACTAAAACTTTTCATCTTTTTATTTCAATAAAAGTACCTACATTCAGAAAAACATACCGAAATTATTGCCGGACATTTTGTTTTTTCTGTGCTAGTAACATCAACCAAAACTACGACAGAGAAAGTTAAACCCTTTTTAATTGCATTAAGTTAATCTTGTTAGAATATTTCGCTTTAATCTCATAAGCCGAGTTTTGTTTATATATTTTAATCTAGCTCGTCTAATCTCATTTTACAAATTTTAACTAGTTACATTTCAGGCTAGTATATTGTATTTCAGACGAATCTGCCCTAACAAAAAATTGTTTCGTTCAAAATTTAAACAATAACACATAATATTTATGTAAATAAAAATAATTTTAACAAAAAAAAAAAAACGTTTTTTTTTTATTTTTATAAAACAACATCTAAATAAAGAACACTTATAAATTTTATATTAAAGTTTAATCTTACAAAAAATCATTACAAATCAAGCATTTTTCATTTATGAAATTATTCATACTAATCCATATCAGATAAGGCGCTGCACTGATTTCAATAACTTTTTGGCATGGAGATACTTTGACCGAGATACACGGATCATTCAGTACATAGGTATTACTTATGAGAAGTCATTTTTTTTCAGTCTATTCCTAATAAAGTTCTTTCATAAGAAAGTTATGTCTCAAGTAACAATTGAATAACATTTTTTATTTTATTACTTAAGTTAAGCTCTTAGATACCAGAGTTGTTTCAAAATATTGAAAGTCCCATGAGAAGTGTGTTTGTTACCCATTTATTACGGTTATTGGCAGAAGAATGGCGAAATTTGAAAACTTTTGTGAATGGATCACTGTGTTGTCGCAATAAAAATGGTTTCTTGTCACATATAAATTGATTCATAGACTACAATAAAATATAGAGTGCTCTTTAAACAATGATAAAAACTGACTATAGTGTAGGTACAAAATATGATTGTTGAATGGAAAATCGCTTTAAATGACTTTAGTGGGTTAGTTTGGAAAAATAAAGCATTTGACATCCTATTTGATTAATTACTTATCACATACTAGCTTTACCCTGCCACGTTTCGTACATATTATGATAACATTGAAGAAAAATGTGAACCAAACTAATGCAAGAAGAAAAAGTTTAGAACTGTAACCCGACTTCGCAAAAACTTTTGATAATATTTATAATGCCTATGTCAGAAGACCCCACGGCAGACCACCCATGCGCTGGATCAACCAGGTGTAATCGGAAGCCGCGTGTCTGACTCTAGTCGACAGTCTACCGACAGGGAGAGTTGGAGGGAAATTATACGAGGGGCTCTGTCCGCCTCTGCCACCAATGTAGACAACTGGACGTGACCACGACCGCTTTGCCAAGAGTGAGAAGAAGATCTCACCTGGGTTATTATTACAAATGTATTCACGTCTTAACCATGAAAATACGTTCAGTGGTTTAGGCGCTACGATGGAACATATAAAACGATCGCCAAAACGATTAATGTTCCTTTCGGATTCGCTGTAGTCAAATAAAAAATGGATAAAAGGTAGTAGAGCCACGCTGATATCAGCACGGTTGGGCCAGCTTGATTGGGGCGGTATTACCCTCGCACAGAAAATCAACGTAAAATGACAGAGTTCGTGATGTGTTACGTTAGCATGTGCGAGACCGGAGGCCCAATGATGCAGAAGCATCTCAATAATCTGCCATGGTGTGGGACACCATGCTGCATTGTTTGCTTTCGCAGTGAGTATGGTGAACACCACTCTTGGATTCAGCTTATGCTTTCCATCAGGCAGAGTAGAGTCATTTTGACAGGGCCAAACATAAAAAAGAACAATATTTGATACGAATTATACATCGTGTTCACGTAAACTTTTTGAGTTTTTGAAAGGTTCACACATTTATACTGGCGCTCATTTCTGTTGACCCGTCACTTAACTACCTTAAACTGAAAAAAAATCAAATTTCTCTTATTTTAGTAAAACAATTTTCAAAATGCTATTCTTGTATGTATGTATTTAGATATTATCAATTTTTAGTGACACATATCTAATTTTAGTGTATATTCAGCGTTTAGAAGGTCGTTTGACAGCACAAAACTTACTTTTTAGAAAGTTTCCAATCAACAGAACTAGCACCATTGTTTACACTAGAAGCAAATGACATTGGTATATTATACACTAATGACTACTTATTCCTTAATAGTGGATTTTTTTAGTAAAAACTTCAGCATTTGAAATACTTTTTTACTCATTTTACTCGGACACCCCTACATACGCCGGTCAATAATCAGAACATTAAGTGCCTATAGCTCCATATTAGATGCCTTACATTCGTTTGTGGAATATCGATTACTTAAATACTTAATAGTGTAGACGACCTTACCGATAGCGTTATTTACTGATTTAACTATTTAAAAAGGTATAAATCTGTAAGTTACGGAAGAACGTAAGCCCTGTGCCCTGTTGTGTAAAGAAATGAATTAACCCATCATCACTATTATATCAATAGCCTTTAATAGTAGGTACAGTGACTGGTCATTCGCCTCTAGTTTTGTCCTACAACACCATGCTGGCGAGTCGGGTTGGTATAGGTATTGTTTCAAGTTTTTTTTTATGTGATAGGCGGGCAAACGAGCAGACGTATCGCCTGATGGTAAACGATTACCGCCGCCCATGGACCTGCAACACCAGAGGCGTCACAAGTGCGTTGCCGGCCTTTGGTTGATGGGGGTAGGGGAGATAGGGGGGAGGGGTCACTCACTCGGTGAAACACAGCGCGAGCACTATTTCACACTGGTTTTCTGTGAGGCCGTGGTATCACTCCGGTCGAGCCGGCCCATTCATGCCTCATGCCATGCCACCCTGAGTGTGGCCGCGGATGGTCGGGACGGGTTTTCCCCTCCATCCGCTCTAGTGACCACCCGTGAGGAGGCGACGTACGCGTGTGCCGTACGTCGCCTAAATTGAGATTGTAACAGCTGACGGTGCCCGCTTCAGCGCGGGCAGGCGCTGGGAGGGGTCCGGATATGTTAATAACAGCAGTTCCCGGATCCCTCCCGTCTCAGGCGCGGAGTGGCACACGGTGTGGCTTTAGTCGGTTCGATTCCGACACACCGCCCCGCCGCAAAATCCGGCGGGATGAAGGCCCGAGGGGGGTTCCACACGTAAAAAAAAGGTTTTCATTCAAGTTATTCTTAACTTTTCAATAATGTTATCCTGCGCAGTTTGCTCCTTTAGTCACCTCTCACGACACTCATGGAATGAACAGGAGTGGTGATACTCCGTATTCTTAATCCGTCAACACACCGACAATTTAACAAAACCTCGACAAAGTCAGTAAAATTAGGAATAAAATCTCTTAGTTTTTTTATTTTTTTTATTTTTTTTTATGTTTGGCCCGCCAAAATGACTCTACTCTGCCTGATGGAAAGCATAAGCAGAATCCAAGAGTGGTGGTCACCATACTCATTGCGAATGCAGACAATGCAGTATGGCGACCCACACTATGGCGGCCTAGTGATGCTGCTGCATCTTTTAGTCTAGTCTACAAGTATGGAACTTGTTGACTAGACTAATTGGGCCTCCGGTCTCGCACTCACCAACGAAACACGACAGCACGCTGTCATTTTCTATGGTTCCGTACCTCAAAAGGAAAAAAACGGAACCCTTATAGGATCGCTTTTTTGTCCGTATGTCTGTCAAAGCCTTTTTTCTCAGGAACGCATTGAGGTATCAAGCGGAAATTCATATCAAAAACTCAGGTCTACTATTCCTTGGAGCTATGAAAAAATCAAATATCTAAGCCAACGTAATCAAAAGATACAGCCGTTTATGCTGCAAATTTTCGACACTTACAATGGAATCAAAACCTACAGGGTACTTTCCGTGAACTCAGAATTTTGAAATTTGGTACGAAGCCACATCTTACAGCACAGATAAAGGAAAAATTGCGAAAAGTATAAAATTTACTATACCTACATGTTTGCACGGAACCCTTGGTGCGCAAGTCCGACTTGCCGACTTTTCTACATAGAACAGTATCATAACAAGACCTTAGTAAAATTGTTGTGGTAATTTAGTATCTAAAACACCGGTAAACGGCTTTGTCATTCCATTTCTTCGTTTCGGAGCTCATCTTAAATTGGAGTCTTTATTATTATGATACTCGTCTCACTTTACGTCTGAGCTCTCAATGATTTCATAAAACTTTCAATATTATCGACATCACATAAGTCATAGAAAGCGTCAATAAAACGGACAGTAAATGTAATTAAGATTATTATATACGTTGTTAGCTGGTTGAACAAACAGAGAAGGCAAATAGACTTTGAGTAAATAGTAGAGTACCGTTAGAGATTACTGTGGACTGTGAACTATTCTGATGTCGTCACCACTGTGTAACATTAATGTACCTACTCTGAAAATTAGGGCATCTCTCAACTTGCTATATTACTTACGGAATTTACTAGCATTATGCTGTAAGGAAACTACTAAATAAGTACAAATGATAATTACGAATTTCTATTTTATGTAGATAAACTTTTTGTAAAGCCACGCTTTTATTCCTGTTGTCGAGATATGCCTTTTATCGAGACAAAGAATCAGCAATTCATTTTTTAACCGACTTCCAAAAAAGGGGGAGGTTCTATGTTCCACTGTATGTTTTTTTTTACAAGCTTTTTATTAACTTGCAATGTAGTGCATGTATGTCTCAATTTTGAAGCAAATAATAGGTCTTTACCTATGAAATTGCCGTTTTGCATGCAATAAGTGAAAGTACTTATTTTTTCAAACTTTTTTATTTCTGTTATTCGAAGTAATTACCCATGCAATCGACGCATCTTTGCCAACGCATTGGCAGTTTATTGATGCCCTTCTTGTAAAAATCAGCTGGACGGGAGGCAACAAACTCTTCAAGGCATTTTGTAATGCCTCTCGGGAATTGAATTTTTTACCTACTAAAAAGTTGTCTACATTTTGGAAAAAGTAATAGTCGGTAGGTGCAAAGTCTAGTGAGTATGGCGGATGAGGGAGAGCTTCCAACCACAGCTCTTGCAGCTTGGAGACTGTCTGTTGCGCAGTATGGGGTCGCGCGTTGTCGTGAAGGAGCAGTGGGGACGACCGATTGACCAAAGCTGGTTGCAGATGTGCAAGCTTCTCCATCATTCTCTCCAGTTCTTCACAGTACACATCTGCATTAATGCTCATGCCGTTTTGTAAAAAGCTGTGGTGAATCACACCCGCACTAGACCACCAAACAGTGACCATCACCTTTTTAGGGGTCATTTTTGGTTTAGGGCATTGCTTTGGTGCTGTACCAGGGTCTAACCAACTTGCTGAGCGCTTTCGATTGTCGAACAGAATCCATTTTTCGTCGCACGTAACAATTCGTTTCGAAATTCCTTCATTTCTTTGCCTGTTGAGCAGCGCAAGGCAGGTCTCGACGCGTACGTTGCGCTGGCGATCGTTAAGGTCGTGGGACACCCATCTATCAAGCTTTTTTATCTTGCCAATTTGTCGCAAATGGATCAATATTGTTTTGATGCTTACGTGCGTGCCTCTATAGGTCCCATAGCGGTGATGCCGAAACTGACCGACTCATTGAGCACATCCAGATGGCTACAGACCTTGTGCAGCAGCAGATCCCTTCCGCAGAGATCATCGTACTTGGCGATTTTAACGCTCACCACGCCGGCTGGCTCAGCTCCAGTAAAACGGATCATGCGGGGAGATCTGTTCACGACTTCGCCCCGGCTTATGGCCTGACACAATTGGTTACCACGCCCACGCGAGTCCCAGATGTGGAAGGTCAGAATTCCTCTTTGTTGGACCTTCTGCTGACTTCTCATCCGGACGGATACCACATATCCGTAAACGCCCCACTTGGCCCCTCAGACCATTGCCTTGTCCGGAGTACAGTGCCACTCACATGCTCACCGCGATCGCGAGTTGCACGCAGTCGCCGTGTGTGGCACTACAAGTCAACAGATTGGGATGGGATGCGGTCCTTCTTTGCGTCCTACCCTTGGAGACAGTTGTGCTTCTCGCCGGATAATCCCAACACCGCTGCTGATTCTATTGCTGATGTTGTGCTACAGGGTATGGAGATTTTCATTCCATCCTCTGTGGTTCCCATTGGTGGCAAGTGTCGGCCCTGGTTTGGTTCATCTTCCAAAAAAGCTTCTCGCAGGAAGCAGGAAGCTTACCAAGCCTGGGCTGACGCAGCGGCGGTACGGGATCAAAACACCAGCGCTCTAAAAAAGGAGTACAACTTTGCCTCCAGGTCCTTCAAAAGAGACATAGCTAGGGCGAAGCACATTGCTGGGATTGGCGAGAGGCTTGAGCGTCTTCCTTCGGGGACTCGAGCATTCTGGTCACTTGCCAAAGCTATCGAAGGGAATTTCTGTAAGCCATCCCTTCCACCTTTGCACTTGAGAAATAATCCGTTGGCCTATAACGCAAAGGAGAAAGCCGATCTCCTGGCAAAACACTTTGCGTCCAACTCGACCTTGGATGACGGGGAACAGGAGCCGCCTACCATACCGCGGTGCGAGAGCCGTATGCTGGATATCCAGTTTCACCAACGCTCAGTGCGTATAGCACTTTCATCCCTGGATATCCATAAGTCGAGTGGCCCGGATGGAATCCCCCCTATAGTGTTGAAGAATAGAATAGAATAGAATAGAATATACTTTATTGTACACCAAAAACAAATTATTACACTTACGATTTCAAGAAGATATGTACAATGGGCGGCCTTATTACTAAAAGCAATCTCTTCCAGGCAACCTTTGGATGGACATATTGAACGGAGAGAGAAATGAACGAAATATGGGGTAGTGAAGGTGTTTTAAAGTTATGAAGGTGTTAAATAATAAAATAAATATATATATTTATACATACACATATACCTATACATAAATACACACACACATATATACACAACATAAATATATGCAAAATATATCCACAAATAAGAAGCATTTAGTCATGTACAGCTCGTCGTACAAGTCAGTACCTACTTATGGATCTAAGTAGAGATCTTTAACCATATTCTTAAATGACGTTAGTGTTTGGGCACGTCTAATGGATATCGGCAAGGAGTTCCATAATCTGACAGCCTGTACCGTAAAGGATTTGTCATAGAATATGGTAGTGTGGTTAGGTACCGTAAGCTCCAAAGTTTCCGACGACCTTAAGGATCTTATATGTGTGTCACTGAGGAATACAAAGCGTTTCTTTAAGTAAGGTGGAGTTAATGGATTGAATAAGATACCATAAAGTATAGAAAGAATATGAGAATTCCGTCGAAGTCGAATTGGGAGCCACTTGAGCAATTTGCGAAATTCAGACACATGATCATATTTGCGTAAACCAAATATAAATCTAATACAGAAGTTTTGAAGGCGCTCAAGTTTATCAAGCTGCTCCTCAGTGATATCGAGATAACTGACATCAGCGTAATCGAGTATAGGAAGGAGCAGGGATTCAGCTAGCGCAATTTTAGTAACTGTGGGTAGAAAGTTTCGAAGTCTTCGCAGTGAACCCGCCGATGCAAACACTTTCCTACTAACTTCACGCAATTGGGGGCCCCAAGATAAAGTACTATCGATCAGAATTCCTAGGCTTTTGACGCACTTACTGATCGGGAGTACAACGTCATTAAATTTAATGTCTGGTAAGACAGACCAGTCGATCTTCGAGTGCATTCTGGAACTGCCCACAACAACAACTTTAGTCTTAGATGGATTGACAATTAGACCATACTGGCTACTCCATTTACACACCCGCGCTAAATCTGAGTTCATAGTAGCAAAGGCTTCCGACAATATGTTTAAAGGTGCTTGCGTATAGATTTGAAGATCATCTGCGTAAAGGTGGTAGGATGAGATTAATGTTTTAGAGATAGAATTTATAAAAATCGTGAAGAGTAAAGGAGATAAAACGCCACCCTGCGGTACTCCAGCAGACGTATTACACCACGAAGAAAATGATTCCTCAATGCGCACACGTTGCCTTCGCCCTAACAGGTAACTACGAAACCAATCAACCACCGTTGGAGATATGTTTATAGAGTGTAAAATGCCCAGCAAGATGTCGAAGTCTAGTGTATTAAACGCATTGCTGAAGTCCAGCAGGGAGAGTATAGTAAGTCTGCCGTGCTCCATACCCAGCCTGATATCATCAGTGACATTGACCAGCGCGCTTACCGTGCTGTGGCCTGTACGGAAGCCCGATTGGTAAGGATTGAGAAGCTTGTTCTTCATTAGGTAAGAAGTTATTTGTGAGTGGACGAGGCGTTCTAGGACTTTTGACATAAAGGACAGGACAGAAATAGGACGATAGTCGGAAAAGGATGAAGGATTGGATTTTTTGGGTAGTGGGATAATTTGTGCTTCTTTCCAGGTATCGGGAAAAACGCTATTATTGAGGGAATGATCTAGGATGTGACATAAAATGGGAAGGATTTCATCGACAATAGGTTGGATCATTTTACGACTTATGCAGTCACTTCCTACAGCATTAGAAGTTATGGACATTATACACTTCTTAACATCACAAGCAGTAATTTGATGAAAAAAGAACGGGGAAAAGTCAGGAGTTGGAAGTGATGAAAGATATTGTAGGGTATTATCTTTACAGATTTGACTGTAATTAGAAGAACAGGAGAAGTGTAAATTTAACGAATCAATGTTTGTTGTTTTAGGAACCATATTTACTTGTGATTTTCCAACTCCTAGTGTTCTAAGAAATTTCCAAACTTTCGATGGGTCTCCGTTCTCGACAGAATTATGAATGTATTGGCGTTGCGCTTTCCTACAAGCTTTACTGCAGATATTTCGTATGGCTATATATTTATCTCTATTGCTTGTCGTTGGGCGAGTCTTGAACCTTCTCTTGGCTATGGACTTTCTCGAAATCAAAGTTTTTATTTCAGCAGTAAGCCAAGGTGCAGGTAGATGCTTCATTTTAATAATACGGACTGGAGCATGAACATCATAAAGACAAGTCAGCTTACTGTTTAACATATTCACCTTCTCATCAATGCAGTCTGTGGATAATAAAGAACTCCAATCGATTACGCTGGCATCCTGGCGAAGTTTAATGAGATCCATGTCACTAAAATTGCGCTGCTTAAGGAATTTGGGCTTAGGTTTGGGGGGACGTAGTTTGTACGAGAGAAATATCAAGTCATGGTATGAAAAGTCATCCGCTGAGCATTGGCCATGCTTAGCGACTAAATGAGCCGAGGACACAAGCATAAGATCAAGAAGAGAAGGAGTAGAGTTAGGAAAATTATGAGTGGCATTTAAAGGCAAGATAGATAAGTTACATGACTCGACAGTACTAGTGAAGGAGGAAGAGCGGGAGTCTGTTTTAATTAAACATGTGTTAAAGTCTCCCATAATTATAGTCTGACTGTAAGCAGGTGTAAAGCGTTCCAGGAGTTTCTCAAAAGAAGAAAAAAAGTTATTGCGAGAGGAGGAAGAGTAATATACCCCTAGTAAGAGTTTGCTAAGGGATAACTCAATTTCTAACAAAAGATGCTCACCAGCATTTGGTGGAGGCGGCTGAGCTGACAAATCTACAACATGATACGATATAGTTTCTCGCAAGTATATGGCAACCCCACCACCTGCACCCGTAGCACGATCATTTCTAATCAAATTATAGTTAGGAAGCGAGTAAGATGTTGAAGGGAGACATGGCTTAAGCCATGACTCGGAAACAAGAATGGCATGAATATTCTTACAGTCAAAGTTGGTCAGCATCTCTGGGAAATGGGCTGGAATACTCTGGGCGTTTATGTGGACTACATTAAAATTCTTAGGTACATCGGAAAACTGTGACTCCAAAGTTTCAGATAATGAAGGAATCGTAACGAAGCTACAGTTATGACTATTAGCCGACTTAAAACTGTCTGTATCGCTGTTATTATTTAAACTTGACATAATTAGGATAATAATTATTGTATCAAAATGTGCTAAAACTATTTAGGATATTGCAAAAACAAAATAAAATTAAAAAAAAAAAAAAATACAATAACGCGTATGTTACCATCCGCCGGCTGCGCTACAAATGTAACAGTAGAAAAATGTGAACACACTTACTAAATACAACAGAAACATACGAGTATAACAGAATTAGATCACTGAATGAAAAAAGAACAGCATTTTACATTACCAGTCACCAATAGCAGTATAGCAGTAGCCAGTAAGAGAAAAGAACTAATAATTACAGAGAAGAATATGTATTATAAATATATATATATATAATATATATATATATATATACACAAAAGCATTAAAAAAAAACGCACACTAAAAAAAAAAATATTTTATCAATAAAAAATAAATTAAATAAAAATGCAATTAGGACCTCATTATAAATTAAAACTATTTTCTCCAAAATAAAAATTAACGAATCGCATTGTCACAAAAACTATCTGCAGATTTAGATTGGTGATTTCTGAACGAAAGTTTGTGACAAGAGAAATGTCAAACTAAGTAAACTGACGGTGTCAAAGTGTCGATTCGATAAACAAATAAAAGTAGGGTGATAGTATTGGCTCGTGAAAAAAAATGCGGTATATCGAAAATTGCATTATTTAGGTGACATGAGAGTAATTGAAGCGAAGATACTGACTATTTTGTTAACAAAAACTTAATTAAATATCTATGAAAACTGCATAATGATGACCGGTACTGTGAAAGATAAAAATAAAACTATAACTTCTGTAGGAATGTTATTTTTTGTTTGCCGCACGTCTTGATTTAGTGACTGGTATTTCGACTGGAATCTCCTTTGGTTTGTCGGGAACAATCCGATTTAGTTCACTTAAAGATCCCACCCGATGCCGTGTCCCATTTGCGTCAAGAACATAGACATGGCCCTCCCGAGTCCAACACTTGGAAACACCACACTTCTCCCGTGCTGCCATGAATAGTTCATGCCTAGCACGAGTGACGAACTCGGAAAGGGTTACACCGGTCCCCTTCAGCTTGGTTTTGGTAAACCAAATTTTATCTCGGATGGCCACAGACTGGAATTTTACTAGGATTGGCCTAGGCTTATTTGTACTTGCAGCTCTCCCTAGTCTGTGGCACCGGCGGATATCAGCGGTCAAAAATTCAGTGATCTTAAGTTTTTCCTTGATAACTCTCACCAGTGTTTGTGTAGTAGCCTCGGACTTGTCATCTGAAATGCCATGAACCAGCAGCATTTTTCTACGGCTACGCATCTCCATCTTGTCCACCTTCCGAGTTAAGAACTCAATTTGAGCTCTAAATGCAGTGACAGTGTCCATAACAAACATTTTGAATGCTGTGAAATCTGCTGCTATAGCGCTAATGTTTGGAGAGTTACCTGGGTTACTGCTATTCTTCTGAAGCTCAATCTCAAAGTTAGCCATCCTTTCTTCTATCCCAGACATGACTACAGAAAAGGATTCTTTAAAGCTATCCATGTTTGAAGATGAGTGTTTCTATGAAGTGCATAAATCACAGTTGTTGATATTTATGAGAGGAGATCACACAGCAGGCAGGTAACTTATACTGACATATATAAATTCATATAGATATGAGTTAAATTAAAGTTTTACTATTTAATTTTATTTAAATTTGAGAGATCACTTATAATGTGTGCTTATAGTTAGAACTACGTTAGAAGATGTACGCTCCAGAGTTGGCACCGGTCTTAACGCGTCTTTTTCGGCTCTCCTACTCTTCTGGCGTAGTCCCGACAACATGGAAGGCAGTATTAGTCCACCCGAACCCAAAAAAAGGCGATCGCTCTAATCCGTCCAACTACAGGCCGATAGCCATTACTTCCCTCTTCTCGAAAATAATGGAGTCCATCATCAACTATCAACTCCTACGGTATCTAGAAGATCACCATCTGCTTAGTGACCAGCAGTACGGCTTCCGTAAGGGTCGATCGGCTGGTGATCTTCTGGTATACCTGACACATCGCTGGGCACAGGCGATTGAGACTAAGGGGGAAGCCTTGGCAGTTAGTTTGGACATCGCGAAGGCCTTCGATCGGGTCTGGCACAAAGCGCTTCTTTCGAAGCTCCCTTCCTATGGGCTTCCCGAGAAATTATGCGATTGGGTCACTAGCTTTCTAGCAGATAGAAGCATTAAGGTCGTAGTCGACGGTGAATGCTCTGATTCCATATCTGTGAATGCAGGTGTCCCGCAAGGCTGTGTGCTATCGCCTACTTTGTTCCTCCTCCATATCAATGACATGCTGCAAAATTGCGGCATTCATTGTTATGCGGATGACAGCACCGGCGATGCTTTTTACACCGGCCGCGCCAATATTTCTCGGGAAAACGTCATTGAGAGTCGAAACAAACTTGTGTCTGAAGTCGAGACTTCTTTGGAGAAGGTCTCAGATTGGGGTAGACTTAATTTAGTCCAATTTAACCCCACAAAGACACAAATTTGCGCGTTCACCGCATCATTCATGCCGAAGCGTGGCTCTCCCACGGTGAAATATGACTGGTGACTGAAATATTTTAGTTAAAAATATATGTTTCATCCATTTTAAATTGACAGAAAATAATATTCATTCCAATAATATCTACTTATATTTAATGGAAAGAATTTCAACAGCTCATGGTCACTTAGCAAAAAGATTTAATTGTCGGTGTCATAAGCCAATTAAGCTTCCTAACGACAATTGTTAAAAGGCACCGCCATATCACACTTTTTAATAGCTATATACACACAACAAAAGTGTCTAGGGATCAAGCATTTTTATGCGGATTTCTTGAGATTGAGATGTGGCTTTGTAATAAATTTATGATTTTACAAATTTATATGGATCCTTTTTGGTGCATTTCATAATTTGAATCAGGAACTGTCAATCAAATTCGAGTAAAAGATGAAAATCAGCTGTCAATATTTTCCCTATAAAAACATACAACGCATCGAAGACATTATTAGTGCTACTGTTTCCCTACTACTGATTAAAACCAACGTTATTATGGAGCGGCGACGTCATTTAAGCAGGGAAGAAATGCTCAGAGCCGTGGGAATGATAGAAGCTGGTTCCCGGCAACGTACTGTGGCTTTAGCTCTGAATACAAGTCAGAGTGTTATCAGTCGACTTTGGACACGTTACCGAAGCACTGGTACCGTGGCTGAGCGCCATGGAGGACGGTATCGCTGCACCACACGGAGACAAGACCGATACATTCAAATCTTAACTCGAAGAGCTCCAACAATAACCGCCATGATGTTAGCCGTGAGGCTTCATCACTCTTCAGGGAACTTAATTAGCGACCAAACAGTCAGAAACCGCTTGCATGAAGTGAACCTTCATTCCCGAAGACCGCTACGGGTACCACCTATAGCAATGCACAATCGTAGGATTCGATATCAATGGGCTCTTGAACACAGAAATTGGGCAGAAGAACAATGGCGTTTCGTGTGCTTTTCTGATGAGTCTCGTTTTGGTATGAGACCGGATACAAGACGTATACGACACTGGAGAACCCCTGGACGCCAACAGCGATTAAAATCCTGCCAGGAAGTCCATCCTTATAGTGGTGGAACCATCATGGTATGGGCGGGTATTTGGATCGGCGGAAGAACTGAGTTGATTTGGATCAGAGGCAACCTCAACGCTCAAATTTATGCTGAGACGATTGTGTCGTACGTCATCGTTCCTCTACAAGTGCAAATCGGTCCCTTATTTCAGTTAATGCATGATAATGCACGACCGCACACCGCAAGAGTTGTAAGACAGACTCTCGCCGCAGCTAACATCAATGTCCTGCCCTGGCCTGCTCAGTCGCCAGACTTGAACCCGATTGAGCATGCATGGGATATGCTACAGAGAAGAGCTCTGCCGAATATGGAGGGTATCCAGTCGCAAGAAGACCTTTTTTTGTTGTTGCAACGAACATGGGCGGCCATTCCATAGCGTGATTTGGATGAACTCATTTTGAGTATGCCAAACCGATGTTCATGTGTTGTTAGTGTTCGCGGTAGAAACACGGATTATTAATTGTTTAAGTTACCTAATAAAATTTTAAAGAAAACTGTTATTTCAGTCTTTTTTTCGAACTTTAATGTTAGTGGTTCAAATGTCAAAAATCCCTTTATTAGGAAAATGGCAAATTTCTTTATTAATGCAAAGGTGACTTGGTTTATCGTTACTGTGACAAACGAAAACACTTTATTTGATGAATCCTTAAAGAAAATTTTAATTAATATCAATCAGGAGAAAAGTTATTGCAAAAATATATGTTGATCCCTAGACACTTTTGATGTGTGTAGTTATAGAGCAGTTAAAATGATGATCAGATACTAAAGTTATTAAAGTGAATTAATCCATAACAGACTTCGTAGTAACTTTATGAGACGTCATAAATTGGTTTTTAATGACGGAGCCTTGCTAATAACACTGAAGTTGTCATCGCTGAGTCATAAATTGTATAACCAAACTTTGATCTGATTCTAGAATCAAAGTCACTTGTACTTATTCTACTATTTTTTTTAAGTTTACGGTTTCGCCCCAAGGCATTATCAAAGGTTTCAAGTGAGTTTGATTCTAGAATGTATTGCAAGAAGTTCCATCAAGTGCCGACAATCGAGAGCATAAATTATATGATCTGATTGATCATTTTACTTCCTCATGTGTGTTATATTAGTTATATAAGAGGTTATGATTTTAGCGTTCAATTTTTTAATTTTCACCATGGCCATATGTGTGTTAAATGTAATATGAGATTGTTAATAGTCAAAGTTTTTCCCCTCGGAACCTCTTAACAAAAACAGAACAAAGGCCGGATTTATAATGTTCTATGCTCTGGTTTTAACACAAATTACAGTGCAATATCGAGCGGTACTTTAAAGTTTAGCCGAACTAGCATATTTAGTGATAGATGGAATTTTGGAAAAACGCCTACAAACTGTTAGAAAATTTTGGCGAATAGAGACACTGTAAAAAAATGTAACTTAAATGTGAATAAAAAAAAAGAATAAATAGATGTTTCAAATCAACCTATCACCGTCTACAACTGAACAAAGGTATCAGATCATTGTTTCCCTCCCAGTGCGAAACCAATCAACGAAAAAGTTTCTAAAACGTGGTTAACACTCTTTACCCGACTACGGAGAAGCTGAAAGGAAGAGTAATATTTTTGGCAGTCCGTCAATATTTGTATGTTCTACCGTAGCGTCTAAACCGTGGAACGGATGTCATGTCCCTCCGACCATGCAAGGTGAACATGCCAGGCGGGCGATGGTTCAACAGTTGATGTTAGGCAGTGATATATATATGTTAATCGTCGTAAAAACTTCTAGATCGCGATTCAGGATTGGTATAGTTTGTTTTTTAGTTACTTCGTATAGTTCGTTACTCCGTAGTTCGGTGTATCTCCGGTAGATAGCACTCTAGTATGTTTGCGCTATGTGGAAGTCACCATGAAACTATTGCAACGATTTTGATGATGATTTGCCCTAGTGACAAAGGCTATTTCAATTTTATCAAAAGTTACGTAGTTGGATTACAGTTTTTTTGTTTATTTAATAAACCCAACTACGACAAAAAACGACGCTGAAAAAATATGAAACAAGTTTCAAAAGCCGTAGTCACGCGTTGTTAATGTGTCATGGGCTCATGGTACATTTCTACGTAATGTGTTGGGTTGGTAGTTGGGTTTTAGGTTTTTACTGTTTTTTATATAAAATGTTTTGGTGCCTCTATAATATTAATTTCTTTGCAAAGTATATTTTAAATAGGTAGGTACCACAGAAATATCACAATTATCGAATAAGTACGTACAAAGTCACGAGAAAATGCTAATGATATATATAATTTTGAAATTTGCAATTAACGCCCTTTTGAATGATACCAAACACGGCATATTTATCTCAAATTTATTTTTTAAGACAGTACTTTATGTCGGCTAGTGGAGACCATATTAGATTCAGTGACACGTCATATAGCCTATAACCAGCGGACGATCAAGACGCTTCTAACGTCTTGATCGTCTACATCCATGCATTCATAGCCTGTCAAAATCATAACCCTACTTTGGCTTTGCCGTAGTCGGGTATAAAAAGTAATTAGTGACTGAGGTAATGGCAAAATTAAGAAGGACTTTATTTCCCATATTTTATGAATTATAACGAGATAAGTAGTATTAAGTATCGGTATTCATGACTGTACTTGAATGTACTTTCAGTATCATTTCGAGTACCTCCTCTCATTTAGTAGTTCAAACACCGTTTAAATATTGATGCTTAATCCTTATAGGAAGATCAGGAAAAAACGTATTATTTCGATTTTTTAATACAGGTAAATCTGAAATATCTAAAAACTATTTGATCACTTAAAAACTGTATAAAAAGCTTCCCGCTTAAACATAAGAATCGCCTCGGTTACAGAATATTTTACAGCTGAAACTGCCTAAATTAGTTTCAAACACGTAAATTACGTCACACATTGACCTAAGATGACATTTATTACGTCGCACAAGTCGGCGCAACGTATTTATCCAAAGAAACAGCGAAGCGCCAAAGATTTGCATTGCAAATGCACTTCCCGTATGCATGTCATTTTCCGACTACATTTTAAGACATTCTGTTAGTATGGAAAATTTAGTCTCGTCACCTAGTTTTTATTGTATGAACGTATTATTTTATTAAGTTATCTAAAGGAATAAGATTTTATTTTATTAACAGCTAGTTTTATATAAAATACAAGTTAATAAAAAGTTCACGAAATATTTTTTTTAGTTCTTAATTTTATTTACTAACTTTAGTACATCTGAATAAATACACACACATAATATAATTAATACCTGGATGACCCAATTTTGATTGGTATTTTTTTTAGTACAGTTCACCTATTGTGTTTTTAAATATCTGTAAATATCTCCGTGAAATAGTTTTCATTCTCTAGATTAAAAAAATGTACTTGAGTGTGTATAGCAAAAGTATTACGTGACAATTGTCATCAATACAAATAAATTAAATTGAAGTGTGTGTTGAATTTCATATTAACAACCTTTCACTCAATACATATAAACTTTTATACGATACTTACATAAAAAAGCTTTTTTTTTGTCTGTCTGTTTATTCCAGCTAATCTCTGAAACGGCTAGACCGATTTTGACAGAACTTTCACTGGCAGATAGATGATATTATAAGGAATAACTGAGGCTATATAAAAAAAATAAGTTCCATGAAAATAATATTGAAGCACTGAAAAAGTGAACAATATTCGATTTAGAAAGAAAAAAACCGTGTTTAATACTGCGGGAAGCGGCTAGTAAATATATTATATAAGCTAAGATATTATATATAAATAATAGCACCGCTGGTCACCGCTTTTGTTTCCTGGTCACGCAGAACGCAATTATATAAATCATTCCACCTTTACGATTGTTTAAGAAATATTGGATTTCCTTTAAGAATTCACCGTGAAAACAAGAAAATAAATCAAGAAAATTAATATCCCAAAAATTTGTTTCTCATAATGAATTTCTTGTGATTTATGTTTTTTCACTTCCTTCCTTACCTTTCGGTAATAATTGCTATCAAAATTGCGCGGCAAAGAGTAAATGATTTTGAGTGCTAATAAAATCTTAGAGTATTTTTATGTAAATCAGAATATTAACTTAGAATCTGAATTTTTTTCATCTACGTACGTATTTAAAGCTAAAAAAAGCGTTTTAATTGGTGATGATAAACTTTTGATCTTAGTTTGTAAATCTGAAAATGCTACATTTTAAAAGAAGTGTAATTTCGAACATTTAGCACATATTTTGGATAATACGTTAAGTTATCTATTTATGATAGCTGAATTTCTCTCTCTTGTAAAAATTACGTTTATAATAATAATTTCAGCATTTTTTTTGCGAAATGCAAGTTATCGATTTACCACATAATGACAAAAAAATAATATTGCATCTAACGCGTACTGATATTACTCATTCTAGGTATGGAAATCTAGACAATCCAATATAAATTGCATATACAATTTTGTGAGTACGTTTGGCCAAAATTCTTAAAGTTACACTCGCCAACCTTGAAAATAGTATTATGGAGCAAGAGCCCGTGAACCCCAGACCTTCGTTATTTTATAAAAGCTGAAAGTTTGTCAGCGCAAGCTCCCAACACAGGTAAGAACGATGGACCATTGTGAAGTTTGGATGATCGTGGCTTTGGCAGGTAAACGGTACCAAAGTGTGTACAATATCGATCTAAATTCGTCAAATAATAAAGCGCGATTTTTAGGTAGTACCTTCAGAATATTATTAAAAATCACGTTATTCAATGCCAGACACTTAACATAGTGGCAACCCCTTGCCAGACACCCTTAATGTTCATGAAATTATAATTTTACTTACGTTATAGCATAAAAGCTGTTTTTTTTTTTTTTTTTAATTGTATAAAAGAGTACGCATCATAATTTGGTCTCCTTTTGAAATTGAAAATCTGAAGATTTGGAATATTAATAAAGGAGAAAGGAAGAAAAGGTAAAAGCCAGCAGTTCAGAGTTAAGTAAAGTGAAACGTGTTATAGCAGCGAACTTTGTTAGGTTATTAAATTAAGTAAGTAGATATTATCTTTTTACTTTTTTTTCCAATTTTTTTTTTTACATTTATTTTTTAATATTTAATATTTTTGTCAAGAATAATAAAACTGCTAGTACAATAAAAATAACTTAAAAATTCGGAGAAACTGCATTATGCTTATGAACTATGTGCTTCTTCAATCACAGACGAAGTTACTACAGACATTTATTAAAATACTAGCCATCGCCCGCGGCTTCGCTCACATTTTATAAAAAGTATCTTATGTTACGTCTAATACCTCCAAGAATATGTGTACAATAATTATTATTTTTACGGGAATTAACGCGATCACTTATTTCAAGGTACTACATACCTCTGTTTTGCCTGACGTTTCGTTAATTCCCGTAAAAATAATTATTATTATATCATGGAACGCTAAAGTTTAAAAGTTAGTATATGTGTACTACACACATCAAAAGTGTCTAGGGATCAAGCATTTTTATGCGGATTTCTTGAGATTGAGATGTGGCTTTGGCCCTGGCCTGCTCAGTCGCCAGACTTGAACCCGATTGAGCATGCATGGGATATGCTACAGAGAAGAGCTCTGCCGAATATGGAGGGTATCCAGTGGCAAGAAGACCTTTTTTTGTTGTTGCAACGAATATGGGCGGCCATTCCACAGCGTGATTTGGATGAACTCATTTTGAGTATGCCAAACCGATGTTCTTGTGTTAGTGTTCGCCGTAGAAACACGGATTATTAATTGTTTAAGTTACCTAATAACATTTTAAAGAAAACTGTTATTTCAGTCTTTTTTTCAAACTTTAATGTTAGTGGTTCAAATGTCAAAAATCCTTTTATTAGGAAAATGGCAAATTTCTTTATTAATGCAAAGGTGACTTGGTTTATCGTTACTGTGACAAACGAAAACACTTTATTTGATGAATCCTTAAAGAAAATTTTAATTAATATCAATCAGGAGAAAAGTTATTGCAAAAATATATGTTGATCCCTAGACACATATGTTGATCCCTAGACACTTTTGATGTGTGTAGTTTCATGATGATCGGTTAAGTAGTTTTCGCGTGAAAGCGTAACAAACAAACTTACCTTCGCATTTATAATATTAGTAGAATTTATATCGATGTTTACTAAATACAAATCATGAAGATAAATAAACTCTTTATATTTATTTATTTATTTATTTAAAACTTCATGCACACATGTACATCGGCGGACTTAATGCCCAAGGCATTCTCTACCAGCCAACCTTTGGGTGATATAGAAATTTTGTAAGGTAGGTGCACTGTGGTGGAAGTCAGAGGTAATAATTTTGTCAATAAATATCTATAACTGACATAAACTAATATAATACATCTACACATATACATAAAGAAATATGGATACATATATATATACAATATACACACTATTACATAAACTTTACATTCGTACACTGTGACTAGGTACTAGATTGTATTTTAGTTATTGATTTCCTGCCATCGCGTCAGGAGGTAGTTCTTGACGTTCTTTTTGAATGAGAAACGACTAGTTGACATCCTGATTTCGAGTGGGAGCGTATTCCACAGCAGTACTGCTTGCACGAAGAACGAAGAGTTCACAAAATCAGAATTGTGAGAGGGACACAAGAGAAGCAAATTATTTGATGAGCGAAGATTTCTGTCGTGGTTCGAGGACAAGAAACGGAGGTAGGGTTCAAGGTTAGTAGGTGAAGATGGGGAGTTAAGGAACGAAAAGAGATAGGTCAGCGCTCGCTGACTGCGGCGTTGGCGAATAGGTAACCATTGTAATTGAGAACGTAAAGTAGACACATATTATACATAAAGTTTTAAAAAGAGTCTCAAAATATTTTAGAATGAAGAAGTAAAAAAAAAATATCATGCACCCATTTGTATGGGCTATACTATACATATACAATGACTGCCGCATACTAAATCTGCTGGAATGAACGAAGTCAGTTTTAATCCGCACAATCAAAAACGAGTTAGAAACAGAACACCACCAATCTTTTATTCGAGCGCACCTAAACATTGGCTTCGAGCGCACCTAAAAATTGGCACTCCCAACAGAAACAAAATACCTACCTAACATTGAGTGACTTTTCAGTATTATCTAACATTTAAGTTATCAGAATCTGTACTATATAATATTATGTACTACTATAAATATAAAAGAAATTCGTGTTAGTTATAACTATTTATAACTCAAGAGCGGCTGAACCAATTTGGCTGAAATTGGTGGGGAGGTAGCTTAGAACCAGGGGACAGACATAGGATACTTTTTCTCTCTCTTTATTTATTTATACGGGACTTTTACCCTATTAGGGTATGCCAGTCCCATAAGGCCTTAGCTTAGACAAGTATCAATTTAAATATTATATGCTGATATGACTGTACAATTTAATAGCTTTTTTTGATGTCGGTATAGTCGTATAGGTATAGATACTTTTTACATAGTTTTTTTCACATGGTCCCGTGGCGTTAACCGCAGTTGTTGTTGTACCGCGGGTAACACCGCGGGGCTCAGCTAGTATACTAATATTATAAAGCTGCAGAATTTGTTTGTTTGTTTGTTTGTTTGAACGCGCTAATCTCAGGAAATACTGGTCCGATTTGAAAAATTCTTTCTGTGTTGGATAGTCCATTTATCGAGGAAGGCTATAAGCTATATTTTATTTTTAAAAAAATTAGGGATCCGTAAGAAAATTGCTATTTTGTAAACCAAGGTGTGAAATCGAAAACCTATTTTTGCGTGCGCTGCAATAACTATTGACAATAGAACAAAATAATGTATTACGGGTTTGTAGGTCTCATTAAGATCTACAAAAAAGTCCGCGAGAGCATATATCTAACTATCATGGTTTAGTCACAATAACCGCTTTTGTGTTCATAAAAAATATTAAATCGTCTAAAGAAAGAAACTACGTTAAATGTGTATCGTAATATTAATCCTTATCCAAATTAAGCATTATGTTATCAAGGGTATTTATGTAGAAGTAAAATAATTTTTGTTTCATCCCAATCGGACATTTCGTTTAGAAGTTATCACGAGTATAATTGCTAAGAGTTGGTACCTATTATTGAGTTATTTGCCAAAGAGTTTTTATCAACATAATACCTAATATTAGTCTTTATCCAAATAAATGTGTTGTTGATTATGAGTATTAGATCTTAGAAGAGTATAATAAATACATCTATACTAATATATAAAGCTGAAGAGTTTTTGTTTGTTTGAACGCGCTAATCTCAGGAACTACTGGTCCAATTTGAAAAAGTTCTTTCAGTGTTAGATAGCCTGTTTATCGAGGAAGTTTAGCGAGTTTATCTATATCATCACGCTATGACCAACAGGAGCGGAGTACCAATGAAGAATGTTTCAAAAACGGGGGGAAATTATTACGCTACGGGCAATAGGAGACGCAAACGACGTTGCGTGGGTCATCCATACTAATATATAAAGCTGAAGAGTTTTTGTTTGTTTGAACGCGCTAATCTCAGGAACTACTGGCCCAATTTGAAAAAGTTCTTTCAGTGTTAGATAGCCCGTTTATCGAGTTTATCTATATCATCACGCTATGACCAATAGGAGCGGAGTACCAATGAAGAATGTTTCAAAAACGGGGGGAAATTATTACGCTACGGGCAATAAGAGACGCAAACGACGTTGCGTGGGTCATCTATACTACTATATAAAGCTGAAGAGTTTTTGTTTGTTTGAACGCGCTAATCTCAGGAACTACTTACTGGTCCAATTTGAAAAAGTTCTTTCAGTGTTAGATAGCCCGTTTATCGAGATAGTGTAGCGAGTTTATCTATATCATCACGCTATGACCAATAGGAGCGGAGTACCAATGAAGAATGTTTTAAAAACGGGGGGAAACTATTAGGTACGCTACGGGCAATAGGAGACGCAAACGACGTTGCGTGGGTCAGCTAGTACCTAATATTAATCTTTCTCCAAATGAATGTGTTGTTGATTATGAGTATTAGATCTTAGAAGAGCATAATAAATACATCTATACTAATATATAAAGCTGAAGAGTTTGTTTGTTTGTTTGAACACGCTAATCTCAGGAACTACTGGTCCAATTTGAAAAATTCTTTCAGTGTTAGATAGCCCATTTATCGAGGAAGGCTATAGGTTATATATCATCACGCTAAGACCAATAGGAGCGGAGCACCAATGAAGAATGTTTCAAAAACGGGGGAAAATTATCACGCTACGGGCAATAGGAGACGCAAACGACGTTGCGTGGGTCAGCTATACTAATATATAAGGCTGAAGAGTTTGTTTGTTTGTTTAAACGCGCTAATCTCAGGAACTACTGGTCCAATTTAAAAAAATCTTCCAGTCTTAGATAGACCATTTATCGAGAAAGGCTATAGGCTATATATCATCACGCTTAGACCAATAGGAGCGGAGCACCAATGAAGAATGGGGGAAAATTATTACGCTACGGGCAATAGAAGACGCAAACGACATTGCGTGGGTCAGCTATCCATACTTATATTATAAATGCGAAAGTAACTCTGTCTGTCTGTCTTGCTTTCACGGCCAAACCGCTGCACCGATTTGAATGAAATTTGGTACACAGATAGTCTAGAGCCTGTGAAAGGACATACGCTACTTTTTAATGCGAAATAGGGGTTGTAAGGGGTTTAAAAGGGGGATGAAAGGTTGTTCTGGGAGTTCACTCGCCACACGCCTGCGCGTTACATACGTCGGGCGTCTTGACAACGAATAATTGTTTATTCGTTGTCAAGACGGCTGTCACAATCATAAAAAATATTTCACTTTTTCAATGAAGACTTAAAATATTAAGATATTATATATATATATATTCGTCAATCTGATTTGTATGTTCATTATATTAATAGAAATAAATAAGCCAAATTAATATAATTAATTAACAGCGTTTCTTAACTTCAAAATTCTCTACAGAAGTATCGTCATTATAAGCTAGCTGTTGGTTAAATGTGAATAAAAATGTCATTTAAAGTTTGTAAAAATTTTACCCTCCAGGCGGTAAAATAGCAACAGGGGATAGGCAGTTTGTATAGAAATATGTAAGGTTTGTGAATTAGTTTGCGACAAGAGACAAAATATGTGTTAGAGCTATTCTGATATGACATTTACGGAGTTATCACGGAGAAGATAGTATGCCAACTTACAGTAACGACATGATTAGACTGAGACGTGGGTTCTGGTTTAAGATAGCACAGATGATTTAAAAATAATATCGATCTTGATCTGCCGACTAATGAGATAGTTATCAATTAAACGAACGGATCATGTCAGGCGTGGAGGGAGATGTTGTCGAATACTTAAAGTCTTTAGAAATATCAGGAGTGCCTTCCCATAAGTTGAGGCTGCAAGTTAATGTTCCAGTACTATTAAATGAGGTATCTTGAGCGCCAAAGCAATGTAATAGTACATGGCTAAATATTACACAATTGGGGTACAACATTGTAAAAGCTACAATCATGACGCATGGAATGGCAAAAGAAGATAATGTTTTAATTCCCCGTATTCCAATAATTCCAACTTATTTGACATTTTAATTTAAAAGAATGCAGTTTCCGCTGAAAACAGCATTTCCAATAACAATATAAAAAGAACCCAAGGACAGATGCTTAAAGATACAGTTTTTTTTTCTCTCATGGGCAGCATACTCACGTATATCAAATCCGCAAAATCTCCACATTTTGGCAAAATATGGCAAAAGAAAAAACGTAGTCATTAAAATTTTACTTTTTTTTATTTGAAGCTGCCAAAGTGACTATGGTCAGCCTGATGGAAAACTCAAGCAGAATCCAACAGTGGGGGCAACCGCTGTGGGGGCACTGGGAAAACAGACAATGCAGTATTGCGTCCCACACTATGACGGCTTAGTGAGATGCTTTTTCACGCCCCACTTAAAGGCCCCGGGATTATAGTGGGAGAGAAACACGTGCGCTTGTAGTGAGTTCCAGTTTTTAACTGCTCGGCACAGAAAGGATGAACGAAACCGTTTGGTTCGAGAGTGAACATGATATTCTGCAGAGGAAGGGAGAAGGGGGACCAGTTGGAAGAGCTCCTCAGAATACTTCCAATGATATAGATGGTAGTGGACTGCTATAGAGGCGATATCTCTACGCAGCTGCAGAGGTTCAAGGAACTCGGTGGCTTCGGGACTGTTGGTAAAGCGGACTGCTCGCCACTGCAACCGATCGAAAGGATCAAGCAAATATTGCGCGGATCAATCACAAAGATGAGAACAGTACTCGAGGTCCCGGCAAATATCCATGCCCAGGACACCGAGCTTACCCCGTAGTGGCAGTTGAGTGCTCTGAAAAGTGGGGAGGGAAAGAAATGGAGACTTTTTGGTAGAGAACGCGCACAACACTGTGTTTACGTAGCGTTGAACTCGACCAGATTCTTATCATCCCATTGTAAAATGCGGTTCAAAACCCGGTCGAGCTCAGCGACAAGCTTCTGTCTATTTTCCTCAACGTCTGCCAGCTTGGCTGAACGGTGTCAAAAATATCGCCCATGAACTGTGCTATCGTCTGCATAGCAATGTATGTTGCCAAGAGCTAACATGTCATTATATCAATGACATGTTAGCTCTTGAAGAAAGAGAGCGAGAGAGAGAAAGCAGAAGAAATAGTGTGGGCGACAGGACTGAACCCTGAGGTACGCCAGCGTTTACATCCAGAACATCAGAGGCCGTGTCGTCGCAAAGGCCCATAATGCGGCGCAGATGAAGAAAAGCGTCAATCCAGTGACAGAGACTAGGAGGCAGACCGAATGCCGAGAGCTTGGAGAGAAGCGAGCGGTGCCAGACCCGGTCGATGGCCTTGGCCATGTCAAATGACGAAAAAAGCTGATATGAACACTTTATATTTTATGTACATAAATAAATACTTAAATAAGTTTTAAATAGTGAAACGTGTGTGTCTTATTTGTAAAAAAAATCGGGTGGTGTCGTGGGACATCAGATAGGAATGAGTTCCATATCAAAAATACAGATGGCGCTATACTAAATTTTTCGTTCACGAAATAAATAAATCATTACAGATGGCGCTATACAAAATTTTTAGTTTTCACAAAAGTCTTAACCCCTTTATTTTATTTAAACTGATTTATAAAAATATATAAAAGTTCTATGCGAGGTAAAGAAAATAAAACTATTCAGGTACCGATACATTTTGTATTATGATTTTATATGGATAAAAATCCTACCTATACTAATAACGCGAAAGTTTGTTAGTATGGATGGATGGATGTTAGTTACTTTTTCACGCAAAATCTACGGAACGGATTTGGATAAAACTTTACAGTAATATAGCTTATACATCAGAATAACACATAAGCTACTATTTGTAGCGATAACCGACATACACGCGGGCGGAGCCGCGGGCAACAGCTAGTAATATTATAAAGCGAACAGTTTGTTTGTTTGTTTGAACGCTCTAATCTCAGTAACCGCTGGTCCGATTTGAAAAATTCTTTCAGTGTTGGATAGTACATTTATCGAGAAAGGCTATAGGCTATATATATTCACGCTAAGACCAATAGGAGCGGAGCAACAATGAAGAATGTTACAAAAACGGGGGGAAATTATACGCTACGGGCAATAGGAGACGTAAACGACGTTGCGGGGGTCAGCTAGTCTGTTATGAGTCATAATATTTACCTTGAAAAGGAGGCTTTTTTCGTTCTATATGCAATGCTGTTATCCTACGGAGTGTGCAGCCTTAGTTGGCTCTTATGGACACTCACGAGATGAAAACCTTTTTAGAGTAGCCAACATACGGGCTCGAACTTAACGGTTCGGGTCTTCCTTCATGTGCCGATCAGTTAAAACCTGGAACTCACTATCAGCTGGCGTCTTTCTATGCAAATATGATCCCCGGTCCTTTGAGTGGGGAGTGAATAAGCATCTCACTAGGCCGTCATATTGCGGGTCAACATGAATTGCTCACATTCACAATGAAGACGGTGACCACCACTCTTGGATTCTGCTTACGCTGCTTTCTATAAGGCAGAGTAGAGTCATTTTGGCACCAACCTAAAATGACTGCATTCATGCTGTTGTGTTTCGTTGTTGAGTATAAGACCGGAGGCCCAATGATGCAGAAGCAGCACTAGGCCGCTATGGTGTGGGTCACCTTGCTGCATTGTTGTATTGTCTGCATTCGCAATAAGTACCACCACTCTTGGATTCTGCTTATGCTTTCCATCAGGCAGTGTAGAGTTATTTTGGCAGAGCCATACATATTTTTTTTTTTTTTAATCTGTCGTTTACTTAGAACTTGGACTTTTCAGCTATGAGTTAGATTTCGACTGACGACGTACGGTCGTTATAATATTCAGATTCGTTTTAAATCCAAATCTGAATAATAATTATGTTTTCGAAAAGGGGATTTACTAATTTATAATATCAACGAGACCTGTTTGTAATCTACCAAAATAGTAGCATCCCAGTAATAAAATATTAGTAAAAAGACGTTCTTTTGAAAGTGTATGTGAACATTTACAAAGAATGCTCACGTACGACATTTCAAAGTCTACAACAGATCTATTTAGTAGTTTCTTACATTCTGCAGTCTCCACCAATTTGAGAAAAACAACGACATAGTCGTACCGTCCTTTTTTCGAAACAATTTAGAACACTTTAGATCTTTCTAACTTCGTTTTAGAAAAAGCTAGAAGCTTTCAATAAAAAATAAGGCATTATACGGTCTTGTTCGTTAAAAGAGTTTGATAGTAAACACGTAAATTTTTAGAACTATTGCAAGTCAAATATTGTCACACAAAAGTACCACTGACTTCGGGTACAGAGACCTGTGGAGGAACGGGTGATCGTGTCCCTCCAACACAAAGGGAGGATCCTCCGACCAGGCGAGGTGATCATGCCTGGCGGGCCAACTGCCCAACGGTTGATGTTGGGATGTTGTATGTATCTTAATTGGCGCGCGAACTTTCACTGCGCGATTCAGGATTGGTAGTTTCTTAGTTTCCTTCGTTACTCCGTAGTTCAGAGTAACTTCGGTAGATGGCGCTGTAGTATATTATGTTGCTGTTGCGCTGTATGTGGAAGTCGCCACAGACCAATAAGCCGATGAATAAGGCTCCAAAGACAGGAACCTCCTCACTATAGGTGTCGTATTGAAGAGGACTACCTTCTGCATTGGACCATTGATCAAACAGTCTAACTTGAGCCTCTTAAGGTGTTGGTCGGGGCTCTTGGCTATCAATCCGTGAGCAGATAACTAATGGAACAATGATTACCGAATCTATATTCCACATATCGACAATTTCGTGAGATATATCCACTCACACTCACTCATCGATGGCCGAAATTCAAAATTCTTTCTAGTAAATACAATATTTACGTTAATCGATGTATACATTGCATACATTACGTATATTTTCAATCTGATAGACCTCAAATAAATAAAATTAAACGCCAATCACACAGCAGTTTTATTTGAATTAATGGTTTCTATGTTTAATTAGGACTATTATTGTAAATAATAGTTTTTTCTTGTAGGATTGTGTTACTGTGAGATGAGATTATGTTTCTAAACAAATAGACCTTTATTTCCCTAATAAATTAACCATGTCTAATATCGTCACGACTACGCCATGCCACAACAAATTTAATTGAGAAATGAGGTAATATTAGACCTTTAAATTTTTTTAGTCACAACAATTGTATTATGTCATACCGGACTTGGGTTTATAAGAAATTTAACAAACTAAGATTGCTCCATAACCTTTTGGTGCAAATCTAGAACTCATTAAAAATCAGCTAAGTGCCGGACTCGCGCAGGAAGGGTTCCGTACCATTATCTATACATTTCAAGCGTCTACCTGTTGCCGGTATCAATTTCGAGCTAAAACGAGCAATAAAATATATTCTGTTTTTAGTATTTGTTTTTATAGCGGCTACAGAAATACATCGTCTCTGAAAATTTTAACTGTCTAACTATCACGGTTCATAAGATGCAGCCTGGTGACAGATAGACAGACGGACAGCGAAGTACGAACATGGTTCAGTTTTACCATTGGGGTACGGAACCATAAAAAAGACAACCTGTAGCGCCCCAAAATTAGTCTCTTTAATATCGTGAAATTTCTATGTGCAACATGTAATAGAATAACATTACTTACTTGTTTTGCAGAGGAATTTAACTGTTGAAAGGGGCGTGTTAGTCAACGTGTCATTGATAGTGACAAATGCGCATATTTTATAATTTAAAAATTAATCTGCTGAGATTGACAAGGTATCAAGCGGACCAACTACATATGACTACGACCAGTTATACCTTAATGGCTTTTATTCCTATTAGTCCTATCGTACTATAATATTAACAAGTAAAATTATTGCGAACTGTCCAAATAACCGACTGCGTCAATATGTTCCATCTTGATTAAATTCAGGTTTTTTTTTTATTTTGATGTACTCAGTCTCACTCTCGCGACTAAGACGAATCTATTGACACCACTCACATAAAAATACGACAAGCCGTTTAGGCTCTAAGGCGTGTCAAATAAATACACATACATATATACACTTCTTTCGCAGTCGGGTAAAAATGCGAAAGCTGGTAAGAATGTTTATATGTTTGTTACTCTTTACGTCATAACAGCTGAACGGATAATAATCTGCAATAGCACAACAGCTACCTACTTTTTATCTCGAAAAATGTAGTATTCTTGTGGGATAAGCAAGATACAGCGTCAACCATGTGTAACACTACGAGGCACAGCTAGTTAGTCATTATGAAATCTACTATCTATAATTCATAATAATATTATAATTGCGAAAATAACTCTGTCTGTCTGTCCCGGCCAAACCGCTCCACCGAATTCAATGAAATTTGGCACTGAGATACTTTGATTCTTGAGGAAGGACCAACACGCGGGCGGAGCCGCGGGCAAAAGCTAGTGGCCTATAAAGGTCACGTAACAAAATAAAATCTATTAAAATCATTTACAAATACATACATTAATTAGTACTTCTTGGTGTTCATTAAGTAGAATGAATCATAATTTATTGCAATAGTAAAATAACATTGCTGTTATCTAGTTAGTAATAATAACAATATACGAGTAGTTATTATGATGTAGTAACATGTTTTCTTAGAGAAGGTTAATGAATAAGAATATAATCAAGGCAATACTTACTTAGATACTATTTCGATAAGCAGTTCTCTCCATTCGCATCAACCTTTAATATATAACACATACATATTATATATTACCAGATCAACCAGCTTATAAATGCACGCAACGGTTACAGGAAACTACTCGTATTATTACGATGGTATAGTACACTTAGTACAATCCTTAACATCTTAATCCTCAACAAATTTAATTCATAATATTTTTTTATTTTAATAAATACTAGCGGACCCACGCAACCTTGTTTGCGTCTCCAATTGCCCGTAGTGTGATAATTTTCTCCCGTTTTTGAAACATTTTTTAATTGGTGCTCCGCTCCTATTGGTCATAGCGTGATGATATATAGCCTATTGCCTTCCTCAATAAATTTACTATGCAACACTGAAAGTTTTTTTTTTAAATTGGACCTGAGATTAGCGCGTTCAAACAAACAAACAAACAAACGAACTCTTCAGCTTTATAATATTATTAGTATAGATTTGCTTAAGCCACGCCGCACTGCCAATCCGCCCACCGTTAACCCCTTAAACCAAAATTTGTGTTAGAGTTAAATCATCGTTGTTTAGGCAACTCCATTATTGTACATTCTATCGGTTTCTCTCATTAAGATACTATTATAAATCATAATTTGCTAAATTAGTTTTCACGGAAATTAACTGGTGTGAAAGTTGTGATCTTCTTGATGTCTTTTTCTGTACTCCTAGACAATAAAGGATACGTAATGAACATATTTAAATGCTAAAATTAGTTAAGCAAATGAAATCACACATTTGCTAAGCCTCCTGTTACCCCGAGTCGATAAAATAAGCTGCGTATATATAGAAATATATAATGTTCATTAATTGAAACTTTATGCACACATGTACAATGGCGGGCTTAATGCCCAAGGCATTCTCTACCAGCCAATCTTTGGGTGATGTAGAAATTTTGTGAGGTAGGTGCACTGTGGTGGAAGTCAGAGGTAATAATTGCCATCAATATATGGAACTTACTCACTGGTTATGGTGAACCATCCTTTGAGAATGCCATAAGGCGAAACCGGTCAGGTGTAAATAAAAGGTAAAAATAGTGGAACAAGTAGAAGTGAGTTTGATTCTAGAATGTATTGCAACAAGTTCCATCAAGTGCCGACAATCGAGAGTATAAATGATAAGGAACTTACATAAACTAATATAATACGACTACACATATACTTTAAAATATACATATATACACATCTGAATACATACACACACCAATACATAAACTTAACATACATACACTGTGAGTAGGTACTAATGTTCACACCTGTCGTGGGGGTATTTAATAATATATTTGGATTTTGTCATATTGAACGCGAGTAGCAATTGGTCAATTTGTGTCTAAGATGTTAAAGAAATATATTAGTCCTAACATTTCTTCAAACCACCTTCTACTCCCATTTTCAATTCTACTTGCTAGGTATTAAAATTAAGCTATTGAATGATTGTTTTAAGAATATTACTGAAACACTTCAAGTTAGTAATCAGATCTACTAAAGGAATCAGATCTACGAAAATCCTTAAAATATCACTATACATTACTGTAACCCTGTAACTGTAACCTTCTAGAGCACTGTTTTACAACTTTATATCAGCTATTATACTTTTTTTTAACTTAACATAGTTAAAACTACTTTGTGTTTCATAGAATACATACACAGTATCAAGGTCATAAGTTTATATTAATTTTCTGATTTCAATTATATAAACTTTGATTTATTACAAAAAGGAAAGGAACATACACACACATACATACATTTCACAATGATGCTAAATAAAGGGATTTTCATATACCTAATAGAACTGTGATATAGCGGAAATGATAGCTCGCTTATCACTAGTTAAAGCGCTCGGATTTAAAAGGGTACATGTTTATAAATGTACCAGTGTACCACAGAATAAAATAGTCACGTCACACGAAAATAGCTAAATTTATATTTTCTGAGAAGGAACTTTGGTCCTTTCTGAGTTGGTACGAAGAATCCTTTTAAAATGTAAATGTGTGTTAGGTATTTGTACATTTTTTGTGGACTAACGTAAATATAAAACATTGAAATAACGAAGTTTGTGTCAGTAACAATAGTTTATTTGTAACATACAATTGTATTTTACACACACAAAGGAATTAATATCACGTGTTTATTTTTTTTAGTGTCAAATGTTCAATAGAAGAACGGAGTCTGTGACTGAGTGTGATATATGAAAGAGTTTTGTTGTATCATGTATCATGATTAAACAAAATCCGAGGATTCCTTTGTAATAGTGATCGTACCCACGCCATAACACTGCGGTATAACACAACTGATTACAGCGCGCTAGCATATCAGTGGATCCTACTAAAGGTAGTCAGTAATAAAATATCGAGGGATATCACAATTCTAACAACACATCCTTTGAAATGAAGCTAGTGCTTATCAAGATTATAGAGGTACTGGATGAATTGTGAGTATACAAAAGAATAAACACATAAATAAACGACTATTTTATTCTATCATAAAATGGTACATTTATATGTGTGTATGTCGGTTATCGCGGCAAATAGTAACCTATGTGTTAGTCTGATGTATAAGCTATATTACTGTAAAGTTTCATCTAAATCCGTTCAGTAGTTTTTGCGTGAAAGAGTAACTATCATCCACCCATCCATCCATACTTACAAACTTTCGCGTTTATAATATTAGTAGGATGAAGCAAAGGCAAACTTTTTCTACAAGTCGACCTAAGGGCGATACAGGCCCAGGTAAAAATGTATTTTTCACATGAGAATATCGTGTACGCTGAGTACTTATATAAATTTCAACTTATGTAGAAATATTTATGTGTATGTTTATATATTTAATTCCTGTATTCAGTCACTTCTAGGCCTTGCAAAAGGCTAATAGCGTAGCCTAATAGCTACGAGGTTATACATTTTCCATCAATTAGGCTATCGAATTTAAAAACAAAGTATCATCTACTCATCTTAAAACCTTTTCTTTTTAATAGACTTTTGACTGCCTCTGTAGCGCAGTGGTAGCGTATGCGACTGCTGTGCTTGAGGTCTCGGGTTCGATTCCCGGGTCGGACCAAATGTTTGCATGATCTGCAAATATTTCTTTCGGAGTTTGGGTGTTTTCTATGTATAATATGTATGTATTTACAAAAAAAAACGTATATATGTATTTATATCAGTTGTCTAGTACCCAACACAAGCTGTGCTTAGCTTTGGACTAGATGCCGTTGCGTGTAAGATGTCCAAAAAAAAAAAATGATTTGGAGGTGTGCCCATAAGTACCTACACACTAGCTTTACCTGAATATCAGTTATTCTACGGAGCGACAGGCTGACCTCCGCAACCCTGAGGGTGAACTGGATTCGAAAGTTGAACTGGTTGTCAGCATATTTGAGGGCACCGACTTCCCAATAAGGATTGTCATAGATGTTCATGACAATCGGGACCGACGGCTTAACGTGCTCTCTGAGGCACGGGAGGGAAACACCGCCATCTTCCATTCTCTTGGCTGCTACGAGTATTAAGAATTTCTTGCAAGAAAAACCCGACAGTAATCCGACCCGGAAATCAAACCCGAGACCTCTTGATCGGCAGTCACTCACACTAACCGCTAGACCAACGAGGCAGTCGTTTATTAATATCAGATATACTAAAGGTAGTAGAGCCACGCTGATTTCAGCACGAACGAGCCGGCTCGACCGGGGCGGTACTACCCTCGCACAGAAGACCAACCTAAAATGACAGCATGCGTGCTGTCGTGTTTCGTTGGTGAGTGCGAGACCGGAAGCCTAATGATGCAGAAGCATCACTAGGTCGCCATGGTGCATTGTTTGCATTCGCAATGAGTATGGAGACCACCACTCTTGGATTCTGCTTATGCTTTCCATCAGGCAGAGTAGAGTCATTTTGGCGGGCCATACATAAAAAAACATATATATTGTGATATAAGCATAAATAATTGGAAACTAATGATACAGGGCGAAATAAAACTATTAATAGAACGCCACTAGCCGTTACACGCGTAATGAAAGCCCCGAATCTAATTACCTAATTTCGCTTTCGTCAGGAAAGTTACTACGCACACAGCCAGACGCGTAAATTACGCCGACATAGTTTCAGATAGTTATATAACTGAAGATATCTGAAACTAATATTATGGACAAGAGACGATTAATGAACGTATATTTAGAGATCCAGAAGGTCTAAAAATCAATAAAATAACTTATCTTGGAAAACACACACTTGTGCTAGAAGTTTTACAAATGGTTATTATTCTAGTATCACGATATTGCTCACGATGAACTATCGGTGAATTATCTAAGCTATTTACATCTTATTTAAAACTAACTGAGCCCCGCGGTACCCGTAGTACAATAGCAACCGCGGGCAACATCGCTAGGCGAAGCTAGTCTAAAAGAAGGAGCCTAAGTTATTCCTTATATCATCAACTACCTGTCAGTGAAAATCCGTCAAAATCGGTCCAGCCGTTCTTGAGATTAGCCGTAATAAACAGACAGTCCGACTTACAGACAGACAAAAATTGTAAAAAATGTTATTTGGGTATATGTACCGAGCATACATACATATCCATTTAGTAAAAAGCGGTTATTTTAATATTACAAACAGACATTCCAATTTTATTTATTTGTAGAGATGTATAGATGTGTGTTTTGCTGGAGTGCCTAAGATAAGATAGGTACCATCACGCTTAGACCAATAGGATCCGAGCATGATTGAAAAGAGACCCATACGAAGTTGCGTGGGTCAGATAGTTTTTGTCTGTAGGAAATAGCAACTAGGAAAGCTAATAACCTCCTCCTTTTGGAAGTCGGTTAAAAATGGTAACATCTAATAAAAAAAAAATAAAATTTTAATATTATTAAACTTACAAATCATGATAAACCCAATACTACTTTAAGATATTAGATACTTAAAATCGTCATTTAATCTTGGTCATATTATAACATACTATTTTACATCAGCGAGTAGTTGTACTATGTTTTTTATTTCTTTTAAAAGGAAAGTAAAGAGAAGCTCTCAGAAATATTTATTCCAAAAGAGAAAATCCAATTGAACAGAATAACGATCCTTCCGTTTCAGTTCACTTTCGTGGGTCAAAGGAATTATACAAATTCATCCTTCCTAAACCCAATCTCACGTAATACGGTTAGCGATTAGCGCATAATTGACGTATGATCATCTATACCTCATTACATCCTACTAATATTATAAACGCGAAAGTTTGTAAGTATGGATGGATGGATGTTTGTGACTCTTTCACGCAAGAACTACAGAACGGATTTGGATGAAACTTTACAGTAATATAGCTTATACATCAGAATAACACATAGGCTACTATTTTCCGCGATAACCGACATACACGCGGGCGGAGCCACGAGCAAAAACTATTAAATATATATATATCTAATGTCATCAATTTCTTGATGATATAGGGTTCATTGTCAGACTTGACAGTTCGTTGACAGATAAAGAATACGGAGTGTCACTACATCTGTCATCCCATGGGTGTCGTAAGAGACAAGTGAAAGAGTATATTCTACAGGAGAATATCACTACAAGAAAGAGAAGAAAAAGTTCAAACAAACGCTATACCAACCTGTCTGGCCAGCGTGATATAGTAGGTAAAACCTCATTTTTATAGAGGGGCCTATATCCAGTGGACTGTTCGGACCCTACGTTCGCACAGACCGGCTCGGAGAGGAGAGCACATTTTTATCACATTGAAAACAGAGGTTTGAGTAATTGTAGTAAGGTTTATTTTTGCATGTGCACTTCTTTTGTCATCAAGAATGCTTGATCGCACTTAGTGTGAAATAATAAGAGGAGCCGACCGGCTCCGATTGCGTGCTCTTTGTCGCTCGCGCAGCCGATCGGCTCTGATTCTCTTGCACAGCCGGTCTATGTGAAATAGTTGGTGCTCCGCTTCGGCCAATTCCAAGCATATACGATCCGGTCTGTGTGCAAAGAAAAATGCGAGCCGATGCTCTCCGAGCCGGTCTGTGTTAACGGACCCTTAAAGGCTGTTGATGCGTTGATGTGATACTGATCTGGGTGCTTACAATTAACCATAGTTACTTGTAAAGTATTTATTATAGGAATTCCACACAAACATCAGGTAGGTAATAATCTGTACTGACGCATACGGGGGACAACTGTGCAGTGCCTGCTCTTTTATTGGATCCAAAATAATCCCGTAACATACATAAATAAACTAAATCTTTAATCTATGTAAATAAAAATAAATCACCGAATGTATGTACGCGCATAACTTCCGATTGACTACCTCAAATTAGATTTTAAAAAATTAATATATTTGTTATTATCAGGACTAGGTTTGTACGAAAGTGTCATATTTCCACTACCCTTGGAAAATTGCGCAGGCCATAAGAAACAAATTTTTCGGCAATTTAAAAAAAAAACACAAAAAAAAATTTGCGGCATTAAGTTCGCCGGGTCAGCTAGTGATGTAGGAACATAGAATAACTAATAGTACTTACGTAGTATAAATATGAGCGAGGAAATGCAAAAAAACATTAAAATTTCTTAGAACGAAAACGGCATTTTTTTTATATTGAAATTAATAATATACATCCATGTTATGTATATTTCTTTAAAGACACCAGGTCATTGTTTCTTTTGTTTTAACATGCCCTTATTATTTGCGAAGTATTTAAAATCAAATAGTTCTGTTTTGATTTTCAATTCAGTATTGTTTATGAATGCAATCAATGGATCATTAGGTTATCGATATATATCGAACTATCAATACAGTTACGTTTGCGGACAACTGTATGTGTATGTAACCACTGACCATCTACATTTTAGTGAATATGTACATGTGAATGTGACTATCCAATGCACACATGTGCACAGCTGCTACCGTTTGTTGTATTGCTATTCTATGACCGTTATGGCTTTATTGCTGTCTACTTCACAGCACGTGGATTTGAATGAGCTCATCAACATAAATTAGCTATAACATGTAGTAATATGTATTACAAATGATTTATGTTAATCTTTATTACTCGTTTGCTGTGCTGTATCATAATACAACCATGAGTTCTATTTAGGCTATGGCATTGTGATCGATAGTTGGTCGGTTTGATTGCGTGTCTCAGTGTAGTACTGATTCCTATTTAGTAAAGTAGCACTGGAGTAATTAGCTTCTGTAGTGTTAAATTTTATTATAAATCATTCGTAAGTGTCTCTTTATGGAAATTTGGATTGGGGGAGGCTGACTTTTGAATAATTAGGTTTAAAAATATTCAATATTTTTCAGTAATATTTATGTACAATCTATAGGTACTTATAATAAAAATGTAACAGGTCCAATTCTGTACATTAAAGATATTTAGAAAATTTTTTTTGGATGATTTTTTATAATCGATACTGAAGCCAAAACTGTTTTTTTTTTCATTTTTGTCTGTCTGTCTGTATCTTGGCCGCGCATCACGCCAACACTACTGAATGGATTTAAATGAAACTTGGCATGATTTGAGTTCATACTACGAGATAGGACATAGGATACTTTTTATCCCGAAATTCAGCACGGTTTCCTAGAGAGAGGGGATGTAAATCAAAATATGTACTTAGTTGTAATTCAATAACACATAGTCCGATTTCATTAATTCTTTTTTTGCTAGAATGAAAAAAAAAGATAACGGGAAGAGTAATTTTTTTGTCCGCGACTGTACACTGCCTGTGGGAAGCTGAGACAGATATGTAAATATGGCGGTACGAAGTTCGCCGGGTCAGCTAGTTTAATATATGCATATACATACGTACAACGTCTATATTAAAGACTATAATTTTGGTCTTTTAAAGTTCAAAATACCTATTACCATTATTGTTCATTATTGCCACGTCTTTTAGGAATATATTGGACTTTTTAGTAAGACAGCAAAGATGAAATAAGACGAAAAGGAAAATTAATATGTCGCGTAATATATATTTCTATCATCTAGACTCAAGAAGGTGACTTTGTGGCATCAAAGCATAAAATTTATATCTTCAATACTATATTCTACTGTACTATTAATTGCACTATCAACTACAACTGTCTCCCAAAACATTTTGATCCATCCCAAGGTTGCTTAGAAGGGATTACTCTCAGCAATAGGGTCGCCCTTGGTTAATTACATATCAGACATTTTAATGTAGTCTTTTGAAACTCTGTTACACGTAAAATAAATAGTTTTCTCCCCATCTTTATTATTACTTTTTAACCGACTTCAAATAAAGGAGGAGGTTCTCAATTCGACTTTTTTTATGTTCGACTGGGTGAACCGATTTCGATGATTCTTTTTTATTTGAAAACTGGTGCTTCCCGTGTGGTCCCATTTAAATTTGGTCCAGATTGAAGTCGGTTATTTTTTTGTTAAAATTTGTGATTATTTTTGTATATGAGTATGCCAAAGTAACTGTTAAATTTATAACTAATGTAGTTTTAGTTCACTACGTTGAACTAGATGGCGCCAGTGGCAAAAATGAAAGTCGGTGTTAACGTATCCGCCATCCATCTATAAAGGTTTTCCGAACCTTTACCATGTCAAGTGTTCTTACGTGTGACACTGTGAATATTAAAGTAATACAATAGTGTGAGTGTTTAACTAACCATTTTGGTCCTTCGAGCCGGATAACAGTGAGTAAAGTGAACAAAGTGATAGTTACGGTCTCAGGAAACATTAGCGTCTAAAAAGACTGTCTGAATAGTCTGACGTCCTAATATTCCGTGTGAAATCGTGTGCAAAATAAAGTGACTTTGTGATAAGTTTTGCAATGGCGGAGAAAAAGGCGAAACAATATGTTTTACAGTTAGTTACAGTTGAATCAGTACTCGACGAAAATTTATAAATTATTTACAAATACTAAGAAATGCGCTAGGGATAAAAGAACAAAGGGGTTTTTGGACTCACGTGTGGAGGCTTTACAAGATTATTGGACCAATTACAATAAAATTTATGATGTTCTTTCTACATCGATGGATGCTGAAACTTTACGAGCCGAACATAATATTGATATAGAGAAAAATTTTGAACAACCTGAAGAATACTATTTAGAACTAGGGTCTTGGCTTAAGGATAAGCTATATGAGCTGAAACAAGATCAATCTCAAACTTCAAATTCTGAAGCTCAGTTAGAACTGCCCAAGATGAGACCAAAACTCCCGCCGATAGCAATACCTCAGTTTTCAGGTGATTACAATAATTGGATGAGCTTTAGGGACTTGTTCCGCTCTCTGATACACGATGACGATAGCCTGACTAAAATCGAAAAACATCATTATCTGAAGACAAGTTTATCATGAGAAGCTGAACAACTGTTAAGAAATTATTCGCTGACTGAAGCCAACTACGATGACGCTTGGAGGAAACTAAATGAGAGATATGAAAACAAAAGAATGATTGTCAATAACATCCTCAGTCGTTTTTTGAGTCAAAAGACATTGACAACGGAATCGGCAAAAGGTATAAAGGATCTTTTGGATACTTCAAGCCAATGTCTCACGTCCCTAACAAACTTAAAGATCGATTGCTGGAATGCAATAGTTGTACACATCTTGGTCTCAAAGTTAGACGTTGAATCTCACAAGCTTTGGGAACAATCCTTAGAAAATTCTACAAGCATTCCTACATATGAAGATCTCAACATTTTTCTCGAGAAACGATTCCGAGCCATGGAAATGGTTAATCTGTCACAACCTCCGCAAAGAAACAACCCAAAAACTGTTACACAGTCACATAGAGTAACTAATGTCAAAAGTTTCGCTACTGAAGTCGATAGCACTTGTACGTACTGCTCACAGAATCATTATATTTGCCACTGTAAAGATTTTGCCTCACGCTCCGTTCCTGAACGTCAAGATTTCGTCAAGAAAAACAACATGTGTTTTAACTGCCTCGTGAAAGGTCACGCAGTATTTAACTGTAGACAGAGTACAGTCTGCAAAAAGTGTGGTCGTCGTCATCACACTTTACTGCATCTTACAGCTCCTAAGGATAACAAATTAGTAGAAACTAATAAGGAGAAAGATACCACAAAGGCAAATATCGCTACACCTAACACTTCTTGCAATATCAGTGTCAATTTAAAAGCTGAAACCAAAGACGATCTTGTTATTTTAGCTACCGCTGTAATTAAGGTTCATTCAAAGAACAGTGGTACTTACGCCTTACGAGCTCTGGTCGATCAGGGTTCACAGGGTTCTTTCATCTCCGAAGCAGCTACACAATTATTGAAACTTGATCGCACTCCAATTACTGGCAAAATCTCTGGAATTTCTAATACCTCGGTGGTAACTACAGAGTCTATGGTCACACTTACAGTCCACTCCACAAAAGACGATGCATCAACCTTCAAAGTCAATGCATACGTTTTAAAGAAACTCACATCATTACTGCCTTCACGCGAATTTCCACAAGATACCTGGCCTTCATCTATGCAGTTGGACCTAGCTGATCCCAACTTTCACAAGCCAGGGTCTATCGATGTTCTACTTGGTGCCGACGTGCACGCATACATACTTCTGGAAGGCTTATACAAGTCTAATTCTCTTATTGCACTAAACTCTCGCCTAGGTTGGTTAATCTCAGGCAGAGTTTCACAAACTGATTCAACAGCAGACGAACACAATATGGTCATTATGCACACTAAGATTGAAACTGATCAGTTACTCAGACGATTCTGGGAGATTGAAGAGAATTTACCTCACAAAAAACCGATGACCGATTTAGAAACTCAATGTGAAGAACACTTCAAAAATACGCACACCGCAATGATGTTGGTCGTTATGTTGTACGGTTACCATTTAAAGACAATCCACCCACAAACCTTGGTGATACTAAACCTCTTGCAATCAGTCGCTTAAAACAGATGGAGAAACGTTTTACACACAAGCCTGAATTCAAGGAAGAATATCACAAATTTTTAAAGCAGTATGAATCACAAGGTCATATGATGATGGTACCTGAAAACGAAAGAATTACACAAAATGTTTATTACTTACCTCACCACGCTGTTGTTAGGCCGACGAGTCTAAGCACGAAGTTACGTGTAGTCTTCGACGGAAGTGCTGCACCTGAAAAAGGAAAATCACTAAACGATGAACTTCTTATTGGTTATTCACTTCTACAAGACATCAGAGATCTAATAACTCGGTGGAGACAACACAAAATTTGTTTAGTCGCAGATATTCGTCAGATGTACCTTCAGATTTTGGTGTCTGATGATAACGTTGACTATCAAAGAATTTTATGGCGAGAATCTCCAGCACAGCCTATAAAGGAATATAGACTACTTACCGTGACGTATGGAACTTCTTGTGCACCATTTTTAGCCATTCGCACTCTTCACCAGTTAGCAGATGATGAAAGAAAAGATTTTCCGATTGAAGCCGAAATCCTGAAAAGTGACGTATACATGGATGATTTGTTAACTGGAGCTTCAACAACAGAGGAAGCTGTAATGCTACAAAAAGGGTTGACAGAACTATTGTCTCGCGGTGGGTTTCCTTTACACAAGTGGTCATCCAATAGTAAAGTAGTGTTGTCAGAAATTCCCAGTATTGATATAGACTCTCAAAGTGTAGTAAATATTAAAGTTGAAGACACAATAAAAACATTAGGTATTACGTGGAATTCCGAAACTGATAATTTTGAACTCAATTTAAATTTAAAACATAGTAATAACACAATGACAAAAAGAAATGTATTGTCCACTATTGCAAAATCCTTCGATCCTCTAGGTTGGCTAACACCTGCAGTTATACTACTTAAAATATTTATGCAAAAATTGTGGTTGGCTGGCTTAGATTGGGATGAAGAGTTACCCTCTGATCTTCGGGAGGAATGGATCACTTACCTTGATCGTTTCACGCACATTGAAGCCATTCAGTTCCCACGATGGCTTGGAGTTTCCGACGACACTACTAAACGGGAGCTGCATGGATTCAGTGATGCCTCTTGTGCTGCATATGCCGGAGTGGTGTACCTCAGAGTTTTAAAAGATGATGGTGTAAGTAACGTTTACCTTGTTCTTGCAAAATCGAAGGTTGCCCCAGTTAAACAAATTTCCCTGCCACGGCTGGAACTCTGTGGCGCATTACTCGTAGCAAAAATGATTCATCATGCTAAAAATGTTTTAAATATACCTGACGATGATGTATATACCTGGACAGATTCTACCATAGTTTTGTCTTGGCTGCGTAAATCACCAAATACATGGACTACATTTGTGGCAAACCGCACTTCAGAAATTTTGACACTCACGAGTACTAATCAATGGCATCATGTCAGTTCTGCAAACAATCCTGCTGATTTAGCTTCACGCGGATGTTACCCATGTGATCTACAGCAGTCAAAACTCTGGTGGAACGGCCCTCAATTTTTATATAACACAAATGAAATTGAACATTCTTCATTTGATATGCCTGTTACTGATCTGGAAAAGAAACCTATAAAATTATTATCTAATGTTAATGTTATCGAAAACGACGATGCAATTTCTTTTCTGAAACGATTTTCCACACTGTCAAAACTAATTCGAGTTACTGCTTATTGTTGCCGTTATTTTAAACTATGTAAAGCTAAGATAACTAAGAAGCCGTTTAATGAAACTAATTATTTAAGCACTAACGAACTTGAGGAAGCTTTTAATCGTTGTATTAAATTGTCACAATCCATTTCGTTTCGAGATGAGATCTGTTGCTTGTCATTGGCTAAAACAGTTCACAGATCGAGTAAAATTTATGTACTTCATCCATTTATCGATGAAAATGGTATAGTTCGTGTTGGTGGTCGACTCTCAAATGCAGAGATTCCAAACGATATGAAAAATCCTATTCTCCTAAGTAGCAGTTGCTCTCTATCTAAACTTATTGTTTCAAATGCACATTTGAAATCTCTGCACGGGGGACATCAACTTACTTTAAATTTTATACGACAAAAGTTTTGGATCATACGAGTGAAAAATCTTGTTAAAACTGTAATCAATAAATGTATACCCTGTTTCAAACAAAAAGCTAATCCACATCCTCCATTTATGGCGGACTTACCCAAATTTCGTATTAAACCTAGCCGTCCTTTTATCACAAGTGGAGTAGACTTTTGTGGACCTTTTACAATGAAATTGTATCCTGGTAGATGTAAGAAAATTTGTAAAGTTTATGTTTGTCTATTTGTGTGCACCGTAACAAAGGCCATCCATCTAGAATTAGTAACTGATCTTACTTCTGCGGCGTTTATTGCCGCATTTCGACGTTTTACGGCTCGACGTGGTCACTGCAAAGAGATTTGGAGTGATCATGGAACGAATTTCGTAGGCCCCTCGCGTGAATTAGATCTTGCATTCAAGAATTCACAATCACAGCTCGTAGCTGAGATTTCTGAACTTCTCGCTAATGATTTTACACAATGGAGATTTATACCACCTCGAGCGCCACATTTCGGCGGTATTTGGGAGTCCGCGGTGAAAAGTGTTAAAGGACACTTGAAACGAGTTATAGGCCCAGCGTTTCTCACTTACGAAGAGCTTTCTACTCTCCTATCTCAAGTTGAAGCTTGTGTAAATTCCCGTCCTCTCACCCTTATCAATTCCACTCTAGATGAACCTCCGCTAACACCAGGTCACTTTCTCGTCGGTGAGCCCCTAATTGGTGTTCCCGAGGCATCTTTGCTTGGCGTTAAATTAAGCCCTTTGAATCGATGGCATATAATTCAACGTATGGTGCAATGTTTGTGGCGGCGTTGGCAAAACGAATATTTAACGACATTGCAACACCGTTACAAATGGAACACAACCCCACCTGATCTACCTCTTGGTACTATTGTTCTAGTTAAGGATGATATGCTTCCACCTGGAAAATGGCTTTTGGGACGTATTATTCAGAAACACCCGGGTGCAGACGGCATAACCAGAGTTGTGACTTTGCAGTATAAAAATAACGTATTCAAACGACCAATTGTAAAACTGTGTCCGCTGCCCCTGGATGAACCTGATGCACAGTAATTTAAGTATTGTTTATTATTGTCTGTTTTGTTTTGCATAATCTTAAGGACTTAAGTCGTCCTTGGCCGGCGGAATGTTAAATTTATAACTAATGTAGTTTTAGTTCACTACGTTGAACTAGATGGCGCCAGTGGCAAAAATGAAAGTCGGTGTTAACGTATCCGCCATCCATCTATAAAGGTTTTCCGAACCTTTACCATGTCAAGTGTTCTTACGTGTGAAACTGTGAATATTAAAGTAATACAATAGTGTGAGTGTTTAACTAACCAGTAACTCTATACATTATGCAGCATGATGACCCAGGATATGGCGGCTTATTGATATGCTTCTACATCATTGGAACACCGGTCTCGCACTCACCAACAAAACACGACAGTCCAAATGCTATCATTTTAGGTTGGTTTTCCACCATTTGTACCCCCCGTTCGAACCGGTGCTGTACCGTAAATACTGTACTGAAATCAGTAATGTAAAAGTAACTTATATTGGAAAATAGTGAGGTGTACATTACTAAACCTCGCCTAGTAGATCAATAGTGCTAATGGGTCGACTACTGTGTCCGATAAAAGGTTCCAGAAATAAATCTGACCAATAGAAGCCCAATTGTCATAACTACTGAACATATGGAAACACTGAACCACTAGGTAGTAGAGCCACGCTGATTTCAGCACGAACGGGCTGGATCGACCGGGCGGTACTACCCTCGCACAGAAAATTAACGTAAAATGACAGCGTTCGTGCTGTCGTGTTTCGTTGGTGAGTGCCAGACCGGACTTGACCGGAGGCCCAATTAGTCTAGTCAACAAGTTCCATACTTGTTGACTAGACTAAAAGATGCAGCAGCATCACTAGGCCGTCATGGTGTGGGTCGCCATGCTGCATTGTCTGCATTCGCAATGAGTATGGCGACCACCACTCTTGGATACCGCTTATGCTTTCCATCAGGCAGAGTAGAGTTATTTTGGCGGGCCAAACATAAAAAAAAAAACACATCGTCAATGTAGTATTGACAATGTGTGTTCATAAAAAAAGAGATTCATAATTGGTTCTGAAAGTTAAAGTTATGAGTAGACTATAGCAGTGTGTTAGAGCTTTTTTTGTTTTTTTTTTTTGACTTAGAAAAAAATAATAAAAGAATTCACCTTTATTAATTATTTTTTTGTAATTTAAAGAGGAAAGGGTATTATGTCTTCATTTTATCCGACTATCGTGAGGCCAAAAGGAAGGGTAATGGTTTTGTCAGTTTAAATGTACGTTTGTATGTTCCACCGTAGCGCCTAATCTAAATTTTAAAATGAATTGTCAATAAATTCGTAATATTGCACCGGGTGACATACCTAGATTATATAAATTTTATCTGAAGTTTTTACGTAGTTCGTTTTTTGTTAGTTTGTGCACTGATTTACCTGTATGATGTATACAAGTACACTGGCTTCTCAAAGAAAAATCATTCTAGAATAATTTTTATTCACTGTCCCAACCAGTGATTAGCGACCCTGTCTGCAGAGCTGATCATGGGTTGGATATCTATAAAGAGCCTGAGCCTGGCTAGTTGTCAGACGATTGTGACTTGTTTATATAGGCATATTTCTTGATTTCTGACGCTTATAATTTTTGTAATTTTTCTATTCAAGTCATCTTATATTAAGTGTGACGCTACGATACGCTACGATATATTGCGTGAGAATAAAATATATCTATTTCATAAGGTAATATTCGAAAGGACGTAGTTTTCATTCCAATGAATGAATAACACCGATATTGCTGAACTAAATCGATGCTTACAAGGTAAGTAGATGCCACCTTTACTAATATCTGGAGCAGTAATAGTTCTGATCGCGGCATTGGAATCCACCGGATTACAGATATTGAAAACATGTGGTATTGCTGGTCGTATTTTAGAATAATGCCGCGATATTAGCTCGTATAATGTACCACTCGATATTCAAACGGAATCCATTTTATGTATACATCTTGTGAGTTATTAAATAGGAGTTATAACCGTGGTTTATCGTAATAATAATATTTCTGACATCTAACACACAACGCCATCTATCTCCAAATTAAGCAGAGCTTGCACAATACATATATACTTTTCTTGGAAATATATACACATTATACATAGAAAACAACCAAACTCCGAAACATATATTTGCAGATCATACGAATACTTGATCTGACCCTGGAATTGAATCCGAGACCTCAAGAAAAGTAGTCGCATACGCTATCACTGCGCCACAGATTAACGTGCTGTTACCTTTAAGGGTGTGCAAACAAACCCCGACTAAATCGCAAGAAAAGCTTTAATGCTTTAAAATGAGCTGAAAACGACTTGAACGAAGCCTCAAGGAACAAAAAGAATACTTAACAAGTTGGAAAAGCCGTAGTCACACGTTGTTAAAGTGTTATGGTGCGTTTCTATGTAACGTGTGACTACGGCTTTTCCAACTTGTTTTATACTTTTTCAGCGTCGTTTTTTGTCGTAGTTGGGTTTTAGTTTTTACTTTTTTTTATTTAAAATGTTTTGGTGCCATTATTAATATATAATATATATATATTTGAAATGTACAAGTAACGCCCTTTCTAATGATACCAAACACAGCATATTTATCTCAAATTTATTTTTTAATTCATTACTTTATGTCGGCTAGAGGGCCCCACGTTAGATTCAGCGACACATCATATAGCCTATAACCAGCAGACGATCAAGACGCTTCTAATGATACCTCATTTGTCCAGTTCTAGTAAGTAGTTAAGGAGCTATGACGGAACAAATGAACATACATACATACGTACATAGCCTATCAAAATCATAACCCTCCTTTGGCTTTGCCGTAGTCGGGTAAAAATGTATCCTTCTCTGAAATAAGTCGTAACGTTCGATGGAGGGTAGTAACGATAGCTATGACGTCAATACTTGTGTGTATACGTCATCAAATAGCTGTTTTGATAACAATTTAATAAGCTTACATAAATATTCTTGATTTTAACCGGCTTCAAAAAAGGAAGAGGTTCTCAATTCGACCGTATATATGTTTTTTTTATGTGTGTTTGCGGATAGCGTCGTCGCTTATGAACCGAGTTTGATGATTCTTTTTTTAATGGAAAGGAGATATCCCAACGGTGGTACCACGATAAGGACACTAAGATCTGATAATGGCATCCAAAAGGAATCGAGTCGAACATTGAAGTCGGTTTTTAACCGACTTCCAAAAAGGAGGAGGTTCTATGTTCCACTGTATGTTTTTTTTTTTTTATGTATGTTCACCGATTACTCCGTCAGTTGTGGACCGATTTTGAAATTTTTTTTTGTATTCGAAAGGGTATGCTTCCAAGGTGGTCCCATTGCCAGCATATCAGGATCTGATGATGGGATCCCAGGGAAATCGAGGGAAACCCTCATTTTTTATAGGCACATACTATGTTTTTCGTATATTTTCTGAAGTTGCACCGGTATTTGCGTCTGGTAGTCATCATTTTATGATGATGAGCTGATGATGTAAGGTACAACTCCTTAATGGTTAGGAGTTGGAGGATAAATCTTTAAATATCATATGTACATATGTTACCTATAGTCGTATTCTTTCAAATTATTTAGGTAAGCTGATGATGGAAGGTGGAAGGTACAACTCCTCAACGGTTAGGAGTTGGAGGATAATTCTTTCAATTTCATACGTATCTAAAGACCTTCAGTCGTATACTTTCAAATTATTTAGGTGAGCTGATGATAGAATGTTAAACTCTTCAACAGTTAGGGATTAGAGGATGATTTTAATATTACACGTACGTATAGACCTTAATTTGTATTCTTGATGATGAAATTTGATGAAATAGTTCAACTTACCTACAATTGTTTGCACTAAAAACTGAAAAATAAAAACTTTTTATAAAAAAAAAAACCGACTTCTAAAAAACATCCAACGAAAACTCTCTGCCAAAAAAACACTTAAAAGCGTAAAATAAACTGGTTCTTCATAAATTGCCTATACCTAATTCTTTATTCATTTAAATAGTAGTGTTATAATGTGTGCTAGGTACCTAAAATCTGTTTGAAGTCGGTGCTAAGCCGACTAAAAAGGCTAAAAGTCTAAGCGATAGTCACTTGGCACCGACTTCAAACAGATTCTAGGTACCTAGCACACATTATAACACTACTATTTAAATGAATAAAGAATTAGGTATAGGCAATTTATGAAGAACCAGTTTATTTTACGCTTTTAAGTGTTTTTTAGCAGATAGTTTTCGTTGGATGTTTTTTGGAAGTCGGTTTTTTTTTTTTATAAAAAGTTTTTGTTAACATTTTGGTCTATAAATTCCCCCGCGGTGATATCGACTGTTCCAAAAACCACTATCGTCTTGTTATTTTATTCATTTTATGATCTTATTATTGTTCATTCATATAATTCTACAATTATATAATGTACATACAAACATCATTTTACTCGTATAACTATAAATGTACATATTTTTTTTTTTTTTTTTTTTTTATGTATGGCCCGCCAAAATGACTCTACTCTGCCTGATGGAAAGCATAAGCAGAATCCAAGAGTATTGGTCGCCATACTCACTGCGAATGCAGACAATGCAGTATGGCGACCCACACCATGGCGGCCTAGTGATGCTGCTGTATCTTTTAGTCTAGTCAACAAGTATGGAACTTGTTGACTGGACTATTTGGGCCTCCGGTCTCGCACTCACCAACGAAACACGACAGCACGAACGTGGTCATTTTACGTTGATTTTCTGTGCGAGGGTAGTACCGCCCCGGTCGAGCCGGCCCATTCGTGCTGAAATCAGCGTGGCTCTACTACCTCTATAATACATATCGTAGATATGGGGTGTTTAATAACATTACAATGACGAAACAACTAAAATCATAGAATTTATAGTTGTATCCAAAGCATTGTGGTGTTCAATTAAGAAAAATCTTGAAATTGAAATAAATAAAATCAAATTGTCGATAATCACGAATTTTTTTTTTTTTTTTTTTTTTTTTTTTAATGTTCAAGCTACCAAAATGATTCTACTCTGCCTGATGGAAAGCATAAGTAGAATCCAAAAGTGATGGTCACTATACTCAATGTGAACGTGGACAGAGCAGCATAGTGACCCACACTATGGCGGCCTAGTGAGATGCTTTTTCACGCCCCGCTTAAAGGACCCGGGATCATAATGGGAAGGAAACACGTGTGGTGGTAGTGAGTTCCATGTTTTGATCGCTCGACACAAGAAGGAAGAACCGAAACGTTGCGTTCGAGAGCGTATGTCTTCCACTCTCAAAGGGTGACTGCGAAGGCCGGCACGTGTTGTCCTGTACAGGAAAGGAGAAGGGGGGACCAGATGGAAGAGCTCTTCAGAACACTCCCCATGATACAGGCGATAGAGGACTGCCATAGAGGCGATATCTCTTCGCAGCTGCAGGGGTTCTAGGGACTCAGTGGCTTCGGGACTACCGATGATGCGGACTGCTCGCCGCTGCAACCGATCGAGAGCGTCAAATAGATACTGTGCGGCACCATCGCATAGATGAGAACAGTACTCCACGCACGAGCGAACCTGGGTCTTGTAAAGAAGACACAGATGCCCGGGCGAGAAGAACCGTCTCACCTTGTTAAGTACACCTAACTTCCGCGAGGCCGCTTTAATGACGCTCTCGATGTACTCACGCATGTTGAGATCACGGCAGATATCCATACCCAGGATACCAAGCTTGTCTTGCAGGGGCAGTTGAGTGTTCCGAAAAGTTGGGAGGGGAAGGAAGGGAGACTTTTTGGTAGATAGCGCGCACACCTGTGTTTTCTTGGCATTAAACTCGACCAGATTCTCACTGCCCCATTGAGAGATGCGGCTTAGAACCAGGTCGAGCTCAGCGACAAGATCCCGTCGCTTCGCCTCAACGTCCGCTGACTTGGCTGTAGGGTGACCAAAATATCGCCCATGAACTGTACTGTCGTCTGCATAGCAATGTATATTGCCAAGGGCCAACATGTCATTGATATGCAGGAGAAACAGCGTGGGTGACAGGACGGAGCCCTGAGGTACACCGGCGTTTATCTGCCGATAATCAGAGGCCGCACCGTCGCAAAGGACCTTAATACGGCGCTGGTGCAGGAATGCGGCGACCCAGGTGCAGAGTTTAGGGGGCAGGCCGAATGCGGGAAGTTTGGAGAGAAGCGAGCGGTGCCAAACCCGATCGAAAGCTTTGGCCATGTCAAGGCTGATGGCCAAGGACTCCCCATGTCTGTCAATAGCTTCACCCCAAAGGTGAGTGACATACGCTAGAAGATCACCCGTGGATCGGTTCGGCCTAAAGCCATATTGCCGATCATTTAGCAAGGAGTGATCTTCCAGGTAGAGGACCAATTGCTTGTTGATGATCCGTTCGAGCACCTTGCAGAGAATGGATGTTACGGCTATAGGTCGGTAATTAGCCGGGTCTGAACGGTCACCTTTTTTGGGGATAGGTTGCACGTTCGCCTCTCTCCAAGCCTCCGGAACAATTCCTGAGGAATAAGACAGGCGGTACAAGCGCGTCAGTACGGGAGACAACTCCGGGGCGCAGTTCTTAAGAACCACCGCTGGGACACCGTCGGGTCCACTGGCTTTCCGGACGTCAAGTGACCTGAGTTCAGCTAGGACATCACTCTGACGGATACGGATATCCCTCATCGTGGAGTCACTGGTCCGAATGGTGGGCGGGTGCACGCCCCGATCGTCCATTCGAGAGTTAGCCGCAAAGAGGTCCACAAGCAGTTTCGCTTTCTCCTGCGGCTGATGGGCCAGCGATCCGTCGGGATATTTCAGCGGTGGTAGTGAGGGCTGGCAATGGTTGGACTGCACAGCTTTAGCCAATCGCCAGAACTTTCGGCTACCCGTAGGGTGTGAGACGAGTTCATGGCCAAGCCGCGCAATGCGCTGGGCATCTGCTCTAATGTAAGCCCTCTTGCATTCCCTAGTGGCTTTGTTAAAAGCTGCTTTTAGGCGATCTACAGCAGGGTCGCCACAGGTACGTGCCCTGGTCCATGCTCGGTAGGCCGCTTGTTTTTGAGCGACGGCATGGGTGCACTCACAATTGTACCAGGGACGGGTCTTGGAGCCGACGATCTCACTGTAGGGAATATAATATTCCATGCCGACAGTGATCTCGTCAGCCACGGCGGACGCACTCTGCGACAGATGCCTGTTCCCAAAGCAGCGCTGAGTCCACGGGATGGATGCAAAGTAATCCCGCATTCCATCCCAATCTGCTGACGAGTAGTGCCATAAACGCCTTTTTGTTGCGATGGATCGTGGCAGGGCAACAAGAGGCACCGTGGTGGATACCAGGCAGTGGTCGGAGGATCCCAGAGGGGCGTGGACCGACACATTGTACTGCGCTGGGTGACTCGTCAGCAGTAGGTCTAGCAATGAGGGCGCTTGACTTGTAATGTCTGGTATCCTGGTGGGCTGGAGTACCAGCTGGGTCAGGTCGTGCGTGAGAGCGAATGCGTGGGCAGTTCGGCCCGCGTGGTCAGTTTTAGAAGATCCCAACCAGGATTCGTGGTGGGCGTTAAAATCTCCCAAAAACACCAGTTCGGCGATCGGGAACTGCTCCTGCGCTTTGTCCACTGCCTGACTTAGATGGTCGAAGAGCCGAGTTGTCTCCGAGTCTCCAGAATGGGATCGATAGAGGCACACGTAGATTCGGCTCGTAGAGCCAAGATCCACGTGAAGCCAAAGGATGGAGAAGGAGGGGTCCTCAAGGCAGCGTAAACGGCGACAACAAACATCCGCCCTGACGAAAAGACACACCCCCGCCTTCGCGAGGAAGCACTCCTCAAGCACGTAGCCGGGATAACGAAGATATGTCGTGTCGGCAGGGCGACGTATTTGTGTCTCCGTTAGGAAAAGCATGGCCGGACGTGTCGTCTCAAGATGTTGGTGGACGGCGCTCAGGTTTGCATGGAGTCCACGGATATTTGCAAACTCCACTTCAAAGAGCGGGTTGGTGGTGGTGGGAGAAGGGAATGCCGCTGTGGAACGTTTATGTCTTTTCCTTTTTGCTGCCATGATTGAAACGAAGGGGAGAGAATGGAGACGTAAAAGGCGTGACAGTCATCGTGACAGTGTAACACTGAGACCCAGAGTGCTGCGTCGTCATACAACGGTAAGGCATGACGGTTACCGAACCGCCGGACGGAAGGGCCCCCGTACCCTCCCGGAAGTGGTCGCCTGGTCCCACCGTCCGGTCACCAACCGGCACGACGAGCAAATTTTTTGCAGTTGTAATAAATTAACAATTGTCATTTCAAAACAGCTTCACAAATCCTGAATAAAACCATAGACATGTATTTTATTAATCAGTAAATTTCCTTTATAACATAAAATGCTATTTACTACGAAGCTTTTAATGTGGATCTTTAAGAATTCCATAAAACGTTTCAAAACGTAAACGCATTACACGTTTATGGTCACAACAAATTCAACCAAATTCCCTACGAGGACTGTAGATTTTGCCAAATGAAAATAAACTTTAGTATGCTACAAAAAGAGTATACACTGTGAAGACAATTGAAACAATTTATTTTTTTAGAAGGTAAGGACTGTCAGTCACCGCATTACGAGACAACAAATAATGAACTGCTGATTGTTGGAAAGTAGCTTGGTCACTTTGCATAATTGTTGCTGAAAGGGTCTTGGTTTCATCACTAAAGAATATAAATGGTGTATGATTTTTACTAAAACAAAACTTTTTAAATATTGAGAAGTGTTTGTCACGTGAAATAAATTACAAAAACAAAATTATAACCTACCTCCGTAAAAACTTTGATAAAATGTGTGTATGTTACAAATCTATTGACACTTCATTCGTCCAAATCAGTTCATTAGTTTTGGCGCAACACACACAGACCGCCAAAACGATTACACTTCCTTTTGGTTTAGCCGTTGTTGGTTCAAAAGAAAGGAAATTTATTTATTTATGTATTACAAACATCACCTTCACTATCATTTTTCACTCACAAGTTGACCTAACATAAGTGGTTACAAGCCTGCTACGTTGTTCTTTTTTTTTCATGCATGTTTAATAAACTAAGCCGAGTATTTAAATATTTAATCATTATAGCAAAGCTGTAATTAATGGCAATTTGAAAATTATAGAAATATGCAGTAGATTGGCTGGTTGGCGGTTTCTGAACGACAGCCAATTTCAATTTGCATGCTTAATGCCTTCGTCAGCGCGCGACAGATTCCTGAATAGATTTCTGAACGATATGCCGATGCACATTTTTATTTACGGGAAAGCTAAAGAAGCTTAGGCTATGAGGAAATTAATTCAATCTGATATCAAAAGAATTTAAATATCACTTCAACATCGTAATTATGTTTAAATTTACTGTGGATCAACCTTAGTAATAGGGTAGATGACAGTATCGTAAATAAATACCGATGTCTCCTTCATTAAAACGAGCATTACAAAACATCTTGGAAAATATAATTATTACGGCTTTTTATTTCTATTACTCTATTAATTTGATTTAATTCACATTGAAATAATATATTGCTCAATTGAGTGGTCTATAACAGTGACGTCATAATTTTGTATTTAGTAATTTTTTCATGCAAAGTTATCGTTTTGACAGATGATAAAAAGTAACTGTGTGTTATCTACCCTATTGCAGAACATATTTTTCGTGTTCTACGAGTAGTGTACCAAATTAATATTAAAATATTTATGCCAGAAATCAGCTTTAGTCTCATCTCTGTCTAATTTACAAACATAGATAAACGGATTGACCGACAAACATACGACGACAACAACGCAGGACAACAACTCTATAACGAGAGGGAGAATTCAAAACAAAGTCTAACCCTTCTGGCTAGCTTGGTATACATCAATAATAGACTTCAGGTAGGTATGGGACTAAGCCCGCCCACACGCTCACCACTGTAACTCCTGTACACCGGGATCAACAGCAGTGACCCACGAACACACCGAGTTATGACACTCGGGAAGTCCCAGAAAAAAATAAATTGTCTTGGAACCCGCAACGAAATTAATCAGAAGAAAAACTGGAGGAGTTGTAAATATAAAATGTCCACTTCCCTCCTTGGCAAAGCGGGAGACAAAATGAAGTCAAAATAGGCAGACACCTTTTCAAACCGGGAAGCACCACGGATAAAATATTAGGTCTTTACCTATGAAATTGCCTTTCTTCAGTACTGGTCATTTCAAATAAAAAAAAGTTTGTAATGGCTCTGTATTCTAAATTCAAATTAATTATGTTTTAAAACTATGACATTCTATTTACAAACTCAGTCTTTTGTTTTTTGATTAGCGTTGTATTTTTATTACATTTGAACATTTTTCGTCATAATGGATACTTTAAAAATTCGTGTAATTATGGAATATGAGTTCCGTCGTGGCACCAACGCGACACAAACGGCACGTAACATCAAAAACGTTTACGGAGAGAACTGTACAAACGAACGCACAACCCGTTATTGGTTTTCCCGGTTCCGTTCTGGAAATTTTGACTTGAAAAATGAAGCTCGTGGTCGTCCGGAGACTTTGGTTAACAATAATTAATTAAAGGCGATTGTGGAAGCTGCTGAAACTCAATCTACAGCTGAGCTAGCAGCAGCTTCTAATGTAAGCATCAAAACAATATTGATCCATTTGCGACAAATCGGCAAGGTAAAAAAGCTTGATAGCTGGGTGCCCCACGACCTTAACGATCGCCAGCGCAACGTACGCGTCGTAACCTGCCTTGCGCTGCTCAACAGGCAAAGAAATGAAGGAATTTTGAAACGAATTGTTACGTGCTACGAAAAATGGATTCTGTTCGACAATCGAAAGTGTTCAGCAAGTTGGTTAGACCCTGGTTCAGCACCAAAGCAATGCTCTAAACCAAAAATGACCCCTAAAAAGGTGATGTTCACTGTTTGGTGGTCTAGTGCGGACGTGATTCACCACAGCTTTTTACAAAACGGCATGAGCATTAATGCAGATGTGTACTGTGAAGAACTGGAGAGAATGATGGAGAAGCTTGCACATCTGCAACCAGCTTTGGTCAATCGGTCGTCCCCACTGCTCCTTCACGACAACGCGCGACCCCATACTGCGCAACAGACAGTCTCCAAGCTGCAAGAGCTGGGGTTGGAAGCTCTCCCTCATCCGCCATACTCACCAGACCTTGCACCTACCGACTATTACTTTTTCCAAAATTTAGACAACTTTTTAGTGGGTAAAAAATTCAATTCCCGAGAGGCAGTACAAAATGCCTTTGAAGAGTTTGTTGCCTCCCGTCCAGCTGATTTTTACAAGAAGGGCATCAATTAACTGCCAATGCGTTGGCAAAGATGCGTCGATTGCATGGGTGATAACTTCGAATAACAGAAATAAAAAAGGTTGAAAAATAAGTACTTTCACTTATTGCATACAAAACGGCAATTTCATAGGTAAAGACCTATTATAATGGGTCCTAAGTAAGCTATATTCGATTTCTATAATATGTATGACAGAATCGGTTAAACGCACAGAAATTCACCGCAGTTGACACAAGATCCACATAGTACCTTTTTTTTTTTTTACACGGGGAATGCTTTTCGCACCATACCCTACGTGGGGAGACGAAGTGCGTGTGTGGGACTCCCGGAGAACCGATCTACCCACTAAACCCCGTGGCAGTCTGGAGGAGCTCCAGAAACGCATCAGCGGCTTCTGGAGTCCCCCCTCACATCCCAACATCCCAGGGTAACCATAACCACCCCCGGGGCGGGTCGCTATTCCGCCTCCTACCGCTCTACACAGTAAGAGTCGGAACACCGGGGTGTCAACTGTCCCGGGTCGTTTATCCACATAGTACCTATACCGCCCCAGATGTCATTTGTAAGCTATAGCAAATTTCAGGTAAGTAGTAGGAAGGTAGCAACGTACTTGCAGGTGTTACCTTAATTCATTTACCCTGATAATATTAGCCCAATTACATAAAAAAAATACTTTACGCCACATAACCCTTCACAAGATAATAAAAGAAAACGATCAATGATACCCACCGTCAAAATACTTGTGTGTTGCGTGTTGGTAATAACCTTTAAAACGCATGAGTTTTGTTCGAACAATTAAGGAATTATGAAATTGATCGCTTACGAATATTACTGTTAGTTTTAAATTGAGTAGGGTGAAAAAACAGCCATCCTTCTGATATAGTCGGGTAAAAAGTATTTTTAAATTTTACCATAATTATGTTCCAATTTACATACGTACCTAAAATGCGAGAGAAAAATACTACTTAAACACAATTATTGTAATTCGATTAAAAACTTGAGTCAAAGAGGTATTTCATAATTTACCTCAATTATTCTACAATTTACACATACCTAAAACTTACTAAAATACTACACTAAGAAGTAAACGAAATGATGTAAACTTATATAAACTATGTAGTATCCGTAATATGACTGGAAACATGAATTTATCTACTAACGATTAAATAATTGCAATTTGTTCAATAAATTGACTCAGCGAAAAGGACAAGATTATCTTCTTGCAAAACAACATGCAGAAAAAAACTACTTGTCTAAGAAATAAAATAGTGTTTATAATGTCTAAAATGTAGCCTAAGTTACTCCTTATATCATCAGCTATCTGCCAGTGAAAGTCCCGTCAAACACAGTCCAGCCATTCCAGAGACTAGCTGGCACAAACAGACAAAAAAACTGGCTTTTTAATGTAAGTACTGCATATACTTGCATAATTATGCATTTAGTGAAAAACGAATGTATACCACAAATCAGTCTTTCTTTCTGTCTAAAGATAGCGCCACAGATTAACGTGCTGTTATCTTTAAGGGTGTGCAAACAAACCCCGACTAAATCGCAAGAAAAGCTTTAATGCTTTAAAATGAGCTGAAAACGACTTGAACGAAGCCTCAAGGAACAAAAAGAATACTTAACAAGTTGGAAAAACCGTAGTCACACTTTGTTAAAGTGTTATGGTGCGTTTCTATGTAACGTGTGACTACGGCTTTTCCAACTTGTTTTATACTTTTTCAGCGTCGTTTTTTGTCGTAGTTGGGTTTTAGTTTTTACTTTTTTTTATTTAAAATGTTTTGGTGCCATTATTAATATATAATATATATATATTTGAAATGTACAAGTAACGCCCTTTCTAATGATACCAAACACGGCATATTTATCTCAAATTTCTTTTTTAATTCATTACTTTATGTCGGCTAGAGGGCCCCACGTTAGCTGTTTTGATAACAATTTAATAAGCTTACATAAGTATTCTTGATTTTAACCGGCTTCAAAAAAGGAGGACGTTCTCAATTCGACCGTATATATGTTTTTTTATGTGTGTTTGCGGATAGCGTCGTCGTTTATGAATCGAGTTTGATGATTCTTTTTTTAATGGAAAGGAGATATCCCAACGGTGGTACCACGATAAGGACACTAAGATCTGATAATAGCATCCAAAAGGAATCGAGTCGAACATTGAAGTCGGTTTTTGTTAACATTTTGGTCTATAAATTCCCCCGCGGTGATATCGACTGTTCCAAAAACCACTATCGTCTTGTTATTTTATTCATTTTATGATCTTGTTATTGTTCATTCATATAATTCTACAATTATATAATGTACATACAAACATCATTTTACTCGTATAACTATAAATGTACATATCGTAGATATGGGGTGTTTAATAACATTACAATGACGAAACTACTAAAATCATAGAATTTATAGTTGTATCCAAAGCATTGTGGTGTTCAATTAAGAAAATCTTGAAATTGAAATAAATAAAATCAAATTGTCGATAATCACGAATGCAAATTTTTTGCAGTTGTAATAAATTAACAATTGTCATTTCAAAACAGCTTCACAAATCCTGAATAAAACCATAGACATGTATTTTATTAATCAGTAAATTTCCTTTATAACATAAAATGCTATTTACTACGAAGCTTTTAATGTGGATCTTTAAGAATTCCTTAAAACGTTTCAAAACGTAAACGCATTACACGTTTATGGTCACAACAAATTCAACCAAATTCCCTACGAAGACTGTAGATTTTGCCAAATGAAAATAAACTTTAGTATGCTACAAAAAGAGTATACACTGTGAAGACAAATGAAACAATTTAATTTTTTAGAAGGTAAGGACTGTCAGTCACCGCATTACGAGACAACAAATAATGAACTGCTGATTGTTGGAAAGTAGGTTGGTCACTTTGAATAATTGTTGCTGAAAGGGTCTTGGTTTCATCACTAAAGAATATAAATGGTGTATGATTTTTACTAAAACAAAACTTTTTAAATATTGAGAAGTGTTTGTCACCTGAAATAAATTACAAAAACAAAATTATAACCTACCTCCGTAAAAACTTTGATAAAATGTGTGTATGTTACAAATCTATTGACACTTCATTCGTCCAAATCAGTTCATTAGTTTTGGCGCAACACACACATACCGCCAAAACGATTACACTTCCTTTTGGTTTTGCCGTTCTTGGGTCAAAAGAAAGGAAATTTATTTATTTATGTATTACATACATCACCTTCACTATCATTTTTCACTCACAAGTTGAGTGAGTGAAAAGTAAGTGGTTACAAGCCTGCTACGTTGTTCTTTTTTTTTCATGCATGTTTAATAAACCAAGCTGAGTATTTAAATATTTAATCATTATAGCAAAGCTGTAATTAATGGCAATGTGAAAATTATAGAAATATGCAGTAGATTGGCTGGTTGGCGGTTTCTGAACGGCAGCCAATTTCAATTTGCATGCTTAATGCCTTCGTCAGCGCGCGACAGATTCCTGAATAGATTTCTGAACGATATGCCGATGCACATTTTTATTTACGGGAAAGCTAAAGAAGCTTAGGCTATGAGGAAATTAATTCAATCTGATATCAAAAGAATTTAAATATCACTTCAACATCGTAATTATGTTTAAATTTACTGTGGATCAACCTTAGTAATAGGGTAGATGACAGTATCGTAAATAAATACCGATGTCTCCTTCATTAAAAGGAGCATTACAAAACATCTTGGAAAATATAATTATTACGGCTTTTTATTCCTAATACTCTATTAATTTTATTTTATTCACATTGAAATAATATATTGCTCAATTGAGTGGTCTATAACAGTGACGTCATAATTTTGTATTTAGTAAATTTTTCATGCAAAGTTATCGTTTTGACAGATGATAAAAAGTAACTGTGTGTTATCTACCCTATTGCAGAACATATTTTTCGTGTTCTACGAGTAGTGTACCAAATTAATATTGTCCGACAAACATACGACGACAACAACGCAGGACAACAACTCTATAACGAGAGGGAGAATTCGAAACAAAGTCTAACCCTTCTGGCTAGCTTGGTATACATCAATAATAGACTTCAGGTAGGTATGGGACTAAGCCCGCCCACACGCGCTCCACTGTAACTCCTGTACACCAGGATCAACAGCAGTGACCCACGAACACACCGAGTTATGACACTCGGGAAGTCCCAGAAAAAATAAATTGTCTTGGAACCCGCAACGAAATTAATCAGAAGAAAAACTGGAGGAGTTGTAAATATAAAATGTCCACTTCCCTCCTTGGCAAAGCGGGAGACAAAATGAAGTCAAAATAGGCAGACACCTTTTCAAACCGGGAAGCACCACGGATAAAATATTATGGGTCCTAAGTAAGCTATATTCGATTTCTATAATATGTATTCGATTTCTATATTTTGTAGGTAGTAGAGCCACGCTGATTTCAGCACGAATGGGCCGGCTCGACCGGGGCGGTACTACCCTCGCGCAGAAAATCAACGTAAAATGACAGCGATCGTGCTGTCGTGTTTCGTTGGTGAGTGCGAGACCGGAGGTCCCATTAGTCTAGTCAACAAGTTCCATACTTGTTGACTAGACTAAAAGATGCAGAAGGATCACTAGGCCGCCATGGTGTGGGTCACCATACTGCATTGTCTGCATTCGCAATGAGTATGGTGACCACCACTCTTGGATTCTGCTTATGCTTTCCATCAGGCAGAGTAGAGTCATTATGGCGGGCCATACATAAAAAAAAAAAAAAAAGTATGTCAGAATCGGTTAAACGCACGGAAATTCACCGCAGTTGACACAAGATCCAGATAGTACCTTTTTTTTTTTTTTTTACGCGGGGAATGCTTTTCGCACCATACCCTACGTGGGGAGACGAAGTGCGTGTGTGGGACTCCCGGAGAACCGATCTACCCACTAAACCCCGTGGCAGTCTGGAGGAGCTCCAGGAACGCATCAGCGGCTTCTGGAGTCCCCCCTCACATCCCAACATCCCAGGCTATTCCGCCTCCTACCGCTCTACACAGTAAGAGTCGGAACACCGGGGTGTCAACTGTCCCGGGTCGTTTATCCACATAGTACCTATACCGCCCCAGATGTCATTTGTAAGCGATAGCAAATTTCAGGTAAGTAGTAGGAAGGTAGCAACGTACTTGCAGGTGTTACCCCAATTCATTTACTCTGATAATATTAGCCCAATTACATAAAAAAAATACTTTACGCCACATAACCCTTCACAAGATAATAAAAGGAAACGATCAATGATACCCACGGTCAAAATACTTGTGTGTTGCGTGTTTAAACCTTTAAAACGCATGAGTTTAGTTCGAACAATTAAGGAATTATGAAATTGATCGCTTACGAATATTACTGTTAGTTTTAAATTGAGTAGGGTGAAAAAACAGCCATCCTTCTGATATAGTCGGGTAAAAAGTATTTTTAAATTTTATCATAATTATGTTCCAATTTACATACGTACCTAAAATGCGAGAGAAAAATACTACTTAAACACAATTATTGTAATTCGATTAAAAACTTGAGTCAAAGAGGTATTTCATAATTTACCTCAATTATTCTACAATTTACACATACCTAAAACTTACAAAAAATACTATACTAAGAAGTAAACGAAATGATGTAAACTTATATAAACTATGTAGTATCTGTAATATGACTGGAAACATGAATTTATCTAGTAACGATTAAATAATTGCAATTTGTTCAATAAATTGACTCAGCGAAAAGGACAAGATTATCTTCTAATTTGCACAAACAACATGCAGAAAAAAACTACTTGTCTAAGAAATAAAAAAGTGTTATAATGTCTAAAATGTAGCCTAAGCTACTCCTTATATCATCAGCTATCTACCAGTGAAAGTCCCGTCAAACACAGTCCAGCTATTCCAGAGACTAGCCGGCACAAACAGACAAAAAAAATAGCTTTTTAATGTAAGTACTGCATATACTTGCATAATTATGCATTTAGTGAAAAACGAATACAACAAATCAGTCTTTCTTTCTGTCTAAAGACACGAATTAAAAATGAAACTTTCATGGCGCCGCTTAACGTATTTCACGGTGATAAAAATGACTCAGCGTATTACTAATTTCGTATCAAGGTTAATTAATCCGGAGTAATGAACTATCAGTAAGATGTGTTTAATGCCGGTCACTTTGATAACTCAATGTTCTGGGCCTTGTGCCCAATGTATTAAAACTAATGTGATTTGAGTGATATTCGATAGACGGCAGCTACCTCTAATTTCCGAATGTAAACTTATCAAATTACTTTCAATGTTTTGAAGTATTGTATTCTTTTTAAAATGATCACTATGGTACACATTCAATTTTAAAATGAGATCTTAATAAGATTGTTTTGTTGGTAGATATCTTACGCCACGTTTGCCAGCGCCCTTTAGTTTAGATATCCTTTCGAATAAAGAGCATATTTTACAAGCTTTTTATTAACTTGCAATGTATGTATGTATGCATGTTTGTTCGGGTGGAATCTTGCAACTCAGTTTTGAAGCATATATCTTCTACCGATTTTGCTGAAATTTTGCAAGCATATGTATACAGCGTGACAATACAATATTATAAAAACATAGAGCTGATCTGATGCTGGAGCTGGAAGGTGGCCATAGGAACTCTGTAAAGAGACGTCGCAACATCATCGAGTTTGGACTCGTCTCATTCGTCTCAGGCATTACAGTAAAAGCTTGTTTTTAAAAAGCATTTTAATTTAATCTATTTTGGTTGTAAATACCTTTCTTAAAAGAAGAGAAGTGGTTCTAGAGAAATCAAATCTTCAAGCAATAATATAATAAAGTAGTGGTACCAGCTATCAAATAAAAATACCATGTGAATACAGTTAACACCATGGTTTTGGTTAATTACAGTTCATCTGCAATTTAGATCAATATCTGAAAACGAGTTTACATGCGAATACGAAAAGTTCATATTGGTATGTAAACGTTAATATTAAAAATTGAAACTGACCCAGTTTTTGCCAAATAAACGTTTATACCAACAATTGTTCGGCAGAAATATGATACAGTTTCAAAGTTTCGAAAAACTCTTTTGTTCGGTTCATTATTTTCCCAGAGTTTGATGTCTAAATTGAGTATATTTTACCTCCAGTTTAATATTAATTGGTAATTATTGTGAGTGAATTAAAATCTTTGTATCCATTAATTAAACTGTATCAAAAGTAAATCCTATGTTGGTACCCATTTATAAAGAAACTAGCAACCCACCCGGCTTCGCAGGGGCACATTACGACACATATAATACGAGTATAGACTATGTTACCCCGATAAGATGTCTTAATTTTTTCCGACGTCTTCGACAAATATTGTTATATTTTAGACCATGTACTCAAAAAAAATACAAATTATACACGAAAACCTTCCTCAAGAATCACTCTATCTATTGGTAAAACCCACATCAAAATCCGTGCAGTAGCTTTTGAGTTTATCGCGAACAGACAGACGCGGCGGAGGACTTTGTTTTATAATATGTAATGATGATGATGTGGCGCATGGAAGCTTATATTTTTGGTATGGCGCTCAGAGGCTTTTGTTGATGATGAAGAGCATCATGAACAACAGCCTTAAACAGTCCACTGTTGCACATAAGCCTCTCTTTAGAAAAAAGGGTTTTGGCCTTCTAAGTTACGCTAACCAGACGGGTAGTATGGAGTTGGTTTTATATTGTTCTTCTCGTTGCAGTGAAGTTTTCCTAAGTAGTTTTTTTTAAAGACACCTCCCGCACTAGGAATAAATCCTCTGTCGCGGGGAACTTTACAAACATACATGAAACGGACACAAATAACACCCAGACTCAGAACAACAATTTGTGGATCACACAAAGTGTTGTCCTACGTGGGATTTGAATCCACGACACTTGGCGAAGTAGAAAACCGCGTGGTGACCGTTAAACCACTAGGCCAAACGTGCAGTCGAAAGTTTCCTCCCTTAGTCGCTTCTTACTATGCCTATTGGATGAATATGGGTCATGACACTCCGTAATCTTGATCTGTCACCACATGGACAAGCAAGCGGGCCCGATAGTACTGAAGAATGGGTCTCCCAACTACTAGTGTAGATTATGTCAATGTATAGTAGAAAATATGGGTGACGACACTCCGTATTCTTGATCTGTCGCCACATGGCAAAGTGAGCGGGCCCAGTAATACCAAAGCATGGGTCACCTAACTAGTGTAGATAGATTATGTCAATGTATAGTAGAAAATATGGGTGACGACACTCCGTATTCTTGATCTGTCACCACATGGCTAAGTGAGCGGGCCCGATAGTACTGAAGAATGGGTCTCCCAACTACTAGTGTAGATTATGTCCATGTATAGTAGAAAATATGGGTGACGACACTTCGTATTCTTGATTTGTGACCACATGGACAAGCAAGCGGGCCCGATAGTAGGTACTGAATAATGGGTCTCCCAACCCACTAGTGTAGACTATGTCAATAGTAGAAAATGCCAGGAACACAAATGTGACAGCTTATAGCATTCTTGGATATTAGCGTTTTCCTATCCTCGATAAAAAACGATTAAGATGACGAGTTGTCAATCGCAGGTCACAAACTACGAAGGGACGTTCTATTTTTATCTAAGCGTAATAGGTTGTGTTACATACTGTTTTTAGATAGATAGCATTATCTTAAAATTTTCTATAACCCTGGCTTTAATTGCACAGGCTTTTGGAATTAGAAATAACTTATACATACGACGTCAATTTGTTTGCATACGTCACTACCATTTCTGACGTCAGCGTCGCTACTGCTTTGAGCATTAGCCCATGTTCAGATCACGAGCGCGCAACGCGCGTTTACAACTACATGTAATTTGTTCTAGGAGTACACATGCTAACGCGTGTTTTTACATGAAGTTGTTAACGCGCGTTAGCAAAACGCGCGTTGAGCGCTCGTCATCTGAACATGGCCTTAGCCTGCAGTTGTCGTCATCAGCAACATGAATATTTAAACAGAACGATAAAATTGCAGAGTGCCTTGCGAGTTGTATTATAAAAAAAAAGTAATTTAAAACTTGTGGTCATCTTTACTATTTAGCAGTAGCTAGTATTAAAATCATGGTCTTTCGTTAACTATGTAAGCGCTATAGATCTACAGTAAGCTAATACCAGGCGTTCAAGCCGATTGCTTTTAGAACGACGAACGATTTATTACAGTCTCATTAGCTTTATGTAACTACGACGTCTTGGCATTGATAACTATACGACGTTTTAAGTACCCATTGATGAAGATAGCATCCAAATGCGTCAGTATGGAAACTACTTGTACATACATAAAAGTACAAATAAATTATTATAATAAATTTTTGAGTACATCAAAACCTTTCAAGAAGAGGGTTATGTTCCGGTTTCTTTTTAAAAAAAATCACGTACTATATACTTTTTTTATGTTTGGCCCTGCCAAAATCACTCTACTCTGCCTGATGGAAAGCATAAGCAGAATCCAAGAGTGGTGGTCACCATACTCACTGCTCGTGCAGACAATGCAACAATGCAACATGGTGACACACACCATGGCGGGCTAGTGATGCTTCTGCATCATTGGGCTTCCGGTCTCGCACTCACCAACGAAACACGACAGCACGAACGCTGTCATTTTACGTTGATTTTCTGTGCGAGGGTAGTACCGCCCCGGTCGAGCCGGCCCGTTCGTGCTGAAATCAGCGTGGCTCTACTACCTTTTTCTTTGTGCCTACCAACAATGTATAGATCTAGAAATAGATTTATAGCTATGTAAATGTCATTATGCATCTTTTTTGACAACCTTTGTCAGAATTTGGCAACCTATCTATACAAATAAATATAATTTCATTTCATGGAATACATTTTATACTCGTAGAAAACAAGCCCATACTTCTCGATCTAAAATTCAGAAACAAAACAGAGAAAACACTAAATACGAAACTCGGTGTGTCCCTTAACAATTTAAACTGTCATTGTATTCGCAACAATTTTAATTGAAAACAAATTATAGGGTCTCCGTAGAGAATTTGCTTCAATTTTGAGAAAATTTGATACGCTCACTGTTTGTCCCTGGGACAATAACTGAGAGGGCAAAGATCGTCTGCTACTAAAGAAGGAGTAATAAAAACGGACTGAAATACACACATCAAAAATGTCTAGGGATCAAGCATTTTTATGCGGATTTCTTGAGATTGAGATGTGGCTTTGTAATAAATTTATGATTTTATAAATTTATATGGATCCTTTTTGGTGCATTTCATAATTTGAATCAGGAACTGTCAATCAAATTCGAGTAAAAGATGAAAATCAGCTGTCAATATTTTCCCTATAAAAACATACAACGCATTGAAGACATTATTAGAGCACTAATAATGTCTTCAATACGCTGTTTCCCTACTACTGATTAAAACCAACGTTATTATGGAGCGGCGACGTCATTTAAGCAGGGAAGAAATGCTCAGAGCCGTGGGAATGATAGAAGCTGGTTCCCGGCAACGTACTGTGGCTTTAGCTCTGAATACAAGTCAGAGTGTTATCAGTCGACTTTGGACACGTTACCGAAGCACTGGTACCGTGGCTGAGCGCCATGGAGGACGGTATCGCTGCACCACACGGAGACAAGACCGATACATTCAAATCTTAACTCGAAGAGCTCCAACAATAACCGCCATGATGTTAGCCGTGAGGCTTAATCACTCTTCAGGGAACTTAATTAGCGACCAAACAGTCAGAAACCGCTTGCATGAAGCGAACCTTCATTCCCGAAGACCGCTACGGGTACCACCTATAGCAATGCACAATCGTAGGATTCGATATCAATGGGCTCTTGAACACAGAAATTGGGCAGAAGAACAATGGCGTTTCGTGTGCTTTTCTGATGAGTCTCGTTTTGGTATGAGACCGGATACAAGACGTATACGACACTGGAGAACCCCTGGACGCCAACAGCGATTAAAATCCTGCCAGGAAGTCCATCCTTATAGTGGTGGAACCATCATGGTATGGGCGGGTATTTGGATCGGCGGAAGAACTGAGTTGATTTGGATCAGAGGCAACCTCAACGCTCAAATTTATGCTGAGACGATTGTATCAGACGTCATCGTTCCTCTACAAGTGCAAATCGGTCCCTTATTTCAGTTAATGCATGATAATGCACGACCGCACAACGCAAGAGTTGTAAGACAGACTCTCGCCGCAGCTAACATCAATGTCCTGCCCTGGCCTGCTCAGTCGCCAGACTTGAACCCGATTGAGCATGCATGGGATATGCTACAGAGAAGAGCTCTGACGAATATGGAGGGTATCCAGTCGCAAGAAGACCTTTTTTTGTTGTTGCAACGAACATGGGCGGCCATTCCACAGCGTGATTTGGATGAACTCATTTTGAGTATGCCAAACCGATGTTCTTGTGTTGTTAGTGTTCGCGGTAGAAACACGGATTATTAATTGTTTAAGTTACCTAATAAAATTTTAAAGAAAACTGTTATTTCAGTCCTTTTTTCGAACTTTAATGTTAGTGGTTCAAATGTCAAAAATCCCTTTATTAGGAAAATGGCAAATTTCTTTATTAATGCAAAGGTGACTTGGTTTATCGTTACTGTGACAAACGAAAACACTTTATTTGATGAATCCTTAAAGAAAATTTTAATTAATATCAATCAGGAGAAAAGTTATTGCAAAAATATATGTTGATCCCTAGACACTTTTGATGTGTGTATATATAAGGACATAGTTTGAGAGTAAAGCTTTTGGAGTGGTATTTATATAGGTGTAGTTTAGCACATGATATCATGCAGAAAGCTGTTTCAAGCCTTAATGAAGGTCCTCATCGCATTTGAAGAGACCGTCTTGAAAATTTACACACGAGTAAAACCATAGAGCATCCGTAAAGATTTACATGTATCCAAACATTTAAGATAATACCATCTTTTGAACGAGGTTTATCTATAATTTTATATTATCTTTTGTTCTTGAGTGCACCTATCTCGTTGATTCTCTGCGTCACCCAATTGATGAAGTATTAGAGAATACCTTATACATTAAATAAATATCATCAATGCATTATTAAAAAAAAATACCTAAAACAAAAACCGACTTCAAGGTTTTTCTCGATTTATCTCGGATGCCATCATCAGATCTTAATGTCCTTATAATGGTACCACCGTTGGGACATCTCCTTTTTAAATAAACGACGAAGTTATCCGCGAACAAACATAAAAAAAAACATATATACGGTCGAATTGAGAAACCTCCTCCTTTTTTGAAGTCGGTTAATAAATAGATAGTATTTATTGATATGCTTGCATTTCATTTTTAGTTTAGCTTCATAGAAGCTATTTCTAAGGTTGGCTTGTTTCAAAAGTAGATCTCTTTGTCTGTACTAAGTTTTGCTAATGTATATATATTTATGGCAATGCCAAAGTCAGAAATCAACAACACCAGTATATTAAAGGAGTCGCTTAAAACACCGATGAATAAAAATATAATTGTGTTCTAAAAATAAATAACAATATGATCGGTCTAACAAAGTTATTTTATGGAGCTTGTTATGTTCTTTTATTTGACTATACTGGTTGAAATCTCAAACAGAAGAGAATTCCTTCAACAATAAATTTAAGTGTTCCATAAACTAATATAAATATATTTAAAAAAACTTGCTTAGAAAAGTCGGTTACGAATAAACAAACATATACATAGGTGAAAAGTGTGTCAATGAAAAAGCAGTTTCTCAAATAGGAAACTGGTTAACAAGAAAAAGTTATTTAAAATAAATTAAAAAGCTTTTTATTAAAAACAAGCTTTTACTGGAATGCCTCGAGACGAATCAAACGAGTCCAAACTCGACGATGTGGCGACGTTTCTTTACAGAGTTCCTATGGCCACCTTCCAACTCCAGCATCAGATCAGCTACATGTCATTGTAATATTGTATTGTCACGCTGTAGCAAAATCAGTTGAAGATATCTGCTTCAAAATTGAGTTGCAAGATTCCACCCGAACATACAAGCATACATACATACATTGCAAGTTAATAAAAAGCTTGTAAAAACCTGACTGCGTCAATATCTGTCATCTTTATTAAATTCTGTTTTTTTTTAATAAAACATATAAGTTATATATTATATTCGCAATCACCGTTAAAAATTCTTTATTTTGATACCACACGATGTATTTTGAAAAAAAATATTTTTGTGAGATTACTTTTGCGCCAGAAATCCTTTTATTTTTTTATTTTTATGTACCCAGTGTCACTCTCAAGACTAAGACGAATCTATTGACACCACTCACATAAAAATACGAAAAGCAGTTTAGGCTCTAGGGCGTGCCAAAGAAATATACAAACATACACTCGAAAAACATAACCCTCCTTCTTTCGTAGTCGGGTAAAAACAGGCAAATTCTTTTTCAATATCACACATTACACTGCCTGCGAATAAATTGAGGAAATGGCAGAAAGATACTGATAAAGAAAATTATGACGATAAGCAATGATAATATTAATAACCTCATGTTATTATGTGTCACATACAGCAGTCTGATCCGAAACTAGAAGGAAATGTTGACGAGGAAATTATGTTTGTAATTACAGTAGGCGTATGAAAGTTAGGTGAATTCTATTGTTTGATAATTTATTTGAGCAATATCTTTAGATTACGCAATATAAAAATGCTTTTAGATGGAATAAATTCAATTCAATCAAAATAAATGGAATTCAAAAAAGTTCATCTATTTTATTAATTTAAAATTGAAGAACGAAGAGCACTATTTCAAATTGATTTATACCCTTAAAAGAATCTCACCCACTATCTTTAGAACAAAGGCTTCTTGAAAAATGCAAAATTTTGAATATTTCGAAGTCTATCCTCACTTTCTTTGAAATAACATATACATATATGGTTCTAAAGAATAGATCAAACGTTCAATGGATTTCTACAACTTTATATTTGAAACAACGATATTATAGAAACAATACAAATTTTAGATGGACCTTGACTACACTTATTATTTTTCCATCTAGTTTTATTATATTCTTGGCACTCTTTAATCTGTCTATCTTGTCAATTTTATTGTATTTTTTTTCTGGGCAACTTTTATAATATTTTGTTACTTAATCACTTTAATCAAACCGTGACTCACAAATAAAACCAAAAAAATTCCAAATCGTTTCGATGTTTTCGAGTCTTGCACTTAGCGCTATATCGATACCTTAATAATTGACAAGCCCGCTTATTCCATATGGGCAAATATTTCAGGAGACATTTAAAATGTTATTCTGTTATAAAAAAAATATTATGAATTATTTTATTCTTTTTAAATAATTTTTATAGTATCGAGATCTTCTGTGCGAGGGTCGTACCGCCCCGGTTGAGCCGGCCAGTTCGTGCTACCTTTTATATAGTAGATATAGTAGCCAGCTAGCTTGCTAGCTAAAAATGTTTCACCTGCACGCAAAAACGACATTGGCATATATTACAAAACGAATGGAAAATGCATGAAAACTTACTTTAGAAATTAAACTTTCAGAACAGTTTCAAGCTAATTCATAGAACGTTACGTCACGTCAAGTGTTTAAAAGGCTGCTGGACATATTTCCTATTATTAGAGGGCAGATTTTGGCTGACTATACCACATTCGATGAACGTGTTGATAAGGGATTTGTTTCAAGATTTTCTTCTCTGTGCAGTGTGTTGTCTTGCGTTGCTTGTTCCCTAAGTCGCGTCCTACGACACCTCGTAATGTATATGTCGCAGCCAACTAGTTAAATTAGCCGTTCAAATAACAGGCTAGCTCTTTACTAAACAACGCTCTTTTAATGTCGCAGCCAACTAGCTTAATTAGCCGTTCAATTAACAGCCTAGTCTCTTTACTAAACAGCGCAATTGAACTAGCGTCTTGTTGTTTCGTTTTAATAGCGTCGTTTGTTTTTGTTTTAATAGCAAGTTATTTTTGTTTTAAAAGAAAACAACAATAACATAACCTAACCGCTAGTTAAAGGGCGTTGTTTAGTAAAGAGCTAGCCTGTTATTTGAACAGCTAATTTAACTAGTTGGCTGCGACATTTAAACTACTAAAATTATTTACCTCGATCATGTTGATTCATGTAAGGTTACTTGCAAGATATAGCATTGTGCAATGAGACCGCCCTTTAAACATTAACTACGTGACATTTATTTAATGGAATAGGGGGTATAAGTGACTATAGATACCTGCACCTTGAGTCAAAAATTTTATGACTATGGACCTTATAGTACATCTTGGCATTTATGATAGTTGTCACTAGTGTAATTTTAGAACTAAAGAGGTTTTAGATTTTATTTTTAAATTTATAATATATTGCACTTCATTTGTGATAAAATTGGCATGAAAATAATGAAAACATATTTAATGCAAAATTAAGTAAATTCAAAGTTACTTCGACTGTTTTGTAACCACTTGTCACAGAGATCAAGTTATATTTTAAAGAATATAAATGCAATCTGTTTTTCATATCCTTAGGTATTGATTGAACATACGTTTGAAATTAGATCTGACATTTTTGTAAAGTTAAAAACAAACCTTGCAAATACAGACAATGCAATAATGTATAATGGTGACGCACACTATGGCGACCTATCGAGATGCTTATGCATCATTCGACCTCCGATCTCGCACTTACCATCGAAACTCGACAGCACGAATATTTCATTAAAATATGTCTCAAACCAAAGCGATAGACTTCACATAACTATGAAACCATAAAGCTTTCTGTGTCTTGGTGTGATTAAATAATAAACATTCAAACTTTTACATTATCTTTACAAGAAATATACCTACTAACCGTTTCAAAAGAACAATTGAATTGTCAAAAATGCAGCTCTCCCACAAGTAAGCGATTTCGGCTTTAACCCCTTTTGGTAATGTCCTTTTAAGTTAGGATACAAATTCATTGTGAATTAAAGAGAATGATAATAGTGTACTAGAAAAATGCATTAAAAAAGGGTTGTCTGTTAAGTCTGTTTACGGATGATATTTTAACGTGACAACGTCATAACGAAACATTGTTGAAATGATGAGATGGGCAAGCGCCGCATCTATCTCTCATCGCTACGTTACGCTACGGTGCAACATACAAAGACATACGGTGCAAAGTTGCGGCGCAAGCGCGCCGCTTCTATCTCTCGCTTGCACTTTAAGCCTTAAATAGAACGCCTAAGAGCGAGGTAACGCCGCATAGCGAGGTAATGCCGCATAGCGAGGTAACGACGCATGAGTCATGTTTTTTTCGTGTGTGCAGCCGGCTCCATCGAATTATAAGAAGTTGTCATGTCAAAAAATATAGGCTACTAGTACCATTGTACTAGTAGCCGGGTAGGTATATCATCTATCATTAGGTATATTATTAACTAGCTTTTACACGCAGCTTCGCTCACGCAGACTTTCATCCCCTGATTTACCCCCTTAGGGGTGGAATTTTGAAAATTACTTTCTTAGTGCTCACTTACGTTATATGAAGAACCTACATGCAAAATTTCAGGATTCTAGCTTCAGCGGTTTGGGCTGTGCGTTGATCTCTGGGTATGTCAGTCAGTCAGTCAGTCTGTCAGTCAGTCACCTTACTCTTTTATATATATATATATATAGATAATGTTTATGGATTTTCAATAGTACCTTCGTAGACGTGCGGTTTTTGGTCGGTTGAAGACCAACATAACCCCACATAAGTGGTGGCCCGGGGATTTCGACACAGACAAAAAAGTGTAATCTCTATATATGTAATTTTCATTCAAGATCCAGGAAAATAACCACAAAGAATAATATCTTACTTAAACAATCCTACATTATTATTTTTACTTGACAAATAATAGCGAAAAAAGTACTAGTCACGACGCCAATTGCGGTACGATGAAAAGAAAATCCGAATGAATCCATATAAATGGCGTCAGTATTAATCGTTATGAATGTTCGTAATATATTTGTATTTCGATATTATCCCCGTGAGATATTAATTTCAATACATCAATATAAGTTTTCTCGAATGAAGAAAGAAACACTAAAATAATGATTATTTATGAGTTTCCTGGCATCAATCTCGAATATTTACTTGTTGTATTGAACTATGAAATTAAAGACGCACGTAAACCATTTTTATAAGTACGACTGTTTAAAGGTGTAGAGGTAAGCCAGAGAAACACATTTACAAAAACGTGAACATCGGTTACGTAGTTTCGGAGTTCATAGTGAGATATAGAATTTCGCGAAAATTAGTACTATATTATTACTTTTATTTGTTACTAGCTGACCCGGCGAACTTCGTACCGCCATATTTACATATCTGTCTCGTCTTCCCACAGGCAGTGTACAGTCGCGGACAAAAAAAAAACACTTTGCCCGTTAACTTTTATTCTTTTTCTTTCTAGCAAAAAAAGAATGAATGAAATCGGACTATGTGTTATTGAATTACAACTAAGTACATATTTTGACTTTCATCCCCTCTCTCCAGGCAATCGTGCTGAATTTCGGGATAAAAAGTATCCTATGTCCTACCTCGTAGTATGAACTCAAATCATGCCAAGTTTCATTTGAATCCGTTCAGTAGTTTCGGCGTGATGCGCGGCCAAGATACTGACAGACAGACAGACAGACAGACGGACAGACAGACAAAAAAAAAAATACAGTATCGATTATAGAGAGCCCTTCAAAAATGTTTTTCAAAATATCTTTAATGTACAGAATTAGACCTGCTACATTTTTATTATAAGTATAGATTGAACTACGGAGGCCTCTCTGATAACTAAAACGTCAGTAAACTTTTATAATTGTTACTTTCAAGTGTTACATTGGTCATTTTGACTTAACTATAAAATTAGCGCCTGTTCCTGTTAAGTGAACATTTTTTTTAAATAACCAACTCAAATGCTTAAACATTAATTGTAGGGCTGGAAAGTTACGACTGTTTTTAATTAAATACCACTTGTAGCGTTTCTCGATTTATTATACAACGGGACCTTTCTGGTTTATGCTTGATATTACTAACAAAAAATATTTTTTAACCGGTTTATTGTTGATAATATTATGAACTCGACCTAATATATTCTACGTAGTATACAGAACGTTAATTACAAAGCCAATTATAATTTACTTATCTAAATAATAAACTTTATTTACATTTGTTATCTACACGCTATGAAATACTACTGTTGGTTGACAGAGTTTTTGTTTTTCATTTTGACATTCTTAAATTAAAAGTAAAAAAAACGAAAGTAGGTACTTCTTAATTTAAATTACCTTTCAAAACTGCAAACTCAACTTCACATTAACAATTACACTTGAAAAACCATTTGCAAATCCTTTTTAAAACGTACACAAACTTCACTCACAAAAAAAAATTCAAATTTCGAATTATGACATAAAAAGTTTTCCGATATTATTCTCTCCCGCTATTAAAGAACTCGGTGCAGCGACACGCGCGCTATGCTCGGCTCTCGCTTACCGCCACTGAACGTGAACGGTTTCCTCACGCATGCGCACTACGGGACGGACAGAAGCGCCAAATACTTATTTTATATTTAGTATTTCTTTTTACCTGTGCTTTTAATTACCATTGCATTGTATTTGTTTCTTGAAACTGTTTCTTTTAAGTTTTATATAGTCAGTGGAGGTGACTAGAGAGGTGGACATTCTTACCATTTGTATTATTCTTGATCATATGATTAGTTTTATTTACTTTCGGTGAAAATAGCTCTTCAATGAACCGTACTTTGAATATTATTTGAAAAGTAAGCTAATAGCATAAAGCATTATTGTACCAATTCTAAATGTATAAACATTTTTGATTTTTGAGGTTTTTCTATTGTAATGCTGTCCACTGAATGTAACAAAATAGTATCTATTTATTAAATAACGTTGGCTTGTGTTGTAAGTTAAACTGAACAGTTCGATTGACGATTTTTACTATTTAAAGCATCTACGAATCACAAGTATGTCAGAATATTTGTTTAAATTGCAGTTCTATTTACTTCATCTATACTTCTATACTAATATTATAAATGCGAAAGTTTGTAAGTATGGATGGATGGATGGATGTTTGTTACTCTTTCACGCAAAAACTACTGAACGGATTTGGATGAAACTTTACAGTAATATAGCTTATACATCAGCATAACATATAGGCACATAAATAGGTATGCCCTTTGAGACCAGCCCCCGTAGCCAAGTTGCAAGCGTTCTTCTATCTGCAATCGTTAACACCTAAATTCTCGTGTGTCATACGCTAATACTTTGTCTAAGACTACTTTGTGTAAGATTAGCCAATGACTCACGAGAATTTAGGCGTTAACGATTGCAGATAGAAGAACGCTTGCAACTTAGCTAGGGGGGCTGGTCTCGAAGGTCGAATAGCATGTAGCGGTAGCGGCGAGGCTCCGCTTCCGCTGATTTGAAGTCCGTGGTCTAACAAATGTAGAATTTAATTAAAGTGTTAGTGTACTTACACAAATACTGTATAAATGCTACCTTAGTTATGTAATCAGTTTTAAAATATAACATTGTGTTGATGAGTGATAAAGTTCTGTCTTCTGTCATTTTTTTATTCAAACCTCTGATAATAAAAGCAGTTTAGTGATGTTATCTTAAATTTAATCTTGTAAAAATACTGTTTGCTATATATTTACAAAAAAACAAACAACAGCAATGTTATCAGTCAAATATTATCATTATATTACACAGACAGATATTTTTTTCTGTGCAATTAAAATAATTATATGTGACGTTACTGTACACTACCATTGTACAAACAATCAAATAAACACCGTTGGATTATACATTGTGCAACCATTAGCACCGATATTGTTTTTTATCAAACATTGAATGCCTGGCTGTGCGTGGCGCAGTGGTAGCGTATGCGACTGATGTGCTTGAGGTTTCGGGTTTGATCCCGGGTCGGGCCAAATGACTGTATGATCTGAAAATAATTATTTCGGAGTTTGGGTGTTTTCTATGTATGTATTACATAAAAACATATATCAGTTGTCTAGTACCCAAAATACAAGCTCTGCTTAGTTTGGGACTAGATGGCGTTGTCTGTTAGATGTCTTAAATATTTATTTAGATGCCTTAAAGACTTAAATATTGAAACTCTGGACTTAATTTCCAATATCTTTTTTTTCTAGAATAAAGTTAACTTTTAATTGGATTTACTTAATATACTTCAAAATTAAATTAAATTAAATACTAAACGGTTCAAAAATGTAATTCATTACTTATTGAATAATCTTAAAATTATATTTTCAACGAACATTATCAGAATCTCAAGTAAATATAAACCCAAATGCATTGATAACGAGACTATTATTATATTAGTCTGAGTGCAAACTGATTGAAGTACTTGAAGTTTGCCGCCAAATTTCCGACAGTTTCAAATTTAGAAGTAATCAATTCAAATTAGTGTCAGTTCAGTTGATCAGCTCCTAAAATTAACCCACGCGTGGGATCAGGTGTACTTATGATATACTAATTGATATTATTAAATTAATACACTTAACAACACTGATAGTAATATACCATGGTCCTGCTAAAACAGTTCAATGTTCTGATAGTTATGAACTATCAAGGAAGTGGGCTACTCTGATTCCAGCGCCTCTATCTGTGGACAGTATTTCCATAGGTTTTACGGCTTAGTTTCAATAAAAAAAGAAAACTCTAAAAGTTTCATCTCTACTTATAAACAAAATTGAAGTATTTGTTTGTAATTTCAAAATTTTCACTCAATGCAAATGAAAGTATTTACATTAACATTTTTTTCGTCTAATTATTTTTTGTTTGATTGCTCCGGCTAATTCCGTTAACGGCTGGCCGATTTTGGCAGACATTCACTGACAGATAGCTGATGATAGTAATAATAACTAAGGCGGATATTTTTATTGAAGACTAGCTGCACCCCGCGGTGTTACACGCGGGTAACGCAAATTTTTAAATAAAGTAAAACGATGATGTTTCATCTATCACCAATATAATGCCCCTTCATTTTATTCTGTCCGAGATTAATTCAGATGTGACCACAGATGTTTTAAAATAAATAATTAGACTTTTGTTAAATAAACTCCTTACTAAATCATCGTTGGCCATTTAAAATTCCGTTTTTACACAGTGTTATTTAAATAAGACCTCAGTTTTAATCCCAAGCAATTGGTTGCAATTTTTATTCGTTAGTATTGCTGTCACAATTTAATTTGAGGGAAATGTTAACATAACACCTAAGCGGCTTTTGGGTTTTCATGATAATCACATAAGATTAATTCGCGATGTTTTTTTTTGTTCGTGGCATCCGGCGTATAAGCTTTATTAATGTATTAATTTTGAGTATCTGTTTCTGTTATAAGTGCGTCAATTATTCGAGTGTCAACCATTCATTTTCAACCGACTTCAAAAAAGGAGGAGGTTCTCAATTCGACAGTTTTATTTTTATTTTTTATGTTTGTTACCTTATAACTTTGGACTGGGTGAATCGATTTTGATGATTCTTTTTTTATTTGAAAGCTGGTGCTTCCCGAATGGTCCCATTTAAATTTGGCCCAGTTCTGACATGTCATCCATGAGAAAACCATATAAGTCTTCAATTTGCATTATGTATGTAGGTACGCGACAAATTAACGAATAACTCAATATTCCCGTATGGTCCCATTTAAATTTGGTCCAGATTGAAGTCGGTTTTTTTTTGTTAAAATTTGTGATTATGTTGTAAAAGGTAAAGGCCAAGTGTATTTTTTATATTTCATGAAATTAATATCTCTTATTTAAAAGGAGTACTCCTGATTCCGCTCGTTTCTACTTCGGCTATAAAATTATTTACTCTAATGATGTTTTAGTAATAACTGCTGTTTCATATTACAACACTAATAAATCAATTATTGTAGGTACATGTAATAATTTACATTAATGAAAGAGACAGAAGCCGCCCACCAATGGCCTAGTGGTCAAATATTGAAAGACACCTCAAGAAAGCCCAGTTTATAGAACCAAAAACCCAAGACAGAAGGACTTAGCACAGACAATTGAGAAGACCCGCCACGTAACGGGACCATAAGAAGACATGTAATAATTTATCTTAATTTATGTACAAATATAACTAAACATTAATGATGTACTCATTTTATCAATACTTTCTTTACATGTAAGTAAGCAATATAAGTTATGCTTGAAGAAACGCTTTTACTTAAAATTTTGTAAGCAACATGTAAATATTAATATTTTATTTCTTAATTAGAAAATAAATTATTATGTCTGTAGATAGAACGATAACATGGGTTGAGTGTAAAATAATAAAAACGTGTATTTTATGAGTCGCCCTAACTTGTTCTCTGAAATTACAGATGTTTATCTCACGGGATCCTGATTGTACCCTGATGAAGTAAAGGGTACGACATTACAGACTAATAAACGCCAAATGCGGGTCAATTTATAAAATTTAGATGATTAGTTTCGCCGAGAAATAGGTCACATTTCACGTAATTAACAGAAACAAAAATTGTTTTGAATTCTCTCCATGTGGTAACGAATAGGAAGAAAGAAGGAGGACCCTAAAGAAGCCAACTAAACTACACTGATTAGTACAACTACAAACTAAAGGGATAGCTGCACTGCAGAGAGAAGGAAAACTTGAAACAAACCCTATATTTTTTTATGGAATAGCGGGCAAGCGAGCAGACTTATCGCCTGTTGGTAAGCCATTACCGCCGCACATGGACACTCACAACACCAGAGGCGTCACAAGTGCGTTGCCGGCCTTAGGGGATTGGGAGGGGGATGGGAGGAGTGGTTGGGGTCTTGGCCTCCGGTCTCCTCACTCACTCGGTGAAACACAGCGCAGGCGCTGTTTCACACCGGTTTTCTGTGAGGCATGGTATTGCTCCGGTCGAGCCGGCCCATGCATGCCGAAGCGTGGTTCTCCCACGGTTTATATCCACGCATCTGGAAAGCATAGTATAGTATACCAAAGCCTTATTTCTAAAGATAGGCCTACTATCAGCAGTGCACTGTTAAAGACTGTTGACAAATTTTTTCTAATGATTTTTGTTCATTCATTGCAAATTGAGACTGCTTAGTCATCTTTAACTATCAATAGTTCAATCATAAGACATATTTGATAAATCAATTTAACGCTTATTTAGGTTTAATCCTATTAAATTTATAATTTCATTTTGATAATTCATGAATTTGAAGAGATTCAAATGCAACAGGTTGTTGATTCCAACTCGTTTACAATTTATGTTGTAGTCAGAGTTGATATTAAATGAATGAAAATTGAGTTTTTTTATTGAAAGCTCGCGCGTGACTAAATAATATTTTTTGAAATATCAGTTTATGTCAATAATCTTTTTTTTTTTTAAAGACAACTCCCGCACTAGGAATAAGCCCTGTGTCGCGGGGGACTTTACAAACATACATGTAATGGACACAAAGAACACCCAGACTCAGAACAACATTGCCCTACGTGGGATTTGAACCCACGACACACAATTTAAAAAAACTTAATCAGACTATCTACTTAATCACTAGTCATTAGTTTCTGGAGTTCTCCAAAAACTTAATGCAAAAAAGCGATACCAATTAATTAGTTGTTAGGATATATATGAGATACATAGTTACTTTTACTGTCGTTATTTGAATATAATAAACGTCCAATGGCATCAGATTTTGAAACTTATGGACTATTTAATAATTCAAATTGTGTTTGTTTGTTTCTCATGCTTTCACTCCTTAACTATAACGTGCACAGAACATAGACACAGAAAAGAATATAAGGGTACTTGTAGTCCAAAAAACATTCACAAAATTTATTAGAACAAATCAGAGATAGTTTAGCAGCTTGATGAAACATTAACGCATTTCCAACCACAAATAAAGGCAAATAATCGTATAACTATTTACTATAAAATAAACACTAACACTACATTAAGATCAAATACACTACATAGAATCAATTTCGAATCCACGTGTCGATGTTGCCGCTTTCTCTGATCCGTTTACAAGAGCAAATAGGGAGTGATTACGACAACCACTGAATTCATCGTTTAATCTCCCCGTGAGTCGAGTGTTTACGTCAATCAGGTAAGTTATTTTAAATTGTCGATTTAGCGCCAACAAGTTCACAGAGCTAAATTTTGATTTATATTAATTTAGTGATTTTAATTTAGTTTTGTGGTAGTGTTTTTCTTCTTCAATATCATCAACAGCTTTAAGACGACTTGCAATAGTCTTTGTTTCAAGTTTTCCCTTCTTTTTACTATGATATTGTCCTATATAGTATGTAGGTCTAAGAAAACAAGGTCTCGCATTCCGAGAGCTCCCCGAGGTGACGTCACTATCCAGTTACCACGTGATAGCAACATGACACGAAATTAACCAATCAGAACCAGCGAATAGCAACATAATCGTATAACATACCGTGGGAGAGCCACGCTCCGTCATGAATGGGCCGGCTCGACCGGAGTGATACCACGGCCTCACAGAAAACCGGTGTGAAATAGTGCTTGCGCTGTGTTTCACCGAGTGAGGATACCGGAGGCCCATACCCCAACCACCCTCCCCTATTTCTCCCCTCCCTACCCCTCAAAGGCCGGCAACGCAATTGTGACGTCTCTGGTGTTGCAGGTGTCATTAGGCGGCGGTAATTGCTTACCAACAGGCGATACGTCTGCTCGTTTGCCCGCCTACACCAAAAAAAAAAAAAAGAAAACATAACAGGAAACAAACCAACCAGAACCAGCGACAGCGATAATGTCGTCATGTCGTTCGACGGAATGCCATACCTGGCGTACTATATTGTTATACCATGGTATGTAGTTAGTACTCGTAGTCTCTACTTACAACACCTACGGGTGACACTCCGTATTTTTAACCCATTACCATACGGAGAAAGTGAAAAGTTTTATTTATTGAGTGTTTTTATACTATATTTTGTGTATGTTATTATCATGTTATTATATTTTATTCTTGTTATATCAAGCTTTGCCAGCTAACTAAAGTTACACCTGAAATTGTTCGGAAAGTTAAACCTGTAATAATAACGAAACAAGGGAATTGCCTAAGATATTTTGCAATTTGTATCATCACAATCAACTCGATTGCTTCAATACCTTGTAGAGTGTAATTAGCGAAAGTAACAAACACAGTCAGTATCAAGAACTAAGATAATTTTATTAAGTGCTTCTAAGCTTCCCTTTAAGGCTGAATAATATTTATTTTAAACCAGGCTCCTATTATAAGAGCCTTCGATTTTTTGTCGCTAATGTAGTTGGATAGAGAATTGTAAAAAATATCATTACTAGTCTGTTATATATATATATATATATACTCCGTTTCAAACGATTTATCGGCAAAGTGGGTCATGATTCAAGTTTGTCAATAGTATTTAAGTAATCTTCCTTTAGGATAAAATAAGTAATTTATAAGTTTTATATTTATTTAATTGTCTACCTATCTATAGGAACCAGCAGTCTAAGACTCTATATATTCAGGTAAATATTATTCGGATTCCGAATTTTATTAAAGTCATGTGATTCCTAAGAAAATTCTACCTGATTACAAGACAACTAAGACTAATCTTAGTCAGTTGACTAAGATTAAGCAACTAAGATAAATATATTTCAGGCCATTTACTCAAAAATTAAGTGAATAGAGGAACGTTAAATGCCTCTCTTTCAAATATCAAAATCAATCCAAAGGTTGTTATTTATTAACTGGGTAGCAAATTTTGAATATATCATTTTAATGGATTTTTAAACTATGTTATCTTTACATACTCTGCAAATATTTGTTCTGGAGTTTGGGTGTTTTCTATCTATGATATTTATGTAATAGGTCTTTACCTATAAAATTGCCGTTTTGTATGCAATAAGTGAAATTACTTATTTTTTCAAACTTTTTTATTTCTGTTAAACGAAGTAATCACCCATGCAATCGACGCATCTTTGCCAACGCATTGGCAGTTTATTGAGGCCCTTCTTGTAAAAATCAGCTGGACGGGAGGCAACAAACTCTTCGAAGGCATTTTGTACTGCCTCTCGGGAATTGCAAGAAGGGCCTCAATAAACTGCCAATGCGTTGGGAAAGATGCGTCGATTGCATGGGTGATTACTTCGAATATCAGAAATAAAAAAGTTTAAAAAAATAAATACTTTCACTTGCATACAAAACGGCAATTTTATAGGTAAGGACCTATTATTTAAAAGAAAAGTATATAATTTATATCAGTTGTCTAGTACCCATACATACATATGGACTAGATGGCGTTGTGTATTTAAATTTCCGAAGTATTATTATTTAACTAGTTGTTGCCCGCGGCTCCGCCCGCGTATATGTCGGTTATCGCGGCAAGTAGTAGCCTGTGTGTTATTCTGATGTATAATTATATTACTGTAAAGTTTCATCCAAATCCGTTCAGTAGTTTTTGCGTGAAGAAGTAACAAACATACACACAAACTTTCGCTTGTATATATTAGTGTGATTACTATGGTATAAAATCTAGTTGCTTTCGCTGTTTATTCGCTTAGATTTTTTAAACTATTCAACAGATTTTAATGCAGTTTTCTGCAGTAGATGCATAATATAGAAGAAGTAAAGAAGAGGCAATCCGATTACTATATTTTTATTGAATCTTATTAGTAGACATAATGTCTATCGTAAAACAATATAATATGTCTACTAACTGTGTTATTCCCGCCTTGAAATAAATCCGCATTGTGATGAAACGAGTCGAAGGAGTTCGTATAATGATGAGTGGTATATACAATCAATATTTTCTTCTCCCCGATATTTTTAGCCTTCTAAGTATTAGAACTGAAATTTTCATAGTGTATTTGCCTTCTTTTTTGTATAAGTAGGATATTGTTTTTTATTTTCTTTATGCAGTATAAAATAAAGTCACTTTCGCTGTTTTTTTTTTTCTATTTTGGTCCCATTTAATTGTTGTTGATATTATCAAAAGTTTTGATTACACCAAGTGACAAAATAATAATCAATCAATCAATATCAATATAATTATATATAAAAATCAATGCCACTTTTCGTTGTAATTTTATAACTCAAGAACGGGCTCACCTATCCGAACCAAATGTTTAGGCTTTGTTTGGACTATTTAGTAGATGGTTTATGTGAAGTTTGCACAAACTCGGTCGAGCGGTTCTTCATTTATCACATTTCCAACGAAGTGGGCACGGATCAGCTAGTTTCACATAAATATCTATACAAATTAATTAAATTGAAGTTTCAAATTAACAGCTTTGTTTGACAGTATAGTTTAAAACTTGTTGCACTTATTGTACAAAGGCGGACTTCTCTCCCAGTTCTACGGTATGTATGTTTACCATAGTTCTACGGTACTTAAACCAACTTTTTTTCTGTCCAGACATATAGCTGAAGGAGTAACTAGGCTACTTTTTTAGACTAGCTTCGTCGCATGGCGTTACCCGCCGTTGGTGTTGTAAAGCTACAACAACAGCCGCGGTTAATACCCAGGGGCTCAGCTAGTTAAAAAAAGTACTTATTGTTGTACAAATAATTTCACCAGTATTGTGGCCTGAAAATCTAATATTGCTACTTCATTTTACCTTCCATTTGGCGTTAATTTATAACGTTTGTTGCGGGACTCGAATTTCATTACTGTATAAATTATGGTGCACAGTAAGTTTGTAGTAAAATGAAACATCAGAACTTGAAGTCATCAATGCAATTGTTTCTTTATATTATTCATTATCATTTTCTTTTACTGTAATACGGGCAAACCAGCAAGCGTATCACCTGATGGTAAGCGATTACCGCCGCCCATGGACACCTGCAACACCAGAACCATCACAAGTGCTTTGCCGGCCTTTTGGGGATGGGGGGGGAGGTATCCCGTATCCTCACTCCTTTGGTGAAACACAGCGCAAGCACTATTTCACACCGGTTATCTGTGAACATATTGTTAGCCTTAAAACCTTGTTATATGTCGTTGTTTGAGAATATTTTGAAGTCTCTGGTGATCTGCATACTATTTTCTTCTTTTAAATGCCATTTCCTTAATTTATATTCTTGTATTTTTTAAACCTAAGTCAACACGGATGTTGAAATCTGGGAGAAGGGACATAGAACCTCTTTGTTAGCAGTAAATTTAAATAATCTTTCATCGGAACACTACGAGCACTGAGAAATTTATTTTAACATCAGGTGTCAAGGGAGTGGTCTATAAATTACGCATTGATACTGCATAATCCCCAATTTAGAATGTTTTATGGAGTCACGTTTTGAATCAGGGTAAAGTGATGCAGAACAGCAGTTAAAGTTTTGATGATTATCTGGTAAAAGGGCAGTTTGAGAGTATACGAAACTGTCAGGATGGCACATTTAATAGTTTTATTGGTGATAGAAGTATGTAAGATGAAATTATAATAAATATTGTATTATTGTTAACATATTTTGAAGAGGCGCGAGTATAGAATAACTAATGTTTCAATTTTTTTTATGGAATTGGCGGCAAACGAGCAGACGTATCGCATGATGGTAAGCGATTACGGCCGCCCATGGACACCCGCAACACCAGAGGCGTCACAAGTGCGTTCCCGGTTTTTGGGGGATGGGAAGAGGGATGGGGGAGGGGTTCTAGTATGGTCCTCGGGTATCCTCACCCACTCGGTGAAACACAGCGCAAGTGCTGTTTCACATCGGTTTTCTGTGAGGCCGTGATATCATTCCGGTCGAGCCGGCCCATGCATGCCGAAGCGTGGCTCTCCCACGGTGGAATTCTAATGCTTCTACTGATATGGCTTCTTAAAAATGACATCGGGGCTGGCAGTCACACAAAGTTCTCAAGCAGAGCTATAAATATAGATATATAATAAAAATACCTGTTAGAAATCATCAAAGTAATTGTAATTTAATTTATTTGAAAGCTTAGGAGAAATTATTTGCCTACACATTGATAGGTATTAAACTAACTTTTTGTTCTTTACTATCGAATCCAGAAACATTTTCGTAAACCTGACTAACAACGTATGAACTCCCAATTATTTATTTTGTGCAATTTATTTTTCACGTAGACGTGCTATGTGTCTGCCGGGATCACTTAGGGAATCACTGTTGGATGCCAAACGCGTGGAATAAAATAAAAACACAAAATTAATACACATAAACAGATACCTTATATCTGAGAGCAACTTATGGATGTTCAATATCTATAAGTAATAAATTAAATAATTTTGTTTATAGGCCAGTGTTGGAATATAACTCTGTTGTATGGAATCCTTACTATGAAGTGTACAAGAAACGTCTTGAAAGTGTCCAAAAACCCTTTTTTATCACCTTTGCTACAGTGACTATAAGGCTTTGACATAGTCCAGCTACATCGAGAGACTCAAATACTACAATATGTGCACACTTAACAGCCGCAGGCAGTACCTTAATTCTATTTTTCTGTATAAGCTGTACAATGCTTACACAGATTGCATCGAACTAATGAGTAGCCTATCTATAAATATACCATCACGACTACCCAGGATAGGAGCCTACAATCTTTTTTCTGTTCGCTCAGCAAAATCGAACCTGGGTCATTACGCCGCTGTGCCTAGGCTCTGCAGGCAATACAATATGTTGTCTAGAACTAAAAGCTTAGACCTCAGTGCTTCACTTTTAAAATATAAGTGTTCTTTGAAAAGTATTTTGCTTATGTCTTAATAATGTTGTTTATCAATGGGTTAACTATGTTGAACTGTGTTTGTGATTTTGATTTACATATATAATTTCTTTTTTCACTATTTAATATAACTTGTTACTTGTCTATGACACACAATACACCACATCACTAGCACGCCGTCTCCAGCCAATGGGAGGCCTCCACGCTGACCAATGGGGACAACGCGCGCCATGTTCGCCGGCCGCTTCGCATCGAACTGACTGTTCCAGAGAACGCGGCACGCGACACACGCGACCTTGTTGTCACAATATTCGTCCATTGTTGTAATTAGCATTAATAAGCACTTAAAAGCCAGTTTCACCTATCTCATAATATAGTCCACTGAAGTAAAATAACATCTTTTATTTGGCCTTAACATGGTCATTCGAGCCATTACTGGTATAGTGCAGTGCGATTAACAATGAATATCGTCAAGTGAAGAAGAAAATACGCGTGGCCCGCCGCCATTACAGAACACAGAACTCAGACAGCGGTATGCAGCCACGTGAAGCGTGATCACAGCGGAACAACCTGTTCATCCATATCAAAACAGCGTGCAATGGGACCATCACAGCAATGGCATTCTCAACGCGGCTTCAGGAACAGTCAGATAAACAGACCAATTAATTTTTCATAATCTCATTAATTTTTTAATTGCATCAGCAATTTTAATCAGACTTTTTCAGACATTTCAAATGCCTTTTGCAATGTAAATCAGATAAGCATCATACACAGACCCCCACCCGTCAAACTTTTCAACATTTCAATTATTTAATATATACTAATGCAGCCAATTTTTCACAGCATCGCAATTGCTTGCCACACGGCTAAGCCGTGGTGTGCCTGTGCTACGTGAATAGCCATCAGCAGCTGTCTATGGTGTTTTCTCGCCACGTGGTCACTTGAGTTGGTTGCTCACCACGTGCATGCGCTTTTCCCTGCCATATGGAGGCTCTGCTCAGCAATATTTTGCTCACCCCAGCTTCTGCCATCTTTTACACTGCACGCTAATTTAAGTATTTCACAATTCTTTGCACGAACACTGCGATAACATTTGCCTGCTTGCAATATTTATTTTAAATTTTGTTTGCATGCTGTGGTCTCCAGTAATTGAGGGAGTACACCGAGAAATTAATGTAAAATTTATCTTAAGTTATAGTTGTGTATAGCCTTTCTTGGAGACTCTTAATCTGTATAAATAAAATTAAATACCAAATACCTAATTAAATTTAATTCGTGTGGTGACGGATTAAGAATTTTTGTGAATACGTCACTCCGTATTTCCACACTCACACATCTTGACACTCATGGAATGAGAAGGGGTTGTGACACTTAACGACCCCTTCTCATTCCATGAGTGTCGTCAGAAGCTACTAAAGGACAAACTATGCAGAACAATATCATTGCAAGGAAAAGGAAAACTCAAAATAATTTATTTATTTATTACAATGTCACCTTCACTATCATTACAGGTTGCCCTAATGCGATAGAGAGGCTAACTTACATTTCTAATATTATGTCTATTTCTTTACAAATAAATAAAGAAACATATATACAGTAACGAAATATAAACTCAAAAAAAATAACAATCCATCTTAAAATTAAAAATATAACACAAAGTATTGCAACTTTTATGTCTTGTAACAAATTAAATTTACAAGACATTTTGCGAGTACACTCAATTGACACGAAAAAATATCTAAATCTTTGTGAACTTCGTTAATTAGATGGATAATTCGCGTAAGGGGTGCTTTCTCAAGTAAGTTAGTCCTGGCTACTGGCACAGCCAATAGAGGCGGGCGTCGGCGCCTCCACACGTAGCGGTCAGGCACGCACAGGTTCAGGTGGCCCCGTACCCCAGGATTATGTTCTAGACCACGTAGTAGTTTTATTACATACACAGCAAGCGTGTATTCACGTCGCACTCTAAGTTTGTAATATCCAACCATACCCAGCACAAACATAGTTGGGTACATCAATGGGAAGAACGGGTATACTCCCTACAGTTTTAAATATAAGTGTCTTGTAAACTTATTCTGAACCCGTTCTAACATGTCACAATATTTTGCTTCATGCGGAGCCCAAATGACTGCACTATGTTCCAGGTGGCTACGAACTAATGCGTCATACAAAACCTTCAGAGTTGTAATGTTGGTGAAACCATGAGACTGTCTTAGAACAAAACCGAGGCTTCTGTAGGCTTTCTTACATATATTCACTATATGTTCGCGGAACCTTAGACCCGGAGTGAAATGTACCCCTAAATCCCTCACCTGCGAAACTCGTTGCATGGGCGTGTCTTCTACTTTGTACTCGTACTGTATAGATGTTCGTGCGCGAGAAAAAGTCATCACTGAGCATTTAGACGCGTTTAAATATAGTTTATTCTCATGGCTCCAATCCACCACTCTTTTTATGTCACTCTGCAAACGTTCACAGTCTGACTCATCCCTGACTTCTAGTAACAACTTAAAGTCATCTGCATATAGTAAACAGGAGCCATGCCTCACCATCTCCGGTAACTTGTTTATCATAATAATAAATTGGAGAGGTCCTAAGTTACTACCTTGGCTTACGCCAGACCTAGTGTAATACGGTTCAGATTCATACCCATTATAGTCTACATACTGCTGTCGGTTTTCCATGTAGCTAACGAAAAACTGTAACAGGTGTGTCGTACATCCAACCTCTGCCAGTTTCCTTAATGATATATCATTATCGACGCTGTCAAATGCCTTTTTGTAGTCAAAATATGTGACATCCACCTGTAAACCTGCATCCACTGCTGGCACCACCTTCACTATAAAATTAAGTAGATTTGTGACAGTGCTACGTCCCGGCCGGGACCCGTGTTGCGCATCTGACAACTGCGCGCTTACCTGTCTTTGCATGCTATGTTGGATAGCCGATTCGAATACCTTTGCTGGTGTTGACAACACTGCTACAGGTCTGTAGCCGCTGACATCTGGACCTGCCTTTCCTTTTGGTACTGGGATCACTCGTGTAATCTTCCATCTAACTGGGAACGTCGCTTGTGTTAGACTGACATTGAAAATGTGATGTAATGGTTCTGCCAATATTCTACTACAGTCTCTGAATAGAAAAGCCGGTATACCGTCCGGGCCAGAAGAATGTTTTGGTTTAAGACTTACAAGCGCATCCTTCACATCTTGAAGACTTAAAGTCTCTAAATGCACTCATGCGCTGTTCGCTCCCACCTCCGCTGCTACTGTCCCTGCGTCAAGTTGAGGTCGTTGTGTACTGTAAACCGACTCAAAAAAAAATGCAAACTGCGTTGCACACTCATCATCTGAAAGATATTGACCATTGTGTACAATATTCTGTTTATTTGTTCTACTCCTCTTTGACCTAACGTATTGCCAGAATGATTTTGGATCTTTTGCGAATTGACCTTGAACTTTATTTAAGTGTTCCTTGTGTGCTATTTCTATTGACTTTTTATTACGGGCTCTACACTGAGAGAATTCATAATAATCATTTCTAAGCTTAGTTTTTTTAAATATTTTATGTAGGCTGGCTTTCATCTGAATATCTTTGATAATGTGTTTAGTATACCATTCGGGGTATACGTTCTGTGAAATTTTGTCTCTAAGCTTTTTACGCGGAATGTGGCGGAACACACCTGTCTAACGCATTGTCAAGCTTATCATAAAAAATATTTAATGTTTATTCAATATCATACGACTCATACATAGTGCTCCAATCTATGGAAGTGAGCATGGAATACAATAGATGATAGTCTGCTTTGTAAAAATTCCATTTAGGTCTAATTTCGCGAATCTTGTTGTTTCCGCTAATAACATCAGAGGATGATGATGGCGCAAGGGTAGGAATGAAAGTGCTTCCAACGCTTACCGCCAGAGGCGGGTGAAGCGGGTCTTCGCGCACAAGTGCTTCGTCTGCCGCTACCACCGACACCCCTCCCCTAATTCCTCTGCATAGGACTAAATCTAACACACGATCTAAAAATTGGGTACTGCGTTATTTTGAGTGAACTCGCAAAATGTCACAAAATATTCATAGTAATTACTAATATTTGCCGGACAAGAATATAAATTTAAATCTCCAATCACAATCACTTCTGTGTACTTGTCATATAATTTTTCTATTAATCTAAATAAAATCATATACTCATTTTCTGAACTACCGGGTGGAATATAAACTACACAACACAAAAATAAAAATCTGTTATTTAAATGTATCGTCGCACAAACTATCTCAAAAATGCAGGTGTCTATCGACGCGTCCTTGAGGAACACCTGTCGCATTTCGAATCGGTGTGTGGCCACGAGAAACACTCCACCCTGCTTGCGACCGTCCGCTCGATCACAACGTAATATTTTGTATCCCGGTGGGAGAATTTCCGCATCTTGAATCGATTCGTTGCACCCTGATTCAGTAACTGCGAAGAGGTCCGCGTTAGATGATACTAGGTTATTTCTGAAAATGTTTAATTTTGTTCGAAGACCTCGCACGTTTTGGTAATATTTCTATTGTTTTACTGCCCATCTTTTTTGTTTGATTTACGAAAAAATATCCACTCGTTAAATTCTGTATTTAGTGGCCATGCATCGTCTTTCATCAAGCTCTCAAATATTTGTACCGGCACTCCAATTCGAAATGAAGAATATTCCTTTTCCGCTTTGTGACTAATTTTGACTATTTTTATATCCACTTCTGGGCCACATAAACTCTTTACATGCTCAGTCATTGTTTCTATTGTTGTATCAGGATGTAATCGCCATACATGCAGATATCTCTTCCGCTCCGTAGCCTGGATAGCCATCAATTGAGTGTTCTTCCCCGTTCCTACCATTTTAGTGCGTCCACTCAGCCTCTTATTTTTCTGTACGATTGTCCAGTCTCCTATGGTATTGTTACCGTCTTGGTGTGCTGACATTGGTGAGCTATCTGTGCACAATGTATTATCCGAAGTCGGGCATGGTTTCGTGGCCCCGTTTGTGTTTTCATTTTGTAAAATAACGACTCGTTGATTTTTACTGGACATTTGTTTCGAATTTTTTTGGTGCGAAATCTTTTCGTGATTGCTTTCTATAGTGACCGAGGTAGAAGAAGAGGAGGTTTCCTGTAGTATATCTGTGGCCTCTCGGTGTTGACAGGTCAACACAGTTATCCTGTGTATACATTTTTCTTCAAGTCCGTCTATCACTTTTATCAGACGATCCAGATCAGTTTTTGTTTGGCAGAATTGGATTTGTAGGTCTTTAATTGCATTTGCCTGGCTGTCCATGCCCATCATCACAACTGACCGCAACTCCCGAAGTTCTTCTAGCAACTGAGAATCTATTTTGTCCATTACGATTTCATAATCAGGTGCAATTGTTGGTGAGAACTTAGCTTTACTGCCTCTTTGTATGTTTACATTGCTAGGCGTATGGACTAACCTATACCTGGCACGCTGGCCAGAAGGGTTTCTGGCCAGCGTGATAGATCTCCTTAGCAAGAAGGTTTAGACCTTCTAGGCCTGTACAAACATTAATCTAATTTACCGCCGCTCCTCTGAATCCTTCTCATTCTTTCCTAATTGGCCGCCTGACAACACCTCGCTGACCGCAATAAAACGTTGTGATTGGCTCGCCGTGTCTTTGTATCAAATGTGTCAATTCAAGAAGTTTTATATTAACTTCGCGTGCGTGAAAATAAAAGACTTTCCTTCTTGCCGTGTTTCGCTGGCCGGGTTCAACCTCATAGGGATTATACCAATAGATTCCATAGGCCTTAGACTCAGTGCGAGTGAGGATTTAAATATCTACAAGCAGAAGGGAAGAATCATCGCCGGCCGGCAGCGTAGCTCCGAGCGTGTGCACTGTGCGGTCTCCTATCTACCCTGTCCCTTGAGATCCAGGTGAGTTTGTTTCGTACTTATATCCCATCCATTCAACTTGAGAAAACTTAGAGGTTGCCCAGAGATTGCAGCGACCGGTCCAGGAAGTTCCCACAAGGCCTATGTCCAAAAAGCACTGCTGCTGTTGAAGATTGCTAAATAATTATAATAATTAAATGAGTAATGGTTAGTTTTGCTGTAATAACCAAATAAAGGTAAAATATTTTGTTTTTGTTGAGAGGAATCATAACATCGTATTATCGACATCTTATATTTGAAAAAAATTACCTCCTTGCATTTTATCCATGGATCAAACGGAAAATATATTTTTAAGAATGTTTGCGAAAAAAAAACGAAATAACTAAAGGACACTAAAAATCTAATCAAAATTAAGTGTAGTATAATAAAATAAATTTTATTGCGTAGCCAAAATCTCTCACGAAATAGAAATAACATAAATTTTAAAAGGAATTCCTTAAGCTCCTCTGAGGGAACGCAAAGCAATTATAAAAGATTTTAGAACCACTTATACTAGCACTGTGCTTCGACCGATTTGTTTCTTGTTTTGTGAAATATCACCTTTTTTTTATGGAATAGACCGGCAAACGAGCAGACGTATCGCCTGATGGTAAGCGATTACCGCCGCCCATGGTCACCCGCAACACCAGAGGCGTCACAAGTGCGTTACCGGCCTTTGGGGGATGGGGGGGGGGAGATAGGGGGAAGGGTTGGGGTATGGGCCTCCGGTATCCTCACTCACTCGGTGAAACACAGCGCAAGCACTATTTCTCACCGGTTTTCTGTGAGGCCGTGGTATCACTCCGGTCGAGCCGGCCCATTCATGCCAAAGCGTGGCTCTCCCACGGATAGAGCTCTCTCACCTATAGCTTTTTATATTTTGAAAGGTCAAGTGCTTAAAAGACATTTTATATAGTTATGTCTGTCTATCATATTATGTAAAGTTCATCTATATCAAGTGCTGATTTAGCCCCAGGCACAAAAAGTAGGGTGTTATAAAGACGTCGATGTATGTCTATGTGTATGTGTTTGTCTGTGGCATCGTAGCTCTCAATAGAATGGACCGATTTAGATGCATTTTTTTTTCCTTTGAAAGCCAGTTTCCTTGCTGTGGGTGGTTCTTAGCTATGATTGGTTAATATCGGTCCAGCAGTGTAAGAGCATCAGCTCTTTTCCAAAATGATGTAAGGCGTTTTTGGCGTATAATTACTCGATAAAGTGCTTGCGTAGGGAGTTTTTTTTATTTTTTATTTAGTCTTGTTCATAATTTCGTTTGGACATCTTTTTTGACATCCTTGATTATATTTCTGTTTTTACTGAATTTTAGTTACCGAAAAATCTAAATTTTACAGCAAAATATGCTCTTTGTTAATTTCACAGTTACTACATGGATATGATTAATTATTGCTATGGTAATATGAAGGTATTATTTATGACATTTGTATATTTTAGAAGCTTTATAATAGAAATAATTATCTTACTTTTGATTTTCCTATTCGACAGACTATACGAAATTTTCCATGTTTTTTTTAATGAAATAGGAGACAATAGTGTAGATGGGTCTTTGGATGATAAGGTGCCACCGCCTATATACACCTACAACTGTCAAGTTAGTTTACCTACCTCTTGATCTAAAGGAACCGCCAGAAAACAAATTGACTTAAGTATATTTAATTGTACACAGAAATAACCTACAATTAATATTTGTGTAAATTACATGCACTAACATAGTTATTTAGTTCTATTACTTATATAAACCAACACATCATCTTCCTAGCCTTTATTATTCCAAAGATTATTTTTGTAGCTGCTAGTTCAACCGGTCTCACCTTAATACGAAGTAGAAATATATCAGTTTTTCCACGGAGCGATTGGCATCGGACCTCCGCAGCCCTGAGGGTGAACTGAATCCGAAGGTTGAACTAAGGTTAAGAAATCCCTCGCAGAAGGAGGCGGCGTAGAAGGCCCAGGAGGACGACCTCCACTCGGACCCAATCCGCCGCCAGCGACATGAGGCGCGCTTACCAGCGCCTCATGCCACCCTGAGTGTGGTCGCGGATGGTCGGGACGGGTTTTCCCCTTCATCCACTGTAGTGGCCAGCTGCGAGGAGGCGACATACGCTCATGCCGTACGTCGCCTATCTTGAGAGTCTACCACCAGACGGCGCCCGCTTTAGTGCGCGCAGGCGCTGGGAGGGATCCGAATGTGTTAATGTCAGCAGTTCCCGGATCCCTGCCGTCTCCGGCGCAGAGTGGCACACCGTGTGGTTTTAGTCGGTTCGATTCCGACACACCGCCCCGCCGCAAACCCTATTCTTGCCCTAAAACGATACAATTACATATATAAAATAGAAACCGCAATTAAAATCAGAGTAAAATTATTAAAGGCGAACATAGAGATGAATTTCTAGATTACTGCATAAGTATAGCCGAAAAAGTAATAAAGCGAAACAAAAGCAATGCCTAAAAAATTATGAATAAGAATTAATATATTACTGTTAAGCATAAAATAAAATGTTCAATGAACATGCTATACCGGAACCGGTTGCGGTACACGGTGCCGTTCTCGAAGTTGTTCAAAAATATGTATACCTCGGGCAGACTTTGCAGTTAAGTAGAAACAACTTTGAGGACGAGGTGAACAGAAGAATCCAGCTGGGCTGGGCAGCGTTTGGGAAACTTCGTCGGGTCTTCTCATCGTCGATCCCACAGTGCCTTAAGACGAAAGTCTTCAATGCGTGCGTCCTACCCGTAATAACATACGGAGCCGAAACGTGGACACTTACGGCACAGCTAGTCCGTTACCACACGAATTAAATTTAATTAGGTATCTGGTATTTTATTTTATTTATACAGATTAAGGGTCTCCGACAAAGGCTATACACAACTATTGTTGCGACTGTCAGGCTACTCCCTAGCAGTCTGGGACTTCTCCCACTTGATTGACGTACGTTTAATTTAGCGCTGGTAACGTACGTCCCACGCACCCCTGAATGCGTATTTCGAAGGGACTTATTTAGAGGAAACTTGAATACTAATCTTGATACTAATCTTGATGCTAATCTTGATGCTAATCTTGATACTAATCTTGATACCAATCTTGATACTAATCTTGATACTAATCTTGATATTAATCTTGATACTAAGGGATAAAGGATAAAATAAAAAGAATGTTTTTTCTTTTATTGCTTCAGGGTTCGGCTTCTATCTAGGTGTTGTTGCCTCTTCGGTGGCTACGCTGCGACTGACTCGAACCGTCAAACGGCTCGCTTTATAAGGCGGCCGGTCCGCCCTTATAGGCGACCACGTAAAATTGATCGCTTTTTTTAAAAAACCCTTATAAAAACTATTACAATATATACATCAAATTACTCGTTATGACTTATTCTATATAATGGTATAACAATTTTTATAATTACTACAATTCAAATTGTGTTTTTAGAGCGAAAACAACAAAAATTCTTAAGACAGTTTTGCTATTCCTATTAATAGTTCTTAAATATAGTATCAAATAGTTTCTTATTATGATATTACGAGTTTTTTTTATGTTATTTCTATCCATTTAGATTAGTTTTAATTAGTATTTATCACATAAAATTTACTAACAAAGAATTACGTAATTACGAAACCGTACACAATAGGACTTAATTGTTATCACTCTTACTAGATTTACTAGCAATTCTTTTTCTGAAATAACTTAAGTAATAAGTAAAAGAAATATTACGTTCTTATTAAAATCTTATAGAAATATTAAAATGTTACCTAAACAACTAATCACTCTATACTAAGGACATGTTTAGTACCAAATATAAGTCAAAATATGTATATAAGAACTAAGTATTACTATATGATTCAGTCTTAAAATTTCTACCTTATTTACATTAAACGCTGAATGCTCGTTAGAGCTGTCGCTACTTGCGCTACGTTGCCTGAGTGGGGTCTTCGTCGCCGACAACTATTCCATAAGATAAAAAAACTTCGTTTAAAAAAACCGACTTCAAAAACTAAAAAGTATCAAATAACTTAATTTGTATGTGCTACCTATTCATAAGTTTGAAGTCAGTACCAAGCCAAATGTAATAGTAGGTACCACACTCGCTATATTTTGAGACGAACGTCAACGACGTCACCGACGCTTCGGTTGTTTCGTTCAACGCGAAGAGCAGCTATCCCGCTCAAGGTCACGCGCGGCGAGTGCAGTACCTACTATTACATTTTGGCTTGGCACCGACTTCAAACCTATGAATAGGTAGCACATACAAATTAAGTTATTTGATACTTTTTAGTTTTTGAAGTCAGTTTTTTTAAACGAAGTTTTTTTTTATTTTTCGCTTTTTAGTCTTTCTCAAGTCTCTCATCATCATTTCATTTAAAATTTAATGATGTCTACAGAATATGAAGGCATGCAGACAATTGCTTGTAACTTCATTGCAGGCGCTCACGTAAATTTGAGGGTTTCCTTCGATTTCCTTAGGATCCCATCATCAGATCCAGATATGGTGGCCATGGGACCACATGGGGAGCATACCCTTTCGAATACAAAAAGAATTTTCAAAATCAGTCCACAATTGACGGAGTAATCGATGTACATACATAAAAAAAAAACAATGAAATTGAGAACCTCCTCCTTTTGAAAGTCGGTTAAAACATTTACATTAATCTCTCGGTTACAATTACAGAAGACCACAGCATGCAAACATTAGTAACAAGTTATATTAAATAGTGAAAAAAGAAATTATATGTATAAATCGAAATCACAAACACAGTTCAACATAGTTAACCCATTGATAAACAACATTATTAAGACATAAGCAAAATACTTTTCAAAGAACACTTATATTTTAAAAGTGAAGCACTGAGGTCTAAGCTTTTAGTTCTAGACAACATATTGTATTGCCTGCAGAGCCTAGGCACAGCGGCGTAATGACCCAGGTTCGATTTTGCTGAGCGAACAGAAAAAAGATTGTAGGCTCCTATCCTGGGTAGTCGTGATGGTATATTTATAGATAGGCTACTCATTAGTTCGATGCAGTCTGTGTAACCATTGTACAGCTTATACAGAAAAATAGTATCAAGGTACTGCCTGCGGCTGTTAAGTGTGCACATATTGTAGTGTTTGAGTCTCTCGATGTAGCTGGACAATGTCAAAGCCTTATAGGCACTGTAGCAAAGGTGATAAAGAAAGCGTTTTTGGACACTTTTAAGACGTTTCTTGTACACTTAGCCGAGACCTCTTAATTGACAGTCGCTTACGCTAACCGCTCGACCAACGAGATATTTCAGATTATGTACCAACACACTATGAATAAATTTCCGAAATAAAGTAATAATTATATTTAAAACAAAGTTGAATAATAAATTATTTTAATTTGGCTCTACATAATTGATTTAATTAGTTGTTTCCAAAATTATAATATTAAGGAATTTTACTAAATAACAGAAGAAAAGCATACTTTCCAATTATACAGTTATAGTTTTGATGTGGCTCATTTTTAACTGACTTCAAAAAAGGTGGAGGCTCTCAATTCGATTGCTCTTTTTTTTTGTTACCTCATAACTTTCGACTCGGTAAACCGATTTTGATGATTCTTTTTTTATTTGAAAGGTGGTGCTTCCCATGTGGTCCTATTTTGATTTGGTCCAGTTCTGACATGTCATCCATGAGAAAAACATGTAAGTCTTCAATTTGCATTAAGTATGTGCGCGACAAATTGACGAATAACTCAATATCACGCTAACAGATTTCGATGATTCTTTTTTTATTTGAAAACTGGTGCTTCCCGTGTGGTCCCGTTTAAATTTGGTTCAGATTGAAGTCGGATTTTTTAAGTTAACATTTGTGATTATATTAGTTAATTTGTAGATCAAAACGAAGCATGTTTCAGACATCGAGTCTGCACGACGCCCTAACTAAGAAATTTGCATTTAATCAGTGGATGGTTCCATCTCCAGTTGTAAATGAATCCATTACGACGAAAGTCGAAGTTATTTGTGCTATTTGTAGAGCTTTCGCGTCTGATATTGATCGCTCTAGTTAGTTAGTTTTAATTTGTATGCATAAATAAACTCGAACGTATGTTTGTAGCTGAGAATTTGTTGTCTAGACATTCTCTGTTGCTTGCGAGCTTTACTTAAGTCCAAATTACCGATAACGAAGCAAAAATCCCTCCTCCTTAAGCCTGGGGGGGGGGACCCCAGGAGGGCAATACATTTGTGAATCTTGGTTGCAGATAACCATAGAAGCAGTAGTAATTTACCAATAGGTAATTAATCTGTTCGTTTAACTCATAAAACATAAAAAATATCATTTGCTTCGATACTTTGCTATTACAGTTATCAGGATATTTTTAATTTGTTACTAAAATGTTTTTAGCTATGAGATATTGATTCAATCAGAGGTACATAAGTAAATTACTAACTGTTCTCAAGAATTTTTTTTATTTTATTGAATGTCAATAGATTCGTGATAGTGGCTCGGGTGATAGTCACCAAGGTAGTAGAGCCACGCTGATTTCAGCACATACGGGCCCGCTCGACCTGGGCGGTAATACCCTTGCAAAGAAGATCAACGTAAAATGACAGCGTTCGTGCTGTCGTCTTTCGTTGGTGAGTGTGAGACCGGAGGCACAATAATGCAGAAGCATCACTAGGCCGCCATGGTGTGGGTCACCATGCTATATTGTCTGCATTCGCAAGGAGTATGGTGACCACCACTCTTGGATTTTACTTCTGCTTTCCATCAGGTAGAGTAAAGCCATTTAGAAGGGCAAACAATAAAAGGATGATACATATATTTTATCAATTTTTTTTCGTAGTTGGGTTTAACTTTTTCTTGTTTTTCATAATAATTTATTTCCCCCCCAAAATACTTTATTTTCTATTACTTGTAAAATCTATTGAATTCGATATCCTTGATTTCAGCTATGTAGTAATCACGGAAGGTAACAAAATCGTCTCCAGCTCAAACTGAAACAGGTGTAGACTACGTGCGTTGAATTTATGACTTCTCACAATGTTTGAACTTGATTATAAATTTAGATTGTCTTTGCTCACACATAGGTATAGGAATACGATATTTCATTAAGTTTAAGGTGTTTTCCATATTTGAATTATTACGTGGTAACTTCATAGAAAATTCTATCCAAATTAAAGTCCAAAAAGTTTTTAATTTAATTTTTTAATCTATCTATATAAATAAAAGTAAATCACTGAAATGTAGGTATGGACGCGCATGGACTAATGGATTAATTTTATATTAAAGATTATTATTTTGATTAATTCTTCTTTTATTAAAGAAAATTAAGAGAAAACCAGAAGTGTATTTATTTTTTTAGTCCACGACTAACTGTAGGTTATACTAACTGTAGCTACCCATAGGAAGTTGAGGCGGGTATAAATAATAAAAGAAAAGCTTTTCGGAAATTTAGAAAATAATTACGAAAAAAATGGCGGGACGAAGTTCGTTGGGTCAGCTAGTAGTAGATAAATATGAATTATCATCATCATTCTCCGGATGGTGATGAATTAAGAATACGCAGTGTCACCATCCCTATTCACCCCATGGGTGTCGTAAAAGGCATCTAAGGGAGCAAACTACTACAGTAAAATATCACTGTAAAGAGAGAAAACTTGAACCAAGCATAGAGCTTAATTAAATAATAAAAATTAAAAAATTTCTTGACTTGGCCAACGGTCAAAACGAATTAAAAAGTACAAAAAAGTAAAAGCTCCACTACTAGTCATTCAAACCCACTATGTTATTAAATCAATTATATGAGTCATAGGCGCTCATAGCCCCGTTGCACTCGGTGATTAGAAACAATTACCGAGGGTAAGCAACGACTGCGCGGTCAGTATCTGGATGGGTGACCACTGGTGGCATGATACCACGAGCGTCTCCGAGTTCAGAGGTCACGTCTCGGCTGTTATCGTAGAGGATAGCAGTCGTGAAGCTTAGTTGGAGTCCTATGGGCGGCTTAAAAACATCCAACGGTAAGATGACGTTGCCAAAACGTTGTCTTGCCAGTCCCCAACCCGCACTCGGCCAGCGTGGGGACGTAAGGCCTTAACCCTCTCCTGAGAGGAAACCCGAGCCCATCAGTGGGACATTATGGGTTGTTGATGATGAGCCATTGAGATTTCTATTGGTCTTATAGGAACAAAATACAAAATTATATTATTTTCATCCAAACTATAGTTATATAATATCTATGGGTATAGATATGTGAGTATACAACATGATGTGGGTTAAAATTTACTTCCAAGATTTGTTTCAACGGTTCGTTAGAAGACAAGGTTAAAAGTGTTTCAAAAGAGGTCCCTTTTTACATACCTGCGAGTATGTACCTAGGTATAGACATGTTACAAAAAGTTTAGTAGGTAAACGGGTTCTTGAGTGGAGAACGCGTCTTGGCAAACGTTGTGTAGGACGTCAACAGGCCAGGTGAAGTGATGACTTGCGCAAGACGACTGGCAGGAGCTGGATGCGAGAAGCCGAGGCGTGCAATTGGAGAGGCCTATGTCCAGCAGTGCACTGCGATTGGCTGATGATGATGACAAAAAGTTTTGGTTAATTAAATAATTATGTAATACTAGTTGTTGCCCGCGGCTCTGCCCGCGTATATGTTGGTTATCGCGGCAAATAGTAGCCTATGTGTTATTCTGATGTATAAGCTATATTACTGTAAAATTTTATCTAAATCCGTTCAGTAGTTTTTGCGTGAAAGAGTAACAAACATCCACCCATCCATCCATACTTACAAACTTTCGCGTTTATAATATTAGTATAAATATAAATAATATAGCGTTTTACGTGTTACTTGTAACAATATAACAGAAAAGCAATTAATATTTTTGCTAGTTTCGTAGAAATTACTTCGACAGAGTTAATCATTCCTAAAGAAACTATTTGCTTTAGGTTTCATTATCCCATTTAAATAAAATGAAATTAGGGTCTCACACAACACTAAAGTAAAGGCCCTCGTTAGTACGATTTTTTTTGTAGGTTGCTTCAAACATATTGTTAACATAGATCTTACAGATGTTTAGTAAATACCTACTTAGCTTATGTGGTGTCCTACGTGGACTCGGTGCAATGGGACGCGATGATACGCGACAAGTGTCCTACGTGATTTTGGTCATTACTTCTCGAATTATGGGGTAGTGCAGTACAATTTTGCTTGAAAGTTCATACTTAAAGTACAGACTAAAGTAAGATGATATTTGTACAAAGAAACATATTTGGCGAGTTCCATTATTTATATCCAAAGTAAAGAAACTGCTCGTCGGCCTAGGACATCCTGTGAATCAAGCATGATGTCGTACCTGCCCCGGTTCAGAATTCTCGTCTGTCATTGGCTAATACTTTATCTAAGATAAGCCAATGACACACGAGAATTTAGACGTTAACGATTGCAGAAAGAAAAACGCTTGCAACTTGGCTAGAGGGGCTGGTCGCCTATAAAACAATGTCACGTCTCGACGCAGACTGCAACATATAGCCTGCGCTATTACCCCGTATATGTTGGTTATCCCGGTATATAGTTATAGCCTATGTATTATTCTGTTATGGAAGCAATCTAGCCGTATAATTTCATTTAAATCTATTCAGTACTTTTTGCATGAAAGAGTAACAATCACCCATTTGAACTATCGCATTTTTAACATTAGTAGGTTATAGGAACCACCTACATCTGAAGCCACGTCACGTGCTAGTGCCCATTTAATTCTGATCAGTTTACCTACAAACTGTCGCTTCGATCTATCAGCAAATATCATTTGCTATAATGTACTGCTTATTAAAAATGAATTCAACATTAATTTTATAAACAAATATATAGAGCTTTGGATCTTAAAGCTATTCACTGATTTCTGTTTAAAGAATTTTTCAACAACTTCAAATTCGATCATTGTGGTTTCTTATATTTAAAAAAGTCTCGCTAATCTGTTGTGCAAACTTCTCAACACCATTACACAAGCCTAAACCGTAATGTTGTGGAAACAGGATCGTACTCAAGTTTTATCTACCAGAAGAGTTTTTATTCATTTTTAATCTCAACAAGAAACGCGAGAAAATCAGGAACCGATTTGGAACAACTTGATTTGTATATATATTTTGTTGCTTTACAGAATAAAGGGATAAACGATTTCTTTCGTGTGATGTTTCTATATTTGGAATGCGTGCAAATCTTTAACAGCTATATAAAAAGAAATACCAAAACGAGGATTTAATCGTCAAATTCCACATATTTGTTAACTTTGCTCAATGTTGTGGAGTTAAAGAACATTATTCAAGAACCTATTTATTTACAATAATGTCTGTTGGATTTCGAACGTCATTGTAATGGCAACATTTTGATTGTCGCTGGTTCGTGTTTGACGTTTGAAGTTTGAGGTTAATGTTTGAAGGAATCGAAATGAAATCGTGTCGAGTAATGGCGGGCAGTGAATTTGATTGTTAATTTTGTGTATTCTTTAGCCTCCGCGTGATAGTGATGACACTTTGGGTTTGTTAGGCTAAAATACTTATAATAGTTGAGAACGGTTTGATCGGCCAGGCTTGTGAAAATTAATTGTGATAAAACTCGCGAGAATTATAAGATTGTGATCTAGCGTGTGTTGAAACGGGCCGACGTTTTATGTGTTATTGTGAAAATCAATTGATAGTAAGCTAATTGTATTGTCCATCGACCCGCGGTCTCTTTAGTGATAAACCGTATTGTGTTAGGTCATGGATTCGCGAGTTTTTGTAGGCTGTTCCGCGTAAGCCGAAACGAGGGTATTGTAGCTCGAATACCATAGGAAGTTGTACAGCATTTTAGGAGCTGTATGTGTAAACGTACCAGGACAGACCAGGCGGTGGGGTACCCCATCAACGGTGCCGAAAACAGGACGACACACAACTCCAGTAAGTATAATATATATTAAGAACACGGTGACACAGCCGTGGTTCATTGCTCCTTCCAGGGGACATTGTTATAGCGATTGAATACCTTATTCTATGGGCCGTAAGATATCTCAAGTATCACAAAGTGATCGCTGCCCTGGTGGGAGAAATGAACAATGTCTATTCGTCTTAGGCAGCTTTCTGACTTGTCGGTGCGGGAGCGGTGCGGGATCAGTAAATTCTGTACCGAAACGATACCGCGTTGCCTTCATCTACTCACCTATCGGTATGTTCTCAGTATAAAATCCTGCAGTACCGAAGATGTCTTCTTCAAGTGATGACGATATTTTTGACGGTAAATGTCGAGCGGCGCCTGGACACGCATCTCGAGACGTGGTAAAACGAAACAACCCCTCTCCGCTCCCGCACATAGCGCGCCAATTAGAAGACGCACAATAAAATATAGGCGCTCGGCAAGCTTTCGGTACCGCGGATACCGAGCGAAATGAATCCGCACCGACAAGTCAGAAAGTGGCCTTAGGGGCAATTTCAGCACTTGCTGATATAGTCTCTGATAAACTTATATGAACTAATAGGTCTTTCATTTACCTATAAATCCCTTTTCGCTTATATAAATACCTTTTTTAATGTATGAGATTGCCAAAGTGACTCTACTCTGCCTGATGGAGAGCATAATCAGAATCTAAGAGTGGTGGTAACCATACTCATCGCGAATGCAGACAGTCCCACAATACAGCATGATGACCCTGTGACGTAGTAAGTAAGCATTAGTATTAAGTATATAAGACTGTATCTTTGAGGAGAGAGAGGATTATTAAACGTAACGTGTAACTATCAACATCTCGTTTGATTTACATAAGTCCCGTCCTTACATGGCGACCCTTATAAATCATTTACAGTCTACAGCTTTCCATCATCAAACTTTCGGTTCGTTAGAAAATAGCCATAAACATCTAACTTTTTATTTGAGAATACAAGTTAATAGTCAAACACAGGAATGGAGTTCATGGGTACCCTTCTGGTGTTTCTCATATAACACTTCAGTACATTCGAGTACAAAATTTACGCCATATGAATTAGTGTTCGGTAAACAATGTAATATACCTTCCAACCTCACTAATACAATAGACCCGATATATAATTTTGATAACTATGCTGTTGAATTAAAATATCGTTTACAAAAATCTCAAATGGATGCTAAAACCAATCTTATTAATTCTAAAATTGTCAGAAAAAGTAAATATGATAGCAGTATAAATCCAATAATGTATAAAACTGGTGATTTAATATTAGTTGAAAATGAAAACTGTAACAAACTTGACCCATTATATTTAGGTCCATTTTCAGTAGTTAAGGACATATCTCCAAATGTTATTATTTTAGTTAAGGGACAGGAAAAAACTGTTCATAAAAATAGAACTAGAATTTATTATGAATAAGATTATATTTCTGTAACACTTTTGTTTGTAATTGTATGGTATCAAATGAAGAATTCTTGTACTGATGTCATTGTTTAGGTAGATCGTAAGTGTATTGAAATAGATATTGGATACTACATTAAATTTATACGATAACTAATTATTGTAGAATGAAAAACGTAAAATTATTTAATTGTTATAAATTTATAATTAAATAAATTATGTTTATATTATAAAAAAAAAAAAAAAAAGTTTTTATATTTTACATTTTTTTTTTCTCCTTTTTTGGTAGGGCGTGTGACGTAGTAAGTAAGCATTAGTATTAAGTATATAAGACTGTATCTTTGAGGAGAGAGAGGATTATTAAACGTAACGTGTAACTATCAACATCTCGTTTGATTTACATAAGTTCCGTACTTACAACCCACACCATTGTGGTTTAGTACTCATCAACAAAACAAAACAGCACGAATGCTGTCACTTTTTTTTGGTCTTCTGTGAGGGGTAGTACCACTCCGATCTAGCTGACCCGTTCCTGCTGTAATCAGCGTGGCTCTACTACCTTTAAACCAATGAATTTAGTGATAATTCATTGATTCCTTGAAGAAATTAACCGTACAAGAGGTAACCTTGAAATAGAATTGTGGGATAGCTATCTCTATTTGATCATAAATTGGTGAAATAAAAGAAATGGAGCATCGAAATTATTTCGGAATTTTATTCTCAAAATAATCTCTATAAAATGTTTATTTCGATTAGTTTAAGTAAAAATATAACTCTACACTTTTTTGTTTTCGTAACTAGGGCTGAGCAATCATGAAATGAGCCAGTTTCTCTTCCTAATTTCACCAAAGAATCTTTGCAAGAATATCATTTTTTGGGTCATGTATTTTTAAAAATAGAATTAGACATTTTTATTTTTAAGAAAAATGGTTAATGTAATATTCTAACACGTTTTTTAGGATGAATCGTGTTTTTTTGTTGTTTGTAATTTACCTTTAAGTAAATTTTAAGATATTCCTAATTTGCTTTATTTTTGTGTCGAAATAAGACTAATGCAATGAGAGCCATTTAATATTGCCGTTGAATACACTTTCTTAAATTTATCGAAAAAATATTTCAGATAAAGAACAACTCATTTTATCTCAAAAGGATATTTCGAAAAATCTTGGATGGCTTGGGTAACTAACAAATTTGTGATAACAATCATCCCATTGTTACGGAACTAATTTAACTTTATCGTTGCATGGAATATCAAGGAAGTGAATAAAGAACATTTTATTTCTTATGTTTACTTTTGACTTATTCGCACGCCATTAAATCTTAGCCATATTACTTTTAATATTTTACGGTATGCTGCTACCACTTTGTAATATTTGCTATGCTATATTTATTCTTTATCTAAGCCGAGGATCAAACCAAGTGGCATGCAATTGGAGAGGCCTATGTCTAATGATGATGATATTTATTCTTTGAACGGCTTCAGAGTTGTGAATTTGAACCCTAACCAATGAACTTCCTTCATGAACACATTCTTAAATTTTTTTTTATCTATTTCTATTCTTGAAATATGTAACTCACGTCATAAACTATTATACTGAAGACTAGCTGTTGCCTGTGGCTACGTCTGCGTGTATTTCGGTTATCGCGGTAAAGCTTCCTTAAGAATCAAAGTATCTTGAAAATTTCATTAAAATCGGTCAAGTGGTATAACCGTAAAAGTTTATCAGAGAGACGGAGTATCCAAATTATAAGTCAAGTGATCTGACTTAATTTCAATTCAAGTTTAACGATTTATGGATACGAATTTTATTCTGCTTCTCAATAAAATTACACTAAATTAAATAATCTCCGTCGAATAGAGTTGTATATTATATTAATGTAACGCAAACACAATTTCAGCGGGTATCCATCAAAGTCATTGTCGTTTGTCATTATGCCATCCATCTTCACAAGGCTTATATGTTAAATATGAAAAAATGTTTTCACGAGTCTACTTATAATATACGTTTTATTTGCTGTCTTTAAACTTAGATCGTCTTTACTTACAATTACGAAAATGTTTTAGCAGAAAAGCATTTTTCCATATTAACTTTATTACATTTAAAATATCAGATAACATTTAAAATACATATAAGTATGTTAAATACTCATAGAATTCTTCAAGGGGCTTAACTTTAGAAGCACTATTCTGTAATATTAAATTTCTTTCAACTTCTTTAAGGAGGCGTCGTTAAAAGCGCAAAAGCACTTATACTTACTAATAACATCACCCTTAGGGCCGCTTTCTGACTTGTCAGTGCGGGAGCGGTGTGGATTCGTTTTTACCCGACTACGGCAAAGGCAAAGGAGGGTTATGATTTTGACAGGCTATGTATGTATGTATGTTCATTTGTTCCCTCATAGCTCCTTAACTACTTATTAGAACTGGACAAATGAGATATCGTTAGAAGCGTCTTGATTGTCCGCTGGTTATGGGCTATATGACGTGACACAAAATCTAATGTAGCGCCCTCTAGCCGCCATAAAGTACAGTATTAAAAAATAATTTGAGATAAATATGCCGTGTTTGGTATCATTGGAAAGGGCGTTACTTGTACATTTCAAATATATATATATTTTATATTAATAAGGTTACCAAAACATTTTAAATAAAAAAAAAGTAAAAACTAAAACCCAACTACGACAAAAACCGACGCTGAAAAAGTAAGCCGTAGTCACACGTTGTTAAAGTGTTATGGTGCGTTTCTATGTAACGTGTGACTACGGCTTTTCAAACTTGTTTTATATTTTTTATACGTTCTAGTTTTTACTTTTTTTTATGCTCGGTATACGCGGTACCGAAAGCTTTCCGAGCGCCTATATTTAATTGTGCGTCTTCTAATTGGCGCGGTATGTGCGGGAGCGGAGAGGAATCGTTTCGTTTTACCGCGTCTCGGGATGCGTGTCCAGGCGCCGCTCGACATTTACCGCGCACTGTCATGCCAACAAGATGGTGGAGCGACATATTCACGTCGTTTTAGTACTAGAAATTGAAAAGTATCCCGCATTTTATAATTATAAACTGGCTGAATATTCAAGAAAGGATGTCACAGAGAGGATTTGGAGTGAGATACCTAATAAAACACATTTATCAGGTATGTAGACGTTTTTATATTCAAGTTATACACAATGATTGTTTTGCCATGGAAGTGCTCCTTGCGGTGTAACAAAATAGTTTGTCATATATTTTTTACATAGGCGATAAACATAATAGCACGCCAAAATATAGTCATCACTTGAAGAGGACATCTTCGGTACTGCAGGATTTTATACCGAGAACATACCGATAGGTGAGTAGCTGAAGGCAACGCAGGATCGTTTCGGTACAGACCTTACAGATTCCGCACCGCTCCCGCACCGACAAGTCAGAAAGCGGCCTAAGGTTGACGGCAAGTGAATTCTAGCCTTTCCTCGATATATTAGTGCATACAGTAAAACACAAGAGCAAATTTTAACAACAACTGTCAGTGTTGATGTCCCTGTCCTAGTGACCTTACCAATCGGAGGTAGTGAACCCTGGCCGTTCCAATCTATATAATAAATTATAGTGATGTTTCCAATTTGCTACTTGCAGTACTTTCTACACTTGCCCATCACTCATCCTTTACGTTTCCTTTATCTAAGTGTACACTCTTCTTTCCTTCTGAAAACAGCTAAATCCCCTACTTAATCTGGTATCAGCCAGGTTCCTCATAATAATCAGGCAAAACTTTTTGTAGTGTTATACACTGCGCCGGCTCCGAATAGAAATAAACAAGGTTGAAAAAAAAAAAATGATAAGTTCAAAATTTGAAAAAATGAAGCAAAATCAATAGGTATATAGCTACAATAGATAAAGATAGAAAGCTTAAAGATGAATTCTCAAAGGTTCTGAAAATCTTCCTAACGGCAACTTAAAAATCAGTAAAGTAAGTGATGCCAAGCATTAACAAGCAGCCAGTGATCTTTATTATATTGTGTTAACAAAAGGTATAAAAATATCGCTCATAATTTAAGGCTGTAGACAATATAACGCACGTGTGATACTTTAGGCACATTTTTTTTTTTAAGTAACAATAGGTTTCAAAGGAGGTCATGAGTCACTTCACACGCTACAAGCATTTTCAAGCACTATAGACTTACTGCGTAACTTTATGGTAAAATTACGACTTTAGCGTAATAAATTAAACTTTTACTACATTGTAAACTAAATTCTCATTTTCATGTCGAGAAGAACCTCTGGTTTATAGTGACAAAATTTATCGTGAAAGGTCGTGTTAAATTGAATGGTACTGAATACATTTTTTATTGACTATACATTTTATTCCTTCTTAAAAAGAATCATAAAGTTTCTTTAAAGAGTTTTTCTCCCTAGCCTTTGTCATTCCCAAGATTATTTGAGGTCGAATACTATATAGTTCAACTGGTTTTCTCAATGTCAGCTTTTAACGGAGCGACTGGAATCAGAACTCAGCAACTCTGAGTGCGAACTAAATTTGAAGGTGGAACTAGTTGTCAGTATAGGGCGCTGACTTCCCAATAACGATTGCCATAGACGTGCCATAGACAACCGAGACCAACGGCTCAACGTGCTCTCCGAGGCACGGTTATGAAACTCCCCCAAACGTCCATACTCCGAAATGTTATTAAGAATTTATTGTAAGAAAAACCTAACAACACTTTTGACTCGACCCGGGAATCGATCCCGAGACCTTTTGATTGGCAGTCGCTAACCGCTAGACCAACGATGCAGTCAAAAACCACATTTACTATAACAATTTGTAAAAAAAATTGTCAAAGGTGTGGCCATGAGTTTCTTTGCCAATATTCTTCCCACAAGGCTCTACGCATTTTGAAAACTGGAAGTTATGGATCGACACAAGCAGACAGTAGATTTTGGTGTTTTCACCTAAATTACCTTGACAACACAGTACATGCTGTGGCGTCTGTTTGTGTCGATCTATGATTTTTGACTGTAGCTTCAATTTAACGTTCATAAATGTCACTTAGTGTCTTAATTAAATAAATGATTTTGAATTTGAATTATACATTCAGAGATTACTAGATTTAATTATTTCAAGAGAACATTGTTTACTAGCAGTTCAATGAACTTAAAGGAGAACAAAATCTTAAAATGCAATTAAGCTATTGCATAGCTTTTATCGCGGGCTTAGAGCAATTTTTAGCAAAATAATATATAAGAGCGTTTCTACAATAGTATTTTAGAATTGCAAGACAATTCTTTACCTCACTTAGAACCCAAACGATTGAAACGATTCTTCACCATAATGGCTCGTTATTTTTAACAGATCCCTTCAAGTTCTCAATCGATAGGATAAACTGCTAACAGTAAAACTTACCGGCGCCAGCGATCGGACGACCCTAAACTTTTTATAATGCTCCTTTGTACTGTCCTCTATCCCTAATACTATCAATAAACTTTGTCTACGGGTTCTATCTTATAGAATGTTGAAAGAAGCTGATTAGTTTAAATTCTTACGTCTTTGAAAACATCGACGTAGAATATATAGAGAGTTATCTTAAATATCTTAGACGGCAAACTATTTTACTGTTTTTGTAATGTTTCATAATACGGACCTAGCTCGTGTCTCCACATAATTCCAACTATCTAAAGTATTATGCATCGCAGGGAATCCTTTGTAGTGCCAACCCATGATTAATAATACGTACTGAGTAAGGTTAGTGCACTTTAATGTAGTGCTTCATCTGATTAATACAATGCTTTTCATCTGTTACAAATTGAGATTTACGAAACGAAAGAAAATTTTAATATTGAAGGTTCACTAAGTTAACTTTTTAGTAATATTTCGCACATTCGAAACATCGCCGTCTAGGTTCGAACTAAGTAAAAGCTTGTACTACGAAAGCTAGATTGAATGAAGTTTTATTGCAAGAAATCCGTTCTGAATTAAGACATTGAAATATTTATCAAACTTATTTAAAAATAAATTAAATGAACTATACTGTTTTTAGTCTATACTCATTACTTGTCCCAACTGCGAGTGACTGATTCATTAAACAACAGACTAAACTACAAGGACTACAAACTTAACAACTTTGCAACTGATGCTTTTTATTTTGTAAGCACTAACAGAAGACATTGAAAGTAACGGATGGTTGGAATTTTTTTCCTCCCATGGGTAAAATAAGGATAAAAAGTTGTATGCAAGTTCGATATTGTGAAAGACTTTTTAGTTTTACACGAATTACAGATTTAAAGGAGAGTATAGAAAATGACAAATTTATATGTACAAAGGGCGGCCTTATTGTCGAAAGCTATTTCTTCCAGACAACCTTAGGATGGAACAAAATGTATCGGAGAGACAGTTGTTGACGATACAATGAGTTTTGAAGAATTATAATTTTCTAATGAATATAAATAAACTATTTATTTATATTCATTACTAATTTATATAATTTGATATTATATATAGTTATAGTGTTTAAGTATTTGTACATAGAGTTTATGTATTTGTTGTATTTATATAAGGACTTATGTATGTAATGCTTTGTAATGCATTTTTAGCTGTTTAAGTATGTACTTCATGTGCGCCTACCTCACAAGATATCTACACCACCCAAAGGTTGACTGGTAGAGAATGCCTTGGGCATTAAGTCCGCCGATGTACAATAGTGCATAAAGTTATAAATAAATAACTAAACACTAAACATAGGCAAAAAGTAGTCTCTTATGTAGCAGTCGTTACGCACGTATTTTTTAAATCATTTCTGGAACTTGCATTCAGAGACTATTTAGCAAAACAGGGTAGTGTTTTTCTGGTTCACACACACAAAAACAGTCAGCAGTAGTCGTGAACTATTGCTGTGTGTCCTCAAACTTTCAACTAAAATTTCACCGTAGCTTATATAGTGAGAATTGGCAACTGTGGAAATTCGAGTGTTCTGTTTAATTGATACATAGACGGAGGGTAGAAGATCTTCATAAAGAATGAGAGAGTGAGAATAGATTTTAATTGTTTATAGATCTACAATAAGGTAGGAAGGTTTAGAATTTGATGAGCTTCTAAGTATATTTGTTTACATGGTGAAACACAAAAAAAAATCTTTTATTAATGTCTCAAAAGGCTTAATAAGAAAAGTAGGTTTTTGCTTGTAATAATGGGCACATATAGGAGTCAGTCCCCAACCCGCAGTCCCGCACTCGGCCAGCGTGGGGATTTATGGCCTTAACCCTCCCCTAAGAGGAGACCCGAGCCCAGCAGGGGGACGCTATGGGTTGTTGAGGATGATGACATATGGGAGTATAATTCCTTGTCTGGCATCACAGGTTTTCGCCAAGTATAAAAGTAGTTTTCACAGAAAATATTATTTTAGAAGTAGAGAAATATATCATAACTTAAAACTGATAATTAAAAATAAAAGAAAAATGTTTAACTAACATTTTTTTTAATAATACGCTCAATAACCATGGTTTATCTTATACGTTATATGTATAAAACCCCGAGTCTTCACTAACATTGAATTCTGAATAAAAAATAAACACGAAACAAGAAGTTTATTCTGTTTGTATTATCATGCCATAATAAAACAATTTAATCCTTAGATAAAAGAAAAAATATCCACAGACTTAAACAAAACTTTGCTAAGAAAAATATTCAACACTAGAGAGAAAGAAATATTAGCTTCGGCCATAAGCCTTAACTTTTTTATTCGTAAAATTCAAATTCCTCGGTACGGGGCCGAGAAAGATTGTAAATTACTACCCTCAGATAATTTAACTCCTAAAATAAATACGTAAGTTAAAGTAAAATAAACTTTACATGAATGCGACATGGTATAATACTCTTTGTTTGAGCTTCCGTCAGAGATCACGTCAAACAGTTTGAAATAACGTGAAACGTGCCTTCATTTGAATTTCAGTGTATTCGCTTTCAGATATCAATGTAGAGATAGGGTTTTTTCACCATTTTACTGTGTTTATAAAGCAATCGCGTACTGTAAGGCAAAAAGTGGTCTCTTTTTATTGAAATACTTGCAGCAAGTGCAGATAAAAAGAGTGGTGTTAGTGTGTAGCTCGTTATTATCGGCTTACGGTGAAGAACCATGTATACTGAACTGGCGTAATAATCCATACTAATGTTATAAATTCGAAAGTAACTCTGTCTGTCTGTTTGTTACGCTTTGACGGCTAAACCGCTGAAATGATTTCAATGAAATTAGAAAGAGAGATAGGCTTACACACGAGTGGAGTCGTAGGCTATACTACTACTTACATTAATGCCAGTACAGCAACGCAAAGTTTATGGCAAACGGCTTTTGTATATTACATGAAACCTTCGTATTTGGAAATCATTTTTTTTTTATGAATAACCTGCCAAGGTGACTCTATTCAGCCTGATGGTAAGCTCAAGCAGAATCCAACAGTGTGGGCCACCATACTCACTGCGAAAGCAGACAATGCAGTATGACGTCCCACATCATGGCGGCTTAGTGAGATGCTTTTTCAAGCCCCGCTTAAAGGACCCGGGATCATAGTGGGAGGGAAACTCATGCGCTGGTAGTGAGTTCCAGTTTTTAACTGCTCGGCACAGGACGGAAGAACCAAACCGTTCGGTTCGAGAGCGTATTTCTACGACTCTAAGGCGGTGACTTCCAAGGCCAGCACGTGTTGTTCTGTAGAGGAAGGGAGAAGGTGGGATCAATTGGAAGAGCTCTTCAGAACACTCTCCATGGTAAAGGCGGTAGAGGAATGCCATAGAGGCGATATCTCACCGCAACTGCAGAGGCTCAAGGGACTCGGTGATTTAAACAAATTCAATTAGATAACCAACTGCAGAGGCTGATAACCAGTCTAAAAAAACTTATGTTTGTTCCAATCGGAGATGACCATATTCAAACTTGAAGAAGTATTCCAGTAAAGTACATTAAATTACAACTAGTGGTCACCTAGAGGTCGAAATTCGATTATAATTTAATTGTTTTTTGTTTTCTACACTGCTAATACATATTTATTTTAATTGTGCCAAATTTCCTACTCCTCCTTTCACATAATTTTCGTAAAAAGGGGTTCACAGTTTTTGCTTTACGTATTAATATGTATATAGATTTTCTGGAAGGCAAATACTTGTTAGATAAATTAAATTAAAAATATTTTTAAAAACAAGCTTTTACTGGAATGCCTCGAGACGAATCAAATGGGTCCAAACTCGATGATGTTGCAACGTTTCTTTACAAAGTTCCTATGGCCACCTTCCAGCTCCAGCATCAGATCAACTCCATGTCATTATAATATTGTATTGTCACGCTGTATACATATGCTTGCAAAATTTCAGCAAAATCGGTTGAAGATATCTGCTTCAAAATTGAGTTGCAAGATTCCACCCGAACATACAAGCATACATTGCAAGTTAATAATAAAATGCTTGTTAAAAAGAACATTTACTGTTAATTTCCCAAAATCTTTACTTGATATAACCATTGCTTACCTCCCAAAAACTAAGTGCAAGTGACAGCCAATAGAGCGCAGATAAACAAAAGCCTTCAATGTGTATTAATGCGTGAACTGGTCACCTGGTCTCGACGTGAGGGCCAGCTGTCTTGTACATTGCAGCGTTTGTTGAAAGAGGTGGACATGTTATAGGTTGGTAAGGGGAAATAAGTTGTATTGTAGCTGTATTGTTACAATATTGAAATTCCTTAAAATTCATTACCGAATCTCATTTAATGTTCTTTTTTATAATTTACTTGCTGACCCGGTGAACTTCGTACTGCCATATTTACATGTCTGTCTCAGCTTCCCGTCGCAGACAAAAAAAGACTTTTCCCTTTATCTTCTCTTGTACACAAACCTTATCCTAGCAATAACGAACACATAAAAAAAAGAATAATTTAATTTGGTGCAGCCGATTGGAAGTTATGCGCGTACATACATTTTGGCGATTCATTTTTATATACACACATCAAAAGTGTCTAGGGATCAAGCATTTTTATGCGGATTTCTTGAGATTGAGATGTGGCTTTGGCCCTGGCCTGCTCAGTCGCCAGACTTGAACCCGATTGAGCATGCATGGGATATGCTACAGAGAAGAGCTCTGCCGAATATGGAGGGTATCCAGTCGCAAGAAGACCTTTTTTTGTTGTTGCAACGAACATGGGCGGCCATTCCACAGCGTGTTTGGATGAACTCATTTTGAGTATGCCAAACCGATGTTCTTGTGTTGTTAGTGTTCGCGGTAGAAACACGGATTATTAATTGTTTAAGTTACCTAATAAAATTTTAAAGAAAACTGTTATTTCAGTCTTTTTTTCGAACTTTAATGTTAGTGGTTCAAATGTCAAAATCCCTTTATTAGGAAAATGGCAAATTTCTTTATTAATGCAAAGGTGACTTGGTTTATCGTTACTGTGACAAACGAAAACACTTTATTTGATGAATCCTTAAAGAAAATTTTAATTAATATCAATCAGGAGAAAAGTTATTGCAAAAATATATGTTGATCCCTAGACACATATGTTGATCCCTAGACACTTTTGATGTGTGTATGTCGGAATGAGGGTATCCGAATAATAAAAGTGATACAAACATTTGCCTCTATCGAATACTACGGAACAGTCTATATAAAGCGGCGCGATCGTAAACAGGACACAGTTCTCTTCAGATCTCGCGACGACCATATCTATTATTTGATTTGCGATTTATTGTATCTGTGTTTTATATTGTGTGTATGAGGCGATATTTATCAGTGGGGGAATTACTAGCCTAGGTGGCGAATTCCACAGGGCATCGCGGAGGGGTGAGCGTTGCCCCAATCCCCTCATGGGGGGTTGCTGATGGTGTTTAAGTTGATTCCTATCCGTTTAGTAGTGATTAGTGTTTGGCTTTAGTCCAGAGTGGCTGTATCTGTGATTCATGTTCTCGTTTATTCTTGTGTCTCCGACATATATATACTCGTAGATTAGACTTCCTTAAACTCGTATTGAGATTTTATTCGAAGTAAATAACGATGAATTATCCTGGAGTCGAAATGTGCTACCATTTTTGCTCATTTAAAGCTAAATTTGTAGCTGTTAAATACGAAATAATAGACAAATAGGAACATATTAACCTTTGTTGTGTCAACTTATTTTATAGTCCCTGGACGATAGTTTTTTTTTTTTTTTAATAATCCTAGCCAGATCGATTTAGACCCCCCCCCCCCGAAACCTCCTGCATGTTAAATTTCATATTGTTGTCAAATCATTAGAACCGATTCCGAAATTCAGATTATATCTAATCTAATATCTTTAAATGAGCAATATTTGTAAATAGATGTATATACTAGCTGACCCACGCAACCTCGTTTACGTCTCCTATTGCCCGTAACTTAATATTTTCCCCCGTTTTTGTAACTTTCTTCATTGGTGCTCCGCTCCTATTGATCTTAGCGTGATGATATATAGCCTATAGCCTTCCTCGATAAATGTAATATACAACACTGAAAGAATTTTTCAAATCGGAACAGCGGTTCCTGAGATTAGCGCGTTCAAACAAACAAACACACTCTTCAGCTTTATAATATTAAAGTATAGATATAATCTGAATCTCGGAAATGTCTCCAACGATTTTCATGAAATATTGTATGCAAGGGTTTTCGAGGGCGATAAATCGATCTAGCTAAGATTCATTTTCAGAAAATGTCGTTTTATTCGTGTTTTCAAATTTATCGATAATCAATGTCCATCTAGCGCCATCTATCGCAACTCGAGCGAACTACGTTAAACTATACTGGAATAAGGTGCAGAATAAACAGTACCAAGGCGTACCCAAAGAGAGGGCACCACTAAACTTATTTAAAAAAAAAACCGAGCAGAGCTCGGTCATCCAGGTACTTATATCTATACAAGAATTGCTCGTTTAAGGGTATCAGACTAGAGATCGTCTTGTAGTCAAATTTCCAATTTTACTTTCCATGATAAATAAATATATTGCCCTTGCAGGTTCTTCTAGGAGTTCGCTTTCCTGGGCAATACCACATTAACAAGTAACAACAACACAAGTAAATAAAACGAGTAAAACTACGTCATAAAACCGTATAGTTTTCAAGGTATGACATCTCTCGAGAGAATAGCCCGCTCTATTTTTAACCGGCTTCAAAAAAGGAGGAAGTTATCAATAACTTTTGATTGGGTGAACTGATTTTGATGATTCTTTTTGTAATTGAAAGCTGGTGCTTCCCATGTAGTCCTTTTTCAATTTGGTCCAGTTCTGACATGTCATCCATGAGAAAACCATATAAGTCTTCAATTTACATTAAGTATGTGCGCGACAAATTGACGAATAACTCAATATCACGCAAACCGATTTCGATGAACCTTTTTTTTTTTTGAAAGCTGCTGCTTCCCATGTGGACCTAATTCAATTTGGTCAGTCTTGAAGTCGGTTTTTTTTGTTAATTTCGATTATAACGAGGTCGATTAAAAGCTGATAAACAAGGTGTGTGTTGTGATAAACAAACGTGTAATGTTGAAAAATAAACTATTTTATCGCCCATATATATACCTCTCTCTGGGTCTTTACAATGACAACATTAATCCTAACACTAGAGACAGAGTTATCGTCGGTAATTAGTCTGACAATTAGACTAGCGCGTTTATGACTGAACACTAATGGAACTGTTGTCCCTCTAGGGACGGGTAAACAGGCCAGATGTTGGATACACCCGTATTACTAAAGAAACATGTTGTATCATTTTGAACATTGTCGACAGACATAAAAGATAGACGTGTCTTTGGAAATTGTAATTAAAATATAGAAACTAAATATTCTATCTTTAATTCTGTATATATTTTAAGTAGATACAAGTATACGGCGTACAGTACTAAGTATATATTACACTAAATACATAATTAAAAATACATATTCAGTTACACATGGCAAAATTCTTTACAAGAAAAACCATTTTGAAAAAAGTAAAGATTACCAATGTATTCTTAAGCTGTTTGGGAGAAGTGTGTAGGAGGTAGATACTTTCTAATTGACGTTAATTGCTTCGAAGATATACGCATTTTCTTTTATTTCATTACATGTTGACGCAGCGATAATGCGTTTCAATAAAAGGATTAGGCCCTATCTGTATATCAGTACCAGTCAACATTAGTTATAGTAATGTGGCGACTTCCACATATAGCGCAACAGCAACATGCTACAGCGTCATCGACCAAAGATACACCGAAATAAGGTGTGGCGTCACGACACGGAGTACACAACAGTACCAATCCTGAATCGCGCAGTAAGGTATCTCGCGACAGTTAACATATATACAACTTCCCAACCTCAACCGTTAGGGCAGTTGGCCGCCAGGCATGATCACCTCGCCTGGTCGGAGGATCCTCCCTTTGTGTTGGAGGAACACGATCAACCGTTCTTCCACAGTAATAAGAAGAATAATATAGTGACACTTCATGTGATTGACTTTTGTATTTCATAAAAAATATGAAACTCAAGAAATAAACACGAATTGACCAAGAAGTAAGAACCTATTTAAATTTTTCATTTAACTAGTATCTAAAGCATATCGAATTCATGATACACGTCATTACGACATCTTGATAAATTGTTCAACAAGTTGAAGAAAAATTGTAACAGTTTATATCTATTCATCTCATAAAACAGCATTTTTCTTTTTAATGCGGCTAAAAATACAAAGCGTATTGCGCGACTAAGAACGGTTCTAAATAAGTATCTTAAATAACTGTCAAGTGACAACAAAACTTTAATGAAATCCCTCTTCCCTCATTTTACTATACCCTGTCTCTCAACTTGTTTCAAACATAATTCTTACTTAATAAATTATATTTAATTCCCAATCGTTCCACAAATTCCATAGACGAATAAATAAGCAACAAGCAAATGAATCATTCATGAAATTCTCTCTTCCATTGCCTCTAAAATAAGTCATTATGATGAATGTTCACTCAGTTGACAGATGAAGTGATTGGTATGCAACACTGTTCCCCAAAACATACAAGTCATAAATATATTATTAGAGATCACTGACTATTTCATTCAAGAAGTTCAAAGAGCTTTTGGCTTAGTTAGGGAATTTGATTTTTAACCGACTTCCAAAAGGAGGAGGTATTCAATTTCATCGGTATTTTTTTTATACCACATATTTCGAGACGAACGTCAACGACGCTTCGGTTGTTTTGTTCTACGCGAAGAGCAGCTATCCCGCTCAAGGTCACGCGCGACGAGTGCGGTACCTACTATTACATTTTGGCTTGGCACCGACTTCAAACCTATGAATAGGTAGCACATGCAAATTAAGTTATTTTATATTTTTTAGTTTTTGAAGTCGGTTTTTTAGACGAAGTTTTTTTTTTATTTTTCGCTTTTTAGTCTTCCTCAAGTCTCTCATCATCATTTCACCTAAATAACTTGTAAGAATACGACTAAAGGTAAGATACATACTGTATAGAATCGAAAGGACTTCAGATAATTTTTTGTAATAAATTCTCAAATGGACTTTATATTATGAAATTAAATGATGTCTACAGAATATGAAGGCATGCAGACAATTGCTCTTAACTTCATTGCAGGCGCTCACGTAAATTTGAGGGTTTCCTTCGATTTCCTTGGGACCCCATCATCAGATCCTGATATGGTGGCAATGGGACCACATGGAGAGCATACCCTTTCGAATACAAAAAGAATTTTCAAAATCGGTCCACAATTGACGGAGTAATCAATGTACATACATAAAAAAAAACGTCGTATACAACACTGTTCCCCAAAACATACAAGTCATAAATATATTGTTAGAGATCACTGGCTATTTCATTCAATAAGTTCAAAGAGCTTTTGGCTTAGTTAGGGAATTTGATTTTACTTTAGATAGCCAATGATTAACTAGTATTATTTGTATTTTAAAAAGTTATAATACTGAAATATAAATTATTTGGTCAGCAAATGATATTTTAACGTTGATGATTTATTTTTGAAAGAAAACTTACACATGTAGATTAACTGTTAAGATAAATAAATAGGTACTCTGTATTGCATACCATGGTTAGGAAACATACCTACAATACTGAATTAAAAAAAGTCACTCCTCAGCAAACTTTGAATGGACTTGATAGTCCATTTAAAGTTTGCTGAGGAGAGACTTTTTTTATATGATGATTCATCGTCCGCCTATTGCGCAATATAGGCTTTTGCTATTGTACGCCACTCTAATCGATTTTGGATTAAACTATATGCTACCATGTTCTTTGTAACATTTTTCTTTTAAGCATGTTTACATGGGATTAAGATTTATCAATGTTTAATGTTGCAGTTTAATGAAGAAGAAGGCCCAATGATCCAGAAGCATCACTAGGCCGCCATAGTGTGGGTCACCATGCTGCATTGTTGCATTCGCAATGAGTGTGGTGACCACCACTCCTGGATTCTGCTTATGCTTTCCATCAGGCAGAGTAGAGTTATGTTTGCAGGCCCATAAATAAGAAAGTACTACTTTAAACACCAAAATATTGAATTGTAGAAACGATTTGGGTTGGCTAAATAGTCATTGTGGTGTCAGTTCAATAATTCTAGGAAAAATCACAGAGAAACTTTAGATAAATATCTGCAGTTATCTCTACAGTGTGCCACTATTTTTAAGTTGAAAACTATCAAAGAAGTTTTTGGTTGCTAATTTAGATTTCTGAGATTTGAAAGTTGAAACTCGAGAGTTGAAACTCTTATTCTAAACAACATCGATTTCCGTTGACGTATTTGAAAAATTCAAATTTATTCGTACAGTGTGTGTGATAAGAACGTGATATTTTTTAATTTTGGAATGCAATTTATAAAAATAAATATTATTCTGAATAGAACAATCCTTTGCCTATAATGCATTGTAAAAAACATAAGTTTTCCTCACAGTTTCCTTGTTAAAAATATTATTTTTTACAATGATTGTCGCATACGCTTCCCGATTTGAAGCTGTGTTACTATGTACTCATCCGAAAGTACCCAAAATGTCCCGGGACTAGGCCGCTCATTATATGAAAAAGTCCAAGGCCTTTGTGAGCAAGTGGGTGAAGAGATATTCACAAACGAAAATCGTCGATGACTTAGCAGATCGTGAAAAATCGAAAAAAGACGTCTGTTGCAGAGTATAAACGGATTGTGCAGCAGTTTGCCTGGAATCCTTTATTATCACTTCGCTCTGGGCAAGAAAAGTTAAAGAAAAAGAGTTTAATCATATCATTTGACACCATCTAAAGGCGTTTGGTCGTAGATGGCTAGAAATATCGAAGCACTGTGAAGAAACCTTTCCTTTCTGAAACGCATATTGAAAAAAAGGCTATATTGGGCGTACGAAAACAAAAACCGTGATTGGGACAAGATAATTTTTTTCTGATGAAGCTTTATTTTGGGCGACCGGTTACTCGACTCGAGCTTGGACTACGGCTGACAATAGACTAATGGTACGAACCGTGAAACACCCTTTAAGGGTGCATGTTTGGGGATGCTTGTCAAAAAAGGGTTTTGGAAATTTGCACTTGTTTACCGGTACTTTGGATGTTGAGAAGATGACGAAATGTTACGAAAAAGCAATTTTGCCATTGACTAAAAAGATGTTTCTACACCAAAATGATTCCTGGATTCTGCAAAAGGATAATGATCCTAAACACTGAAGTCGGCTCTGCACCACTTGAAAAGCAGAACATGGTATTAACGTATTGGATTGGCCCTCACAGTCCGCTGATGCCAATCCAATTAAAACTGTTTGGGCGTGGATGAAGCTTAAACTAAGGGCAAAACTGTGGTGACCGTTGCTGAATTTACTCGTGAACTGAAGTCCGCGTCTTTACCTCGCCTCGCAGCTATGCTGAAAAATTCGCGGAAAGTATGCCGCGAAGATGCCAAGCGATTATGGACAATAATCGAGATTGGACGCCGTATTAATATAAAGCATCAAACAGCAATAAAATACTTAATTGATTACAATTTATCGTTTAATATTTCTAAGATTTTCATTAAATTTTACCGGTCACGCTCTTTTCGTACATAGTGTATATGTATAAATAAATGAATCTATGTAGTTTTTAAATGGCTTACAACTTAAAAAAGTTTCTGCACATTTTTTTGGGGTTTTCTAGCTATAGCTACCGTCCATTCCAATACGTATGTGTAAACTGACAACACTATTTTGTAGCTGCGTGTGAGTCACAGAAGCGTCTTGTATTTATTTAAATAGAGAATCGCTGGAATAAATGTGAGTACATAACTTGTAATAAAACTTATAACTAAATACTCCAAGTACGCATTACCATATCAGAGATAAAGTTTGTCATACGGGTCATGACAGAATTTAAATGAGTACCTACCTAAAGTTAGGCGTCCTAAACTTTTATTGATTGAGTGAAATTCAATTGGAGAAAAATGTTTGATAATCTTGAGAGAGGCCTTAAAATATAAATTGCTCAATATATTACATAATTAATTCAGAAAGCCGAGAAATTTTTGGAACGAAGTTCCTTATGGGGCGTTGCGGAGGGGTACCCTAGCCGGCAAAAAACGTTCATAACGTAAGATTGACGCCTCTGTGTCAAAATGATAGCGTATGAGAATGATGTGAGGTCTCGAGTTCGAATCCCGTGTAGGATCAAATTGTTTTTTTGATGTGCAATTATTTTTTTGGGAGTTTGGATGTTTTCTATGTATAATATGTGTGTATTTACAATAAAAATGTCCGAAATATTTATTTATTTAATTCGTAAATCTGTAAGTTGCATGTAACAAGTACGGAGTAACTCTAGACAGAGCTTGTTTCAGTATCAGTAGAGATGACTAGGTGGCAGCACAAGTTTAGTTATTTCTTTTTTATCGTTATAAAATCATAATAAAATGTATACCTGAATAGTTATTTTCTTTATACCTTGAATAGAACTTGAAATAAATATTTTTATGATAAGGAACTTTGTTCCTATCTGGTGTCCCACGACACCACACGACTTTTATTTGTGATTGCGTGATTGTCTCCTTTGACCGGATACTTCACGCCATATCTAGTTTTAATGTCCACCTTTGCTGTTGACTCCATTTATTGTTTTTCAGCACCCAGAATAACTTCTACGGCATATAACAGAACAATGACTCCCTTCATTTCTGTATCCATCATGATTTTGCTCGCGAAACAGACAAAATAACTCTAACTTCTTAGTATCTAAAGCATGCTTGTCCCTATTATTCTAACCTACAATTCACAATTAATTTAACTCTATCGAATAAGTATTTGAAGTTAACATGAAATAGTATTAAGTCACATTAAGATCAAAGGTAGAATAAGCCTTCATCACTCCATTTAATGAATGTTTAAAAAAGAAAACATCCCTTAGACTAACTGTAATACAAATAAACTTACACTTGGTATCTAAATTGTAAAGTGTTACTTTAATGTATTAGGGTTTTTAACAATCAAAACGACTTTGATTTTCTTAGAATTTATTTTTGCAGAATAAGTAAATACCACTTATCTTTTAACATTCTTTGACCTTAAATTGTTGAGCACTTATTCAATACGTTTTAAATGAAGAGTAATTCATTAATCAGATATAGCACTAAATCGTAGTGCATTAACCTAATTCAGTAGGCGTGATTAATCATGAGCTAACACTACACAAGGCTATCTGCTATACATAATACTCTAGAAGTCTAGATATTCGAAATCATGTTAGGACACGAGTTAGATCGGGATTTTGTTAAAGACTACACCTGCATTACGAATATACATCCTGTATCACGGGGGACTTAACAAACAGATGAAATGGACACAAAGAACATTCAGACTCAGAACAACAATTTATGGATCACACAAAGTGCTGTCCCATGTGGAATTTCAACCCACAACACTTGGCGCAGTAGATAGCAGTGTGACGACCGCTTAAATCACTTGACCAACCGTGAAGTCTAATGAATGAACCCTTAAAATAGTAGTAAAAAGAGTTTGTACGCAAGAATTTAAACAAATCAGCTTCTTCAACATTCTATAAGATAGAACCCGTAGACAAAGTTTATTGATAGTATTAGGGATAGAGGACAGTACAAAGGAGCATTATAAAAAGTTTAGGGTCGTCCGATCGCCGGCGCCGGTAAGTTTTACTGTTAGCAGTTTATCCTATCGATTGAGAACTTTAAGGGATCTGTTAAAAATAACGAGCCATTATGGTGAAGAATAGTTTCAATCGTTTGGGTTCTAAGTGAGGTAAAGAATTGTCTTGCAATTCTGATATACTATTGTAGAAACGCTCTTATGAGTTCTTTGAGGTGTATTTACTATATTATTTTAAACTGTAGAAAACTTTTGTAGAACAATAGACGGTCTCTTGGTCTTGTAGTTTGTGATCCTGACTATTAATCCAAATGTCGTTTGTTTGATTTTCATCCAGGACAAATCTTTGGGTATTGAACACGATCATTTGTTCTACATCTCAGTTAATATGTATTTAGGAATATGTAAGATTTTTTTATAACCCCCGACGCAAAAAGAGGGGTGTTATAAGTTTGACGTGTCTGTCTGTCTGTATGTGGCACCGTAGCTCGCGAATGGATGAAGCGATTTCAATTTAGTTTTTTTTCTATGAAAGGTGAGTTACGTGCGAGTGTTCTTAGGTATGTTTTATGTAAATCGGTTGAGTCATTTAAAAGTTATGGGGGGTGAAAGAAGGGAAGAATAACCAAATGTCTGCTAAAATATCATTGGCGTATGATTACTCGAGTAAGTGCTAGAGTAGGGGTTATTTAAATTTTGAATTTTAGCTTGTTATCAATCTGGTACAGACTAAGCCTTGCCCTTTTTAACGATTGTTTAACAAATATCACTATCTATCTATCTTTTATATTCGTATGTATATATATATATATATATATATATATATATTCTTGTATCTTTTATATCTATCTTTTATATGGTCTCGTCCCATGGCATGCTTCCCGCACATGTTCTGCCAACACGTAACGAAAATTGTTTGGATCACGTGATCGTCAAAACCAATAACAAAGCAATGACATTTGTCTTAGATTCCTATATTACAGATCACGCCCCTATATTTTTTACGTGTGAAACTACCTACAAACCGCCTGAAAAGGAAGTTGGTTGAGTTCACTGATTTCATGTTGGTGGCACAGGAGCTGGAAGTAACTGACTTTTCTCCTGTGCTTTTGACTGATAGTGCGGAGAGGGCCTCTGTGCTCTTTATCGACACGTTGACACGAGTGATGGATAGTCATACTGTCACACGTTCAGTCCCTCACAAACGTAGAATCATCAAACCTTGGATCACCCCTGGCCTCTTGCGTTGTATACGCAATAGAGACAAATTATATCGTAAAACGAAAAAAGAACCCTTAAATCAAACTTCTGTAATAATTTACCACCGTTATAAGAACTACTGCAATAATCTCCTCAAAAAAGTTAAGCGTACCTATTATAAACTGGAATTGCAGCAGACCAGGGGTGATCCAAAGGCAACTTGGAAGTTATTAAAAAAAATATCAAATATACCTGTAGATAGAACATCAGCCAATGAACTTCTCAATCTGGAACCAGATTGCCTGGCTTCGGCTAATTTGATAAATAACCATTTTGCTAATATCGGAGCTCAACTTGCGAGTGAGATCACATCGAATCCTAGTAGCTTAAACAACTCTCTCCTTGATCAGGTTGGTGGGGACTACCGTTGTCGCAGCGTCCTCACCTCTATGGCATTGACTGAGATTGATGAGATTGAATTAGAGCGAACAATACTTGGTCTTAGGGATGGGACTGCTGTGGGCTGGGATAGGATACCCACTTCTTTAGTAAAGTCAACTAGACACATTCTTATACCTATCTTAAAGCATATAATTAACCTTTGTATAAACACAGGTACCTTTCCATAACTGTTTAAAAAGGCATTAGTCCATCCTATTTACAAGGGTGGTGACAGAGACAGTGTCAACAACTACAGGCCTATCTCTGTGCTATCAACTTTTTCGAAAATACTTGAAAAAATTTTGAACAATAAACTTATAGAATACATAAATAAAATAGTTTGTTATCTGATAGGCAATACGGATTTAGGCGTAAAAAATCTACGGAAGATGCTGTCCTTGATGTCACAAATGAGATTATAGCAAATGTTGATGATAAGGTAAAAACGATTGGTATATTCCTGGACCTAACCAAGGCCTTTGATACTGTCTCTGTCCCACTTCTTCTGAAGAAGATGGAGCATTTAGGAATTCGCGGCTTACCACTTGAGATTTTTTCTGCTTACTTGCAACACCGCACACAATCTGTTGTTATTAATAATGTCACTAGCGAGGAGACTACTCTCTCATACGGTGTGCCGCAGGGGAGTGTTCTCGGTCCCACGCTATTTCTCCTTTACATTAACGATCTTTGCTCCCTTAAATTGCAGGACTGTAAAATTGTCTCTTACGCTGATGATACTGTTCTCCTAATAAAGGGCTTTACTTGGGATCTTGTAAGGACAAAGGCTGAAACCGCAATCCAAACTGTAATGGCCTGGTTGAACTTCAACCTTCTAACACTGAATTTGAATAAAACTAAAATGTTGACCTTCTCCTCTAGTAAAAAGTCTCAACCATCCTCACCATTCGTTGTCAGGGCCCATTCTTGCAGTCGCTCCACAATAAATAACTGTGGCTGTCATAGTTTAATTCCTTCTGATAAAATCAAATATTTAGGCATCATTATAGATGTAAATCTAACCTGGAATTTTCAAATTAATATGCTCACCTCGCGCTTAAGGAAGCTTACATATGTCTTCAAAAATCTTCGTTACATTGCTGACCTTTCCACCTTAAAAATAGTATATTACGCTTTTGTTCAGTCAATTATAGGGTACTGCATCGGTGCTTGGGGTGGTACTTATAAAACTAGCTTATTACGATTGGAAAGAGCTCAAAGATGTATTCTTAAAGTTATGTCCTGTAAGCCGTATAGATTCCCTACTTCGGACCTGTATAACCTGTGTGAAGTCCTTACAGTCCGACAGGTGTACATACTTCAAGTAATTCTCCGTAAATATGTGGAAACCCCATATGACACTAATTTTGTACTCAACACACGCAGGTCGGACCGAGTCTGTAAAATTTTTAAACACAATACGGCTATAGCCAGCCACCAGTACTATTTCTCGGGTCCGAAGTTGTATAACAGAATAAACAAAGAGCTCGATATATATTCCTTGACATTGCGTAAATGCAAAGTTAGAGTTACAGACTGGCTTCTCTCTTTGTCCTATACTCAAACTGAAGAACTTATGGTGAGATAGTATTGTCTTTCTTGTGTGTATTTATATTACATGAACATACGTATAATTATGCAGACACACTTGAGCTCCCCGTCCTACACTCAATGTATAGAATGTTTGGTGAGACCTCCTGTTTAACTATATATCTATTATTACACACTATGCCATCGTTAATCTAAAACTAACACAATACTGACCATGCACACACACACACACACATACATACTCACACACACACACACCCACACTCATACACATACACACTCAATCTAACTTAAATTTCCTCACTCTCTTAAACACACGTGCTCTTAGTATTGACACTGAAATCACTGCATGCTCGGTTTTCTTTGTTTCATGGTTTTTTGAGAGTTGAGTTACTTGATTTTCTATTGACTATAACCACGGATGTGAGCGCTAATGGCTGCGTCACAGTTTTAACTATTGCAGCCATTAACGTATTTTTCTATTGTATCAAAGATGGATTATCAATAAACAATTTATTATTATTAAAATATTTATTTAGGAATTTTGTTTTTTATGATAGATTGCATATATAGGCATAATAAGTTTGAGATCTTTTACTCTGTTTTACAGTGACCAAACTAGTCAATTATGACAAAGAACACAGAATGACCCATCATTTTTTTTGTAAAATAAATCCATCGTTCGCGTTTTGCGAGAATTGCTCAAAAGCTTTTCAATATATAAAAAAAAAAAATGTTAAATGTTTGTGTATTGAAGTAATCAAAAGCCTAATCATTGACACGATACATAAATAATATTATAAGGTATAACACCAAAATCTGACTTCCACCGCAGTGCAACTACGTTACAAAATTTCTATACCACCCAAAGGTTTGCTGGTAGAGAATGATCAGTTATGACACTTTTTTTTTTTTTTTTTTTTTATGTTTGGCCCGCCAAAATGACTCTACTCTGCCTGATGGAAAAACTTCTTTTAATCCACTTCCATCTTTCAGCCCTTACCTTAGACACTACTCATTACACCAGTGGGTCCCATCAAGGTTAGATAAACTTGGAACACATATCAAATTATTTAACTGAAGACACATATATTATACGCAATATAAATAAATGAATTTGGAATAAGGAGGTAACTTTTGGGTACCAAATTAAAAAATAACAATAATAAATGGTACCGCGTGTCATATCGAATGAAAGCAATTGTTTTAAGGGTTCATTTTCTTTGTGAATGTAAGAATGAATATTGTTTAAAAAAATAAGTTAAAATTTAGACCCCAGAAAAGTCAACGTCTTTAATGGATCTTAGAAAGAAGACTCTACAAAATAGGTGGATCTGAACTTAGGTTGACATTAATATAGTCAATATTCATCATCATCAGCCTGTTGCAGTCCACTGCTGGACTATTATCACTATTTAGTTTTTACGCATCAAAACGTTTATTTTAAACTAGCTTCGGCGCTCGGCTCCGCCCGTGTGTATGTCGGTTATCGCGGCAAGGAGTAGCCCATGTCCTTCCTCAAGAATCGAAGTATCTCTATGACAAATTTCGTTGAAATCGGTGCAGCGGTTTGGTCGTAAAAGCACGACAGACAGACAGAGTTACTTTCGCCATTTACAATATAAATGTGGACTATATCCCCGTAGTGATAGCTTAAGAATATAAAGTATTAGAACTACTATTTATATCGTGGATGTCGTAAGAGTCATGAGGTACGTGTTGTAAGGAATCAAACTTATTAGCCCAATTAGTCTAGTCAACAAGTTCCATACTTGTTGACTAGACTAAAAGATGCAGCAGCATCACTAGGCCGCCATGGTGTGGGTCGCCATGCTGCATTGTCTGCATTCGCAGTGAGCATGGTGACCACCACTCTTGAATTCTGGTTATGCTTTCCATCAGGCAGAGTAGAGTCATTTTGGCGGGCAAAAAAAAAAACTGTGCAAGGCAATAGCACTGCAAAGAGAAGACAATCTTCACACATGCACAACAACCAAACCGTCTGGCCAGCGTCGTATAGCATGCCAAAATCTTCTTCCAGTGAGAGGCTTGGAAAGCAGAGGCTAATTGAAGGCTGTTGATGATGATTAAATTCCAGCTCCACGTGTATTTTTGCAAGATAATATAAAATTCCTTTCACACAGTCGTTTTCGCTACTTTCATAATAATAAAAATTATCACAACTAATCAAACCACATATAAAAACTAATGACGTCATGTCTGTAATAAATACCAATACCTCCGCTAACTAAATTAATTCTTCTCTCTCCTAATAGTGCCGTGCCCAACAGGGTCCCTATATGTTCCCTATTTTTAAGCCACCACCAGTAAATCAATAATATAGAATGCAATAAATTAAATTAAACTCTATAGTTCTACAATTACAGCTTATTATGGGAATTAAGGTGCACTATGACCCAATAATGCATCGGCATCCCTAGAACGCCATGGTGTTGGTCACCATGCTGAGTTGTTCCATTGTCTGCGTTCGCAATGAGTATGGTGACCACCACTCTTGGATTCTGCTTATGCTTTCCATCAGGCAGTGTAGAGTAATTTTACATTAAAAAAACTGTGTAAAATAATTTAATTAAAGTATAAAATCCTACAGAGCCCATGAGTAAACATCGCAGTGTTTTGAAAACCTGGAAAGTGTTTGCATATATTTAGTAACTCGGTTTAATATCAGGCAGCGCGGTTGAGATTTTCGATTTGCCGCTTCTAAAACTTTCCAGAGTGTTCGCCAGCGGCATTGAGATGAGAGATTGTTGCAATATTGAAAACTTTGCATTTGAACGAATTCCCATCTCTTGAGGTTTTTATTCAAAAACAAGTTTTCTGTTGCATCTCGTTCACAGACTGCTCAACTGTACGTATTCGACCTCGATGACCTATTATTTTTATTAATCATATTTTTTTCATTTCGATACTAAAACCATGAAATTGCCACAAATACAATTTTCTTTTCTTTCTTTTTAAGCTATTGCATAGCCTTTATCGCGGGATTTGAGCGCGGTGACCGAATCAAGCAATTCCGTAACGAAAATAAAACCTAACACCCGAAGCTCGCATGGATCGAGACGAGCTGCTCCGAAATCGGACGAATACGTAAGCAGCTATTTGTGAGAAAGTATATAGGTGTATAGGTATCTATCATATCTTTACAATGCCACACTCACCGCATGTGCCGTACAGCCCCGCAAGTATACATGTTCAAAGAAATAAAAAATAGTGCATAAATAAAAAATAAATAAATAAATTTAATTGCATAAGTTGATAAAAAATGCTATGCAATAGCTTTACCGCAGCAGTCCCCGAGTGCCACAAGTTTTTTTATTATTAAAATACAACTACCGCACTAGGAATAAATCCTGTGTCGCGGGGGACTTTACAAACAAATGAAACGAACACAAAGAACACCCAGACTTAGAACAATAATTTGTGAAACACACAAAGTGTTGTCTCATGTAGGATTTGAACCCGCAACACTTGGCGCAGTAGAAAACGGCGTGGCGACCGCTTAAGCAACTAGGCCATACGTGCAGTCAGTGCAATTTAACTGATTACATGGTTGTATTAATATGGTGTATTGTACATTTAAGTTCGAAAAAAAATATTCATCAATTACCACAAAATAAGTAACATTTTTGTTTTTTTTACAATCCTTTCGCAATTTAGGCGTATACACACAAATATACCCATATTATGTATCTTATTCCCCTTTATCATCATCAATCTCATCTCAGCCAAAAGACATTTACTGCTGGACATTCCGATATCCTTGCACATACACAGTTGCCCTTCATCGTGACGACACTTAATTCCAATCTTTATTTACACATAGCCGATTGATTGAAATACATTTAGTATAAACTGATATGTAAATTAATAAAACAGATGTACAAAGGTTATAATACGTTTTGGAAAATACCTATTCATATGTATGAATAGGTATTTTATATATTGAAGTGAAAACTATTTAGCCGTGTTGAGCACTTGTTGGTAGGAGAAAATCTTATGAGTTCGCGTCACCGACATGCTGACGTCACAAAACTTCTTTGGCCGCGTTGAGCACTTTTTGGTAGGGAAAAATCTTATGGATTCGCGTCACCGACAACCGACGTGCTAATGTTTTACATAATTTATACTCTCGATTGTCGGCACTTGATGGAACTTGTTGCAATACATTCTAGAATCAAACTCACTTGTACTTGTTCCACTATTTTCCTCCAAAGAACCTTTGAGAATGCCATAAGGCGAAACCGGTCAGGTGTAAAAAAAAAATACAAATAGTGGAACAAGTACAAGTGAGTTTGATTCTAGAATGTATCTAATGTTTTACATTTTACCAAGTGAGTAAGTTTACTTACAGAGCGTCCTTCCCCATTCTGGGTCAATGTAAGGGGTTCTCTAGGATTCTTGAACTGCAAAAGTCGATAGAATAGCGACACTTAATACAATATACCGTCGTTTACCCACATATAATTCAAATAGTTTCTGCGCAAATTTTGTATAATTTTATTGTAGGGTACATCAAAATACCTTGAGGTTTTATAGTCCCTCTAACACTGATTACTCAAGAGCTATAAATGTAAACTACAATATACTGTGAATATTGAAATACCTAGATGCTTTGTACAAAAATCGTTTTAGTAGTAAAATTGAAGTGTATATATTTTTAAGCATCCATTTTTACGTTGAAATGTTTGCTGTCAATGGTTGTCGATTACACTCCAAAACCAACTATATAAAACTTTTGACTCGTCTTGAAGTTATGATTTATTTCAAAGTGAGTTCAGAAAGTAGGTAAAGTACTATTTTCATATTTCTTTTTTAAAAACCCATGCTGGACTTATATTTTTTCATGTTATATTTTTGTTGATTTTGACGTGTGACAACTTTAACATTCATAATTGTTGTGTACGATTTGATTGTGACAATCGTGTAAGATTCTCACATGTTGACAATCTATTCAATGTTATGAATTGGGGGGCCTGGAGATCTATAGCACAGGCCTCGGCTTAGTTTAGACTCCAGATCTCCCACAAATTACGAATTACTTGTAAAACTTAAAAATCTGTCAACTGTATACTGTATACATGATGTAATTTGTGGAGATAAAAAAATGTTTTTTTTTTAAATTTATAATTGAATGAGAACCGATGTATTCAACATGGTAGTGACTTTGACTTATTCTGAAATAATTATTTTACAAAGCTTGTCAATTGCACAATGAATATAGCTGAAATACTATTATATTGATAGACTGCGTTAAACAGCTTGTAAAAATTATTTCGACACGTATTTAATGCACTTTAGTGTATGTTTCATGTGTATTTGCTGCATGTTTCTATAGATTTTTCCAATACCACTCACAATTTTTTTATCAATGTTTTTAAGATGACTGTAGTACGCAACTTGTATAAAGATTGTTTACTTTAAACTTACTAGACTATTTAAAACAGAGAACAAATCCTTAATACAGCTTTTCCTTTTTATTTGAGAACCGATTTTAATTAATAGGTATTGACGTGACAACATCTAATAAATCGACGAACGCAATGTTTTATTATGACTTTGTCATGTTTCCGTAAACCGACTTTACAAACAACCAATTGATTTTTAATTCAGTGGGTTTGAAACCAACTATACTTTAATATTGGTGTCTGTCTCGTTGGTCTCGCGGTTGGCGTGTACGACTGCTGATCATGAGATCTCGGGTTCGATTTCCAGGTCGGACTAAATGTTTGTAAGATCTACAAATTTAATATTTGTTTCGAAATTCTGGTGTTATCATGTATAATATGTGTTAGAAATTTAACGTCATTGTAATGGCAACATTTTCGATTGTCATTTTTCTTGTTTGACGTTTTGACGTTGACAGTAGTACTTGAGACGCTTGGATCGGTCGAGCTGGAGCTTCGTTAAAAAAGAACCGTTTTAATTGTATTTTAGCTAATTTTCCCACGACTCGGTGTTTCATCGGTGACCGCTATGATTGGTCTGAGTTGGACTCGCGAGTGTTAGTAGTCACGTTCAAAGGGGCGCGATCCGCGATAGCTAATAAGAGTGTATTGTAATTCGAATTCCTTGAAGATTGTACAGCATTCTGGAGCATGTATGTGCGACGCGGCAGTGGGGTACCCCGTCAACGGCGCCGAGAACAAGGAAGCCACACAACTCCAGTAAGTGCTTGATGATTTTAGTTTAGATTAAGAAGACGGTGACACAGCCGTGGTTCATTGCTCTTTCCAGTGACATGGTTAGCGATTGAATGGCTTACTGATGGGCCCTAAGACATCTCGAATTTCCCAAGGTGAACGCAAAATTGGAGAGAGGATTGAACAATATGTATACAAAGAATAAAGTATATATGTATTTGCATCAGTTGTCTTAGTACCCATCTGCTTAGCTTGGAACTAGATGGCATTGTGTGTTAGATGTCCGAAATATTTATTTATTGGAGAAATTGGCAAAGGTTTAATTTGTGGAGAAGGCACTTGCGCCTCTGGTGTTGCGGGTGTCCATGGGCGGCGGTAATCGCTTACCATCAGGTGATACGTCTGCTCGTTTGCCCACTATTTCATTAAAAAAATGAAATTAAATGTTGTATGTTTGTTAAACCACAAACCCTATTGAAAAAATATTTCTCCAATGAAAAGCTACATTATTATCGAGCACCGTAGGCTACTTTTACCGCAGTTATCAAACTACACATAGGTGGAGCTGTGGCTAAAAGCTAGTATAAAATAAGTTATTCTCAATTCGAGCATATAAATATGTCAACTAAGAAAGTGGGAGATACTATTTGGCATTGGTTTTCTCATTTTATCGGATTTCCAAGAATACATCAATTCTACGAACACAGTAGCAATTTGGACGATTTTGTCGCTTGCCAGTTTTATTTTCTCCGGGTGTAAATATTTGTGAGGGTGAGTCTGTTTATTTGCATTAGTACCCTTTATTTAATAGTTATGTCACTTGCCCTACAAATAATTGCACATATGGTGTTATATTAAGGCTTGTATAAGGTTATGTATATACCAATGCATACACTCACAGATACATACGTATCTCGGAATGAAATTAGCAAACTTAGTCATCTAAATAAATATTACTCAACTCTTAGTTACGCGTACGATTTTGTCGTGATACGCCCAATAGAAAGAATAAGTATGTAAGAAGATAGTAAACCTCCATTTTTTAGGCAAACGAGCAGACGTATCGCCTAATGGTAAGCGATTACCGCCGCCCATGGACACCTGCAACACCATAAGCGTTACAAATGCCTTGCTGGCCTTTTGGGGATGGGGAGAGGGATGGGGAGGGCTTGGGGTATGGGCCTCGGGTATCCTCACTCACTCAGTGATACAGCGCAGGCGCTGCTTCAAACCGGTTTTCTGTGAGGCCGTGGTATCACTTCGGTCGAGCCGGCCCATTCATGCCGAAGCGTGGCTCTCCCACGGGAACATTTTATTTCAATATTCTAACAGATTAATGGGTGAAATGGGAGAATAACGGCATGGTCTGATGCCGTTATTCTCTGGGTTTTGTCTCTCTCAATGGGTTTCGTCGTTTTAGTACAGTGTTCCTGTAACCATCTTGTGGCTCCATCATCAGACTCTGTATTCTATCAAAACATAAAGTACTCGCCAAGACGCATCAAACGATTCCAATCTCGATGGTGTTGCGCCGTTTCATTATAGAGTTACTATGGCCACCTTGCGGCTCCATCATCAGACCTTGGATACTATCAAAACATGAAGTACTCGTTAAGACGAATCAAACGATTCCAAGCTCGATGGTGTTGTGTCGTTCCATTACAGAGTTTCCATGGCCACCTTCTGGCTCCATAATCAGACCCTAGATATTATCAATACATAATGTACTCGTCAAGACGACTCAAACGATTCCACACTCGATCGGTTTCGTGGTTTCATTACAAAGTTCCTATGGCCACCTTCCGGCTCCATCATCAGACCCTGGATAGTATCACAATATAAAATACTCGTCAAGACGAATCAAACGATTCCACACTCAATGGGTTTCGTAGTTTCATTACAAAGTTCCTATGGCCACCTTCAAGCTCCAGCATCAGATCAGCTCCATGTCGCCATAATATTGCATTGTCACGCTGTTTTCTTAGGCCTGCAAAATTTCAGCACAATCGATTGAAGATATCTGCTTCAAATTTAACTTGCAAGATTTGGGAACAGACAAACATCGGGACAGGTGAAGCTAAATAAAAGCTTGTAAAAATCGAGACACACAACGTCTTACAGATCCTAAAACATTCTTACCTTAAGAATTTTGATACAGAGAGCTTAGTGTAATAAGAAGTTATTTGCTGACTATTTATTTAAAGCTGAATATATTCGAGGCTAGGAAGGATTTTGCGGAATATGCAAAGTGATAGATACGGCTTTAGGGATAAAAGGATATGAAAGGGTCATGGTTCTAAATATGTTACAAGCGTTGGCATAAAAAGGTAAATACATTATGTTGCAGAAACGTTCCGAACACGAAGACAAGCTGTAATGCTGATGATAAATTTGACGATGGTGATAACGTTCTGAAAAAAAAACTATGTCTGTGAAAAAAAAACATTATTCACAAACAACGTTTAATTAGTGACTAGCTTTTGCCCGCGGGTCAGCCCGCGTGTATGTCGGTTATCGCGGCAAATAGTAGCCTGTATGTTATTCTGATGCATAGGCTATATTACTCTAAAGTTTCATCCAAATCCATTTAGTAGTTTTTCGTAAAGAAGTAACAAACATACACACAAACTTTCGCCTTTATATATTAGTGTGATGTGATTAGTGTGACTAGTTGTTGCCCGCGGCTCCGCCCGCGTGAATGTCGGTTATCGCGGCAAATAGTAGCCTATGTGTTATTCTGATGTATAAGCTATATTACTGTAAAATTTTATCTAAATCCGTTCAGTAGTTTTTGCGTGAAAGAGTAACAAACATCCATCCATCCATACTTACAAACTTTCGAGTTTATAATATTAGTTCCGAAATATTAATGAAATTAAATTCATGCTAATATTTCAAATTCAAAAGTAACTCTATCTGCCTGTCTGTATTTCTGTCTATTACGCATTTACGACATTGATTTCAATGAAATTTGGCATGTAGTAGATACTTTGATTATTGCGAAAGGACATAGGCTACCTCTTTACCGCGATGACCATACACGCTAGCGGAGCTGCACGCAAAACCTAGTGAAACTATTATTTTATAAAAAACTTAACTACAAAACGCAATACAAATAAATTTAAAACATCTTCATTTCTTAACTTGCAAATGAACTCTAAATAAAAAAAGAGTTGTAATTAAAAAGTTAATATTCAGTTTTTTTAAAGCCTTCAATCCGGGCCCAAGGAGATTTTTATACGGCCTTGTTGCAGGTGTTCGGTCGAGTTTAACATTGCTATGTAATCTGCGGCTCACAATTGTCAGATGGCACCTTGCATAAGTTCGGACAAGGTTAAGTAAAGCTTATAGTTGAACTTGTTTAAGTACTGAACTAAGTTTAACATTATTTTCTTTGAGTTATTGATTGAAGTTGGTGTTAGGGGACTTATAACTTAAAATAATTTTATATTTACTGCACATTGTTACGCCTTACTTTCTAACTAAGACTAATACATAAGCGATTTTCAGAAATTTCTGAATAAAAGTTCTACAAACTGACTTTGATTTGTTTCACCGTGGTGAAATATTCCTTGCATATCTCAGATTTCTTGGAAACACAGAAAGAATGAGAATGTGTGTTTTTGTTGTAAATTTATTTAAGTATTTTAACAGATTAGGTACTGAAATCTATTTATATCTATACTAATATTATAAACCCGAAAATTTGTAAGTATGGATGGAGGATGGATGGATGGATATTTGTTACTCTTTCACGCAAAAACTACAGAACGGATTGGGATGAAACTTTACAGTAATATAGCTGATACATCAGATTAACACATAGGCTACTATTTGCCGCGATAACCAACATATACGCGGGCGGAGCCGCGGGCAACAACTAGTCTTTCATATAGACGAGATATAGATAGTATAGACTATCCATACTACCTAACTTTTACCGTGAAAACCGACACACATGCGGGAATTTATTGAAATTACGTTCTACTCACTCAATTAACTAACACAAGAGAGAAACATGTAACATAAAAAAGAAATAAGTTGCAACAAAAACATATTACTTACGTATAACGAAGACTGATGGATAAGTAAACCTTTATTATTTAAAGGTTTACTAAATTTAATGGAGTCGGCCACAAAGTCCTTTGCAAAATTGGAAGTTGGTGTTTATTCGACGCAGTCACGAATCGTAAATGGTATAAAGTATTATATATATTTGTTTAACGTCATATCTGACGGATTGCCCACGCGCTGCTAACCGCCCACGCTTCTGAGCCAAAATACAGGCATTAGCTGTAAGTCCTTACGAAAGTCAAGCGTGGGCATGAAAGTGAACATTACCGCGGCGTTTCAAGAGGATAACTGTCAGAGTTAAGAATGAAAACTAGCGATTACAACAACACAATGCATATAAAATTTATTTTTTCTTCTAAATAATAAATTTACAATAATTTGCAATCTGTCGAGTTTGAGTTTTAAAGGTAGTAGAGCCGCGCTGATTTCAGCATGAACGGACCGGCTCAAGCGGTACTATCCTCGCACAGAAGATCACCGTTAAATGACAGTACATATTTACGAAAAACATAAGGTTATTATTAGTGTAATATTTATTATCTATACTATAATATTATAAAGCTGAAGAGTTTGTTTGTTTATTTGAACGCGCTAATCTCCGATTTGAAAAATTCTTTCAGTTTTAGATAGCCCATTTATCGAGGAATGTTATAGGTTATATATCATCACGCTAAAGCCAATAAGAGCGGAACACCATTGAAAAATGTTTCAAAAACGGGGGAAAATTATCACGCTACGGGCAATAGGAGACGCAAACGAGGTTGCGTGGGTCAGCTAGTCATGTATATATGTGTTTGTAACAAAAATGGAAAATACGAAGTTCATGTTATGCATTCCAAATCAAGGATTCCAAAACATCGAGGTTATACCAATAAACCAGTGTGATCACGACATCGTTCGTAGAAACGTTGGGGGGTTTTAAGGTTTATTATTAAAAAGGCACTAATGCACCAATATTGTTATGAAATATTTTGCAGTGAAACGTTTTTTTTTATCGATTTTCTTTATTTCATTCAGACTACTTTGTTCAGTTGATTTTGATTTATAAAATGCGTTACAACACATTGTATAAATTGTCTATACTTAAAATAAGAATGTAACGGGTCAAATTCTGTACATTTAAGATATTTTGAATTTTTTTTTGGAGGGCTCTCTATAATCGATACTGCAACCAAAACTGTATTTTTTTTAATTTTTGTCTGTCTGTCTGTCCGTCTGTCTGTCTGTCTGTCTGTCTGTATCTTGGCCGCGCATCACGCCGAAAGTACTGAACGGATTCAAATGAAACTTGGCATGATTTGAGTTCATACTAGGATGTAGGTCATAGGATACTTTTTATCCCGCAATTCAGCACGGTTTCCTGGAGAGAGGGGATGAAAGTCAAAATATGTACTTAGTTGTAATTCAATAACACATAGTCCGATTTCATTCATTCTTTTTTTGCTAGAAAGAAAAGATAACGGGAAAAGAGTTTTTTTCTGTCCGCGACTGTACACTGCCTGTGGGAAGCTGAGACAGATATGTAAATATGGCGGTACGAAGTTCGCCGGGTCAGCTAGTTGATAATAAAATAGCAATGAAACATCACAGCAAAACTCTTTATGTATGAGCTTAAATTAGGCTCATGGGAAAACGCGAAAGTTTTAAAAATGTATAAAACTCGTAAGAAAGCGTACCAGCTTTCGCTAAATATGAAACTTGAAATAGGGCATGACAGGTTTCAATAAATAAATTTTGTAATGAAACGTGCATCTTTCAGCGTTAAAAATCATTGGTTTGTTCTTCTTAACAGGCCTACTTAAACGACAGTATTCTGGCAAAAGACAACTTCTTAACTAGGTTTTATGAAAATAATTTCTACCAATTACTACCGCACACAAAGCTTGTTATTACAAAAAAACTGAGACTCGGTAACATGATTTCGATTTTGAAATACTATGAATCAATAATTAATCTGATTAATCAAATAAATGGTTTCGCCTTATGGCATCCTCAAATGCCATAAGGCGAAACCGGTCAGGTGTAACTTTAGTTAAAATAGTGGAATAAGTACAAGTGAGTTTGAATCTAAAATGTATTACAACAAGTTCCATCAAGTGCCGACAATCGAGAGTATAAATTAAATAAATAATATGCTTAACTGGTTTGTATTTGCTTAAAAAAACTTTTGCAATCATTGAGCAGCCACGTTGCAGCTAGTGTTATTATTTAAGAGATATAAGATAATATTGCCAGTGAAACACATGATCAGTGTGTGTTTGAGTTAAATTCAAGTTACCCAACGTGGAAAGATAAAGCAGATTGACGTTAAACAAGACACGTACGTGACTGAACGCTATCTTTTTGTGTATTTGCGCACATTTTATATATGAAGGACGAAATAAAAAGGTTACGCGTAGCTGGTTATTCCCGTGGAACGTGTTAAAAATTGATGTGTAATACATAAATGTCTTGTAATAATCATTCAATAACAACCTTTGGTATTATGTGGAATTTGTTTTTCAAATGTGAAAGATGTTTTTGATCATCTGAAGTCTCGATAAGATTGAGAACAAAAGATTTTTGTTTTTTTATAGAGAATAATTCACTACAATGTATGTAAGAGAAGCAAATATAAAATGTAAATACATAGCCTGTCAAAATCATAACCCCCTTTGGCTTTTCCGTAGTCGGGTAAAAATAATCAGAACAGTTTATAAATAGCATTGTTATTTAAATAACGACACTTAAATTCACACAATAACGTTATATAAATATCAATAGAGTGCTCTTATTAGTAGATCGATGTTTCATTTATTTATTTAGAGACCTACGAGTCAGACTTAATCTTGATCAAATCATCACATATATTAAAATATTAAAGAAATGAATAAAACCATTCTTAGTTCAGCACAAGTTACCCTGCACTCTTTAATTAGGATGCCTGTCTGGCTTCTCACAGGACACACACGCGGCGTATAATATAATCCTTATTAGATCGGGTAAGATCCGTATACATATTCAGTCCCGCAAGGAAAGTAAAAAAGAATTAAATTTCCTTTGCTACAAAAAAGTGGATTCCGATCAATTTTTAACCGACTTCAAAAAAGGAGGAGATTATCAATCCGACTGTTTTTTTTAAAATGTTTGTTACCTCATAACTTTCGACTGGGTGAACCGATTTTGATTATTCTTTTTTAATTTGAAAGCTGGTGCTTCCCATGTGGTCCAATTTCAATTTGGTCCACTTCTGACATGTCATCCATGAGAAAACCAAATAAGTCTGCAATTTGCATTAAGTATATGCGCGACAAACTGACGAATAACTCAATATCACGCCAACCGATTTCGATGATTATTTTTTTATTTGAAAGCTAGTGCTTCCCGTATGGGCCCATTTTAATATGGTCGTTCTTGAAGTCGTTTTTTTTTTGTAAAAATTTTGTAATAAATTATTCCTGTGAGTACATTAAAATACCGCTAACAAATCACTTCCTAGCAAGCATGTGGTATCTATTCAATAACAACGCGGTGGATATCTCCACAGCGTTGTTGTCTTGTCATAATCGCCCTGATTAACCGTCTCCTGACGTAACTAAGTTACACATCTTAATAACAGGATTATTACCTGCGATTATTGCTATTGATCTAATGGTCTTAATTAATGTTTAACTTTGAACCATATTTACATATTTAGTTTTGATACGCTTAAACTTTATGTAGACAGTTTTGATTTTGTAATATTTCTGTTCAAAAACTGAACTGGCTACATACTCTTGTTTTCTTTTGAACTATGTTTTAGTATCTATTTTTCTCTATTACACAAAAATAATAATTTGAGCACCTTCTACACCAGCATCAACCCAAGGTTTGTATTGTGGCGATTGAGGCCTTCGCGATGGAGAACTATACAACCTCCACATCAAAATGAAACTGGCAAATGTAAACTCCTGTTTCAAGCTAACGTTCTAGAAATGAATTATATAATTTGAAACCTTGATTTGCTGAATGCTGAAGAAGAGATACACTGCAGGGGTCGGTCGAGTCAAGACCTCCTAGCAGTGAAATATAAATAATTATGTTCCTATATTGTAAAATTCTTATCTTGCAGTAAAAACGTATAATACGTTTAGTCGTGTTGTTATTTCCTAAATTTCAGGTACTATAGTCCACTGACTACAGAAACCCCTAGGGCTCGTACTTGAGAAAGTACGGGTGCCGCAGTATGCAAGATCAGGTCAAGATTCCCATACTATGAAAATACTTATAAAGTAATAAGCACACCAAATTTTAAATCCATCGGGAGTTGAATAAGTGCTTTTTAAATTTATCAACTAAGAAATGAGCTGATGATCTTCACAAATTTATTGATGAATACCATCTAGAGATCTAGACTCTCAAACAAAAAAAGCCACGTTATAATCTGCTCGTTCAGACAGACACACAAACGCTATAAAAGGTAGTTGACTCTTTTAAAAAAAAACTCTTTAATAAAATAAGCAAATAAGGCGTTTGATAACTACCCACAGTACCGCTTAAGATGGTGTTTCGTAAAAGCCACGTCTTATTTAGAAAAAAAAAAAACAGTATCTTAAGGCAACTGTTCCAATTTGTACTGCCACAGCACGTACCTTTAAGACGTAAAGGACGAACCGCTTCATACCTTACGAATCAACTCACGTTCGTACGGAGGCACAATCAAATTATATAGAACTGACTCGATTTTGTCTAGTAGTGTGGTGTAAGTTGGAAGCGACCACTCAACTAAAGATTTTTTATATTATCCTTTTACAGTTAGGTTATACACTTTATATAGATATATATATTATATAGATAGTTAGGTGCTTCGATTGTTTATTTCCTTAGAGAGAAAGGATGATAGAAGACTCATGAAAGGAATTTATAGAACGAATGTGTGTGGAAGTGTCGGAAGAGGTGGTCCACTGCGAACATTTATCGACGAAATTAGTGATGTTCTAAAAAAGGGCCGTGAGAAAATCACCAGGAACCGAGGAGCATGCATGTAATGATTGATCAATGTGGACGAAGCAAAAGAGGTGTGTCAGGACCGTAGTAAGTGGAGATCAATTGTCAGGTCAGCTAGTTTATATTATTAAGTATGAATTACTGCCGCAGTCGGTTTAAAAGGATAGGGTAGGGTAGGCCTCAAATCAATAATATTGAAATAAAGAAGTAAACCAGTATCCGCCAACAAACCGCTTTCAATAACCCATAATCTTAAAAAAAAAAAAAAAAAAAACATTTTGTAAAAGTTTAAAATTAAAATTTTCTATTTAGTTTGTAACACCTAAACCTGTCAGGCGGTTCACAAGTCGCAACCCATGGCCCACCATGGAGGCGGATTCGAACCATGCAGATGTCATGTCGCAACCCTAGACCTACCATGGAGGAGGATTCGAACATTGCAGTCCCCTAGACCTGAACAGGGGTGCCACTCTCCGACCAACCCAGTCAGTCATCATAAGCATGGTTCCCAGGGCGCCGTTATACAAATAAAACATAATTACTAAACAAAAGAGAATAAGAAAAAAAATTAAAGAGATAAATGATGTGTGTGTGGGTGGGTTCCTAAAGGATCACTTCAGAGAAACTACAATAACACATAATCACAGTATATATTTTTCTAAAAAAACACTAACATCATATAATACACTCAAACATTACACATATATCATAATATTTAAACCTTAAAATAAATTAGTGGGTAGGTACACTAATACCAAAAAAATATTGTACGTGACCTTCCTCCATCCCGTCAGTTGGCCTGACCAGCGGTCAGGCCATCCTACGCTTGCCAGCAGCCACATCACTGGCTCCGTGGTACGGGGAGCCACGTCTTGCAGGACATGAACATCAGTACCTCATTCGCCACACACACGAACCAAACCGCCGCGTGGCATCGCAAGGGTGATATCTTTCACCAGCATCCTAGAGTAATGTACTCCAGCCGTAACCTTCAGTACTGTACTTCAGCCATATCTTCAACTATAAACTTCAACTATAACCTTCAACCCTAAGAGAAAACGGAACAACTAATCATGGCTTGAAGAACAGAAAATGACAATAAAAATCAAAAAACATTTTCTCACTTACCGCTTCACACGGGATGAAATCACTAATAAATTAATACAACCAACAAACAGGCAGACACGAAACTGGTTGTGTTCAGAACAAGAAAGAAAAGGACCTTAAACTGAAAGAATCTACTTTTATATCCTTTTTCATGGACTGTTCGAGAAGCCTCCCCTCTTTAATCCTCTCCTGACAGCAAAAAGTGACACTCCCAAAAATCGTTCTCAAATCGTTCAACCATATCAAAACATTTCTAAACGTAATCCACATTAAATCTTTATATCGTAGTGAATAACGCCTTCTCTCGCACAATCAGCGAACTAAACATCAAAACACTGAAGCTACTTAAACAATACTATCTCGTCATATCAATATGTTTTCAAACTCGTTTCACAATCAATGATTTTGCAAAATTACGCCCTCTCTTGCACAATCAGCGAACTACTGAGGGCGACATCTACAAAATCATTGTTTTGGTTAATTTAATTTTGTTTGGTTAAAAAAAGGTGTTACAAGTTTTAAGAATCCGAGAGAATGTGCCGAAATCTATTTTTCAACATCGTGAAATTTGCTTTAAACCTACGCATGACCTTTCAGGATAAATAATAATAGGTATCCATTCCCCCCTTTCAAAATTTAAAAATAATTTGCCATTAAAGGAGGTAGTAATAAATAGTTTCATATATTTCTATTGGTTTACGCGGCATATGCCAGTAAAACTCCCACGCAAAGCTCTATGATTTCTTGACTTATTCAACATTAGTCTTCATATTTTAGCAAATTTTGATAAAAGATGAGGAAGGATTGAGTATGATTTATACACCACAAACTTCCAGAACAATCACTACATAATAGTAAACCTAGTTGAAATATTCTTGCTTTACTTATATGTACCTTGACTTCCTTGGTGGTGCTTCTTGGATCGGACCAAACATTTGTATGATTTGAAAATATTTGTTTCGGAGTTTGGTTGTCTATATATCATCTTCCTAGCCTGTATTATTACCAAGATAGTTTGTGTAAATATCAGTTTTACCACGAAGCGACTGGCATCGGACCTCCGCAACCCTGAGGGTGAATTGAATTCGAAGGTGGAACTTTTCAGTATATTTGAGTGCACCGACTGCCAAATAACGATGTTCATGACAACCGGGACTGACGGCTTAACGTGCTCTCCGAGGCACGGACGGAAAACCTCCATCTTCCATACTCCGGGCTGCTAATAAAATTTCCTTATAAGAAAAATCCATCAACAGGCCGACCCGAGAATCGAACCCGATACCTCTTGATCGGCAGTCGTTTACATAACCGTTAGTCTAACGAGGCAGTTAACATGGGTGTGTTAAAATATATTTATATATTTCTATTATATCATACATAAATTTTCAATCCAATCCATATCTAGCTTTCATACCACAAGCTTTTGCTTAGCATGTAACTAAATGGCGTTGTGAGTCCGATGCTTTAGAAAAATAGTATTAGCTTTTACAAGTTTTTTACATAGCTCTTCTTAAAACTCTCATTAACAAATATAAAAACTTGAATAAGAAAATCATGGCCAAACTCAAACCAAAATGCGATCACTAATATAATATTAAACAACTTCCTATCAGCTTATTATTGGGCCAGCGTTAAGTTGTCGAAACGAAAACTGACAGACAAAACAGGGTTGCTAAGTTATATAAATCTTCTAAGTTATGTAACACCTTTTGAGAGTCGGTAATTTATTTATGTGTAGGAACATGTATTTCAGTTAAAACGTAAGTCGTTTTCATGTAAAATGAATTGTATGCCAGCATCTTGCTATGCTTTTTTCTCCATTTTTATATGCTTCGGAACTTATTAAAATTTAACAATCAATACAAAATATACCTTCATGAGTTTGACGTTTATATACGAGTATAACACACTAAGGATTTTTTGTAAGTATTTCTAAGAGAATATCGATATTTGACTTGAGATACTGTTCATATATAAGTCATAAAAAGCTACAGTTGTATGAAAAAAAAAACTCAAAAATTTAAAACTATCTGAAAACCTGTTCAATAAACCAGGCACCGCCGATATACGATTTACATTGTATATATAAACATATATTATACGTTTGGCTATTTTGTCAGATCAGAATATTGACTCTTTATGTAAATCAAATTTAAATTGAAGCACAGTCAATTATTATTTATATTCGACTATCTTTAATAAGTAGTAGAGCCACGTTAATTTCGACACGAACGGGAAGGCTCGACCGGTGCGGTACTACCCTCTCAGCTTTCGTGCTGTCGTGTTTAGTTGGTGACAGCGAGACCAGATGCCCAATGATGCAGAAGCATCACAATAGGTGGCGGCCAATAGTGTGGGTCACCATGCTGCATTGTCTGCATTGGCAATGAGTATGATGAGTCAATGGTACTGTTGGATTCTGCACATGCTTCCCATGAGGCAAAGTAGAAGCACTTTGGCAGGCCCGTATGTAAAAAAAAGAGCGATTTCTAAAATCAGTCTGGTTTGAGTCTGAAACATTACTTTTTTTCGGTAGATAATAATTTGTGATTACTTCATTGCTGATATTTTAATTAATATTCAAAATAGTACCTTAATTACTTGACTAAACACAACAAAAATAAAAACATTTCTTGATTATAATTAAGGTAGCTCTCTTCATGCTGATTGTATTTTTTTTTTCGTTACATCATCCTGTAGCTTATTACTATTCATCCAATCTATTACTGAAATAGACCCAGTTTTCTCAGGTACTGCGTATATTTGAAAGCTTTTAAGTAATTAAACCCTGGTTCAGATATCTAGACACTCATTCGGCTGTGGAGCTTTGTGTCAATTTTTTCTACTTTCTTTTTTTAACTAATGAAAGTTATGTTTAGATGTTGAATGTATGATTGTATTGAATGTTGATTGTATGAAGAACAGTTTTAACCCAAATCCTGGTGTTAATGCAAGGCAGAACTAATTTGACCCTGAAAAGTACTTTTTAGGACATTTTCTTTTATTATAAAATAAAAAAAAAGTTTATTAAATGGGTGATGGTAGGCACAAATTCTAGACCAAATTTATTAATTAGCCTCTAGTAAAATTTAACGTTAAAAACTAACTGAACTTCGCTGTCAAGAAACCTTCATTTCACAACCTCATAGATTGTGACACCTATTATTCAGGCCAAAAGAAAAGAATATAATAATAACAAAATAATAATAATAAATATTTTTGGACATTTAACACAACGCCATCTAGTCCCAAGCTAAGCAGAGCTTGTGTTATGGGTGTACTAGAACAAGTGATTTAAATACATATATGTATATCCTTTTTTAACCCCCGACCAAAAAGAGGGGTGTTATAAGTTTCACGTGTCTGTCTGTCTGTCTGTGGCACCGTAGCTCCCGAATGGATGAAGCGATTTCAATTTAGTTTTTTTTGTATGTTTTTGTATGTTACGTGCAAGTGTTCTTACACATGTTTCATGAAAATCGGTTGAGCTGTTTAAAAGTTATGGGGGTGAAAGTGGGGAAGAGTAACCGAATGTCTGCAAAAATATCATCGAGTGGGGTCTCAAATGAAAGCGCATAACGTGTTTTTTACTTATTAAAGGGAACTCAGGTTATTATATAGGGGTTTTTTTTTAATTTTGAGAATTTATGGTTATTACGTGAGCGATATACCTCGATCGAAAAATATACCAAGATCCTATGCCGTTTCTGTAAAGTGAAATCTTTTATTTTTTATTCCCTTAGTATCTCCTATATCGGGTTATTATAGGGCTACAGTATCTGCACGCCACATCTATACTAATATTATAAAGCTGAAGAGTTTGTTTGTTTGAACGCGCTAATCTCAGGAACCGCTGGTCCGATTTGAAAAATTATTTCAGTGTTAGATAGCCCATTTATCGAGGAAGGCTATATATCATCACGCCAAGACTAATAGGAGCGGAGCACCAATGAAGAATGTTTCAAAAACGGGGGAAATGATCACGCTACGAGACGCAAACGAGGTGGCGTGGGTCAGCTAGTATATACATAAGCGTACATCTAGATCTACGCATATTCAAATAATCTGTATATTAAATTGTTTTTAAACACAACACTTCAATTTCAAAGTATACGAAGCGTAGAATGTTTTACAAACTTTAGAAATTTCACAGTGAAAGCATGCACACTTCTTGTATAAAGGCGGGGTATTCTTTTGTGTGACGCGAGTGGAGATGAGTGTGGAACTAGTTTTGCGCACACAATGAGCGTCGCGAATATCCCTACTCATTCAAACATGAAGATATGCGAGCTTACAAAAGTGTTAGTGCTCGGCGTTTTAACAATAAAATTGTTAGTAGTGAACAAACGTATTCAAATATTAAGCATGCTAGTAGCTTAAATGTTAGCTTGATCATGTTTAAATGGGTATATTTTAGTTACAATATTCTACTTTGGAAGAGTGTCATGGGTATTGGATATCTCTATCTAATAGTTTTTTTAATACTTCCACATACATATTCTTGATTTAGTACTATTTATGAAGTCAAGGGTCCAGAACGTTAGCAATCACCTACATTTTAATTTATAAATGCACATATTTAAATGTAGTAAAACTAAGCCGTATCTTCAAATGAAGCTAATGATGTTATTTGGTGTTTACTATCAAGAATTGGTTTAACAGAAATTGCACCATTAGTTACAATGTAGTTTTATCTTCCATCTGGAATACGTCCAAAATACTGCAGTGATGAAGTGAGAGGTAATATAATAAGATTATAGTGTTAATTGTCTAAGCATCCGGTAGTTTACACTGCTTTATCTGCCTGTACATACCTAATCTTAGCAAGAGTCTTGAAGGTACCTAAAATAGAGTAATGGATCTATTAGATTCCTTGCGACTATTCACTGATATGCACAGATTGTTTAGCTTTTCAAAGCGTTTTTCTATGTTTTTATAACTAAACTAGCTGACCGTGCCCACTTCGTTGGGCGGTAAACATTTATTTCTCCGACTTACTTTGCAAATTCAGCTACCACGAAAAAGTCTTTACACTTTTCGGGTTATTATATAGCCTATGTCACTCCCAAATAACGTAGCCTTCTATTGGTAAAGAATTTTCAAAATCGGTTCAGTAGATCCCGAGATTACCCCTTACAATTTAACAAATATACAAACACAAACTTTACCTCTTTATATAATAGTGTAGATTGTATTCCTCAACTATACATACAATATGGTTATTTTGTATGCGTATACCCACACGTTTTGAATTTTCAAGAAAACCGTCATAAAAATTAAACCATTTTTATTTCTCCTTAAATCTTTCATACATTTCCTTGATAAAGACTTTATTTATTACTTGTGTTTTCACTCGTATATACTAAGCTTAATATCTAATCAGTTCATCCAAAGGTTGCCTGGAAGAAATTGCTATGAGCAATAAGGCAACCCTTTGTACATAACATTTGTTGTTAGTTTGAAGACGGTATAATGTATGTAAATCTTGGTGTACAAATAAAGTATCATAACTTTTTGTTTATCTTTCCCCCATTGTTTTAGGATCGTAACTTCTTCTAAATGCGTCAATAATCTGTCTGCTACTGATCCAATTAATCTTATCTTTTTAAAATATACCTAATTTGATAAAAAAAAAATTACACACAACGCTATCTAGTCCCAAACTAAGTAGCGCTTACATTATGGGTACTAGACAACTGATACATACACATATATACTTTTATTTTATAAATACATGCATATGATACATAGAAAACACTCAAACAACGTTTCCTACTTCGCCAAGTGTTGTGGGTTCAAATCCTACGTAGGACAACACTTTGTGTGATCCACAAATTGTTGTTCTGAGTCTGGGTGTTCTTTATGTCCGTTTCATGTATGTTTGTAAAGTCCCCCGCGACACAGGATTTATTCCTAGTGCGGGAGATGTCTTAAAAAAAAAAAAAAAAAAAAAACTGCGAAACACATATTTGCAAATTATACAAACATTTGGTCCGACCTGGGAATCGAAACCGAAATCTCAAGCACAGCAGTCGCATATGCTACCACTGCTACACCGACGCAGTCAAAGGTAACACCTTTCTAAATTAGCGAGGTTTGAATTAGCAAAGTTTTTTCGTAGAAGTTCTCTTTCTCTGCTAAATGCTGTATTTTACTAATAGCACTGTATTATAATTGCAAGTGCTACAATTCTTCGTACTTCACAAAATAGTTTATCTTAATCTCCTCGAATGTCGGGCCTAGCGTTTTCTCGTGTCACTGTTAAATAACAATAAATATCTCTGTGAGCGACCCAGATAACGATAAAGAGGACAAATGATGGAATTTGACTTTGCAATTTTTATTTACAAAATGCTCTAAAAACTCCTTTTATATTCAAAAAATATTTGAATATTCAAAATTCAAATATTTTTAAGACAGTGTTATCCCACCAAAAACATTTTCATGTAAAATGTTGCCAAGACGACTGCATATGGCTAACCCTGTGAAAAAGATATCAGATCTTATGTACACGCCCTAACTCTACCAACCCTAACTTCATAAACTCTACATCTCAGTAAAAATGTATGGCTTGGCTGTTTCGTTACTTCAGAAACTAAATATTCGTATAACACAACCTGTCAGTAAGTGCCTGGCTGTACCTATTGCCGCATTGCACATCGTACAAGCCTTTTCTGTAGCTTTTCCCCACCTTACTAGGTTGGTTTGATCGGGGAGAGTTAATTGAAAGGCGTTGAGGTAGAATTTTAACAGGGCGGGTGACCAATCATATAAAAGTGTGCGCCATTTCAAAGCTGGTGGGATACAAAATTCTCCTAGAGTTAACCATTCATTCTGCATTTCTAGGTTCATTGCGTGCACCTTGTCGGTCTCATTTTCATCTTGTTGTATAAAAGATTTTGTTATCTCTTTGTCGTTTTGTCTGTCTTCTAGCATTTCCCAATCCAACTCTACTGGACTGCGTACCCACCATGAATTTTTTGTGGGATTGGAGCCGTGACTCTAGCTCTGATGAATTTTTGTCTTTTGGAAGGGATCTAACGATTTCGTCTTGGGATTTTGACAAGACATGCATTTTGGTAACTCTTAGGTGTTTGTAGAGTTCCGAAGGTTTTTTTAATTTCATTCCAAAATTATTCAAGCCCCTGTACAACGTTGACGGGTCTGCAGATGGTGCTAGCCCGAGCCACGACTTCAATGTCTTAGTGACTTTCGCGTCCAGTGTTCTTATGTGGTTCTGGTTTATGTCATATACTAGAAACGGCCAGTTGAGACGTGATGTTAAGTAGTTGTCGTAAATCCAAGCTTTTTTTACGTTACTAATTGGCTGTTGGTCTACCTTGTCAATGTCTTTTACGAAGTCATCGACTATTACGTTTGTAGATGGAGTACGACCTTTGTAGTCTATCTTTCTTCCAAGGAATTTAAAGGGCACGGTTTCTGATATTATGGAAACACTTTCCCCACCAATAGTAATCCCGGGGTCATATGAGGTATACCTCGTGCCTCGCCGGCCCAGACAAAGGCAATAGCATTTGCTAGGTTTTGTCCTCATTCCCTCCGTCCAAGTACAGAAGTCATCTACCTTACGCAGTAGTTCTTGGCACTCCTTTGGATTACGTGTAATGATCGCAAGGTCGTCTGCGAACGCTAAGATGGATTCCGTATATTTTCCATTGACCTTAAACCGATAGCCCCACCTCTTTTTGCATGTTGCGATATTATCTATTAATATATTTATAACTGTATTAAATACTACTGGCGATAAGCAGCAACCTTGGAACAACCCTACTCTGTATTCGAGGGGTTTCGTATGTCCCTCTTTTGCTGTTATTACAAATTTTAGTTTACTGTAGTATGATGCAATTATTTCACAAACTGTTGGCGGGAAGTTTTACCATTTCAAGGCAAATAACATAAGCTCGTGTTGTACTGAGCCAAAGGCATTTTCTGAATCTATCCAACAGACTGTAATTTGCCTTTCATTTTTCCTAGCATCTTTGAGACTTTCCGCAAGTAATGAGTTATGTTCTAGACATCAGAGATTCCGGGCATGAACCCTTTCTGGTAATTTGGTCTGAACTAATTATTGTTGGACATATACTGTATTATTTTTAATTGAAGACAGGAGAAAAATATTTTAGAAATTGAATTGGTTAGGGCTATGGGTCTAGTGTCCCTGGGGTCTACTACTTCACTTTTCTTAGGAATGAGGACAAAATTAGCTTTGCCAAAGGTTGCTGGTATTTCCTTGTTCGACCAGATCTTACTGAATATACTTAGAAGGTGTTTACGCACTGATGGACATTTTTTATATACTATATATGGTAAACCATCAGGCCCTGGAGCTGATTTTGAATTTTTCCTCCTAATTTGGATTTCTATGTCTTCTAAGGTTGGCGGGTTACAATCAAATTTAAAACGAGGGCTTGCTGGGTTTTGTGCACTTGGTTCATGATAGGTCTTCTTATGTACTACTAATATTATAAACGCAAAAGTTTGTGAGTATGGATGGATGAATGGATGGATGGATGTTTGTTACTCTTTCACGCAAAAACTACGGAACGGATTTGGATTAAACTTTACAGTAATATGGCTTATACATCTAAATAACACATAGGCTACTATTTGCAGCGATAACCGACATACACGCCGCGGGCAACAACTAGTATGTAGATAGATAGATAAAGCTTTGCAACAGGAGCTTAGATTTTCTTAAATATCCTGTACTATATTCTCATCCTTCTAGTCGGACTTCTCTATTTGATTACTCAGAAACCTGTGCCGGGTATCTTAATCAAATTTACTTAGTCGGTATTGCGTCACGGATCCCTTTTGGCTATAAAAAGGAATTGTGAGTTAGCGTAACAATTGGGATCAATTAGCTGTAATTACGAGCCTTGTTAAATCTCCGTCTGTCTGTCCACCAACGGTCTAAGTCAATGAAATTTTAATGCCGAACCAAATTAGCCTTTTTACCGAATTAGAATTATTGAATACTTCGTGAGTTTCGTGGAGTTACTTGTTGGATTTGTGAGACTAAAATACATTTAGGGCTAGTTTCATCAGTTTCTGAGGTTGCAGATATTTATCTGCCTTATAGCACTATTTAACAAAAAAAGGTTGCTGATGTTTATATGGTTATCTGACATATTAAGTCGAGTCTCCACTGAACAAAAGTTGGCAACTTTTGTGTTGTCAACACGTGTTGGTGACAAAAGTTTCTGTAATTTCCTCGTGTTCGCAACAAAAATTGTCAACAATTGTGTGGAACCGTGTTTCTGTTTTTGGCGGTAAACATCAAAAGAATTGTTGTTGTTGAATTGAATCACGCTTGTTGCAGTTATTTATTGGCTCTGTGGAGACGCTTAGTTCGAATGTTTTTCAAATTATTGGCGAATCGGTGTAGACACGATGGAAACAAAATTTGGCAATTTTCTGAAGAGTTGCAAACGGAAACACTGAAATTGCCAACAATTTCGGTGGATACGCGCCTTTAGTCTCTCTATCTGAGACTTGTCAATTCGAAATCTGTAGTTATCTGGCAGATGTTATCGGAGATTTATCCTGACCTTTATTAAACGACTTCAAAAAAGGAGGAGGTTTCTCAATTCGACCGTATATATGTTTTTTTTTTTATTTTATGTGTGTTCGCGGATAATTTTGTCGTTTATGAACGGATTTTGATGATTCTTTTTTTAATGGAAAGGAGATGTCCCAACATTGGTACCATGATAAGAACACTAAGATCTGTGATGGAATCCAAGAGAAATCGAGTCGAACCTTGAATAACCTTTTTATTTTGTTAAAATTTTACTTGTTATTATGTTCTGGCAAATGTTTCTGTTCTATTAATCAAAATTTCTAGAAATAATCATTGGCAAATCAACGTTTGCAGCTTCATTAGGTAGTGAAGTAAATAGCGATGTTTTTTCAAATCATTTTATGATTTACATTGATAGTTTTGTACACATTTATCTTTTCGAGTGTAGACTATTCAAAGAACGTATATCTTTTGTTTTGGATTAGCCCATACTAATATTATAAATTCGAAATCGTCTGTCACTCGTTGCAATTTTATGTTTAAACCTCTGCACTGCTTTTAATAAAATTTGGCATTGAGATACTTTGATTCTTGAGAAAAAATATAAGTTACTTTTTATTGTGATAACCGAAATACACGCGTGCGGATGGCCTCGCAAGTTACTGTACCCCATAAAAAACTATCGCTTTTTCAATTAAAGATAATGATATCGAATTTTCAATGTATCTTATGGACAAAAAACGTTTATTTATATACATCAAGTAGAATAACGTTGGCTCTTCGTCAGCTACCCTCGTTAGTCATTTAATAACCAGTCTAGAACATTTTTTATATAAAAGATATCAGCACAGCCCAGCCGTCTCAGTTGCGTCGTTATTTCTAGATAAAATAGACTTTGTATATATTTTATGTTGAAGCCGAATACACTATCTACTGCAAATTGTTAGATGTAAAACTGATGTCTCAGAGGTTGTGATAATTTATTTTTTCTCGGTAATTCTATTTGATGCATGACATAAGACATCACAGTCTATTTTTTGGAGAACTTAAAATTAGAAAAATCTAGCTTTCTCCTTGATATTCTCAAGATTTGAAGATTTATATATTTTGTAGATTTTGTAGATTAGAGTTTTTTTTCTAAACCAGATTATTTTTTCAGCAAAGAGAATCAATACGATAGAATTAGGGGGCACTGCGCAAAGTACTAAACTGGCCAAGTAAGTATTTGGGTCAGTAGTATTCTTAAACAACCTAATGAAGACGTAGTCGTGATATTTTTCCTTCTTATTCGCATATAAGTTGCACGTCAGGACTTCTTTGTTCTGTTAGTCGTTAAGGTTACAAAATTTAATCAACAAAAATTAGCACATTTACTTTTAATAATTTACGCTAACATAGCGGAATTCAAAAACAGTCTCTACATTCTCCCAACTTCTTCTTTATTAAGACTACGAAACCGTTATGAAGGCGCGTCTCCACCGAAAATTGACAGCACAAAAGTTGCAAACTTTTGTTCGGTGGAGACTTGGCTTTACAGAAACTTTTGTCACCAACACGTGTTGACAATACAAAAAATTGCCAACTTTTGTTCGGTGCAGACCCGGCTTTAAGAACTTTTTTTTTAAATGACAGCTCCCGTATTACGGAATGAACATCCTGTGTTGCGGGAACTTTAAAAACATACATAAAACGGACACAAAGAACACCCAGACTCAGAACAAAAATTTACGGAATACATAAAGTATTGTCCCATGTGGGATTTGAACCCACAATACTTGTCGCAGTAGAAAGCGGCATGGCGACCGCTTAAACCACTTGGCCAACCGTGCAGTCAAAGTAATAATTATAGCTAACATGATACTAAAAAGAGATATTAAAAATGTTAAAAACAATTTTCATATTATTAGCAAATTTTAAATACTTTGTATTCTTGTATATAAAGTAAAAGTTTTTGAAACAAAGATTTTATGTTCTAAAAACTAATAATCCTATACCCACACACTTTTTTCAAAGACTACTAAGTCTGAAAACATGTATTATGATACGAAATCGTTAATATCTGTTCCACTAAATCCTAAAAGTACCCATCATAATCCTGAAAGATGTAACAAACGAGCAACATTTAGTGTACAACAGAAATTAAGCCAGTCCTATAAGTGGGGCGTGAAAAAGCATCTCACTAGGCCGCCATTGTGTTGCATGCTGCTGCAATGAGGATGGTGGTGATCTTGGATTCTACACGTGATTTCCATAAGATAGAAAACAATCATTTTAGTAATAAAACAAAACAATTGCAACAACACATATTACAAATATTACAACGACAATCTGGTTACACAGCTATCATCATTTATCGAGACTAGCTTCTATCAGGCTGTCAGTGAAACTCGTTCTGCAGTAGTTGGTGATAGACTAGTAATGATAATACTTAACTGAAGCTTGCATTTTAGATGCGATGCAATGAGAATTCTCAAAGCACCGAGTAATGGTTGTAAAAAAGTAAGACAGTCAACCGTTCTCTAATAACCTATTTGTTCGTGGTTCAAGCTAATAAATATAGACAAATGTAATTTGATAACCTCTTTTTACTTTACAACTTTCTGATAGATAGCATTTCCTACTTAAAATGTCTATCTATCATCCGGAGTTAGGACAGGTTACTAGAGATAGATACGCTCAAATTCATCGATAAAAGTTAACTTACTCAAGGAACTTATTCAAGTGTCGCCGGTCTGTAAAGACCTAAAACGACGTAAATTCATGACGAGTTCATAGCAGCAACGGCCGATCATATCTAATCGTCGAGTTCGATGGACGATCGACACGAGTGAGTAGCGTAATAACGTAGTCGGCTTAAAGCAATCACCCTTAGCTAATCTTATGTGACATGAACATCATACTACATTCGTATTTATAATTAATTTGCAATACTAAGCTTCTTGAGTATTTAGTTCATGTTAACATTCACATATAGGTATTAACGTTAAAATATTTAACTACACGATGGTGAAGTGGTTTAAGCCACAGAATTTTACTGCTCTGAGTGTTGTGGGTTCAAACCACACATAGGACAACACTTTGCGTGATGCACTAATGGTTGTTCCGAATCGTGTGTTCTTTAAGACCCACCCAGATCAGGTGTTTATTTTCTAGATCATCATACCTGCTCCGATATTTCATGCAAAAATTAACAAACTTAAAAAATAAATGTTAAGTTAGAAACTTAAAGGCAAATAAATATAAAATGCTTCATTTAGTTTCCGATTCTACTAAATTAAAGTACCTGTTAAGTAAGTGAAACACACATAACGAACTATTTGTACTACATTAGTATGCAAAATTGTAGTACCTTGCTTGTGTAAATTTATATAACGCCCCCTAAGGACTTCATCAGACAAACGTAGTTGGATTTTAACTAAACTTTTGTGACTGTGATTGTTACTTATTTTCATGTTGACTTATAGTCCAGTCATTATAGTAAGTTCACCTCGGAATTTGAGATTCCTAGCTGTAAGTCTGTAAATACTTGTATATGACACCCTAAAAGTTGTCTCAAAACCTACATATGGTAGGGTGTACGCAACTATTAAATTTTAAGGTCAAAGGTCACAAAAATCGGTTTTTTGCGCTTTTTTGTAAATATCTCATTTCCTATGGGTTTTTGCTATTTGTATTAACTATCAATATTGTAGAATACAAAACTCTCTACAAATTTTGTACTGAAAATTTTGCGTACGGTGAACCGTTATCGAGATAGAGGGCGGAGAGCGCGCGGTCACAGCATCACTTCAGGTCAACCGGTGACTGCGGTCAAAAACGCGCCATATAAAGTTGATGAACTATCGATAAATCAATGATTATAAAAATTTGTCAATTTTTATTAACTATATTATATTTTATAATTTTGTTCCTAACCTATCCACTTTTTATTCAGTATTAATTTATTTAACAACACTTACCTGCCATTGTGATTGCAGGATATATAGAATTTATATTTGAATTTCAACCTAATTAATATTAATAACATCTTACATGAAGAAAAAAAACAAGTAAATTATGAATTAATCTTTTTATTAAAAAATATCATTCAATACATTTATTTTTATTAAAAGTAAAAAAATGGAATTAAAGGTACAAAAACTACAATTTATAATTTTAATCATCTTTTTCCTCTTCATCGTCGTCTTCCGGCTGCTGGTAAATTTCAAACTGGTCTTCATTATCGTATTCAACGACATTTGTCTCAAGTTCTTCCATGATTTCGGAGTCAAAGGTTCCATCTTCGTTAATGTCGCTCTGATATGGTAGAGCATTGAGACTAGCTTGTCCATTACATTGGCCACAAGCTAAAGAGCATTGCAAGCCCGCTTTCCAGCATCCGCATCGCGAACCACAACCACTCTTGCAGTTGCAGAAAATTGTATTTAGCAAATCTTCTGGAGCAGGTGGTAAAATTGTCATGATAGGCTCCAGAAAATCGTTTCGAATAGCCCAAACCCATACCTGGGATTCCAAATCATGCCCTAACCAAGTTTGGACTTGATAATATACACGTTTGAAATGTTGATGAGCAGCTGCACTTGTCGGTGGAATATTTGAAAGCTGCACATGTTTATTAAGTTTTGTAGACTTGACGTAATGCACATAACTGCCATATAATTATAGACTGCCAATAAGGTTTGAGTTCCACTTTCTTAATAATCTCTGGGCCGAACAATTTAATAAATAAACAAATATAGAGAAGACGGTCGTAACTATATTATATAATACAAATGAACATCTGTCCCTACTGGCTATAAATAGAAAGGTCCGTAGTGTATAATAGGGGCCCGTAAAATTCCCAGGTATAATTTTTGACGTAGAGGAAGGATTTTAAAATTTACAGATTTTAAAGAAGATGCACTTTATTATTTTCTATTATGAATGTCATTAGTGTAAATGGGAATATAATTATATTATGATTTAAGATTTTCCCTTATTATTTTTTAATTTTAGGAAACGGTTATCAATATTATTGAATAGATATAGATTTAATGCATGAAGAAAATGATAAAATATAATATATAATAGTTAATAAAAATTTACAAATATTTATAATCATTGATTTATCGTTTTCGACCGGAGGCACCGGTTGACCTGAAGTGATGCTGTGACCGCGCGCTCTCCGCCCTCTATCTCGATAACGGTACACCGTATGAAAAAAAAAATATACAAAATTTGTAGAGAATTTTGTATTCTACAATATTGAAAATCAATACAAATAGCAAAAACCCATAGGAAATGAGATATTTACCAAAAAAGCGCAAAAAAAAAAACGATTTTTGTGACCTTTGACCTTGAAATTTAATAGTTGCGTACACCCTGCCATATGTAGGTTTTGAGACAACTTTAAGGGTGTCAATATACAAGTATTTACATACTTACAGTTGGGTATCTCGAATTCCGAGATTCTTACCTAATTTAAGCTTAAATTACTGGACTATTATGCTTAAGTACCCATTACTTTTAAATTCTGATTGTGGTTTAGATGTGTGCGTCTGTAATTTATTTTTCCTTATATTGTGTTTGAGTGTGAAATTCATAAAATTATCATATCATTACAACACAACAAAAGCACTCATTGTTTTTTTAAAACATTTTTTAAACCGTCGAGAAAACCAAAAGAAACAAACACCAAAGAAGTTTAATTCACCTCAAGTACGTGTGGTAGTGCTCACTTGAATTGATATTACAGTATTGTACAGTATTAAATCATTTAACAGTACAGAACGATGGATAAATAGATACTTTATAGCTGTATCGATGCATGCTGGTGGATCCTATGTTGGCAACTTCTATTAACTTAGCTCAAGCACAAAATAGAGAAAAGTTTGTTACCAGGAAGCTATGACAATAGCAAATTTTGTCGCTCTGATTTGTAACAAGATATTAGTGTGTCAAAGAGTCTATTCTCGTCTTTTCCATAGTATGTAAAGTCATGACATGTAACATTCCTGATTTGACACGAGTTGGTCTCAGTAATTTCATATGCTGAACAGATAAATGATAGAAATATAGGTCCTTTTTTATGTTTGACCCTGCCTAAAGAAAGCATTTACTTAGGAGATACAGTGTTACACCCCGTTTAACCTGTAAGAGTTTAACGCTAATGGTAGAGAAGCAACTTTTTGTGTATGTTACGATATACATATTTAAATGGAACAAAAAAAAACTTGACTTAATATTCTTAAAGGAATTTTAATTCAATGACACTGCCTCGGTGCAGTGATAGCGTATGCGTCTGCGGTGCATGAGGTCTCGGGTTCGTTTCCCGGGTCGGGTCAAATATTTGTATGATTTGCATATATATGTTTCGGAGTTTGGATGTTTTCTATGTCTAATATGTATGTATTTACAAAAAAAAAGTATATATGATTTACTTCAATTGTCTAGTACCCATAAAAGAAGCTCTACTTAGCTTGGGATTTAGATGGCGTTGTGTGTTAGATGTCCGGAATATTTATTATAATGCGAGCGAAGCCGCGGGCGACAGCTAGTATTTATATGAAGCTCGGTATTCCAGGTACTATTATTAAAATCCAATACGGAATTACGTACTCAATCTTACAAGTGTATAGAATAATACCGCTTACCTATTAAATTTCCGGAGACTTAGAACCAGCAAGGAACTGATCTCTGGAGAAATTAATTTCGCTAAGCGAGCGCTCTGTGCAAACGGGACCAGAACAATTAAAGCCTAAACGATTTTTAATGCCTCACCAAATGCGAAGACCGCTATTATTTCTTATGTACATACGAACACATTTACTTACGACTTTAATCCTGAAAGGGTAGATAGAGGTGTTGTAAAAACTCATATTTTGTGAGTGCATGTATTTTGTGTATTTATAATGAGATGGCTTTAATTTTCCTACCTATACACAATTTAAATTATGGAATACTCGTTGTTGCCTGCGGCTCCACCCGCGTGTATGTTGGTTATCGCGGCAAATAGTAGCATTAAATATTCTGATGTATAAGCTACATTACTGTAAACTTTCATCCCAATCCGTTCAGTGGTTTTTGCGTGAAAGAAAACAAACATCCATCCATCCATACTTACAAACTTTCGCGTTTATAATATTAGTATGATGGTTTGAAAATCAGAGTAAAGTGTGACTTCCATACTAATGTTATAATTTTGAAAGTAACTCTGTATGTCTACCTAAATGTCTGTATGTTACATCTGTTACACAGCGAACCCACTGAATCAATGATATACACAATGAAGATCCTATGATTATTGAGGAAGGACATAGGACTATTTACGGCGATAACGGACATAGAGGCGAGCGGTATTAAATAAACAAAAAAAAGTGTGCCATCACGGGACGCCTAGCAGATGTGAAACATTGAAATTGTTTTGTATAAGTTATATGATAAATTAAAAAAAAAATGTGCCATTTTTACATTTTTTTTTCCTCCATAAAATCAAATGACTGTTTATTACATTAATATTCATATTTATTAAATTAAAAATACATAAATTCAATTTTTTTAAATTTATTTGAAATCACGACATTTCGACTATTTTCATCAGTGACTTCGGTAAGGCGAAGCGGCGAGCGTCGCCACGGCAATTCTCGCCACGCCAAAAATCAGGTTTACCTGCGCCTATAGATGTTCCACATCAAAAAATCTATTCAGAAATAGGAAATCCCGTGCCTCGGAGAGCAGTTAAGGCGTCAGTCCCGGTTGTCATGAACATCTATGGCAATCGTTATTGCGAAGTCAGTGCCCTTAAATATACTGACAAATACTGTAAAAACTGATATTCAAGTAAAACCGGTTGAACTAGTAGCCGACCCCAAATCTTGGGAATAATAAAGGCTAGGAACATGATGATTCAGATATAGGAAATATCATCAAATTGTATATATACAGTTTGATTATTTACTTTACATTTTAACATTAAAAGTCTAACGTATATACATACGTAACGTAGTCAAACTAAACGTTTTGTATGCTCATTTTTGTCTTGATTCGTTGGTGAGTGCGAGACCGGAGGCCCAAATAGTCTAGTCAACAAGTTCCATACTTGTTGACTAGACTAAAAGATGCAGAAGCATCACTAGGCCGCCATAGAGTGGGTTGCCATGCTGCATTGTCTGCATTCGCGATGAGCATGGTGACCGCCACTCTTGGATTCTGCTTGTGCTTTCCATCAGGCAGAGTAGAGTCATTTTGGCGGGCCATACATAAAAAAAAGAGAGAATTGAACTGCATGCATCAAGTTTCAAAGTTCACTCTACATATATTATGTACAGTAGGCGACAGGCGTGTTCAATCTTCATTTTTCTAATCCATTAGTTTAGTTTAAAAACAAAGGCATATTCAATAACCCAATAAAGAAAAATACTGACTGCAGGCATTTATTCTATCGCTCTAATATATCCGCAGAGGTTATATAAAATAACATATCATGCTTATCTTAAATATTGTACTAAATGAACAAAAAAAGGTAGTTTATACCAGAAAACACGCACATGCGTTTTAGTGCTACGTAGAAAAGATATAAAAAGTATTAGTAAACCACCATTTATTTGTTGTAGAGATGTCATGTCATGCATTATTAATAAGTAACCTGCTTACAGCTGTCCACGGGTGGAGTAAAAATTGGGAAAAGAAACGTACACAAAAAAGATTTCTGCGAAACTTTTATTTCAGATACACCTGCCTTACCGATGTTTATTTATTTAACGAAACTTCTACAAAAGTGTAGCTTAATGTCTAATAAATTGTAGACTAGTGAAAGTGAAAAATGTGAACGTTTGATAGATGTTTTAAGAAATATGTTTTGACAAATATAAAAGGCGACGAGATTAAATAATATGTAATAATAAATATTTTGGACATCTAACACACAACGCCATCTAGTCCCAAGCTAAGCAGAGCTTGTATTATGGGTACTAGACAACTGATACAAATACATATATACTTTTTTTTTGTAAATACATACATATTATACATAGAAAACACCCAAACTCCGAAACAAATATTTGTAGATCATACTCGTACAAACACTTGGTCCGACCCGGGAATCGAACCCGAGACCTCAAGCACAGCAGTCGCACACGCTACCACTACGCCACCAAGGCAGTAAATATAAAAGTTATTGAATAACCTATGTCAGTGGAAATAGTGAATTGCTAAATATATGCTAAATATCAACAACTAATATAGTGGTTGGTATGGTTGTTCACAGGACAAAGGTGATTATTTATATTCTTGTGGAATTAATCATTTCTGTTGTTCTTAATTCGGAACTAAAACCACAGGTTTGTAACCAGAGCTATGTTTTGGCATAAATACACTGGTTATTCATGGGAAATTTTGTATTTGTATTGTTCCTAATTAGAAACTAAAACCACAGGTTTGTAACCAAGGCTATGGTGCTTGGGAACTTTGGCAAACGTGCACCGGCTCGACCTGGGATCATCACTTCGAGCCAAGGTTTTAATAGTAGATTAGTAGGGTGCAATTGGTGCTTACACCCGAGCTAACTATTCTTCTTTACATCTCGATTGTGAGGTAAGTAGAAAAAAACCGCTAAATAGAACGTAATTATAAAAAATCCCAAAAACAAACAATATTTAAAGTAAAAGTTTTCTATTCCCGCCTTTTTTCATTAAAAAGAATCAAGTAAAGAACTTTTTAATTTTTTTTTCAATAACGAAATTGAGCTTCGCCGTTCGATACATAGACGTATAAAGAGAAGGTTCGATATTTAAAATTGATGACTATTATACTCACACGAAGACAAGGCTGAATAGCAAAGCGACCTATTTGGTCATTGGGCTGAATGCATGATGTCTATTGCCAGTATGATGGTTAGATGTATGCGAACTTTTTGAAAGAAGCAGTGTTTTTTATTAATTACTTATCGCCCTAGGGTTTTTATAGCTACATTATTACCCTAGAGCGCTAATTAGTCACCTACAAGCCCCATTTGGAGGTAATAAGAACCTACTTACCGAACAGGAGAGATGTAAAGAAAATTAATGGTAAAGTAACCCATGACTATCTTTACAGATTGGAATGATCGCTAGATGAGCGCTATTACAAACCGTCACAATTTCGGCCGCGCAACATTTGAAAAGCGCAAATTTTCTAATGAAGTCACCGAGTGGTTGCAAGTTTTCATGGGAATCGGTATCGGACCTGATTTCCTGCTTAGCTTTTCCATAGCCTTTGGCTCAAAAGTTTTGGTAATAGATTTATCCTGTACTTTTGAAGTAAAAACAAAGTTTTATACAAACAATAGTTGAAATTCCCTGGAATATTTAATTCTTATGGATTTTTTATTTCACCTTTCACTAAATGCTCATTTTGTTTTAGATTTATAATTCGTACTTCGCTAACTTACCAAAAATATTACTAGCTGCTTATAGCTTTATACCTTCAAAACTTAAATCCAAGTTACCAGAAAGTAACTTAGGAACTTTTTTGAAAACATGACGCGTAAAGCCTCGGTTAGACGCTTCAACGCAGTGTCCACGCGGTCGCTGCCTTTCATGTTATATTAAAAGCCAATAATAATGGATTTCATTTTGCAACAATATTTAAATTCTCTTTTTCTCACCCTCTCTGAATTAAAGTGTCTAAAGAATAAAGCTCATTTTACAGTGTCAATATTATTCCTAGACGATGAGCTTGCCGAATTGATGAAAACAGATGCATCTTCTTATATATAAAATTCTCGTGTCACAATGTTAGTTACCATACTGACTGCATGTTTGGCCTAGCGGTTTAACGGTCACCACGCCGTTTCCTACTTCGCCAAGTGTGGTGGGTTCAAATCCCACGTAGGACAACACTTTGTGTGATCCACAAATTGTTGTTCTGAGTCTGGGTATTCATTGTGTCCGTTTCATGTATTTTTGTAAAGGCCCCCGCGACACAGGATTTATTCCTAGTGCGGGAGATGTCTTTTTAAAAGTAAAAAAAAAAAAAGTAAAAAATACTCCTCTGAAACGGCTGGACTGACTTTTTTATGAAATTTGGTTTTCGGGTAGGTCTGAGAATCGACCAACATCTATTTTTTATACCCCAATTTTTTTTTATGGCAAAACAATGTTTGCCGGATCTGCTAGTATTTTATAAACGTGGCCTAAATGATCCTAAATAATCATTGATAAGCCTGCTAGACAAACTTCAAAATTATTGCATTATAAAGAAATCTTGAAATCAACATTTTAGCGCAGTACCTATATCACAAGTAAAGAGTCGTCCACAATTTTGTTGAAACTGTTGAATTTTTGACGAAACTTCGTCGATAATCTCATAAAAATTAGATTTTTTTTTTTTTTTTTTTTTTGTTTTTAACTATTTTTAAACGACTTCCAAAAGGAGGAGGTTCTCAAATTTATCGGTATTTTTTTTCTTTATGTATGTACTTATTCATAATATAAGTATTATGAATACTTATATATATTATGTACATATATATATACATATGTTATTAGATCTGGTCCTTAAACACATAGAACACCAAAAAAATATAATGACGAATAATCGTACTCACTAAGTGCAAACGAGCCTCGGGCTATAGCGGTAATGTTGTACGTTTTATTGTATACCTCAGGGAAATATTTTTCTTCATATATATTCTTTCCTAGCGTTATATTGTTGCTACCGAAGTTTCTTCAGAAAACCATACTATATATATACGTATGTATTAGTCGATTTGAATAACTATTTTAGTATAAAATCATGGTAACTAATGACGAATGAATCGGAATATATGGATAGGAAAGCGATTTGTAGGATTAGATAAATAGCGTCCAAAACACAATTTCACGGCCAATTGGGATCCAATTTTAAAGAGTGAATTTGTAGACCGCAATTAAACTCTTGTATCCAAAACTTTAATCTGTATACCTACATGAAAAGAGCATCCTCCCATCTCAAAGACCACGAACACACTTGTAATTCTTAGATAATTTCCGACGAGTAGCCTTACTATGCAATTAGCCGTCATAATATTACATGAAAAACAATCAAATTTTCCGAGTTTAAACGTAAGTAATGTTGCGCCTTCGAGAAAATTAGTCTAGAGCAATCTACCAGTTGCGAGAATTGAATTGAAGGCGCCATCTAGTGTCAAATAGCGCGCAACTGTGGAGTAACTCTGATATTCGACGCTAGATGGCGCTAGATTACTCACTCTGGTAATTTCTGTTTAGTGTAGAATGTTCTATCGAATATTATAGATCTTTCTAGGGTTTTCAAAGCTATATATAAGCAGATTGGGTTACCCGTACGAGTCAGTATTGTTTCACGATACAGCGGAGTTAACATCGAAGCGATCTTCTAGTGCGATTAACAAGTGACATAGCGAATTATTATAGTAAAAGGGTTGTAAATAAACAGTGTGTTATTTTTTTGGTAATCAACCGACTATCTTTAATTATTTAATACCCGGCTCGTAACAGTAATACCGTGTATATTCCAATACATTTAATTTTAAATAACATTTTAAAAATGATTTTCTTTCCTTTCTACGCTCATTCACTATCCTAATTGATGACGCAAGTTACAGAATGAAAGATAAACTTTATCTCGGCTTTTAACCGTGCAAACCCTTCGCAGGCTGCCCATGAATTATTAATAGCAGCCTTCAATACACTTGGCCGACAATTGAATTAAATGGTCTACTTTTAAAATGGAAATGGTGAATGTGGATGATATTTTATGCTAAAAGATCTGTGAGTCATTTCTAAGAAACCGTTTAGGTGTTGAGAAATGGGTGTTGTCGTAATTATATGTGGTTGACTGCTTTTAGTACTATAATAATAATACAAATCTTTTAACATCTATTTTATAGGTAAGTAGAATATTACTCATACAGAGAACAAGCATTTTTCACCTGAATTTACTTTTTTTTTATGGAATAGTGGACAAACGAGCAGACGTATCGCCTGATGGTAAGCGACTACCGCCGCCCGTGGACACCCGCAACACCAGATGCGTCACAAGTTCGTTGCCGGCCTTTGGGGGATGAGGAGTGGGATGGGGGAGGGGTTGGGGTATGGGCCTCGGATATCCTCACTTACTCGGTGAAACACAGCGCAGGCGCTATTACACACCGGTTTTCTGCGAGGCCGTGGTATCACTCCGGTCGAGCCGGCCCATTCATGCCGAAGCGTGTCTCCCCCACGGTCAAAAACTTCAGTTACTGTGAGTGATTTTGTTTCTTGGATGCAAGCAATTTATTTGTATTTATTTAAACTATAAAATGCAGGTTTCAATGGATAGGGATCCCTACTTCTGTACTAATCCGTACTAATGTTATAATGTCGATATTAACTCTCTCTCTCTGTCCGTCTGTTACGCTTTCATGGCTTGACCGCTGCACCGATTTCAATGAAATTTTAAATGTAGATATTTTCGTTCTTGATGATTTTCTTCGTATCTGATTAAGTCACCGATCGATTCACTGACAGTTCTCCATATAGTAGTATAATAACTGACAGCTGTCAGCTTTGACATTGTGTTGATATTCTACACAAGTAACCAGTACTTATTATCTAAATATAGATACAGCTATAGAATCTTACCACACTCTTTTAAACGGCACGGCGCAGTAAGAGGCAGTACGGAAGTACGGTACAGACACTGATTTATGAGCTGATTGTTCAAAGTAGCTCACTTTATCGCGATCCCACTCGCTATTCGTAGCTTAGTCAAACCATCTAGGTGGATAGATAACGACAGAGATTTATATAATCACGTATAGGTATTATCATACACAGAATATAACAATAATACACAGACATAGTACTTACTCATACTTTCCTTAGAAAAAGGTTTAGTTACACTTTAATACTCTGACCATACGGGTTGGTTTCAAGTTTTCTTGTCCTGGGCTATTTCCTCCCTTAGTGGACTCTTACGACACCCATGGGTGAGTATGAATACATAAACTTCGTCATAATTAATTACAAGCCTACAAGTTAAAGGGGATGTCCACGTAGGTAGAATGCTGGCGACAGATAATATCCGAGTAAGTACTTTTATGTTATATTTAATTTTGTTTATGTATTGTGTATGTATTATTTATATATCTTGACATCTATGCCTGTATCTATAATATTTAGCAGAGAATCTGTTTATAATTCCATCGTTAATGTATTTACGTTACACATTTTTTTTGTATTATGTCAATTTCTAATTATTGTATTTTTGCACCCGAATCATATTTTTACATCACCCAAAGATTTACTGGAAGAGAATCCCAAGTACGCCCATGTACAACATGTGCATTAAGTTTAAATAAACAAATAAATAGTATAAGGTATCACTTCAGCCATTAATGTCACTGTTCTCTGAACAGCAACTTCAAGGTAGGTAGTAGAACCACGCTTATTTCAGCACAAACGGGCCTGCTCGACCGGGGCCCGCGATGCTACCCTCTCACCGAAGACCGACCTAAAATAACACACACATTGTGTCGTGCTGTCATTTCGTTGGTGAGTCCGAGACCGGAGGCCCAATGTTTCAGAAGCATCTCAGTAAGCCGTCATAGTGTGGGTCACCATGCTGCATTGTTACATTATCAAAGAGCATGGTGACTACTACCCTTGAATTCTGCTTCTGCCTTCCATCAGGCAGTTCAGTTCGGTTCAGCTCAGTTAGTTGATAATACTGTAAACCTACCTACGAATATTTTTAATGCGCTAATTCTTTGATAAATTTGTATAAGTAGGCAGTACTCGCTCATCAACGAAATGGATTCCTGAATGCGTTGACCTACATTAGATAAGGGTTGGTAGCTTGCATGCTTTCAACTGTAACTGGATGTAGTTAGAAGGCTGAGTATAATATTGTATATTTAATACTATGTTAGCAAATAGTAAAATAGATAAATGTACCAAATTTCATTTCCGTACAAAGGTGTAGTTTTTACATTCGAAGGACCAACATGTGGGAAAGTTGGAGCGATTTCTAAAGGCAAACTTGGACTTTTTTTTTTTTACTTTCGCGCATAAATCACAAAACATAAGAAATATGAAATAGTTTGTATGGGAACCTCTAATATAATTCGTTTAAAAAAACTACATTATTGTCTTTACAGTGTAGAAAAAGATAAAAGTATTGTAACCAAGAAATATAAAAATAGTTATCTGTGTGAAACTTGTATCAATAATATTTATAAGTAGATGAACACGGTGTTGTAATATGCAATTCTGACAAATTTAATTATATTTTAATTAAAATACATAATTACTCAGGATCAAATTCTCTCGAATATTCAAATTATTAAATTGCCAATGTAGTATTAATTTTAATTATTAACTAAATATTTTAAAAATATGTATTGAGCATAAAAAGATCCAACCAACTTTTCTCACCTAATATTCAGAGCTTTGCGAAGGTTTTCATTAAAAATGCATATGTTAGGGCAAAATATTATATCTGAACTTTTAAAACTATATTTGAACTAAAGTATTAACGGCTAAAAAGCACTAAGTTGGATGAATTGTTAGTTGCTAAAAAAAAATATATAGATACGGTCGAATTGAAAAACCTCCTCCTTTTTTTTTGAAGTCGGTTAAAAAATGGTCCTAGTATATAAAAACTATTAGCGCTATTACTTTAATTTTAAAAGCATACTTTTGTATTTCTAAAGACATTATGTATTGCTTATAGACTAAAAACAGACATAGAAAAGTGATCATACTCATCACACAATTATTTTTCCTGTGAGGGAATTGAACCAACGTCCTCATGCTCAGCAGTTAGAGGGTCACTACCCTCTAGACCAGAAATGCCACTAAACAAAGTCATAACTCATAAAACACCCAAGCCTTACGTCAAAATAACTCCGAAGAATAGCTTTTACGACTTACGTTTTTCCATAACACAGTACAGGTATTCATATTTCTACAAACTCTCAAGGGTAGACGACAAATACTTCACCGCATCTATCTCGGAACAAGATATGAGCGTCTCATTTGTGCATGCATATCGCGTGGAGGTGACTATTTCCCTTGGGTCTCACGTGTCTTGCACTTATGTATGTACCGATTTCCATAAAAATAAATAAGAATGGTGTCGTAAGTGGAAGGGATTTTTCTATGGAGATTACTTTGCTGACAGGGTGACAGTAGCGTGCATGTAATCCAAGTGGTATTCAAAATAGTAGATGTTGACAGAAAAAGAATAGATACAAATGAATGTAATCGTTTCCAATTCAAACCTAATGCAAATTTTAATTAAATATTATTCTAATGCGGGATAGTTTGGATTATTTCAACTCGACAAATATTTATATAAAAGAAACAAGATTTTTAATCCATTGAAATGTTACATTTTTTTGGGCTTAGCGTGCATTTGACAGTGAACGCAATTTGATATTTTAGAAATGAAGTAGGTGTTAGTGTTAAGTTAATATATTTTAAAAAAATTGTCAGACCTATAGTTTGGCAGATAAACCATAAAAACCATTTGCACCCCTTTTTCCAAGATGGCGGCCGAGGGACAAGCGTTACAACCCCACAAACTTGAATTTAACTTTATGCTAATACCTACTTCATATCTAAATAAATTGTATCCTCTGAGAAATGTAACCCCAAATGTAACTTTTCAATGGACTATTTTGTAAGTTAGATATGTACTCACACAAGAAAACAAATGCCTCATCGATCTAGTGATTAGCTTATGCGACTATCGATCTAGCGATCTAGAGATCTCGGATTTGAGTCGGGTCAAAAGTGTTATTGGGTTTTTCTTACAAGAAACTCTTAATAACAGCCCGCAATATGAAAGTTTCGCGGTGTTTCGTTGAGGTAGTAGAGCCACGCTGATTTCAGCACCAACGGGCCGGCTCGACCGGGGCGGTACTACCCTCGCACAGAAAATCAACGTAAAATGACAGTGTTCGTGCTGTCGTGTTTCGTTAGTGAGTGCGAGACCGGAGGCCCAATGATGCAGAAGCATCACTAGGCCGCCATGGTGTGGGTCATCATGCTGCATTGTTGCATTGTCTGCATTCGCAATAAGTATGGTGACCACAACTCATGGATTCTACTTATGCTTTCCATCAGGTAGAGTAGAGTCATTTTGGCAGGTCCGAACATTAAAAAAAATGTAAAACCGGTTGAACTAGTAGCCGACAAGGAATAATCTTAGAAAAAATAAAAGTTCCTAGCTTTTTTAGATGGCAAGACAACAACAACTTAACCTTTACCAAAAAAACATTAACATTTGTCACGAACTTTTGCAATAGAACCGACTGCCATAAAGCATTCAAATAAGCTCTTGAATTAGCGAGCTGGAAACCAATTTCGTTAAGTTATGCCAAAGTATTCTACTCAGAAGAGCCTCTAATAACATATTAATAAAGCTGCAAATACAAAAACAATGTCTCGGCAGATTACAACATGTCTATAAAAGATGATTTAATGCTCCCGTATTTAGTGAACGAAGTAAAGGCTGTATGGGCAATATTCCAATACACCATTTTTTTCCAAGGTCAAGGATATTGTTGTGGGCAGATAGAGCTCAAATGTAAAAATAAATAAATATAATATAAATATAAATATATAAAGCTTTTAAGACAACACAAATGGTATAGTGTTTTAAAGGTCACCTCGCTGCTTTCTTGTTGTGGATTTTAACTCCAAATGGAACAACAGTTTGTGTGATCCTTAAAATTGTAGTTCTAAGTTTGGGTATTCTTTGTGTCAATTTTATGTTTGTTTGTAAAGTTCCCCGTGACTCAGGAATATTTACAGTGCAGGAGCTTAATAAAGGGAAAAGAAAGAAAGAAAACGCTCATTAGATCGTGCGGTGACATTAGGTATATGTTAAGATTATATGTTCTGTTATAGGTATCTATATATATTATCTAATAGATTAAAACGAGCATTTCTTGGATATATAAAATCTAAATCTCGGAAACGGTTCCAATGATTGACATGAAATTTAGTATGCCCCCTGCATACTTCGAATTTCGCGAAGCGATTCGTTTCAGGGGCGATAAATCGATCTAGCTAGGATTAATTTTTAGAAAATTTACCGATTAAAAATACATATACATAATACATATACCTACACACAATACATATACCTAGCAAAACTCGCTCATCCAGGTGTTTTTTTATTTTAAATAATGAGTATCACTGATAAGGAGTCACCCATTTATAGCGGCATTTAATTTAAAATAATATTGACTACAAACAACAGTGAGATAAATAAAACCCTGTTAGATAATAGTCATTTCAAACCCATTCTAGCTAGAAATAAGACATAATCACCTCATTTGGCACTCGGAATAATAGCGCGATAGAAGCGACTGCTCGTTTTGATGTCAACTATAAAATATAATGTAAGGATGTGGCGCAGCTAACATTAGATAAACACTAAATACACACATCAAAAGTGTCTAGGGATCAACATATATTTTTGCAATAACTTTTCTCCTGATTGATATTAATTAAAATTTTCTTTAAGGATTCATCAAATAAAGTGTTTTCGTTTGTCACAGTAACGATAAACCAAGTCACCTTTGCATTTATAAAGAAATTTGCCATTTTCCTAATAAAAGGATTTTTGACATTTGAACCACTAACATTAAAGTTCGAAAAAAAGACTGAAATAACAGTTTTCTTTAAAATGTTATTAGGTAACTTCAACAATTAATAATCCGCGTTTCTACCGCGAACACTAACACAAGAACATCGGTTTGGCATACTCAAAATGAGTTCATCCAAATCACGCTGTGGAATGGCCGCCCATGTTCGTTGCAACAACAAAAAAAGGTCTTCTTGCGACTGGATACCCTCCATATTCGGCAGAGCTCTTCTCTGTAGCATATCCCATGCATGCTCAATCGGGTTCAAGTCTGGCGACTGAGCAGGCCAGGGCCAAAGCCACATCTCAATCTCAAGAAATCCGCATAAAAATGCTTGATCCCTAGACACTTTTGATGTGTGTACTAAAATATTTCCTTGCAGTTCACAGTTATAATTAAAATTAAAATATTTAAAAATGAAAATTATGTAATGGATCCTTTTTCAGATGGATGGATCCTACTAAAACCGAAGCTGAAATAGGAGGGATCCGGGAACTGCTATTATTAAGACCTCCAGACACCTTGCAGTGCCTGACCGCACTGACACTGGATGGATGGATCCTAAATTATCGTTATAATTGTAATCATAATTAACGTGGTTTGTTTATAATTTGTTGTTAATGAAGTCAAATAAAGAAGGTAGCTTTCCTTAATATACTTCTTTTATGTTAATTTCTATTCCGTAGCAGTTCAATAAAATATTTAAAAAATGTTTAATCCCCAGTACGGGTAGTGTTTATATTTTGTTAGCCTGTATTGTGTATGCTACCCTAACCGAGGATCGTACCAAGTGGCGTGTAATTGGAGAGGCCGATGTCCAGTAGTGAATTGCGATGAACTGATGATGAAAGATGATAGCCTTAGTGATGACAATAAATCAATTTTAATTATACTAACTCAAAACTTTCTATTACTTTGGTCTATAACCAAAGTACGGATAAAATTCTAAGCGCTAACAAAATATATAAGATCGTTGTTTTTTATTAGGTACATTAAATATTTTCTTACCCAATTTTACGCGTGAGCAGTTTCCCAAAACTGGCATTATACCAAAGGTCATTTGGGAAACTGGAATACAAACTATAGAAAAATAACGATTCTGCTTGGTCATTCATGAAATATCCTTGAATCACAACATTGGATCTTAATCAATATAATGTGTAACGGCAGCCAACTTCATTTCTAAGATAATATGACTGTACATTTTTAGTTATACAGGAAAGTCTCCCGTTTTTCATAAAATTTATGAACATTAACTGCCACGTTGGCGCGGTGGTAGCGTATGCGACTGCTGTGCTTGGGGTCTCGAGTTTGATTCCCGGGTCCGACGAAATGTTTGTATGATCTTCAAATATTTGTTTCGTAGTTTGGGTGTTTTCTATGTATGTATGTATTTACTAAAAAAGGATTATCTATTTATATCAGTTGTCTAATACCCATAACACAAGTTCTGCTTAGCTTGGGACTAGACGGCGTTGTGTGTTATATGTGCGAAATAAGTCCGAAATACATATTGTTAGAGAATTTGAAAGTAAATTACAAGTACAGAAAAAAATGGTTTTTAACCTCACTGACTCGGTTAAAAGCTACAGTTGTTGTAGCAGTTTGCTAATACATATTATGCCTTCAGAAGTTAACTTCTGAAGCCGTGGTATCATTCAGCCAGTCTACTATCTACAGTATATTACAGCTTTCCTACTTTAAACTGTCTGACTACTGATTTGGTTTTACTATCAGAGAGTGGATTAGTTGCATTACAGGGCGTTTTCTTTGTTGTACATATTAAATTAAGATGCTTCAATGTAATATTTAAATTTGGACGTAGATGTAGATTGACATTAACTTTTTTGGGATTATTAAAAAAAACTTTTTTATATTATTATTAAGATTAGAGAGTATCCGGCTTTGTATTAAATGTTGGACAAACTATCAAACGACGTCATTGCGAATATAAAGCGTCTAGCCCTACCACAGAACTACTAGAAAAGCCTTTGACGTAATTTCGTAAGTAATCTTTTGTCGCCGGGACGCACACATAAACGATTAATAATATTATACACACATAACTAAGTCTATTCTAATTCGTCCAAGGGATTTAATGAATATAATATTAAACTACAATCTTATGCACTTGGCATTAAGTAGAGTTTTACGTGCAATTTTGTGTTTAGAGGTGGATCTTCGTCTTTATGACCCACCCACCGTAGAGATGTGGTCCTGTCGATTATAATAATTAAATTTGCTTAATTTCTATAAGAAATAGTTCTTACTTTTAAATATCGCTATGCTATTTTTTATATGAAATTCACTGTCTTAGATATGGATTGAGTGAAATTGTACTAGTTTCTTGTGTTAATATAAAAATAAGACATTTGTTTTGTCAAAACATAAGTACATATTATACATCTAATTTTGGAGTTTGACTTTTCATACTTATCAACACGACACAACTTTCTATAGACGTAACACACATAATCTTAATAATTTTTCTGTAGAACCCTGTAATCAACAGTAAGAGGTTATTTTTATATCCTCACAAGATGTACATTTTCATATCTAAATTTAAATGCAAAAAACAATGTATAGACGTCGGACGGCCCGAAAATGCTAATCTTCAAAATATGTTTTAAGTTTTAAAAGAAATATTTCTATCATTCCTATTCCATTTCATCAAAAAGCTTTCCAAAAAAAATTCATATTAAAAATTATTTTGCAGTCGGTTAAAAATCATAATATAAAACAAATCAACTCTTTCTACTTGAGAAAAACACAAACCAATATTATCGACATCCACAATTTTGCGGTATCGATTGCATTATAAATATTTGGGCACACCCCTATGCCTTACACTAAATCTGTTCGGGTGAAATATATCGAAATATTCACGCAGGAAATGCAGTTCATTGCGTACTCTTGTGGAAACAGTGTAGTTAGTAATCGAATTTAATACGCAATGTATGATTGTTTTATTGTTTTTTCCCATTGAAAGTAAAATGCGAATGCGACCGTTCAGTTAATGCCAGCAGACAAAATAGAGGTATTTGGACTTATTTCGCGGCGCGCCTGCCCCGCCTACATAACATTTCTACCTATATTTTTTGTTCTGTGAGCCCTACTCTCTTCGGCGCCCAAGAGTCTAGTGGCAATGAACAGGCTGAGATACATTTGACAAATACATCTAATCTTACGGCGAGATCCAATATCTTTAGAAATATACATTACTTACGATTTTTTGCTCTCACACTGCTATCTGAAACTAAACTGTTTAGATTTTCCATAATATTCTATTATTTAAACGAATTAATTTAATTATGTGTGTATTTAGAAATCTGCAAAATAAGTTTATGGTTTACATGATAGGTGTAATTCAAAGGTATCCAAGGCTTGATCCAAAGGTAATAAAAGTTTCGTACGTAAACTATCAGTATCACAAAGCAAAAGTATATTAATATTTATTTCAAGATGTGCTGATAAAAGTCACAATAAATAGGAAAAAATAACAATAATAACTTTACACATTCATATACCGCAAACTGAGCTAAACACAGGGAGAGCTTGTAGTATGATTACCAGACTGCTGATGAACGAGAAGAAACGAACGAAAAAGAATGAACCTGAAAGATAAATATAATATTATTACATAAACTAAAAGCATATTAAAGAAAAAGTAAGTGTACAGCGATACATTATTAATGATAGCCTTTTAAAAAAAACGTTATAAAAATTCAGAACAATTTTTTTCCCAAGACGACAAAAGGAAACATGACAAGACGTTAATAGGCTCAATCGCTAGAAAAACACGAACTGGGATCATGACGATGCCTTAAGGCAGTGCTTCACTTTTAAACTTCTAAGAGTATGTGGGTTGGATGAGATTATAACAGGAACTTTCTCCCTAATTAGCATTTGGGGAATTTTCCGCCAATATAATTTTAACTTGAGCGGTTCTAGTTTGGAAGGGAAAAGATTTATGTCGGTTTTGATTTGTTAGCAAGATTGCCTTGAAATTGACACTTGGGATTTTAGGTCTTTCATTTTTTTTTCTTTTTTAAGGGAATAGGGGGCAAAGGAGCAGACATGTCGCCTGATGGTAAGCGATTACCGCCGCCCATGGGCAACATCAGAGGCGTCACAAGTGCGTTGCCGGCCTTTGGGGGATGAGAAGGGGGAAATAATATCTTGTTTTTTTAGGAAGTCAATTAAGTGTGAAGTTGAAGTCAAACGAATGGAGTCATAATTATGGCCTCAAAGTTAATCCTGTAAAGACCCAGGTGTGTGTTGTTGACAGTCCTGGGATGGTCTCAAAAGTTAACTGGACACAACTGCCTCAAATACAATACGATGGCATCACCCTTGAGATTAGTACTAGTGTCAAAAATTTGGGTATATACATCGATAGTACTCTATCTTGGGGCCCACAGATACAAGAAGTCAGTCGTCAGATTTTGCTTCTGCCGGGTCTCTCCGAAGACTGCGTAACTTTCTTCGGAATGCAACTAGGGCTGCACTTGCACAAGCTCTTCTCCTCCCAATTCTCGACTATGCCGATGTCAGCTATCTAGATCTCACTGAAGCACAACTTGATAAGCTTGAGCGACTACAAAATCTCTGTATACGATTTGTATTTGGCTTGCGAAAATATGATCACGTCTCCGAATTTCGTCAACTGCTCAAATGGCTTCCGATTCGCTCTCGCCGGAATACTCATATACTCACATTTCTTTATAACATCTTGTTCAATCCTAGAGCTCCCTCCTACCTCAAAGAACGATTCAAGTTCCTTAATGATACACATGTAAAATGTCTAAGGTCATCCGAAGACTTGAAGCTGGAGATACCTCTACATTCCACAAAATTTTATGACCAGTCCTTCACTGTTCAAGCTGTACACTTGTGGAATGCACTGCCTGTAAACATCAGGCAAGCTCAAACAATAAGTGGATTCAAGAAGATTGTTCATGACTATTATGCATGAGAATTGAGTCAGTCAATCAAATGTAATTTAATGAAGTAATTTTAGTTATGTATAGATTTGTATGTTTATTTATTGGTATGTATAAGTATGTGTTTTATATCTATGTGTGTATGTTTGTATATATGTATATATTTCTGTGTATAGATACAAATTTCTTCAAACTCAATGCACATTCAACTACTACTGTCTCCCTGAAACATTTGATCCATCCTAAGGTTGCCTGGAAGAAATTGCTTTTAGCAATAAGGCCGCCCTTTGTACACTACAAATCGTACTTTTTTGTGTATTCTTATTTAATTCTGTAATATGGTGTGCAAAGAGTTTTCTATTCTATTCTAAGTTAGAGGCATGTTGTTAGTACCTATCGTGAACTAATTTTCGTGTACAGAATTATTTATCGTCATAATTTTGTTAATATCTCAGTTCTACATGAATTAAAAATAATTTTAAAAGGATATTATCAGTAGAAATATGTACACATTAATTTCTAGGTTCCTAAACAATAAAAAAAATACTTTGTAAATCGGATTCAAAAGTAACTTTGTCTGTCTGTTACTTTTTACTTTAAACCATTGAACTGATTTGGATTAATTTCGGTATAGATATAGGTGGGACCTTGGAAAAGGACATAGACTTTTTTTGACGCTTTAACCGACTTACAAACGCAAAAGCTAATAAATGAATATATATACAAAAAATAAGCATAATAAGAACTGTGGTAGGTACTACGATATATTAAACTTGATATGACCTGAGGCCCGAGGCACATTTATATGTGATTTATAAATGACCGATACCGGTATTCATAGGACTTACACCGTTGAAACTACATGAGTTCTGAGACAAATCACCTTAAGGAGATTGTACACTAGAGGAGGCCATGAGGCATTCTCTGCCAGTCAACCTTCAGGTTTTTTTTTATGGAATAGGCGGGCAAACGAGCATACACATAGCCTGATGGTAAGCAATTACCGCCGCCCAAGGACACCTGCAACACCAGAGGTGTCGCAAGTGCGTTGCCGGCCTTTGGGGGATGGGGGGGATGGGGGGGATGGGGGGGATGGAGGTGGGAGGGGAACCTTCAGGTGTTGTAAAAATATGATGCGGTAGGCGAAAGAAAAAAAAACAGGGAATTATAATAGGTCTTTACCTATGAAATTGCCGTTTTGTATGCAATAAGTGAAAGTACTTATTTTTTCAAACTTTTTTATTTCTGTTATTCGAAGTAATCACCCATGCAATCGACGCATCTTTGCCAACGCATTGGCAGTTTATTGATGCCCTTCTTGTAAAAATCTGCTGGACGGGAGGCAACAAACTCTTCAAAGGCATTTTATACTGCCTCTCGGGAACTGAAATTTTTACCCACTAAAAGTTGTCTAAATTTTGGAAAAAGTAATAGTCGGTAGGTGCAAGGTCTGGTGAGTATGGCGGATGAGGGAGAGCTTCCAACCCCAGCTAGAGCTAATCTCAGGAGCTACTGGTCCAATTTAAAAAAATATATTATTATAAATGCGAAAGTTACTCTGTCTGTCTGTCTGTCTTGCTTTCACGGCCAAACCGCTGCACCGATTTGAATGAAATTTGGTACACAGATTGTCTAGAGCCTGAGAAAGGACATAGGCTACTTTTTAATACGAAAAAGGGGTTGTAAGGGGTTTAAAAGGGGGATGAAAGGTTGTTCTGGGAGTTCACTCGCCACACGCCTGCGCGTTACCTACGTCGGGCGTTTTGATAATGAATAAACAAGGCTGTAACAATCATAAAAAATATTTCACTTTTTCAATGAAGACTTAACAATGATAGCAATGATATTATATATATAAAAATTAAATATTAAGATATTAAGTGTATATTCGTCAATCTGATTTGTATGTTCATTATATTAATAAAAATAAATAAGCCAAATTAATATAATTAATTAACAGCGTTTCTTAACTTCAAAATTCTCTACAGAAGTATCATCATTATAAGCTAGCTGTTGGTTAGATATGAATAAAAATGTAAATAATATCGATCCTGATCAGCTGACTAATGAGATAGTTATCAATTAAACGAACGGATCATGTCAGGCGTGGAGGAAGATGTTGTCGAATACTTAAAGTCTTTAGAAATATCAGGAGTGCCTACCCATAAGTTGAGGCTGCCAGTTAATGTTCCAGTACTATTAAATGAGGTATCTTGAGCGCCAAAGCAATGTAATAGTACATGGCTAAATATTACACAACTGGGGTACAACATTGTAAAAGCTACAATCATGACGCATGGAATGGCAAAAGAAGATAATGTTTTAATTCCCCGTATTCCAATAATTCCAACTTATTTGACATTTTAATTTAAAAGAATGCAGCAATCCGCTGAAAACAGCATTTCCAATAACAATATTATCGAAACCCAAGGACAGATGCTTAAAGATACAGTTTTTTTTTCTCATGGGCATCACTCACGTATATCAAATCCACAAACTCTCCATATTTTGGCAAAATATGGCAAAAGAAAAAACGTAGTTATTAAAATTGTACTTTTTTTATTTGAAGCTGCCAAAGTGACTATGGTCAGCCTGATGGAAAACTCAAGCAGAATCCAAAAGTGGGGGCAACCATACTCACTGGGAAAGGAGACAATGCAGTATTGCGTCCTACACTATGACGGCTTAGTGAGATGCTTTTTCACGCCCCACTTACAGGCCCCGGGATCATAGTGGGAGAGAAACACGTGCGCTGGTAGTGAGTTCCAGTTTTTAGCTGCTCAGCACAGGAAGGATGAACCAAACCGTTTGGTTTGAGAGTGAACATGTTATTCTGCAGAGGAAGGGAGAAGGGGGACCAGTTGGAAGAGCTCCTCAGAATACTTCCAATGATACAGATGGTAGTGGACTGCTATAGAGGCGATATCTCTACGCAGCTGCAGAGGTTCAAGGAACTCGGTGGCTTCGGGACTGTTGGTAAAGCGGACTGTTCGCCATTGCAACCGATCGAAAGCATCAAGCAAGTACTGCGCGGATCCATCACAAAGATGAGAACAGTACTCGAGGTCCCGGCAAATATCCATGCCCAGGACACCGAGCTTACCCCGTAGTGGCAGTTGAGTGCTCTGAAAAGTGGGGAGGGAAAGGAATGGAGACTTTTTGGTAGAGAATGCGCACAACTGTGTTTTCGTAGCGTTGAACTCGACCAGATTCTTATCACCCCATTGTAAAATGCGGTTCAAAACCCGGTCGAGCTCAGCGACAAGCTTCTGACGATTTTCCTCAACGTCTGCCAGCTTGGCTGAACGGTGTCAAAAATATCGCCCATGAACTGTGCTATCGTCTGCATAGCAATGTATGTTGCCAAGAGCTAACATGTCATTGATATGCAGAAGAAATAGTGTGGGCGACAGGACTGAACCCTGAGGTACGCCAGCGTTTACATTCAGAACATCAGAGGCCGTGCAGTCGCAAAGGCCCATAATGCGGCGCTGATGAAGAAAAGCGTCAATCCAGTGACAGGGTCTAGGAGGCGGACCAAATGCCGAGAGCTTGGAGAGAAGCGAGCGGTGCCAGACCCGGTCGATGTCAAATGTCGAAATAAACTCATATAAACACTTTATATTTTATGTACATATATAAATACTTAAATAAGTTTTTAATAGTAAAACGTGTTGTATTATTTGTAAAATGGCGCTAGATTACATTTTTCGTTCACGAAATAAATAAATCATTACAGATGGCGCTATACCAAATTTTTAGTTTTCACAAAATTGTCTTAACCCCTTTATTTTATTTAAACTGATTTATAAAAATATATAAAAGATCTATGCGAGGTAAAGAAAATAAAACTATTCAGGTACCAATACAGTTTGTATCATGATTTTATATCGATAAAAATCCTACCTATATTAATAACGCGAAAGTTTGTTAGTATGGATGGATGGATGTTGTAACCCCTGAACTTGTCAGGTGGAAACTCACCGGCTTCGACTCAGGATAGAAGATGATACCTCAGGGCGCCGTAAGAATTTAGATAAAATTTTATAGTGAGGGTGCGGAGGGTCCAAGGAAGACTTCAAAGAGACAACGTACAACTTAAATAAACTTTTATTCAAATTCCTGCTATCTTTACATATAAATTTAAGTAATTTAATTAATTTAATAAATTGACAAATAATCTTAAGAGGTAGTCTTAAAAATAAAAAATAAAATTATACAGTCTTTTCTTTCACTCTTTAAGCCTGTAGACTGGTCTGCACAGGATAGCCACCCTCTGGTCACCTCTCTGACTCACGGTAGTCAGCCGTAGACTCTCTCCAGCTCAAGGTAGCTTAAAGAGACGTCCACCAGTGATCCAACTTGTGGGTGCTAGGTAAAAAAGTAATAATTAATTTCTATATATATATAATATGAACTTCCCTCAAGGTAGGGCAGATAGGTCTTGAGGAGTGAGCCGTGAGCTGCCAATCGTCAACCGTACTCAGCACAAATCTTGAACCACAAGACAGGCAAGATGTAGGATTCTTTCTGCGGAATCTAACGACCCTATAAACAAAATTAAATAGCCTGAGAACATATTCTACATACAATAAGATAATAAGGAAAAACCTTTTTGAGGTTAACTTACCACAGACAGTGGGACTTGAACACTCACAAACACTTCCAACAAGAATATTAATGTATACTGTAAGCAAAGCTTCCTCAGAGTTAACGAGAGAAGGTTTAAGAAATAATAAGAAATATGCAATACACCCTGCTATATAGACATTCGATCGAACATTCTAGATGATTCCCCTACTACATTTCGGGATGTGAGAACAGGACGTACAACTTCCATACTCCTTGCTTATTTGGGATCAAATTTAAGAAGTAATGAGAATCGTATGATACACATATGATAATGTCTCATTATTTCTAAGCGTCATAATGTCAACTAAATATCCTTCATAAAATACGCCCCCTAGTGCCACCTAGGTGTACCAACAGCCCGATACTTCGATCGTGCACATCATCCAATTGTAGTTCTAACTACAATGAACGAGAGGGCGCTGAAACAAAATTTGTTAAACATTGAATACCAAAAAAAACGATGTTACACCACCCCCTCCCCACAGTGTTCCCTGAGTAGAGGACGAAGGGAATAACCAAAACAACAACAAACTAAGAAAAAGCTGTGATGCCCTCAAATGTTAGGACACACAGAGTTTATAAGAAGAAAATTTAAACTAAAATATAGGTAGTATAAGAAAGAAAAACTTAACTCCTAATGAAACTACTCTAATGACATCACACCCTATTTCAAGGAAAAATGCACACATATATGAGCACCCGAGTATAAGGTGTGTGTGCCGAAGAGGAACTGTTCGATGCGAAATTGTTATCTCCCTATCTGACGTTCAATTTGGAGAGTGGTCCGATACAGTGAGTAGAAGGAACACAAGGTTGTTCCTGCTCACTACACTTAGATATCGGACAGATCACTAACCAAAAGCGAGCGTTTAGCAGCCACTACACTTAGGTACCAATTTGTAACAACTAGACCTGTCAGGGGGGAACAAGTTGTAACCCATAGTCCTACAAGAAAGGAGGGTTCAAACCTTGCAGTCCCCAGAATCCTGATCAGGCGTGTCACTCGTCGGCAACCCAGCAATAGTTTTTGCTTTGGGTAGCATCGTACAGTCCGTCCTCTACACTTAGGTACCAATTTGTAACATACTAGACCTGTCAGGGGGGAACAAGTTGTAACCCATAATCCTACAAGAAAGGAGGGTTCAAACCTTGCAGTCCCCAGAGTCCTGATCAGGCGTGTCACTCGTCGGCAACTAGCCTTAATAGAAAGAATCACCTGAAGAAAGGACTCCTTCCAGTTCAAGGACCTTCGGCTACCAGAAAAACAGCTCAGAAGCAGCAGAAGCAGGGACGAAAGTGCTGGCTTTAATGCTGCCACGCCGTATAAGGCGCAAAGCAGTGCGCAGCTCACTCCTCAAACTGACCACCGTGTCATCGGGATTCGCTGAAACACCCATGGCAGACAACTCGTTAATAAGTTCATCCTTCTTTAGATAATTAATACATTTAATCAGCTGGGCCATGATGTTAAAATTCAAAAATAAATTTGTTGACAATTAAAAAAACTTTATATAAAGCACTAAGTTCTTCTTAGTGAGAAAGTAAAAGATTCAGTCCTACAAAAAGATTAGGCTGATTGTTATAAAAATAATGTGTTACTTTATTAACACAATGTTTTAAAATTCAAAATTAAAATTAATGTCAAGTTAACAAAGTTAAAACAAAGCACTAAGTTCTTCTTAGTGAAAAAAATTAAAAGATTCAGTCTTACAATAAGATCTATCTGAATTGTATAAAAATAATGTGTTATTATATTAACACAATAACAAAAAATTATTCTCAAATGTTACTTTTAGTTTCAAGTTTACAATTATTCCAAGCAGTTTTTCCTAATTTGTGGGGTAACAAAAGAAAACTTTTTTTTTTTTTTTAATCCCCTTTCAAACTCTAAGTTAATTATAAATTTAATTCTAATACATTAATTATGTTTGCTTCATGTTTCCACAACTATAAAGTGGTAACTAACAATCCACATTCAATGAACAAAAAAAATTCAAGTTTTCTTTACTATAGATAAAAGTATACCCTACTTTTATTTATGCAAAGTGTCCTAGATTGAAATTTAAATTACACTATTAAATACACAATTTAAATACACTAAAAGGTTAAATTATTATGTTAAAATTACAAACAAGTTAAAGGGAAGCACAATATCCCTTTAATTATATTATGCAAACCCTCTTATAGAAATAAAATAAAGTTAATCTCACATTTATTTACTTAAGTTGTAAGTAGGTAGGAATATAAAAAGTAAAAATAAAGATTATTCAAGGAAAACCTGAACAAAATACAAGCTATATGTATGTGCTGCTCCCTTAGGGAACACACACATGAACTGTGAAACAACAGGAAAAGAAAAAAAGAAAAAAAAGAAAAAAAATGTTCTTGCCAAAATAAATTCAAAAAGACTTACCAAAATTTGTGCAGTTAAAATTTTGATTCAATTTTGAATTTTGTTCAATGCTTTTCCAACACCGCAGAGATGGTAATAATGTGCTGAAAAATGCAATGAGATAATTATTACATGTGAACTGCACTCCACAAAACCAATTAACGTCCTGGGTAGTCTCGGACGGATAGTAAGCGTCTCATCCAAAGTCCTCCCGGGAACTACACTCAGCACACCCTCAAGGTTCGAAAAGTTAGCCCCACGTTGGGCGCCAATTTGTAACCCCTGAACTTGTCAGGTGGAAACTCACCGGCTTCGACTCAGGATAGAAGATGATACCTCAGGGCGCCGTAAGAATTTAGATAAAATTTTATAGTGAGGGTGCGGAGGGTCCAAGGAAGACTTCAAAGAGACAACGTACAACTTAAATAAACTTTTATTCAAATTCCTGCTATCTTTACATATAAATTTAAGTAATTTAATTAATTTAATAAATTGACAAATAATCTTAAGAGGTAGTCTTAAAAATAAAAAATAAAATTATACAGTCTTTTCTTTCACTCTTTAAGCCTGTAGACTGGTCTGCACAGGATAGCCACCCTCTGGTCACCTCTCTGACTCACGGTAGTCAGCCGTAGACTCTCTCCAGCTCAAGGTAGCTTAAAGAGACGTCCACCAGTGATCCAACTTGTGGGTGCTAGGTAAAAAAGTAATAATTAATTTCTATATATATATAATATGAACTTCCCTCAAGGTAGGGCAGATAGGTCTTGAGGAGTGAGCCGTGAGCTGCCAATCGTCAACCGTACTCAGCACAAATCTTGAACCACAAGACAGGCAAGATGTAGGATTCTTTCTGCGGAATCTAACGACCCTATAAACAAAATTAAATAGCCTGAGAACATATTCTACATACAATAAGATAATAAGGAAAAACCTTTTTGAGGTTAACTTACCACAGACAGTGGGACTTGAACACTCACAAACACTTCCAACAAGAATATTAATGTATACTGGTATACTGTAAGCAAAGCTTCCTCAGAGTTAACGAGAGAAGGTTTAAGAAATAATAAGAAATATGCAATACACCCTGCTATATAGACATTCGATCGAACATTCTAGATGATTCCCCTACTACATTTCGGGATGTGAGAACAGGACGTACAACTTCCATACTCCTTGCTTATTTGAGATCAAATTTAAGAAGTAATGAGAATCGTATGATACACATATGATAATGTCTCATTATTTCTAAGCGTCATAATGTCAACTAAATATCCTTCATAAAATACGCCCCCTAGTGCCACCTAGGTGTACCAACAGCCCGATACTTCGATCGTGCACATCATCCAATTGTAGTTCTAACTACAATGAACGAGAGGGCGCTGAAACAAAATTTGTTAAACATTGAATACCAAAAAAAACGATGTTACAATGTTTGTTACTTTTTCACGCAAAAACTACTGAACGGATTTGGATAAAACTTTACAGTAATATAGCTTATACATCAGAATAACACATAAGCTACTATTTGCAGCGATAACCGACATACACGCGGGCGAAGCCGCGGGCAACAGCTAGTGTATATATATTTTAGTAATAGCCTATATTTAAAAGGTTGTAGACCCACGCTGATTTCAGTACGAACAGGCTGGCTCGACCGGAGCGGTACTACCCTATCTCAGAAGACTAACTTAAACGAAAGCATTAATTCTGTCGTGTTTCGTTGTCAAGTGCGAGACCAGAGGCCAAATGTTTTTTTTTATGTCCTAGGCGGGCAATCGAGCAGACGTATCGCCTGATGGTAAGCGATTGCCACTGCCCATGAACACTTGCAACACCAGACGCGTTGGCAGCCTTTGGGGGTGGGGAGGGGGATGAGGAGGAGTATGGGGAGTGGTTGGAGTATGGGCCTCCGGTATTCTCACTTACTCGGTGAAACACAGCGCAAGCGTCATTTCACACCTGTTTTCTGTGAGGCCGTGGTATCACTCCGGCCAAGCCGGCCAATTCATGCTGAAGCGTGGCTCTCCCACGGTATGCATGCAATGTTGCAGAAGCATCTTAATAGGCCGCCATGTTGTAGCTCACCAAGCTACATTGTCTGCATTCACAATGAGTATGGTGACTACTGCTCTTGGATCCTGGTCATGTTTTCCACCTGGCAGAGTATAGTCAATTTGGCAGGCCTATATATTTATATAAAAAACCGGCAAATTGCGCGTCAAGCCCTGCGTATAATAGGGTTGCGTAGTTATTATTTCGTTATTTTTGTACTCCCTTTTAAAAGTTTAACGTCTGGGAAAAAATATCTGAAAAAATCCTGATAGTAGTCTCGTTGTATAAGCTGTCATAGTTTTTCTTTATAGTTCATGACATGGACTACCATCATCATTTTTTCGATATTCAGTTTCTAACAGTACTATGAATATTAAAAGACATAACTTTCTTTTAATTTTTCTTGTCATTTAAAAATACAACTCATACATAATATAATACTCATAAATAATATACATACTGTGTCGCTAGGGACTTTACAAACATACATGAAACGGACACTAAGAAAACCCAGACTCAGAACAAAAATTTGTGGATCACACAAAGATTTGTCCCATGTGGGATTTGAACCCACAACACTTGGCTCTCTCTATTTGTTATTCTTCCTATTTCTTCTGAAAAAACACTCACGTCATAAACATGGCGTATTAATCAGTAAACAATCTATATATATATAAAAGCGAAATACCACTCACTTATTAATCACGAAATCTCAGAAACTATAACACCTACAAACTTAAAATTTAGCAGGGAGGTTCTTTATAGGGTGTAAACATCCGCTAAGAATGGATTTTACGAAACTCCACCCCTAAGGGGGTAAAACGGGGGTTGGAAGTTTGTATGAAAGTCCTATGTTTATCTATACTTATACTTATGATAAAAATGTAACAGGTCAAATTCTGTACATTGAAGATATTTTGAAAATTTTTTTGGAGGGCACTCTGTTATCGATACTGAAACGAAAACTATTTTTTTTTTCATTTTTGTCTGTCTGTCTGTCTGTCTGTCTGTCTGTATCTTGGCCGCGCATCACGCCGAAACTACTGAATGGATTCAAATGAAACTTGGCATGATTTGAGTTCATACTCCGAGGTAGGACATAGGATACTTTTTATTCCGAAATTCCGGACGGTTTCCTTGGGAGGGGAGATGAAAGTCAAAATGTGTAATTAATTGTAATTCATTAACGAGTAGTCCGATTGCAATAATTCTTTTTTTGTTAGAAAGGAGATACTCTGAAGATTGTAGCATAAAGTATTTAATTTATCACAATCTCTCTATCTATTGGAAAAAAAAAAAATAAAGAATTTATCATTACGAAAATCAACATGTAGTGACATCTATTGCCAGCCATGCGTAATTAATAACACTTTGATTAATATATCGTGAAATAATCGTACAACGTATTACGTATAATTCAGTGTAGCATTAAGTATTTGATTTATCGCAACCTCTCTATCCATAAATTCAGCACGGTTTCCTGGAGAGAGGGGATGAAAGTCAAAATATGTACTTGGTTGTAATTCAATAACACGTGATTTCATTCATTCTTTTTTTGCTAGACAGCAAGTACTTTAAATATTGTTCCGTGATCTATTTATAAATATATCACGTATAATAAATCTGTAGACGTTGAGTTTGTCAGTTTCTTTGCTTAAAACAGCGACATCTCTTGGAATCAAGTAACTAACTTTACAATAGGTACGTAATATGATTTTCTTTTGAACGTATAATAAAAATGTGATGTAACAGATCAATTCTGTACATTAAAGAAATTTAGATGTTTTATCGGGAGGGCTCTCTAATCGTTACTGAAGCAATGAATTTTGAAAATGGTTTCTAAACTTAACAGCGACATCTATTGGAATTAAGGAACACTAACTTCACAGTAGGATATACCTATCCTATATACGAGTAATCTATATATGATTAATTTTTAAAGTAGGTATAATAAAAAAAAACAGATTGATATAATTATATTATAATTATAATAATTCTGTACATTAGAGAATTTTTTTGGGAGGACGCTCTAATCGATTCTGAACCAAAAACTAAAATACCATAATAACGTTAAATGGTCATTGTAAAGGAGCAAGGTCCAAATGTATAAAGGAAGACGACTTTTCAGTAGACTGTATTTAATTTGCTGGTTTTACAGTAATAGATTACTAGAAAAAACTTGCAAAATTGACAAAACAATTTGTACATCTTCTTCTTTTATATCCTATAAAAAGCGGCCAAGTGCGAGTCGGACTCGCCCATGAAGGGTTCCGCAGCAGCAAGTGGCATAATACAATTTTTATTTTATTTTTATATTTGTGTTGATTGAATAAAAGGTAAATTGCAGTTTACGATTTATGACGTATTAAAAAAAAACTACTTACTATATTTCGTTCAAACCAATTTTCGTTGGAAGTTTGCATGGTAATGTACATCATATTTTTTTTTTAGATTTATCTCTTATCATTCTCTTATTTTAGAAATTACAGGCCCGCTCCCCCCCCCCCCCCTGTCACTTCACACATTTTACCACTTTGGAAGTGTCTCTCGCGCAAACTAATCAGTTTAGAAAAGTATGATATTAGAAACCTCAATATCATTTTCGAAGAACTATCCATAGATACCCCACACGTATGGGTTTATTGAAAAAAATTTTTTTGAGTTTCAGTTCTAAGTATGGGGACCCCCATAATTTATTGTTTTTTTTTTCTATTTTTGTGTGAAAATCTTAATGCGGTTCACAGAATACATCTACTTACCAAGTTTCAACATTATAGGTTTTATAGTTTCGGAAAAAAGTGGCTGTGACATACGGACGGACAGACAGACGGACAGACAGACGGACAGACAGACAGACAGACAGACATGACGAATCTATAAGGGTTCCGTTTTTTGCCTTTCGCACGGAACCCTAAAAATGAATTGCTGTTCGTTTGTTTCGCTAAAACTGGAGAACCGCCGGGCCGATTTAGCTGATTTAGGTTTTGAAATGTTTGCCGTGGTTCAGGGAAGGTTTAAACGGTGAGAAAATATGGAAAATACACTGTTCTACCAACTTTCCTGTCAAACTATTGACTGTCAAATTGAAGCACTTATTAAATTAAGGGTTTTAAATAGGCATTATATATTATTACACGAATGAAATTAAGGGTTGTGTATAAGAAAAATTAAAAGATAGCGGGCAAAGTCTTTTTTTTTTGTCCGCGACGTCTGTCTGTATCTTGGCCGCGCATCACGCTGAAACTACTGAATGGATTCAAATGAAACTTGGCACGATTTGAGTTCATACTACGAGGTAGGACATAGATTTTTTTTTAATTTTTTTTAATTTAATTTTTTTTTAATAACGGGAAAAGTATTTTTCTTTGTCCGCGACTGTACACTGCCTGTAGGAAGCTGAGACAGATATGTAAATATGGCTGTACGAAGTTTATTTTTATTCTACCCTTCCTGAATATTTTCGCTCGATTTCTATTCTTCTCTTCCTGAACATTTTCGCCCTATTCTTATTCTTCCTTTCCTGAAAATTTTCGCCCTATTTCTATTCTTCCCTTCCTATTCAAAGTGCTGCAGCTTTCAGAATTTACTTACAGACAAGTCTGTTCTGATTTCTGAGGACTTTTTATTTTTTATTCTGTAATTTCTGAGATATTTTTATTTTGTCTAAATCTGCCTAACCATAAAACTAGATAAGAAAAATTTAAAGTTATGTGGATTAGGATTTTTAACTCTTACCACAGTAAAAAACAAAAAAGGGAACGCCTCAAGACGATCGACGAGAGATGAGACCGCCTATGCTCAATTAAAGTGTAAAATAAAAATATAGTTTTGTGACTAATAAGAAACATTGTTTTTTATTACTTAAAAATATTTTTAAATTATGGTGTACCTCCAAATTTTTTAATCTTCCTAGATGTACCTTGAACCCAAAAAGTTTGCGGAACACTGAATGTACTATGGTGATGTGTGTTACTTCGACCTAAATGCAGACCTCCTTAACAAGCTTGACCGTCTTCTTAATAACTGCATTCGATTTATTTTCAATATTCGAAAGTATGACCATGTGTCTGCTTTGCGTTCCCAGTTAAAATGCAATCCTATTCGCCTACAGTGCAATCAGCGAGCTCTTACCTTCCTATTTTCATTTCTCAACTCGCCATCCTTACCTACCTACCTTGCTCCGTATTTCCGATGCCTGTGCTCTAATCACGATAGAAATCTTCGCTCAGTTAATAATCTGCTTTTTTTTTATGGAATAGACCGGCAAACGAGCAGACGTATCGCCTGATGGTAAGCGATTACCGCCGCCCATGGACACCCGCAACACCAGAGGCGTCACAAGTGCGTTACCGGCCTTTGGGGGATGGGGGGGGGAGATAGGGGGAGGGATTGGGGTATGGGCCTCCGGTATCCTCACTCACTAGGTGAAACACAGCGCAAGCACTATTTCACACCGGTTTTCTGTGAGGCCGTGGTATCACTCCGGTCGAGCCGGCCCATTCATGCCGAAGCGTGGCTCTCCCACGGTCTCTGCTTCTCTCATGTCCGTCTCATTACTCCGACTTCGTGAACTGTTCCTTCTTTGTTCAAGCAGTACTACTCTGGAATGCGCTCCCGCTCGAAATCAGGATGTCCACTAACCGATATACATTCAAAAATAAAGTACATGAGCTCTTTCTCAATGAACTGGCAGAATTATCTAATCTATAGCTTACCGTCCTTTTTAAACGACTTCCAAAAGGAGGAGGTTCTCAATTTCATCGTTCATCGTCACAATGTATGTACGTACACGGATTACTCCTCCGTCAATTTGTGGACCGATTTTGAAAATTATTTTTGTATTCGAAAGGGTATGCTCCTCATGTGGTCCCATGGCCACCATATCTCCTGATATGGCGTGACCTTGAGCGGGATAGCTGCTCTTCGCGTAGAACAAAACAACCGAAGCGTCGGTGACGTCGTTGACGTTCGTCTCGAAATATAGCGAGTGTGGTACCTACTATTACATTTGGCTTGGCACCGACTTCAAACCTATGAATAGGTAGCATATACAAGTTATTTGATACTTTTTAGTTTTTAAGTCGGTTTTTTAAACGAGGTTTTTTTTCCATTATTTAATGTATAAATGTTGTATTTATGTATACGTAATCTGTTTATGTATATCTACTTATATATGTATGTTTGTATGTATAACGTTGAATATGATGTGATTATTGTAAATTTTAACGGACTTCTTATGTATATGAGATTTCAGCCTGCCTTATAAGATTTCTCCACCACCCGAAGGTCGACTGGAAGAGAATGCTCTGGGCATTAAGTCCGCCGATGTACATTCTTAGTGCATAAAGTTAATAAATAATATATAAATAATCTACATTGTATTTATATTTCCAAAAAAGTGTGTGTGACCAGTTCCTAAAATTATCATCTCAATGTAACTAACACAACATCCACATCTGGTAGTTCTTAAACAGTTTCTAAAAGATACTTTACAATAGGTACGTTATATGATTACTTTTTTATCGTATAATAAAAATGTAAAATATCAATTTTAAGTTTGAAATACTTGAATTAGGAGTTATAATTTTTAATATAAACAAACATATAACTTAATAGTTATGATAATTTACCAGAAACAAAACACAAAATGTGTGTGAGTGTGTGTGTTTGTTACTCTTTCACGCTAAAACTACTGAACGGATTTCGATGAAACTTTACAGTAATATATCTTATACAGGATACTATTGGCCGCGAAAATCGACATTCAACAGCTAGTGAAGTAATATACTTGAAATTTAAAATGTATACTCTTAGCTGGTGTCCTCCACATAATGTATCTTTAGAAATCAACCCCCTTTTGGGGTTAAAACCGGCGATGGTAGTTTGTATGAAAGTCCAATGTTATTGAAGTTAAAATTATTATGGCAGAAAGATTTCAAATGGTATTTAAGTAGTAGAATTATTATATAAGTATGTATACTAGCTGAGCCCCATGGTGTTACCCAAGGTACAACAACCGGGGGCAACGCCGCGGTGCAAAGCTAGTATTATATAATTAGAGTAATCTTTTTCTTAGTCGTTTACTCTTGACAGAGCAGTCGTGGTTGACGATGCTGCATTTTCGCCGTGGTTGACGATATGTCTCCACCTATCACGGTCCATTGCGTCTCGGGAACTCTGGACGATGGAGGTCTGTGTCGCAGCTCTGATGAGGTCTGTCCAAGGCGTAGGTGAGCGTCCGCGCGACCGCTTGCCTTCCACTTGTCCCTGGTCCCAATTACAGTAATATACGATGTTAGACATGATAAATAAACAACTTATTTCCACGAATGTTCTTAAATCTAATTTTATTGCTCTTTTCTCTGTTTACTTTCAAACTGTAACAACGAGTAATAAAAATACGTGCTCTTTAATGAATCACTTACTGCTTATACTTTGAGAGAAAAGAAAATATAATACTTTATACAGCTTTCAAACAACAGTTTGCGAGGATTTATGGCACGTTTATATTTTGCACAAGCCTCGTGAATAATCGAATGTGTCGCCATCTATCACTTGAAACGTAAACGCCCTGGAGTCAATTTGACAGCTGCCTTGTTTTGTTTTTAATCAACTTTAAAACAAAAATAGCGGCATTAAATAGAAGTGGACTCAGTGCAGAGCCTTGATGGACTCCCACTGTGAATTCTTGGCTAAGACCAGCCACACTTCTAACCCTCGTACGTGCATCGTTGTACATATCTCGGATGTTTCGTACGTAGCACTCAGGAAGTTGTTGTGCCCTAAGCGCTTGCCACACTAAGGTCCTTGGTACTCGGTCAAAAGCCTTTTCCAGGTCTATAAAACCAGATACAGGTCGTCTCGGTTCATACGGTGTTTCATCACGAGGATTCTAACTGCTTGTATTGCGTCGTTTGTGGATGCGGAGGATGTGAACCCTAATTGATTTGGGCTTATGGAAATCAATGACTGAATGCGGTTACTTATAACTCTTTCCCAGAAAGCCTTTCTCAAACCCAAAAAATAAATCAGAAATTATGTTAAAACCATGACCTATCGCGAAACAGCGGTAAAGCAACTTTTTAGGTTCATTGTGTCATTCGTCATCGTGCCATTTCCGAATTACTGTGAGTCTAAGAAAATATTAGAAGGAAAAAGCTACTTTAGAAACAAAACTGTACCAAACTCCAATTCTCCAACTCTGTATTAAACGGCACATAGAAAGTCTTGTAAGGAGTTGTAATACGGATTCAGCTAGGAAGACGTTTCGTAGAGATAATGGGGTGTTAAAGCAGACAAGCATACATATACAAGAACTAGCTGACCCGGCGAACTTCGTTCCGCCATATTTACATAATAATATCTGTCTCAGCTTCCCACAGGCAGTGTATAGTCGCAGACAAAAAAAAAAGACTTTTCCCGTTATCTTTATTTTTTTTTCTTTCTAGCAAAAAAAGAATGAAAGAAATCGGACTATGTGTTATTGAATTACAACTAAGTACATATTTTGACTTTCATCCCCTCTCTCCAAGAAACCGTGCTGAATTTCGGGATAAAAAGGATGTAACTTTTTATCCCGTAGTATGAACTCAAATCATGCCAAGTTTCATTTGAATCCATTCAGTAGTTCAGCATGATGCGCAGCCAATATACAGACAGACAGACGGACAGACAGACAAAAATGAAAAAAAAATACAGTTTTGGCTTCAGTATCGATTATAGAGAGCCCTCCAAAAAAACTTTTGAAAATATCTTTAATGTACAGAATTGGACCTGTTACATTTTTATTATAAGTATAGATTGGAGTACCGATATATTAGAATTTTTTATTCATTATTCTAGGTAACAAAATTATCAATGAAACCGTAGTAAAATAAAAGAAAATCAAATATTTGTTCAAATATGAATACCCAAGTTTATCTCTAAAGCTTTAAATATCAACATCCAAAGAATATTTTTATTCGAAATGTAATAAACCTTTGGAATCTAAATATAAATTGGGCATAAGTAAGTAGTAGGTACAAAAGATAAATGTGTCTCCATTAAATGTGTAGTATGCTTTACAAACGCGCACTATACACCCATTGTGACATGAGATTAATCAAACTTGAGTGTAAGTTTGACACAGCTTTGTGTCCCTAGATTTATAGCATTCCTTTGTTTATTGAAAAGAAAAAAAAAATAAGCAGCAAAAAAATAAATATCAAGGAAAATGCTGGCATGAAAAGGGATGAAAATATATCATCACTCGGTCTAGTGGATAAGCTACTTTTTTCTGGGTTAAAATATTTTAGAAATATTTTGTTACGAAGTAAAAGTTTTATCTCAATTTACTAAGTGTATGTTCAGAGTATCAGAAACTCTCCACACGTCACTGTTATGCCGTTCAAACACACGAAGATGACTTTTTTTAATCAGACCATATAAATATAAGGGCTAGGCAGACCATTAAGGTTATGGTATTTTAGCACGTTAAAATTCAGTGCACGATGTAGAATCAGTTATAACTTCGGAATTTTTCTTTAACTTGCTAGTTGGCGCTATTTACATATTTTTACTGCCTTACAAGCATCGACTGCATCCAATACTTTTTCAGTGACTGTATTTTTGTAATGTTATCATTCAAGGTGCTGTCGTATGTATGTCTATTATTCATTACCGTGCTTTATTTTGGTGGTTAAAAGCAATTATTTGCGTTGGCTGATCTAATATCTTTAAATGAGCAATTTTTGTATATCCATACTTATATTATAAATGCGAAAGTAACTCTATCTGTCTGTCTGTCTGTCTGTCTTGCTTTCGCGGCCAAACCGCTGCACCGATTACAATGAAATTTGGTACACAGATAGTCTAGAGCCTGAGAAAGGACATAGGCTACTTTTTATTGCGAAAAAAGGTAAAAAGGGGTTGAAAGGGGGGATGAAAGATTGTATAGAAGAGTGGTTGTTAACTCACAACACGCATGCGCGTTGCCTTAGTGACACAGGGCGTCTTGGCAACGAGTAAACAAGGATTTCAAATTCATTAAAGAGATTTCACTTTTTAAACAAAGACTTAAATTAATATAATAATCTAAGATTAATACATACATTGATAAATCTGATTTGTATGTTCATTATATTAATAGAAATAAATAGGACAAATTACAAAACAGTGTTTATAAACTTCAAAAATCTCTACAAAAGTATCGTCATTTTAAGATAAAATCATAATTTTTCTTTTTTAGGCTGTAGATTAGATGATTAAACAAAAAATCATGTAAACAAATCTAATCCTATTGAAAAATTTTACCATAAAGGGCGTAAAGTAGCAATAGGGGATGAAAGTTTGTATGGAAATATGCAAGGTTTGTGAAAATTTAGAGCTATTCAGATGTAACATTTACTGAGTTATCACAATATGCCTAAGTGTGCTTACCCGAACGGGCAGACACGTGAGGGCAGACGACTTTTCCGCATGCGGATGTTGAATTTTGCAACTACAAATTAATTATTATTCAATAGGATTAGATTTGTTTACATGATTTTTTGTTTAATCAAATAATTTTCTTCGTGAAAAAATCGGAATAAAAGTATCCGGGGGGATTTAAAAAGAAAAAAAAATTGTAACAAAAAAAAAACGGTTTTAAAAAAGACCAAATTGAATTAAGTTATTTGTCGCGCACATACATAATGTAAATTGAAGATTTATGTGATTTTCTAATGGATGAAATGTAAGAAATAGACCACATTAAAATGGGACCACATGAGAAAGAAACAAGTTTTAAAATAAAAAAATAATCATCAAAATCGGTTCACCCAGTCAAAAGTTATGAGGTAACAAACATAAAAAAAACAGTCGAATTGAGAACCTCCTCCTTTTTTTGAAGTCGGTTAAAAAAGCAAAAGGGGTACGCCGAAAGATGCAATAAATGCCTGTATGAAAAATATGTATTATGGGTAAATGTTAAAAAGTTTTGTCTTAATACAATTATGCGAGTACAACTTCACAATGATTTATGAGCAGTGTCAATATGCAAATGCTAATCTAAAAATAGGAGAAGATTGTATGCCAAATGACAGTAAAGACAAGGTTACACTGAGACGTGAATCCTGGTATATGATGGCATAAATGATCTAAAAATAATATCTATTCTGATCCGCCGAATAATGAGATAGTTATCAAATAAACGAACGGATAATGTCAGACGTGGAGGAAGATGTTATCGAATACCTCTCAGGAAACAATGCAAGGGCAACTGAACCAGTCATATCATAGCTTATGAATAAAGTTTCTCAACTCTTTAGAATTATCAGGAGCGCCTTCCCATAAGTTGAGACTGAAAGTTAATTTTCCAGTCCTATTAATAAGAAGTCTTGAGCGCAAAAGCTATGTAATGGTACACGCCTAAAAAATACACAACTGGGGTAAAAAATTGTAAAAGAAAATGTTTTAATTCCCAGTATTCCAATAATTCAAACTTATCTGCAATTTCAATTTAAAAGAATGCAGTTTCCGCTGAAAAGAACGTTTGCAATAAAAATTATCAAAGCCCAAAGACAGACGGTTAAAGTTGCAGTTCATTTAAAGAAAAACATGTTTTTCATAATCGCGTGTATCAAATCAGCTGAATCACAATATTTTGGCAAAAGCTGGCAAATCAAAAACGTAGTATTTTAAAATTGAAAAAAATGAGTAAAATTTGCTCAGCCTGAGGGAAAACTCAAGCAGAATCCAACAGTGTAGGCAACCATACTAGCTGAGAAGGCAGACAAAGCAGAACCAAACAGTTTGGTTCGAGAGCGTATTTCTAAGAATGAAGCGGTGACTTCCAAGACCAGCACGTGTTGTTCTGTAGAGGAAGGGAGAAGGTGGGATCAGTTGGAAGAACGCTTCAGAACACTTACCATGGTAAAGCGGTAGAGGAATGCAATAGAGGCGATATCTCTCCGCAACTGCAGAGGCTCAAGGGACTCGGTGGTATCGGGACTGTTGATAATGCAGACTGCTTGCCGCTGCAAAAGATCGAGAAAATCAAGTACATACTGCCTGGATCCATCACAAAGATGAGAACAGTACGGACGAGAGAACCTGGGTCTTATAAAGGAGACACAAAGGCTCGGGCGCGAAAAACCGTCTCACAGTGTTCAGGCTGCCTTAGTGGTGCGCTCGATGTACTAACGTGGGTTGAGGTCTCGGCAAATATCCATGCTCAGGACACCGAGCTTATCCCGTAGTGGCAGTAGAGTGCTCTGAAAAGTGGGAAGGAGAAGAAACGGAGACTTTTTGGTAGAGAACGGGCACAACTGTGTTTTCTTAACGTTGAACTCGACCAGATTCTCATCACCCCATTGTTAAATGCGGTTCAAAATCCGGTCGAGGTCAGCGACAAGCTCCTATCGATTTTCCTCAAAGTCTACAATCATGGCTAAAGGGTATTCATAATATGCTAGGTGGGTGCTAAGGGTGCTATCGTCTGCATAGCAATGTATATTGCAAAGGGCTAATATGTCATTGACATGCAGAAGAAACATCTTGGGCGACAGGACTGAACCCTGAGGTACGCTAGCGTTTACCACCAGAAAAAAAGAGGCCGCGCCGTCCGTCGCAAGGAAGTATGATGCGAAGGCGCTTATGAAGAAAAGCGTCAATCTAGAGACGAGTCTATAGGAGGCAGACCGAATGCTTAGAGCTCGGAGAGAAGCGAACGGTGCAAGAACAGGTTGAAAGCGTTGGCCATGTCGAATGTCGAAATAAGCTCATATAAAATTTTTATTTTATGTACTTATATAAATACCTAATTATATATTTAACAGTGAAACGTGTGTCTTATTTTTAAAATAATATTAGCCTTAATAATGAAAACTGCTACCCAAATTCACTGTTCCACGCGGACGAAGTCGCGGGCACAGCTAGTATATAAATATATGTACAATCTGAACCTCGGAAACAGTTCTTCGGATTCATTCATTTTTAGAAAATTTACCTAAAATACACACATCAAAAGTGTCTAGGGATCAAGCATTTTTATGCGGATTTCTTGAGATTGAGATGTGGCTTTGGCCCTGGCCTGCTCAGTCGCCAGACTTGAACCCGATTGAGCATGCATGGGATATGCTACAGAGAAGAGCTCTGCCGAATATGGAGGGTATCCAGTCGCAAGAAGACCTTTTTTTGTTGTTGCAACGAACATGGGTGGCCATTCCACAGCGTGATTTGGATGAACTCATTTTGAGTATGCCAAACCGATGTTCTTGTGTTTCTACCGCGAACACGTTAGTGTTCGCGGTAGAAACACGGATTATTAATTGTTTAAGTTACCTAATAAAATTTTAAAGAAAACTGTTATTTCAGTCTTTTTTTCGAACTTTAATGTTAGTGGTTCAAATGTCAAAAATCCCTTTATTAGGAAAATGGCAAATTTCCTTATTAATGCAAAGGTGACTTGGTTTATCGTTACTGTGACAAACGAAAACACTTTATTTGATGAATCCTTAAAGAAAATTTTAATTAATATCAATCAGGAGAAAAGTTATTGCAAAAATATATGTTGATCCTTAGACACATATGTTGATCCCTAGACACTTTTGATGTGTGTAGTACCGAGCAAAATTCGGTCATCCAGGTCCTATTTAAAGACTTGAGCATTGTTTCGGCAACACATTTTATTTAAAAATATATTTGGTTAACTTTGTTTTTACCGACTTCAAAAAAGGAGGAGGTTCTCAATTCGACCGTATATATTATTATGTTTTTTTTATGTGTGTTCGCGGATAACTTTGTCTAAATTATGAACCGATTTTAATTATTATTTTTTTAATGGAAAGGAGATATCCCAACGGTAGTACGTACCATGATAAGGACACTAAGATCTGATGATGGCATCCAAGAGAAATCGAGTCGAACCTTGAAGTCGGTTTTATTTTGTTAAAATTTTATAATTAGTTTATATAATAGTGATTAGTTCATAAAATAAACAGCTACAGACCCAGTTATAAATAGATATTACAATAAGTTTTAGTCTTGGTGTAAACTCCCGCGGAAAGAAATTTTTGGTTTTTAGGCCAGTCACTGAATTTAAGTTTAAATTTGATTTGATGTTTAAATAGGTTCGCTATTTAATTTACAACATTAGATTTATTACAATATACCATTTCGTTTACACTAATGTAGGTATTTCCGTTCTGAGTTTGATTTTGGTTGGTTAGTTTGAAACAAATTCGGTCGCGTAGGATATTCATGAGTTTCATATTAAGTAATTTGCTTATAACTTAAAAAGCACTATCGGTTACACTATAAACCATAGACAGAATATGCGTGTTCTGTTTTGCAGTTTCCGATATGATATCAGAATATTTTACGACACAACCCAGTAAATTACTTTTCCGATAAATTTGAAAGTGTATAAGGCAAATATTTTATTACCCAACTGCGCGGAGGGAAGGGTAGATTCTGATGACCAAGATTTACGAGGCACATTGTTTCAATAACTGATAGGAAGCTATTGATGTGAGGATGTTTTATATTCGATATTATCTAAAGCAGGATAAAGATACCGCGAATCCCTTTGAGTATAAAGTTGAAGCTTATGTTGCACCGTAAGAAATGGAAAAAAATGTGTTCTTATACTCTTTTAATGAAGGTAGGTAAGTAAATAACGGAAATATTTTCTAATATTAGATCTGAACAAAAATCTGTAGAGCAACGGGTTGGAATTGATATACCCACAGGAAAATTTACTATTCACTTTATTTTAGTAATTTTCATTAGACAGTCCCTTTATCGTATACCTCATTGCGTTCTGAATCTTTTGTTTTCTGGCCTTGTGCAACGATAATATACAGATGCCAAGAATATATAAATTAGTTTGAAATCTAACCCTAATAGTTAACAATAGCATGACAATAACTCATGATATTGCCCTCAGCAACATACTTATCACACTGTGATAATATCTTACAGACAACTCTAGTATGAAGAAAACATTGAACTTAAATTGCAAATAAATTTTAGTGACATAAACTTAATTACATTCGCATTAAAACTTTTTCGAGATACGTGATTACGGTTGTCAATTAACAGTAAATTACCTTTAAAGTTAATCAGCATGTTTGCCTGGAAGTACCCTTAAATTTGTATCTTCAAAATATACTAAAACATACTACTAGATATCGTTATGTTATTACGAAATAAATGTTAATTAATTTTAGTTTTTTCTGTAGATCTACCATAGTGATCCCTAACAATATGCTAATAGTGAGCCAAAAAATATATTTCTACACGAACCCAATTCCTCAACGACACATCATTAATCTCCCCTAAACACACCTATTAACAGTATCTAAACAACCTTCTAAAATGTCTAGTTAGTAAAAACGTCCAATACACACACTGTTGACATGGGAATGAAATTAGTACGGAGACAACCCATTAACCATGTAGGGACCGCTTTAATTTATATTGTTTAGAAGTGCCAAGCCGCAGGCCTATACATTAAACAAAAAGATACATAGGTACATATTCATACCTCAATTACTAGGGCTTCTTCTAAGTAATTAAGTTCGCGACTCCATCTTAAGAGGAAGTACCTTTAGTTCAAGGTTAATTACATCAAGTGGTTTTATGAGTACATTGTCATCCTATTTCTTGTAGTAAGTTCTTGTGATTTGAGAGCAGAGGAAACCGAGTCTTGGAATTTAGGTAATCGGTTAGCTAGTTTTTAAACTGTTGTATTGTGTACTTTGAATCTGCAAGAGATTATCATATTTGTTGTTTGTTAGAACCGATAAAGCTTCAGACAAAAATATAACAATTCGTCACTTCCACCTACCTACAACATCATCATTAACCCATAATATCCTACTGCTGGGCTCGGGTCTCCTCTCAGGAGAGGGTTAAGGCTACACCCTACGTACAACGTATACATACAAAAGTTGGTGACGTCAACCTTTCGTCCACTTTTCTCTACTGCTTCAATTTTCAGTCAAGAATGATTTATTTTTTATTGTATGATTCAAAATGTAATCGGATGAGTTATTTAATAGACAGTTGGCTACTTTGACATCACTAGTTATTACAATTTTCACTTAACAAGTGTGTTTGAATCGATGACAATTCTCTATGTTAATTTTAGGTCTTTTAATTTTTGTAAACAAGGAAAATATAAAACTTAAAATATTAATTAAATATACAAATACGTAGAATAAGAATACAAACTAAACTATGAATACGCACGTTCATCGCCCGATGTCTGGACATATTGTAAGAGTAGTTGAAGAAGAATGTTGACCTTTATACAACTGCACTATATGTAAAATAAAGTTGAATTCAAACAGATTACAATTGTAATAATACTAGTAATAATTGAGATATCCTAGTAAAATATCACTATATCTTGATTTTGAATGATAATGAGGCACGTATTACCTATACATACATATATGCAAGAATATTCAGTTTTTAAACGGAACTTTTACATTTGGGAACCTAATAAATATTGTTAGAAAGAAATACATTCCAATTTAAGGAATTCTGATTTAGAGAAACAAGTTTTTTGTGGTGTTAAGCAGGGTTATACTGTATCAAAGTAGGAGTTCACACAATTTATGATTTTTTATTGCTGCATTTTATTAGAATTAGGCAAACGAGCATGCAGATCACATATTGATAAGGAACCTGCTATGGTTATGCAGCTCAAGAATCAGAAACGCGTTGCCGTCTTTAGAACGTCCCCCCCCATAGTTAAGAAGGAGAAGACTACTAACGACGAAATATCAAATTGTTTTGTTTGCAACAATAATTTATTCTTCCACTTAATACATAGATGAAATGAAAGTGTCCTCGAAGGCAGCGGTGCGAGGAACAGCAGCGAGCTTACATTGCCGCTCCTTGATTTCAAAACCGCGGTCTTACATATTACTTATATGAGTCCTTTACTCAATATTGTAAGTACAAAATGATTTATCCTCAACAAGCCGAACCTTACTTTTATTTTGACACATTTTAAATGTCTTCAAACTTAAACGATTCCTGTCGAGAAAACCACAATAAAACAATCATTTTCATTTTAGGACGAACTTTTCTATTTCCAACAAGCGACATTAAAACAATCTGTGTACGCTTTTAAAATAACAACCTTTTTGCACATTTCTGGAAACTTTCCTGATAGGTTTGTAAAAAAATTAAAAATAGGTTTTGTTTACGGTTAAGTTCATATTTTATATATAAGTTATATATATAAGTATATATTTAACTGCCTCGGTGGCGTTGTGGTAGCGTATGCGACTGCTGTGCTTGAGGTCTCGGGTTTGATTCCTGGGTCGAACCAAATGTTTGTATGATCTGCAAATATTTGTATCGGAGTTCGGATGTTTTCTATGTATAATATGTATGTATTTACAAAAAAAAGTATATATGTAATTATATCAGTTGTTTAGTACCCATAACACAAGCTCTGCTTAGCTTGGAACTAGATGGCGTTGTGTGTTAGATGTCCAAAATATTTATTTATTATTTATTAAATATTTATATAAGTTATTAGCGACGACGTTTTTGTGGGGCTTTATATTTTTTTTCTGTGGCAATATTTAGTGTGTCTGTAAAGCCCAATACGACTTTAGGTTCGTTCGTTAGGTGTTCGGCTAGGAGTTATGGTACTATATAGGTATATAGATAAGCAATATAGGTATTAAATGAATATTTACATGGATTTTTAGTTCAAACCCACTAACTTCTGGAATTCTATACCAACTTCTTAGCAACAACATACATAATTGATGTCAAATGACAGGTAAATACGAGTAATAAAATATGCAAAGCAAAATAAGAACTGCAGCGTGGGTTTACCAAAAAGCTTAAAACTTTTAACGCAACCATTTGAATTATTTTCGTTTATATACAGTTATATTAATTTAAAATGACATATAGATCAAACAGAAGACAATTACTGATAAATGAAAAAATCTATTTAATTAGTCCATTTCTAGCGATTTTTATTTTAACAATTTAATTAGTTCAAGTTCTTGATTGAATAACTTAAACAATTACTCATTGTGTAGATTAATTGCTTTCCTACAATATTTGTTCAGATATTGTTCTGAACTGAACTCATTATAAATTAGAAATTCGTACGGATTGAAAGGTTACGAATTTGTGATTTATGTAGGTTCAGAAAATCCATCGATCTCAAACTGAAGATGGCTTAACCGCAATAACAACTAAAGTTATTTTAAAGTAAACGCAATAATTAATGGGCTTAGTATAAGTTTCTTTCAGTTCAGTCAGTCAGAGGTCGGTGATGTGATTGAACCTACACTAAACTCTTGACCAACCGCAAAGTTGACCGCGGCCCTCTGTTTAAAAAATGTCCTATGTAAAATATAAGTTGAAATTTTTAAGTTCATAGATAAATGAATGGATTTTGTAATTGTATACCAATTTACAGTGACATTGAAATGGCAAATAAAAGACGAGCTAATACTGGTTGTAGAGGTGAATTGAAATTTGTTAAAATTTTGCAAAAATAAACTTGACTTTAGGTCAATTTGGTTTTTAAGTTAGAGATGTCAGCTAAACTTGAATTATAAAATAAGGTGGGATAATGTAGATCTAAAGACCAGTACAAACTTTTGTTAAGTCCTTAGTTTTCTAATCGCAAATTTAAAGTAAGAAAAATCTTACGTAACGATATATGTGAGAGACGTAAGTTGGGTTTGAACTTAAATTCAAGGCTGAATGAAGTATCATAATATCGTTCGTCAGCACATCTCCGTAATTAACGCGATTAATTTGAAGTAACATTAATACAGTTTAAATGTATGGAACTCACACCAGAAGTCCGCCCACACAAATTTTAACGCCTTTGAAAGCTGTCTTAAGAGTGTTTGAAATCTAATAATTAATCATACATCTTCAAGATAACAAGAACAACATTTCAAACATGTTAATTTGTTCGACAATTTATTTCTACGGTGTGACAAAGTAACCAATTTATCTAATGAAATGCTTGAGGCATTTCAAATATTCGTAGAACTTTGAAAGTGCTTCGTTTAAATATAGACTTGATCCATTATAAATATTAACTCAAAATTTAGACTGCCTCTATGGCGCAGTGGTAGCGTATGCGACTGCTGTGCTTGAGGTCTCGGGTTCGATTCCCGGGTCGGACCAAATGTTTGTATGATCTACAAATATTTGTTTCGAAGTTTGGGTGTTTTCTATCTATAATATGTATGTAATTTACAAAAAAAAGTTTATATGTATTTATATCAGTTGTCTAGTACCCATAACACAAGCTCTGCTTAGCTTGGGACTAGATGGCGTCGTCTGTTAGATATCCGAAATATTTATTAAAATAAAAATAAAAAATACACCTTAAGCGATGTGCTTTGAAATTAAAAACATTAAAACTTAAAAATATAAATAATATTAATATAGAGAGAACAAATAACACTTGAATATAAGTAGCAAATGTTATTTTATCTGCAAATACTCGAAATAAAGTGCACATTAATTACTTGTGTATTTATGTTATGATTTCTGATGTTTGATTTGTGTTTAAATTTCCATTTTGCTAAATATATTGATACTTAAACAGAAACTGAAAACGTTTGCAACTTACTACATACTGTAAATCCGAATTGAAAGAAATGAAATTAATTTCATGAAACTTTTTTAAATTGCTGTGAAATTCGGAGTATTGTTGTGATTTTTGCACATCATCAAAATTTTATTTTTCATCGCTAAATGTTAAAGGTTTAAGGTGTTTCGGGTTTCGCTAGTATTCATTAATAATTTCAATTTTTTATCGGTTACTTGCTAAGCCCCTCGGTACAAAAGCAACTGCGATTAACGCCGTGGCGAAAAGTAAAAAAAAAAACTTAGTAAAAAGTATCCTATGTCCGTCTCCTGGTTCTAAGCTACCTCCTCACCAATTTTCAGCCAAGTCGGTTCAGCCGTTCTTGAGTTATAAATAGTGTAACTAACACGACTTTATTTTATATAAATACCTTTTATTTTTTCCCAACTCACACCATGACAAAACTTTTTTAAACCGTTTTACTATGAAATAAATTGCGTGACAGTAGTTTTATCCGAAAATCGCATGAAACAGAACTGTGTTACGACATGAAATGAATGCACACATTATAAATCTTAACGATCACAACCATGTAAAAATTTCGATTTAATTAGTTAAATAGTGTGGGTGTTGTTTGTGTCCGATTCATGTATGTTTGTAAAGTCCCCCGCGACACAGGATTTATTCCTAGTGCGGGACTTGTCTTTAAAAAAAAAAACAAATTGTCATAGACTAATTTGAATGACATTAATTTCGAACCAGAAAATAATTTCTCTAATTTTATCCAGAGAAAATTCAACACTAGTTTCTATTCACTAGTCTATTAAAAAAAGGTGCCGCCAATTCAGATGGTTCTATCTTATCATAATGTATATTATGGTAAATATATAAAGAAAAACAGTTACGAACATGGTTTCATGAAATCTAAATGATTTGAACTTTCTGTATGGAATAATGAATGGAGAAATAACTGACTCCGATTTGTTGGGGAAAGTAAAATTGAAGGTACCAATTAGACCTCCACCACTCCGACAACCTATAACCAATTTGTTCGTTTTAACCAGATGTCGTACTAATCTTGGAAGAAATTCGCCAATGGTAAGAATGTGCAACACGTATAATTATTTTAACGCAAAAAAATTTAGTAGCATAGATTTATTTTGCAAAAGTAAAGCAACTTCTAAGACTGTGATTAGTAAATCTTTAAATGCTATGAAATATATTTAGCTTTAATTCCGCGAGACAAATATCCAGGTCTGAAAGCAAGGCACAAATCCCACCGTCATGCATACTCACATGCACATATGGGTATCATGCATATGTACACATACAAAACAAGTGAGAAATAATTAGCATGCCATGCAACCAAACCTATACTCGACACGTGTTTCGCCCCTCCACGGGGCATCGTCAGGAGATGTTGACTCGTCGAGCGTTTGAGCTCGAATGCGCGCTAGCATGACGAGTCAACATCTCCTGAGGATGATGAGGATGTTTTTTTTTTATTTTAGTTTTTTTTTTCTTTATAATCTTTTATATCTCTCAAGGTAGTTAAAAGGTAATGGCAGAAGCTGTGGACACATTACTTATGTATGTACTAGATCAAAGCATAATGTATTTTAGATTTTAAGATATTATTGTACGATACATTGTTTGTGTTCCTTAAAATAAATAAATCTAATCAACTTTGAGAATAAACAGTTTTTCCTTAAAATAGACTCCTTTTACATGTGAAACCCGTTTGATACCTCAAAAATCACATGTATGTGAGTGAAATCGTTTGTTACATTTTTAATAGGAAGTACTATTAACTAGTTAAGGGTTTAAAATCCAAAACTTTATTTTTATTACTACCTACCTATATTATATATAATTTTTGGATAGTCATATTTTTCTTAATCGTGTCAAATAGAAATGGCTGCAACAATATGTTAACTTTTTACCAACTATCAGACAGTGTTACGCTATATCGACAAACGCACTTCTATTGTGATATATCCTCCATCGTTATCATAATGCTCCACGAAATTTTCCCCAAGGATTTTATATTTTGTGCCATTAATCTCGGCAGATGTGTGGTATCATGTGCGCCATCAGAGGCACTTGTGAAACTTCTTACACATGAAGATGAACATTCCGGTAGAAAATATACGAGATTTCTCTCTTCTATTCAATTTGTGGGTAGTGGTAGGTACTTAGTGTATCACAATGTTGTTTAGTTGCTGTATTGTTTTCCATTTCAGAAATGGACCACGTCTAATGAGGTAAGGGAATTTATAGCATATTTTGGGATGTGAACAAATAAATGCGTATTTTTTTCCATAGTACTGTAAGGATTTATTGTAGGTGAGCCATGCTTTACTTTGTATCATCAGCATTAATAGCCCTTAACAGTTCACTGATGTACATAGGCATTTTCTGAGAAAGAAGGTGTTAGCCTACTATGACATTCTGGCCAGACAGTTTGCGTCATATTCTTGATACATATTGTCTGGTCTTTTTTTTTTTATGGGACTAATCCCGCCCACACGCCCACCACTGTAACTCCTGTACACCAGGATCAACAGCGGTGACCCACGAAAACACCGAGTTATGACACTCGGGAAGTCCCAGGAAAAATTTAACTGTCTTGGAACCCGCAACGAAATTAATCAGAAGAAAACTGGAGGAGTTGGAAATATAATAAGTCCACTTCCCTCCTTAGCAAAGCGGGAGACAAAATGGAGTCAAAATAGGCAGACGCCTTTTTCAAACCGGGAAGCACCACGGATAAAAATATTATGGGTCCTAAGTGAGCTATATTTGATTTCTATAGTATGTATGGCAGAATCGCTTAAACGCACGGAAATTCACCGCAGTTGACACAAGATCCCCATAATATACTACCCCAGACGTCATTTGTAAGCTATTTAGCATCATGTTACGTTCATTGTACCAAAGACTACATTCCCAGAGGATATGATGAGCCGACTGTTCACAGCTAGAATCAGGTGTTGAGCATTGACACAATGGTGAATCGACTAATTTAAATGAGTATAGTTTACTCTTAAAGTTACCGTGGCCTGTAAGAAATTGAGCGACACAGTGATCTACCTCGAGCCATGTCCTTGACAACCTTTCGCGAACAGATGGAAAGAACTGGTAAAGGTGGCGCCCCTTAGATGATTCGTCCCATCGTTTCTGCCATTCATCCAAGAGGTCGTTATAGACATTGGTTTTTTGTTGAAACAATCTTATGATTTTACCGCGGTCTCGTATGCCCAAAAAATCGCATTCCATGTTTTGTAGTGTGGAATAGTACATGGCTGCACGTCTTTGCACCTCGAGATCGACCGGAAGAACACCTGCCAACACCGGTAAAGCCTCAGTGCTAACCGTCCTATATGCCTTGCACAAGAAAATCAATGCAGGTCGTTGGCCTTGTAACAGTTTGCGACGGACAGCACCTACAGTCGCCCTATCTGCCCATACAGGAGCACCACAGCAAATAGAACCCAAATAAGTAGCTCCATATATGATCTTTAGTGTATTATATGACAGACCCCATGTCGCAGTTGATATCCTCGTCAGTGCAAAGAAACTCTTTTTAGACTTTTCATTAACTGTTCTAATATGTTCAATAAATGAAAAATTTCTTTCTAAAACCAATCCTAAATAACAAACCGAGGTTTTATTTTTAATAGTAATATTTTCAAATTTAATACAAGGCGGTGATTTGAGGTTACCTTTCAGAAGTAGCTGGAAGGTTTTGTTTGGTGCAAACGTCAACCGATTACGCCCACCCCACCGAGATATTAAGTCCAAACATTCACTGGCCAGCCTCTCAAGCCCCGTTCTAGTATCCGACTCTATCAATAACAAACCGTCGTCCGCGTACGCATTCAGGGTACATCCGGACGGCACAGGCATTGCCAGAAAATCGTCGAAGCCTATGTTCCACAAGTATGGTCCTAGCACTGACCCTTGAGGACACCCCATCGTAAGCGCCTTCGACACAGAATGATGCCCAAGTCTCAATTTAGTAGTACCTTGTAAGAAGTACGAGGAGATAAGGGAATAAATATTTTTAAAGCAACCTCTTAATTTTAATTTTAGCAATAGCATGGGCCACCACGCATTGTCAAAGGCGCCAGATATATCTAAGAAGATGCCTAAAACGTATTGAAAACTTGACTCGGTGACAGTTTTCCTTACAGATATAACCGCATCAGTTGTCGATTTTCCCAACGTAAAGCCGAATTGTCTATCATGAAATTTAACTCCACCCGGTAGAAGTCGTGGTACTACAAGACGCTCTAAAAGCTTTCCCAGCGATGGTAACAGTGTTATGGGTCGATAGGATTTAGGATCGTCCGGCGGCTTATCGCCGCTTTTTGGTATTATTCGAATATTACCGCACCGCCAAACACTAGGAAATACTCCTTCCGCAATGCAACGTTTAAAAACTGTTAAAACCGTATCACCCGAAAGTTTACAAGCTTCTTTTATCATTTTGTTTGATATTTTATCGTCGCCCGAAGCCTTATTTAGTGGCAATGACCTAACAATACTGAGGAATTCGTCTGAAGATGGTAAGTCAGACATTGGAGACAATGGTGGTTCAATAGCCCACTGCCTAATTTGTCGGTGATAATCCGTGTCATCCTCCGGCCGATCGTCAGGCACAAGTGATTCTAAAAGATATTCTGTGGTTTGTTCTACTCCTGTAGTATAACTATTATTAATTTTGATGTTCTGTACGTATGCAAGGTCGATTGATCTATTTGCTTTAAATTCATGATACAAAGGTGACCAGGGACCCTCTCTATCGAGTTTATCAACAAGTTTACGTATTAAATTTCCCTTTGATTTCTCCACAGCAGCTCTATAATGAGACCTGGCAACTCTAAGAGCAATAAGAGCATTATTGTAAATATCTCCTGTTACGTTACGCTTTTTAATGTCATTTAGTTTTTTACGAGCTTTTCGATAGATTCTACGTAATTCGACTAATTTATAATTCCACCAATCACATCTACGAGTGTTAGTGATAGATCCACGGCCGATACAAACATCAGCACAATATGTGAAAGTATCTGATAATATGTTTGCGCTTTCCTCAGCTGATAGACCACTGCGACTGAAGTCTTTGGCATGTACTGCAAAGAGTGAACCAAATAAAGCCCAATTTGCCCCTTTAGTTTTATACCTAAAATTGTAAGGAGTTCTTTGTGGATATTGTGCAACCATTGGTATGAATTCGTACACGATTAAGCGGTGATCACTACAGGATGCGTCCGGTAGGACACGCCATCCAGATATCGAGACGTCGCCGCGCGTAAGCGTCACGTCAATAGAAGACTCACCCATTGGGCTGCAAAAAGTTGGTGGTGCATCAGGGGTATTGTGGATAGTAAGATTCATTTCCGCAATAAAATCTTCAACCGCACAGCGACGAGCCATGTCAGCTGCACGCAATTTGCCATACCATAAAGTAGAAGAAGCATTGACATCAGCGCCAATGATAATTTTGTGTCCTATGAGGGACCGCAAAACGAAACGTAAATGATGTAGATGAGGATCAATAGGATGTGAAAATTGAAAATAACAGCTCACTATGTAAACCCTACAGGTAGAGGATGAGATCTCAGCAACGGCGCAGTGTGACGTCATAAGGTTACGCAAAGATGTTACCGTAAAATTAGAACTTGCAACATATATCCCAGCCCGCGACCGGCCATCTAGTTGTACTACATAATTCCGCAATTGAGCGCTTTGATATTGCTCTTGTATAAGGACAATGTCTAACTTTTGTTCCAAAACTAAGCGATCTAATTCTGACGTGGCTATTTTATCATTATGAAGATTTAACTGGCCTATTGAGATATTATCCATTTTATTAAAAAGGTACTACAGCTACTACTGTATAAGCTATTCAGTAATTAGTATTTAGGATTAGCTGCTCTAATTTAAGTTTATATGTGGAGCAGTCTTGTGATCCACATCGATGGTCACATGGTTTTTTGTACCGGCTGCATTGTGCGCATTTCGGTTTAAAATCTGGTGTGTCCTTATCCGGGCAAGCCCTTGTATCGTGGCTGGCCGCGCAATTAGCACACGTAGGAGTTTTAATAGTGCAAAATTTTTGAACATGACCGAATTGTTGACAGTTTAAGCAACGAACTACTTCTAAGTCGTCTATAAACCTACATGTGGCCCAGTCTATATATAATTTATCTTTTGTGCTAGCCAAGTGTTTCCTAACCTCTGTCTCTAATTCTAAGCCTATCCATTGACGTCCGTTTTCCAGTTTACGATGCCTGACAATTTTGGTTGTTTTTAAAAAATCGCTTTCGCTTAATTTTAATTCGTCCTTGATATTCTGACGATATAAAGCTGTTAGGAAGGTACGATCCTCCATAGAACCGGGCACGTCTTTTACAATTATACGGGGCCTTCGGCCTTTCGGCTTTTCTAAGCGTAAGCCTACAGATTTAATGGCGTTTACTGCTTCTAGTTTTTTAAGCTGCCGTTCATTTGCGACCCGCAACACGACGCCTGCCTTTGCGGTTTTTTTGACGCCTACAATTTGAAAACCTTCGTCGCTAGGTTTAATAGCCTTCATGAGAGCTTCTTTTGTAGCTGACGAAGTTGCATAGTCCGCTGAACGTTCCGTAGTAGGATACGCAATAACACACGGCCTAGATACGCGCGCCTCAGCGGACACCGGACACGGGGCTGATCCAGGTGGTAAGCGAAGCCTAAGCTTGTCCGCGTACGTCAAGCCCGGCTGTTGAACGGCGACACCCCCCACCCGGCGCTCGAGATTCGCTAATTTCGTTTCATTGCTAGCAGATTTAATTGCCAACAATGAGACGATACCGGTAATCCGCTGGGTTACGTCCATAATGGCGGTCCTATTCCCCACATTCATTCGCGACCCCTGATCGTTTACCAATTCGTTAATTTTTGCCAAATATTCGGTTGCCTGAGACACCAACTCAAAATAATCATACTCCCCACAGTTATCACGACCACTAAGAGACGAAACACTCTCGCCCAAGTCCGAAGCCCTAATTCGTTCAGTTCTACTTTCATTTGACGATAAATTTGATGGCGACATTCTACCAAACAATTTATTTCCGGTTGGTGTTCGAAATTCATTTGTACCACCGGGATCCGGCAACTCGCCAACAACCGACATGGCCAAACAAAGACACACCAGACAAAAGAAATATCAATAAAAACAACTTCAAAATCAAAAAACACGAAAAGAAAATTAATACAAACAAAATATTACTCCTACCTACCTTTATGAATAAAATAAATTGACTTACCGATAGCCGTAGTAAAAGAAACTAACACAATATTTGTATTTATAAGGCGTAAAACTTACAGATTATATGTCAAAAACACTATATACAACCTTATACCGCCCACAAACCGGGTAACAGTCGCAAGGATACACAAAAACAATATTTAAATTATTAAAACGCGACGTCACACGTGAACCGTACAGACCCGCGGAGGGAAGAATATTGTCTGGTCTACTCAAATGATACTATGGTTTTCACAGAAAACTAATCAAGTATTTTTTTTATTACGATCGCATCATAAGGCAGCCTGAAAAGTCCCCGGGCATCTCAGTATCATAAAAATGTTTTTCTTTTAAAGTAATTTCACGTTGAAATACCGACACATGCCTCAAAATTCATAGTTAACAATAAAAGTTTATGATTTGATTTATATGCGATACGGAGTTTACCTATATATCTTGAACACTAAACACGATAAAGTATGCATATATTTCTACGGCTACTACAAAAGTATACATCAAGTACTGAACACAAAATATTTATTCTCTTTGACTCACTTTCAGTTCGTATTTGCAATTCATGAGTATGTTGACAGACGTGTTCTCCCTGGCAATATTCCACTTTGATTCCAGAGGCAAAAAGCTTCTCAATGATTGTTGTTGAACTTTTCAAAGTACGATATTTATCATAGAACTAATATGGCAGACAAAGTTTTACGAATGGCTATGTCGGAGTTGGTTATTTTATTTATTGGTTTTAGTATATAATTGAAGTATATTTGCGAGCTTACTAAACAAGTTTTAGTACAGCTGAATAAAATACTAGAAAAGTTTTTGAGAATGTTTTATCAACTTTTTTGATTGTTTGTTCTGAGAAAATATTTAAAGTAATTATTAATATATTTGGACAAATAAATACTACACGTAGTAATTACAAAAATAAAAAAGCGGCCAAGTGCGAGTCGGACTCGCCCATGAAGGGTTCCGCGGTAGCAAGTAACATAATTTTATTTATTTATTTATTTATCTTTATTGTATATACAAAGTAGAATAGTACAACAAAATCAGTAGTACAAGTATGTATAACAATTGGCGGTCTTATCGCTCACGGCGATTTCTTCCAGACAACCATAGTATTTTTATTTTATTACATTATATTAATAACAATATAATTTTTATTTTATTTTTATATTTGTGTTGATTGAATGAAAGGTCAATTGCAGTTTACGATTTATGACGTATTAAAAAAAAACTACTTACTAGGTTTCGTTCAAACCAATTTTCGTTGGAAGTTTACATAGTAATGTACATCATATATTTTTTTTAAATTTATCATTCTCTTATTTTAGAAGTTAAAGGGGGGGGGGACACTCATTTTACCACTTTGGAAGTGTCTCTCGCGCAACCTATTCAGTTTAGAAAAAAATGATATTAGAAACCTCAATATCATTTTCGAAGACCTATCCATAGATACCCCACACGTATTGGTTTGACGAAAAAATTTTTTTTGAGTTTCAGTTCTAAGTATGGGGACCCCCAAAATTTATTGTTTTTTTTTTATTTTTGTGTAAAAATCTTAAAGCGGTTCACAGGATACATCTACTTACCAAGTTTCAACATTATAGGTCTAATAGTTTCGGAAAAAAGTGGCTGTGACATACGGACGGACAGACAGACAGACAGACATGACGAATCTATAAGGGTTCCGTTTTTTGCCTTTGGCACGGAACCCTAAAAAGATCCCCAAACTATTAAATAATTCTATTTCCAGAATATTTTAGATCCGTTGAACCCCCGTACGTTGCTTGAAGAAGACTTTAATCATTATTCTCTATCCCTTGTATTATAGAGACAGCTTCAAGTTCGGGTTTTCAACGACCATCCGACCAGCTGACTTCCCGCAAACATTAATTTGAACTGCACAAATTCTTTCTCCTCTTGAAAAAATGGTAACTTCGCATAGATTGCCTTCTGCGTTATTGTCATACTTATACGAACTTTCAAGAAAACAGTGAATGTACTTTTTTATGTATAAGCCAGCCAAAATGATTCTGCTCTGCTTGATGGAAAGCATGAGCAGAATCCAAGAGTGGTGGCCACCATGCTCTGCTCATTGCGAATGCAGACAATGTAGCAGGTGACCCACACTATGGTGGTCAAATAAAGTTCTACTTCAAATTTCAGCAACATGTAACTAAATAATGAAGAAACAAAATACTCACTAGCGTTTTCGGAGATTATTATTTCCAGTAACGAATGTGTACCCCAACGTGCATCTGTACTTTTAAATGTTCTTTTAGGATCTACCACAGTCGTATCTCTATATACATATTCGTAAGCTTTTAATGCTGCATATGCCTATAACAAATAAACTTGATGTTTCACGTGATGACATATCGACATACACACGTATATAGTATACATATAGTATAGGTAAATGGATCCTATCTAATAAAAATTTACAGCTTCTCCACGTCATTTAAACGTCAGTCGCAATATAAAATCCAGGTCTTTCGTAATTATATAGCTTAAATATAAAGCCATATACCCAAGATTGAGCTCTTTCAGGCCATCATTAAAACCTCATTTTCATTCATTGATGTGCTCGGTAGTATGGCAGAGCATCTAAAATGTTTTTTTTTACTAAATCAGTATTTTTCGAACAACACGGATAGCATTGGTGTACACAGAAAACACGTAGCTGTTGATCTGATAATAAAGTTCTTTTATCATTTTAAGTTTATCTAATTGAATTAATATAAAATACCTATCTATCTATAAACATGTCAATTCTATTTATATGCTGTATGGTGAAGAAATTAACGTTTTTTTGAAATAGGTAACAAAGGAAAGAAATTTTCTTCAACATCTTCCTGGCTTTTATTTTTCCCAATATTATTTGGTGTCGGCTACTAGTTCACGGTTGAATTATTACAGTATCCCAAATAATCTTGGGATTACCTGATTGACTTTTAAATATTAGTTTTTCCACAGAGCGACTGGAATCTATCTATAAAAGAGTAAGGTGACTGACTGACTGACATACCCAGATATCAACGCACAGCCCAAACAGCTGAAGCTAGAATCCTGAAATTTTGCATGTAGGTTCTTTATATAACGCAAGTGAGAACTAATAAAGGAATTTTTGAAATTCGACCCCTAAGGAGGTAAATCAGGAGATGAAAGTCTACGTGAGCGAAGTCGCGTGCAAAAGCTAGTCTTTCATATAAGAGCAAGAGAGAGATCCATGGCAGAGAGTTTCATATTTTCTTACTCAATCAATCTTTTGTTTTACAATGTTTAAACATTGTCAATTCATAATCATTTAACAATAACTAGTGGTCACTCAAACGTCGAAAATCGATACGTTAAATTAGTATTTTTATATTTCCAGTTCGCATGATTTTCGTAAAAATAAGTAAAAATTTTTGGCTTCACGTATTAATATTTTTTTAAATATTTTTTTAATGTAATAGGCGGACAAACAAACAGACGTATCGCCTGATGGTAAGCGATTACCGCTGCCCATGGACACCTGCAACACCAGAGGCGTCACAAGTGCGTTGCCGGCCTTTGGGAGATGGGGGGGAGATAGGCGTAGGGTTGGGGTATGGGCCTCTGGTATCCTTACTCACTCGGTGAAACACAGCGCAATTTTGAGTTATACAATCCTTAAACATAACAAAACAGCTGTAATTTTAAAATCATTAAATCTTGTAATTTGTAAGATTATTCTCAACATAAATATTCAATTTACGTATTCTTCCTACTTAATATTTGTTTAAAAGAATAATACCTCAAACCTCATTACCATAATCCGCCTGTAAGCTGACTTAAGGAAATTTGTAAAGTTTCTTATATTAAAGAAATAAATAACCGCTTTTCTGTCTAAATTATAATCACGAGGTAGCTTTAAAATTGTCGGGATGTTTAAAAAAACTGATATCTAAATATCTCAGTCTCTCAGTTTTCATTTTATAAAGGAACTAGCTTTTGCCCGTGACTCCACCCGCGTGTATGTTGGTTATTGCGATAAAGAGTCGCCTATAATCTTTTTCTAGAAGCAAAGTATGTAGATATAAGTAGAAATTGGTGCAGCGTTTAGCCATGAATGCGTGACAGATTATCAGAGTTTTTACACTCGAATTTATAACATTAGTATGGATTAAAACAAGTGTAAATAAGTCGACTCCACACTTTTAGCTGACCTCTCTTACACTAGCCTTCTGTCTATACTAGCCTGAGTCGCTTACGTGACGTGAATGGAAACTCATACTCTTTGAGCATAGGCTTAAGGAATATTCCTATTACTTTTTTATATAAGCTCAAGATAATTTCATTTTCATTTTCCTTGTCTTACATTAACGTGTAAAAGAAAAGCGGATGCATGCTGTAAAACAATTACTTTGAACTCTGTTTCCGTTGTCGTTAGTCATTTAAAAACTTACGAGGTATATTTTAGGTGTGAATTTTTATATTTATAATTTATTTCACTTTATTTGTGCTAAAGTTGGCACGTAAGGAATTAAAATATAGGTGAAACAAATTAAAATCTTTGGACAAGGGATTTTATTTTATTTTCATCGGTTTCGTAGCCATCTATCATAGAGATCAAGTTATACTTAAAAGACTGTAGTAAGTTAGTCAAATAGTATTTTTTTTAATTATTTGCTTGCTTATCCAAAGGAGGAAACCAACAACATCCTTTCATAGAGAAAGGATGTGGTTGGTTTCCTCTCAGATATATGAAATTCATAATTTCCTAATATATGTGTAAAGGTTGTGTACCATTTTATTTCCACTTTTGGTCAATATTTTATCCAGGAAATTAAAAAAATATATAAACAATACCAAAGGAAGAACAGCACAAATTCCATATTTCTTATTCTTGGAACAATTCATAATAATAATATTTTAAATAATATTATAATGCTGACGGTCTCTTTGTCTATTTTTAACACTTTAATGGCTAGCTGTATCGATTGCAATGAAATTTGATATGAAGATACTTTGATTCTTGAGAAATGACATAGGCAACTCTTTACCGCGATGACCGATATATACGCGGGCGGAGCCACGGGCAAAAGCTGGTATCATACTAATATTATAAATGTGAAAGTTTGTAAGGATGTGTGGGTGTTTGTTACTCTTCCACGTAAAAATTACTGAACGTATTTGGATGAAAATTTACAGTAATATAGCTTATACATCAGAATAACACATACACACGTGCGGAGCCGCGGGCAACAGCTAGTGTAATAATATAAATAGTAGGTTACTACCTACTACAAAGCTTGTACAATATATAATCTTATTCAACAAATTGTTTAATAAGCTAATTACTCATTTTTATGCCCCAATGGTAAACGTGCAAACGGGTTTCATGATGGTAAAATGTATATAGCGTACGCCAGCAAGTATTCCAGGAACATTATAATTAAGATCTCAATTTAGTCTCGGTGTTTGATCTTAATTATCACAAAAACTAATCCAATACTTAATCAAAGACTCACGCGAAGTAGTTTGAACGTGTAATAAGCTGAACGTTACTACAAACAAACTCGTTTAAACCATATAAATAAGTATAAATTACTGTTAATTTTCTTTCTTCAAAATAAAAGGCTTTTTTAGACCTTTTCAGGCCCTATCGAAACGTTACATTACTCCAGTTGCGCGGCTCCAAAATTTCTAAGAATGAAATTAATACTAACTACCAACCGGTAAGATACTCCATAAGTCACTCTCTTTTGTAATAAACAAGTTTTTCGGCATTGAAAAATATATTTCGGACAAATCTTTAAAAAGGACCTATGTAATAGCTTAATTATAGTTTGTGGTTTCCATAAATTAATTGAGTATTATTATTTTCATTTTGATATGCTCACACATGGTAGATTAAATGAATTTTGCTTTGATGTTCTTTAGGAAACTCGATTGAGATTCGTGTACCTCAAATAAATTCTAGTAATGACATAAAATAACTTTCCAATAAACTAAACTACTTGCGGAGAAAATATTCGTTTCAATATCGAACTTTTCAATGCTTTTGATAGAAATTCCAGAAACTCTAAAAATACAACACTAAGTTATATACGCTGGAACAGTTTGATGTAATGTCACAGGTAAATTGTCGAAGCCGTGTATTAAAATTTCACTATACTGTTTGCGCTGTAGTATGGTGCGTGGCATGGTTCAGTAACATTTCGTTTCTTTAAAGTTGCCGCGATTTACAAATTATGATTTAGTATTTCAGCTGTACCACATTCGCAATATATTAAATCATTAATATACCAACCGTTGATTTTGGAAAGTTGTATATGTGCTAATCGGTGCGAGACTTTCTATTGCACGATTCAGGATTGGTAGTTTCTTAGTTTCCTTCGTTACTCCGTAGTTCGACGTATCTACGGTAGATGGCGCTGTAGTATGTTGTATTGTTGTACTGTATGTGTAAGTCGCCACATAGTCAATGTCAAAATCGCATTTGTTCACATATTCAACGGACGTCATGACTCCAGAGCAATCGGGTGAAGCTACGTTCAGCGTTTTCCACTCATGAAAATAGAATAAAAAAAAATAACGCATTTATATGGCACTTATCGATAAGTACAATAAAAATTCCTTTAATTTTACAAATAAACTTTGTGTGTATGTGTGTGTTTTTAACCCCAGACGCAAAAAGAGGGGTGTTATAATTTTGACGTGTCTGTCTGTCTGTGGCACCGTAGCTCGCGAACGGATGAAGCGATTTTTTTTTTTTTTTTTTTTGTATGAAAGGTGAGTTACGTGCGAGTGTTCTTAGACATGTTTCATGAAAATGGGTTGAGTCGTTAAAAAGTTATGGGGGGAAAGTGGGGAAGAATAACAGAATGTCTGCAAAAATATCATTAGCGTATGATTACTCGATTAAGTGCTTAAGTAGGGGTTTTTTTAATAATAGGTCTTTACCTATGAAATTGCCGTTTTGTATGCAATAAGTGAAAGTACTTATTTTTTCTATTTTTTTTATTTCTGTTATTCGAAGTAATCACCCATGCAATCGACGCATCTTTGCCAACGCATTGGCTGTTTGACGCATGAAGAGTTTGTTGCCTCCCGTCCAGCTGATTTTTACAAGAAGGGCATCAATAAACTGCCAATGCGTTGGCAAAGATGCGTCGATTGCATGGGTGATTACTTCGAATAACAGAAATAAAAAAGTTTGAAAAAATAAGTACTTTCACTTATTGCAATCAAAACGGCAATTTCATAGGTAAAGACCAATTAGTTTGATGGCTTTGAGAACTCCAGTCTTAGAGGAGGAGAGGAATATAAACGATCAAATAAGATTTTAACGAATTGTACCACCAATTGTAAGTTTATTTTGTTGGCTATATTTACATCGTTTCAACCCCAGCTCTTGCAGCTTGGAGACTGTCTGTTGCGCAGTATGGGGTCGCGCGTTGTCGTGAAGGAGCAGTGGGGACGACCGATTGACCAAAGCTGGTTGCAGATGTGCAAGCTTCTCCATCATTCTCTCCAGTTCTTCACAGAACACATCTGCGTTAATGTTCATGCCGTTTTGTAAAAAGCTGTGGTGAATCACACCCGCACTAGACCACCAAACAGTGACCATCACCTTTTTAGGGGTCATTTTCGGTTTAGGGCATTGCTTTGGTGCTGAGCCAGGGTCTAACCAACTTGCTGAGCGCTTTCGATTGTCGAACAGAAGCCATTTTTCGTCGCACGTAACAATTATTTTAAAAATTCCTTCATTTATTTGCCTGTTGAACAGCGCAAGGCAGCTCTCGACGCGTACGTTGCGCTGGCGATCGTTAAGGTCGTGGGGCACCCATCTATCAAGCTTTTTTACCTTGCCAATTTGTCGCAAATGGATCAATATTGTTTTGATGCTTACATTAATAGCTGCTGCTAGCTCAGCTGTAGATTGAGTTTCGTCAGCTTCCACAATTGCCTTTAATTCATTATTGTTAACCAAAGTCTCCGGACGACCACGAGCTTCATTTTTCAAGTCATAATTTCCAGAACGGAACCGGGAAAACCAATAACGGGTTGTGCGTTCGTTTGTACAGTTCTCTCCGTAAACGTTTTTGATGTTAAGTGCCGTTTGTGTCGCGTTGGTGCCACGACGGAACTCATATTCCATAATAACACGAATTTTTAAAGTACCTATCCATTATGGCGAAAAATGTTCAAATGTAATGAAAATACAACGCTAATCAAAAAACAAAAGACTGAGTTTGTAAATATAATGTCATGGTTTTAAAACAAAATTCATTTGAATTTAGAATACAGAGCCATTACACACTTTTTTTTATTTGAAATAACCAGTACTGAAGAACGGCAATTTCATAGGTAAAGACCTAATATATAAGATATTAGTAGTTAATAATTTATCTCTATAGATTTTTATATATTTTATGATAGAATGGGGATACTTTTAACATGTGTGTTTTACTCTATTAAAGTTAAATTATGTAAAGCGTGCAATTTCTCCTCAAAGTCAAATTCAGTGTAATAAATAGTTATGTATTCCAGCTGACAGTTCCATGAAAACTGTAACGTATTCTTTTCCCATGTGTACCTTTTCCAAGTCACAAAAATTATGACGCGCGTTGATTGCAGTAATTTTCATAGGCCATTTCACGAAATGAGCGTAGCTCCTATCGGAATAAACGCCATTAGCTAGATGTTCCTTATACGGCTGGCTTATCAGTGTGCGCATATTAGTCGCATTGAGACCCTTTTGCGACAAAAGTAACACACATAAGTTTAGTCTGGTGACCGTATTGTGACTTCCCTTGCGATGTTACATCCATATGTACGTTACGTTATATCTGTTACGTGTTAGGGTTCGATTTATTTGAGAGAGAAACCTTTTGACGTGTTAAAGAGACTTTATTAAAACCACTATTAAAATCACAATACTACTCTGAATTACAATCCTTAAATTACATAATAATAAAATAATGTAAGTTAATAATAATTAGGCAACAACCAATCGATATCCGACACTATGCATATAGAAATAAGGTCCATTATTCCTTGCCTCAGGAGATCGATAAGAAGCGTGTGTGTATTTGTGTGCACAGATAAGGCTTGAAGATTATTATTCGCAACAATATGGAGCCCTGTGAATCGTCGGAATTCTTCAAGTATTACAAATGTACCGATAACAATGGCATGTACTCCTATTTGACTACCTATCCGTTACAATGTAATGTGAATTTCTCAATAAATAATATTCCTGTGCATAATGTGATGATTTGTTCACATTAGAGCATTGTACTTCAGAAAGATTATTAAATAAATTAACCGTCTGCAACTATTAGTTATAAGTTCTTAGCTATCCTTGGACTTCACCCTCCCCTCTCTCTCCTTCTCCAAATTAAGCAGATGAGGATCTGGGGCTTCGTACTCAAAAAGTAAAAAGTCACGCAAAAACATCGTTTACGATATAATATGAATTTTTATTTGAAAACCTATTATATACTAGCTGATACGGCAAACGTTGTTTTGCCATAAAAGAAAATTGGGATATAAAAAATAGATGTTGGTCGATTCTCAGACCTACCCGATATGCACACCAAATTTCGTAAAAATCTGTCTAGCCGTTGCAGAGGAGTATGGTAACTAACATTGTGACACGAGAATTTTATATATAAGATGTAATTTTCGAATCACGTTGTTGCTGCTCACGATGAACTCTAAAACTATCTAACCGATTTTCAAATTGTTTTTTTCTTTTTTTTAAAATATGTGTTTTGCTGACGTGCCTAAGACAGGATAGTTAACATCACGCTTAGGCAACTAGGAGCCGAGTAAGATTAAAAAGAGACACAGACGAAGTTCCATGGGTCTGCTTGTAATTAATTAAATCTCAAAACTATAATTTTCTTTAAAAGTCGAATCGTTAATGGCAGGTCTTGCTCGTAAACTGGGTGTGATTGTCATCAAAAACACATTTTGGTTCCACGTCAAAGATTAGTTGTGTTTACAAACACTTACGTATTTCATTGATTTATTTACGTTAACCTTAACTTTAAATACACAAACTTATTACCCTAAAGTAATTTACTTTATAGTTAAGTTACTTAATTAGTTAACTTTTCTTTTCTGACATTTACCTTCCTATTTTGGTAAGGAAAACGAATAAGACCAGGAACGCAGTATAAGGACTTGCCTTGGTTGAAAAACGAAACAAATGACTTAAAGCTCTCTCACACAGGTGCATTATTACCAGTCAACAAAATGCAAAAACTTTCTTGAACTAAAAATTTCTTTAGCCGCGTTGACCATTTTTTGGTAGGGGAAAATCTTATGGCTCCGTGTCACCGACATGCTAATGTTTGATGTTAATAATTTTAATGTAAACATTATGAAATTTCTAATTTTACACATTAATTTTACAAATAACATTCTAAGTTATAAGTATTATATATACTTATTAATGAAGTTATCAGCACGCAATATTTTTAATTGTTAGTGAGTGAAAAATGTATTACCCCTATTTTGGTAAATTTGACTGTTTATAACTGTTGAAATTGTTTATGTGCGGGGTTGAAATTTTGGCACACAAAACTAGATGTCATTACGAGTCCAACGAGCTGTAGCAGATTCGCATTATCAAGAATTAAGTTTTTCAACTTGTTGACTAGACTTTACCTAACAAAAGTATACAAGCTAACAACAAAACAAAATTATACAAGTAAACTAGTACTGTAATAGCTAATAAACACTGATGGTTGGTACTCAGGTACTCATTTGCAAGATCTACCATATTCGCCCACATTCTCGTCATTAGGTGTTTATTGCTCACTGTTTGAGACATTTGTCACACATATTATGTTGCTTACTTTTAGGCTTGTTTATAAGTCACCATTCTTCGCTAATGAATATAGTCTAATACACTAAATCACTTACATCAACAGTTTTTACAGTGCACTATTGGACTCTCCTTAAAAACTGACTTAAATGCCTCGGTGGCGCAGTGAAAGCGTATGCGGCTGCCGTGCTTGAGGTCTCGGGTTCGATTCCCGGGTCGAACTAAATGTTTTTTTTTTTCTTGGAACTTTTACGCACAGCGTATGCCAGTTCCATCGTTTCCATATCGTGAACAAGTTACTACATACTTATCGTCTAAGAACAATTGACATGAATTTTAATAAAGCCCCATGATCGCTATTTGGTTGTGATAGAATTTTGTGAAACATTCCTACGTCGGCTCCATTCAAATCCAAGTCAAACACTAAACTATTTCTACCAGACTCATATCTGACACACTCAATTAATGGTGTAAGTCTTCCACAACTCCACATTCCTCACAATCAGGCGAAGCGCTTTTCTTCATCATAGAGCTAAATTTATTGCATGGGATGTGCCCAGATCTGAGTCTATGGGCAACGACAATTAGTTGTCACTCTGTTGTCATTTGTTGTCCAACTAAATATTTGTATGATCTACAAATATTTGTGTCGGAGTTTGAACGTTTTCTATGTATAATATGTATGTATTTACAAAAAAAAGTATATATATATGTATTTATATCAGTTGTCTAGAATCTATAATATGAGAGGGGAGAGCTGGAGGAAAGCCACGCTTCGGCATGAATGGGCCGGCTCGACCAGAGTGATACCACGGCCTCACAGAAAACCAGTGTGCAATAGCGCCTCCGCTGTGTTTCACCGAGTGAGTGAGGATACCGGAGGCCCATATACCAACTCCTCACCCCACCCCCTCCCCATCCCCTAAAGGCCGGCAACGTACTTGTGACGCCTTTGGTGTTGCGAGTGTCCATGGGCGGCGGTAATCGCTCTGCTTAGTTTGGGTCTAGACGGCGTTATGTGTTAGATGTGCTTTGGTCTACTACGAGTATATCACGCTGACCAGACGGGTTGGTATAGGGCTTGTTTCAAATTTTCTTCTCTTGGCAGTAATGTTGTCTTGCGTAGTTTATACCCTAAGTCGGCTCTTACGACACCCATTTGATGAATAGGGGTGGTGATAATCTGTATGATTCATTCATTATAATGGCTGCTTTCTTTGTTCTGTAAAGATCAAAAATATACCTATGATTTTTTTAAGCTATTGCATTTATCGCGGGCTTTGAGCGCGGCGACCGAATCAAGAAATTCCGTAACGAAAATAAAACCTAACACCCGAAGCTCACACGGACCGAGACGCTCCGAAATCGGACGAATCCCTAAGCAGCTGTTTGTGAGAAAGTATATAGGTGTATAGGTATCTATCATATCTTTCTAATGCTACACTCACCGCATGTGCGCCCCGTAAGTTCTTCTTCCTAGCCTTTATTATTCCCAAGATTTGGGGTCGGCTACTAGTTCAACCGGTTTTACCTGAATAACAGTTTTCACACGGAGCGATTGGCATCGGACCTACGCAACCCTGAGGGTGAACTTAATTCGAAGGTTGAACTAGTTGTCAGTATATTTGAGGGCACTGACTTCCCAATAACGATTGCCATAGATGTTCATGACAACCGGGACCGTAGGGACGTAAGTATATATGTTCAAAGAAAAAAAATACTGCATAAATAAAAAATAAATAAATAATTGACTGCCTCGTTGGTCTCGCGGTTGGCGTGTACGACTGCTGATCATGGGGTCTCGGGTTCGATTCCCGGGTCGGACCAAGTGTTTGTATGATCTACAAATATTTGTTTCGGAGTTTGGGTGTTTTCTATGTATAACATGTATGTATTTACAAAAAAAAAAAGTATATATGTATTTGTATCAGTTGTCTAGTACCCATAACACAAGCTCTGCTTAGCTTGGGACTAGATGGCGTTGTGTGTTAGATGTCTGAAATATTTATTTATTTATTTATTTAAATTATAATTGCACAAGTTGATAAAAAATGCTATGCAATAGCTTTACCGCGGCAGTGCCACTCGTTTTCATTTTTTTTTTTTTATGTATGGCCTGCCAAAATGACTCTACTCTGCTTGATGGAAAGCATAAGCAGAATCCAAGAGTGGTGGTCACCGTACTCCTTACGAATGTTCATTATTTCCCGTCTCATAAGACGTGATGTAGATTTATCCGCTACTTAAATATATGTTGTGATAGTTTTCAATATAACTTTCATGAAAATGGTTTTTCGCAAAAGTTTTATGTCACGCGAAACTGATTTCCCAAAGGTGAAAGCCTTTAAACGAGGTTTTAATATTCAGTCCTTCAAAGTGGTGATGTCGCATTTGCATATACATGTACTATAGAGTTGTAAATATTAGGTACATATAAGGCATTCATAATTGTCTTGTGTTTATCCCAATTCTAAAATAAGGAAACGAGAATGATTATTTTCGCTTGATCAAAATTCTGACCACGTCAAATCCAGAACCAACTTGAAATTTATATAGTGTATTAAGAAATAAGGGTGTTTTGAATTCAAAAAACAGACTTCAAAAACTAAAAAGTATAAAATAACTTAATATTTATGTGCTACCTATTCATAGGTTTTGTTGGATTTCGAACGTCATTGTACTGGCAACATTTTGATTGTCTCTGGTTCGTGTTTGACGTTTGAGGAGAATATGTAAAAAAGATTGTGATAGAATTCGTGTGCGAATGGCGGGCAGTGAATAATTTGATTGTTAATTTTGTAGTACTCGTATAGTTTCCACGTGAGATTGATAACACCGTGAGGTTTGTTGAGTTAGGGTACTTGTGGGCTCGCCGCCCAGCGTGAGACGAGATTAATATCGAAAATTGTTGAGAAGGTTTGATCGGCCAGGCTAGGCTTGGGAACAGTTAAGTTAATTGTGATTAGACTCGCGAGAATTGTAATACGTGATAGGCGCGTCCCGCGAGAACTAAAACGAGAGTATTGTAATTCGAATATCTGTGAAAAGTTGATTATTGAGATTAATTCGGATACCTTGAGAAATAACCAGCACCTGGAAGCAATGTTTGTGTGAAGACGCAAGAGCAGAAGATTCTACCCAAGAGATATCTCTTGGACGCCGAGAACAAAGAAGACACATATTCCTATATAGATTGCCATATAGTCATATTGTTTAATTAATAGAAATTATACATAGATAAGCCTGACCAGCAGATGTCAGCATATATTTATCGATCACGTAGATTCAGACATTCCTTATCGCGTCGAGATGAGACGTGAGTATATGAATGGTATTGTATATAAATGCTGTTAGTATGTACGCACTTACTTACCTAGTCACTTACTCTCCACACGTGTTACCATGTAACACCAAGAGTATTCAGGAGCCTTGAGCTCCTGACAATAAATATACTACAGTCGCTACAACCTTCGTGTTATTCGTCTCACCTACAAGTAACTATACTACTTACATCGCCGTGTCATTCCTCATTAAATAAGTTCGCTATAATTGGTGACCCCGACAATTGAACAAGAAAAAAGAAGCAACTAATCGCACCTTTTGAAAGAGAAAATATAGTGAACTTGTATAGCAGTATTTCGTAAAAGGACTATCGCCAGGATGCCGCTGCCTGGAGCTGGAAGTGCTGCAATAGCCGAAGTTTCAAGCAAAATGGCAGCAGAGATCGTCAGTCACCGTGCTTGAGAGGAATTCGCATTTTCGGACTGAACAGCCGCGTTTATGGCTCACGCAAATGGAAACTATCGTCGCTCACCATCGGAGGATAAGTTATTTAACCATTCAAAATCATCGTCAGTAATCCAACTATTAAACAATATCAGTGTCATCACGAAGCTCACCGCGCATATAGCAAGTATGCAGTTAAAGATTACATCGCTAAGTGCAAAATTGCAAATTCAGCATAGCAGAGTTGAACAAATGGCAGTTTCACGGTCGCAGGTAATCAAGAGCGAGGTCACGGTCGCCATCGCGTCATATATTGTGCCTTTATAGAATCTGCACTATATTCCCCTCTAACCGCCTCATAATTACCTACCGACAAAGTGGTTCCGAGGTTTCGGTCAATACGAGGGCCAGTATTAGTTTGTTGCCGCATAAGGACAAACGTATAGTGCAGTTATCAGACTACAGAAGCACCTGGAAGTGAAAATTAAGCGCCTGAATGAATATGGAATCACAATTAAATGTAATAAAGTGTGAATTTCTTGAATCCGAGCTTGATATTCTTGGTTATCATACAACGAGCCAATGGATACAGCCGACAAGAAACCAGAAAACCATAAAGCCTTAATAAAAGAGCACAGCTCGCGAATAAAATGGCATGGTCTGCGTTAATGCTATGTGCTATTTTGCTGCTGGGAAATACGTGCCAACCATCAGATAGGCAAAAGTATGCTGAAGAAGACTGACGCATTATCACGAACAATCGGAGTAATATCTATGCCCTAATTGCTAGATTACTTACAATCGGAGTAATGTCTATGCCATAATTGCTAGATTACAACGAACCTTGAATGATTTTGCTGACGAAGAAATATGGAATGTGATGACAAGATAGTGTAAAAATTGCTGATACATGAAGGTCGCGACTCGAGGCCAAATCGTATTGTTTTGATTCGTATGTTATGTTTATATTGTAAATAAGTTATTTCGTGTTTCATAGTAATGTATTGTGCAGTAAATTTTGACCCTGACTGACTATATCATAAATAAGTTATATAATTGAATTGTTACGTTTAATAATGTTACATTTAAGGGCAGTTTCATAATTGTAAGTAGCATAAGATAACGATTGTCTGAATTTACTACCGTAAATTTTTGTTTGGATATATATAAAGAACTATATAGATTGCTATATAGTCATATTGTTTAATTAATAGAAATTATACATAGATAAGCCTGACCAGCAGATGTCAGCATATATTTATCGATCACGTAGATTCAGACATTCCGTATTGTATATAAATGCTGTTAGTATGTACGCACTTACTTACCTAGTCACTTACTCTCCACACGTGTTACCATGTAACACCAAGAGTATTCAGGAGCCTTGAGCTCCTGACAATAAATATACTACAGTCGCTACAACCTTCGTGTTATTCGTCTCACCTACAAGTAACTATACTACTTACATCGCCGTGTCATTCCTCATTAAATAAGTTCGCTATAACACACACTCCAGTAAGTGCTTTAGATGAATTTAATTTAGATTAAGAACACGGTGACACAGGCCGTGGGTCATTCTTCTTGCCAGTGGTATTAGTAGTGATTGTATATCCATCTATGGGCCCGTGGGTATTATAAACTTCACAAGGTGATCACTGCCTTGGCAAGAGGACTGATCAGGTTTGAAGTCAGTGCCAAGCCAAATGTAAGAGTAGATACCACACTCGCTATATTTCGACGTCACCGACGCTTCGGTTGTTTTGTTCAACGCGAAGAGCAGCTATCCCGCTCACGGTCACGCGCGGCGATTGTGGTACCTACTATTACATTTTGGCTTGGCACCGACTTCAAACCTATGAAAAGGTAGCACATACAAATTAAGCTATTTTATACTTTTTAGTTTTTGAAGTCGGTTTTTTTAAACGAAGTTTTTATTTTAATTTTTCGCTATTTAGTCTTTCTCAAGTCTCTCATCATCATTTCATTTAAAATTAAATTATGTCTTAAATTATTAATTTCATTGCAGGCGCTCACCTAAATTTGAGGGTTTCTTTCAATTTTCTTGGGATCCCATCATCAGATCCTAATATTGTGGCCATGGGACCATATGGGGAGCATACCCTTTCGAATACAAAAATAATTTTCAAAATCGGCCCACAATTGACGGAGTAATCGATGTACATACATAAAAAAAACCGATGAAATTGAGAACCTCCTCCTTTTGGAAGTCGGTTAAAGAAATCGAGACTATTAAGTTTATTTTTTTATAGTCATGAACTTCTTGTTGTACGATGGGTTTTTCTTGATTGAAATTACAGTATATCTTAAATAGGGAATCCCTAACTACTTGCTACTATCAATCGTAGAAAGGAAACTCTTAAAAGTATCACAGCAGCATAGCTAGCAGAATAGTACACCGTAAGCCACCACATACTCCTAACATAGTATTATGGTCCGTACTCACATACGGTATTACTCGATAGTTTTACTCTAACGAGTAAAAATTAACGTGTGGACCACAAAACTCACAACTCGAAGGCTCACATCAAGCCGGCTCTGAGGCTCGATCTCCTTTTACGTTTCTCCTTTTCATTTTCTTTAATTCTTTTTTAATTAAGAATTGCTAGACTTGCTAAATGTTGCCACCGTCTCTTTTGTTGAACAGACATCATTTGGCTCAAACGGTTCGGTGGATACTGAACGGCGAGCCAAAAGATGCGTCACTCAATCGATCAATGCTGAATGTTTGGACGAAAGCCCGTGCCATGATTTTTACTAGACATGTTTGCTCGATCGAGTAAAACCGTATGTGAGTACTTAGCATTACAAAAACAACATATAAACAAACAAAACTAGTTGTCTGTAGAGATCGATTTTTGCTAAAAGCGGGGCAGGCTTACTTACTGAACCGTCTCGGGAATAACTTATATAAGTAAATCTACTAAAACGTAAAACACGATAAATGTTTAAAAAGACATTTCCAAACATTTCATTCCAAGCCGTAGTTAAGTTTTTAGTGCTTGAAGAACGTGAGGATCTATAAAACGTGATATATTGACAAAGCTTGCAACCGTGAATATAAACTAAATATACTTTTACTTTCAGTTATTTGAATTAAAACTTTAACTGAAAGTCATAGAATTGTAATTCTCTTCTTCTTTACGGTAATCCATCTTATTCATTACTAGCTAAACCCCGCGGTGTTAACCGCGGTTATTGTCGTACCGCGGGTAACGCTGCGGGGTGAAGCTAGTCTAAAAAAGTAACCTTAGTTACTCCTTATATCATCAGCTACCTATCAGTGAAAGTCTCGTCAAAATCGGTCCAGCCGTTCCAGAGATTAGCTGGAACAAACAGACAAATAAAAAAAATAATTGATAAATGTACCGTGTATGTAACATACATATGCATTAAGTAAAAAGCGGTTATTTTAATATTACAAACAGACACTCCAATTTTATTTATTTGTATAGAAGATATAAATGTAAAGACGATAGGTGTGGTAACCTAGATTCCTATCTCTGCTTATACGTGTTAGTGTTGAAAAGTAAAAAATATAGATAGTGTTAGTGTTGAAAAACTTAAACCGAAGCTCGCAAGGAATCTTATCTACCTATTACATATATACAACGAAACAGCCTTAGATCTAACTCATGGTAAAAGATTACAAATATATTTAAACACTAAAGCACCGGTGGTATTATATAAATCTTCTCTTAACCTAGTTAATTGTCTGAGATTTTTAGTCAATCATTATTTCATTTAGATTCATGACGACAATTTCAGATCTAGAAAAGAGTGAATTGATTAGTAGGATGCACAATTGCATATGAAATGCATTTGTGCATCCTACTAATCAATTATTTGGTGAGACTTTTTAATAGTTTGATGGCTTTGAGAACTCCAGTCTTAGAGGAGGAGAGGAATATAAACGATCAAATAAGATTTTAACGAATTGTACCACCAATTGTAAGTTTATTTTGTTGGCTATATTTACATCGTTACAGTGGAACAACTTGATGACTGAGTTACCAAACACTTAATTAAAATTACATTCCATTGTTAGTACCAAGCGAATCTGCTAGATAATATGTAGTTTTGTACAATATACTTCCCACAAAACCACACCACTGAGAATCAAATATACGTTCAAGATTTGCTGAGAATGTGTGGAATGTATATCATTCAGAGATGTGTAAGTGCTTCAACTAAACTGTATGAGAAATTACAAGATCTCAAGATCTTAGCAGTCTCAAGACTGCTTTTCAAAAGGTGTCGTAGGTTAGAAACATTTCTAGTACTATTGCATGACTTCCACTCGATAGTAAAAGATGATTGAATGACAATGGATCACTTTATTTAATACAAAACGTGCAAGATAGATACCAATCCATCTTTTATGTTTTGTGTTGAATTAATTATATTCATACGCTAGTATCTAGCGTGGTAGGCAATCTCCAAATCGAACGTGTTATACTACTTCCATTTCTTTATTTTCTCGATGACATTTCTAATTTGATAGTTGTAGTGTTGTGACCAAATAAGTAATGATATCGATCGCATATACACACATCAAAAGTGTCTAGGGATCAAGCATTTTTATGCGGATTTCTTGAGATTGAGATGTGGTATTGTAATAAATTTATGATTTTATAAATTTATATGGATCCTTTTTGGTGTATTTCATAATTTGAATCAGGAACTGTCAATCAAATTCGAGTAAAAGATGAAAATCAGCTGTCAATATTTTCCCTATAAAAACATACAACGCATTGAAGACATTATTAGTGCTACTGTTTCCCTACTACTGATTAAAACCAACGTTATTATGGAGCGGCGACGTCATTTAAGCAGGGAAGAAATGCTCAGAACCGTGGGAATGATAGAAGCTGGTTCCCGGCAACGTACTGTGGCTTTAGCTCTGAATACAAGTCAGAGTGTTATCAGTCGACTTTGGACACGTTACCGAAGCACTGGTACCGTGGCTGAGCGCCATGGAGGACGGTATCGCTGCACCACACGGAGACAAGACCGATACATTCAAATCTTAACTCGAAGAGCTCCAACAATAACCGCCATGATGTTAGCCGTGAGGCTTCATCACTCTTCAGGGAACTTAATTAGCGACCAAACAGTCAGAAACCGCTTGCATGAAGTGAACCTTCATTCCCGAAGACCGCTACAGGTACCACCTATAGCAATGCACAATCGTAGGATTCGATATCAATTGGCTCTTGAACACAGAAATTGGGCAGAAGAACAATGGCGTTTCGTGTGCTTTTCTGATGAGTCTCGTTTTGGTATGAGACCGGATACAAGACGTATACGACACTGGAGAACCCCTGGACGCCAACAGCGATTAAAATCCTGCCAGGAAGTCCATCCTTATAGTGGTAGAACCATCATGGTATGGGCGGGTATTTGGATCGGCGGAAGAACTGAGTTGCTTTGGATCAGAGGCAACCTCAACGCTCAAATTTATGCTGAGACGATTGTATCAGACGTCATCGTTCCTCTACAAGTACAAATCGGTCCCTTATTTCAGTTAATGCATGATAATGCACGACCGCACACCGCAAGAGTTGTAAGACAGACTCTCGTCGCAGCTAACATCAATGTCCTGCCCTGGCCTGCTCAGTCGCCAGACTTGAACCCGATTGAGCATGCATGGGATATGCTACAGAAAAGAGCTCTGCCGAATATGGAGGGTATCCAGTCGCAAGAAGACCTTTTTTTGTTGTTGCAACGAACATGGGCGGCCATTCCACAGCGTGATTTGGATGAACTCATTTTGAGTATGCCAAACCGATGTTCTTGTGTTGTTAGTGTTCGCGGTAGAAACGCGGATTATTAATTGTTTAAGTTACCTAATAAAATTTTAAAGAAAACTGTTATTTCAGTCTTTTTTTCGAACTTTAATGTTAGTGGTTCAAATGTCAAAAATCCCTTTAATATGAAAATGGCAAATTTCTTTATTAATGCAAAGGTGACTTGGTTTATCGTTACTGTGACAAACGAAAACACTTTATTTGATGAATCCTTAAAGAAAATTTTAATTAATATCAATCAGGAGAAAAGTTATTGCAAAAATATAAGTTGATCCCTAGACACTTTTGATGTGTGTATTTATTATGTTTTGAACAAAGACAAATATCTACAACAAAAACTTTCAAATATAACTGACCGTTGACGCTATTCGCCTATACTTGCGCAAAGAAATTCCAACACTTAAAAAACTTGTTGTTTCTTTACGTGAATGTGGTTTGTTCCATGGCCAAATCATCATTAAGCTTGGTTTTGAAAGAAATTGGATTTTCTTATAAAAAATCGGACAAACGGAAAATATTGATGGAGCGTCACGACGTTGCTATGGCTCACTGCGAGTTTTAGAGCGAAACAAAAAGATATCAGATTGGTCAAATGTTATTTTCACTGACGAGACTTGGTTAAATGCAAACCACACAGTATCTAAGAACTGGACTGACTACACCGCCGCTTCCACTAGTTCAGTGCCAATGGGAAAAGGTGAACGCCTTATCATATGCCACGCAGGGTCTGCGAAAGGATTCATGTCAGATGCTTTACTGGCTTTTAAATCCAAGAAAACAGTGGACTACCACGAAGAAATGAACGCGGAGATTTACGAAGGATGGTTTAAAGAATCGTCAATAATTTTTCCATAATAATTATGGACAGTTCTTCCACAGATTGCACCACTTCACCACCGGAGACCTTTTTAGAAAGATACAGTTGGACATCTTACAAGTGACGGCATAGTGCTGAATGTTATTGTTTTATGCCCCTGTATCTTTCTAAAAAGGTCTCCTGGTGGTTTAGATGACCCATTAATTTTCGACACGGGCCCATAGTCTACTGTTCTTTTTGAGTCAGTAAAAAAATACTGTCAATTATATTTTACAAAAAGGTACTATATTTTACTTCTAATAAATCGAAAATAAAAGAAATAAATCTTTTACAACTGAGCAACCAAATAAGGCGGCCTTCCCGATCTTTAAAACATTTTCTCTTGTTTCCCTTGTTGTTCCCTTGGTTGCCCGTAAGATATTATCTTGGAGCGATAAGGCCGCCACTTGTAGGTACATACTTTATAATCGTTTTAAGTTAACCTTGTAATTACATAAGCTGGTGTACAATGAAGAGATTTATTATTTTTATTTCCCCTAAAATTCTGTAAGTTTCCACATATCACTCCAGACTAATTGATAAAATGCCGACGCAGGCCAAAAAAAAACAAGAGATAATTGACTGGCTCCAACGTCATGGCGAAAATATGGATAATACTTTATTAAAAGTACAATTAGTAAATATTTTAAAATCGAAAAAAGCCTCCCTAAAAGATATATTACCTTAAATGCTATGAAATATATTTAGCTTTAATTCCGCAAGACAGACAGTCTCGCGGAATGTCATGGATTTCCGCAAAGTAACGCCTGATTCCATAACTTAGATATATTACCGACGAAATAGCTGCCGAATGTGGTCATTGGGTTCTTCGGCTTCCGCCGTATCATTGCCAGTACAATGCTATAGAACTAATATGGGCACAAATACAAGCACACGCCGCTTAAAACAATACCCATCCCCCTTTTACAGCAAACAAGATGTTAGATTTATAAAAAAAAACATGTGTGAAAGTAACCGCCGAACACTCGGAAAAAAATGTGAAAAGAACCCAAAACATTATAGCGTAGGATTGGGAAATTCATGTGGCATTCGATAATATAGAAGTACACGAACTTATAATAAATGTTAGGGAGAGCTCATCGAGTGACAGACAATTCATCAGATTTTGATTAAAATAAATAAATAATAAATCAACCTAATATAATTACATCTTGTAATGAAATGTAATATTAGTTAATAAATTTGTACAAAATTATCCGGCAATAGTTTAGTTTCTTACACTTTGTAAAAAAATATCGGGTCTGTTATCGTGTTACGTTTGTCGATAGCTACATCCCTATCAGTTTCTGTGACGCTGCTATGACCTTGTACGTGCGTAAGCGTCATATTTTTATTAAATAATGTATACATAATGTAAATGAAATTGAGAATCTCCTCCTTTTGGAAGTCGGTTAAAAAGACGCCCGTTCAAGTTTTCACAGGAGCTGTCATCGAGAAAATAAAGAAATGGAAATATTATAGTGACAGTTACAAAAACTCTTAGCCTCTCTTAGCTTTCCTCAGCTCTTAATCTTACAGTTATTTATCTATTATTTTAGAAGAACATTTATGCAGTAAAAAGAGTAAATCCAAAAGAAAACCTGATAAAGATAATGGAAAGTTTGATTAATACACTTATTTATTGTTATTAAAGACATACATAAACAATGCTTAACTATAAAAAAGCTTCTCGTTAGTATTTCAGATAATTTACTATAGCATCCATTTAAGAAAATCGAACACTTCACAAGGTGGCACAATCACAGGCATATCTTAAAGGCGCACATTGAGAGACAAGCAAACGTGACCAGAATATAAATCTTCAAATTCTATCACGTTTATGTTTGGTCACAGTATGTGGGTACATTCTATTCTGTGGAGAACCACTCGCGAACGTCTTGTTTTAGTTGCAAGGATATTCAATAAACTATCGTTTTATGTGCTAAGTTGCATTCAAATTGCTGTTGTCCTTTTACCCGTAAAGGATTTACAAACATACTAATGCACGAGAGGCGTAAAAACACCTTTTTAACATTTGAAGTACGTGAAAACATTCTCTTACTGGTGCTTGTAAGATAAGCAAGCACTTATACGTATGAATATTAGACGATGTTAGAAGCTCCAGTATAGTGTCAGATACAATAAAGGCATGTGGCGTATACTTCAAATGTATAATTTCTCTCCCCTTTTTAAGTGTCTTTTCCAACAGGGAGGAGAATGCTTCAGTACAACTTCAACCACACGAAGTATATAGCCATAAACAAAATGTACAGGTGATACTTTAACTCGTGTTGTTAAGTTTAAAGCTTGCCATAGTGAGTCTACTCTGGCTGATGGATAACATGAGTATAATTTAAGTGTTGGTTACCATATCGCGAAGTCAGTGCAGCTTTATGACACATACTATGGCGGCCTATTTCTCACCTCCCGTTTAAAGGACCCGGGATATTAGTAACAGGGTAACACTTCTTATTTCCAGTTTTTAACTGCTCGGCACAAGAAGGAAAATCCAAACAGTTTAGTTCGAGAGCGTATTCCTACCACTCTGCAACAGTGACTTCTAAAGCCAGAGCGTGTTGTCCTTAAGAGGAAGTGAGAAGGTGGGATAGTTGCTACATTTACACTACATGTATATTTTCTGTATGGAAGATCTCCAAGTGCTCCAAGTCTAAGCGATCACGTTGCCATGCCATATAGGTTTAATTCCCATACTTTTGCTTTGCTTTTTTTAAAGACAACTTCCGTATTAGGAATATACATCCTGTGTCGCGGTGAACTTTACAAACATACATGTAACGGACACAAAGAACACCCAGATTTGGGACAACAATTTGTGAATCATACAAAGTGTTGTCTCATGTGGGATTTGAACCCACAACACTTGGCACAGTATAGAGCGGTGTGGCGACCGCTTAAACCACTAGACCACATGTGCAATCAAGATTTTGTGTGATGCACAATTATCATTCAAATTTTGAGTGTTATTTTAGTCTGTTTGTTATAATCACCTCTTTAATGCTAGTGCAGGGGTTCTCTTTTAAAACAAAAGGTAATTTTATTACATCAATATGATGCACAAGAATATACCATCACTCCGTTTCCCCTTTCAAGATCTACCGACGATCGACAACATTGTTAAAAGCATCTTTATCTTATCCTTGTCACCATAAATCTTTTGCGATATTTACAGTCGAAAAGATTTCGTAGAATAATACCGAAGAACGCGACGAGGATTTCATACCATATTTTTTTCTGAATATGTGAATTAGGGACGTGACTTACGGTATAAAAAGTTCGACAATCGTTAAATTTAGTTTTGTAGACAATCGAAACAATCAAAATAATGCCTTTAGGACTGATTAATCTTTCAAGTTATACATTTTATATAAAACATACAAGTTTAATCAATTAAGACAGTTCAATTTAGAATATGTTTAATTTCTTTTCACAATACCATTCACAGGCATTCCTTATTGTCATTCGGGGTAGTCTTTGGATATATCCCTGATCCTATAAGGCCTCTTTCACCATAAAAATAAATAATAAATAAAATTGTCAAAAAATTAATACTAATATTCGGTCTGTTATGCTTTCGTGGCAAACTGTTGCACCTATTTCAATAAAAATTGTCTCATTGATAAACTTTTTTTTTCGGGGAAGGACATGGGCTATTACCATGATATTCAATATACACGCGGGCGAAGCCACGGGCACATGCTAGTAATACATATACCTAAATAAGTTACTTTTACTAAAATTAAGATATTGCTTTTGGCATTTTTTCTTTTTTTATATTAAAAAAAAATCCCTTAAAAATCCAATATCTGAATGATGCTCAACTTAGACAACTGTGTGTACAAATCCAGCAGTGCTATCATATCAAAATTCAAGAAAAAAATTCGCTGGTTAGTCATGCAATATTTTTCTCCGCTATGTATAAATGAAAAGCAGTAAGTACACACATCTGCATATAAATGTTACATGCTTGCGAACATACTTATGCATTACCAAGTTATTTGCACACAGGTCTTTGAAAGTAGAATCTCTGACTTAAATTTTAACATTTTATGTGTTGCATGTTAGTTTTGAGAACCTTTTAATGGTTTTCTACAATAATATAATCGCTTTAGTATATTATTTCTCACGATACGATGTAAACTTAACTTTTTTTATAATACTTTTAATCATCACCAATAGAGCCTAATAGTCCACTGCTGCACACAGGCTTCTCCCTAGAATGGAGATTTTGCCCTACCATTCCATGCTGACTAGACGGGTTAGTATAGGCTTTGTTTAAAGTTATGATGTATCTGGGCCTGATCCTTGAGGGCAGGTGGCTCTTCGACGAGCACTTCCGATAACTTAGCTCCGAAGTTAGTTGTCGCTGCCTCTGCTCTTGGGCGACTTTTGCCCATTTTGGGTGGAGCCAGCGTCTCGCGTCAAGACAGCTGTACACGGGGGTTACCAATTAAATATTTCTCCATCGCTCTGTCACTGGATCTAATTAGCGAAAACCACATTAACGTTAGCAAAACAAAACATCATACACATTTTTTACCTCGAAAGAGTAGGCAGGATCATTCTGAACTTAAGGTACTGTTATAAGTAACGATTCCAACTTCGTATAAATGCCTCATTTGTTTAAATCTTAATAATTACTAGGTATACAATAAAATATATTATAAACTTATAATTCAATTGGTGATTTTATAAACAAGTAAATAGTTGATTCAAATTAATATCTTGGCGCCTTCCGCTTGTCAGCTTCCGGCGCGACTTATATTTCATATCAAATCTTTAATGTTACACAATCCTGTATTATCAAATAATAATTGTATGCTAATAATCATTAGAATATTTATGGTCAACAATATTTGATATTATCTACTAAATATGTGAATTTAGTATTGAATTGGGTCAAGCCTGTCAAATACTATAAAAATACCTTCGTTCGAGTAATTTCACGCATTCATATCCCGAACGTTCTACTTGGCGCTAATCCACCGTTACAGTACCTATTTATTTTTATGATGCTTCAGAAATAAAGTTTAAATATGATACTTAGGCGTAATTATGATCAGTGGTCTCTTTCTGTGAGGCTGTAATGCTCCAGAAAGAGACCGCTGAACGGGATCGGGAGAGGGCCGATCCCGAGCGTAGGCGACGTCGCCGGCGACACCAGCCGCCGATAGGACCGCAAGCTGCCAGAGAGTGGGGACCTCTGGCAGCTGATTAACTGATGCGGTCAGCGACGGGTAGGCGGCCTGGTCGCAAAACTGCGTTCAGGCCGCAACACATAACGGATTGGCCGACAGGCAGTGGGAAGTCGAGGCTTCCCCCAGGACAGTCTCTCAAGACGTGGCGTCGTTCCTGGGGGGGACCTGAAATAACTTGGTCCGGGTCTTCCCCAGAGCAGGGCGCCTGAGACCGGCAGCCGGGGTGGTTTTTAGTGGAATCACCACATACCTGGCTCCTCAGCCCCAGAGGAGCCGGAGATCCGAAGGGATTTTCCACCCCGTCAACAAAAAAAAAAAAGGCTACTATTTGCAGCGATAACCGACAAACACGCGGGCGGAGCCGCGGGCAACAACTAGTTTAGAAATAAAACAACATTGTAATAAAAGTCATTAATTTAATATGTTACTATTAAATAAATAAATATATACAATTATAGTTATAACTCACTTCAACAAAAACAAGACAACTTTCGATTACATTTCGCATTATAACTAGGTGAATAATTTAATTTTAATTACTGAGGCCCAAAAATATATCAGCCGTTGAAATTTCTTACGGTGACAATATCATAACATCTTCCACAACCTATGAGATTCGTGAACATTGGTTCGTGCTTAGCAATAAAACCGCTAAATCAATTATGAAACTTCACTAACCTCCAACAAAATATACAACACTGAAATAAGTATAGTATATTTAAATCTAATATTACAGAAAAACACCGTTTGAATATTTAAATTATACAAAACTAACTCATAAAATATTTACAGTAAAAAATATTTTTACAAACTATCTCTGCCCAACTATCAAATATCAAGATTCTGGTTGCAAAAATTAAAATACATTCAAATCTAAAATTTACAAATTGAATATAAAACTACTAGAGTTCATTATAAATTATTTAAACCTACTCCTTTTCATGTTTTACATACTCGTATAAAGTATTATTTTTAATATATTTATAAAAAGTTATTTTGAGCACCTTAAGATCTATGATTATAAATAATTTAGGAACATTGTCTAAGCTTCTGACATGCTTTCCACTTCTACAACATGTCTATGTTTTTTCTTTTTATGGATTCCCTCAAACTCATTTTGGATTTCTATTAGCGTTCTTCCTTTTGTTTCAGGAACAAAAAAGTAGACAAATATAGTACCGACTAGGCAAGTTACAGCGAAATTCCATAATGTCCATCCAGGTTGTACCATTTCTTTCATATTAAGATATAATTTCGTCGCACCAAAGGCTAAAAACCAGTGGAAACCTGCTGTTATAGCAGTTGCTCTTCTCGTTACATTAGGAGGGAATATTTCTCTTAGCATCAACCACGGTATAGGTCCAACACCAGCAGCGTAAAAACTAACAAAAAGACATAGAGAGAAAAGTGGAACCCATGTATGATTAATAGACATGTTATATATGTGATAATAAATTGCTAAACACCCTAAATTAACGGCCATTGCCATAAATGATACCATCAGAAGTACTCGTCTTCTTACTACCTTCAAAAGCATTGTGGAAAAGTATGTTGATGACACCAAGCAGAATCCCAAAATTATAACTGCTCCTGAAGTATTTAATGAAATGGCAAAAGTTTCAAAAATATCTTTAGCGTAGAATAGTACAGGGTATATGCCAGCCAACTGTTGGAATATCATTAGTCCAAAAGAAACAATGAGCGCCTTAAGTGTTGACCTCGTACTTAGCAGTTGCTTGAAGGTCACTCTGTTTTTTACAGAATTTCTTAAAGTCTCCCGCAGTTCTTTAATTTCGGAGTCTATATCGTTATCAATGCCTCTAAAATATCTTAACGCTGCTTTTGCTTCATGGAATTTGCCTTGAGAAAGTAAATACGCTGGTGATTCGGGAAGAAAAATAAACGCTACAAAAAACGCGATTGGGACGCTAGCAGAAAGTACTGCCAGCCAGGATGTACTTTCAACTAAACCTGAAATATAAATTAAAATCTCATCACGTTATGTTCAATCTCAAATAAAAATAATAGTGACTTTTGCAATTTCTCAGTGAACATACACTTGAATTTGGGAATATGATAAATTAATATTCTTTACCTATGATATATCCAAATAGTATACCACAACTAAAATGTACATGGTAAAAGTTAGCCATCGCGCGTAGAATTTGCTTCTCCGCTATGTCTTCAATGTAAGGTGGTATGCTGACACTGAATGCTCCTAATGCCACTCCCCCAACGAAACGACCAACATACAGCCCGTAAACATTTGGACTGCAATACAAATTTATAATTCACATTATTATAGTGCCATTATACAGAGTTTCTGATGTTGAGAAAATAAACTTTGTTGTAGGACACTCTGGAAAAGTAGAAAAGTTATTAAATTAATTCTCTGTCTAACTTTTTTTACAACTTCATTTTTTAGGTTACATCTGAAGTCCTATAACTAGAATTAGATCCAATCAGATTTCTCCGTATATAATTTTATTTCTTAAACAATATAACTCCGACAAGATTATTTTGAAAAACTACCCAATACAATCAATTTGCGATCCAACTACTTAGTTATAAATGCCTGGGGTGCTACGACTATTGTAATGCAACCTTACGCAACTAGCATAATTATATAACAACCTTGGTCTCAGCGTTGGAAACAGAAACTGTATAGATAGAACAATCGTATTTCTGTACATTTCGTTTTTCACTCTTTTATAAGAATTTCGCCAGCAGAACAAATTTATATAACACTTTTAAAAAACACATCGTTCTGCACACCCACTCACCCAGACTTGTAAACAAATATATTAAAATGTTACATACCTAGAAGCGACTAGAATCCAAGATACTAGTAATGGTAAAGCTAAGTACAATAATGTTTTCTTTCTACCAAAGTACTCCGAAATAAGTCCAGAAGGAACAGCACCAAACACAGCCCCAAGACAAAGTAAAGAGGCAGCCCATGACGCTTCATATGGTGAGAGCTGAAAAATAACAGTAGAATTATCTATCAGATACACTCGCCGTATACTATTATGAGCGTCATAGAACCGTCATATGAGCTATTTAAGACTTTCAAATTTAGATTACTAAGTACGAACAGACAAAGTACCTATTAAGGTACTTTTTTCTGTGTTGCAAGCATCGAACTTTTTTTGATACCAGCTAAACTTTAGCTGAGGAATTTTATTGCTGAACCGTCTCTGAAATCTTAAAGTAAGGATTCTAATGAATTTCAAAATGCCAATGTCTTAGGTTGGTATCACAAATATTTTTAGTATTTCTTTGATTCTAATGTAATATAGAAAAGTTTAAAAGATTTTTGGAACATTTCACAGATCCCATTTAAAAAGATTTTGATCGATCGATCGCATGTACGAGTACATCGTGTTACTTGCTGATAATGTAGCTTTTCATTGCTTAAAATTGGTTTGGTAGTTTAGGCCTGAAAACGTAATAGACAAACATTTTAAATATTACTTAGGAACCCATGATGCTAAATGCTAAATACCTGGTTCAAGTAACTAGAAACTAACACAAATATATTAATGAACTTACCTGAAGTTTATCATGTGGTGTACCAAGCGAGCTTGGTGTAGAGTTCGCCACGGCAATTACGTCTCGCGTTGGCGACGGCTGTAACGTACAAGTATTTATTGACTTCATTAATCACGTCAGACATCATAAGCAAGCTTATTTTGTTCTATTGTTTGTTCTAATAACCCTCCTTAAGAAATATCACAAGACGTAGTTAAGAATTTTATTAGAAATATTTCTGGGTCGAATTTCATCTCGATTTCATATCATAGCCAGTAAAAATAGGACAATGGAGGATTACAGAAAAAAAACTCTATTACATATTCATATAATTACAAATTTTAACACAAAAAAAACCGACTTCAATCTGGACCAAATTTAATTCGGAAAGCACCAGCTTTCAAATAAAAAAAGAATCATCATAATCGGTTCACCCAGTCCAAAGTTATGAGGTAACAAACATAAAAAAAAAATTAAAAAAAAATCTGTCGAATTGAGAACCTCCTCCTTTTTGAAGTCGGTTGAAAAGAGACGAGTATGATTTCCAAGCAACTGGTACGTTATTCACGGTTATTCATACTTCATACTAGTATTATAAATTCGAGAATAACTAACATACATGGGGACAGAGCCGCGGACAATAGTTGGTTTTACATGAATAATTGCACGAAACTTCCTTTAATACTTATAAAAATGATGATATACGTTAGTTAACTAAATTTCATAGTAACCCTGCCTGCTTGTAATATTTTGTTTTAACAATAAAACCTATCTTAATGATAATAGTAATACTTTGTTCTATCAAATTCTATTAAGAAATACAGAGCTAAGGGATAAGTAATGTTTAAATTTGATGTAAATTTGCATGCCACAACGAGACAGAATATGGCTTGGATCCAAAATCACACCTGAGAATACCTATCTAGGTATATTATTTGCAAATAAATAATAATAATAAATAACATTAAATATTTAAATAATAACAATCCCAATAAAAAGCTTTACGCTGTAGCATGGTGCGTGGTGGTTTAATTTAATTTACTTTAATTTACTATAGTTATTAATGATTTAATATATTGCGAATGTGGTAAAGCTGAAACACTAAGTCAAATTTGTAAATCACGGCAACTTTCAAGAGTGAAACGAAATGTTACTGAACCATGCCACGCATCATGCTATAGCGCAAAGAGTATAGTTAGTTATTGTACAGTGATTGACGTGTTTTTGTAAGACAAAAATTTAGTATCGTTGATATTAGCGCGAATGCTACTAAAGTTCCATTGTACGCAAAACTTTAAAATGTATGATACTGTGAATGCCAACTTACTTGCAGTTTTACGTATACTGTAATTGGTATACTTTAGAAGCGCAGTTTTAAACTTGTTTACTTTGTTTAAGATTCAAAAGCAATTAAGTGTTTGTATTTTTAACACAGTAATCTATGTACAGAGAAATTTTGTATGTAGGTACTCACTCCCTGTAATCATTTGCCTTATCCGACCTAGACGAGTCCGAGGAAGGATAATAGTTTTGGCATTCCATCTTATGTATGTTGCTTAAATTTAAACTACTGAATTGATTTTATGAATGAGATGTCAATTTATTTGTAATAATTGATAGGGTGAAATAGGAAAAAAAAATCTAATTTATGGGTTACGGTTTTTTCTTTTTCTTGTTACAGTTGTCGAAGTGAGATCTACGATTCTTATCAATAAATGTTCAGATTAAATGTTAGATGTATGGCAGGTTAACGAGAAGAAAGATTATAAAGTATGTGATATATGTAGTAATATATGCGTAAGAAATTATGATATATGACTGTCGCTGCCCATCGATATCTGCAAAAAAGATGCAAGGACGTTGTCGCCCTGTCCAAAATCTTCAGACTAAAGCATATAATTCTATACTTCGATAGAGGCAACCATGATGTAAAAAAATACAATTAGAGTAAAGCTAAGAGTGGATCTGACCAATTTAAGAAGAGTCCTATTGGTATAGCAGGTCTTCTCGTCAAAGAAATTGTTAAATATTATAGGTAGTAGAGCCACGCTGATTTCAGCATGAGTGGGTCGGCTCGACCGGGGCGGTACTACCCTCGCACAGAAAATCAACGTAAAATGACAGCGTTCGTGCTGTCGTGTTTCGTTGGTGAGTGCGAGACCGGAGGCCCAAATAGTCTAGTCAACAAGTTCCATACTTGTTGACTAGCATTGTCTGCATTTGCAGTGAGTATGGTGACCGCCACTCTTGGATTCTGCTTATGCTTTCCATCAGGCAGTGAAGAGTTATTTTGGCGGGCCATACATAAAAAAAAACATTATTAGATTATTGTTCTGTTTTGCAAATTCAATAACTTAATCTAGTTCCAACTTGCATGCAAACTTAAAAATTGTGCAAACAGGTGCATAAAATATATATTTATAGCAGGACCAAGTTCCTAAAAAGTATAAAAGAAAACAGCTGCAAGCGGCAATATCACCAACACACCTGCATTGCGCTTTTCGAGAATTGAACCATAAACAAACTGTGTTATATAAAAACAAGCTATACAGCTATAGTTTTAAAGCTTCTTTTTGTTAAATAGAACGTAATGTTGCTGAGATGCAATACTATAACTCCCATAAGTCATGATTTCGTGGCATGCGGCAACTGTCAGATGTTTAACGAACTTTGGCAAACTGTACTTAAAGTTTTCACCGCATTTAAGCGACTAACAAGAAACAAGCAAGACGACGCCTAGGGAATTAGAGTGCTGATAAACAATTTGATCGGCAGACAAGTTTCGATAACATTAAGTCTACTAGAAAGGGTAAAACCACAACAAAAGACTCCCATTTATAAAATCAGTTGGATCATTGCTTTAGCTTGTTGTAGCTTTTGTTTTTATCGTGTTTTATAATCACAGTATAAAACTTTTGTCTTAAAAAATTATATAAGACTAGCTGAGTCCCGCGGTGTTTCCGCGGTACGACATCAACCGCGAGCAACGCTGCGGGGTGAAGCTAGTCTAAGAAAGTAGTCTAAGTTACTCCTTGTATCATCAGCTACCTATCAGTGAAAGCACCGTCAAAATCGGTCAAGCCGTTCCAGAGATTATCCGGAACAAACAAACAAACACACAGACAAAGTTAAAAAAAAAATTTGAATCGTATTACTTTCATTTGCATTTAGTGGAAAGCTGTTAAATGGAAGTTACAAACAGACACTTAAATTTAATTTATTTGTATAGATGTATAGATTATTTGTATAGACAAGAAAAAAAATAAAAATCAATAACCCGACTATTTCAAAACTTTTACTAAAATTTATATAGACTTTGTCACCCGGGCCGTCATTACCACGTGAGGTGTCAATAAAATCGGTTCTTAAGCTACGGTAAAACAAACAAAACTGCCAAAAATATTACTCTTTCTTTTGGCTTCGCGGAACTCGTGTAAAAACTTAAAAGGTTATGTAAATGTAAGGTGTAAAATTTAGCTATTTATCCTAAAAAATATGAAAGGTACTTTATCTAAAATGTTTTTATTATTACAAGCTTTTACTTAGCTTCACCTGTCCCGATGTTTGTCTGTTCCCAAATCTTGCAAGTTAAATTTGAAGCAGATATCTTCAACCGATTGTGCTGAAATTTTGCAGGCCTAAGTAAACAGCGTGACCATGCAATATTATGGCGACATGGAGCTGATCTGATGCTGGTGCTTGAAGGTAGCCATAGGAACTTTGTAATGAAACTACGAAACCCATTGAGTGTGGAATCGTTTGATTCGTCTTGACGAGTATTTTATATTGTGATAGTATCCAGGGTCTGATGATGGAGCCGGAAGGTAGCCATAGGAACTTTGTGATGAAACGACGAAACTCATTGAGTGTGGAATCGTTTGATTCGTCTTGACGAGTATTCTCTGTTGTGATAGTATCCAGGGTCTGATGATGGAGCCGGAAGGTGGCCGAAGGAACTTTGTAATTAAACGATGAAACCCATTGAGTGTGGAATCGTTTGATTCGTCTTCACGAGTATTTTATGTTGTGATAGTATCCAGGGTCTGCTGATGGAGCCGGAAGGTGGCCATAGGAACTTTGTAATAAAACGGCAAAAACCATCGAGTGTGGAATCGTTTGGTTCGTCTTGACGAGTACTTTATGTATTGATAGTATCCAGGGTCTGATGATGGAGCTGGAAGGTGGCCATAGGAACTCTGTAATGAAACGACGCAACACCATCGAGATTGAAATCGTTTGATGCGTCTTGGCGAGTACTTTATGTATTGATAGTATCCAGGGTCTGATGATGGAGCCGGAAGGTGGCCATAGGAACTCTGTAATGAAACGACGCAACACCATCGAGATTGAAATCGTTTGATGCGTCTTGGCGAGTACTTTATGTTTTGATAGTATCCAGGGTCTGATGATGGAGCCGGAAGGTGGCCATAGGAACTCTGTAATGAAACGACGTAACCCATCGAGTTTGTAGTCGTTTGATTCGTTTTGACGTGTACTTTATGTTTTGATAGTATTCAGAGTCTGATGATAGAGCCGGAAGATGGTCATAGGAACTCTGTAATGAAACAACGCGATACCATCGAGCTTGGAATCGTTTGATTCGTCTTGACGTCTGGACGAGTATTTTATGTTTTGATAGTAACCAGGGTGTGATGATGGAGCCGAAAGGTGGTTATGGGAACTCTGTAATGAAACGACGCAACACCATCGAGATTAGACTATTCAAATTAGTGTAGTCAAGTATTTAGTTTTAAATGGTAACCAGGGTTTGACGATGAAGTTGATAAGTGTTCATAGGATTTGTCTTGATAAGTAGGTACTTCGGTCGTCGATGTCTTGCAATATTGATGCATTTGAATGAGATGAACTGACTGAAAAACCTGTCCAGCGATAACTGGAAAGTAAAAAATAAATTTAATAAAAAAAACTTTTTAAAAACAAGCTTTTATTGGAATGCTCTAAAAATAATAAAATAAAGTATTCCTTCAAAACTTTTCTATCAACTTATAATGTCATTACACAATTTATATTATACAAAAGCTTGTTGCGAGATTTCGTTACCAGTATTTACTTAGTTTGAGAATTTTAAACATTGATATCAGTCAAATCAAGTTCTTTTGACTTTCGTATCTACACAGGCAAATCTCGCGACAAGCTTTTGTATTATATAAATTGTGTAATGACATTATAAGTTGATAGAAAAGTTTTCAAGGAATACTTTATTTTATTCTTTTTAGAGCATTCCAATAAAAGCTTGTTTTTAAAAGTTTTTTTTACTAAATTTATTTATTACAAGCTTTTATTTAGCTTCACCTGTCCCGATGTTTGTATGTTTGCCCGCCAAAATGACTCTACTCTGCCTGATGGAAAGCATAAGCAGAATCCAAGAGTGGCGGTCACCATCCTCACTGCGAATGCAGACAATGCAGTATGGCGACCCACACCATGGCTGCCTAGTGATGCTTCTGCATCTTTTAGTCTAGTCAACAAGTATGGAACTTGTTGACTAGACTCATTGGGCCTCCGGTCTCGCACTCACCAACGAAACACGACAGCACGAACGCTGTCATTTTACGTTGATTTTCTGTGCGAGGGTAGTAACGCCCCGGTCGAGCCGGCCCATCCGTGCTGAAATCAGCGTGGCTCTACTACCTGTTCCCAAATCTTGCAAGTTAAATTTGAAGCAGATATCTTCAACCGATTGTGCTGAAATTTTGCAGACCTAAGTTAACAGCGTGACAATGCAATATTATGGCGACATGGAGCTGATCTGATGTTAGAGCTTGAAGGTGGCCATAGGAACTTTGTAATGAAACGATGAAACCCATTGAGTGTGGAATCGTTTGATTCGTCTTGACGAGTATTTTATTTTGTGATAGTATCCAGGGTCTGATGATGGAGCCGGAAGGTGGCCATAGGAACTTTGTAATGAAACGATTAAACCCATCGAGTGTGGAATCGTTTGATTCGTCTTGACGAGTACTTTATGTATTGAAAGTATCCAGGGTCTGATTATGGACCCGGGAGGTGGTCATAGGAACTCTGTAATAAAACGACGAAACCCATTGAGTGTGCAATCGTTTGATTCGTTTTGACGAGTACTTTATGTTTGGATAGTAACTAGGGTCTGATGATGGAGCCGGAAGGTGGCCATGGAATCACGCAACACCATAGAGCTTGGAATCGTTTGATTCGTCTTGACGAGTAATTTATGTTTTGATAGTATTCAAGGTCTGATGATGGAGCCGGAAGGTGGCCATAGGAACTCTATAACGAAACGTCGCAACACCATCGAGATTGGAATCGCTTGATTCGTCTTGACGTCTTGACGAGTGTTTTATGTTTTGATAGTAACCAGGGTGTGATGATGGAGCCGAAAGGTGGTTATGGAAACTCTGTAATGTACTTCGGTCGTCGATGTCTTGCAATATTGATGCGTTTGAATGAGATGAACAGACTGAAAAACCTGTCCAGCGATAACTAAAAAGTAAAAAATAAATTTAATAAAAACAACTTCTTAAAAACAAGCTTTTATTGGAATGCTTTAAAAAGAATAAAATAAAGTTTTCCTTGAAAACTTTTCTATCAACTTATAATGTCATTACACAATTTATATTATACAAAAGCTTGTCGCGAGATTTGCCTGTATAGATACGAAAGGCTATGTATGTATGTACATACATACATACATACATAGCCTGTCAAAATCATAACCCTCCTTTGGCTTTGCCGTAGTCGGGTAAAAATCAATGCCACTTTTCGTTGTAATTTTATAACTCAAGAACGGGCTCACCTATACAAACCAAATGTTTAGGCTTTGTTCGGACTATTTAGTAGCTGGTTTATGTGAAGTTTGCACAAAATCGGTCAAGTAATTCTTCATTTATTTGCCCCGCGACCTTACCCGCGGTACGAAAATAACCGCGGGTAACACTGCGGGGTTCAGCTAGTAAACAATAAAAATACGAGAAGCTTACCATAACTTAACATGGCACAAAAAGTTAGAACAATTATAGGGCTGTATCTTGTTCTTTTAAATTTCAGTAATCAATACACAGTTCGAACTAATAAATATATCATCCACTTTCTTCAATTTACAGCTTTGAACTTATTTATAATTGAGAAGCAATGGCAAGACTTAACACATATCGATCAGATACAGTGAGTCATGCGTATGGAGACCGCAATTACGCAAACGTAGTGTATGGCGCCCTGCGACATGATGGACCAACAATATGAAGAAAGTGGCTGGTAGCGGATAGATGTGGACTGTCCAAGACCTGGAATAGTTGGCGCTCCTTAGATGACACCATCGGTCGATAATTTGATACCATACTACGCATTCTCAATAATTTACGTCCGATGTACAGAGGCGTTAAAAACGATGCAGACATTTCATTGATAAAAGGGTACCCTTTAACAATCAACCTATAAATTGTGGCTCCGTTATCTATACCAGACATGTCTCCTGCTAATGGGGTCTCAGGTCGGTGTTCTAGTTATTGATGTTAATAATGTATTCTGATTATTCTCCTATTTATCAAACTTTGTACCGATTAGGTCATTCATGAACAACAGTTCGCAGAACAAATTTAAGACGATATAGATAAAATATGGAAATAGGTAGATTTAGACGTAAATAAAGTGCTGGTGCATTGCGTGAGGCCTATGTCTATCAGCGGACTGCAATAAGCTGATAATGATGGAAGTGACGGTAACGTTTTTTAGGGTACCCTACGCTTAATATGATGATGATTTTTTTTGACTTTCATCAAGTCTTTGAGAAACATTTTGCAATTTGAAGATATTTAAGTAATCCGTTTGCCAAATTTATTTTAAGGCCTACGAACTACAATATTAACTTTGGTATTTTCGACTGGCCTAAATCGGCTTTGTCTGACCTGGATCGGCTTTGCAAGGCCTAGCCTGGATTGACTTTGGAAAGTTTGATAAGAAACATGATGTCTACATAAGAGACGATTTCAAACATTTTTTTATGAAAACAAAGATTTTTTGAGTTTGATGATAGTATATTTAACAAATTCAGAAGCCTTGGTTTACTTAGAAACAGATAAAACAGTATAAAAATTTACCATGATACTAAGTAACTAAATTAAATAAACATACGCATTCAAAGTCTTATTCTTCAATGGAATAGGCGCAATGTGCAGATTAAGAAAGGAAAAAAAACCAAAAGTCATAAAAATGGAAAGCTAAGTGTCATTTAAGCTAATAAACTGGTTTTATTTCATTTACACCCCAACAACACTGTACAAAGAACTGATCTTACATTTCTTAACACAAAAGTTTTATTTTACTTTTTTCGCAATAAAACGTTTTCTTTTACAATAAACGAACAAAATGTGTTCTAAATCTCTGTTTTGTCCAATAGCGGCGAAGCCAAAATCAGGGTAATACTTTTGGCAGTCTAGGTATATATTATGTTTGTTTGTTGGAACTCTTGGATTCTGCTTATGCTTTCCATCAGGCAGAGTAGAGTCTTTTTGGGGGGACATACATAAAAAAAATAAAAAAAATACTCTAAGGAAAAAAAAATGCCCTCCGCGCGTAAAAAGTGAAACTTCGTAATGTGCAACAGTGCTTTCATACCCTCTCCATGGTAGCGTTGAACGTTTAACGCAACCGTTAAACGTTTAACGCAACCTTGTTGGAAGTCGCATTAGAAGTTTTTCTTCAAAAATACAAAACATTAAAAACTCGATTAAGTCGACTAACAAAATTGATAACCTACAATAGATAAAATTCCCTTTGATTCTTAAGATTGATGCATTTTTTTTTCTTATGGCGATAAAAAAGTATATTACTTATAAAAAATCATTAGTATCTGAATACCATTTACTAAAAGTCTCAAACATAATATTATACTTAATCCGGTTCGAGTAATTACAATTATTATTGTTATTTTTTGAATGATTAAAATTATTTTTTTTTTTTATTTTAAACCCATAACAATTGAAGAGAAAAACTATCTAACTATGTACCTACTTCTTAGTATCTTGAAAATTGTAAATAAGCTGAATTTTCTCATCAACAACTTAGAAATGAATATCAGATGACAGTTTTTTAAGTTTACAATTTGCTCCTAACTTTTTTCTTTGATTACAAGTTTTATGAATTTACATAATCGAGTTTACAAGCCCTTTGGCAAGCGCGAAAATGAAGGAAAGGTTTCATTCCCTGATTAATACTGTCTGAAAGAATTCTTAGACTAGCTACTTTTGGTTGGAGCGTCTCGGCGTTTATCAATTTATAACGCATTACGCTTTAATGATTCATTAAGCTGCTTAATGGTCCTTTAGCTCCTTAGATCACGTGTGGATTTCAGTAAGTCGCAAGGAAGCTCTGTTTAACGCTACGTACGAGCATGTACCTACTTATAGAATGTGAGAATAAAGCTAAACTAAATGCTGGAAGTAGTCTAACCTTTTTGTTTATATCGGTCAGGTTTAAAACTTATGACATTTAGCATTTATATAAAACTAGCTTTTACACGCGGCTTCGCTCAAGCAGACTTTCATCCCCTGATTTGCCCCCTTAGGGGTGGAATTTCAGAAACTCCTTTCTTAGTGCTCACATACGTTATGTAAAGAACCTACCTGCAAAATTTCAGGATTCTAGCTTCAGCGGTTTGGGCTTTGCGTTGATCTCTGGGTATGTCAGTCAGTCAGTCTGTCAGTCAGTCAGTCACCTTACTCTTTTATATATATAGATAAGGTAGCGTGTAAAACTCAAAGTATAGAAGGTTAGGATTAAAGTCTGATTTCCGTTAAGTTTAAAAATGTTTTACTATAACTTGCTATTCACAAGAGAAAATCAAGACAGGTCAACATGATTATGAGAATTCGGGGCATCACAGACAAAGAGAAAACAAGTCATCGTGTTCATCTGACATTACCATTTGCAAACTCTTAATAACATTCATCCCTCGGACCAAGGAATTTTCGAAATTCCACCCCTAAGGCAGTAAATCAGGGGATGAAAGTCTGCGTGAGCGAAGCCGCGTGTAAAAGCTAGTATTTTATAAAACAGTATTGCAATGGGCGGCTTTATAACAGTCCACGATTGCTTACAGGCTACCTTTGGACTGCAATACTACTTTAAGCTTTGATATTGTTTTGGCGTTTCTTCAAGCTAGTTTCACTTAACTTAAAAAAACATGATAGTAAATGAATTTGTGAAAACCTATTTACAAAAATAAATGGCGTTAATTTTGACTACGGATTAGACTATGAAGATAAGAACTAATTGTCATTTGGTTCAACCATAGATCAAATATTAAATGCAACCGTGCAAAGCCGAGACGGGTCGCTAGTTTAAGTAAATGAGATAAATTGCCTTGTCTACGTGAAATAAGATATTTATATTACACAAGATCACGATCACAGGTTATGATAGCTGAATGTTATTTATTTTCATTTCAATTGCACATATTTAGATTAAAACATAATGATAACTTGACATTGATCGAGACCTGTGCACAGTTTAATGTAAACATAACTATAACTGGCTGTATTTAATTACTTATCCATTTTAATACTAACATTAATATGGATGGATATATGTACTGTGTGGATGCCTTTACCATGAAAGGAATACACACATCAAAAGTGTCTAGGGATCAACATATATTTTTGCAATAATTTTTCTCCTGATTGATATTAATTAAAATTTTCTTTAAGGATTCATCAAATAAAGTGTTTTCGTTTGTCACAGTAACGATAAACCAAGTCACCTTTGCATTAATAAAGAAATTTGCCTTTTTCCTAATAAAGGGATTTTTGACATTTGAACCACTAACATTAAAGTTCGAAAAAAAGACTGAAATAACAGTTTTCTTTAAAATTTTATTAGGTAACTTAAACAATTAATAATCCGTGTTTCTACCGCGAACACTAACAACACAAGAACATCGGTTTGGCATACTCAAAATGAGTTCATCCAAATCACGCTGTGGAATGGCCGCCCATGTTCGTTGCAACAACAAAAAAAGGTCTTCTTGCGACTGGATACCCTCCATATTCGGCAGAGCTCTTCTCTGTAGCATATCCCATGCATGCTCAATCGGGTTCAAGTCTGGCGACTGAGCAGGCCAGGGCAGGACATTGATGTTAGCTGTGGCGAGAGTCTGTCTTACAACTCTTGCGGTGTGCGGTCGTGCATTATCATGCATTAACTGAAATAAGGGACCGATTTGCACTTGTAGAGGAACGATGACGTCTGATACAATCGTCTCAGCATAAATTTGAGCGTTGAGGTTGCCTCTGATCCAAATCAACTCAGTTCTTCCGCCGATCCAAATACCCACCCATACCATGATGGTTCCACCACTATAAGGATGGACTTCCTGGCAGGATTTTAATCGCTGTTGGCGTCCAGGGGTTCTCCAGTTTCGTATACGTCTTGTATCCGGTCTCATACCAAAACGAGACACATCAGAAAAGCACACGAAACGCCATTGTTCTTCTGCCCAATTTCTGTGTTCAAGAGCCCATTGATATCGAATCCTACGATTGTGCATTGCTATAGGTGGTACCCGTAGCGGTCTTCGGGAATGAAGGTTCACTTCATGCAAGCGGTTTCTGACTGTTTGGTCGCTAATTAAGTTCCCTGAAGAGTGATGACGCCTCACGGCTAACATCATGGTGGTTATTGTTGGAGCTCTTCGAGTTAAGATTTGAATGTATCGGTCTTGTCTCCGTGTGGTGCAGCGATACCGTCCTCCATGGCGCTCAGCCACGGTACCAGTGCTTCGGTAACGTGTCCAAAGTCGACTGATAACACTCTGACTTGTATTCAGAGCTAAAGCCACAGTACGTTGCCGGGAACCAGCTTCTATCATTCCCACGGCTCTGAGCATTTCTTCCCTGCTTAAATGACGTCGCCGCTCCATAATAACGTTGGTTTTAATCAGTAGTAGGGAAACAGTAGCACTAATAATGTCTTCAATGCGTTGTATGTTTTTATAGGGAAAATATTGACAGCTGATTTTCATCTTTTACTCGAATTTGATTGACAGTTCCTGATTCAAATTATGAAATGCACCAAAAAGGATCCATATAAATTTATAAAATCATAAATTTATTACAAAGCCACATCTCAATCTCAAGAAATCCGCATAAAAATGCTTGATCCCTAGACACTTTTGATGTGTGTATAAAATATTTTATTACGGGCTACTTCAATTAATATTCATCCCTACTTATCTATTACTATAATTGTGAATGCGAAAACTACTTAACCGATCGTGATGAAACATTGTACACATATTCTTGGAGGTATTAGAAGTAACATAGGATACTTTTTATTAAATGTGTGTGAAGCCGCGGGTAAAAGCTAGTAGTATATATATATTTGCAGATCTTTTTTATGGAATAGGCGGGCAAACTAGCAGACGTATCGCCTGATGGTAAGCGATTACCACCGCACATGGACACCTGCAACACCAGAAGCGTCACAAGTGCGTTGCGGGGATGCGGGGGGAGGTAGGGGGTATGGGCCTCCAGTATCCTCACCCACTCGGTGAAACACAGCGCAAGCAGTGTTTCACACCAGTTTTCTGTGAGGCCGTGGTATCGCTCCGGTCGAGCCAGCCCATTCATGCCGAAGCGTGGCTCTCCCACGCAGGGGCAGATTGTTACAACTTAAAAGTATCGTACGCTCAATGGAGGGACAAATTAATCAAATTATATAAAACTGATTCACTCATATTTCATTACATGAATTCTTAAATTCGATAACAGAAGAAAATGAGCAGTGTTTGCCAAGTTACATTTAAATACACTTGTAGAATACTCTTATATTTCTACAATATTCAGAAGATAAAGTTTTAGCCGCAGTTCAGAACCACACCGCACAAAACGCTAAACTAAACGTAGCTAAATTTATTGGTAACCGGCAACGAAAACATTATTTATTTGTCGCGACTTTGGTATCAACTATAAGCTTAAATTTACTTAGATGTTTCATACAATTGTGTACAAACTCAAAAGAATACTTTTAAGCTCGAAGTAAAGTTTTAAAAAAACTTAAAGGTTTCATATTTTAGGAGATATTACGTTTTGATTGTTGTCGACGAAGTACACGCAAAAGGAAAGTATCACAATTATGGAAATTATCCGGGTAAGTAAATAACGTTTTTCAAGGTAGTGAGCTTTTCAAATCTTTTTTTATAAATATTTGGACCCCTGACCCACAACGCTATCTAGCCTCAAACTAAGCAGAGCTTGTATAAAAACTAGATTGACTGATAGAATACTTCTACACATTTTTGTAAATTTAAACATATTGGACATAGGCAACAGCCAAACTCTGAAATAATTTTTTGCAGATCATACAAACATTTGGTCTCACCAGGGAATCGAACACGAGACCTCTGCACAGCAGTCGTATACGCTACCACAGCACTAAATCAATCAATTTTAAGTTCCTATATGTTACTCTAATAAGTGCACTCCTTTACAACAACAATAATAATATAATAGATATGTAGCGTACTTGTCTTAAACAAAATTACCTCCGTGGGTGTTGCTGTTATAAGCGGCAGGGCTGTTGAAGACCAAGCCACACAAACGCCACCAGCGAAGGCGCCAAGGTTTACTAAAACAAATGTTATTGTCAGACCAAATCAGGTAAATATTCGCAAACTTATGGATATCGTAGAAACTTAAACTTATTAGTAGTATATTATGTTGATTAAATTGTACATACACATTTTTATAATAATAGCTATAATAGTAAGTTTATTATACACCAGGTAATTATAAAAAGACCTAAAACAAGGTAATCTCGGAGGCAATCTCTTACAGGCAAATATGATTAACATGATTGGCAAAAAGTATATTTTACAATACCTATACTTATTAAACCTCTAAACCCATGTTCAGATCCGAACATGGCCTTAATGTAAGCTCGTTCATGAAAACTTAAGTAGGTATGAATGCATGCAGTAACTTCTAAAGTGTGCCTTTTCGATATATATATATATCTTCCATTATTAGTTCGAGAATAACACTCATACTTTAAAATACCTAACCTTTTAAGCAAATTACATTGGCTGTAATCACAGGGATGAGTCCACCTGCAACCTAGTCCAAACTAGGTTATTCAAAGGTATCTAGTGTATATTTATACCACCAAGCAAAATAATGACTATATGACATGCTCAACTTGGAGTTTTTATTTAAATAGTTATTTGAACTCAAAGAAATATTAGCTTAAGAATTGAAAACATTGGATAGCTACCCGCACCGTAGCTAGCGTACCCTGATGATGTTAACATTACATTTTTGCACAATTTATTTATTTGTAACTGATGTAGAATCTCATATAGACTTACCTATCCCCGTAGCTATGTATTGTGTAGTGAGTCCCGAAGTATCTCTTTTGATATCAGGCACCGTTGCCAACCGCTGCAGTATCTTCTGGTGTCCGTTGTGACGTTCACCATTTTGGCTCTCCGCAGCTTTTGCATCTGAAGCTGAGATGCTTTGCTCGTCCACTAAAAGTAGAAGGTATAATTTCTGAATTTAGTTTATTGTGTCTAATTCCTCTGTTAGTAATTCTTATCAAAAGTCTAAGATTAGCTAATTATGGATAATAATTAATTCTTAAATTAAATTAAAGTAAAACTTAATTTCATTTTAATAACAATATTTATTTAGTTAAAAAGGTACAATAATTTACAATAAAAATTCTTATATTTTATAAATAAAGTACTTTTTTTTTTTTTAGTAATAAGCGGGCAAACGAGCAGACGTATCGCCTGATGGTAAGCGATTACCGCCGCCCATGGATACTTGCAACACCAGAGGCGTCACAAGTGCGTTGCCGGCCTTTGGGGGATGGGGAGATGGAGGAGATAAGGGAAGGGGTTGGGGTATGGGCCTCCGGTATCCTCACTCACTCGGTGAAACACAGCGCAAGCACTATTTTACACCGGTTTTCTGTGAGTCCGTGGTATCACTCCGGTCGAGCCGGCCCATTCATGCCGAAGCGTGGCTCTCCCACGTGGTTCACATTAATTGTTATTTGCCCGAACTAGATTGAATCTGTGTCTCGGGCAGAAAAAATGCTTACAAAAGAATTGTGGTCACTTAAATTTACATACATCATTAGTGCTAAAAGTAACAATATAATTTAATAACATATAGCAATTTTGAAGTACTAGAAATAAGTGAGTCAAAAATAATGCGCTAAGGCAGCTCAGCAAAATAATTTTATTTACATACTTCAAGTAACTGCTCAGTTTGCTCATACGATAAAACTTGTAACCAATTGCATATTGTGTTTTTACAACTAACATAATTTAGTTTATAAATACTTATTTCTCTATTTAACCTATTATATAAAAATGGACCCAGAAAAGAAAAAAATCTGTTTGAATCTATTTCTGTTAATAAATTAATATCCATAAGATGATATAAGGGTAGATCTAATATATACAATAAAATATGCGACGCTCCTATGCGCCCTCATAATCTATGGAATTTATGTACCTAAATTCAGCGGCTTGTCTAGCTGGGCAATCAGCGTCTCCCGTTTTGTGGTTACTTGGCTTTTTGAAGCGTAGGCACGTTGCACATTTAGGTTGCTCTACTTTTCTTGTGCAGTCTTGGACGGAATGACCGTCTTCACCACAATGTCCGCATGTAGGGGTAGCCGTTCTGCACGTCTTGGCTGCGTGTCCGTATTGCTGACACTTGTAGCATCTAGTCACCATCGTGAAGTCTCTGACCGAACAGGACGTCCAGTTAATAAATATACGATTCTGGGTAATAAGAGCTTTACGTATTACGGCTGACACCTCAATTATGTAATTGCAGGTCTCAGCGTTTTTCTTGCATGATTTGTTACTAAGTTTCATAGAGGTCATAAAAGAGTTCTTCGTCAATTTAGGGAATTTTTCAGCTATGTTCAGTTCATACAAACATTTATAGACCTCATTTTCAGACATTATTGTAGGAACTCCAATAATAATAATACGAGGCTTGCGTTTGTGAGGTTCATCAACCTTAAGTCGTGATTCAGCAAGTTGGACAGTTTGCTTGAGCTTCTCGATATCTTTTTTGGTCTCAGTACTGATGATAACACCGTCATTTCTAGTTAAATATAAATCACTTTGGTAAAGACTTTTAATATAAGGATAGTTGTTGATTGTGAAAAGAAGATAAATAATTCGTACTGAAAGACGAAACTGATATACGTAGAAATAAAATAATCAATAGTCATTGCAAATAGAAGGTTCAGTTCAGGTTCAGTAAGGGACAAGGCAGCTGCAAATGAATAATAGAACTATGAGTGAGGAAAAAAACCTTAAACATAAATTTATAGGTTTATAAGTAGACATCGGATTATATGCATTTGCATGTTTGCATATGCAAATGCATAGAATTCTATTTATTTAGCGTTATTGCATATTTTGGTACTTTTTCATTGACAGTGCCTATTTTAGTAGTTATACGTGCTAGGTGTGTTGTATTTATATTTATAATTGTTGGAAAATTATCTAAAACGCCCTCTACTCCCTATTTGGCTATTTGGTTGCTTGCAAGATCCTAGAAAAAACAAACCATTCAACTATCGCCCAGTTCATGAATGATTCCATCAGAACATTATTACCCGATTTGTTTATAGACGAGATAATATGTGTTTTTGTTTCTGACGGTGCGCTCATATGGTGAAAGCTGGTCAAGCTCTGAAAGTATTCTACCCAAAATTGCTTCATATACCTGCCTAGCCCACGGACTACATCGAGTTGCGGAAGAGCTCAGAAACGAGTTCGGGATAGTCAATAAATAGTTTTAAAAGCACCATTGCGAGTACAAGCATATAAAGAGCAACTACCAACAGAAGCCCTACCTCCAGAACCAACATTAACACGGTGGGAACCAATATTAATTATATTTTGATTTTGATTGTGCATATTTATATATATATATATATTTCTCCTTTTTTAGGGTTCCGTGCCAAAGGCAAAAAACGGATCCCTTATAGATTCGTCATGTCTGTCTGTCCGTCTGTCCGTCCGTATGTCACAGCCACTTTTTTCCGAAACTATAAGAACTATAATGTTGAAACTTGGTAAGTAAATGTATTCTGTGAACCGCATTAAGAACTTTACTTAGAACTGAAACTCAATTTTTTTTTTTCATCAAACCCAGACGTGTGGAGTATCTATGGACAGGTCTTTGAAAATGATATTGAAGTTTCTAATATCATTTTTTTCTTAACTGAATAGTTTGCGCGAGAGACACTTCCAAAGTGGTAAAATTTGTGTCCCCCCCCCCCCCTGTAACTTCTAAAATAAGAGAATGATAAATCTAAAAAAAATATATGATGTCATTACCATGCAAACTTCCAACGAAAATTGGTTTGGACGAAATCTAGTAAGTAGTTTTTTTTAATACGTCATAAATCGTAAACTGCAATTTACCTTTCATTCAATCAACACAAATATAAAAATAAAATAAAAATTATGTTACTTGCTGCTGCGGAACCCTTCATGGGCGAGTCCGACTCGCACTTGGCCGCTTTTTAGTGCATATTTCGACATTTTGATAGTGCATATTTATAATCCGATGTCTATTTATAAGTATTAAAAATAATATTAATGCTATTTGAAATACACACGAATATGCATATTTTAATATTTATAAAATATACATAACAAAAAAATAAAAAAAATATCTGAGGTGATGATGTCAAAATTATCGGACTTGGCTTTAAACTTGTCACGATTTGTTGACATCCTATTATTATTATTTTTATATATTTTTAAATATAAATTATTAATTTTATTTGGCAAATTATGATGATAGTATTGACCTTTAGCCCAATAAGCATCACAAATATTGACAGAAAGAGATATTTAAGTTTATTTATTTAAAATGACACAAATTAAAATTCGAGTAATAATTGTAACGAAAGAGAATAACAATCTAATATTTATTGCCTATCATATTATGTTAGTTCTCCGTGTGACGACGGATTAAAATACAGAGTGTCACCACCCTATTAATTCCATGGTGTATCGTAAAAGGCGATTAAGGGAAGAAACTACGCAAACAATTTCAAGTTTCAAGAAGGAAAGCTTGGAACAAACCCTATACCAACCGTGTACGAAAACCTCCACTGAAAAGAGATGCCTATGCCCGTCAGTGGACTGGTAAAGATTATGATGATATTATTATGTTAGTAACAATTGATAGAGACGAATAATAAACAATAGTCAGACCATTAAAAACATCAAATATGACGAAGATTTTCGGCAACCTTGCAACATTTGTAGTAAGTGATAAAATACGTGTTACTAATAACATTAACGATATCTAATTGTTATGTTTGAATTTAAAAAAACACTACTGATATTTCTATGTATTAGTAACTTTGTTTTACTGAAAAATATTTTGTATACCTATCTTTTTATTCGTTTTTATGTTAATTTTAAAAGCCAAAGCTTCTATCTACGTTGATGGTGTTTATTTCTTGATTTAAATACCGATAGCTTCAAAAATAATGATCTTCTTTGAGTCAATATTTTCTGAAACTATCTATTTATTGACATAATCTAACTAAACTTCATAATCTTAAAGTATATGCTTATAGAAATATTCGGCTACGTGCGTGTGTGAATGCTAACGTTACATACAGACTAAAGCGCAATCTTGGTAAACCTTCAGTACCAGTTTCAGATGCGCCCCTTCCCCACTTAGGGCCTAAAGAATTTCTTAATTATCTTCCGTCTCGTAACACAAGATCTAGGCCCACTGTTATCTTTGACCCACTAACGACTGACCCTCTCGTCTACGGTTAAGCTATGTATATGATATTTAGTGACAAAAAGAGGTCTGGGTCAAACCCAAATTATCTAGAGACTTATGAATAGATTGTGTCTTCAGAACACAACTGTGAAACTTTGTGTTTATCTTATTTTGTTGGTATTAACGATAATCATAATTTTCACACGAATTTTTAAAATATGTCACTAGATATTTATACCATTCATCATACTAATATTATAAATGTGAATGTAATTTTTTTTATTACGCTTTCATGCGAAAACTACTTAACCGATCATCATAAAACTTTATACATATATTCTTGGAGGTATTAAAAGTAACATAGGATACTTTTTATTAAATGCGAGCGAAGCCGCGGGCGAAAGCTAGTACTATTATATAAATGTGAATGTAAGTTTCTTTGTTACGTTTTCACGCGAAAACTACTAAACCGATCATCATTAAACTTTGTACACACATTGTTTCTGAAATTAGAAGTAACGTTGGATACTTTTTTTGTTTGCGAGCGAAGCCGTGGGCAAAAACTAGTTAGTATATAATTCGATTCGTGTATTAATTATTAATATCCACAATCATACCAAACTAAGCAGCTACTGTACTATTTTAACCAACTTGCTGATAAATAAACTTAAATAAAGACAGAACAAATGATCGCACCCCTTTTTTTGTCCTGGCTGGGAATCGAACTACTGGCTGTTGGCCCAGTCAGTTAATTATTTTTAAACTATTAGACATATTACGACAAATACTCATCAGTGTTCCACGAGATAAACAACGTGATACGAAAGCTGGATGTTATGTAAGATAGATAAAAATGTAACACATTTAAAAAGTAGAATTTAAGAACGATATTTTTCTGTTGGAATAGAAGGCACATGCTGAAGGATTTACAATATATAAATCTATATATATATATATCTATATTTGTGGATAAATGTGATATTGGTTTATCTATGCTTTAAAAACTCAAAGTGCTGCACCCATTCAGATCAAACTTTGCAGGAAGCTTTGCAGGATTTGCTTGTTTGTTATTTTTATGGTTTATTCCTTATTTATGAACTGTCATAATTCATCTAATTATCGTTATAATTTGCATATGAATTACGAGAAATACAGGAAATAACTTGGGAGTATCTTTAATTCAGAAACAATATGGTCTTATTAAACTCAAAAATAACTTTTAAACGAGAGAAATCCCCATCAAAAGTTGGTGTAAGATAAACTATCTGCTCTGATTTACTAATAATCTATACTAATATTATTATTAATATTATAAAGCTGAAGAGTTTGTTTGTTTGTTTGATCGCGCTAATCTCAGGAACCGCAGTTCCGATTTGAAAAGTTCTTTCAGTGTTTGATAGTACTTTTATCAAAGAAGGCTATAGGTTATATATCATCACGCTACGACCAATAGGAGCGGAGCACCAAAGAAGAATGTTACAAAAACGGGGGAATTTTTGTACGCTACGGGCAATAGGAGACGTAAACGACGTTGCGTGGGTCATAAAGAATACAAAACTTAAATTTGACTTACCTTCGCACATAAAACAGCACTATAAGTTATATTGATTAATCTTACCTGACAGAAATCCCTTACAGTTTATGTTCCTAATACCAAAATCTTATCTTAATATTTAACACCCATTATTAAACAAAAATACACCTACTTTGTTATATTTAACACTCGAAGATAACTTCACTCAAGTATTTTTTTAAAGTACAAATACAACGTCAGGATTGTTGCAACGACTGGTCGCTCAATAACAGAATCTTGATAACACCGGACGTCGGCCACGTCAAAAATAACAAAGCAGAGATTTTAAACTCGGGTCGCTTTGTCATTTAATTATTTTTTTCATTTTTACAATGGGAGTTTAGTCGTGTGGAAATGTGTGTTATTTGATTTTATGTCGATTGTAAATCGTATAATAGCTAGCCGCGATACAGGCTAAGCCTAGTGCAGCTAACATAGATCACAGCCATGTTTTTACATGGCTGTGTAAACATAAGGCATAAAAACTGTAATGTTATTAAAGATTTTTATTAATATTATAATTAATTATTGTATAAAAGTTACTGATTACTTTTAAATGGAACTTTTGTAAAACTTAAGTTATATTGCAATAAGTCTGCCATATGCATCTATTTTTACCCGACTACGGCAAAGCCAAAGGAGGGTTATGATTTTGACAGGCTATGTATGTATGTATGTATGTTCATTTGTTCCCTCATAGCTCCTCAACTACTTATTAGAACTGGACAAATGAGGTATCGTTAGAAGCGTCTTGATCGTCTGCTGATTATAGGCTATATGACGTGCCGCTGAATCTAATGTGGCGCCCTCTAGCCGACATAAAGTAATGAATTAAAAAAATAATTTGTGATAAATATGCCGTGTTTGGTATCATTGGAAAGGGCGTTACTTGTACAGTTGAAATAAAAAAAGATTAATAAGAAAAATAAATAGAAATTTCTAATGTGATTAGGAACTGACTCCCAATACATAGCTAGCGCTATTTTGTGAGTCATGGCTGTATAGTGTTTTTAATAATTATTTTGTTATTATAAAGTATTGTTGTGTATGTTATTATAAGTATTTTTATTACTTTAAAATAATATAAACACCTAAACCTAACAGTAAATGATAGCAAACGACAACAAACAATTTGTTTTTATTTTTAATATGGGAACAGTTTATACATTTTACTTACTACTTTTACTTTGACTGCCTTGTTGGTCTCGCGGTTGACGTGTGCGATCATGAGCTCTCAGGCTCAGGACCCCGGGTTGGACCAAATGTTTGTATGATCTACAAATATTTGTTTCGGAGTTTGGGTCTTTTCTATGTATAATATGTATGTATTTACAAAAAAAAAAGTATATATGTATTTGTATCAGTTGTCTAGTACCCATAACAGTAGTGTTAGATGTCCGAAATATTATTTATTTATTTATTATTATTATTTTACAATAAACTACCTTATTTACACAAAGAGAAGAGACCAATTCCCTTGAAATAAAATAAATAAATAACTATTTTCGGACATCTTTCACACAACGCAATTCAGTACAAAGCTAGGTAGAACTCGTAATATTGATTCTAGAGTACTGATATAAATACACAAATACTTTTTTGTACTTACAAACTCCAAAAAAAAATTTGCAGATCATACAAACCTTTGGTCAAATATTAGAGTTGAGATTAGTGTCACACTAATAGTTTATGAGTGTAACACTAATGGTTTAAAGTTTCTCAAAGTTATTGTTGACGAATAGCCCAAAGTACAAGTTCCCAATACTTCAGTTATATAAAACGCCGATGATCTAGGTAGATCAGGTGGTATAGGTATACCAATCTAATGATACTCATTTTTTTATGGACTGCTGGGGCAAACGAGCAAACGTATCGCCTGATGGTAAGCGATTACCACCGCCCATGGACACTCGCAACAGCAGAGGCGTCACAAGTGCGTTGCCGGCCTTTGGGGGATGGGGAGGGTTATGGGCCTCCGGTATCCTCACTGGGATTTGGGATGAAGTTACTTTGATTCTGAAGGAACAACATAGGCTACTTTCTCTATACCATAATAACCGACGTACACGTGGGCGGAGCTTCGGGCAAAAACTAGTGTATTATACATCTTAGAAACATTAAACAATTTTTTTGTGTGTCCTTGTAGAAAGGCATGATCATATTAATGTAATTCTCGACATTTCTACTTTATAAACATGAACATGAATTCTAACACAATCCGCTCAACTGTTTATTTATATGTAAAATGGAATATTGTTAACAGTCAGCGACTTGGCAAATGCGATTGGATGCTTTCTCTACACATCACTGAAATTTCATGACTTAACGAGCTTTGCCTATGGCATTGCTAGTTTTGTTTTTACTCGACTACGGCAAAAAGTTAACAGTTTTGGCAGACTAGGTAAATTTAAATATTCCACTGTAGCGCCTAAACCAGTGACTTGATTTTAATGAATAAGCTGCCAATTGATTTGTATTAAATGTCCAAGTAACATAGGCTTCATAAATTTTATCTAAAGCTTTTACATACTCGGATAATAGTTTTTAAACTTTTCCTGATAACTTCTGTATGAATGTCAATTACTTTCTCTGTTACTATTACAAAGTACTACAGTAACGCTACTGGTTGTTCTATTTTTCTAAGGGAAGCTAGTAGGAATCGAATTGTATGGAGTCTTCGCCACTTGTAGCTAATAAGAAAATTGTTATTTTTACTATTCTGAACAATTTTTTGCAGTTATTTTATCAGATCTTAGCGGTTGGCAAACAATTTGGCTATTCATTCTTATCTGAGGGCTATTTGTTTGTAACAAAACTTCCCGAACGGCAAAAGATTAGATTATTCAAAAGACTGACAACATTTCGTTCGTAATGTTGTCAATCGTAATTCTACTAAACTCTCAGTTTAGTAGAATTTTATGGAGCATGGTATGATACAATCTACAAAATACAAGTTATAGTAACATTAAACTTGCTTTTGTCCGCGTGCATGTAGGTTATCGTGATGAAGAGTAGCCTATGTCCTTCCTCATGAATCAAAGTATCTCCATGCCGAATTTCATTGAAATCGGTGAAGCAGTTTAGCTATGAAAGTGTCTATTACATAATACAAAGAGAGGGTCATCGAGATATTAAGTACTACTTACTAGAGGAGCCACTCAAAACCAATTATATGTTCCGTTTATATTTGAATTAAAACTAAAAAGCGCTGCAGCGCAGCCAAACAAATTAGTAGTCTAATCCAACAGTATTAACAAGCAGCGTTCTATCGCATTTGAGCTATAGTTTCCTAGCGAGCGAAATGTCATAAGCGCCGTGATTTTCATGGCGCTTACGCGTTTTGGCCAACGAACTGTTGCAAAGATTCGCTTTCATGGAGTAAGCGCCAAGCAACAAAGCAGAACGGATAAATAGCTTTATACCTACGAAGCTTTATTAGGAAATTCACACTCAGTAAATAGTACTTCAATAGCTTTGACAGTTTCAGTTTTTTTGTAGAATGCATCGAGGTATAAAATATAAAAGCAGTTTTTTAAATTATACTTTAAGTATAATTTTAAGTGTAATTATTCCAAAAAAAGTGTTATGGGTTATTTACGAAGCTATTTTTAACAACATATTATTTTTCCTTATCCAATTAAATACGTTAGATACGTTGTGCATTTAACGTCAGTTAATTCTACCTAAATATCACTTCTGTATGTTTTACTCTAAGTACTCTATGTCGAGTGAGGCAACAATGGCGTCTTAAAAGATCTTGTTCGTATTTAATTTTAAAACAAATATATCTAGTTAATTACTGGTGAAAAGTTATTCCTTTGTTTTTCTCCGTATTCCTTGTACTATTAGTGCAATATCTCAAGACACAAAATGGTATATTTCACGACTTTAGAACGTTTTTAAATTTAAACAATCACACGCTAAAGCCACCGCTTCTGCAGACTGTAGCTAGCAAGCGACTGAAGGAAGTGCGGCGCAAACGCCGCAATTGCATGGGACACCGCACTTATGAGTGGCGTCTTCTCTATACATTATATCTCGATGGAGAGGGTAGATTTACTTTCGAATTCATGGAATTAGTATGAATATATGATGTTCTCCTACCCATTTTCGTACACGGTGGGCAGTCTCAACGGAGACCAGCCAACTACGCAGGAGATATTAAAGTGCAAACGTTTGTGCGCAAACACAGGTGCACTCTCTGTTCTCTCAGTCTCATAATCCGATGGGATGAATATATAAGTACATTATTAATATGTAAAGAAAAAGCTTTGTTTGAAGATTGCTTGATTTTATACTAGTGGGATACTAAAAAAGCAATTGTTTTTATCACAAAATTCGAAGAAGCGTATCCATAGAGATAATCCGATTTTATCTCTTATAATTGAACTTAACGATACATGCAGTAAAAGTACAGGGTGTAATTTTTACAGATTTTAGTTGGTTCAATTCTCAGGTGTGACAAGTGAAACGTTTTCGGAAATCTTTGATTGCAGTTTTCTTTCTTTTCAAAATAAAGTAATGGTTACTTTGAGTAAAATTTTCTATCTACAATATTAAGAGTACTTTCCCTTCAAGACGCATTACAAAATTCCAATCTGTATATGTCAAATCAAGAATAAAGTTTAGCTCTTCTCTACGAAATTGTTTCATTTATTATTTATTCGTCTCGCAAAACAGTCAACTTTACCTAAACAAATGAAAAGTTTGAAATACCAATCTCAAATGGCTTTCCATTTTTTTTTTCTTTAACTAATTAAACGGATCTGTGGCGACTTCCACATACAGCGGTGTGGAGGAACGGGTTCTATGTCCTTCCAACACAAAGGGAGGATCCTCCGACCAGGCAAGGTGATCATGCCTGGCGGGCCAACTGCCCAACGGTTTATGTAGTATATATGTTAATCGGCGCGAGAACTTCTATTGCGTGATTCAAGATTGGCAGTTTCTTAGTTTCCTTCGTTACTCCGTAGTTCGAGGTATCTTCGGTAGATGGCACTGTAGCATGTTATGCTGTTTGTTGCGCTGTATGTGGAAGTCGCCACAGCGGCAACAAAAACATATGACAGCGCCATTTACCAGAGATACACCGAACTACAGAGTTACGAATTACGGAGCAAGTAATAATCCTGAATCGCAATATTATTTAAATATCTACAACATCCCAACAACGACCGTTGGACATGATAACTTCACCGGTCTGAGGATTTTCAGACATAGCACCCGTTCCTCCACATTGGGGACCCCGACGTGATCTAGTCATCAATCCATTATAATTCAAGGGACTTTAGAAGCATAGAAATAACAAAAGCGTTCAGACTCGGAAGTAGTATTTCCAATTCCAACAGAAATTTCAATCCCATCATATTTTTTTTTATGGAATAGGCGGCAAACGAGCGGACGTTTCGCCTGATGGTAAGCAATTACCGCCGCCCATAAACACCCCAACAGAGGTATCACAAGTGCGTTGCCGGCCTTTGGGGAAAGGGAAGGAAAGGAAAATGTTCAATCCTCTCGCCAATGCAGCGTTCACCTTGGGAAATTTGCAATGTCTTAGGGCCCATGAGTAAGGCATTCAATCGCGAAGCTAGTTCACTGGAGAGAGCATTAAACTTCACGGCGTTTCACCGTGTTCTTATTCTAACCTGATGTAATATCAAGCACTTACTGGAGATGTGTGGATTCCTTTATATCGACGTTCCAAGGGCCCTTGGTATTCTCTCTTGGTATTCTCTCTGCGTCGTCACACATTCATAAACTCCTAAGTTGCTTACAGGTTCTCTAAGTATCGTGATTACAATACACCCGTTTTAACTGTCGCGGACCGCGCCTATTTGACGGGACTGCTAAAACTCGCGAGTCCAAACCAGACCAATCATAACGGAAACCAACGAAACACCGAATTGGATGGACAAACAGCTAAATTTTCACTAAACGGCACTTTTCAACCACCCTGGCTGACCGTCATTACAAAGCTGGCATCAGGGATGGGTCTCCAGTATCCTCACTCACTCAGTTAAACACCGCGCAAGCGCTGTTCCGCGCCACAAACACAACAATTAGTTCGTTTAGAAGTCATTTTTCGCAGTAAGTACCTACACGTAATATTCAACTTATTTACGCGCGACGCGGCTAGCGTGCGAGCCGAGCGCAGAGTGGCAACCATTGCCACATAGCCAAAGACTGTCCCGTTTTAACCGACTTCAAAAAAAGGAGGAGGTTCTCAATTCAGAAATATATCAAATATATATTCAGGTAGCTTGAACATAAAAAAATAAAAAATAAAAAAATAAAAAATTCGACTGTTTTTTTTATGTTTGTTACCTCATAACTTTCGACTGGGTGAACCGATTTTGATGATTCTTTTTTTATTTGAAAGCCGATGCTTCCCGTGTGGTCCCATTTAAATTTGGTACAAATTGAAGTCGGTTTTTTTTGTTAAAGTTTTTATTATTTTATGAACCTTCTATTAGTTGATTTCAATATTTTATATTGTATAAGACAGAGCGCGCACTAGTGATTTTTGTCACCGTGACTGTTGCATGACTGTCACCGTGTACATCACCCATAATGAAGGTGCGCACATTTGCATACGTGACAATCGGGTGACTTTTTGTCCACGGAGGATGGCAGTAGCAACTAAATGTCACTTCGTCTCCCCCGCGGTTTCCATACTTTATTCGTCTTCCGTGTAATCGAATCGAATGCATATAAACTTCGTCACTGTCACCGCAAGTGCGCGCAGTCACGAAAAGGTCACGGTGACAAAAGTCACTAGTGCGCTCAGTGCCTTACGGAGTATCAAAAACCTTTAATTTCTTAGTGCAATAGTAAAACATTTTAAATTTATAATTAAATACAAGCTTAAGTTTATAAAGCGACCCCGATTGTTGACGTCTGTCATTGATACCCCCGGCCCGTCCCGTAACCCCACTCCTATCTTTCTCAGCTTAGCGCCCATAAACACACCAGATAAACTCTCGTATCTGCCGCTACGTGATTTTGATTTTATTAGTAAACCTACAGGCAATGTGAACAAATCTTTAAACCTTAAAGGATTTAATATTTGCATTTTATTAATTTATTTAATTTTAATTTGTTCGCAAAATAAACAGCTCATTAAAACTAAGTAGAATGTCAATTTTGAGAAGGATCATGTTAGGCACGTCAAATGCAGAAGACTTAGTCGCATCATATCAGTTCCCTTAGCCAAGTGTTCCGCGTCGAATCTCTTTCGACAATCGTTATCGCCTCTTTTCTCTTTTTAGTATTAGTAGTAGTATTTAGTATTTTTGGCTAATATTTTGTATTGACAACGTGACTTAGAGTCGAGATGACGTCATTCCCATTCGTTTGTTAGTTTTCTAAGGCAGATATATCTCGGCTAACCGCGCAATCTGCTCGCTGTTACGTCAAATGTGATTAAAATATTGTGAATAAATAAATATTTCGGACATCTAACACACAACGCCATCTAGTCCCAAGCTAAGCAGAGCTTGTGTTATGGGTACTAAACAACTGATACAAATACATATATATATATTTTTGTAAATACATACATTAATATTATACATGGAAAACATCCAAACTCCGAAACAAATATTTGTAGATCATACAAACATTTGCTCCGACTCAGGAATCGAACCCGAGACCACATGATCAGCAGTCGCACACGCCAAACCGCGAGACCAACGAGGCAGTCAATAGGCTATTTGACAATATTGAAAATAAACTATGGATTGTGGTCATCCTATCAGATAATAGCCTAAAAATACATATTTCACTATGAATTAAACAAAATAATGTGATTTTTTCGCAGATTGCACGAAATAAATCGTAACAATTTTTTGAAATATTTTCTGCGACATGAACGCCTTGTGATTTGTTGCAACTCTGGTGACGTCACACGCTAGTAAACGAATGATTCCTCGACTGAGTATTGTTCGCGTTTTGTGAATTTGTTTACTAGCGTGTGACGTCACACGTGTCATGTGACCAGCGCCATTAAAGAAATGTCGTTTTTTGACGCGGTTGTCAAACTTGAACTATATCATAAATTTTAATTCTTAATACAGTAGAAATTCCGCAAAATATTAACGCAGTGTGCTTATTACATAATAAAGAATAATTTAAAACGATTCCCAAAAATCAGTCAAATAGCCTATTGAATGATAAATAACTGTGATTTTTACACATTTCCGACCCTTTTTAATCACTTCTACTTTTATGTATAGGTTTTTTTTTTTATGTATGCCTGTATGTATAGGTAGTAAGTATTGCAGATTTTAACTGTTCATAATTTGATTATTTACCTGTATTAAATTGATTAATTTAACATGCACAATAATTTAGAACAATGAGTTCAATCTGTACATAAATATTTTAAGACATTATTACACTAAAAGTTTATTCTTCTTGAACTAGACTGGCATTTTTAATAATGAGTAATTATTAATTATTATAAAATTTGTTTAGAGAAATAAACATAGCGTTAATCCCATTAAAATATGTTCCTAAAATCAAGACATGGATTTTAGAAGCTATTCAATCTGTAAATAAATACTATCGATGCCCAAGAGAATCCCGTGTGTAATGATATAATCACTCATTTTTACTCTAAACGATACTTCGTCTACAGTTATGGCAACCATAAACAAGTTTTAATGTTTCTTTTTTGTTGTTAAGAATAAGGGCCAGACGCGTTTAGTAAAATGTCTTTCGGTCTTCAAAACAAAAGAGGCTATTACCGTCATTGTTTGTTTCAAATGTGTATGTGCTTAGTTTCTTTCGAGACTTCAAGAGTAGAGAGCAAAACGATTACGAGTTACTTGGATTTAGTCTTAATAACCATAGTTTCTAAGATTTATAGACGTTCCTCTAACAATTGTTTGGTGATTTACCTGATCACTATATACTAGCATGTATCTTATTTCCTTTTGCGAATAATGGATGCTAATCCAAATCTAATACTGGAATATTCAAATTAGAATAGACTTATTACCAAAAAATACGTGGGAGAGCCACGCTTCGGCATGAATGGGCCGGCTCGAACGGAGTCATATCACGGCCTCACAGAAAACCGGTGTGAAATAGCGCTTGCGCTGTGTTTCACCGAGTGAGTGAGGATACCGGAAGCCCACACCCCAACCCCTACCCCCATCCCCCTCGCAATCCTTCAAAGGCTAGCAACGCACTCGTGACGCCTCTGGTGTTGCGGATGTCCATGGGAGGCGGTAATCGCTTACCATCAGGTGATACGCTTGCTCGTTTGCCACCTATTCCATAAAAACAAACCAGCGAATATAATAAATTCAGTTTTGTCACACATTAAAATTTATTTCAAAACAACAAGAAATCAACGTTTCATTGACTGCCTCAGTGGCGCAGTGGTAGCGTATGCGGCTGTTGTGCTTGAGGTCTCGGGCTCGATTCCCGGGTTGGACCAAATAAATGAATAACGTCACACCTTACGTCACAGAAAAATCTTTCTAACACTATTTAAAATATAACTTTATGCCTATGACAGATGGTTTCGAATCTGACGAATAATTTTGAACTTGAGATTTTACTTTGTATCACCTATGTTTTCATTCTTTACGAGCTAGTTTTATTACAAATGAAGTGCAAAACATTATGAATTTAAAACACAATAAATGACACTAATGACATCTGTCACAGAGATCAAGCTATATTTTAAGAACTATCGTTTCAATACACGCAGTATCCATATCATTTTCACATATTAGTTTGAGTGTTTCGTGAGAGAGGAAATATGTTACGTATCGCATTGCGTCTGTCAATAGCCGTTGACTCACTTTTTATATCTACGTAAAATATGAAGTAGGAAAGTAATTTATCTTATTCAAGATGGCTTTAATAGACCTAGCAAAATTTTGCCAAATTCTTAAATACTCACTTACTTATAAAGTTTATTTAGGAGACTTCAAAAGAAATCTGAATTGCCAAAAATGAATAATGAAGAAGAATTTTGAAATAATAATTTATATTTTAAAACTGATAGAAAAGCTATATTCAATCGGTCATTAATCCATATTTATATCATAAATGCGAAAGTAATCCATACTTATATTATAAATGCGAAAGTAACTCTGTCTGTCTGTCTGTTCTGCTTTCAGGGCCAAACCGCTGCACCGATTTCAATGAAATTTGATACACAGATAGTCTAGAGCTTTTAATGCGAAAAAAAGCTTGTAAGGGGTTTAAAGGGGGGATGAAAGGTTGTATAGAAGTCTGGGGGTTCACTCGCTACACGTCTGCGCGTTACCTACGCCGGGCGTCTTGACAATTATTATATACTAGTTGTTGCCCGCGGCTCCGCCCGCGTGTATATCGGTTATCGCGGCAAATAGTAGCCTATGTGTTATTCTGATGTATAAGCTATATTACTGTAAAGTTTCAACCAAATCCGTTGAGTAGTTTTTGCGTGAAAGAGTAACAAACATCCATCCATCCATCCATCCATACTTACAAACTTTCACGTTTATAATATTAGTAGGATAATTCGAATGTCACGAGTAATATGTAGTGTACCTATAAGCTATATATACACACATCAAAAGTGTCTAGGGATCAACATATATTTTTGCAATAACTTTTCTCCTGATTGATATTAATTAAAATTTTCTTTAAGGATTCATCAAATAAAGTGTTTTCGTTTGTCACAGTAACGATAAACCAAGTCACCTTTGCATTAATAAAGAAATTTGCCATTTTCCTAATCAAAGGATTTTTGACATTTGAACCACTAACATTAAAGTTCGAAAAAAATACTGAAATAACAGTTTTCTTTAAAATTTTATTAGGTAACTTAAACAATTAATAATCCGTGTTTCTACCGCGAACACTAACACAAGAACATCGGTTTGGCATACTCAAAATGAGTTCATCCAAATCACGCTGTGGAATGGCCGCCCATGTTTGTTGCAACAACAAAAAAAGGTCTTCTTGCGACTGGATACCCTCCATATTCGGCAGAGCTCTTCTCTGTAGCATATCCCATGCATGCTCAATCGGGTTCAAGTCTGGCGACTGAGCAGGCCAGGGCCAAAGCCACATCTCAATCTCAAGAAATCCGCATAAAAATGCTTGATCCCTAGACACTTTTGATGTGTGTATAATATAATAATATAAAATAAAAATGCGGTAAGCTAAGCACCCAATTGAAACTTTTCTAAGTTTTTTTAAACCTTATAGAGCTCGGAAGTTTTGCCATTCAATATATGTTTTTTTTTAAGTAGGAACTATGATTTACTGTCAGCTAACTACGACCAGGCATTATTGGTTTATTTTCTTACGATTGCTAGGGAAATGACCAGGATTATATTATTTTAGGTATCGATCCCTGTGGAATGGAAAATTATGAAGTTCTAGATTATTATAATTTATTTAATGTCTATTTATATTGCAGCAAGGAAGGTTACTTGGAATGTATTTATTGATGCAAAGATTTAATAGTCTGGTATAGATAAATTATAATTGGTTGTTATCAAAGTTCTATATTCATAAACAGGAACATATTAGTAAACAAATGAATGGTGCTGATATTAGGACTTGCGACTTGGAATGTGTTGGACTTGGCTTTTGAAGTGTGTATTTTCTGCGAATATTGACATTTTGAAACTTTGGACTAAATAAATACAGTTTTTAAATTCAATATACATCAATAGCATTTAGTAGTCCACTACTGGCCATAGGTTTTTAATTAGAAAGGAGGTTTTTGCCTACCTACCATACGACCGTGACCAGTCGGGTTGGTACCTATATGATTTGCGTCAAGTGGTGATGGATTAAGAATACAAATTCTTTATACATCAAAATCATAGTAGTTAAAATTTAATTATCTATACTTATACTACTTATAATAAAAATGTAACAGGTCCAATTCTGTACATTAAAGATATTTAGAAATTTTTTTTGGAGGGCTCTCTATAGTCGATACTGAAGCCAAAACTGTATTTTTTTTTCATTTTTGTCTGTCTGTCTATCCGTCTGTCTGTATCTTGGCCGCGCATCACGCCGAAACTACTCAACGGATTCAAATGAAACTTGGCATGATTTGAGTTCATACTACGAAGTAGGACATAAGATACTTTTTATCCCGAAATTCAGCACGGGTTCCTGGAGAGAAGGGATGAAAGTCAAAATATATACTTAGTTGTAATTCAATAACACATAGTCCGATTTCTTTCATTCTTTTTTGCTAGAAAGAAAAAAATAAAAGATAACGGAAAAAGTTTTTTTTTTTTGTCCGCGACTGTACACTGCCTGTGGGAAGCTGAGACAGATATGTAAATATGGCGGTACGAAGTTCGCCGGGTCAGCTAGTGTAACATAAAAGTAATATTTAGTTTATGCAACTTCTAATCCGTTCGTTCCCCTAGTGCTACAGTGGACAATACTATAATTATCTATTTATTTCTAAATGCCATGCCATCCACGTGGGAGAGCCACGCTTCGGCGCGAATGGGCCGGCTCAACCGGAGTGATACCACGGCCTCACAGGAAACCGGTGTGAAATAGCGCTTGCGCTGTGTTTCATCGAGTGAGTTACCGGAGGCCCATACCCCAACCCTCCCCCCATCCCCCTCACCATACCCCAAAGGCCGGCAACGCACTTGTGACGCCTCTGGTGTTGCAGGTGTCCATGGGTGGCGGTAATCGCTTACCATTAGGCGATACGTCTGCTCGGTTGCCTCCCTATTCCATAAAAAAAAATGCTTCTACTATGTTCGCAGTTGTATGACGTTCTCCAAAAAATTACATTATATCAGAAACCTGTTTAAACTGCACTTATTGCTGTAATAAGCTTCTAAAATGTACATACATACTTGCTGTGTCAATACAATTTGGTCGGATATCACGACCAGGGGTACAGTGTTTTTTTTTTTTTTATGGAATAGGCGGGCAAACGAGCAGACGTATCGCCTGATGGTAAGCAATTACCGCCGCCCATGGACACCTGCAACACCAAAGGCGTCACAAGAGCGCTGCCGGCCTTTGGGAAGATGGGGAGGGGGAGATAGGTGGAGGGGGGTCGGGGTATGGGCCTCCGGTATCCTCACTCACTCGGTGAAACACAGCGCAAGCACTATTTCACACCGGCTTTCTGTGAGGCCGTGGTATCACTCCGGTCGAGCGGGCCCATTCATGCTGAAGCGTGGCTCTCCCACGGTTTCATAATTATGATTATTATGGATTAATAATTATTTTCCACTGTACCACCAGGGATGTAGCCAGAAATGCAGAGGAAAACGAGCGCGTCTTGCTACTTGCATACTAACTATGTTGATATATATATTTTAGATAATGACTTTTTAATAAATAATATCAGAATCAAAAAGTTATAGTCGTTGAAATAAAAGATGACATTTTTTTCTTTTTTACATACACAAATTAAATATCGCTGTTTTAAAAATAACATTATAACCAGCCAGTTTTCATGTAACAGGGATATCACAGTTCTTTTTTAGAACTGACTGTACTTCCAATGAATATTAAAACTGCATGGTGCGAGTTTCCAATTTCAAACTTTTTGGAGATACGAAACGAACGAGGGACGTTGTGAATTTAAAATCATTCACGTCGTGTTGTTTTCCTTTTGAATTGTTTTTAAAAATCGGTCGCAAAACTGAGTTTACAAAGAACACGGTAGGGAGCAGCCATACGCAGGCGTTCTCCTCTGTCAAAGTTTCAACGTAAATAGGGATATGCATTACACTGTTACGACACAGAATATGTTAATGTGGGTGTGAAATTGTGAATGTTTTGTTTTAATTGTAATGTGTGAGTTCGTAGTGATAAGTAATTGTTTTTCTATGCGAGTCTAAAATGTGTATGTTTGAAGATTTCTACCCGCTCAAAATGGTGGGCTGTTTTGTATCGAGAAAAGACGGTATGGCGACTCCCCTCCGGTCCTCTATGCTGAATATAGGATAGATGGACGCTAGTGTATTTAAAATTAATTCGAAATCTAGTATCTTCTAGAACTTAATATTTAAATGTACGGTTTTTTCCAAAGATTACGAATAATGTGAGTCTAGGACGTCATTAGTTATTTAAAAGTAACGACTGCCTGAACTTACCAAAAACTGCCAAAAGCAGAATCAGGGTCCCTTGTTATATAAGGATTCAAGCAAAGAAATTAATTTAACTATAACCATGAATAAGATCTATGACTGTCAATATACGTATTATTAAAATACGATTAGTTGACAAATAAAATAATAATCAGCATGTATTAACTTTAAATTCTTACATATTTAATCTTCACAAACAAACTGGAGACATTTTAATTAAAACCTTATCTATGTTTATATAAACAGTAATTTATTTTCAATAATTAAGTTCAACGTACCTGATGACTTTCTAATCTCCTCTATGAATTACATCTACTGCAATGAACTTTTAATTAAAATATTAATTATGTTTAATTATAATTTATTCAAGTGTCATGTATTTATGATCAATTTTCTATTTGACAGATTTAACGGTTAAATACTTTTTTGATGTCAATGCCTTTTTCTTTTTTCTGATAAAACACTACGAAGTAGCTGAGAGAGACTTTAGAAAAAGCGCGGGAAACATCTATTTGAACGGGTGTATTTATTTTTCTGGCTTTCTTAAAATTTTAATATTTAATATTTAAAAAGTATCAGATAAGTTATTAAATATAAATATTATTGTTTATATATTTATTTAAAACTGCAGTAGTCTAGTCTTCACTGTCTGGTGAGTTTTTTCAAAAATATTTTTGATCTTTCATGAACGGGCCTGACGATCCTGGCGGGACTTTTGTCCCCCAGGTGTATAATACCATAACAATAAATGAAAAATGTTCAGGAATGGATACGGAGGGTTCTGTAATAGAAACAGATGGATCGGAATCTTCGCGAACCATTTCTAAAAGAAAAAGGTCTCTTTCCAGAAAAATTTGTAAACACTGTAATAAAAAACGTCGACATCATAAATCTTCTTTGACAACTCCACTAAACGTAATAGACTGTCAGTGTGAAACTTCTGATTCAGATTTTTTAAAAGTTAAGACTAATGTTACGGATTGCCCTCCACCTCTAATGCCTGTGTCATCCTCTCAGAGTAGTATTACAAACCCTTTAAAAAAAACAATAAATATGAATACTGACAATGTACCAGAAAACAATCAACGTAACCCAGTAGGACGAGTTTATTACAGCGCTTCAGATGCCTCACCATTTGTAGTCCATGTGCAGAGAGAGCAAGTGTCTCCTAATGACAATACTTCCATTCATCCCATATCATTTGGATATTTTTTAAAGAACAACAACATTAGCAACATCGTAAATGGAAGTGTTAAACGTATTGGTCGAAATAGAGCCACTCTTGCCTTTAGTAATTTTGAGACTGCTAATGCATTTATTACGAATCCTGCATTGATAAAAAAATAATTACAAAGCTTTTATTCCCTCATTTAATACTACACGCATGGGAGTTATTAGGGGCGTACCAATAAATTGGTCTGAAGAAGAACTAAAAGAAAATATTACTGTGCCTATAGGAGCTGGTAATATCTTAAAAGTCAGACGTTTGAAGAGAAAAAGTAATGTCAATTCCAATAGTGAATTTGTTCCTATAGAAACTGTGGTTTTAACTTTTGATGGCCAAGTATTACCGAAAAGAGTTTTTCTATGTTATAACGCTCTTCCTGTTGACCTTTACATATTCCCTACTATTCAGTGTTATAAATGTTGCAGATATGGACATATAAAAAGTCAATGCAGGTCATTGCCCAAGTGTTTTAAATGTGGTCAAGACCACTTAGGAGAGTCTTGTTCTATCAATGATGATCTTGTTACTTGTTGCCTTTGCTCTGGGCAACACTTTGCCACAAGCAGAAAATGCCCTGAATTTTCGAGACAAAAATCAATAAAGGAATCAATGGCAAAAAATTGCATTTCATATTCTGAAGCTGTAAAATTACACAAACCAATAACCAAATCTTATGCAGATGTACTTACATCTATTACACCTCAGACTTATAATACTACTCTCTCACACACTCTAAATTCTCCTTCTAAAAATCAATTCCATAGTTCCTCATACAAGAAAACAGTTTCAATTAAAAAAAACTCTCCTCAAATTAATAACACAGGTTATGATCGTGCAGCTCATGAAATATTAATCAAAGATTATAATACTCCATCTCCATCCAATGGATGTGGGTATGGTAATTCTCCTCTTTCAGAAATGTCTGTAAGAGAATTAATCATACATTTAATAAATAAATTATCTCAATCCAGTACTTCTTTACCGTCCAACGTTGCTGTTTCTCTATCAGATAGATTAATCACAAATAATACCGATAATGGATCAAATCCCATCAGTAATGCAGTGGAATTGCCGTAGTATCAGCAACAAGAAAAGCGATTTAATATATTATATTAATAAATATAATCCATTTGCAATTGCTTTACAAGAAACATGGCTTAAACCTAGTGTACCATTCAAAATACAAGGTTATTCATGTATTAGAGAGGATAGGTCAGATAGCTATGCAGGTGTAGCTTTACTTATCAAAAAAAAAATACCTTTTCAACATATTCCCATCCCTACACATAACACAGAATTTTCAATTATAGCAGCCAGTGTCAATAATATATGTTTTGTGTCTATTTATGTCCCTCACCCTACATCTTTTATTTATGACGAAATTGAGAGTATTTTTTCTACACTTCCTAGACCCATTTTAATAATGGGCGACTTCAACGCACAACATTACTCTTGGGGTAGTTCTTCTAGTAATTACTATGTTTCAAGAATTTTAGACCTCTTAGATATATGTAATTTATGTATTCTAAATACAGGATATCCAACAAGGCGCACACAGCCTCATGAGGGCATTAGTGCTCCTGATTTGAGTTTCTGTTCCCCCAGTCTAGCTTCCTCTTTAATTTGGCATGTTCATACTTCTTCTTTAGGTAGTGATCACTTCCCCTTAACAATCAATTTCCCAAATATGGTAATCAAGACTTCATCTAATTTCTCTCCCCGCTTAAAACACAAACTTATCACTGAAAAATGGCATATATTTAAAGAAGAAATAGATAAAAAAATAGCCTTATTACCTCCTGTTAATCAAAATAATCATTCTAAGTGTGCTGACTCCCTAGCCCTACTCTTGATTGAGACTGCAGATAAAACTTTCCCAATCAAAAAAGGTCCCAAAAATATTCCATCCCCTCCATGGTGGGATAGTGAATGTAGTGCTGCTATTAAAAAAAGAAAGGCTGCTGAAAAGAAATACAAAGAACATTCGACGGTTGAAAATTTTAACTGTTTATCAAAATTAATACATAGTACAAGAAAATTACTTAAAAAAAAGAAATGGGAAGGATGGCAAAGTTTTTGTAGTTCTATCTCACCTAATGCCCCCGCTTCTATGGTTTGGTTAAATATTAGAAGATACAGATCTGCATTTACAAATTCGAAATCACACTACCTTCCCAGCACAATAGTAGAACAATTTTTGGACAAATTAGCCCCTCCCTCAGCACCATTAGATTTCAATAAATCGTATAATCTTTTATATAAAAATATTGATTACCAGACAGAACTCAACGCTCCTTTTAGCATGAATGAACTCAAAGGAGTTCTATCATATGTAACAGATTCAGCTCCAGGGTTGGATGGAATCCCATACTCTTTTCTTTCACATTTATCCGACTCAAGTTTAACATATTACCTTTCCTTAATTAACTCCATTATGCACACTGGAAATATTCCATTTTCTTGGCGATCTCAAGAAGTTATACCCATTTTAAAACCAAATAATCCCCCTTTTAAATCTTCATCATATCGTCCCATAGCTTTGTCTTCAGTGCTTGTCAAAACAGCTGAGCACTTAATAAAAAACCGATTAGAGTGGTTCGTAGAGAGCAATGGCCTGTTATCACGAAGTCAATTTGGTTTCAGAAAAGGAAAAAGTACCATAGACAGCATTGCTATCCTCTCCACTGACACCCGAACTGCCTTCTCTAAAAATGAGTCACTAATGGCGGCTTTTCTGGATATTACAGCAGCATACGATAATGTTAACATAGGAATACTTTTAAATAAACTCCGTAAATTATGTATTCCTGCGATGCTCTCTAATTTCATCATAACACTTTTATCAGAAAGGTCCATTAACGTTACTATGGAGGACTCTTCGATCAGCTCTAGATTTTTATGGCGCGGCCTTCCCCAAGGATCAGTACTTAGCCCGATGCTTTATAATATCTACACCTTTGATTTAGAAACTTCCTTGAACAATACAATTAATATTCTCCAATACGCCGACGACCTACTCCTTTATAACAGCGGAAAATCAGTGGAACAATTAGCTTTAGACCTTACTTCATCATTAAAATCTCTAAAAAGCTGGCTGGATGACAATGATTTAGCACTGTCTGTACCAAAAAGTTCGATTGTTTTATTTACGAGAATGCGCATAATCCCTCAAATACTTGTAACATATGATAACTCGGATATCCCGGTACGCAATGACGCTAAATTTCTTGGAATTATTTTAGATGCTAAATTAACAGGAATTCCACACTGTTACCATATTGCTGCCAAATGTGAACAATTAATTAATATACTAAGATGTCTTTCAGGAGTATGGTGGGGAGCACACCCTTTCTCTTTAAAATTACTATACAACGCACTAATAAGGAGTGTTCTAGATTATGGCACCTACTTATTGGAACCATGCAGCCTTGTTGCCCTAGATAAGTTAGATAAAATTCAATCTAAGTCGCTCAGAATTGTTTTGGGGGCAATGAAATCTACGCCAATTAATGCGTTGCAGGTCGAGAGTGCGGATCCTCCTTTAAAATTTCGACGACAATTTCTTTGTGACAGATTTCTGTTTCGGGCATTACAACTATCTGATCATCCCTTGCATTCAAAGCTTCAGGTTTTATCTGATTATATAGAATCATCCTCATACTGGTGCCATAAAAATACTCCCTGTATAGTATTAAGTTACCGTAAATATATTTCTTTCACAGCTCCAACCCACCAATCTATAAACTTGCCAATATTTTCTTCAGAATTTGGATCCTTAATCCTAATGTACGTACTAATTTTAACATAAATAATGATAATAAGGCTAATAAATATTTTAATGAAATTCTCGAAAATGATTTTCAGAGCTATCACAATATATATACTGACGCATCTAAATATAGCAATACAGGTCCAGTTGGGATTGGGGTATATCACCATCAGTATGGTGATAGTTCAAAAAGTTAAACTCGCTCCAGAATCCTCTGTTTTCACTGGAGAATGTTTAGGACTTTTAAAAGCTTTAGAGTATACTTTATTATTTAAACTTGAGAAGTTCTAATAATTTCGGACTCAAAAAGCTCACTTGAGGCTTTACAAAAATATCCTTTTAAAAGCAATAATATTCATTCTGTTATTTTTGAGTGTAGAAAATTGTTACATAAATGTATTAATTTAGGATTCAATGTAGATTTTATGTGGGTTCCAGGACACAAAAATATACCTGGTAATAATAAAGCTGACAAAGTGGCTAATGAAGCTATACAGTGTGGTGATTTATATCCGTATAAAAACTACGTTGATGATTTAGTTTCTTTACCTAAAACTTACTTATTCAACTCTTGGGAGTTAGACTGGGAAAATACCTCTCAATTCAAAGCAAAACATTTTAAACTAATTCAATCGAATATTCCCATTAAACCTTGGTTTTTCAAGATTCCTCTTGGTAAAGTAGCTACCTCCATTATTATCCGAATGCGATTGGGACATGTTTGCTCTCCTGCACATTTGGCCAAGATCCATATTATTAACGATAAAACATGCGAGTGTGGCACAGGTGTTGGAGATCTTAATCATATTTTCTTTATTTGTCCTAAATATAACCGCTCCTCGTTCATAGCTTCCCTTGTTTCCCTTCGTATCCCTTTTCCGACTTCAATTACATTGCTATTGTTCATGAAAACACAAGACATTTATCATGTCTTATCGGAATTCATTATGAAAAATCAAATTAAATTATAATATTTTATCCATTTCATCTTTCATAACATCATACATCATTTTTAAAACCTATCTGATACCTATCCTATCTAAATTCCGTTTTCATAAATTCCACTGCTTTTTAAATTATTTTATGATTTCCTAAGCTTTACTTGCTCTTGGCTTAAGCACAAACCGTGCATAGCCATAAAAAAAAAAAAAAAAAAAAAAAAAAAAAAAAAAAAAAAAAAAAAAAAAGAGAGAGACTTTAAACGTCAATTTTTACACGACTATGGCGAAGCTTGATAAAGGAACGATGATAGTTTTGGATGAGGAATCAGGTGATCCGGCAGAAAACCAAAGTCATCCACATAGCCCACAGGATTAGCAAGCTGAAGTGGCAGTGGGCTGGCCATATTAGCCGCAGAGCTGATTACCGTTGGGGTAAACGGGTTCTTGAGTGGAGACCGCGTCTCGGCAAACGTAGTGTAGGACGTCCAAAGGCCAGGTGGAGCGATGATCTGCGCAAGGCGGCTGGCAGGAGTTAAGTGGCGTGCAATTGGAGAGGCCTATGTCCAGCAGTGGTCTGCCATAGGCTGATGATGATGAGTTTTGGCACTCTATGTATGTTTGTATGTTATACCATAGCTTGTGAAAAACCTAATCGATTGCAATTAATGAAGTTTTAATAGATTCGTATTTTTTATGGTATAGGAGGCAAACGAGTAGACGTATTGCCTGATGGTACGCGATTACCGCCGCCCATGGACACCTGCAACACCAAAGGCGTCACGTCGTTTTCTGTGAGGCTGTGGTATCACTCCGGTCGAGCCGGCCCATTCATGCCTAAGCGTGGCTCTCACACGGGTAATTGGCCCGGGCTAATGTAAGATTTAAATAGTCGGGTTACAGTTTTTTTTTACTTTTTCTTGTTTGCATGTTAAAATAAATTTACGTGTGCATGGTCTGTTAAAACTTATTTTACAAGATTTGTTTTTGAAACTACACACATCAAAAGTGTCTAGGGATCAAGCATTTTTATGCGGATTTCTTGAGATTGAGATGTGGCTTTGGCCCTGGCCTGCTCAGTCGCCAGACTTGAACCCGATTGAGCATGCATGGGATATGCTACAGAGAAGAGCTCTGCCGAATATGGAGGATATCCAGTCGCAAGAAGACCTTTTTTTGTTGTTGCAACGAACATGGGCGGCCATTCCACAGCGTGATTTCGATGAACTCATTTTGAGTATGCCAAACCGATGTTCTTGTGTTAGTGTTCGCGGTAGAAACACGGATTATTAATTGTTTAAGTTACCTAATAAAATTTTAAAGAAAACTGTTATTTCAGTCTTTTTTTCGAACTTTAATGTTAGTGGTTCAAATGTCAAAAATCCTTTTATTAGGAAAATGGCAAATTTCTTTATTAATGCAAAGGTGACTTGGTTTATCGTTACTGTGACAAACGAAAACACTTTATTTGATGAATCCTTAAAGAAAATTTTAATTAATATCAATCAGGAGAAAAGTTATTGCAAAAATATATGTTGATCCCTAGACACATATGTTGATCCCTAGACACATATGTTGATCCCTAGACACTTTTGATGTGTGTATATAATAGAACAGCAAGTTTATATTTTGAAATTAGATTTAGTAAAAGTTTCCTTCCGTGATGAAGCTTAACTTTATTCGCAAACGTTCGCGTAGTTCACAATATAGAAAATGTCGGACTACTTTTTTATATGGAATAGGGGGCAAGCGAATAGACGTATAGCCTGATGGTAAGCGTTTAGCGCCACCCATGGACACTCGCAACAACAGAAGCGTCACAAGTGCGTTGCCAGCCTTTGGTTGTTAGGGGGGGGGGGATAGGGAGAGGGGTATGGGCGTCCGGTATCCATCCTCACTCAATCGGTGAAATACAGCGCAAGCACTGTTTCACACCGTTTTTCTGTGAAGCCGTGGTATCACTACGGTCGAGCCGGCCCATTCATGCCGAAGCGTGGCTCTCCTACGGTATACAACTGTAGCGTTTTGCCCTCAATGTTTGTACATTTCGTCCACTCGCACATGAGACAGGTGCTATCCCGTCCCACTCGATGTCTGTATATAATCTTTAATGGTAGAAGACGTTGCATCCGAGTTTTTATTATTGTCTATTTGATTAATTTGTATAGGTCAGGTATAGGATGCAGATTCGATTCTCAGCCAGAACAAATAATTGTTTTATCTGTGTCTGAGTGAAATTCATCTAAAATATGTTATCATCAGTTAGGTTAACATAGCAGAGGTACTGTCTACTATAGGACCAGACAGCCGTGTTTTAAAAATATAAGGTACTAGTGGTTGCCCGCGGCTCCGCCCGCGTATATGTCGGTTATCGCAGCAAATAGTAGCCTATGTGTTATTCTGATATATAAGATATATTACTGTAAAGTTTCATTCAAATCCATTCAGTAGTTTATTATCTGAAAGAGTAACAAACATCCATCCATACTTACAAACTTTCGCGTTTATCATATTAGTATAGATTTACTATTTAAGGAGTTTTAGTTCAAGTATTAAATAGTTTTGTGTTAAAATCGTTACAGCAGAAGTTACAATAAAATTGAAACTAGGCCACTTCAAACATTATTCATACATATTTGTACGTAAAACTATGTTTTTTACTTTATTATACCTTTGTAGCCTTAACAGAATTTTACCTTCACCTCTGCGAGTTGGAACTTTCCAGAGAATTCTATCCTCCATAGATCTCTTCTTGACAAATCTTATTCTTCCCTACTCTTTATTCCCTATCGTTATAAAAAAATAACAGTCTTCTTCATATTTTCATCACAATATTAACTAAAGTAACAGTTCACGAAATTCCAAATCAATCGGGGTCATGTAAATTAGTGAGATCACTTTATCAGCTAAAAAATGAACTGTTGACCTTAACAAATTCTACCTAAGAATCATCTTGATTACTTCATCTGGCATACCAGAAAAAAAACATCAGAACCGGTTCATTCGTTTAAAGAGCTACATGCTCACAGATACACTGATACATACAAACTTATAGCGTATCCACTTAAATATCTCTCATCATCCATGCTTTCATACGAACATTATAAATTCGAAAGTAACTCTGTCTGTCTTTCTGTTATGCTTTCATTGCTAAATCACTGAACCGATTTGAATGAAGTTCGGTACAGACACAGATTGGACCTTAGAAAAAGACAGAGTACTTTTTATCGCGATAACCAACATAGACACGGGCGGAGCAGCGGGCAATAGCTGGTATAATATAAAAAAGTTTATGTAAGAAAAAATACTAATCCCACCAAAAACATTTTCATGTAAAATGTTGCCAAGACGACTGCATATGGCTTACCATGTGAAAAAGATATCAGATCTCATGTAGAGCGAAGGTTCGGAATCTACACGCCCTAACTCTACCAACCCTAACTTCAGAAACTCTACATCTCAGTAAAAATGTATGGCTTCGCCGTTTCGCTACCATACCGTCACGAGAAGGAAACGAACGCCTTTTGTGTTTGCAAATAACTAGTTTCTGAAGTAATGTGTCATACGAATATTTAGTTTCTGAAGTGACGAAACAGCCAAGCCATACATTTTACTGAGATGTAGAGTTTCTGAACTTAGGGTTGGAAGAGTTAGGGCGTGTAGATTCCGAACCTTGGCTCTACATGAGATCTGATATCTTTTTCACATGGTAAGCCATATGCAGTCGTCTTGGCAACATTTTACATGAAAATGTTTTTGGTGGGATTTCATTTCTTTTTGTAAGTTGCTTAAGACAGATTTTTTTCTTTTTTTTTTTGGCTGCATTTCTTGTACATCTTCATTCTTCTTTCGAAAAAGTCCGTGTACCAAAAATAAAACCTCTAGCATAAACATTTGTGAAAGTCTCATACAAACTTCCACCCCCCAAATTTGGGGGTTGGGGGGCAAAAGTAATAGGTTTATGATTTTTTTTGTTGTTTCTATACTTAACTTAGTTTACATACCAAATTTCAGTTTACTAGCACTTCAGGAAGTACCCTAACAGTTTTGATGATCATCAGTGTGACAGTGACGAAATCGGTGTTTTTTAGGTATCAGTAAAATCTAAAGTATTAGAGCTATGCAATTGAAACTTTGTATGTTTCATTAGTCTATTAATAACATCATATTCTGAGAATTTGAACAATCTGGTATATCGGGAACCAAAGTTATAAGGATTCAAAAAAAAGACGAAACGCTTCGAGAAAAGGTAGGTAGTGCCCTTGCGCTTCGCTTGGCTCGTCTTGGCGGGGGCACGACCGTGCCCCCAGATTTTTGTTTTTCGCTATCACATTTAAACAAAAAATCTTCTGAAGCAATTTAAAAGAAAACTTTTGGAAACAGAGAATTTCGTTCTAAATTCCCATGATTAAAGTAACTTTAAGGTAAATTTTACCTATTTAAATCTGATGAGTTTTTAAGATGATTATATAAAAAGGTTTTTTGTTTTATACATTTTATGATAAAAAAAAAGCTTTATAATTCCATGATAACACGAAAAAGATTTTAAACTGTGTGGTAGACGCCAATACGAAGTTGGATCGACTTAAAAAGTATGAAACGTCAAATAGTACTCGTACCTCTTGGTTTAGATGGACTACAATTTTAACGGCCAGTTTTATCAGTTCCTAATAAAGTATCAGATATCTGCGAAAAACGATTTAATAAAAAAAATTGTTGATGATGTATAGCCTATAAGCTTTCTTCGATAAATGGGCTATCTAACACTGACAGAATTTTTCAAATTGTACGAGTAGTTCCTGAGATTGGCGCGTTCAAGCAAACAAATAAACTTTTCAGCTTTATATATTAGGTCTTTACCTATGAAATTGCCGTTCTTCAGTACTGGTCATTTCAAATAAAAAAAAGTTTGTAATGGCTCGTATTCTAAATTCAAATTAATTTTGTTTTAAAACCATGACATTCTATTTACAAACTCAGTCGTTTGTTTTTTGATTAGCGTTGTATTTTCATTACATTTGAACATTTTTCGTCATAATGGATACTTTAAAAATTCGTGTAATTATGGAATATGAGTTCCGTCGTGGCACCAACGCGACACAAACGGCACGTAACATCAAAAACGTTCACGGAGAGAACTGTACAAACGAACGCACAACCCGTTATTAGTTTTCCCGGTTCCGTTCTGGAAATTTTGACTTGAAAAATGAAGCTCGTGGTCGTCCGGAGACTTTGGTTAACAATAATGAATTAAAAGCGATTGTGGAAGCTGACGGAACTCAATCTACAGCTGAGCTAGCAGCAGCTTTTAATGTAAGCATCAAAACAATATTGATCCATTTGCGACAAATTGGCAAGGTAAAAAAGCTTGATAGATGGATGCCCCACGACCTTAACGATCGCCAGCGCAACGTACGCGTCGAGACCTGCCTTGCGCTGCTCTACAGGCAGAGAAATGAAGGTCACTGTTTGGTGGTCTAGTGCGGGTGTGATTCACCACAGCTTTTTACAAAACGGCATGAGCATTTATGCAGATGTGTATTGTGAAGAACTGGAGAGAATGATGGAGAAGCTTGCACATCTGCAACCAGCTTTGGTCAATCGGTCGCCCCCACTGCTCTTTCACGACAACGCGCGACCCCATACTGCGCAACAGACAGTCTCCAAGCTGCAAGAGCTGGAGTTGGAAGCTCTCCCTCATCCGCCATACTCACCGGACCTTGCATCTACCGACTATTACTTTTTCCAAAGAAGGGCATCAATAAACTGCCAATGCATTGGCAAATATGCGTCGATTGCATGGGTGATTACTTCGAAAAACAGAAATAAAAATGTTTGAAAAAATAAGTACTTTCACTTATTGCATACAAAACGGCAATTTCATAGGTTACCTATTATTAGTATAAGATGTATAATGTATATTATATACATAATTCGACGCACCAAAACAATAACTCGGTCATCGAAATATCAACATTTAAGAGCAACGATTTACTGATTTTATAGAATACTAGCTGACGCGGCGAACTTCGTACCGCCATATTTACATATCTGTCTCAGCTTCCCACAGGCAGTGTACAGTCGCGGATAAAAAAAAACACCTTTCCCGTTATCTTTTATTTTTTTTCTATCTAGCAAAAAAAGAATGAATGAAATCGGACTGTGTGTTATTGAATTACAACTAAGTACATATTTTGACTTTCATCCCCTCTCTCCAGGATACCGTGCTGAATTTCGGGATAAAAAGTATCCTATGTCCTACCTCGTAGTATGAACTCAAATCATGCCAAGTTTCATTTGAATCCGTTCAGTACTTTCGGCGTGATGCGCGGCCAAGATACAGACAGACAGACAGACGGACAGACAGACAGACAAAAATGAAAAAAAATTACAGTTTTGGCTTCAGTATCGATTATAGATAGCCATCCAAAAAAAAATTTCAAAATATATTTAATGTACAGAATTGGACCTGTTACATTTTTATTATAAGTATAGATGTGTCAAATGAAAGCAATTTTTTGTGAAATATAACTGTGCTATTAATATGAAACTCCTATTATTCAAAACTTATGCAAAGAAATAATACCAATCTATACATAAAGGATTACAGTAATAGTGTCTATAGACAGGATAAATGTATCAAAAGAAATATTTCGTATCATAATAATATGGACGTCTACGGTATTATTTGTCATCGTAGGGATGATACATGATGTATTTTTACTGAGTTGTTGTGGTAATATGAAATAGTTAAGTTTATATTACGGAATATATAAATTAAAATGAATGCAACAAAAACTCCCTATTGACGGTTTCCAAAAACTGTATGAAAATTATTTACGCAAATAAATCGGTAAACGTTATTTACCAAAGTAAAATATAAATAGAATTTTTGCACATACCTATTATCGATATTTTAAATTTACCTTAATGACTTGTTTTTGTAGTTTATAGCTTTTGCCTTCCCCGTAAGTACGTAGGCGTGAAGAAACTATGAGCAATGTAAGGAATTCATCAAATTTTGCATCAATTTATTCTAGCCATTTGTAAGTTCTTGAGCCATACTAACTTATAAAGGAGTGTATATTTTTTTCTGAAATTCTAACAATAAAATTAAAAAAAATATTTAATGTCATGGTTTCTTTGTAAATACAATTAGGAAAAAAAATTGCTCAGGTGTATTCCAGTCCATAGATGCCGAATTTGACATAACAACAAAATCCCATAATAGCATATTCCCGAGTTTTTGCGTCGTTGTGTTAAACTAATTCACATACACAAGTACGTGAATTCGTTTAACACAATATTAAGTGAAAATGTAAATCATTTTCATAACATTTACTTACTATTTGTCAGCGAGAAATACTACTATTTGAATATTCTATGTAATGAACTGAAAAGTGGAGCTTTCTCAAAATTTATAACGCTGCAACATTTAAGAAGACGTGTAGCCGTATACTTAAAGTACATTAAATATGTCTACACATATTTGAGGTACCTAAATGCGGTTCATTTTCGGAACTAATTTACATATTCTTCTAATATAAAACTTTGCATGGGTGCGTTCAAACAGCTGGAAGTTTCTAGGTAGAACATGGTACCAAAAAGACAGTATTGCTTTAAAAGTTATTAACAAACGTTTGAATTTGGAATGGTTTATTAAAAATACTTTATTGACTCAAACTTTTACCTTTGTTTTTATTGGCAATGGAAGTTCTCAATTTCATCTATACTATAAGAGGTTGTTGCTATATTTTTGAATAGAATCAAGAAATTTTAATGCTGTGATTTTATTCTTGTCTTTAGTAACCTCCCCCGGGATCCCCGGAACAAATTTTACAAGTTATTACTATCAAGCTATTTTTTCGTGAGTGGCTTCATTTTGATGAGGGGCCCACCTTTCACCTTACAAAAATTTTCAGTTGTGGTAGCTAACAGACCCCAGTTAGCTACCACAACTGAAATTGAAAAATTTTTGAGCGTAGCGCCGGGATAGCTTACCACGCCATTTGTAGGAGAATGTGGCTGTTAAATTACATAATGTAAACAAATATTTGTTCTACAAAATGTATGGTTTAATCCTTCTAACATATATCGATAACGGTCATCAAAAATGATACTAACTAGCTGATTTTTTTGAAGTTGATTACTTAATATTGATATAATTTAACAGACACATTGTCCTACAAATTGCGTGGTACGTTATCCCAGTCCTAAGCTCAAAAGTTTTTTTCCCTGCTAGCCCTGTTAGCTACCACAATCGAAATTTTTTGTAAGGTGAAAGGTGGGACCCTCATCAAAATAAAGCCACTCACGAAAAATTAGCTTGATAGTAATTACTTGTAAAATTTGTTCCGGGGATCCCGGACTATTATTTTATTTCGGTCTTTGTTTATTAGACTGACGAATGATAGCTCTTGTGTTGAAACTTGTGATAATACTGTAAAAAAAGGAATTCATCATTCAATAACACTATCATTAAAAGATGATTGTATTAGTAACAAACGTTGCATCGGGCGGAGTCATCAAAGTTAATTAGTTGACACACAATATGTGTGATTACATAACTGTCTTTCCGTATGTTTTGTCTAAGACAAGGCGCTCATACCTTGACCCCGTTATCTATCGCAGATAACTGCATACTAGAGGCGTCAAGATATAAGGTGTTTTAATCTATGATCAGTTTTACTATAAAATCATTATTTCTTATTAATTATTTGTTACTCTGTCTGTTACGTTATCACGGTAAAACCGCTGCACCGATTTTAATGGAATTTTGAATTTTGAGGAAGAACTTCTTCGTCTGGCCTCTTCCCGTTTCTAATCGGGGTCGGCTCTCCTTGTCCTTCTTCTCCAGAGGCATCTGTTCTGGGTCGTCACGGGGTCCACTCTCTCTTCTCCGAGGTCTTTGCTGATGGTTGACATCCATGTAGCTCGGGGTCTGCCACGGCCTCTTGGTCCCGACTCCAGTTGCAGCACTTTCTTGGTCATATGTTCATCAGGTCGACGCATGACGTGACCGTACCACCTCAAGCGCGTCTCTTTGAGCTTCTCCGGTATTAGTCTTACTTTAAAGCTGCCTCTGATGTATACATTCGGCACTTTATCTAGAAGTGTGACGCCTGCGGAACATCTGAGCATTCGCATTGCGTTGACGTGCACCTTGTTTACCTGCGCTTTTGTGATTGGCCAACACTCAGCACCATAGGTCATTGCTGGCCGTACTGCGGTTTTATAGACCTTGTCTTTGGTTTTTATTGGCATTTGTGAATCGCAGAGTACACTTGTAAGTTCTCTCCACCTATGCCAGCCCGTGTTGGTGCGGTGCGTGATGTCAGCGTCAATGTTGCCATCGCTAGAGAGTACAGTGCCGAGGTATTTGAAGTGGTCAACGGTCTTTAGAGTGGTGTTTTGAAGTGTGATGGTATGGCTGACGTCGCTGTCTGAGAAGTTGCAGTGCATGTGTTCTGTCTTTTCTCTGTTTATCCTCAAGCCAGCGGTTTCCAGAGCAAAGCCATCGTGTCTTCGTCGATTAAGACTATGTCGTCTGCGTAAAGGATATCCCAGGGTACAGGACGTTGTATGTTGGCTGTCAGATAGTTCATCACTATGTTAAACAGTAATGGACTGAGTGCCGATCCTTGATGCACTCCTACCCGTACTCGAAACCCCTGACTCAATCCCGCAGGGCATCGCACTCGGGTTGTCGCTCCGGCGTACATATCTTTGATGAGTTCTATGTAGCACTCGGGAAGATTCTGGGAGCGCAATGCTTGCCAAATCAGTGGTCTCGGGACTCGGTTGAATGCCTTTTCGAGGTCGATGAATATCATATGAAGGTCACTCTTTCTGGTTCTGTATGGCTCCATCAAGATCCTGATCGTATGTATTGCATCGGTGGTAGACTTTCCGGGCACAAATCCGCATTGGTTTTCTGTGATGGTGGTCAGTCTCCGTACTCTTTCGTTGAGGGCAAATTTTTCCCCCGATACATACACGGGAACAGAGCCGCAGGCAAAAGTTAGTTCTTGATAAGTAAACAAGTAATTTTCATTCAATCAAATATGATATCTATACTAATATTATAAACGCGAAAGTTTGTAAGTATGGATGGATGGATGTTTGTTACTCTTTCACGCAAAAACTACAGAACGTATTTGGATGAAACTTTACAGTAATATAGCTTATACATCAGAATAACACATATTTTTTTTTTTACAGGGGGGACACACATTATATAGACACCACACAGGTATGGGTTTGATGAAAAAAATATTTTTTGAGTTTCAGTTCTAAGTATTACCCCCAAAATTTATTGTATTTTTTTCATTTTTGTGTGAAAATCTTAATGCGGTTCACAGAACACATCTACTTACCAAGTTTCAACATTATAGTTCTTATAGTTTCCGAAAAAAAGTGGCTGTGACATACGGACGAACAGACAGACAGACATAACGAATCTATAAGGGTTCCTTTGGCACGGAACCAAATTGAAGGCGATGGTTATTTTGAAACGAGTTCCCCAAAATAGTAATTATTGGTAAGTAAACTTTTAAAAAGATTTTATTGATGTCTACTTCAAATAGCTCTCTGATTGATCACCACCTAGATTCGATTACGACCCAGCCTTTGAAATTTATATTGCTAATTCAAATTTAATTTTTAGATAAGGGCGTTTCGTTCGGACTTTGAACTTTTACTAGAGCTAATAAATTTATATGGTTAAAGCAAAATTTTACTTGAATACTTTACAGTCCGCAAAGACTGCTAATTTTCTGGTGGTTTAAAAAAACTATAAAGAAATGATCTTTGAACATATAATCTCTTTTTATTGTTGGAACAGGGAAAAGGTTAAGATGTTGATGATATTTTTTGTGATTGTCTCTTTTAGATTGAATAAAATCCGACCATAAATGAATGTAAGAATGTATGGATGGCGTTTTAATTTCAGCCGTCCATTTGCCTCAAAACACCCTGTGTCATGTGCGTTATGAAATAAATTACCAGCGCAAGAGTTGTTTATGAATTGAAAAAAAATCTAATACCTTTAAACGAGCAATTCTTGTATAATATATATATATATATATATAAAAATTTATATTCTGAATCTCGGAAACGGCTCCAACGATTTTCATGAAATTTTGTTTGCCCCTGCATACATTTTCGGGGGCGATAAATCAATCTAGCTAGGATTCATTTTTAGAAAATGTCGTTTTATTTGTGTTTTAACAATCAAATACATAAAATGAATGTTCATCTAGCGCCATCTATCGCAACTCGTGCGAAATAAATTAAACTATACTGGAATAAGGTGCAGAATAAACAGTATCAGGGCGTACCAAGAGAGGGCGCCACTAAACTAATGGAAGAAAAATAACAAAAAGGTGGCGTTTGGATAGTACCAAAGATGTTGCAAAAAACCCCATTTATAAAAAAAATACCGAGCGACGCTCGGTCATCCAGGTACTATTACTTTGATCGAGATATTTGCAGTGAATTCAGCATTGAATTAGTAAAAAAATGCAACAGCTTATCTGGGTAATCAGTATCTGTATCGTTCCATTTTCATTAAGAAGAACACCTTGAAGCACTATTAATTAGTTTCTCAATTTACTCGGTATTTAGAGCTGTTGAAGCCTAATGCACCAATTTTAAGGGCTGATAGCAATATTACTACACTTCTTTTTTAACATATATGTGGCAAACGAGCAGACGAATCACCCGATGGTAAGCGATTACCGCCGCCCATAGACACCCGCAACACAAGTGCGTTGCCGACCTTTGGGTGATGGGGGAAAGGGATGTGGGGAGGGGTTGGGGATATGGGCCTCCGGTATCCTCACTCACTCGGTGAAACACAGCGCAAGCACTATTTCACACCGGTTTTCTATGAGGCCGTGATATCACTCCGGTCAAGCCGGCCCATTCATGCCGAAGCTTGGCTCTCCCACTTACTAAACTTGAACTAACTTGAAAGCTGATGCCATTTATACTCTCAATTGTGGGCACTTGATGGAACTTGTTGAAATACATTCTACAATTAAACTCACTTGTACTTATTCCACTATTTTCTTTCACTTTAATCCTGACCGGTTGCACCATATAGCATTATCAAAGGCAAGGCATTATTAAAATATTAGTATAAGTACGAGTGAGTTTAATTCTAGAATGTACTTTATAACTGCTGTCTATAGCAACGAGCTAAGGTGTTATAAGGGACTACCCGTAGTAATAAATTCATGAGAGTATGCAATCGGGTGCAAAGTTACTCTGATTCTGTCAATCAGAGTAACTTTGCATCCAATGTAGGTATTTTCTTTCTCTTCCTTTGAATAGCATTCGGCTGAACTTGTCAAATCTCTAACATAAAATTTTAAATATTGTGAAGTTGACGATGTTTTTTGTTTATACTACTCATAGAATCTCCATATTATGGAGTATTTCTCGTTCAACGAGGTACTACTTGCTATAAATGTATTAAATTTATAGCAAGGAGAACAACAGCAAAAGGGTTATAATATTTTCATTTATATAAATATGGTTCCTTCGCCTATACCTAACGTATATTGCTCTTTTGCATATAGCAATCATGTGTATTTAGCAATATCTTTGTAAATACAAAGATATTGTTATATTGCTTACTAGCTGACCCGGCGAACTTCGTACCGCCATATTTACATATCTGTCTCAGCTTGTTTGACTGCCTCGTTGGTCTAGCGGTTGGCGTGTGCGACTGCTTCGGGTTCGATTCCCGGGTCGGACCAAATGTTTGTATGATCTACAAATATTTGTTTCGGAGTTTGGGTGTTTTCTATGTATAATATGTATGTATTTACAAAAAAAAAAGTATATATGTATTTGTATCAGTTGTCTAGTACCCATAACACAAGCTCTGCTTAGCTTGGGACTAGATGGCGTTGTGTGTTAAATGTCCGAAATATTTATTATTATTATTATTATAGCTTCCCACAGGCAGTGTACAGTCGCGGATAAAAAAAAACACTTTTTCCGTTATCTTTTATTTTTTTGTTTCTAGCAAAAAGAATTAATGAAATCGGACTATGTGTTATTGAATTACAACTAAGTACATATTTTGACTTTTATCCCCTCTCTCCAGGAAACCGTGCTGAATTTCGGGATAAAAAGTATCCTATGTCCTACCTACTCAATAGTAGTATGAACTCAAATCATGCCAAGTTTCATTTGAATCCGTTCAGTAGTTTCGGCGTAATGCGCGGCCAAAATACGGATAGACAGACAGACAAAAATGAAAAAAATTACAGTTTTGGCTTCAGTATCGATTATAGAGAGCCCTCCAAAAAAATATCTTTATGTACAGAATTGGACCTGTTACATTTCTATTATAAGTATAGATATAGATGCTTTCCATCAGGCCGAGTAGAGCCATTTTGGCAGGGCCATACATAAAAAAAAAATGCCTCAGGTGGTAGGAAATACCTAATAAAAAGAGCATTTACTCAAGTAGCGAAATCCTTTGACTTGAAGGATATGGCAGGAAATGGGCACCGGAGCTTTCAGAACATTTGTTAAGTGACTTATTGATTTTCGATAATTTTTTTTTAACAAGACTCTTGTAACGGCTAGAAAAATAAATCAAATTTACATTTACCGTTATTGACTAAACTTTAATGAACAAAGTTTATGATGTAAATGAAATAACATTAAGTTTAAATATGAACGTTTCTAACAAATCTAAATGTCTTATCTAGGTATTAGTAACTCAACTAGGTATTGACTGCATCGGTGGCGCAGTGGTAGCGTAAGCGACTGCTGTGCTTGAGGTCTGGGGTTCGATTCCCGGGTCGGATCAAATGTTGGTATGATCTGCAAATATTTGTTTCGGAGTTTGGGTGTTTTCTATGTATAATATGTATGTAATAGGTCTTTACCTATGAAATTGCCGTTTTGTATGCAATAAGTGAAAGTATTTATTTTTTCAAACTTTTTTATTTCTGTTATTCGAAGTAATCACCCATGCAATCGACGCATCTTTGCCAACGCATTGGCATTTTATTGATGCCCTTCTTGTAAAAATCAGCTGGACGGGAAGGCAACAAACTGTTCAAAGGCATTTTGTACTGCCTCTCGGGAATTGAAGTTTTTACCCATTAAAAAGTTGTCTAAATTTTGGAAAAAGTAATAGTCGGTAGGTGCAAGGTCTGGTGAGTATGGCGGATGAGGGAGAGCTTCCAACCCCAGCTCTTGCAGCTGCTTCACGAAAACGCGCGACCCCATACTGCGCAACAGACAGTCTCCAAGCTGAAAGATGCGTCGATTGCATGGGTGATTACTTCGAATAACAGAAATAAAAAAGTTTGAAAAAATAAGTACTTTCACTTATTGCAACAAAACGGCAATTTCATAGGTAAAGACCTATTATTTACAAAAAAAAGTTTATATGTATTTATATCAGTTGTCTAGTACCCATAACACAAGCTCTGCTTAGTGATAGTCAGATTGCTTGGGACTGGATGGCTTTGTGTGTTAGATGTCCGAAAATATTGAGAAAAAAAATATTTGGTTGTGTGTAAGAAAAATTAAATATTTTTACATTAGCGTTTAAACATTGCAAATAAGTTACAGGGTTAAAGTTTTCTCTTCCACGTTTCCTCAAGTTTTCGATGTTACACAAAAATAATTATTTCCTAACACCATATTTCTGATTTAGCAAAGTGCCGTGCTTTTAAACTTTGTTGTTTCTCAGGCTCCCTTCGTTCACATTTGTTCTTCGGGTTTTGCAAACGTTGCAAGTAAGGAAAAGTGTTGTTCATTCGTTAAACAGGAACGGAAGTCAATTGAGCTCGAAGTTGGTGATTCTTTGCTGAGCAGAAACAATGTTTGAGAAATTCCCGTTATCGAGAAACACGAATTTGTTTAGAAAATCTGATTTCTTGTCATTTTTCGATAGTGTAATGATACAACAATTTTCGTTTGCACTTGTAATATTCTAGAGTATTTACTTAACTAATTAGCTTACACTCGAGGACTTTATTGACTTTAATTTTATACAATGTGAGCAAATACAAATACACATAATTTATGTGAAAAAAACTAATTCAATACTTGTTGATAAAACTTTAAACAGAGAAGGTTTTCGTTCGTAAACGTTCGGTCGTTCATAAACAAACCTCTTGAAAAAAATAATTGTTTGGGATATATTCCATTTGATCCTATTTAAATGTGAAGTGAAAATTCTACCCTTTAGGATGAAAAATTAAAGAACAAAGGATTACTTATTAAATATAATAAATTCCTTCTATTTGATGAATATTCATCAACAAAAAGACAACTGCATTGAAGTCAAATAGCTTTTTAACCCCCGACGCAAAAAGAGTGGTGTTATAAGTTTGCCGTGTCTGTCTGTCTGTCTGTGGTACCGTAGCTCGCGAACGGATGAAGCGATTTCAATTTCGTTTTTTTGTATAAAAGGTGAGTTACGTGCGAGTGTTCTTAGACATGTTTCATGAAAATCGGTTGCGTCGTTTAAAAGTTATGGGGGTGAAAGTGGGGAAGAATAACAGAATGTCTGCAAAAATATCATTGGCGTATGATAACTCGATTAGGTGCTTGAGTAGGGGGTTTTTTAAATTTTGAATTTTAGCTTGTTTAGGGTTATTATTGGTACGTGGCTTTTTGAATTTTGAATTAATTTTTCATCAACGTTATATTTTTCTTTCTTATAATATTTACAGAAATTTGGCATTTATTGCCTTGTCAAGTTTATTTCGTATGTATGTATCAATGAAAAGAATTTAGGTACATCTATTTGCTAACAAATGGATGTTTCAGTGGTAATTGAAACAAAATATTTAAAGTCATTTTAAATTGTATTAGTATTAATCCATTTTCTTGTAGTAAGTTAAGTAAAACAATCAAACGTTCAACTCATTCAAATTCAACATCCTCAATCACTCTTAGTTCAGCGATAGATCTTAAGTTAAGAAGCACCCGGGATATACAGTTTGTTCCTATCCTATCTTAATTACAGTCTCCAAAAGTTTTGCTCTTGATTTAATCACAGGCGTTAACGATAGCCGTAAACAAGGCACGTAGGAGCCACTAGTTTTGTTTCTAACTCATTATAAAAGAAAGTAGTATAAAAACTCCCATACATTTTGAAACAGCAACACGAAAAAAAAAACTTTAACATTTTTTATATTCTGATATGTAATAAATAAATATACAAGCAAACAAGAATAAGTTTAAAAGACTATAAAACGTGGGAGAGCCACGAAGGCATGAATAGCGGCTCGACTGGAGTGATACCACGGCCTCACAGAAAACCGGTTTGAAAAAGCGCTTGCGCTGTGTTTCACGTGTTTTGAGTGAGGATACCGGAGGCCCATAATCCAGTCCCTCCCCACATGCCTCTCCCCATCCCCCACAGGCCAGCAACGCACTTGTGACGCCTCTGATGTTGCGGGTGTCCATGGGCAGCGGTAATCGCTTACCATCAGGTGATACATCTGTTCGTTTGCCCCAAATTCCATTAAAAAAAAACTCAAATACGTAAAAGCTTATTTTACCCATGCTATTGTTGCGAAGACTCGTAAGGTGATAATGATCAAAATTGGTGCAGTAGTTTTGGCGGTAACGGTGGAACATACATAGATACATAGACTGGCAAAAATACTGTCCTTCCTTTTGGCTTTGCCATGGTTGGGTAAATAAATAAAATCGTTATGAATTGTTATAGAAATAATGTTCTTTATTCTTTAATTTGCCAACCTACGGAATAATATTTCTTCTGCAAATGTTAATGGGACTAAAAGGAATTATACTTTTCAAAATATAAAAGTTTTTTGAAGTAAGAAACACAACAAAAAATTCAATCATCATCGAGAACCTCTTATAAATAGTAACAGAATATGTTGTGTTCTATACCTCGTAAGACACAAGGCATTAGAAATATATGAACGTACAATATAAACGTACGAAAATAACCGAATAATAGTATAAAAGCCAAGTTTAAACATCTAAAACCCGACTATGTAAAAAAATAAGTCTACAAAGTACGAAAATTGCTTTTATTTCAAGTAGGCCTATACCGTGGGAGAGCCAAGCTTTGGGATGAATGGGCTGGCTCGACCGAAGTGATACCACCGCCTCACAGAAAACCGGTGTGAAATAGGGCTTGCGCTGTGTTTCATCGAGTGAGTGAGGTTACCGGAGGCCCATACTGGCCCATAGAGGATGAGGGGAGAGGTTGCTCTCCCCTCATCCTCTTCCCCATCCCCCAAAGGCCGGCAACGCACTTGTGACGCCTCTGGTGTTGCGGGTATCCATGGGCGGCGATAATCACTTACCATCAGGTGATACGTCTGTTCGATTGTCCCATAGTTCATAAAAAAAAGGTCTTTTCAGGCATTTTCGAAACGTTACATTAATGTCTCTAGCTGCCTATTGAAATAATCCTAGATATGCTTAAGTATAAAAATGGGCAAGGTATGGCTTTACCTACCACTACGGGTAAAAATTTAAGTTATGTAATTAACAGGCTAGTAAAGGCTGTCCGCTACTGGTCATAAGCTTCTCATTGGAAACGAGATTTAGGCCTATTACATCAACCTGGTAAAACGGGTTGATATAGAATTTGTTCCAAGTTATCCTTTTCTTTTTTCTTTCTCTATAGTTTGCCTCTCTCGACACTGACGAGATAATAAGGCCTTGTTCTAATCCGTACCCTTAATCCGTCACCGAAATATGGGAGTTAAACGAACCTTAAAGTTATGAAACCTCTTGTTACGTATGCGAAAAGTATATATTTTTAACATTGAAGTAAGAATCGTGATAAATCTCAACTCGTTTTATATTCAACAAGTTTACACCGCGTTTCAAAAGAGGTCAGGTCTGCAGCAGCGAGCAGAATGCTCTAAGAATTTTGATCAGTGTGAGCTTTACAAAATTATCATTTATATTGTGAAACTTTGCCTGCTATTGAAAATAATTTGAAATTATGCTCATTAACTTCTTTTTCGTGAATAATTTAAATGATAAACGAAATTATTTTGGAGTGATTTTTTCTTCCAGTAACAATTTTATTCTACAGGCTTTGGTCTCTTGGGTTCAATCTTCAAATCTTTTATAGCGACTGGCAAAATGTTATTATTTAATGTTGTGTTTTATGTTATCTTTAGTACTGTTTTGTACTCAAATTCACACCATTTTGGAAGTCTAGTTTTATTTGAAGATCGTATGACTTAACTATCGATGTATACACTTTTGAACCATGACAAGTAAATACATACTAGATGTGGAATTTCATGTAGTTCTTTACGTAATTGTAGTTAATAGCACATGTTTTTAAACATTTCAGCGTTTTGTAGAATCAGTACGGCTTCAGCAATAATATTCAATCTCACTGACTGACTCAAAAGCAAGACTGTGGTCAATATTTCACCAGTCGAGTCACCTTATTTGCCGTGAAACATGGTTCTCCCATAGCTGATACGATTTGTGGAGGAACGTGTGCCCCTCCATCATAAAGGGAGGGTCCTCCGACCTTAAAATTTAATTTATTATACTTCCTAAAATGTTTAAACAGCGATTCAGCTTAAGTAAATTGAAGTGTTTACTTAAATCTATTAAAGGTATCAGCTTAAATGGATTGAGTAAGCAAACCTTTAAAGGGTTAGGTACATTAAGAATCATTGACTAAATTCGCAATTGAGAATGTTTTACGCAAAGGTGGATTTAGCAGATTTTCTTTTAATGGAAAGTGTGGTATCTAATCTTTACTATTTTTAGACGCGTATTAATGGAATTGAATTCGATGTGATTATCAACAACGGAGATAAGACTAATGCTGATTTTTTTTTACCGACAGACATATCAGTCGATGGAAGCTTGCATTTCAGGGAACATAATCATGATATTTAATAAGAAAATGACGGGTCTGTTGGCAGGATAAACCTTTGTGTGATTAACACGATCATTTTTTCTGTGTCCATGTATAATATATCTTTATCTAGCTGTAGTATTACGAGTATCTTTATCAGCAATCTAGTTACCATGGTACAGGTTTTTTTCTAGTTTGGGATCAGACAACCGTGTGTGAGATGTGTGAGGTTTTGTGTTTGGTAGTCTTCGCTATCCTCGTACATCACAGAATATACCTTTATGAAATACTGAGAATCATGAAACTAAGGACAACTAGAGCTGCATACTCAAGGCTTTCTGTGGAAAAATCATTATAAACTAAACTTCTGCGTAATGAAGAATGTCTGGCTTCGTTGGTAGTCGTAGCGTAACACAAGCTCATTGAGAACTGCACACGTTTGTAATCATGCGGAAAGTTTTTGGAAATCAGTGGAATTCTGAAAAATAAAAGCTTCTTCAAAATCTCCGCTACTTTATAGTATTTCGGACCCTTGTAATATTTGATTGCGAAAATTTTTGGACAAATTATATATGTAGACTGAAAATATTTGGCACTTTTATTTTAAATGCTGTTAATTTGTAATTTGCAAATCTTGTTGCAAATACGAACGTTACTGACTACAACATGTTTTATTACGACTGCAGATATTTATTTTCTCCTAAAACTTTAGTTTTTAAGTGTCAAAAAGACTGTCTGAATATTTAAACTAAAATATATTGTGTAAAGTATATTTCATAAAAAATCTTGTCCTCAACGACCCTTAATTTTATTGTTGCCGTAGCTAAAGTTTTATATATTCCCTTCAGAACCCGTTGTCATCAATCATATGGTGTGACATGATTACAGCGTTACCGAGCCTTCTCAGTAACGCCCTTAGCTAGATGAGATATACGCTGATATACTCGTATTTGTTATATGTATTTGAGCTTGTCAAAGTGACTTTACTCTGCCTGATGGAAAACATGAGCAGAATAAATAAATATTTCGGACATCTCACACAACGCCATCTAGTCCCAAGCTAAGCAGAGCTTGTGTTATGGGTACTAGACAACTGATATAAATACATATATACGTTTTTATTATTTTGTAAATACATACATATTATACATAGAAAACACCCAAACTCCGAAACAAATATTTGCAGATCATACAAACATTTGGTTCGACCCGGGAATCGAACCCGAGACCTCAAGCACAGCAGTCGCATACGCAACCACTGCGCCACAGAGACAGTCAAATGAAGAATGTGAACGCAGAGATTGCAGCAATGCGTCATGGTGACCCACACTATGGTGGCCTATTGAGATACTTCTGCATTATTGGGCTCGGACTGACCAACGAAGCACGACAGCACAAATGCTGTCATTTTATTTTACTACTAGCTGACCTAGGCAACCTCGTTTGCATCCAAACTACCATTCCCGTCTTAACCCCAAAAGGGGGTTGATTTCTAAAGATACATTATAAGTACACCTCCACACCATCTATAGAGCATACATTTTAAATTTCAAGTCTCTTACTTCAAAACCACAGGATTTTCATACAAACTTCCAACCCCCGTTTTACCCCCTTAGGGGTGGAGTTTCATAAAATCCGTTCTTAGCGGATGTCTACACCCCATAAAGAACCTACCTGCTAAATTTCAAGTTTGTAGGTGTTATGGTTTCTGAGATATAATGACATAAATAAAAAATTAGATAATGTGCTTAGCAAACATGAGGTTAAAAATAAAGATGGAAATTGGCTTCAAGAACTAGACTATGAAGGGACTGAAGAGCTGGTCAAATTTATTTCATAACACACACACATACACGCATGCATACACATACACGCATACACACACACGCACACACACACACACACACACACGCATACACACGCACACAAGCGCGTTCACTCACAAACCACACATACGCACGCACACAGGCGCGTTCACTCACAAACCACACATACACACACTAAACACGCAGCGTCACCTTCTAATATAATGTAACAAAATTGTCTCCCAAAATACAGGCTATATCTAGCTTGGGAATCAGTATCAGTACCTATTTATACATAATTAAACTGTCAAGTATTGTATTGCATTGTATGATTTTAAATGTTATGTCTTTGATGTGAAATAAACATTTTTATTTATTTATTTTGATCTTCTGTGAGAGAGTAGAGTAGAGAGAGCCCAATCGAGCCGACCCGTACACACGTGCTGAAATCAGGCTGGCTCTACTACATTGAGAGATTTTAGCTGTCACTTGTTATCTTATTAATATGGTGTTGTGAATAATCACAACTATAGTTCATTCGTATTAAGTAAATAATGAAGCGTAGATCGTATATCACACTTTGACAAATCAGCTTTCAAACTTCCGTATAAAAGAATAATTTCTTGGGCTTGTGAAGGACAGAGAAGCTTAAGTACACCCTAACAACTTGATCTGGGGCTAAAAATCAATATATACTATCTAATATTTGGCTGTCAATGGCATTTAAATTGCAATTAGGCCTAATTATATATTGCAATTTGCCCAAAAATTGCCTATTTTCGTCGTCTAAATATGCCGAAAATAGGTAATTTTTCCAAAATGATTATATGCTATGTATTTATTGCATATTATTGACCTTTTTGTTAGTTCGCAAAATATAAATATGGCTATTCCAGTGACTTGTACTTCAAAACCGATCTTAACATCAATCACTTGCAGATAACGTTAGCACCATCGCGGTTAACCTTCATTTACGTCATGACAAAACAATCTACTGTTGTGTTGTACTGTTGCTCACCCTACTTTGAATAACGTCACTCTTATCCAGTATAGTGGCTTGTACTTATTTATATTTATCTATACATGTTCTTTTTTTTAATTTTCTTGTGGTGACAGATTCAAGCAAACTCCGAGGGACAACAACACTGCAAAGAGAAAAATAACTTGACACAAACAATTTTTTTTTTTACTTGTGGAAACTTGCCGTCAACCCACCGGAGTTTGCGGCGGGGCGGTGTGTTGGAATCGAACCGACTAAACCACACGGTGTGCCACTCTGCGCCTGAGAAGGGAAAGATCCGGGGACTGCTGACATTAGCACATCCGGACCCATCCCAGCAACTTGACACAAACCCTATACCAACCCGTCTGGCCGTGGAGTACTAGGCCAAACCTCCTATTTAAGAAGGACCTAGGTAAATAAGTGTATGGTGGACAGTGGACATGGGACATGTATATTTTACCTATATAGTACTGAATTTTGAATACTGCAACATACCAGGCTTCTCATTAAACTGCTGCATTATATTTAAAAAACCGGTCAAGTGCGATTCAGACTCGCGCATCGAGGGTTCCGTACAAACCTGTAGGTATATAAGTAAAATTTATGCTTTTCGCAATTTTCCCCTTATCTGTGCTATAAGACGTCGAAAAATTTGCAGCATAAACGGCTGTATCTTTTGATTGCGATGGTTTAGAAGTTTGATTTTTCACAGGTCCAAGGAACAGAAGACCTGAGTAAATAAGAATTTCAGCTTGATACCTCCACGCGTTCCTGAGAAAAAGGGTCTTGACAGGCAGATGGACAACAAAGTGATCCTATAAGGGTTTGGAACCCTAAAAACGATTTTTTTTTTGTAAAAACTTTTTCTAATACTTCAAAAAAAAGAGAGAAGATAAAAATGCAGTAAATAACTATATTTTTTATTATTTATTTGAATGCCTCGTTGGTCTCGCGGTTGGCGTGTGCGACTGGTGATCATGAGGTCTCGGGTTCGATTCCCGGGTCGAACCAAATGTTTGTATGACCTACAAATATTTGTTTCGGAGTTTGGGTGTTTTCTATGTATAATATGTATGTATTTACAAAAAAAGAAGTATATATGTATTTGTATCAGTTGTCTAGTACCCATAACACAAGCTCTGCTTAGCTTGGGACTAGATGGCGTTGTGTGTTAGATGTCCGAAAATATTTATTTATTTATAATGAAAATGTGTTTTCTAAATATAACTTACTTAATTATGTTTACAAAGTGTAAAGAGCTTGAAGAAAACTGAGTGTCAAATATTTTCTTTCGTACTTAGAGAGAATAAATTTCAAAGAAACTTCAACTTGTCGTCTGACCTCTAAATATATTGAATCTGCTCTAGTTCGACAAATAAATTTATGAATTATAAATTAAGAGCAAAAAACATTTTTTAAGTTTTATTTAATATCGAGAATGTTTTTACTGTCTGCTAAAATATTTTATTTTGGAATAATATTTAAGTTAATATTTAAGTTAGAGTTCCTCGCATAAGAGTTGATAACGTATGATTTTAGAAATATTAAAATTAAATTAAAGTGTGTAAATACTTATATATTTAATTAAATTCTTCCATTGCTTCCTAAGAATACGAAACGATTAGTATTCGATCATAGGTTATTCTCCTACTGAGTTTTTTTTTTTTTTTTTTTTTAGTTTATTTTTCAAAACATGCAATTACAATATAAAGTCTTAACCTAAACACAAAAACCTATCTTAGGTTTATGAGTGCTTAGCGAGTCGCCGCTAGTTAATTACATAGAATTATAGATATTTTATTACAATATGTGATTTACTCATTGCAATTACACAAATACAAGTTATAGAACCGTAATGTACTCGTTGTGATGTATTTATTTAATTCCTTCATCCTGACTCGCCCACACACATGCACACGTCTTAATATCTTTTCCCGACTTTTCACCGATAAGCTATAGACTCCTCTATAGTCTCTGCGCGTCATATGTGCCCGAGACAGGTATGGAACCTTCATGTATGTATTAGGCCTTCATTCAAGGACCTAACATACACTACAAGAACACAAAAATCTAAGAGTGACGTAGGCTTTGAATGCAGCAAATTCAGTGAATAAACTGGCCGTACCTGGGCTGGATGTTTTTGAGAGCTGAGCTTAACGGTAAAATTAAAACCAAAACAATGTAGAAAAGAAACAGAAAGTAAAAAATCAATCAAAGCATACTAGTTATTCATTTTACAAGGTAGCCAAATCGATACAACCGTTAATCATTTTAAAATAACCAAATACGTAAGTCTGGAAATTTCTAATGTCACTGTAGGTTAGTAAATGTGAACATTAATAACGTTTACATAATTAATATTATTGATTGACTTAATCAATATCTCTCGGCCTTGTTCGGTTCTGATAACAACACCAAGTCAAGTTTATCATAGATTATCTTTGATTTAAAACAGTTAGCTATGCATAAAATACCTACCGACTGAGTTGTCATAATAAGTACAGAGTTACTTAGAGAGAGATGTCACTCAAATAAAGTTTTGTCTTCAGACTTCATAACTTTTGAATCGCAGGAGTGTAATTTTTGACGTGACAACGTCCTATAATTCGATGGAGCCGGCTGCACACACGAAAAAAACGCATTACCTCGCTCTGAGGCGTTCCATTTAAGGCTTGAAGTGCTTACTAGGTAGTAGGTAGGTAGGTAGCTTGCGCCGCATCTATCACTCGCTTGCACTTCAAGCCTTAAATCGAGGCGAGAGATAGATGCGGCGCTTGCCTCTGCCTGATGGAAAGTATGAGTAGAATCCAAGACTTGTCGACACCATCCTCATTGCGAATGTGGACAATAGTGACTTACCCTATGGCGGCCTAGTGAAATGTTTATTCACGCCGCCATTAACCGCTTAAAAGATCAGGGATCACAGTAAGAGAAAAATACGTGTACCGGTAGTTTGTTTTTCTGTAGTTCGATAGGTTGGTCTTCTGTGTAAAATCAGCGTGGCTCTACTACCTATTATATTTTAGTACAGCCATGACTTGCAGTAGGATCCAATTCGATTAGTTACTTGAAATCGTAAAAACCTGGTCCATCCTAGTTTACTTCTCCACCCAGAAGTGGAGATGTGTTTTGATTAATGGTGATACAGATATCAGCCATTAATCAAAACACATCTAACTTAAAATAACAGCAGAAATAAGATACATGCTTTAAAGTTAAAAAATGCTGTCAGTTTTCCGATTCTGTTTGAAGGTATTGGGATGCATTTCGGTTAATCTACTCGAGAGCAATGAATCGGGCTTAATTCGTCAGTGTTTCATTTCAAAAGGTAAATATTTACTGCTTGGATTAGTCAGCACACCGCCCAGATATGAACGATATGCAACAATGCAAACTGCCAAGTATAAATATGTTTTTTTTTTACTTATAATTATTTTAAGGAGTATTTAACCGCCGATTAAACTCAATTCACTTAACTTAGCTACCGTCATTAGTTTTTTAGGGTTTCGATATAGATATATAATTCTGATTCCTTGCTGAGTATATTATTATTTCAGGTAGGAAATGTATCTTACAACAAGCAATTATTTATTCTTGTTTTAAAAAATGTTTTAGAACCATCCCAAAGTAATAATGATAGTAAAAAAATGTGCTTTGAAAAAGACTTGAAATCTCTGGTATCGCACTTTATTGCTGTGAGTGGGTGAAAATGATTAGGGATGACATATATTGAATTAAAATTTATAACATATTATAATTATTATAGTTTATGATATATTTTTCATTTATTATTACATAATATAGAAACTTAGCTTATGCTTAGCTAGTTGTTTAAACATAGCGCGACCCGATGTACGGGTCCGATGTGGGGTCCGAGTACCCCATAAACCTAGCGTCTCTACCCCAAACGGTTCAAAAATGTAATTACCTATTAAATTTTGGTACGCCGTTTGAGGCTTATTGCTTTTTTGTATCTAAATGTGTATATCTTTATATGTATTCTAGAATACATCTAAGCTTGATTTGGGTCCTAAAAGTAATATGCAATATGTCTCACAATATTTTTTATTGACGCACAAAATTGTACGACGCACGGTAGACTTTATGCCATAGGCATTCTCTGCTAGACTTTTAGAGTAGTACAATATGTATGATTAGGTGCACTACAGTTTAATACAAAGTTTGAAAGTGAATAAAAACAATTTACTTTAAAAAACGTGAAACGACAAAACCGTAAATGGATTTGATGGATAGAATTGTAATTTTAAAAAAATCTGTGAATTCCTTGACCTATGTTTAAAGTTATGTAAAGTTTATATAAAAAGTTTCTTTACAGAGGCCTATATTCAGCAATCGCCTACTAAATGCTAATATATGTGATTAGGTGTAAAAATGCAAAACTGAAAAAAAGTCTAAATGAGAGCCCAAAGACGCATAAAATGTACCTGTATATATAGATATACATTATGGCTCTACAGGTTTTCAAAATTCATGTCAATCTTCAATAATAAAAGTGAGTGTGACATCCTTGAAAATAATCGAAATCCAACTTCGCGACTGCTGGATGGAAAGTTTTTCTTCAAAGGAGATAAGTTAAATTGATATTTCACCGAGTTAAAGCGATTTTTTTAAACTCCTGTTCCTTGCCGACTGCTAATGTTATTTGTTGTATATTATTATTTACAGTAATATACACGAACAACAGGAATCTAGTTGCTATGAGAGCTAAAGCAAAATTTGGGCCATTTATGTGCAATTTTAATTTTCGAGAAAAAAAAATGATTTTTACTTTTCTTTATGTCTTTTGCCTTATTAGATTTATCAAAATTAGGTATCTTGACTAACGTTTATTCTGGAAATAATGTGAATAATATTCGTACTTAAATGGTATCTTTAAATAACAGTCTTCGAATTTATAAAACCTAATTCGATGGTCTAAGGTAAATGTACCAGTAGTTGACACTATAGTGAGAAAAAAACGCGTTTTCTTTAATAACATTTTATTTATTTAAGTTAGAATTTTTTAAATTAGTAACAAATATTAACCAGTCTTTCATTTCTCTTAAATTGAATTTAATTAAAGAAAATAAGTGTTGTCTATTTTAATATAGTTATTTTCTTGACAGACTAAAAATGTACCAATAATTGATGGGCAAATTTTCATTTGTCCCAGTAATTGACTATGACTTTTTCAAGCTAGTGCACCAGTACTTGACAAGTAATCCTCTTTACAAAAAGCTACAATAAACTAAAAAAACACAGTAATTATAGAAAATAATTTCGCAAAGCTTCTTAAAATCACATACAATAAAAACAAAATAACTTTCAAATTAACTAGATGTTAGTTAGCGATTTTTGAAAGTTTATTTTTCTTCTTATTTAGAACTTTAGCAATGGCTAAATAAGCAGAGAGAATTTAAAAAATATTATAATCATCACTATTATCGCTATTTAGATCATCTGTGCTACCACCAGAAGGTTTCCATGTTTCACATTCAGATTAGCTGCTTGAACCAAACAAAACCTTTGTGACTTTTTTATAGTAGTAGACTCTTAGTTTCGTTCAGTCTTTATAGCACGGCCTATGTTTTTTTTTTTTGTTTTTGTTAGCTTCTTCTTTTTCTTGATTTTTCCTTTTTCGTTCTTAGCCCTTTTCTGTTTTTGTACAAGTTGGTCAAGTTTTTTTTTCTCTTTATTTTTATGGTACTCTTGCCATTTTTCTGACGTGATCACTGCACTTATAGGAGGCATTTTTTACTTATTTTATCAATCAATAAGTACCTGCACAATAAAAAGAATACTTTAATACCAGTATTTGATAGTGTTTGTACCAATAGTTGATTAGTTGATGACCCCTATCAACGACTGGGTAGAAGTCACCTACAAAAGCTTTAATTGATGCGATCTTAACTTCAAAATTATGCTTATCAGAATATTACAAAAAATCGATCAAATCGAGCGGACAAAAATATACCCAGTAGATGATATCTGTATCAAGTACTGGAAATCAAATGATTTTCATCCTAGTATTTGATACCCTTATATTTCGTTATATTATTATAAAAACTGTAAAAAAACAACATATTTACTTAATATATGCAATTCCAAATAGGTTACTTTAAATACTTACCACTTCAAGCTTCAGCTATGAATAACACTGTTCTAAACGAGAAAGGTCCTACTCCTTAATGAATTCCTTAACATAAACACTGAATGGCGAACACGAGTGGACACTATTGTAAACAAAACGAAAATTTCAATGTTTGACAGCCAATAGCAAAGCAAGTAATTCCGGGTTTGAAAAAGAGTTGTATCTACTAGTATATTTAAATAATGTGTTATTGATGCGTGTGGTTTAATTCTTATTATGATGAGTTAAGTAAAAAATTATCAACTTTTGGGAGAATATAGAGGACTGGGTCATTTACATTAATTGAAATATTGATGAAACGCATAAGTAAATCTTATGTCTGTCTTCCTTCTTTGAGATAAGAAGTGTTAGTCTAGACTAAACTATAAAAATGACCTATAACTGCTAAGAGGGCATGATAATTGGGATTGTTAACAAGCTAAAATTCAAAATTTAAAAAACCCCCTACTTAAGCACTTAATCGAGTAATCATACGCCAATGATATTTTGCAGACATTCGGTTATACCTCCCCACGTTCACCCCCATAACTTTTAAACGACTCAACCAATTTTCATGAAACATGTCTAAGAACACTCGCACGTAACTCACCTTTCATACAAAAAAAACTAAATTGAAATCGCTTCATCCGTTTATAGCTACGGTGCCACAGACAGCCAGACAGACACGTCAAACTTATAACACCCCACTTTTTGCGTCGGGGGTTAAATATTTGATTATAAGTTGGAGACCGATAGCTTCGACAAATTTGCTACACCTACTAACCCGTCCAGGGCGTCCAGTCAGCGAAAACCTTCTTTCTTAAGAGTGGCTTATAATAGGTCTTTACCTATGAAATTGCCGTTTTGTATGCAATAAGTGAAAGTACTTATTTTTTCAAACTTTTTTATTTCTGTTATTCGAAGTAATCACCCATGCAAGCGACGCATCTTTGCCAACGTATTGGCAGTTTATTGATGCCCTTCTTGTAAAAATCAGCTGGACGGGAGGCAACAAACTCTTCAAAGGCATTTTGTACTACCTCTCGGGAATTGAATTTTTTACCCACAAAAAAGTTTCTGAATTTTGGAAAAAGTAATAGTCGGTAGGTGCAAGGTCTGGTGAGTATGGCGGATGAGGGAGAGCTTCCAACCCCAGCTCTTGCAGCTGCTTCACGACAACGCGCGACCCCATATTGCGCAACAGACAGTCTCCAAGCTGCAAGAGCTGGGGTTGGAAGCTCTCCCTCATCCGCCATACTCACCAGACCTTGCACCTACCGACTATTACTTTTTCCAAAATTTTATTGCATACAAAACGTCAATTTCATAGGTAAAGACCTAATATAAAGCAGTACCATTAAAGGCTGTTGATGAAATACTATTACCTCCCCCAAATAAAATAGGACTCATATTTATTCTTGAGTATTTTCTCTTCAAAACACTCCCTATTTTACCAAGAAATCCCTAAAGTGCCGGGTCCATGGCAACAAGTTTGTGACGTAAGCGGTAATTAAATTATAGTTAGAGAAATGTGAGCGTTGAATACGCCTCTGATTATCTCTTCGTGGATTTGGAGTGAGTGTATATATGTGTGCATGTATTATCTGTGTGGTGATGGATTAAGAATACTGAGTGTCCCCACACCTAATCATCTTGTAGGTATCGTAAGAGCCGACTAAGGGAGATAATAAGCAGGACAATAGCACTGCACAAGGAAGGAAAATACCAACCGACCAACGTGTTAAAGAAAGCCAAAACCTCTTTAAACCGACTTCAAAAAAGGAGGAGATTCTCAATTCGACCGTATATATGTTTGTTTTATGTGTGTTTGCGGATAACTTCGTCGTTTATGAACCGATATTAATGATTCTTTTTCTAATAAAAAGGAGGTATCCCAACGGTGGTACCATGATAAGGACACTAAGATCTGATGATGATATCCAAGAGAAATCGATCGATTTTGTCGTTCTGGAAGTCGGTTCTTTATTTTGTTAAAATTTTATTAGATACTATGTTACGTACCGTTGCTATATATTGCATAACAAAGCCCATATTTACACACACACATATATAAACACTAGCTGACTCTTTTCTATGCTCGGCTCATATCGGTCTAATGTGTCTCGTGATGTTAACTGTCCTATCTTAAGGATTAGTTATTCTGTGCTAGGCACGTAAACAAAAACACTTTTGAAAAAAAACATGAAAATATTTTAGATAGTTACGGAGTTCATCGTAAATAACAACGTGACACATGAATCATTATTTAATACCTAAGTTATTTATATACCGGTACTTGCTATACAAATGTTTTAATATAATCTAAATATAATCTTCCTAAATGTGGGTAGGCGAGATTAGTTTGATTTAAATAGTTTATAGGCGTTCGTTAACGTAATGGCTCAGCTACGTTATAATACTATGGGGTGAAAGCACGGATGCGCCAACACTGTTCACAATGCAAAAGAAACTTATTAGAATCCTAGCAAACATTGACGACACTTATAGCTGCAAACCTTACTTTCGGGAACACGAAATACTCACTCTTCCTAGCATCTATTTATTAGAAATATGCAAATTTGTAAAAAAACATCAATATTTATACACAACCAGAGAAGAAAAACAACAAAGATACACACTACGACATAAATCAAGACTAAATCTACCAAGTTCAAAACTAAAAATTCACTCCTCCAGCACCTACGTCATGTCCATCAAACTATACAATAGATTGCCGCCAGAAATAAAAAATGAAAACAAATTTAATCACTTTACAAAAAAAATCAAGAAGTTTCTAATTTCTAAGTGTTACTATAGTATTCATGAGTACCTAAATAACCAATTAAAGTGAATACGTATAGTATGGCATTGTCAGTAATAAATTTTAAAATTTTAAATGTGATATATGGATTCATGTTCATACAAATACACATACACGCACACACACAAACATATATATATTTAATATTAAATACATACATATATATTAAGCTGGCTGTTCCCGCAACTTTTTTGGGTTTTCGGGTTGTTTTGATTTTTCACCGTTTGGACCTTTCCCTAGACTGCGTCAGGCATTTCAGGGCCAAGATCGGCTAAATCGGCCCAGCCGTTCTCGAGTTGTAGCGAGACGGGCGAGCGGCAGTAGATTTTTATATATAAAAATATTGTATTATTGATTTGAATTGTATTAGTTTTAAGTTTGTGTCCTCTCTTATTTGTAATTTTGCTGTGCCCGACAGGGTTCATAGTGGAACAATTTAATATTACTTTAAGACCTTGTTAAACCTATGTGATGCAATAAAGTATTGAGTATTAATTTTGTAGATGATTGATTTCTAAATCAATTTGCTTAGTGGTTAGCTTAGCTAACAACATCTTAATGTAGTAGAGTAATCATTTTGCACTGGTCTGGAACCGTCAACATGTTGTGAAAATAAATAAATAATATCGGGCATCTGACACACAACGCCATATTTTTTTTTTATGTATGGCCCGTCAAAATGACTCTACTCTGCCTGGCACACACCATGGCGGCCTAGTGATCCTTCTGCATCTTTTAATCTAGCTTCAAACTAAGCGGAGCTTGTAGTTTGAAAGCTAGATTGGCTAATAGAATACTTATATATTTTTTGTAAATAAATATACATACATATTATACATAGCAAAGACTCAAACTTCGAAATAAATATATGCAGATCATAAAAACATTTTGCACCGATCCGGGAATCAAACCCGAGACCTCTTGCACAGCAGTCGCGTAAGCTACCACTGCGCCAATTAGTCAGTCTAAGTAATTAGTAGATAATAGTCAAGATATCAATCCATTAAAGTCAAAGCTTTCAAAATACCGGTACTGTTGAAAAAATAAGAAATAAGTAAATCTTAATCGATTGAGCCACCCCATTTTGTGGTTAAACGTGGCTTTTTCAGGGTAGAGTATGTGTTCAATAGTTTCTACTTTTGAATTCAAAGATAAGATAAGTTTTTTTGCATAAAACATCTGTTAACAAGATGTCATATTGTAAAATATAATTCAGTACTTTAAAACATGTTTTGCCATAGCTGGCGTACAATTTTTTTTATAATAATAAAAATGTCATGTCGTCGTAATACATCACTGACAAATATTAAATACAAAACATTAGTTAAAAATAAAAGTAAATTAAAAGTCACAAAATTTGAACACATACACAAAACATTATGAGGCTCAATTTATAGTATCTGTCAAAAACTCCCCAATTCGTAGGCTTTCTGTATCAATATTTCCTTAAGCTTATATTTGAATTTGTTTTTTTGAGGTCTTTAAACTGTGCTGGTATTTTATTAAAACTTTTAGGTGCCATGCCAAAAAAACTATTGCTCATTAGAGCAGTTTTAGCAGTCTGTTAGAGCTTACTGTCATCACGCCTGTTACGCTTGACTACTTCGGACACGGGAACAGTGTAGGGTTTGCTTTCACCAAGAAAGAAACGAAAGAAAAAAAAAACTTCGTTTAAAAAACCGACTTCAAAAAATAAAAAGTATAAAATAACTTAATTTGTATGTGCTACCTATTCATAGGTGTGAAGTCAGTGCCAAGCTAATGGAATAGTAGGTACCACACTCGCTATATTTCGAGACGAACGTCAACGACGCTTCGGTTGTTTTGTTCAACGCGAAGAGCAGCTATCCCGCTCCAGGTCACGCGCGGCGAGTGCGGTACCTACTATTACATTTTGGCTTGGCACCGACTTCACACCTATGAATAGGTAGCACATACAAATTAAGTTATTTTATACTTTTTAGTTTTTGAAGTCGGTTTTTTTAAACGAAGTTTATTTTTTATTTTTCGCTTTTTAGTCTTTCTCAAGTCTCATCATCATTTCATTTAAAATTTAATGATGTCTACAGAATATGAAGGCATGCAGACAATTGCTCGTAACTTCATTGCAGGCGCTCACGTAAATTTGAGGGTTTCCTTTGATTTCCTTAGGATCCCATCATCGGATTCTGATATGGTGGCCATGGGACCACATGGGGAGCATACCCTTTCAAATACAAAAATTTTTTTAAAATCGGTCCACAATTGACGGAGTAATCGATATACATACATTAAAAAAAATAAAAAACCGATGAAATTGAGAACCTCCTCCTTTTGGAAGTCGGTTAAAAATATATTATGTATTTTACTAAACAGACTTCTGAGTTCACTGAGCTTACTATTACCATATTTATACGATAGAAACTTACTTCCAAAATCTAAAAACAATATACCAACAATATTACGAATTATATGTTCAGTAAAATCATCGTTACTGAAGTTAAATACTTGTATTGAATGCAGTATGATAACACGCCTGAATTTCAAATATGCATTTAAGATCTACACTTGTAAAGATCTTTCACCAAATATAAATAAGTTGAGTATTGACGTCTACTCTCTGAATGCTACCTTAAACCATTCCCCACAATTAAATAAACGCACACAATATATAAAATGTAGGTAGACGAGGGCAGTTCCTTTATAACTATAAATTCAAAACTTAAAAAACCCCCTACTCAAGCACTTAATCGAGTAATCATACGCCAATGATATTTTTGCAGACATTCGGTTATTCTTTCTCACTTTCACCCCCATAACTTTTAAACGACTCAACCGATTTTCATGAAACATGTCTAAGAACACTTGCACGTGACTCACCTTCCATACAAAAAAAAACTAAATTGAAATCGCTTCATCCGTTCGCGAGCTACGGTACCACAGACAGACAGACAGACACGTCAAACTTATAACACCCCTCTTTTTGCGTCGGGGGTTAAAAAGAGACTTAAATATGCATTTGAGTTTTGCCTTTTATTATAGATACATACAAAAGTTGAGAGTTGACCTCTATGATTCTAAATGTATCCTTGAACCGTTCCTCACATTTATACAAAAGTACCCAGTATATAATATGTAGGTAGAAACTAATTGTTCTCATATAAAGACAGTTAATATGTCCGCCAAGGTCGTTAGCCCTTATAGATTACATGTAGCTATGAGCCCGATTACTATGACTGAATGGATTTCTTTCAATAGGATTACTCGTTCGTGTAAGGGTTCCGCCGAATTTTGCGACGGAATTATTTCTTGAATGTACATTTGGTCGTACTTTTTCCTGCTTACGTAGTACTTACGAATTTATTTAGCTTCTTATAGTAGGGGAGCCCTAGAAGGAATTTCAGGATTTACTAAAGCGCGGCAGATTAATATACAGGAGGATACCTTGTACCCGGTTCAATACCTCCACCAAATATGAACGCCGTATATATGGCCGCCTGTCAGGAAAAAAGGATCAGATTAGTAAAAAAAATTGATCATCAGACATTCTCGAGCGCGTCATATTAAGGCAGGGTGAGTTAATTACATGCTAAAAAGTGTATATTCCACTAATCTGACAATTTGAGAGTGACGTAAGGAAAGGGGAGGGCTATAAAGTTGTAAAAAAAAACGTCATCTCGACATTCTCGAGCGACATTGATGCTATCAATATCTGACGCGCTCGAGTATGTCCATGCAACAGTTTTTTTTTACATTTTTGAACAACCATAGCTGCTCACCCCACCGATGAAAAGGTATACAGTAATTTTTTTTTTCTTTTTATCATCTAAGCATGCAACCCAATAGATCTCTATGACGCTCGAGTAAATCCCCATTTAGCATCGTGGGCTCCCCTACTATTATGGCTGGAGTTATTATAACAATGTTAATAAGCTTATTTAATATCAGATTGAACAACATTTCAAGTATAATCCAACCATTATTTAGAAAATAAATAATTAGTCAGTTTTTGTACGAGGGGAAACCCTTCTTGTCGTCACAACACCGGGCAGCAGCACCGAGCAGTTTTGTTACACATAGCACAGGCTCGGCCTAGAATCCTTTCAATCAATCAACGAACAAAGGTCTCCAGAGCGCCAATCATCCCGATTTTGGGCAGCCTGTCTCCATCCGCTACCAGCTACTTTCTTCAAATCGTAACCAAAACTAAGATCCTATAAAAATAAATCCACTAAAATCCAAAACCTTACAAAAAATTGATATCTACCAATACTTTTAACCGAATTGATGTGGCTACCAGAGTGATCCCCAGCCTATTCTTCTTCTCCCATAGCAAGACACTCAAAGTGCAGGAATGTACTTGCGACATCTCTCTTGAATGTGACATGGGTCACTCCTGAGTCGTAGCAGTTTTCTATTATTTGATTTGTGATTTATTTTATTTATGTGATCCGCGTGAGGCGATATTTGCCAGTGGGGGAATTGCGAAGTCAGGTGACGAATTCCACAGAGCAGCGCAGAGGAGTGAGCGTTGCTCCAACCCCCTCGTGGGGATTGCTGATGGTGTTTAAATTAGTTCGTATCCATTTAGTAGTTTATTTACATTAATTAGTGATTGATCAAGATTGTTGTTTGTATTTTGTAAAGATTAGATGTAAACCAATAAGATCTTGATCTAACAATTACATTAGTGTTGTATAGCAGCTCCATTTCTCACGGTACCCAATAATGTAATTACTCTGAAACAGATTTCGGGTTCACCTAATCTTTGTTATAGATCATTTATTACTGTAATATTATTCGCTGGCCCTTTGTTTCCAAATGTGATTGGAAGGTAGGAGGTAATATAATGTGTCTCACGTAATAATCGTATACGCTATACGAGACCTATAAACTCCTACCACAGTAATATAATTGAACCATGGTGTAATTTCTATTTCTTAGGCCGTAACTAAAGGTTGCTTTAATTATGTATAAGTCTCACATACTAAAATCGACTTTCCAAAAATTATGATTTAGACTTACCTATTTTTTTTTGATACGGCGAACTTCGTACCGAATTATAATGATTAAATGTTGTAATGAAATTTGGTGACATACCGACAGCAGCACCACCGGGTTCAATTGTGTTTTCAAACTATCTAGGAATCCATTAAAATTTACACATAAAATTACATCCAAACCGGTCCAGCCGTTTAAGAGGAGCAAAGTTGGCAACCGCCCGTACAGAAGAATTAAATATATTAAGCGATATATACATTTATAAATATTCTAAGGATACAAGTTAATCACGATTGAGTGTAACAGTATATTCAAACACAACATAGTGAATTATGAAAATAAATTATAAAATTAATAAAGAAGTTACTCAAAGATTTGAAATACCTTTTTGATGTTATTTGTTACGTTTTTGAGATTTTTTATTTTCTTACTAACTGACATGAGCAAATTAATTTGCATCTTGGGTAGCAGGAGAAGAAGGGTTAAAATGCTTTACGTTCTATTTACATACCTACTAATATATGATAAAAAAATCATTTAAAATTGGTTGAGCCATACCGGAGAAGTGCGAAAACAAACACGCGAGACATTTATATATTACTGAATTGGACCCGAAGCTCCACTCATATGTCTTCCTCAAAAATAAAAGTATCAGTATGCCAAATTTCATTGAAAGTGGTGCAACGGCTTAGCCATGAAAGCGTAATAGACAGATATAGTTACTTTCGAATTTATCAATTTAGTATGGATATTGCGGTATGTTTCATTACTGATTATTATATAAGACTCACAGACATAAATGAAATACAATAGATTACAAATTTACGTCATTAAATACTACCCGATGTAACACCTACGCAGAAGCAAAACGAGCACTCATTCGTGATTTATTGGATTTGCTAATTTCATTGCGTTGAAATGGGAACATCGAGATTAATGGCGCATATCACACCGACCTGCAACAAATTCATAAATTGTACGGTTTTAAAGTATTCTGATGATACTATGTAATAAAAAAATATTAAATTTTTATTTTTTATTTTAACGGTTTTATTGAAAATAATGTACTAAAAGCTAAAAAATTATTTGTTTAAAAATATTCGGTATAAAATCGTTGGGTGTAGTATAAACTGAGATGATTGGATGGAAACACGGGCCCAACATTATTTTCAATAAAACCGTAAAAAAAAAAAAAAAATTTTAATTACATGGTATCATCAGAATACTTCAAAACAATTTTTTTATTTTCGAGTTTTTAGTTTTTGATTTCATCACATAATACTTCTCATCTGTGTTCTACTATTCAAGCCCTTTCATTTGAGACCCATATAGTGGTAGTCTTTGAAAAAATGTGTAAACAGCAATTTTGTAGCGGCGGCCATCTTGGTTTTTAATTTTTCATAGTAAACTGTGTTTTACTAGTCAAGCCCTTTCATTTGATAACCATAATGAGGTAGTCGTGACAAAATTTGTATACCGCCATTTTGTAGAGGCTGTCATCTTGGATTTACAATGAAACAGAATTCATTTAATTATATTGTCACCAGAACTGAGGGTGTGTACCAAATTTCAGATCAATTTGTCAACAGGTAGCGGGTCAAATTTCATTTACAAGATATGACCCAAACAAACAAAAAATATAATAATATAAAATAAAAATAAAATAATCCATAATAATAAATATTTTGGACACCTTACACACAAAGCAATCTAGTCCCAAGCTAAGCAGAGCTTGTGTTATGGGTAATTGGGTTCAAGACAACTGAAATTTACTTTTTTTATTAATACATATGTACATATTATACATAGAAAACACCCAAACTCTGAAACAAATATTTGCAGGTCATACAAACAATTAGTCCGACCCGGGAATCGAACCCGAGACCTCAGGCACAGCAGTCGCATACGCTACCACTGCGCCACCAAGGCAGTCCAAGTTTACAGTTTACATTGGTACAAGAACAGATAACATTAATTTCGAATTCCCGAAGTTTGATTTTGATCAAATCTATTTAAATAAAACAAAAAATTACTACACAGTTGGCCTGGCCTGTTTAAGCAGTCACTACACCGCTTTCTACTGCGCCAAGTGTTGTGGGTTCAAATCCCACACGGGAGCACACTTTTTTTTAAATGTATGGCCCGCCAAAATGACTGTACTCTGCCTGATAAGCAGAAGCAAAATCCAAGAGTGGTGGTCACCATACTTATTGCGAATGCAGACAATGCAGCATAGTGACCCACACCATGGCGGCCTGGTGATGCTTCTGCATCTTTTAGTCCAGTCAACAAGTATGGAACTTGTTGACTAGACTATTTGGGCCTCCGGTTTCGCACTCACCCAGGGAACACGACAGCACGAACGCTGTAATTTTACGTTGATCTTCTGTGCGAGGGTAGTATCCCCCCGGTCGAGCCGGGGGGATACTTGTGCTGAAATCAGCGTGGCTTTACTACCTTCTGTTTGATATCTTGTTCTCTACTTTGTGTGATCCACAAATTGTGGTTTTGAGTCTCGGTGTTGTTTGTGTCCGTTTCATGTATGTTTGTAAAGTCTCCTGCGATACAGTATATATATTCGTAACGCGGGAGACGAATTTAAAAAAAGAGTCGTGTTAGCTACACCATTTCTTACTCAAAAACGTTGGCACCAATTTCTATGACTTTTGTTTCTTAGTATTTGTGTTATAGCCCTTGATATAATAAATCCTTAAAATATACGCATAACACAAACACTGACTTGCATTTATTTTGCTAATGGCATTTTATGTTGAGCTACATCTTATAGTTACAATGAAGAATGAGCAACGGTGTGAATGTATTAATTTTCTTCCATATTTCACTTTAAACTTGTTGTTAATCATCATCATCATCAGTCCATCACAGCCCACTGCTGGACATAGACCTCTTTAATTTCTCGCCACTTGGTTCGATCCTCGACTGCTCGCATCCAGCTCCTGCCATCCGTCTTGCGCATATCATCACTCCACCTGGCCTGTGGACGTCCTCCACTACGTTTGCCGAACGCGGTCTCCACCCAAGAACCCGTTTACCCCAATCAAGTATCAAGTAATCAATTCTGCGGCTAATATGGCCAGCCCACTGCCACTTCATCTTGCTAATTCCTTGGGCTATGTCGATGACCTTGGTTCTCTGCCGGATCAACTCATTCCTGATGCGATCCCTCAGAGAAACGCCGAACATAGCCCTCTCCATAGTTGTTAATCAATTCATCCCAAAAAAAACTTACATTACTGTTCGGTGTATCTGAAACACAAATTTAAAGCCATGTCGGAAATCATGTCGAACAGCATTATTCGTTATTATCGTCGTTTCCGAATTGAGGCACACTTTTAGGATGTGTCTGTCTCATACCCCTCCAATCTGAGTGCCTAATATCCGATGAGGGATTATCACGCACTTCTGAAGAGAATTACTTCGGAAATCTTTTGGAAATATGGGAATTCTAAAACATGACTTGAATCTGTTCATATGATGAAAAGTACTTGTCTGATGAGATTCTGGTTTACTTATATTTGTTATCTTTTTGAAGTAAAACTTCTTTACGCACGCTTGACTTAGGGAGTAAGCTGGTGAATGCGTGACGAGAGCGTTACAAAAAGTGTGATCGGGCGAGGCGAACGGAAGTTGAGAGGGAGATATAAGTTAGTGGAGATAGAAAGAGAGAGAGTTATGTTTTGTATTTTTATATAAGCTAAATTGACTCTACTCTGCCTGATGAAATGCGCAAAATCCAAAATTGGTGGTCACTATCCTCATTGCGAATGCAGACAAAAATAGGATTTACAGAGCTAAAGATGTAAAGTTACATTACTATAAATATTCTTAGAGAAAGATATAGTCTTCTCTATAAATGGTTGAATTTCCTGTTTTGCATAATTACCGTATTCATGAAAACTTGTATTTTGTGTCTAACATATCTATTAAAAAACTTCCTTAGATTGACAGTTACTATTAGAATTGTGCCTCTAACTAAAGTAAATTATTTTTGCGTTTTGAATTTGGTGTCAAACCATCGGTCAGGTTGTAACATTGTTTTTTAGGGTAATAAATATTAATACAGAATCGATAATGGCGCCATCTTTGCGTATTGGTTTGCGTTTACACTTTAGAAGCCAAGCGCGGTCAAGTGATTTAACTACTCGTTCACCGTTGATGCGCGAGATGGCGTGATAATGAATGTCAATTGATTTCCTGTCTAGTATGTTTTTATGGCTGCAGATGGCGATCTTGATGATTTTATTTGGAAGGATAGGATTGGTTAAACTTCGTTGAGAATGATAGTCTATCTGTCATGTCAAAATGTAGGTGGGGTTTAGTTCTAGAAGTTTCGAATTAGAAAGTATATAAAGGAAATTTTGAATCTCGAGAGTACTTTTTCTACTCCTGACTCAAGAAGTGTTTATTGTGTCTGTCAACATGTAGAGTTTCAAATACTGTGTGTAATTTGTACCCGCTCTTAGTGGTGAGTTCATAAAATCTTTTTTAATTAATCTTGTCATGTCTTTAGTTTCTCTGAAAACATGTTGAGGAGGTCTATTTTGTTTGTAGGGGCCAAGTATCCCGTCCAAGTGTACAGCTCCAAGTGTACGGTTGGAAAGTTCCTGTTCATGAGTACCATCCAAATGTACGGGTAGAACGTTCCCGTTCATGGGTACGTCTCCAGGTGTACCGCTTCAAGTGTGCAGTTCGAGGGTACGTCTGGAGGGCACACAAACTACCTGTTCTGCCAGTGCCTTTCCTAAGGAATGGCAGTCCATTCCTAAGGAAAGGTCGGAAAGTATTATGTAACTTGCCCCTTCACGCCACAAAATTTACTGACAAGTCGTTCTCGGTGCAAGCCGTTAGATTGTGGAATAGCCTACCTGAGACAGTAAGAAAGGCGGAATCTCTGCAAACCTTCAAGAAAAATGACACTAACTATTACCTGAACATTTAAAATATACTCTTGTTAATAAATGGAATATCATGGTAGTATATGTATAGTATATAGTAGTGTATAGTATAGTATGTGTATTTATGTATATAGTAGTATTTAGTAGTAGCATGTGTATATAGTGTAGTGTAGTGTATGTAAGTGTAGGTAGATATATGTAAGTAACTTTGTATATTATTCAGAACCTAGATATATTGAAGTACACCGCCAACTACCCAAAACAACAATTAAATGCATAATATCCGTACAAAGGTTGTCTGGAAGAGATCGCCGTGAGCGATAAGATCGCCTATTGTAATACCTAATGTTGATGTCCATATATGTATCTCTGTACAAATTTATACTGTAGTGATGTGCAATGAAGTTTAATAAATAAAATAAAATAAATAACTCTAGAGAACCAACAAGTAATCAAACCACGGGCTACCTTGAGCTCGTGGGGAGATGATTGTGGAAGGTCAATCCATAAGCTACCTTGAGCTTGTGGGGAGACAATTATAAGGAGTCAAACCCAAGCTGCCTTGAGCTTGTGGGGAGATAATGGTGAGGTCAAACCCAAGCTACCTTGAGCTTGTGGGGAGACAATGGTGGAAGGCTGCCCTAGCGCATCGCCAGAAGCCTCTGTGGAAGACTTATTTATCTGTATCTTAACTTTATTTTTAACTTGTAAAGGTATACCTACCTACTTATGATTTTTAATGGTGTTAGTTTTTTAAGTTGTAACTATAAATATTTTATGTAATTTTTAAAAAGAAATATATTTATGTGTAACTCGTGTCTAAGTTGTTTCTTTGAAGTGATCCTTAGGGCTCCCACACACATACACATCTCTTCACTTCTCTCTCTTTATTTTATTTTATACTCTCTCTTAAATTATTATTTTTATAAGGCACCCTGGGCTCATGAAATCTATCGCTGAGTGGCCGGTGAGTCTGTCTCAGTTTTTGTGTAGGGAACAAAGCATCAGAAAGATCACCTGCTGTGCAGATTTGTATTAAAGCATGACTCTCATACAGCTATGAGATAATAGTTTTAATTACGAAACGTTGATTAAACAGCAATCATCACCATCCAGCCTTTGAGAGTCCACTGCTGGATATAAGCTTCTCCTTAGAAAACAAACAAACAGCAATATAACTAATAATATACCAATCCAAAACTATAGACTACCATTTGCTTTAAAAACTTGGTATGGGCCTGTGTAAATAGCAATAAATTAGAAAACAAAGATGTTTACGAAGACATCATTGCTTTCAGACAACAAGAATATAAAACAGTACAAGAATAGAAGACACTTTATTTTTAAGTGAAAAAAAAGGTAAGTAAAAACCAATAAAACAGAGATAGATATATAGATAGAAACGTTAAAATCCCTAATACGGTTTATGAAACAAATAATTTTTATAAAAAGGAGTTTTAACCTTCTACTTCACGGTTACATTGCAGGAATGTGGATGTTCGATTCGAAGCAACTACATACAATGAACATATAATGAAAGTTTCATATCATTACTCTTACTTTATATAATTTTATAAGTTTCCATTTTCCTATTTTTCGGGGAGAATTTCTTACACTGGCACACTGATATTTCTATGTACCCACAGTTGTTAGGTTTTAGATGTAAAAATATTTTATGTAACCATAACCTTTGAGAATGCCATAAGGCGAAACCGGTGAGGTGTAAAGAAAAAATAAAAATAGTGAAAAAAGTACAAGTGAGTTTGATTCCAGAACATATATTTGACTTTAATTTAGGCTTTCTAGCAAAACCCTGCGCTTCGTTTTAGCCGCTCCTCACAAAGACGTCTCTTCTAATTAGTAATTTAATACAGCTATCTGTTGGAATTCCCCTAGTTATTTCTATCCGTCCTTAATAATAGCTCCTTTATTCCTCTTAATGTTCAACTCTTTACCTTTTGTCCATACAAATTAAATTGAAGCGTGGCGTCAAATGATGAAAAAGCTTAGAAGCACAGGGTAGTCCAAATTGAACCTTCGAAATTTGACAATAAGATAATAAATATAATTAGAAAATAACAAACAACATATTCAGAAATAATTATTTAACTGCCTCGTTGGTATCGCGGTTGGCGAGTGCGACTGCTGATCATGAGGTCTCGGGTTCGATTCCGGGTCGGACCAAATGTTTGTGATCTAGAAATATTTGTTTCGGTGTTTGGGTGTTCTCTATGTATAATATGTGTTATAAGTAACGATTCCAACCTCGTATAAATGCCTCATTTGTTTAAATCTTAATAATTACTAGGCATACAATAAAATATATTATAAACTTATAATTCAATTGGTGATTTTATATACAAGTAAATAGTTGATTCATATTAATATCTTGGCGCCTTCCGCTTGTCAGCTTCCGGCGCGACTTATATTTCATATCAAATCTTTAATGTTACACAATCCTGTATTATCAAATAATAATTGTATGCTAATAATCATTAGAATATTTATGGTAAACAATATTTGATATTATCTATTAAATATGTGAATTTAGTATTGAATTGGGTCAAGCCTGTCAAATACTATAAAAATACCTTCGTTCGAGTAATTTCACGCATTCATATCCCGAACGTTCTACTTGGTGCTAATCGACCGTTACATATGTATGTATTTACAAAAAAAAAGTATATACCTATGTATTTGTATCAGTTGTCTAGTACCCATAACACAAGCTCTGCTTAGCTTGGGACTAGATGGCGTTGTGTGTTAGATGTCCGTAATATTTATTTATTTAATTCTACAGGAAGTGTTTATTGGTTGTTAGGTATTGTTCTTTTTTATGGAATAAGCGGGCAAACGAGCAGACTTATGTCCTGATGGTAAGCGATTACCGCCGCCCATGGACACCTACAACACCAGAAGCGTCACAAGTGCGTGCCGGCCTTTTGGGGGGGAGGTAGGGGTAGGGGATTCGGGTATGGGCCTCCGATATCTTCACTCACTCGGTGAAACACAGCGCAAGCACTATTTCACACCGGTATTCTGTGAGGCCATGGTATCTCTCCGGTTGAGCCGGCCCATTCATGCCGAAGCGTGGCTCTCCCACCGTGATGTTGTAGATATTCAGTTAGTTTTTAAGCTTGTTAGTGATATTACTGGATTAATTGGTTACTAAACACAGCTACAGTTAAAAAGATGTGGAACTGAATACAAATAATACTTTGAAAGATCTTAAATAAACACCAGAATACTTATAAGCATTCGACATCGACAAACGAATCGAAATGCGAGTCCTTTCAATTTCAGCATAAAACATTGTTTTCGTAAAAAAATACCATAGAACTCACATTCCTTTGTATTCCGTTATTCGCATTTGGTTTAGACACGAATATGTAGCCGTCTTTGTTACTGGAAAATTCAAAGACCAATTTGCAGATATGACTGGTTGTACATTTACAAACAAATACAGTTTACTCAGGTGTACCGTTCAAGAATGCATAACTAGCTTATAAAGTGTAGGGGGCCCTTATTAAGTTAAAAAACTATTCGGGTCGGTATCGAATTTGATTTTAGTATGATACAATTCTCATAATAATTGCGGATAAATAAAACAAAATTTAAATAGTTTTAATCGACAGAAGTTCGATCAATCATTTACTGTTGAATTGCAAGTATTTTTAAATAACTTTAATTTGGGTATGTCCTTTAGTCATATTAGCTTTACACTTCATCTTGATGCCATGATTATTAAAAACTCTAAATACATAAATCACCAAACATAGAAATTACTTATCTGATGTTGTAAGTGTAGATCTGCTTTATTTGAAACTCCTATCAGCTTTAAATTTTATAAATATACAGGTCAACTGAATAAATTCAATCAGAAAATATATATTTCAAAGCAAACTAAATATTTACAGAGAAATGAACAAACTTTGAAATTCAGAAAGCATTAGTGAATATGCTTTGTAATTCTATTTCAACCTACACACCCAGGTTTCTGGCTTTATTTTGTGAATAGCTTAAAAAAATTAATCTCCTGGACCCACGTACCTAACCCTTATAATGAACCGCCTTAATCAATTTTGAATATTTACAATTGTTTGGGACCAACTTTGAATAATAATGTTCTACTTTGAACACACCGTCTGTTCAATATTCTATGAGCGAGTAAGTCAGTGGGCCTATTTCCAATAACCATTGATCTGCCGGCCCTGGCCATCAAATAGCTACTTTTATAGGGTCCCACAAAATGTGCAATTTCAATCCTGCTTCTGATTTGTTACCCAATGTAAGAGGAATGCCAGAGGTCGAGCCGACACCGTGTTGTGGTGCTCAATATATCAACAGTGTCTTAGTGTTGGAGATTTACCCTACATGGGTAACTGTGCGAAGATAATAACATGTCAAGTTCGAGAAAAAGGTCCGCTCAATCGTTCAAGCCTCGAAATATTTGGGTCTACGGGGAGTGTTTGGAACTATAAAAGATAAGACTCGATAGTTTTGAAATCTTGATATTACAGTTTACAGTATTATTTCCGCTATATTAACTCTCTTTTTTATCTTTGAAGCATGGTTTTGTTTGCTTGCATTTATACGGGCTGTTTTGCTCAACTCACGTCTATACACGTATTTTTCATAAGCAGGAATAGAAGCTGTTGAAGTCTTTAAAAATGTTGTATATTAACAATTACTTAATTTTTAATAAATGACAAATACAAGCAATAACATTTTGGTAAAATCTATTATAAATCTATAAATTATCGTATTGCTCACGATGAACTTCGAAACTATCCAAATGTATTTTACTTTTTTATAATAATTTGAAAGTTAACTTCACGCTTAGACCAATAGCTGAACATGATTGAAAAGAAACGCAGAAAAGTTGCGGGCGTATCTGACCTTCTGCTGATCAAAGATTGTGGATGTTCTTTTTAGGACTCATTCAGTTGCATTCAATACATCGCTAGAACTGAATTGTAATAAAAACAATTTGATAGAAATTCACATATTTATAACAAATCATTGCCATCTACTTCCAATGTGAGTTACTACCAGAAACAAACGCATTCTATAGATATTCAAGTTGGAGATTTTAAGTTTATGACATTGAAAGAAGATGGCGCTGTAATTTATTTTGATATAACAAGACAAAAATCAGATATTATTTTATTCAGACTTTACAAGAACTTGGAACTTGGAGGCTCAACGATGCAGAAGCATCAATAGGCTACCGTGGTGTGGGTCACTATGTTGCATTATTTGCATTCGCAATGAGTATGGTGACCATCACTCTGGGATTCTGCTTATGCTTTCCACTAGTCAGAGCAGAGTCACTTTGGCAGGCCCATACATAAAATAAAAACTAATTGTGTACGTCTCTGTCGTAGGTATTTCTTACTTTATGTCGTAACTATTTCTTACTTTATGTCGTAAAACTCGTGAGTATTTCTTACATACAGATTATCGTTAAATCTTTTTCTGTCACTCTCAATGAGCAGGTTTCAGAATCGATTAACCGTTGAAGTATAATGTTTCAGAAATGGCTCAACCGGAGTTTTACTACGAACACACAGAAAATTAATATCAAATAATGAATTATGTCATCATCTTTTATTCCTAATGGTACTTTTGCCAATGAACTAATTGTTAATATCAAAACGTGAGCTTTTTTTATTGTCATCGTTAACAGCCTTGCAAAGTCCACTGCTGGACATAGATCCTTGCTTAGAAATAATGTTTTTACCTACTGACTAACCAACCAGCCAGTTTGAACACTTTGAGCAAACGGGTTGCTTGATTCCTTCTCCACAGTGTTGTGTTATAGTTTCATATTTAACTTTTAGCCTATCAAAATATTAATTAAACAATGATAACTTATCAAAGAATTTGACATACACATGTCTCTACTTATGCCCTGGTTATCTTAACATAATAAATATAATCTAAAAAACCTAAACTGACAGTAAGATACACTCGGTTTCTTTAAAGTCTTTATACCTATTTAGATGATCATAGACAACCAACGTTTAATATCTTTATAAATATATAAGTTTTGTCAGTCTCTTCCTCGTTAAGACCATGTTAAGTATAGTGCTGTGTGTTATATTATGTGTTGTGATTCAATTCTGGTGGAAAAGAAAATATTATGATCCCGATGGCCCTCCAATTCATCCTGGTTCGCTACCTATCATTGGAAATGCACATCAATTTCTCGGAGACAGTTTAAGTGAGCACCAATAAAATATATAGACTAAGTTTTAGATAGTAATTATCATGAACGCGTTTGTATTTTTTAATTATGGAATACTGTTCATTAAATATATTACTAAATGAGAAGTATATGTTACGAGTATATTTATTTTGTATACATTTTCAAATATATTTAAATTAATACTCGTTTTATTATTACAGAAGTATGGAAGTTTCTGAAAGAGCTTTCCTATTTTAGCCTGAAAAGCGGCGGAGTCTCCACTGTGTACTTGGGACCGTTGCACCGTATATACTGTTAGTACGCTTCTGAAAAGCACCACCATTCTTTAAATTAGATGTAAAATTATTTGTAAAACAATAGGTTTTTCTGTCTTCGATTCCACTTTGAGCAAATTTGCCTCGCAAATACAATACACTAATCTTATTCGTTACATGCGTACACCATTGTTTCTTGTGATATGTCGACCACTAAATCTCAGTCAAATAACAAAACAGCAAGCTTTAATATTTCAGTATTTGGGAACACTATCATCGGTCACAATAAAATCATTCTATATATACTCGTCCATAAAACTAATGGAAATAGATTGTATTACATTACAGTTGCAATTTCTTCTATAATTAACTAGCACTTTTAATTTTCGAAATGGATTTGCTGGATAAATTGGGATTTTCGAAATGGTTTTTCAGTTGTATCTGACCCGGACGATTGTCTGACACTATCCAACGCCTGTCCCGATAAGCCGTTTTTTTATGATGTCGCCAAGGAATGGGCCAACAATGGACTGATTACTGCCGATGGTGAGGAAAAAATATTTTAATCTCATTTGTTTTATTTTTCAAAAAACAAGAAACTGCATACATGATACAATAACAGCCTTTAATGGGTGCTTTTAAACTAGGAATGAAAAACATTTACAACGCTTATATACCTACAACACTCATACAGTAACCACATGTGTTGAATGAAAGCAGTAGAGTGTTAAGAGCTATCATATCTTCTCGTTTCGCAAACCAAACTTAACCCCTTCGCTTACAAAACGTTACATGATAACACGGCATCCTAAGTCTCGCTTTTACACTGCAACGATGACTGTACCTTTAAGCATCTAAGCATCTAAAAGCATGCTGCATTACCTGCGTTCGCAAGGAGTACCCACTCTAGGATTCCACTCATGCTTTCCATTAGAGTAGCCATTTTGGCAGCTTTATATAAAAAACCTCGCTTCATACCTTAATATTTTAGTGATGTGCTTAGTAGAGCCATTATAATAGTAATGTGTACCTAACCAATTAATTTATCTAGTTCTTCTTTATAGTGTCAATATGGAAACCGCATAGAAAACTTCTAAATCCAATGTTCAGTCAGAAGATGCTTAATGAAAATTTAGAAATATTTAATAGCCAAGCTAGGAGGCTGGTGGAACAAATGTCAGTTGAACTGGGAAAGGGAAAGTTTGACACCCAAAAATACATCGTCGTCAACAGTCAGGAAACTGTTTGTCGTAAGTTAAGCTAATGTTATAAGAAAATATCTAACAGTTAAAAAGTAACAGTACAAAGTCAAATTTATCCAAAGTTAGCTTTTTAGCATTATTTCTAAAATAATAAAGTAATGATTGATAAACACACCTTTTGTTGTGTTTTGCGAAATTAAACATTTAAGAAACACATAAAGAAGGGAGGTATGTCCATACAAAAATTGTACGATTGCTATTTTTCTAAATTATAAAAAACAAAACTCTACTAAATATAGTTTTTGATATATGATCAAAAAAAAATTGGTTTGCAGAAATTATATTAAACCTAACAAGTGATCGATTCGATGATATGATTAAGGAATACAGTAAGGCAGCTCAAGATTTACTCGATGTCTTTATTGCAAAAACCCAAAAGTTATGGTTACATGTTCCTTTTATCTTTGAAAGAAGTAGTTATAAAACAAAGCTTAAGAAATCAACAGAAATAACCGCTGGGATTCTAACTCAGGTAAAATAAACTGTTTAAAAAATTATGGTGCCCAGGTGTTAGTAAAATTGTTACTTTTTCTGGAACTCGCCGATTTTTCAACATGACAGTTAGTATGTATCAGTATGTATGAATATATGGAAGTTAGTACTCGTAAAAACGTCACGAACAGGCATCGGAGGCCCAATGATGCAGAAGCATCGATAGCCCGCCATGGTGTGGGTCACCATGCTGCATTGTTGCATTATCTGCATTCGCAGTATGGTGACCACCACTCTTGGATTCCGCTTATGCTTTCCATCAGTGTTGGCAAAAAGTTAATCCGATTAACGATTAAAATGTTAATCGCTAAAGAGATTAATAGATAAAGTTTGAAAAGGTTAAAAAATAAAAAACTTACATAGCTAATCAAAATTTTGTGGTCAATTTTTGTCTTAATTATAAAGTACAATGGACGGCCTTATTGCTAACAGTAATTTCTCCCAGGCAACCTATTTATGTATGTATATGTATGCAGGAAACAGTGGTAGTTGTAGGTGTACACACAAACATACATATACATATGTAAATTGACTGTACGTTTGGCCTAGTGGTTTAACGGTCACCACGCCGTTTCCTACTTCGCCAAGTGTCGTAGGTTCAAATCCCACGTAGGACAACACTTTGTGTGATCCACAAATTGTTGTTCTGAGTCTGGGTGTTCTTTATATCCGTTTCATGTATTTTTGTTAAGTACCCCGCGACACAGGATTTATTTTTAGTGCGGGAGCTGTATTAAAAAAAAAAGAGAAAAAAAAATGTATGTATATATGTAATATACAATTTTATATAACGTATACATACATAGATAAAAACAAAAGCAGCCAAGTGCAAGTCGGACTCGCCCATGAAGGGTTCCGTAGCAGCAAGTAACACAATATATTATTTTGATTTGTTTTTATATTTGTGTTGTTTGAATGAAAGGTAAATTGAAAGGTAAATAAACGAGTCTGACGTATTAAAAAAAACTACTTACTAGATCTGGTTCAAACCAATTTTCGGTGGAAGTCTGCATGGTAATGTACGTCATATATGTATTTTTTTTGTTTTATCACTCGCTTATTTTAGAAATTACAGGGGACACACACATTTTGGACACTTTGGAAGTGTCTCTCGCGCAAGCTATTCAGTTTAGAAAAAAATGAAATTTGAAACTCTAGTATCATTTTTGAAGACCTGTCCATAGGTCATCCATAGGCACCACGTATGGATTTGATGAAAAAAAAATGTTTGAGTTTCAGTTCTAAGTATGGGGAACCCCCAAAATTTTATGTTTTTTGCTATTTTGTGTGAAAATCTTAATGCGGTTCACAGAATACATCTACTTACCAAGTTTCAACATTATAGTTCTTATAGTTTCGGAAAAAAATGGCGGACACACAGACAGACATGACGAATCCACAAGGGTTCCGTTTTTGCCATTTACTACGGAACCCTAAAAATGACAGCAAGACTCCAAATCGAAGAAATATATGATTCCTCACTCATCTAGCATGTAACCTTTAAGCTTTTGGCGTCAAATATAGACAAAGTTTTTTTTTGCCCGTCAATAAAAATACTTTAATCGGCTTAATCAAATTAACGATTAATGATTAATTTTATTAATCGCGATTACAATTAATATTTTAATCGCGATTAATTTAATCAGAATTAAGTTAATTTCGATTAAAATTAATCAAATTAAGTAATCGATTAAATTAAAATAATCGATTAATGCCAACACTGCTTTCCATCAGGTAGTGTAGAGTCATTTGCAGGTCATTGGCAGGGCCAAACATAAAAAAAAGAACACTGATTGAAAACATGACACGAAGTTCGAAGATGCAAACCGAAGGACAAACGTATGTCCTTTATAAAAGCAAAGTATGTTTTTGACACAAACAACAGTTAGAATTTTAATATGTCAAATACAAATTACAAACAGGTTTAGAATGCTATGTTCAAATTACATTAGAAGCTTAATACCAAGATAATTGTTTTAGATGCTAGAGTATCAGGGGGGTATGTTGTAATTGTTTTGCCACATTATTTAAACTTCTGAGTATAATAATATTCATAGCTTCTCTTGCGTATAAGATTTCGGAAAATTTGAAATTTAATATTTTTCAGGTAATCAAAAATCAGAAAGTTGAGCTAAAGAACAATAACTACACAGTAAATCCTAACAGAGCAGGTAAGTAAAGTTTAGTTTAGTAGTTGTTCACCTTATGGTTTAAATACACCTGTGTTAATTTCTGAAGGGCTGTTTGAGGTGAAACAAGTTTGTATCTATATTTGCAAACGGCAGAAAGGTTTTCTTTATATTTGGGCATGCTAAAGTGACTCTAAACCAGGCAGATGGAAAGCTTGAGCAGTGTTTAATTACTTCCCCAGGGCTTCGTTACTTGCAGTAAGTAATTTTCACCTGCCTTGGCGGGCCCATAGACAAAGCCAGTAAATCGAAGAACTATCCTCTTGGGGAAAGCAGTCAAACTTAGAGGCGATAACACCTCTTTCTACCTTCCAATTACAATGTTAAATTACTTAAAGTCGTGACGATTTCCAAATCTTCTCTGCCGGAGATGGGGCCCCATACCGTTCACATCACACCGTTTACACACAAGTATAATTCCTTCCATGAAGGCCGAGGCATGAAGATTGTCTAATCTTGACACAACACCCTGTACTAACTTCGATCACTAAGTTATACAATGGCCGTCCCGAACGGCTTTTAACAGTTTATTTAGCCTGTGAAACCAAGATGGCCATTAAATCCTCATAGAGAGGTAAATACAAAGATTTTCAAGAACCAAGACACGTCACCAACCGACATATCTTTAGTATATAATAGTGACATGACATTTCAACTTTGACAAGACCAAAGACTTACTTCTACCATAGAGCATACATTTCTTTAGAGCATTATATCCGAAGGGGCATGACAACGGGACAATGAGCGCACTTGGTAACGAACAAGCAGAATCTAAGAGTAGTGGTCACCATGCTCTTTGCGGCGTATTAAGATGCTTATGCATCATACTCTGGGACTCAACTTTAACTTGACGCTAATTCATCTAATAAATATATTTTATATTGGAACATACATTATCATATCTCAATCCGAAGATTTGAGATTGGAGATGCCTCGGCATTCCACAAATTTTACAACCAGTCTCTCATTATTGAAGCAGTATGCTTGTGGAATGCATTGCCGGCAAACATCAGGCAAGCGCAAACAATAAATGCATGCAAGAAAATGGTTCACGAACATTATGCATCTTAATTAAGACAGTCACGAATTATGGTATGCTGTGTTTTTTTATACGTTGTTTAGTTATGTATGTATGTCTATTGGTATGTAAAAGTATTTGTTACACGGGCATGTGTGCATATATGTATGTGTATGTATAAATATGTATAATCACTACATGTTATAAAACTGGGAGATATATATATAAAACGTCCCCGTTTTATATATATATATAAAACGGGGAGTTTTCAACGAAAACGCTGCCTAAATCTTTTGAGATATAAGAAAACAATGCATGGTGAGATATTCTTCTTTTATAAATTTACAAAAAAGTCAGCGATGGCATATATCCATCTTTGAAGGATAACTTACTACACCCATTTTATGTTTAAAAAAATTTGTTAATTGAAATGTGGTAAATGCAAAGCTAATTAGACGGATGCTATATTGTTCCTCATCATTTTAAATATATTAGAATCCTTAAATATTTCATGCTTAGTATTTATCTCTTTTACACCATGTGATCTTCGGAGTTATCGCAAAGAATAACGGGCCCAAGAATACATTTCAAGCGAGTTATAGCAACGAGATTCTACTTCTTTATTAGTCTAGTTCTTTTTAATGTATAACTAATGACACATTTCAATGAGTTAGTAAAGCAATGGGTCTATTAGAAGACGATTCTCATTAGGAAATTAGGCTTTCTGAAGCTGCCTTATGATGTTCAGTCATATCACTTAGATATTTATTTATCCTGCCACTTCTTTGAAAAAAAATATTGCGAAAACATGGTTGAAGATATCTTTAAGATTAATTTAAGGCAAGAACTTTTGTCAAATAATTAAGATTTCCATCAAACTTAATTTGATCAAGCCATATTTGAATGAAAAGTGGAGTTCAGGCAAATCTATAAATTACTATTTATATACTAGATACTATTTATATTTTGAATTCACCTTGCCATTGAATTTCAATCTAAATACAACGTAGGTATATACGAGAAACAAACTGTAAGCGTTCTCGCGTGGATTATCATATATACAACATTCCAACATCAACCGTTGGGCAGTTGGCCCGCCAGGCATGATCACCTAGCCTGGTTGGAGGATCCTCCCTTTGTGTTGGTGAGACATGAGACACCTGTCCCCACAGTGCTAGCCCCGACGTGATCGGAAGCAGCCTTCGAAGCAGCATCAGCACGTCACCATCATATTCCTGGTTTACCCCTACGGCCTAGATAATCGGTGCGAGAACTTCTATTGCGCAATTTAGGATTGGTAGTTTCTTCGTTTCCTTCGTTACTCCGTAGTTCGACGTATCTCCGGTAGATGGCGCTGTAGTATGTTATAACTCCCATTGTGTTATAACTCCCATTGAGCCGGCCCATTCATGCCGAAGCGTGGCGCTCCTTCTTTTAACTCTGTAATATTATGGTGTGCAAATAAAGAGTTTGCTATCTATCTATACTTTTATACCTTAATACCAATTTCAGGTCTCAATTTTTGTAAATATTACACTTGTATTTTTCTCATTGCGTAGTTGTCAAAGTAGCCCTAAATATTGTTTCATGAAATTCATCTTAAATTTAAGCTTAATCAAAGGCCTTAACACAGAAGTGAACCGAGAAATACGGACCAACTAGTTGTAAATAACATTTTTTCCGGCAACAAAATGGCAACTGTGACCTTAACGACAGCGTTATTAGAGATTTGCCCAGCTCTATTTCTTCTCTTGTTCTGTACTTATCTATAAATATTTGTAGGCTCTACAAATGTTTTACATTATTAATTTTATTTGTCTTTACTTTTAACAGTTACATTCTTAGACCTCATGCTAAGACTGCAAGAAACTCAAGGCGCATTTACAGATGACGATATTAGGGAACATTTAGAGCAACTTGCGTTTACTGCTTTTGACACAACTGCAGAAACTTTGACATTTGGCTTAAAATTGATTGCATCAAACGAACGTGTACAGCAGCGAATTTACGAAGAGTAAGTTTAAGGTTACGTTCAGATGATGAGCGCTCATTTTTAGGGTTCCGTGCCAAAGGCAAAAAACGGAACCCTTATAGATTCGTCATGTCTGTCTGTCTGTCTGTCTGTCTGTCCGTCTGTCTGTCCGTCCGTATGTCACAGCCACTTTTTTCCGAAACTATAAGACCTATAATGTTGAAACTTGGTAAGTAGATGTATTCTGTGAACCGCATTAAGATTTTCACACAAAAATAGAAAAAAAAACAATTAATTTTGGGGGTCCCCATACTTAGAACTGAAACTCAAAAATTTTTTTTTTCATCAAACCCATATGTGTGGGGTGGGGTAGTTTAGTAGATTTTTTTAAATACGTCATAAATCGTTAACCGTAAAATATCGATCAAAGTTACAAGGAACCACAAGAACTTTTATATAATGTTACTTGCTGCTACGGAACCCTTCAGGGGCTAGTCCGACTCGCACTTTGCCGCTTTTTTGTTGTTGAAGATGATGAGCGCTATCGCGCTTTAAAAAGAAAACAGATTTTACTTACATGGTAATTTATTCCAGAAAATTACAGGCTTATAAATTGGGTCCTTCAACAGTATACTACTATCCTACTAATAATATAAATGCGAAAGATTGTGAACATGTTTGAATGCTTAGATGTTAGAAGGTTTGGATGTACTAGTGAATGGATTTAGACGAAACTTATAGTATTGTAGCTTGTTTATAAATAAGTATACAATAACAAAGTGTAATTAATTCATACATCCATATCCATACTTATATTATAAATGCGAAAGTAACTCTGTCTGTCTGTCTGTCTGTCTTGCTTTCACGGCCAAACCGCTGCACCGATTACAATGAAATTTGGTACACAGATCGTCTAGAGCCTGAGAAAGGACATAGGCTACTTTTTATTGCGAAAAAAAGGTAAAAAGGGGTTGAAAGGAGGGATGAAAGATTGTATAGAAGAGTGGTTGTTCACTCGCCACACGCATGCGCGTTGCCTTAGTGACACAGGGCGTCTTGGCAACGAGTAAACAAGAATGTCAAATTCATTAAAATGATTTCACTTTTTCAACGAAGACTTAAATTAATATAATAATCTAAGATTAATACATACATTCATAAATCTGATTTGTATGTTCATTATATTAATAGAAATAAATAAGGCAAATTACAAAACAGTGTTCCTAAACTTCAAAAATCTATACAAAAGTATCGTCATTTTAAGCTAAAATCATAATATTTATTTTTTAGGCTGTTGATTAGATATAAATAAAACGTCATTTAAATCTTAGATTATTGATATGTCTAGATGGACTGTCAAAGCTGTAAAAACACACGAAAAAATAGGCTTTAAACACTAGCACCTAAATGTTTTTCCGCGTTTAGTACCAAATGCACTGTCAGTGGATACACACATGTTGCTGTCATTTTTGTGTTGATAAAAATGGCGAATTGTGCGATATCAGTGTGTAGAAATTACAGAGTACGATCTAAATTAACAAAGAAAGTTACCTATTATCGTTAAGTACCATTGATATGTATCTATTACAGCAAACAAAGACATTAAATAATTTCTAAAATAAATAATTATTGTAGTCGCCATTTTGTGTTTAATGCGGGTGTTGCTAGTTTATGAAGTAAAAACTCCCTCATAAAATGTGGCAGGCGGAGTTGTGTTGTATAAAATACTTCATGGTAGATAATAGATACGCTAAGAATTTCAAATCATTTTTGTAATTCAATATGGCCGCCGCATCATTTTTGTAAAAGGACACTATGGGTATCGTATAAGAGGTTTTTAGGTATACCGAGTCTAGATTTCACATCATTTTTTGAATCCAATAATTATGGCCGCAGCACCATTTTTGTAAAATGGCACTATGGATATGGGTATCGTGTAAGGGATTTTTAGGTATACTTACTAGATATGAGCTCCTCTTTGTTTTAAAAAAACAACTCCCGCATTACGAATATACATCACAAAAAACACCAAGGTAGTAGTTCTAAGGTAGTAGAGCCACGCTGATTTCAGCACGAACGGGCCGGCTCGACCGGGGCGGTACTACCCTCGCACAGAAAATCAACGTAAAATGACAGCAGCAGTGTTGTCGTGTTTCGTTGGTGAGTGCGAGACCGGAGGCCCAAATAGTCTAGTCAACAAGTTCCATACTTGTTGACTAGACTAAAAGATGCAGAAGCATCACTGGGTCGCCATGCTGCATTGTCTGCATTCGCAATGAGTATGGTGACCACCACTTTTGGATTTTGCTTATGCTTTCCATCAGGCAGAGTAGTCATTTTGGCGGGCCATACATAAAAAAAAACACCCAGACTCAGAACTACAATTTGTGGATCACACAAAGTGTTGTCCTATTTATATAATCGAAAGCGGCGTGGCGACATCTTAAACCAACTAGACCAACCGTGCAGTCATGCATTTTTCAAGTCCAGTTTTTATTATTTCAAAACAAGTAGGTATATCTTCGAATGTTCTTATCAACAGATAATAATAGAGAAAATTTAACTTAAAAACTACTCTTCAGATCTCATTCAGATAAAAGAAATAGCTAATTGTAAATCTAATAAAACAAATTGAAAGCCCAAGGTCTAATCCCCATAATATTAATACTGAGCTATCTTGAAGATGTCCTAAATCTAACACAAAAGAAATATTTAAATAGGTCCATTAAAAAAGTAATGTAAACAATTTTTTTCTTACCTTTCTTCTTTTTTAATGTTGGTCAAAAAGACAATTAGATGGGCTAATTATATATCTTACATATTTTAAAAGGTTAAATAATCGTTAAGTACTGCTTTTACAATACCAGAACAAAATTAATATCTAGTACGACATATTTTTAATCATTACCAACAGCCTTTAACAGTCCACTGCTAATGATAATAAATAATAAAAAAAACACGAGACATAATTATTAGGTTGTATCACATTTTGTTTTCCTAGCATATTTTTCTAGATAGAAAAGTTATTCAACACTATTATAATTGTTTCCCCATTTTCACAAAAAAAACTCAACAACTGGTATCATTTACGCACTCACACTAGGAAATTTAGAGTGACATGAGGCGAGTGTAAGACGTAGCTGTCACGCACACAAATATCGAAAAGTTGTGTCATTTAATTTTGTTCTTTTGTATCGTGATGCTCTACCTAGACATATTAATAATCAAAGATTTAAATTTTGTAAAAAAAAAATTAATAAAAAAAAAACCGACCGGCAAAAAAAATCAAAAGAAAACTCTCTGCCAAAAAAACACTTAAAAGCGTAAAATAAACTGGTTCTTCATAAATTGCCTATACCTAATGCTTTATTCATTTCAATAGTAGTATTATAATGTGTGCTAGGTACCTAGAATCTGTTTGAAGTCGGTGCCAAGTGACTATCGCTTAGACTTTTGTAATTGTTCGTTTGTATTCTTTTTGGCTTAGCACCGACTTCAAACAGATTTTAGCTACCTAGCACACATTATAATACTACTATTGAAATGAATAAAGAATTAGGTATAGGCGATTTATGAAGAACCAGTTTATTTTACGCTTTTAAGTGTTTTTTTGGCAGAGAGTTTTCGTTGGATGTTTTTTGGAAGTCGGTTTTTTTTTTTAAGTTTTTATTTTTCAGTTTTTAGTGCAAACAATCGTAGGTAAGTAGTAAGTTGAACTATTTCATCAAATTTCATCATCAAGAATACAAATTAAGGTCTATACGTACGTGTAATATTCAAATCATCCTCTAATCCCTAATCTATCATCAGCTCACCTAAATAACTTGAAAGTTTACGACGGAAGGTCTTTAGATACGTATGAAATTGAAAGAATTATCCTCCAACTCCTAACCATAGAGGAGTTGTACCTTCCACCTTCCATCATCAGCTTACCTAAATAATTTGAAAGAATACGACTAAAGAATACATATGATATTGAAAGATTTATCCTGTAACTCCTAACCGTTAAGGAGTTGTACCTTATATCATTAGCTCATCATCATAAAATGATGACTGCCAAACGCAAATACAGGTGTAACTTTAGAAAATATACGAAAAACATAGTATGTGCCTATAAAAAATGAGGGTTTCCCTCGATTTCCCTGGGATCCCATCATCAGATCCTGATATGCTGGCAATGGGACCACAAAGGAAGCATACCCTTTCGAATACAAAAAGAAATTTCAAAATCGGTCCACAACTGACGGAGTACTCGGTGAACACATACATAAAATACATAGTACTTACATAAAAAAAAATAAAAAAATACATACAGTGGAACATAGAACCTCCTCCTTTTTGGAAGTCTTTTTGGAAGCAATAGGGGATGAAATTTTGTATGGAAATATGCAAGGTTTGTGAAAATTTAGAGCTATTCAGATGTAACAGTTTACTGAGTTATCACAATATGCCTAAGTGTGCTTACCCGAACGGGCAGACATGTGAGGGCAGACGACTGTGCCGCATGCGGATGTTGAATTTATCGACTAAAAATTCGTTATTATTCACTAGGATTAGATTTGTTTACATGATTAATTGCTTAATCAAATAATTTTCTTCGTAAAAAAAATCGGAAGAAAAGTATCCGGGGGGATTTAAACACAAAATAAAACAAAATTTTAACAAAAAAAAACGACTTCAAGAACGAACAAATTGAATTAAGTTATTCGTCAATTTGTCGCGATTTGAAGATTTATATGATTTTCTCATAGATGACATGTCAGATCTAGACCACATTAAAATGGGACCACATGAGAAAGAAACAAGTTTTAAAATAAAAAATAAATCATCAAAATCGGTTCACCAAGTCAAAAGTTATGAGGTAACAAACATAAAAAAAAACAGGAGAATTGAGAATCTCCTCCTTTTTTTGAACGGGGTACGCCGCAAGATGAAATAAATGCCTGTATGAAACATATGTATTATGGGTACATGTTAAAAAGTTTTGTCTTAATACGATTATGCGAGTACAACTTCACAATGATTTATGAGCAGTGTCAATATGCAAATGCTCATCTAAAAATAGGAGAAGATTGTATGCCAAATAACAGTAAAGACATGATTACACTGAGACGTGAATCGTGGTATATGATGGCACACATGATCTAAAAATAATATCTATTCTGATCCGCCGACTAATGAGACAGTTTTCAAATAAAGGAAAGGATCATGTCAGACGTGGAGGAAGATGTTATCAAACACCTCTCAGGAAACAACGCAAGGGAAACTGAACCAGTCATATCATAGCTTATGCATAAAGTTTCTCAAATCTTTAGAATTATCAGGAGCGCCTTCCCATAAGTTAAGACTGAAAGTTAATGTTCCAGTCCTATTAATAAGAAGTCTTGAGCGCCAAAGCTATGTAATGGTACACGGTTACAAAATACACATCTGGGGTACAACATTGTAAAAGAAAATGTTTTAATTCCCCGTATTGCAATAATTCAAACTTATCTGCAACTTCAATTTAAAAGAATGCAGTTTCCGCTGAAAAAAAAATTTGCAATAAAAATTATCAAAGCCAAAAGACAGACGGTTAAAGTTGCAGTTCACTTAGAAAATATACTTCTTTTTTGCTTATGCGAATGATTTCAAATATTTTTATGTGACATAACATAACTATTGGTATTATGATTGAAGGTTAAAAGAAATCCTCGGAGACACACATGCAGACGTTAGCAGATACGATCTACCTCAATTAGTATATTTAGATGCAGTAGTTCGAGAAATTTTAAGGACATATAGTACAGTACCTTTTGCAGCAAGGAAAATTCTGAAAGATGTTAAATTAAGTATGTGTTTTTCTTTATTAGATTTATGATATGATGTGATTTTTGTTCTGTGACCTTATCCAAGATTTGCACTTTGCAAATCATAAGTTGCATCGATTACTATAATATTCGATTATTAAGAGACATTGATTTCATTCCATTGTATTTACTAATTGATTATCATTTAAACCTACCTAATTTTAAATATTACTAGTAAACCTTAGTAAACACAAGATTTCAACAAGTAACTTAGAAAATAATTAATATAAATCAATGTTTCCTTGAATTATTATAATACAGAAAAAAAAGAATTATTGGAATAAATTACAAGTCCATAACCAAAAAATAATAATAAACATCTTTATCTGTATGTTGGTCTGTTCCGGTAATTAGGTGGAACGGATGGATTTATTTTCAACTTTTAGTGGCTCAACATATATTGATTATAAATGCTCTCACGGTGTTTCTTTATTAAAGAAAATACATCAAAATGCATATTTTAAATAAAGATATTGAACCTTTTTCTTTTTCAGAAAACTACACTCTCCGAGCTAACAGTATTGGGGTCATATCTGCTTTTGGTATACATCGTCATCCAATATGGGGGCCTGACGTTGAAGAGTTCAGACCAGAACGGTGGTTGGAACCTTCTGTACCCTTCGATGACAACCCTAGTTTATTTGCTGCATTCAGTCTTGGCAAGCGGAATTGCATAGGTAAATAATATTATACTGAAGATAATCACAAGTTTCAACAAAAAGAAAAAACCGACTTCACGAACTGGACCAAATTGAAATGGGACCACATGGGAAGCACTAGCTACCAAATAAAAAAATAATTGTCAAAATCGGTTCACCCAGCCGAAAGTCATGAGGTAACAAACATTTTAAAAAAACAGTCGAGTTGATAACCTCCTCCTTTTTTGAGGTCGGTTAAAATATTAGCTAAACCGACTTTGAACAATTAGACTGAAAAACTAAAATAAGTGCAGCTCTCAATATAATAGGTCACATTGTAATACACACATCAAAAGTGTCTAGGGATCAACATATGTGTCTAGGGATCAACATATATTTTTGCAATAACTTTTCTCCTGATTGATATTAATTAAAATTTTCTTTAAGGATTCATCAAATAAAATGTTTTCGTTTGTCACAGTAACGATAAACCAAGTCACCTTTGCATTAATAAAGAAATTTGCCATTTTCCTAATAAAGGGATTTTTGACATTTGAACCACTAACATTAAAGTTCGAAGAAAAGACTGAAATAACAGTTTTCTTTAAAATTTTATTAGGTAACTTAAACAATTATTAATCCGTGTTTCTACCGCGAACACTAACAACACAAGAACATCGGTTTGGCATACTCAAAATGAGTTCATCCAAACACGCTGTGGAATGGCCGCCCATGTTCGTTGCAACAACAAAAAAAGGTCTTCTTGCGACTGGATACCCTCCATATTCGGCAGAGCTCTTCTCTGTAGCATATCCCATGCATGCTCAATCGGGTTCAAGTCTGGCGACTGAGCAGGCCAGGGCCAAAGCCACATCTCAATCTCAAGAAATCCGCATAAAAATGTTTGATCCCTAGACACTTTTGATGTGTGTATATACCACCAGTCTCTTTGAAATCAGGCAGAATAAAACAGAGATATTAAGTTTAATTTCATATTTCGTTTTAGGAAAATGGTACGCTATGATTTCAATAAAGACGACTCTTGCTCATCTACTCAGGAATTACCGTCTATCAACGGTTGATGAGAAAATGACAGTGAAATTTGATATTTCCATCCGAGCGATAGCTGGACATGAAGTTAGTTTAGAAAGAAGATGAAATAACGGAGGAATTTAAGAAGCTGTTTTGATATTTTAATTTGCTATTTTATAGCTGAGCAAAAACTCCACTCGCTCTTGTGTTATCAAAATTAAATTAATTAAAATGGATAATAAATTTACACAACTATCACTTCTGTGTTGGAGACATAGTACCTATTATAAAATTTGGCATTGGTTAATAATAATTAAGTCATGATTAGGAAGGCAACCAATTTTAGTTCCTAATATTGTCACGGGTAGCTCTGCTTTCCTTAATGTTAAAACTATGTATGACCGGTCACGATATAAATTGTGTAAGTTGTATTTACGAAATAATTATTTTATAACAAAATCCACGTAAATTCCAACAATCTCAGATTATAAAAGAAAGCCAGATAGAACGTACTTCTCAAATGACCACGCCGTTTATTATTTAAGTGTGCGTGACAATCGGCAGCAACACTGTAGGCACCCATACATCTGTGTCTATACACATGTAATGATACCATAAGTAGTAAAAAAGTTCCTGTTTAGTTTGATGAATATTAAGATTAAAAAAGGGGTTATTTTAATAATGTTATTATTTTTATTTCAATTACTGTTACATACTATAAAAACTTACTGCAACCTTTATTTTGCATTAAGAATAAGAAGAAAAAATGTAATGAAAAAAAGTGTTGTCAATCTTTGTTTTGCCTATTTTGCCTTTAATAGAAACCCATTCGTCTCGTAAAACAACTTATTTCGGCAACCTACAAAAAATCATTAAAAGATAAAATAAATTACTTTACAATAAGTAGGTGACTTAATATAAGGTTTCTTAATATTCTGCATTTATCCTGGGGATCAAGTTTCGAAATATCGATCATGCTCAACCATTCAAATATGATGTGAAGCACAAATTAAAGATATAAAACACATCAACAGCAATTTGTAGAATGATCCACAAATTGTTCTTACTCTTCTTATTTATAAAAATCAGTTGCTGTTCGTTTGTCTCGCTAAAACTAGAGAACGGCTGGGCCGATTTAGCTTATTTTGGTTTTAAATGTTTTTCGTAGTCCAGGGAAGGGATAAACAGTGAAAAATTAAAAATAACTTGAAAGTCCAAATGTCACGTATACAAAGTAGCGATCACAACTAGTATGTAATAATTATCAGAAATAATTGTATCCGTCACCGAAAAAAACTTTCAGATGAGGTTTGAAACCAAGTACCTAAATATAAAACTGAAGTGTCTGGACTAACAAGTAATTTCCGTAATTGAAGGGAAAAAATAGACAAAAACTTTAATAAAAAAAAACCGACTTCCAAAAAACATGCAACGAAAACTCTCTGCCAAAAAACACTAAAAAGCGTAAAATAAACTGGTTCTTTATAAATTGCCTATACCTAATTCTTTATTCATTTAAATAAGTAGTATTATAATGTGTGCTAGGTACCTAAAATCTGTTTGAAGTCGGTGCCAAGCGACTTTAGTGTTTTTTGGCACAGAGTTTTCGTCGCATGTTTTTTGGAAGTCGGCTTTTTTTATAAAAAGTTTTTATTTTTCAGTTTTTAGTGTAAACAATCGTAGGTAAGTAGTAAGTTGAACTATTTCATCAATTTCATCATCATCATCAAGAATACAAATTAAGGTCTATACGTACGTTTAATATTAAAATCATCCTCTAATCCGCAACACTTGAAGAGTTTAACCTTCTATCATCAGCTCACCTAAATAATTTAAAAGTATGCGACTGAAGATCTTTAGATACGTATGAAATTGAAAGAATTATCCTCCAACTCCTAACCGTTGAGGAGCTGTACCTTCCAACTTCATCATCAGTTTACCTAAATAATTTGAAAGAATACGACTAAAGGTAACATACATACATATGATATTTAAAGATTTATCCTCCAACTCCTAACTGTTAAAGAGTTGTACCTTACATCATCAGCTCATCATCAAAAAATGATGACAACCAGACTCAAATACCGGTATAATTTCAGAAAATTTACGAAAAACATAGTGTGCCTATAAAAAATTAGAGTTTCTCTCGATTTCCCTAAAATCCCATCATCAGATCCTGATATGGTGGCAATGGGGCCATCTCGGGAGCATACCCTTTCGAATACAAAAAGAATTTTCAAAATCGGTCCACAATTGACGGAGTAATCGCTGAACATGCATAAAAAAAAAACATACAGTGGAACATAGAACCTCCTCCTTTTTGGAAGTCGGTTAAAAACTGGTATCACAGTCGAACTATGGTTGAGGTTTTGTGTTCCGAGATAACAAAATAATTATCGAGTATATAAACAATTATAGCAGCAATGTGAAAAGATATTCCATCTTCTTTTTGGGAACTACTCTTACACACTTACTTACTACACTACTTAATGACGCGAGACGGCAATGTGAACATAAAATCAAAAAATCACTCGTGACGTGAACAGAATATGGCGGTTTGACAAACACTGCCGCAAGTTTGTATTCACTTTCCATTTCATATTTAATTTTTTAGATTCATTGTCGAGTTCTTTACAGTCCATCTGACTTTCTTTTGCAATCGGAGCCTATAATGATAGCCGTAGTATTCGAATGCCTCGTTAGTCTTGCCGTTAGCGTATGCGAGTCAAGAGGTTTATGGTTCGATTCCCGTGCCTTGGAAAGCACGTCTTAACGGCTTACCGTCGGTCCCGGTTGTCATAAACATCTATAACAATCGTTATTGGGGAGTCAGTGCCTAACTAAATCAACTTTCGAATTCAGTTCACCCTTCGAGTTGCAGAAGTCAGATGACAGTCACTCCGTGGATAAACTACTATTCAAATACCGATCCCAAATAATATAGAAAATAAAAAGGAAATAATAAGAATGACTACATCTTTATAAAAAATTTTTGAAATAACCTTAAAACTGGAAGGGAATTTCATAACATTGTTTATTGAATATATAACATTTTGAAATAATTATGAAAAGAAAGACAATCTCCGGATTGGAGAAAAATTGAAACAGCAGCGACAAATAACAGCAAAACTCGGGACAACAAAGTATTTGTTGAGTCTTACACAAAAAAATATTTTCCCGACACGCATACTTGTTTCGTGGGTGAATAAAAAAAAAGTAAAAACTAAAACCCAACTATGTCAAAAAATGACGCTGAAAAAGTATAAAACAAGTTTGAAAACCCGTAGTCACACGTTACATAGAAACGATTTTTTTTATTTAAAATATTTTGGTGCCGTTATTAATATAATCTATACTAATATTATAAAGCTGCAGAGTTTGTTTGTTTGTTTGTTTGTTTGAACGCGCTAATCTCAGGAAGTTCTGGTCCGATTTGAAAAATTCTTTCAGTGTTGGATAGTCCATTTATCGAGGAAGGCTATAGGCTATGTTTTATTTTCAAAAAAATTAGGGATCCGTAAGAAAATTGCTAATTTCTAACCCAAGGTGTGAAATCGAAAACCTATTTTTGCGTGCGCTGCAAAGACTATTGACAATAGAACAAAATAATGTATTACGGGTTTGTAGGGCCCATTAAGATCTACAAAAAAGTTCGCGAGAGCATATATCTAACTATCATGGTTTAGTCACAATAAATAAATAAATAAATAAATAAATAAATATTTCGGACATCTAACACACAACGCCATCTAGTCCCAAGCTAAGCAGAGCTTGTGTTATGGGTACTAGACAACTGATACAAATACATATATTACTTCTTTTTTTTTGTAAATACATACATATTATACATAGAAAACACCCAAACTCCGAAACAAATATTTGTAGATCATACAAACACTTGGTTCGACCCGGGAATCGAACCCGAGACCTCATGATCAGCAGTCGCACACGACAACCGCGAAACCAACGAGGCAGTCTATTACAATAACCGCTTTTGTGTTCGAAAAAAATATTAAATCGTCTGAAGAAAGAAACTACGTTAAATGTGTATCGTAATATTAATCCTTATCCAAATTAAGCATTATGTTATCAAGGGTATTTATGTAGAAGTAAAATATTTTTTGTTTCATCCCAATCCGACATTTCGTTTAGAAGTTATCACGAGTATAAGACGCTAAGTAATGCGCAGGCGTGTGGCGATTAAACCACCACTCTTCTATACAATCTTTCATCCCCCCTTTCAACCCCTTATTACCTTTTTTTCGCAATAAAAAGTAGCCTATGTCCTTTCTCAGGCTCTAGACTATCTGTGTACCAAATTTCGTTGTAATCGGTGCAGCGGTTTGGCCGTGAAAGCAAGAGAGACAGACAGACAGAGTTACTTTCGCATTTATAATATAAAGTATGGAAGTATGGATAGCCTTCCTCGATAAATGGGCTATCTAACACTGAAATAAGTTTTCAAATTGTGCCAGTAGTTCCTGAGATTAGCGCGTCCAAACAAATAAACAAACTCTTCAGCTTTATATATTAGTATAGATGTATTTATTATACTCTTATAAGATCTAATACTCATAATAAACAACACAATTATTTAGATAAAGATTAATATTAGGCATTATGTTGATAAAAACTCTTTGGCAAATAACTCATTATTAGGTACCAACTCTTAGCGTCTTATACTCGTGATAACTTCTAAACGAAATGTCGGATTGGGATGAAACAAAAAATATTTTACTTCTACATAAATACCCTTGATAACATAATGCTTAATTTGGATAAGGATTAATATTACGATACACATTTAACGTAGTTTCTTTCTTCAGACGATTTAATATTTTTTCGAACACAAAAGCGGTTATTGTGACTAAACCATGATAGTTAGATATATGCTCTCGCGAACTTTTTTGTAGATCTTAATGGGCCCTACAAACCCGTAATACATTATTTTGTTCTATTGTCAATAGTCTTTGCAGCGCACGCAAAAATAGGTTTTCGATTTCACACCTTGGGTTAGAAATTAGCAATTTTCTTACGGATCCCTAATTTTTTTGAAAATACAATATAGCCTATAGCCTTCCTCGATAAATGGACTATCCAACACTGAAAGAATTTTTCAAATCGGACCAGAACTTCCTGAGATTAGCGCGTTCAAACAAACAAACAAACAAACTCTGCAGCTTTATAATATTATATTAGTATAGAAATGCGAAAGTAACTCTGTCTGTCTGTCTGTCTTGCTTTCACGGCCAAACCGCTGCACCGATTACAACGAAATTTGGTACACAGATAGTCTAGAGCCTGAGAAAGGACATAGGCTACTTTTTATTGCGAAAAAAAGGTAATAAGGGGTTGAAAGGGGGGATGAAAGATTGTATAGAAGAGTGGTGGTTTAATCGCCACACGCCTGCGCATTACCTTGGTGACACCGCCCGGTACACCGGACACTCTTGGCAACGAGGTAACAAGGATGTCAAATTCATTAAAAATATTTCTCCTTTTCAACGAAGACTTAAATTAATATATGTAATAATAATAATGTAATAAATAACATACCTTCATAAATATGATTTGTATGTTCATTATATTAATAGAAATAAATAAGACAAATAACAAAACAGTGTATACAGTATCGTCATTTTAAGCTAAAATCTTAAACTTTATTTTTTAGGTTGTTGATTACATATAAATAAAAATGTCATTTAAATTTCGTAAAAATTTTAAGATCAAGGGGGTAAAATAACAATAGGGGATGAAAGTTTGTATGGAAATATGCAAGGTTTGTGAAGGCAAGGCAAGGCAAGGCCTATGTCCAGCAGTGGATTGCGATAGGCTGATGATGATGATGCAAGGTTTGCAAAAATGTTTCATGAGTTTGGGACAGGAGACAAAATATTAGAGCTATTCAGATGTAACATTTACTGAGTTATCACAAATATGCCTAAGTGTGCTTACCCGAACGGGCAGACATGTGAGGGCAGACGACTGTGCCGCATGCGGATGTTGAATTTTGCTACTACAAATTCGTTATTATTCACTAGGATTCGATTTGTTAACATGATTTTTTGTTTATTCAAATAATTTTCTTCGTGAAAAAATCCGAAGGAAAAGTATCCGGCGGGATTTAAACACAAAAAAAAGCAAAAGGGGTACGCCGCAAGATGAAATAAATGCCTGTATGAAACATATGTATTATGGGTACATGTTAAAAAGTTTTGTTTTACTACAATTATACGAGTACAACTTCACAATGATTTATGAGCAGTGTCAATATGCAAATGCTCTTCTAAAAATAGGAGATGATTGTATGCCAAATGACAGTAACGACATGATTACACTGATTATTATTATTTTTACGGGAATTAACGCGATCACTATTTCAAGGTACTACATACCTCTGTTTTGCCTGACGTTTCGACCAGGTTGCACTGGCCGTGGTCACAGGCTGATGATGTCAGCTGCAATAGTGATCGCGTTAATTCCCGTAAAAATAATAATAATTATATCATGGAACGCGAAAGTTTAAAAGTTAGTATGATTACACTGAGACGTGAGTTCTGGTATATGATAGCACACATGATCTAAAAATAATATATATTCTGATCCGCCGACTAATGAGACAGTACTCGAGGTCCCGGCAAATATCCATGCCCAGGACACCGAGCTTACCCCGTAGTGGCAGTTGAGTGCTCTGAAAAGTGGGGAGGGGAAGAAACGGAGACTTTTTGGTAGAGAACGGGCACACCTGTGTTTTCTTAACGTTGAACTCGACCAGATTCTCATCACCACATTGTTAAATGCGGTTCAAAACCCGGTCAAGCTCAGCGACAATCTCCTATCCATTTTCCCCAACGTCTACTATCTTGGCTGCAGGGTATCCATAATATCGCCCATGCACTGTGCTACCGTCTGCATAGCAATGTATATTGCCAAGGGCTAATATGTCATTGACATGCAGAAGAAACATCTTGGGCGACAGGACCGAATTCTGAGGTACGCTAGCGTTTACCTCCAGAAAAACAGAGGCCGCGCCGTCCGTCGCAAAGAACCCGAATGCGAAGGCGCTGATGAAGAAAAGAGTAAATCTAGAGACGAGTCTAGGAGGCAGACCGAATGCTTATGCCCGTTTTCACCAACGTTCCCTAAATTTAAGGGACCGCTTAGAGAGATTTAGGTATCCCTTAGCGATATTTTCATTTTCACCAACCTTTAGGGGTTACCTAAGTGCTTAGGCGTCTCTTAAAATTTAGGGGCTCGAATGTTGGCTACCTAACCAACCCCTAACAAGGTGATAAAGAAACTTGACGTGCGTTTTGCTTAAAATTCTAGAAATGGACGAGTTATGGGATGTTTCCAATACAATGGAATAATAAATAATCCTAGTTTATTTAATATATTATCGAGATAGACCAGCTTTATTTACAAAATATGGCGTTATAGATTTTGTTACAAGATTTAGGTTAACCAAGGGGTGTTATTTATTTATTAAATAAAATTGAACAAATATTGGAATATCCTGATAATACGTAATACATCCCATACACTACTTATACACATATACATACACATATATTTTGGCAGGCCCATACATAAAAAAATACTAATAATATTTTCGCTTTTTTGCAACATTTTGTATTTATAATAATTTTATATATTTTACTAAGTAATCAAGTTTTATAACCACCAACTTTATACTTTTAAAGTTTTACTGTAAATAAACAGGTAGTGGAGAAATAACAAAAAATAACACGGCACATTTATAAGGAGACATAATAATTACATATTTACTTTATAACCTCAAAGAATCGCAGTCGAAGTGACACATGGTACATATTTTTGGCAGTTGTCAGTTTTGAGTTTGACATTTCGAGACATTAGATTAAAAGTCAAAAATTAGAAAAAAATGTGTTTAATCTTTATATTAAACAAAAACATATTCTATTTCGTATTGTATGTTTATTACTTAGTAATAATAATTAATTTAATAATTTAATATTGAAGAAAAAGACAATTGACATACACTTGCGCACGTTTACGGTTTTTGAAATCCCTACAAAATAGGAGACCCTTGGTTAGGTGTCACTTAGCATGGTGAAAACGAAATTAGATAAGATTTATATTTAGGAGTAACCTACGTTAGGGGGTTTCTAGTTAAGAGCTTGTTTAAGTATAGTTGGTGAAAACGGGCATTAGAGATCGGAGAGAAGCGAACGGTGCAAGAACAGGTTGAAAGCCTTGGCCATGTCGAATGTCGAAATAATTTCATACAAAATACTTTTTATTTTATGTACTTATATAAATACTTAAATATGTTTTTAACGGTGAAAAGTGTGTCTTATTTTTAAAATAATATTAGCCTTAATAATTAAAACTGCTACCCAAAGTCACTGTTCCACGCGGACGAAGTCGCGGGCGCAGCTAGTATATTTATATATCTATATATATTTGAAATTTACAAGTAACGCCCTTTCCAATGATACCAAACACGGCAAATTTATCTCAATTTTTTTTTTAATACTGTACTTCATGTCGGCTAGAGGGCGCCACATTAGATTCAGTGACACATCATATAGCCAACAACCAGCGGACGATGAAGACGCTTCTAACGATACCTTATTTGTCCAGTTCTAATAAGTAGTTAAGGAGCTATGAGGGAACAAATGAACATACATAGATACAAGATACATACATAGCCTGTCAAAATCATAACCCTCCTTTGGCTTTGCCGTAGTCGGGTAATAAAACTAACAATGCTCGACGCTTCTCCTCGGCTTCTTTTTTTCGAATTCGAGTTTTTTTTCGATTTTTTTGCATTTTCTGAGAAGGTTTACTATGGTAACTTTTTTTTTTCACCATCGCAAAGCAGAGATTTCAACGAACAGAAAACTTACCAACTTTTTGAAAAAAGCTGATATTTTGACAGGTGAATTTTCGATTGAGAATTAGGATGCTTTTTCGATATTAATTCAATATAAGGTGAAAAAATAAGTATTTCTAATCAAATAAATTACAGCGTATTTGGGACATAAAAAGGTAAGTTTTCACCAAATTTCGAGAAAAAAAAAAGAAAATTGTAAAAGATAAAAATAAAAAACCAAAACTTGGTTTTTTGAATTTTTCACATAAATTTTGAGGTTATTTGATGAAAGAGTAAATACAAAAGTCATATAATCAAATAATCAAATACATCTTTTTATTACCTACAACTTTGCCATTAGACTTTTTTCCATAGGACTTTTAGTTTTGCCGGAAATCGAGAAAAACCGTTTTTTACCCTTAAAACCTCCCCCTCATCCCCTTCCCGACCTCAGATCGCCCGTAAATGATTTTTCCTTTCATTTTTATAATATTCTCCTCCTTTTCTAATGGGTTTCATCCTACTATTTTTTTTTTCACTTTTTATAATTTTTAAAGGATTCTACCCTGGTCTATTAACAGTAAGTATGCACTCACATGAAAACACTCGTAAATTCAATCCCAAAACAGGTACTCAACTTTATTCGCCATTAACTCCATCGATTGACTACAAATCTGTTATTTATGTGAAAACGTATTTATTATAATATAATACCGGACATTTAAAAAGCACGTGACTTGAACAACACGTAATGCTAACAATTTTAATATGGCAATGGGACCAACAAGAATTGTACTTGATAATGTCAATAGAATTAATGCAATCGCAATACATTACCTGCCTTTTTAACCTGTTATCAATTCGACTATATTTTTTTAATATTTCTTACTTCATAACTTTCGACTGGGTGGACCGATTTTGACGATTCTTTCATCATTTCATCATTATCATTCATATATGGTATTAACCATTGGCACCTATTGTTTATTACATATCGAAAAATGTAAATGTGTGTTGTTTGATGCTCATAGCCCAGTTGCACTTGGTGATAAGAAACAATGACCGAGTGTAAACAACGATTGCGCGGTCAGTACCTGGATGGGTGATCGCTAGTGATCATGAGTGTCTCCGTGATTCGGAGGTCACGTTAAGCAGTCGGTCCCGGTTGTTATCATAGGATAACAATCGTGAAGCTTAGTTGGAGGCATTTGGGTGGCTTAAAAAAAACCAACAGCAAGATTACGTAGCCACAACGTTGTCTTGCCAGTCCCCAGAGGAAACCCGAGCCCAGCAATGAGACATTATGGGTTGTTGATGAAATGTTTATTGCAAAAATAAGGAATGGTCAGTAATTGTCCTGAATGGTCGTTATCTATACAGACAAGATTACTTGCCTGGCTGACTGAACGCAGAGCCGAATCGGCTGCAACTACAAACTTGAAATGAACTGATGCTTTTTGGCTATAAGCACTCATTACGATAGGATTTTCAAAAATTCAGGATAGTAATAGTAAATAGTAGTATTTCGGACATCTGATACATCGCCATCTAGTCCCAAACTAAGCAGAGCTTGTACTATGGGTACTAGACAACAGATATAACTCCATATGAAATACTTTCTTTTTGTAAATACATATATATTATACATAGAAATCGCCCAAATTCCGAAACACATATTTGCACATGGTACAAATATTTGGTTCGAGCTGGGCATCAAACCCGAGTACCTTTATGCCACCGATGAAATGAATGGAAATATGATAGGAAACAATACGAACTTTCACTAATTGAACGAAATAAATCGTGTTGACTCGGTTATACTATGACACAGGCCATGTATGTATTCATAATTTTTATCTACATACATTCACATTCTGTAATTCAATATGAAAGTTAGTAAAACAAAGATCGAGGAAATTCCACGTATTATTACAATAGATACGGTCAAGTTATAACAGAAAAGTCCATTTATGGATTTTCTCTATTATATCTTTCCAGTGTATTCAGTGCCTTACACTGGCCAATGATTACTATAAAATTTAGAGATTATTATATCATCTTCCTAGCCTTTATTATTCCCAACATTATTTGGGGTCGGCTACTAGTTTAACCGGTTTTACCTGAATATCAGTTTTTCCGCGGAACGACTGGCATCGGACCTCCGCAACCCTGAGCGTGAACTGAATTCGAAGATTGATCTAGTTTTTAATATATTTGAGGGCACTGACTTCCCAATAACGATTGCCATAGATGTTCATGTGGCATTCCGCAATCTACCATACTCCCGGTTGCTATTAAGAATTTCTTGTAAGAAAAACCTAACAGCAGTCCAACCCGAGAATCAAACCCGAGACATCTTAATAGGCAGTCACTTACGCTAACCACTGGACCCACGAGGTAGTCTTGCAGATTATTATATAAAATACACAAATTATTTTCGTAGTTCATTATCGTTTTAGTGATAGGTATTACGTGATAAAAAACCAAAAAATATTTACATGAAATTTTCGTCACATGCAAAGTTCCTCCGGCATGGGTTTTCCTAGAAATAAATTATTTTAATATACAATGATTATAATTCAAAACCAATAACGAGGTTTGCCCATATAGGCTTTAATAGAATTTAAATATTAAATGAGCAACGAAGAATATCTCTTTCATTCAGATTTCAAACTCTAACAAAATTCAAAACTATGTTTGAAGAGACAGATCTAATATTTGACAATAATATTTTGTAGGTATCAATTGTTGTTAATAACAACCATAATTTAAAAAAATAAGGTGATTAAGGTGCTGATTTAATAAAGTTTATTTATGAATCGTCACGAAATTCTTATGCTACTTAAAAAGAATCAATATAGGTAGTTTAAAGTTTTGACTTTCAATGACCTACTACCAGCCCTTGATAGTCCGATCTAATAACAGCCCGTCGTCTGGTTAACGTGGCAAATTAAACTCAAGCCTCCGTCCCACGGCAAGGCCTATGTCTAGTAATTGTTAAAGACTATGACGATTATATGTCTACACAATGTAGTAAAGTAGCTTTAATAGTACGTAAAACACAAGAGTTATCTAAAGGTCAACAACATTTCCAAAATAATATAATACGTTATAAATGCAAATTGATTTATACAGGTAGATCACCTTTGAATCCCTCCTTGAACCGGCTAAACCAGTTACCGCTACAGTAACCGCAAGTAACCAGGTGGAGAATATGGGTTTTGGCAGTTAATTAGTATAAATTATATAAAATATATCATTTGAAAGTATCTTAGAAAAAATATTTAAAACAAAACCTGTTTAAGGTTTATTGAAACTGAGAAATGGATTAGCATAAATAAGATCAGGTTGTTTGATAAATAATTTGGTGTAGGAAGAATTAACTAGAGTAGTATTCTCATTGGTAGCATACTCATACAACACCAGCCCTAAAACTTATTTGGAAAATTGTTATGTTCACTAAAATCTTCGAACTTGGACACGCATAATACATGTTATGATGTAGTGAGAGCGGAGTTAGTTTAAATTGTTTGTGTCAAACTATCCAGTGTAATAACGTCCGTTTTTAGGGTTCCTACCCAATGGGTAAATTTTACATCCTCCGATATCATTTCGACACCCGACACCGATATCGGTTCGGATAATGTGAAAACGCTCTAAGTCGCCTCTGCCGACATACATGTTATGAATAGGGGTGATGACATTTCGTATTCTTATTCGCCATCATACACGCAACTAGTAGTAATGGTTTAACTAGTAACACCTCATTTTTTTAAACAATAAAATTTATTGAATGAACATCTGCCTACCTACATTTAGTATGATAAATTGACACATTTTTAGATACTTCACACATATTATGTAGGCAATGGTGTATCTACATACCTAATCAATCGTTAAACAGATTTGTCAACGTTTACATGGCAAATAACTAAATCAATAAAAAATTACATGTAATAATTTAACACATTCGATGATTTCTGTTTGCATATGACTTAAGTACGAATTTCTTAGTACTTTCCAGATCAAAATACCTGAGTAATACGGATATGAGTACAAATCACCTAAATATGTATTATGTGTAAAATAATAAGGAACACTTTTGTAGTTAAAATTTTGAACTGCTGTCATAAAATTAGCCAAATATTTGTCAGTGCGAAATAATAGGTATGTAACGTATGCAATAAGTGAAATTACTTATTTTTTCAAACTTTTTTATTTCTGTTATTCGAAGTAATCACCCATGCAATCGACGCATCTTTGCCAACGCATTGGCAGTTTATTGATGCCCTTCTTGTAAAAATCAGCTGGACGGGAGGCAACAAACTCTTCAAAAGGCATTTTGTACTGCCTCTCGGGAATTGAATTTTTTACCCACTAAAAAGTTGTCTAAATTTTGGAAAAAGTAATAGCCGGTAGGTGCAAGGTCTGGTGAGTATGGCGGATGAGGGAGAGCTTCCAACCCCAGCTCTTGCAGCTTGGAGACTGTCTGTTGCGCAGTATGGGGTCGCGCGTTGTCGTGAAGCAGCTGCAAGATCTGGGGTTGGAAGCTCTCCCTCATACGCCATACTCACCAGACCTTGCACCTACCGACTATTACTTTTTCCATACATACATTCCTTACATAGAAAACACCCAAACTACATAAATATACATTTAGAAAAAAGTGGTTATTTTAATATTACAAACAGACACTCCAATTTTATTTATATAGATTCGTCAATTTAAGAATTTGCAATACATGGTGACGGACAAAAACATAAAATACTTGCAGCCAGTGTGTGTACTCTGCCTGATGGAAAGCATAAGCAGAATCCAAGAGTGGTGATCACCATACTCACTGACAATGCAACAATGCAGCGTGAACGCTGTCATTTTACGTAGATCTTCTGTGCGTGGTTAGTACCGCCCCGGTCGAGCCGACCCAACCGTGCTGAAATCAGCGTAGCCCTACTTAACCAAGTTCAGAATGATACAAAATATTCTGGCAATCCACGATTTGAGCTATGTACCCTCTATTATATGCAGTCTGGAGAAAATACCTGAAATAAAAACATGTGATAAGTTTAGTGTCCAAATAACATTAAATAAATAAAAATCATATTTAATAATTTAATCTTAAGTATTTGAAAGGATATTAAAGGTACATTAAAGACTAATTTAGTGTCATTTATTTTAAGAAATGTCAACATCTATAAAAACTACCTCCTATTGCGAAAGACAGGATATTTACGTGTCTTAATGTATGCATGTTTAATCTCTGAACCCAAACTGAAAAAAACTTAAATTTATTGCTTTTTGACTAGACATGCTCTAATTGGCAGTTTTCTTAATAAGCAAAAAATTGAGATAATTTTATTACGCAACTTAATGCACATTTAATTTTAGTTTCGGGAATCCATAGACTACGTATATATGCAGTTAGTACCTTTTTATAATTAGGTCAATATTTACAATACCACAAGTGGCCAATATTTGCAGATTATATCTATGTCTTTTAATCGCATCCATTTTTCTACTTTCTGTATCACAACTGAATTTACTTTAGATAAATGAAAATAATCACAAATTTTAACAAAAAAAAACGATTTCAAATAAAAAAAGTGTTAATAATACTAATTTGATAGCAATAGCAAAACCATTGGACTATCTAGAAGACATTCGACGTATTATTTCTTAAATAAATCGAAACTACGGCAGAAAAGGAAAATAAATTGGAGACGTTTCATGTTGCAATCAGATCCAGTGCTATTCCTTAATAGAATTATAACTTAAAATATAACTAAAAGGCGAAATTTGGTTTCAGTTCCGTTATCGTTACAGTTGCATAAATTGACGATTTCCACACGCAATAAGCAGAAATTATATTTTTAAAAACTTGTTTTTAATTTCTTCTTCTCACTCGCTGTCACTCATTCTCCTCAATCTGTCTGCAAGAAAAATATCCCTTTGCTTTATTAACGTCTCATTATTATGAATTTTCTTTTTCCATTCTTCTACAATACTTTGTCTTAACTCCTAATCTCATATACTTCTCTCTTGAACTGCTCATGTAACATTAGTGGGCATTTTATACACCTTTCTGCCACTTCAGGGATAAAAGCACGAATGTATGTATGTTTATATCTATCATTTAAAATAATAAACATTGCTCTATGATATATTTTTCTAGACAGATTTGTTTAGTGACCATTAAAGTCGCTAAGTAGTAATGTTTTACGATTTAAAAATTAACATTCCTAACGTTTCTCACATCGTTAAATATGTTGCCAATGAATTCCCAAAAAAATAACGTGCATTTAACTTCTGTAGTCAAATTATCTAAATTGTTTGGTCAATTAAGAAAACTGGCCATTAGAGTAAGGGTAATAAAAAAAGATAAATTACTGTTTATTTAAAATCTAGGTTCAGAGATAAGACATGCATTAAGAGACATAAATATATTTCCTGAACAGGAGATGGTATTTATAGATTTTCACATTCCTAAAAGTATATTCCATTAACATTTTGTTAATAAAGTATATTCTTAATAATCTTTTAAATGTTAAACATCAAATAAATTAGTCAATAAGTATGAAATATTTTTACTTATAAATTTATTACACTCTTAAACTGAAATTTTTACTAAAATTTGAGGACACATATGTTTTTTTTATGTTTGACCCTGCAAAAATGACTCTGCTCTGCCTGATGGAAAGCATAAGCAGATTTCAAGAGTGGTGGTCACCATACTGCGAATGCAGACAATGCAACAGTGCAGCGTGGTCATCACCTTAATTTATTAAATTTTTGCATACATAGTGTCACACTACTGAACATAGGTCTCTCTTTAGAAAGGTGGATTTGGCATACTATACAACGCTGCCCAAACAGGTTGAAATAAGGTTTGTTTCAAGTTTCATCTCTCCTATCTCAGGCGCAAAATGCCACATTTATAATTCCCACGTAGTTTGCTCTCTTAGTCGCATTTTACGACATCCATGGGATAAATAGGGATGGTGGCACTCCCTATTCTTAACCCATCACCACACGGGGAACACAGTGTATCATACAGTTATAGGAAGTTAAGATGAATAAATAAAAATTTCAAAAGAGAATCAAAAATGTAAATTAGTTATACCGATTATTAAAATCTCCGTCCCACACTTTAATATAGGTTATAATAACGTCAGCGGAAGTAAAACAACTGAATTAGGAAGTCATAATTTTGGATTTTGAGTTTTCCTATTCCTTATCGGTAATATGGATTTTAAGGGAGTCTTTAAGGGTATGACGCACATAATAAATTAACAATATCAGTTATGAGCCATGCTTTGACTGAACCTGTAGTGGTAGCGTATGTGACTGCTGTGCTTGATGTCTCGGGTTCGATTTCCAGGTCGGACCAAATGTTTGTATGATCTACAAATATTTGTTTCGGAGTTTTTGTGTTTTCTATGTACGTATTTACAAAGAAAAAAGTTTATATGTGTTGTCTAGTACTCATAATACAAGCTCTGCTTAGTTTGGGACTAGATGGTGTTTGATGTTGGAAATATTGATTTATTTATTTGTCAAATATAGTGCAGGTCAACAGGAATAATATCACAGTTCCTATAAAACCGGTATTAATCAATTATTTTGATACTTTTCCCTTTCCACTCAAGCTCAAAGAGCGTCTAATACCCCGATAAGGCGTTCCTTCGAGATAGCGTTGGAGTTAGGAAAACTGGGACTGCAGAAATCGCACTACTTCATTTTATGTCCTATTGCTGTTCTGTAAAAGGTACATTCAAATATCACTTCTAAATAACTTTACTTTTAAAGTTTCGAGAAGTGTTTTTTTTTGAGAAATCGATAAAACGATGATGATAAACTATTTCTCCAAAGGTTTTTTTTTTACCAATTTAATTAATAACTATTACAAGCTTTCTTCTAATTACCTTCAAAAACTGCTGCATCGTCTTTAAGTCACGTGAAAGACAGGATAAGGACTAAATGGATACTTGGATATGACAAATCGCATATAAAAGTACCTACATGTTGTAATACTTGTAATATAATTACATACGCTTTGTCGTATCTAAAGTTAATACCTACCTGCTTTGTAATTTCCTACTCGTAAAATCAGTCGATACATATTAGGTCGTAATCAAGACATATCTCGAAGATCAAACGTCGGCGTTTCTTCGGCGGTTATAAACTACTGTATGTTGCTTAAACTGATTTTGTTAGTCAGACAAGGCTGTTTTGTACTGACCTCCGACTGTTCGAATGTCCGAGTACTACATCCGGATTTTTCACATCCTAAAAGTGCACGTATTGATTCAAATAAAAACAGCTAAATGAAATGCTAATGATCAAAGTTCTGTATTTATTTCGACATTATCTTGTATGTACAATTTTTTTATATACTTACTTGTGGGCGTACACCGCTCGCGGCTCCTTTGAATTTGTGTCGGCTTCGCTTTGATAAGAACCCGATGGGCGGCGGCGGCACGATCTAAGTGACACTATCTAAGGGAATAGACTATTTATGTCTGTATGTTGTTAAAAATAAATATTGCAGGTGATAACTCATTTAGTGTTCTTTGTTTTGCTAGATTTGTTAGAGCTAGTTTTGATGCTCCATCTATCTATCCATTTGCTAACCTTGTTCAGGTGACTAATAGGTGACTGTGCTTTTGTTTTTTTTTAAAACATCTCGTTTTCTAGAAATATAGGTACCTGTGTCGCGGTGAACTTTACAAACTTACATGAATCGAACACAAACAACACCCAGATTCAAAACAACAATTTGTGGATCACATTAAGTGTTGTCTCATGTAAGGTTTGAACCAAAACGCGCCAGCTATGCAGTATAGGAATAAACTGTTGTTTTCAAAGTATTACTGTTTTTTTTTTTTTTTTTTTTTTATGTTTGGCCTGCCAAAATGACTCTACTCTGCCTGATGGAAAGCATTAGCAGAATCCACGAGTGGTGGCCACCATACTCATTGCGAATACAGCAATGCAGTATGGTGACCCACACTATGGCGGCCTAGTGATGCTTGTGCATCTTTTAGTCTAGTCAACAAGTATGGAACTTGTTGACTAGACTAATTCCGGACATTTTAACACACAACGCCATCTAGTCCCAAGCTAAGCAGAGCTTGTGTTATGGGTACTAGACAACTGATATAAATACATATATACTTATTTTTTTTTTGTAAATACATACATATTATACATAGAAAACACCCAAACTCCGAAACAAACATTTGTAGATCATACAAACGTTTGGTCCGACCCGGGAATCGAACCCGAGACCTCATGATCACTAGTCGCACACGCCAACCACGAGGCCAACGAGGCAGTCAGTTTTGGGCCAATTTGGCCAATTTGGCCAATTGGGCCTCCCGATTTTTAACCGACTTTCAAAAGGAGGAGGAAACATACTGTACATACATACTGTATACAGTAGTAGATATATCTCATTCTTTAGTGTGAAGAGACACACTCTTGTACCTTTACCCAAACTAGCTTTTGCGACTAGATTCCATCACTGCAGATTTACACATTTTAATCCATGTATCATTTGGGAAAACTTTCTTGTCTTTTTTTTTAACCGACTTCAAAAGAGGAGGAGGTTCTCAATAAGACCGTATATATAAATAATAAATATTTCTGACATCTAACACACAACGCCATCTAGTCCCAAGCTAAGCAGAGCTTGTGATAAGAGTACTAGACAACTGATACAAATACATATATACTTTTTTTTTGTAAATACATACATATTATACATAGAAAACACCCAAACTCCGAAACAAATATTTGTAGATCATACAAACATTTGGTCCGACTCGGGAATCGAACCCGAGACTTCGTGATCAGCAGTCGCACACGCCAACCGCGAGACCAACGTAGGCAGTTTGTTATGTTATGTATATGTTTTTTTATGTGTGTTCGCGGATAACTTTGTCGTTTATGCACCGATTTTAATGATTCTTTTTTTAATGGAAGGAGATATCCCAGCGGTGGTACCATGATAAGGACACTAAGATCTGATGATGGCATCCAAGAGAAATCGAGTCAAAGCTTGAAGTCGATTTTAATTTTGTTAAAATTTTACTTGTTCGATGTTAATTACCAGAAATTAAATTCTTAACTCATGATAGTTAAGATTAACGGTTATTATTATTATTTTTATTTTTATTTTTCTCGGATTATCAGGCCAAAACCAAGTAAATATACAGCATAAGGTCTTCTAACTTTATCAATTTATTGTTATAAACCTCACTTGAAATAACCCACTATTAAAGTTGTAACAATTTTTTGCCTCCGTCCACTTGGATTAATATTTTTTATGTATGGGCCTGCTAAAATGACTCTACCTAGGGGATCAGTGTGTACATCCAAGTGGACGAAAATCTTGCAAATGTATCCCCTGGGGATCAATCAAAATGGAATTGATATCCAAAAAGATCCCCTAGGGGATCAGTGTGGACGAAAATTCCACATGGGTCCCCCAGGGGATCTAAGCAGGGGATCCAAGTGGAACCCATTTTTTTTAAGATTTAATTTAATTGACCCATGTTGTGCCTTTTCACTTGTTGCGATGCTAACCGAGTTCGTTATACTAAAGTACCATACACATAAGTTACCTTGACCGCATCTCATTAGACATAATGTTAATATTTTGTATATTTTTCACATATCATAGATACTTATATTGAAACCATTCACACATAGTAACCCGGATACAGCTGGTGATCAAGACATTTGTGGACTTTGTAAAACAGGTTTTACCTTTGCTTAATACCTAATATCATACTAATTAGGATTACTCTACCTGCTATTTTGCCGCCGTTAAAGTATTTTTTTCATTTATGTATACACAATGTGTTGTCCCCTGTGGGGTTCAAACCCCACAGGGGACAACAACAACAACACATTTTATGTGGAGTGTGAGATGTGTGAGGTTATTTTAGTATATATCTATTCATCTATATATATAAAAGAGGAAGGTGACTGACTGACTGACATACACAGAGATCAACGCACAGCCCAAACCACTGAAGCTAGAATCCTAAAATGTTGCATGTAGGTTCTTTATATAACGTAAGTGAGCACTAAGAAAGGAATTTTTGAAATTCCACCGATAAGGGGGTAAATCAGGAAATGAAAGTCTGCGTGAGCGAAGTCGCGTGTAAAAGCTAGTAATAAAATAAGATCAAGTCACATAACCTTCGTTTTAACTGCCTCGGTCGCGCAATGGTAGCTTAAGCGTATGTGCTTGAGGTCTCGGGAAAGATTCCCGGGTCGGACCAAAAATGTTCGTATGATATACAAAAAAATATTTCGGAGTTTGGGTGTTTTCTACGTATAATATGTATGTATTTACAAAAAAAAAGTATATGTGTATTTATATCAGTTGTCTAGTTTCCAATTACATAAGCTCTACTTAGCTTTCGGACCAGATGGCGTTGTGTGTTAGATGTCCGAAATATTTATTATTTATAAACAAATGACTAATTGTACGGAACAAACTAAACATAAGACTTCCGGTTTGATCGATTCTCTATTTAATAGTAGCATTGAGAGCTAAACTAAACTGCTTTGTGTCTGCCATTATCTATGGTTTTAAGAATTTTACAATCTATTATTCCATCTTAGTGGCACCAAGCATAGTCTGCATAACAAATTATGAGCCATAATCGCATTTTTGTAACATAAAAACAAAAGAGAATCCCTTTAAGGCAAAATAATGTTGTACGAATACGTCGCACTAATAGTGGGCGCGTAAAACGACATTTCCTGTTTTATTCTGACGACGTACACTTGACCAGTTTTGTTAATGACATACTACTCACGTGTTATACATAGTTAAATTACTAGTTTACGTATTAAAAAATAGGAAGTAGAAACAACAACAATACGACAATATCACTGGAAAGAGATGGAAAACTTGAAACAAACCCTGTACCAACTCGTCAGGTCATTGTGGTATTGTAGGCAAAAATCTCATTTCTAAGGAAAGACCCTAATCCAGTAGTGGACTATTAAAAGCTCTATTTATTTCTATTTTTAAAAGACAACTCCCGCTTTAGGAATATACCTACATCCTGTGTCGCGGGGAACTTTACAAATATACGACACGAAGAACGGACACAAAGAACGCTCAGACTCAGAACAACAATTTGTGGATCAAACAAAGTGTTGACCCATGTAGGATTTGAACCCACAACACTTGGCGCAGTAGAAAGCGACGTGGCGACCGCCTAAACCACTAGGCCGTGCAGTCAACTGTGGGGGAACGGATGTCATGTCCCTCCAACGCAAAGGGAGGATCTTCCGACCAGGCGAGGTGATCATGCCTTGCGCCCAACAGTTGATGTTGAGATTTTGTACATTTATTAATCGGCGCGAGAACTTTTATTGCGCGATTCAGGATTGGTAGTTTCTTTGTTTCCTTCGTTACTCCGTAGTTCAACGTATCTTCGGTAGATGGCGCTGTCATATGTTTTTCTTGTTGCGCTGTATGTGGAAGTCACCACACAACTAATGCTGAAGCTGTTGATGAAGTGAGAACAATGACGTAGATTTAAAACAAGAAGCTTGTTTCAGTAGCTCGTTAGCTTATAGTGTCTATGTGGCGACGGATTAAGAATACAACACGTATTCTTAATCCGTCGCCATCATCCATATTCATCCCATGGGTATCGTAGGAGGCATAATGGGAGCAAACTTCGCAGGACAGCATCACTACAAAGACCCTTATACCAATCATCTACCTATTTAGCCTAGCCAGTGGCCTTTTGGGGTATGGGCCTCCGGTATCCTCACTCACTCGGTGAAACACAGCGCAAGCACTGTTTCACATCGGTTTTCTGTGAGGCCGTGGGGCGTGGAATCACTCCGGTCGAGCCGGCCGATGCATGCCTAAGCGTGTCTCTCCCACGATGCTTATTGAGGACTACGAGCAACTTGGACAATAATTACATAATAATAATATCGTTATGCGATGATATCGATATTTTTAATAGGACAATCCCGCACTAGAAAAATTTCGGTTTCTCGGGAGCACTTTGCAAACATACATAAAAATATACAAGTTATTACTATCAAGCTAATTTTTCATGAGTGGCTTTATTTTGATAAGGGGCCCACCTTTCACCTTACAAAAATGTTAGATTGGGGTAGCCAACAGGGGTAGCAGGGACAAAAAGCTTTTGAGCGTAGGAGCGGGATAACGAACTACGCAATTTGTAAGACAATGTGGCTGTTAAATTGTATAAATATTAACTAACATTATTACTTACAAATAACACTTTTTAAAATTTACAGATACATATTATGATGGCGTTGTGTGTTAGATGTCCGAAATATTTATTATTATTTATTATCAAAAATAAGAAAAACCTACAAAAAAATATATTATTATAAATTCGCAAGTAATAAATATGTTGAGGATCTAACACACTTGGGACTTTACCAATTTATTCAATCAAATTGCATCTAATTGAGGTGTAAAACCAGTCACTATGTCATCATTAAATTGCATAAGTTGCAAAAAATTGCATAAGTGTAAGTTGGACTCAGACATTGAGGGTTCGTTGCAAACTTCCGTATTAATGGGACTATATTCCAAAGTTACAAACTAAGCTTTGTCCTACGTTAGGGTTAATTTGTCGTAAAGGTTTATAGTGAATTCGCGAATGAGTCTCGTGATTATGCTGGGTGTGCTCTACAAGTCAACCAACCATTTCGTGAATCTTTAAAAAATATAGATGTACGTATTCAGCTTTCGGCAGAGTACTTCTACCTTGTAGGGAAATCCCTATAAAAGCGAAGTTACTTAAAGTTCTTCTCTTGTAGGTAGTTCGCTACAAAGGAAGTATTCTATAAGTTTTGATTTACCTGCAAAAAACGAATATTATATCGTTTTTTTAGAATTTAATTTTAATATGGGTTTTAAGCAATGGCTATAAGTAAAGTTATGAATACAAATAACTCAAATTTATTTGCATTAACTTTTAAGTTAAGGCTAAATTTTCCAGTTTTAAAAGAATGTGGAAGTTCAAATTTTGTAATTAAACAATCATTATTTTTTTATAAGGCATACACATAAAGTTATAGAACCAAAGCGATTACATACTAAACTTACTCAACTAACTTAGTATTGAATTTCAAACAATTATATATGTGATCTTCGATATATTTGATCGAAGTATGTGATCAATAAATTATAAAACAAAAATTAACAAGAACAATTTACATAAGAAGATATTTAAAGAAGAAGTTTTAACACGAAAGTAGGTAAAAGTCGTGAGATTTTAAACAAAAACCGAGCATCCTGTACTTCTCTAAATCTTTACCTACACATATTTTAAATCACTTCTAAGGTACGGCAAATTTTAGTTCTTTTATTTTTAAAACATATTTGGAACATCATTTTTTAAATGGTGATCCAAATTTGTATGGTAATTCCAATTCCATAAAAGTATAGCGCGACCGGTTAGGGGACAGAGGAGCATATATTTCGTTCAGTCTCTACATAATTATGTATATAATACGTCAATAGATTATATAGTTCCGTTCAACTACTGCTTCTAAATTCTAACATTCATATACGAACTTTAGTAGAGTCCTGTTGCCTTCTCGACTAAAGGCAGGCATTCGTTAAAAAAAAAACATATTAATTTAAAATAGTGCAATCGAATTTTTATATTTAAATAATTCTTTTTTTTTTTTTTTATTATTTTTATAATCAAGTGATAAAATGTTGGCTTTAATACTTGGAGTTGTGACAATTTTTCTTTACTACTGGTGGAAGTGGTCTGCAAAATATAGGCGTTTGAAGGCTACGACAAAACTGCCTCCGATATACCCTGGAGTACTGCCAATCCTTGGCCATGCACACTTGCTTATTGGAAATACTACGCGTAAGTTTTTGGCAAATAAGCTTTTATTAGGAAACTATTTGAAGACTTCTCTTCTTTTGTTATACAAAGAGAAAAAAACGGCCAAGTGCGAGTCGGACTCGCGCACCGTGGGTTCCGTACAAACCTGTAGGTATATAAAAGTTTTTTCTTCACACCTTAAAGGCAATTAGACTTAAGTGTTTGATATAAATTTCAACTTGATACCTCTACGCGTTCATTAGGAAAATATAGTAAGTTTTAAATTATTTAAAATATTTTATTATATATCGTCTAACTAAAAATTTATGCTTTTCGCAATTTTGTTACTTATCTGAGCTATAAGAAGTTGCTACGTACCAAATTGCAAGATTCTGAGTTCACATGAAGTGACCTGTAGGATTCCCTTGCGAGTGACGAAAAATTGCATCATAAATATCTAAGTAACTAAAAAATTCTACTTTTTGCAATTTTTACTTTAACTGTGCTATAAGATATTGCTTCGTACCAAACAAGATACTACTACTAGGTTTTGATTCCCTTGTGAGTTGCAAAATTTGCAGCATAAACGGCTGTATATTTTGATTGCGTTGGCTTAGAACTATGATTTTTTTACAGCTTCAAGGACAATAGACTTGAGTCTACTGTCCCTTGAAGTGTTTGATGTGAATTTCAACTTGATACCTCCACGCGTTCCTGAGAAAAAGGATCTTAAGGGACAGACAGACGGACAACAAAGTGATCCTATAAGGATTCCGTTTTTTTTCCTTTCGAGGTACGGAACCCTAAAAAAAAAGACTTCAAAGAGTTGGAGTTACTAACTTATAGGGAATAGAAAAAACGTTACTTTTAACATTTAATCAAATGTATCAAATTAGTAATGATTCATTCTGAAGGAATTAAATAACGCACCAAGATTTTGTTTAAAATATGTATCTGTCTAAGACGCGACTACGATTTGAGGCATTTATTTTAATTGATTTTTATTTATTCAGAGTGTTAGGTTTTCTAAATGTATCAATTTTGTTATTATTATAATTCAAATCTTTAATTAAATTACTTTAGAGAAGAAGATTCAAAAGTAACAACATATTATTACATTATTAAAGTTACTTATATAGTTCGTAGTACAACATTGTATAAACTGTTTAAAAATTAACTAATTGCAAAAATAACGAAGACGATATTTTTTGTTACAATTTTTATTAATTTTAACTAATTGCAAATATTATTTACTTTTTATTCCCTTACCTTTTTATCAATATTTTTGTTACTTTTGATTAAATAAATATATTCCTGTATAACATTATTATTACACCTATATTTTACTTTATAATTGTATTAGTTTTAAAATCAAATGAATGAAATATAAAATAATTTATTAAAATTCATAGATTTTAATTATACGATAACTATCGATAACAGACAATAAACAAGGGAACTTATGTTGATTTATTAATTATTTAACATATATAATTAATATTTAATTATTTTTTAACATAGTTCAGTTAAATAAACATATCTAAAATATGTTCATATAATGTTATGACTATACTATTTCCATTTCTTTATTTTCTCGATGACAGTTCTAATTTGATAGTTGTAGTGTTGTGACCAAATAAGTAATGATATCGATCGCATATATTTATTATGTTTTAAACAAAGACAAATAGAACAAAAACATTCAAATATATTTTTGCAAGCTGGGAGCACTCAATGACCCACCACCATTTTGTGTTTGTTTTAATCTGTCGATAAGACGGTCGTGCTTTAAAGTCATTACATTTCTGTTCGCTGAGTTTTTTCACACTATCCCAACATACGTTACGTTGTGTATTTTGTGTTCCTCCGTGTTGATTGCTGCCCAGCTGTCAAATGTCAAAATGCCTAAAGGATATGTTCTGAAAAGGCAGGCGAGAGAACTGTTGATCAAGGTTCGTAATTACTTTGAAGCAGAGTATCAAAATGGTGGCCCGCTATTACCACTGTCGCAAGTGGGAGAGCGTGTTTAGGCCGCATTAGGTATTAGTGGACCTACAATTTCAAAAATTACTACTGGTATAAGCGGCACACTGGAAAATAAGCTTCGTACGCCGAAGAAAAAACGCCAACCACGTCGTGTGACAACTTTGACGCTATCGCTATTCGCCGTCATATATATGACTATTACTTGCGCAAAGAAATTCCAACACTTAAAAAACTTGTTGTTTCTTTTTGTGAATGTGGTTTGTTCCATGGCCAAAAATCGTCATTTAGCTTGGTTTTGAAAGAAATTGGATTTTCTTATAAAAAATCAAACAAACGTAAAATATTGATGGAGCGTCACGACGTTGCTATGGCTCGCTGCGAATTTTTGAGCGAAGCCAAAAACATATCAGATTGGTCAAATGCTATTTTCACTGACGAGACTTGGTTAAATTCAAACCACACAGTATCTAAGAACTGGACTGACGACACCGCCGCTTCCACTAGTTCAGTGCCAATGGGAAAAGGTGAACGCCTCATCATATGCCATGCAGAGTCTACGAAAGGATTCGTGTCAGATGCTTTACTGGCCTTTAAATCCAAGGAAACAGTGGACTACCACGAAGAAATGAACGCAGAGATTTGCGAAGGATGGTTTAAAGAAATGATGCAATCTAAGAAATGGTGCAATCTCTGGAAGAACCGTCGATAATTATTATGGACAATGTTACATATCACTCCAGACAAATTGATAAAATGCTGACGCAGGCCAATAAAAAACAAGAGATGATTGACTGGCTCTAACTTCATGGCGAAAATGTGGATAGTACTTTATTAAAAGTACAATTAGTGAATATTTTAAAATCGAAAAAAGCCTCCCTAAAAGATATATTACCGACGAAATGGCTGCCGAATGTGGTCATTGGGTTCTTCGACTTCCGCCGTATCATTGCCAGTACAATGCTATAGAACTAATATGGGCACAAATCAAAGGACACGCCGCTCGAAACAATACCCATCCCACTTTTACGGCAAACAAGATGTTACATTTATTAAAAATTGCATGTGCGGAAGTAAAACATTATAGCGTCGGATTGGGAAATTCATGTGGCATTCGATAATATAGAAGTACAGGAACTTATAATATATGTTAGGGAGAGCTCATCGAGTGACAGTGGCGATTCATCAGATTTTGATTAAAATAAATAAATAAAGAATCAACATAATATAATTACATCTTGTAATGAAACGTAATATTAGTTAATAAATTTGTACAAAATTATCCGGCAATAGTTTAGTTTCCTACACTTTGTAAAAAAATATCGGGTCTGTTATCGTATTACGTTTATCGATAGCTCCATCCCTATGAGTTTCCTTCCATCTGCTATGACCTTGTACGTGCGTAAGCGTCATATTTATATTAAATATTGTATACATAATGTAAAAAAGACGCTTGTTTAAGTTTCCACAAAGAGCTGTCATCGAGAAAATAAAGAAATGGAAATAGTATAATAACCAGTTTAAAGATAAAAATATGTCATATTATACCTACTATTAAATGTTTTTTTGTAATTGGCGTTCAAAAGCGCGAAGGAAAACCAGTTTCCTTTTATAGAGCAACCAATCTCATACGTATGTAAAAAAATGTGAGTCTCAGACTTTTCAACTAGGAAATATGGTTTAGCTATTATCATCGTCATATCAACAGCCTTTATTAGCCCACTGCTGGAAATAGGCGTCTATGTAGAAAAGAAATAAAAATTATTATTTACAGAAAAAAGTCTTTACAGTTAAATGTTATGTATCACATTAAGTTTTTGTTTTTCTGGCAGCCCTTGTAATTAAATCAGCACTATAATAATTCGATAGAGGTTGTTAATAAATAAATAGTACCTGGATGACGGAGCTTTACTCGGTATTTTTTAATAAATTTTTTGAAAGTGAATCCTAGAGCTAGATCTATTTATTGCCCCCAAAACCCTCTTCAAATTTCATGCAAATCATTGGAGCCATTTTCGAGACTCGGTTTATATATATATGTCGGAGACACAGGAATAAACGAGAACATGAATGACAGATACAGCCAATCTGGACCAAAGCCAAACACTAATCACTACTAAACGGATACGAATTAACCTAACACCATCAGCAACCCCCACGAGGGGGTTGGGGCAACGCTCACTCCACCGCGGTGCCCTGTGGAATTCGCCACCTAGGCTAGTAATTCCCCCACTGGTAAATATGGCCTCGTACACACGATTTAAAACACAGCGATACAATAATCATAAATCAAATAATAGAAAACTACTACCACTCAGGAGTGACCCACGTCACAATCAAGAGATATGGTCGTCGCAAGATCTGAAGAGAAACTGTGTCCTGTTTCCAATCGCGCCGCTTTATATAGACTGTTCCGTAGTGTTCGATAGAGGCAAATGTTTGTATCACTTTTATTATTCGGATACCCTCATTCCGACACGGCCGTCCTGACGTATTACACGTCCTCGTGTGATGTTGAAGGCAGTGCATCATCGTTATCCGCAGAAAAGAAAGAGATATTTTTGTATTGTTCGGCCACTCCTGACCAAGGACATAGGGTACATTATTACATTTTATCTTCTGTGGAACGACTTCATTTAGGACATCATAAAATAATAAGCTTTTCGTTATCAAATCTGATTGCTAATAGACTTCTCGCTGCATACTAAATTAATAAAAGCAGTAAGTAGTATCGCAACAGTCACCTCACCGTTTATCGCGTTACACACTTTTGGATTATTAACAATATCTAGATGGCCTCTTATTTTACCAATTTCACTTTTCAATGGCCACCTCGCCTTTCAGTGGCCACCTCGCCTTTCAGTGGCCACCTCGCCTTTCAATGGCCACCTCGTACGATTTTCGAGCAGAGGGTAGTTCAACCGCTCGCCGCGACCGACGATCCGTTACACTCTCAAACATTCTGGGCAAATGAGATTCAGATCCCACTTCTGATGTCGGAGACACAGGAATAAACGAGAACATGAATGACAGATACAGCCAATCTGGACCAAAGCCAAACACTAATCACTACTAAACGGATACGAATTAACCTAACACCATCAGCAACCCCCACGAGGGGGTTGGGGCAACGCTCACTCCACCGCGGTGCCCTGTGGAATTCGCCACCTAGGCTAGTAATTCCCCCACTGGTAAATATGGCCTCGTACACACGATATAAAACACAGCGATACAATAATCATAAATCAAATAATAGAAAACTACTACCACTCAGGAGTGACCCACGTCACAATCAAGAGATATGGTCGTCGCAAGATCTGAAGAGAAACTGTGTCCTGTTTCCAATCGCGCCGCTTTATATAGACTGTTCCGTAGTGTTCGATAGAGGCAAATGTTTGTATCACTTTTATTATTCGGATACCCTCATTCCGACATATATATATATAAGATTATTCGTTTAAAGGTATTAAAAAATCTTTGTACCCGTTTTAAATGAATAGGGTACACGAAAGCATATTGGAGTACTACACTACACTACACTAGTAAAATAAGTGTAAAAAGCAAAATTTATTGTCTAAACCAAGGGTGATATTAAGTCAAAATATATGTAAAAATAGCTACATTATACTATAACTCATATATATTATCTTGACAAAGTTTACAGATTGATTATTGTGTATCTTTCGCACGATTTTGACTGCACGTTTGGCCTAGTGGTTTAACGGTCACCACGCCGTTTCCTACTACGCCAAGTGTCGTGGGTTCAAATCCCACGTAGGGCAATATGGCAATTGTTGTTCTGAGTCTGGATGTTCTTTGTGTCTGTTTGTTTCAAAGTATGTTTTCATGTATGTTTGTAAAGTCCCCCGCGACACAGGATTTAATCCTAGTGCGGGAGTTGTCTTTTAAAAAAAAAATATATATGTTTAGCTCTGCATCACCCTAGGTCGACTGATAGAAAATGCCTTCAGCATTAAGTCCACCTTGCCACATTTGTACATAAAGACTCAAATAAAAAAGAAATGACAGATCAATTTACTGGAATGAACTGGGACCTCTAGGCATTTTTTTTATTTCTTATTTAGATTTCATATCAGTTTCTTTTATCGATTTTAGACGGCTTTATTTCCGATAACAATCGCTCCTTCTTCTTCTTTCTTGTTTCCTTCTTGTCTACCTTTCCCTTTCAATATGCTTAAAATATTAATGCTTTATTAAAAATTAAATTTATGCTTTTCGCAATTTTTTCTTTATCTGTGCTACAAGACGTTGCTTCGTACCAAATTTCAAGATTCTGAGTTCACGGGGAGTACCCTGTAGGTTTTGATTCCCTTGCGAGTGTCGAAAATTTGCAACATAAACAGCTGTATCTTTTATTGCGTTGGCTTAGAAGTTTGATTTTTTCACAGCTCCAAGGGACAGTAGACCTGAGTATTTGATATAAATTTCAGCTTGATACCTCCAAGCGTTCCTGAAAAAAAGAGTCTTGACATACGGACAACAAAGTGATCCTATAAGGGTTCAGTTTTTTTCTTTTGAGATACGGAACCCTAAAAACAGTTTAGTGGTGTAGGCGTGAAAGCGTAACAAACACATTCAAATTCGCTTTTATTATATTGTTAGGATGTGCTTGGTTGCTGGTAATTGGCTTGCCCGTAATTACATAAGTGAGGCTAAAAATTCTATCAATCAACCTATTGCCGTCAACTAGGTACTGAATGAAAGTTCCCCAAGGAGCGCCAACTATCCCGTTTTAGGATAGTTCACATTCAACCACTTTCTTCAAATCGTCGGTCCATCGGGATGCAGTAGGTACGCCCTACACTAAATTTGCCTAATCGCGATCTCCACTCTAGCACAATTCAGCTCCAGTGACTATCGGTTCGTCTAGAGATATGACCTGTACATTTCCACTTCCGCACACTGGTTCTCAGTGCGATGTCTAATGGAACTCTGTTAAAACGTTTAAAACACTCGTTATAACAGAGTTCCATTTTTAAATTCGTAGGTTCTTTTTATACGATTAAAGCTTCGTGTTAGATTGTATGAACATATTAATTTAAAAAAGTTTTACATACAATTCGTTCAAAATAATATTAATAAAAATAATTGCAATACATTAACTAAATAGTACAGAATTACCTGCTATTAGCGTGCTTGCGATCCGATCGACAATTTTTTTTTTTTTTTTTTATTTATTTTTTTATGTTTGGCTCGCCAAAATGACTCTACTCTGCCTGATGGAAAACATAAGCAGAATCCAAGAGTGGTGGTCACCATACTCATTGCGAATGCAGACAATGCAGTATGGCGACCCACGCTATGGCGGCCTAGTGATGCTGCTGCATCTTTTAGTCTAGTCAACAAGTATGGAACTTGTTGACTAGACTAATTGGGCCTCCGGTCTCGCACTCACCAACGAAACACGACAGCACGAACGCTGTCATTTTACGTTGATTTTCTGTGCGAGGGTAGTACCGCCCCGGTCGAGCCGGCCCGTTCGTGCTGAAATCAGCGTGGCTCTACTACCTTAATTTACAAAGTATAAAAAATATGGTACAAACGTAACAAAAATATTAAAATTATCGGAAGCTTTACTTTTTTAATTAAAAATAGTGGTAAATGCTTATTGTAATTTTTAATTTGCCTTTAAAATTGTGTTTTTGAAAAATAGTGGTATAATACACAGGTAACGTTAACTGTTAATTATTTTATCCAATCTTTAATCATTTAATACACGGTTGTATGACTTAAAATTAATGTTCGTCGAATCCTTTTCCAAATATGTCGAAATAATAAAAAAAAAACGCCTATGCTTTCAGACGCGTTTTGTTTTTATCTTGGCGATTCAATGAAATTTGATTTTGTTTTAAATGTGTTACCTATATAAACTACCCTAAATTTTTAAACACTGTCCGTGTTATGATTGTCTGATTGATTGATTGTCTGTTGAACTGATTTGCTTTGTGTGTGTGAATAAAGGTAAATAAAAGATGATAAAAGGTAAATAATTGACCGTGGGAGAGCCACGCTTCGGCATGAATGGGCCGGCTCGACCGAAGTGATACCACGGCCTCACAGAAAACCGGTGTGAAATAGTACTTGCGCTGTGTTTCACCGAGTGAGTGAGGATACCGGAGGCCCATACCCCAACACCTCCCCCTATCTCCCCCCCCCCCCCATCCCCCAAAGGCCGGTAATGCACTTGTGACGCCTCAGGTGTTGCGGGTGTCCATGGGCGGCGGTAATCGCTTACCTTCAGGCGATACGTCTGCTCGTTTGCCGATCTATTCCATAAAAATAAATAAAAAAATAGACTTAAAGATGCAGCAGCATCACTTGGCCGCCATGGTGTGGGTCACCATGCTGCATTGTCAGCTTTCGCAGTGAGTATGGTGACCACCACTCTTGGATTCTGCTTATGCTTTCCATCAGACAGAGTAGAGTCATTTGGCGGGCCGCACATAAAAAAAACTTGCGACTTATATTATTATTATATTATTTATATATAGATAATATTATTTATTTTTGTTCACAGATCTCTGGAATATTCTGAAGAAGTTCACCATGGCCTCTCTAGAAAGAGGGGGTGTTATGTGCGGTTTCATTGGAAGTGATATATATTATTGTAAGTATTACTTCAGTAATATTTATGTCTGTCCATCAACACAGTGATTTCCATTGGAGTTCATGTCTGAATCTTTACAATTCTAAATGTGAATGTAAGTTTGTTTGTTACGCTTTCACGCGAAAACTACTTAACCGATCATCATAAAACTTTGTACACATATTCTTGAAGGTATTAGAAGTAACATGGGATACTTTTTATCAAATGCGAGCGAAGCCGTGGGCGAAAGCTAGTAGATTATAAAAGTAATGATAATTTAATTTTAAAGAGCTTTGATATTTTACTCAACAGCACTTTTAATAAATTAATTCAAACGTGATATTTCTTTAGTTTACTAATCTTTAGTAATTTAGTATTATTTTAAGCGTAAGTTTTTTTTTTTAATATTTTAAAAAGACAACTCCCGCATTAGGAATACATTTTGTGTCGCGGGGGACTTTACAAACATACATGAAACGGACACAAAGAACACCCAAACTCAGAACAACAATTTGTGGATCACACAAAGTGTTGTCCTACGTGGGTCCCACGACATTTGGCGAAGTAGGAAACGGCGTGGTGACCGTTTCAACTTAGCTAAGACCACAAGGCCAAACGTGCAGTCATGCAGCATAAGTATTTAAATTAAAATGCGATTTTGTCTATGAAAATCTCTGGCCTATGTTAAATCTAAATTTTGTATATATAGATTTATGTGTCACTGACTTTAATATGCCTAAATCATTATGTATAAAAATTTAATAATTTCACAATCAGTATGGTGGAGGGTCCCGGTTTTATTTTTTCCTACTCAAGCTTGAACTTATCTATATATATATAAAAGAATATGGTGACTGATTGACTGACTGACATACCCAGAGCTCAACGCACAGCCCAAACCGCTGAAGCTAGAATCCTGAAATTTTGCATGTAGGTTCTTTATATAACGTAAGTAGCACTAAGAAAGGAATTTTTGAAATTCCACCCCCAACGGGGTAAATCAGGGGATGAAAGTCTGCGTGAGCGAAGCCGCGTGCAAAAGCTAGTTGCTTAATATAATCATACAACAATGTTGTTAAAAAACAAACTTAACTTTTTAACATTAATGACAAAAGATCCGTATCATTAACATAAAATAATAAATCAAAGTTCCTTTAATGATACTTCGACTGTGTATTGATCTAAGTAAACACAATCTATCATACATATACATATCTATTCATTAGAGTTGACACTTACGTAAACCATACTTATTATACCTATTTATTTTGTTCGCTGAAGAGAACCTATCATTACCATATCTAAGTATATATATATATATAAAAATGAATCTGTATTTCCCTTTGTCACGACATCGCGCGTAACGACTAAACCAAATTTGTCCATTCTTTCCGTATTGAGTAGCTCATTTATCGGGAAAGTTTATAGGCTATAAAATGTCACGCTAAGACCAATAGGAGACAAGTATCATTGAAAAATATTACATTAATCGGGCAACTACGGTTACTACCCTGTCAAGGTAGTAGAGCCACACTGAATTCAGCACGAACGGGCCGGCTCGACCGAATCGGTACTACACTCTCAGAGAAGACCAACCTAAAAACGACAGCATTCGTGCAGTCGTGTTTCGTTGTTGAGATCGAAGGCCTAATGATGCAGAAGCATCACCATAGTGTGGGTTACCATACTGCATTTTTACATTGCCTACATTTGCAATGAGTATGGTGACCTTGGATTCTTCTCATGCTTTCCATCTGGCAAAATAAAGTAACTTTGGCAGGCTCATACATAAAATAAAATACTTGTGATAGGCGTAGTCGAAGTTACGCGGCTTAGCTCAAACTTATATGTTTAATCAAATTCAAAAGTAACGGACGCAACACCCATGAACATCAAAAACTATAATTATATTACAATTTAAGAAACTAACAATATCCTGAGGCAACATATTACTAAATTCTTAAGACTGGGACGTGATACGACATATTCTATGTACATATTATCATTATGTCGTTTCTTGAGAACTTACATAAGGTACTTGATTATATATATGTAGTTAACAAAACAAAGCCTATAACTCTTTATAATTATTGTTACTACTATTATTGTGAATAGGAAGGTTAGCAAATTTGATTTTAGTAACTAAAGAACAAACAAAATGTTAAAATCATCAGTGTATCTCTGTAACACTTAAATCAATATTTAACACTTTATTCAAAACAGTTTTATTCTAAAAAATATTGCCTCATTAATTTTTATTTTTAACCAACTTCAAAAAAGGAGGAGGTTCTCCATTCGACCGTTTTTTTTTAATGTGTGTTAGCGGATAACTTCGCCGTTTATAAACCGATTTTGATGATTCTTTTTTTAAATAGAAAGGAGATATCCCAACGGTGGTACGATGATAAGGACACTAAGATCTGATAATGGCATACAAGAGAAATCGAGGGAAACCTTCGAAATTCGTAGGGGCAACTAGTGCTTTTTTTTTTAAAGCTGCTGCTTTCCGTGTGGTCCCATTTCAATTTGGTGTCGTTCTTGAAGTCGGTTTTTTTTTTGTTAATATTTTACTTGTAATATATATCTATTACATTTACGTCATACTAATATAAACCGTGAAAATATCAAAAAAATATGCATAGACTTTGCAGAAGAAGATATGGCTAGAAAGAGAGCAAGCAGAAAAATGAATATTAAATAAAATAAATAAATAAATAAATATTTTCGGACATCTAACACACAACGCCATCTAGTCCCAAGCTAAGCAGAGCTTGTGTTATGGGTACTAGACAACTGATACAAATACATATATACTTTTTTTTTGTAAATACATACATATTATACATACAAAACACCCAAACTCCGAAACAAATATTTGTAGATCATACAAACATTTGGTCCGACCCGGGAATCGAACCCGAGACCTCATGATCACCAGTCGCATACGCCAACCACGAGACCAACGAGGCAATTGAAAACAAAAATTATTCAATCTAATGCATGAAAATATTAGAATTCACAATGCAAGCTATTTTTCTTTTCTTTGTGGTATTATATAATCGTAGTTACTAACTAATGTATAGTTATATAAATATTATGTTTTTCTTCCAGTAATATCAGATCCAGAAGACAGTGTCACAGCTGCAAACGCCTGTTTACAAAAACATTTCGCGTACGATTTTGGGAAACCTTGGATGGGTGAAGGACTTGTATTGGCTTCAGGTAACATCAAATTTATTGTTTATTTGTATTCCATCTATAACCAGACAAAGGTCTCTCTCGATATGTGCCAGATCCCCTAGTCCAGCGTTTGGCAAATTTACACAAAAAAAAAAATTACCTTTCGTTAATAGGCTAAATCGACTGGGGTGATATAAACTCTTTACAGAAAATGTCTCTGTATTCTTAACTCGTTACCACACACCACTTAGAGACAGATCACAACTTATAAAAAACTAGTTGACCCGGTGAACTTCGTACCGCCATATTTACATATCTGTCTCAGCTTCCCACAGGCAGTTTACAGTCGCGGACAAAAAATAAAGATTTTTTCCGTTATATTTTAATTTTTCTTGTACACAAACCTTGTCCTAACAATAACAAACACAAAAAAAATGATGCAGCCGATCGAAAGTTATGCGCCTACAAACATTTCGGCGATTCATTTATATATATATATAGATATAAACGCAAAAAATAAGTGACATACCGTTCCAAGGATTCTAGTTCGAGACATGTCTTTTTTACAAGATATAATCTGTACCCGTTAACCTAACGGATACATTTGATTAAAATCGTCTTTTAGCAGCTTTAAATCATCTTAACCGTTACACTTCTATCCATTAATCAAATCTATCATATTTTAATTCGTAACCAATTTCAAAACTAGGTAAAATATCTATACTAATATTATAAAGCTGCAGAGTTTGTTTGTTTGTTTGAACGCGCTAATCTCAGGAACTACTGGTCCGATTTGAAAAATTCTTTCAGTGAAAATGGATAGTCCATTTATCGAGGAAGGCTATATTTTATTTTGAAAAAATTACGGATCCGTAAGAAAATTCCGTATTTCGTAACCCAAGGTGTAAATTCGAAAACCTATTTTTGCGTGCGCTGCAATAACTATTGACAATAGAACAAAATAATGTATTACGGGTTTGTAGCTCCCATTAATATCAAAAAAAAAGTCCGCGAGAGCATATATCTAACTATCATGGTTTAGTTACAATAACCGCTTTTGTGTTCAAAAAATTATTAAATCGTCTGAAGAAAGAAACTACGTTAAATGTGTATCGTAATATTAATCCTTATCCAAATTAAGCATTATGTTATCAAGGGTATTTATGTAGAAGTAAAATACTTTATGTTTCATCCCAATCGGACATTTCGTTTAGAAGTTATCACGAGTATAAAGACGCTAAGAGTTGGTACCTAATAATGAGTTATTTGCCAAAGAGTTTTTATCAAAATAATACCTAATATTAATCTTTATCCAAATAAATGTGTTGTTGATTATGAGTATTAGATCTTAGAAGAGTATAATAAATACATCTATACTAATATATAAAGCTGAAGAGTTTGTTTGTTTGTTTGAACGCGTTAATCTCAGGAACTACTGGTCCAATTTGAAAAATTCTTTCAGTGTTAGATAGCTCATTTATCTAGGAAGGCTATATATCATCACGCTAAGACCAATAGGAGCGGAGCACCAATGAAGAATGTTTCAAAAACGGGGGAAAAATATCACGCTACGGGCAATAGGAGACGCAAACGACGTTGCGTGGGTCAGCTAGTAATACTATATATTACCGATATGGATGATAATGAAAGGGGTGCCTCTTTATAATAAATCATTTTTTTAAATAAAAAGTCAGAAAATAACCGTTTAAATTGTGATACTAATGTTTAAAAGCTTTGTCAAGCTCTGCAACACCTCTTACCTCCAATGAAGGATGGGTACGAGCGCAGTAAGTCAGTGTTGCCACAAAAAGAAATAGATTACATTTATCACTTATGCCTTATTAAGTTAATTAAATTTATTCGACAGTCATAATTTTTGTACACAGATAACCTATTTGAACAATATAAATATAATTCTTAGCACACTATTACCCTCCCTTTTGACTTGACCGTAGTCTGACAAAAAGACGGAAAAATAGTGAAGGCATGGAAATACGTTTTATACAAGTAAATTTGGGCAAAACTAGTAATCATAAAACATTTTATAAAATACCTGCATAATAATAAGGAATGTCGGACTTAGCGATCTTAAATACGTTTTAACATATTTATGTTGCGGAACTCGTTTTAAACCGCAAATTGAACACAAACCTGCTTAAGAATACTACAACATTGGCATTTCATATATCGTTCATAAAATTGTGAACAAACGAAAGAGTATACTCTTCTGGAGTTTTTTTGCCCGTTCTTCTCAATAAGAATGACATTTTGGAACCGCGCAACTTAAGTTATTAATATAACGTTTCGAAAGTACCTGAAAAGATCTACTTGAAATAATAAAAAAATGATTTTTATTCATTAACAATTTTTAAATAAGCAAATTGCTAAATCACCTTATGGTCAATGATTTTCACCGCCAGTAGATACTTGTAAGCAGTGTACTACTCCCAGCAACAAGGGTTTAATCTCCGATTTACACACTTAATCGGTAAAAATCAATAAAAATCAATCTGAACATCAATTTTCTACAAACCCGTAGGATCACTCTAATCAAGCCGACTTATTTAAGCCGAAACCATGCTTTTTTCTCATTTGAACGGCATTTACACTATCCGATAACAATTAAAATGTATATTATTGTCTTATTGTACAGGTCCAACATGGAGACGTCATCGGAAACTCCTGAATCCAGCATTCAGTCTTCAAGTACTCCACAGTTTCCTGGGAGTATTTAATGAACAGGCTAGAAGACAAGTCAAACATTTCGACGCTGAAGTCGGACGAGGGGAATTCGATCATCTCGCCACTTTGAAGCATATCGCTCTAGAAACTGTGTGTTGTAAGTATTACCAATAGTTTTTATATATCCTACTTCCTACTAATATTATATTGCGATGATGTATGAATACTTGTTACTCATATATGTATTGCCCGAACCAATCTTTATGACGGCTGGGAACTTCGTCCGTGCAATACACGCAGCATACAATTTTAGGTATCATAGGGAACGTACAGGGGTGCGGGTGTAGACCAATACACGGCGCATGTAACTTGTGTGTGTGACTTATGTCCGTACACTACACATACTAGTCTTGAATTGTTTCGTAACCTACTTGTTTTGTATTTTTTTTGGTTACTTGTTTTATACTATTGACTGTTGTAGTTTAGTGTATTTTACGTTAACTTATCAATGGTTACATATTTGATATATCAATTAAATGACTCGCGGACTGTATAATATTCTAACAATAAGTCAAGGTCATTTATTTCTGTAAATAGGTTTTTACAAAATACTTCAACTTGCTAGAAAACTTTTAGTATAATAAAAAAGAATTAGATTAATATTTAAGTTCATATTTTATTTGCCTCGCACAACATCTCAGAAATAATTATTCGGTTTATAATTGGATAAGAACGGTAGGAACCTACTCATGTTTTTATAAATAACTAGCTGCTCCGGGAAACGTTGTTTTGACATAAAAAATGATATATAAAAAATAGATGTTGGTCGATTCTCAGACCTACCCGATATGCACATAAAATTTCATAAAAATCGGTCCAGACGTTTCAGAGGAGTATGGTAACTAACATTGTGACATGAGAATTTTATATATAAGACTAGCTGATCCGGCAAACGTTGTTTTGCCATAAAAGAAAAAAAAATGGGGTATAAAAATTGATGTTGGTCGATTCTCAGACCTACCCGATATGCACACCAAATTTCATAAAAATCGGTTCAGCCGTTTTAGAGGAGTATGGTAACTAACATTGTGACACGAGAATTTTATATATAAGATTATGCAAAAAAATAAGTACATGTATTATTAAATTTCATATTATAATTATATCCAGTCATCTAATTATTTTAGACTTAACTGTACCTGCGCCGACCTGCTTGCGCAGCTAACTTCAGAAACGTCATTAAGATTGGTTCGGACTATACTTCAAATACTCATATGAAAATTGACATTTTACATAACAAAAGCTAGTTACAACAATAGTATATATTTTGTTGCGTTTTTTAAAAATAATGAATAAATTTTAAAATGCATTCAAAGTACATATTCTCACTATTTGTATCAAAAATTTACAAGAATATAACCACTATTAGTATATTTCGAGAGAAGTTGTTTATATTTAGGTTTATCTTATCACCCACCCACACGCATGCTCATTCATACGCAAACGCATATTCATGTTCACACAAAAATAATTATTAAAATCTAGCTAGTATAAAATATACATGAAATAAAAATATACACGTCGACTTGAGAACCTTCTCCGTTTTTTTCGGTTCGGTTAAAGAGATATTTCAAAGGCAGTAGAGCCACGTTGATTTCAGCACGAACAGGCCGGCTCGACCGGAGCGGTACTACACTGGCACAGAAGACCAACCTAAAATAAGAGCACAGCTGTCGTGTTTCGTTAGTGAGTGAGACTTTGGAAGGCCCATACATAAAAAATGTCTATTCTATGAGAGTCATATTGCTTGTGTGGTTCGATTTGGGTGTGCCAATAATACTTCGATTAGGTCAGGGTCGCATACATGTAAATCAAACTGGTTTTATTTGCAAAAGTACATTCGAAATGTTTAAGCATTATTTATCATTGTTAAAAAAATATCCGCAGTTTTGTGTCCATATGCAGTTTTGTTTATCCAAATAGAATAGACATGTCAATAAGAAGACAAAAATATATGTATTTAAGATTTTTATGGAAACATTCGTAACCGGTTTTATAATTTAAAAATGTAAAAGTCTAGGTCGTCCAAGTCCGTTAGTAATTTTTTGCCATTAAAATAGGAGTTCCTAATTTGCATATCCAAAATAGAAGATTAAAAATCTAGAATGTTCTAGTTAGATAATGCCTCAAATTTCTACTCTAGTAATTACAATTATAATAGCATGATTTTAAAAACTATAGAATCATATATCGTTGTCTCTAATGTTCGTCACTGCAAAGAAATCACCTAAGTTCAATGCGAAAATATTAGTATTCAAATATAAATAGGCTTTGAGATGGTTTATTTTCGGATGGTTATTGAACCCGAGACCTCAACCGATATAATGTACATACTAGTCATACTACTAGTTATAAGTAAAACGCAATGTTTTTTTTACAAAGTCATTTAGCTTCAAACTAAGCAGAGCTTGTACTATGGTAGCTAGATTGATTTGATCGAATACTTACATACTTTATTTTTGTAAATACATACATAGTATATAAAGAAAACACCCTTTTTACAAATATTTACAGATCATACAAACAGTTGATTGGACCAACCCGGGAATTAACACCGAGAACTTAGCACAGCAGTCACATACGCCGCCGAGGCAGTTAAATGTAAATTTGAACATTTCGTCTTAAGAGCACTAATCACTGTTTTATTTTTCTTTTCAGTAACGGCCTTTGGAATTACGGCTGATGAAGACAAGGAATTCAACAAACTATACATGCATTCGGTAGATCAAATCTTGAATATTATTGCCTTGAGATTCCAGAACTTTTGGCTACAAAGTGAATTCATCTACAGTTTTACTGATCTGAAGAAACGCGAGGATAAAGTCGTCAAAGTTTTGAATGCCATGTCTAACACCGTAAGTGCTTAATTACTTAGTTTAACAGTCCACTGCTGGACATATGACTCTCCTTTTTTTATGGAATAGGGGGCAAACGAGCACACGTATCGCCTGATGGTGAGCGAATACCGCCGCCCATGTACACCCATAACACCAGGGGCATTACAAGTGCGTTACCGGTCTTTGGGGGATGGGGAGGGGAAGGGGTTGGGTTATGGACCTCCGGTATCCTTAGTCACTCGGTGAAGCACAGTGCAAGCGCTGTTTCACACCGATTTTCTGTGAGGCCGTGGTATCACTCCGGTCGAGCTGGCCTATTCATACCGAAGCGTGGCTCTTCCACAGTATCTACTTAAAAAAACTGACCTATGCAGCCCATCTGCGTATTCTATTGCCCGTAACGTGATGTTTTACTGTATATAATTTGCAAAAGACTATAATGAGAAAACCTTTCAAGATAGACATAAGCTGTTGCAGATTTTTTGAGAACCTTTCAAGAGGAACTTTCCTTTCATACAATATTTTGATGAATCTTTAACCTTTTACGCAGCGCACGCAATGAAGTCGCAGGAGACTGCAACGGTTTGCCAACAAACACGTTTTGTGTTAGCAAACCATGTTAGCAAACCATTTTTAGGAGTAGGAGACACGCCTAATAAATAATTTCATCTGTTTTTGAAACATTTTTCATTGATGATCCACTTCTATTGGTCGTAACGTAATACCTAATGACACTATAACTTCAAATTCAAAAATATGTACCTACTTCATTTGCATCCTAATATGGAAAGGCTGCCAAGCCCTTAACTGGTAGTATCATCATCTTCCTAGTCTTTATAATTCCCAAGATTTATTGGTTCGACTACTAGTTCAATCGGTTTTACACTTTTTTTTCTGAATATCGGCGAGGTCAATCAGACCTCTTAAAAAAAAAAAATTCAAATTTTCGACGGAGCGACTGGCATCGGACCTCCGCAACCCGGAGGGAGAATTGAATTCCTAATAACGATTGTCATAGCTGTTCATGAAAACCGAGACCAATGGCTTAACGTCCTCGTGCTTATATATCATCAAAAACAATTTAGAAGAAATAAAATCATTATTACTCAGAATGCCATTTTCAATGCTTTTTTAATTTTCTTTTCACAGGTTATTAAAAGAAAAAAAGAACAACTGAAAACTATATCACGCGCGGAATGGGAGGAACAAAGAAAAACTACAGGTATGTAGTATGGACTATACATATTATACAACTTAGTGCTAAGCAACTTAAAAACTAACTATAAATGCGCAAAATACGGCACCAAAGCTTTGCAAAGCGGTTGCAAATCCATATGTAAATTTATTGTTCAATATTGCATGTTTACACTTTTTGTCATGAACACCTATGACAATCGTTATTGGGAAGTCAGTGCCCTCAAATATGCTGACAACTAGTTCTACCTTCCAATTCAGTTCACCCTCAGGGTTGCGGATGTCCTATGCCAGTCGCTCTGTGGAAAAACTGATATTCAGGTAAAACCGGTTGAACTAGTTGCCGACCCCAATTAATCTTGGGAATAATAAAGGCTAGGAAGATGAAGATGATATTGCGTGTTTACACTAGTTTTGTTTATTTCGTGATTTTTGTAAATGGATAAGAGCACAACAAGGCTCTTTCTAACGATTAATATTTAATCAAAACGAACCGAGTACCTCCATGTGTGAGAATGTTATCCAAAATTCAAATAAAACGTTTTATAGAAAAACTACAACAACCCAAAATACATTGTCATGTTTAATTTTATTTCAGGTATAAAATGCAAAGCACTGATGGACCTTTTGATTGAACTATCAGAAGAAAATACTCTTACTGACAAAGAAATTAGAGAAGAAGTTGATACGGCAATCGTAGCATCATACGATACTACTTCTTGTCTTCTAGCTTATATTATGATGCTACTAGGAACGTATCCTGAAGCTCAAGAGAAGATGTACAAAGAGTAAGTGGTATCCACTTTTAAAAAACACTTTTTTTTTCTTGAGAAATTTTCTAAAAATAATTCTAGCCAGATCGATCGACCCCTGCATACTAAATTTCATGTAAATCGATTGAGCCGTGTCCGAGATTCAGATATTATATATATATACAATAATTACTGAATTGCTCATTTAAAGATATTAGATTAAGACCATAGAGGGGAATTTTTTACCTTCTGATCATAGTACCAACCGGAGGCCCAATGATGCGAATGCATCACTAGCCCGTCATGATGTGGGTCACCATGCTGCATTGTCTGCATTCGCAGTAAGTATGGTGACCACCACTCTTGGATTCTGCATATGCTTTCCATCAGGCAGATTAGAGTAATTTTGGCAGGTTCAACATTCAACATTAAAACAAATTTGTAATCTTCTCTATTAGTCTGGCAGCACTGAAAAAAAAACGATTCATTTAATCGTTGTTGAAAGTTGGTTTACGATATAAATTTTAATTTCTAACCCATCAGGATGGAAGAAATATTTGAAGGCACAGATAGAGACGTGGTGAAGGACGATTTACCAAAAATGGTTTACACTGATGCCGTTATCAAAGAAACATTGAGATTGTATCCAACTGGACCTGTGGGTTTACGCTACGTCGACAAAGATGTGCAGCTAAGTGAGTTTTCTTTCATTTCTAACTGTTACCAGCTTTTGCCAGCAAGTGTGTATGACAGTTATCACTGAAAAAAAAACAACCTTGATACTAAAGCTAATCAATTGGTGAAAGAATTTGCCCAAATGGAAAGAGTAACAAATAAACAAACTCACATTCACACTTATAACATTAGTTACTAGGCATAGATATTTTGTTACCTATGGTACTTTTTTTACTAACCCAAAGTATTTTTTTCTGAATCAATCATTTTTCTGTACCTCTGATAACGTTAGCTTAGATATCAAAGCATATTTCAGTAATGAGAAGATTAACAAACTTACTTTCGTACGTTTAACAAATATATTTAGAAAAAAATATAAATTATTCAGTATAAATAATATGTGCACTATTCAATTCCAGAGGATTACCTGATGCCTGCCGGAAGCCAATGTGCGTTACTTATCTACGGTGTCCATTACCATCCCAGCTGGGGTCCAGATGTAGAAAAGTTCAGGCCGGAGCGGTGGCTGGACCCCAACAATGTACCAAACCCTAACATGTTTGCTGGATTCAGTATTGGAAGGAGGGCTTGCATGGGTTTGTTTCTCTTTTGTATTAGTTTACTTCGGTAGCATTATTACTCCATTTAAACCCTGCTTTATTTTAGTTATGTTTACCACATTTTTTTTATTTCTATTTTCATTATTTATCCATTTCTGATTTTCAAATACTGAAACCAAAATCCATTCGTGACTTTGAGCATAAATTCAACGATTGATATTTGTCTTTTGGCAAAAAACATAAATTTGATAAATTGTTACTAATGGATGCAAGGGCACAAAACAATATGAGCATCAATATCATTTAGTTGTATGGCTGACTTACTTGGTTATGTATTGTTTTTTTCTCATGCTTCCAAATTATGCATCTTCATATAAATGAATCATAATAATATAGGCTCCGTCTACTAGGCTCCAGTTGAAATTAATGGAAAAAAAACAATTTATAATGAATTAAAATTAATGGCTATAGTAAGGATATCTGGAACATAATGTATACGCAAAATACTATCCCATGTTATAGTAGACCTTAACCTAACCAGCTGGGTTATAAAAAAATATAGATGGAAGATGGAATTATTCTATTCTGAAGTACATAAATCTCCTACACATCTTTGCAGGTCGGACATTTGCAACTTTATCCATGAAGACAACACTCTCTCACGTTCTCCGGCGGTTCAAGATCACGGCAGACATCAGCCAACTAAAACTCAAAATCGACTTTCTGCTCAAACCAGTCTCAGGATCATTGATTAGTATAGAGCGGAGAAACTAGAAGACAACGTAAGATTAAGATGCTAAATGTACTGTGGTATTCTTCTTGATGGAAGTATATTCTTTGTAGCGTAAATTGTATCATCATTGTGTTTGCATAGATCAAGTTCAATCAAAGATTACAGATATTAGTTCGATCAACGATTACAGATATTAGTTAATTATTTGATTAGATTTTGATTGCTTTTTTCTACCACTATGTTACTGTTGGAATTGAGGATTTAAATTATAGGGACAGCTTTTGTTAACTTGCATATATCTCAATTTGTAGATTTACTTCTTTGAACGACACTTGGCTCGATAATAATTTTGTCAACCGAAATTTCAGCTATGCATAAATATTATTTACTTCTGTGCCTTCCACAGTCAGATCAGTCCAGATCCTTTCAGCCACTCTGGCATAATTAAGGAACAATATCCATCATAATTTTTGCATTTATAAATTTATAATAACAGTAAGATAATATTAGTAAGATATCCATTCGTCCTTTACGTCTACTTTGTATTTAAATTTCATAGAAATATTATGTAGAAAGCAAGGGTCTAATTTCCGACTAAGAATGAATTAGTAGAGAATTATCCGAACTAGTTCAATGGATTTTTGTCCAAGTACTTTTTTAATAGGCAGTGCTTTCATGAGCGGGACAGATATCGCTATTACTACAAGTATTAAATATTGTACGTATTGATAAGGTATAGCTTGTTGGTATTAATTAAAAAAAAATTACATAACTGTTTTTTTTATTCTTAATTAACGTTAAAAGGACAATATATAAAACAACTATCAGACCTACCCTCTTGCATGGATCTGAGCCTGGCCCAAATAAAGAAAACGGATGAAAGATGCCTGCATGTAGATAAAATGCGTATGTTGAGATGCATGTGTGGTGAGACCAGAATGGATAAGGTGAGGAATGACTACATCAGAAGAAGCCTGAAAGTAGCACAAGTGGATGAAAAGTTGAGGGAGCAACAGGTTATCCTGGTATTAATAGGGGAGCCCACGATGCTAAATGGGGATTTACTCCAGCGTCATAGAGACCTAATGGGCTGCAAAGCTTAGATGATAAAAGAAAAAAATGTTATTACTGTATACCTTTTCATCGGTGGGGTGAGCAGCTATGGATGTTCAAAAATGTAAAAAAAAACTGTTGCATGGACATACTCGAGCGCGTCAGATATTGATAGCATCCATGTCCTACGTATTTTTAATAATGTACGTATGTTAATCTGATCGTTTGCATGGTGGGGGTGGTCGTACGTAAGGTTTGAAAATAACAAAAAAAATATTTTTATCGAGCGCGTCAGATTTTCAAAGGGGATGTTAAGTGAACCTAAAATAAAGCTCTCATTCAATAATCTGACGATTTGGATGTGACGCAAACTCACAGCCGTTATATGAATGTGCAAAAAAAAATCGTCATATTGACATACTCAAGCGCGTCAGATTAAGATATATATGGTTCATCTTTATGTCCTAGACGTACTGTCTCATAATCTGACGATTATCTGAAGGGGTTCGCTTAATCTGACAATTTCAAAAAAAAATGCTCCCAAATCTAGACGTGCTTTTTAGAAAATTACCACAATATCAGTATCAAAAGTTCTGATAGTAATAGTAGAATCTTCATTTTGTTGGCAAGCAAGAAATGCTATGTTCGTCTTCGCTTCTTCATGATCAGGGCATGAAAAATCATAATTAATTATCAGTAACTGAATATTTATGACACAAATCGAGGTAAGTTATATAAAATTACCTTACTACCTATAATCGATGACATCTCCTGATCAGCCCAATGATCGATCAACAAATTAGTTACTTCAACTTTTACTTAGTTTGAAAATTGTATACAAAGTCAAATCAAGTTATTTCAATTACTTCCTTACACACAGGTAAATCTCGCGACAAGCCTTTGTATTCTATAAATTGTGTAATGACCACCTTCCGGGACCATCATCAGACCCTGGATACTATCAAAACATAAAGTACTTGTCAAAATGAATCAAACGATTCGAAACTCGATGGTGTTGCTACGTTTCTTTACAGAATTCCTATAACCACCTTCAGGCTTCATAATCAGACAATGGATACTATGAAAACATTAAGTACTCGTCAAGACGAATCAAACGAGTCCTAACTCGATAGTGTTGCGACGTTTCTTTATAAAGTTCCTATGGCCACCTTCCAGCTCCAGCATCAGATCAGTTCCATGTCATTATAATATTATATTGTCACGCTATATACATATGCTTGCAAAATTTCAGCAAAATCGGTTGAAGATATCTGCTTCAAAATTGAGTTGCAAGATTCCACCCAAACATTGCAAGTTAAATAAAAGCTTGTGTAAAAAAGAAGCCATCTACAATTATAAGGTCAAAGTGGGATGGCGGTTGCTCCATATCTTCGACTTATTTCTCTAACACATGAATTAGTATTGACTTATCAGTGTAAATATAGGCATCACATTATCAATGTAAATTAAACTTTATCGACGAAATTTGTCACTTCGTCTATCGTCAGATTATATATTTTTCGTTATCCCTGAATACCCACAAAATAAATAAAAATTAGCCACGCTCGAGAATGTCGAGATGACTTTTTTTTTACAACTTTATGGCTCTCCCCTTTCCTTACGTCACTATCAAATTGTCAGATTAGTGGAATATACACTTTTTAGCATGTAATTAACTCACCCTGCCTTAATCTGACGCGCTCGAGAATGTCTGATGATCAATTTTTTTTTACTAATCTGATCCTTTATTCCTGACAGGTGGCCATATATACGGGGTTCATATTTGGTGGTTTGGAGGTACTTAACCGCTTTAGTAAATCCCGAAATTTCTTCTAGGGCTCCCCTACTATATGGACATGTGATGCGTAGAGATAAGCAAAATCTAGTGAAGAAAGTTTTAAGTATTTAAGCCGATGGATTTAAGAGTAGGGGATTACTAAAGAAAAATGGATGGACTACGTGAAATAGGAATTGGCCAGCAAAGGAGTAAGCAGTGAACTGACGAGTGATAGAGGAGAATGTTAGACGAAAATTCATTGCACCGACCCCAAATATAGTTAGTATGATGACGGAGCCGATGAGTTTAGAGTATAATTAATTATGCAATGTGGTCCCATTTGGGGATAGAACTCGTAACACTTAGCATACTAGGAAGCTCCGGCAAGGGTTTAATCCACTACATCATTCGTGCAGTCGAGTTTAGTCCATTATACCCAAGTAGTTATGGATTAAGAATGATGAGTGTCACCTTTGCTCATTCAACTTCAAATGGAAAGAAAACGTGACATTAACTCTTTTTTTAACGTACCGGGGTTTGCAGGGCGGTTGAGTATCGAAATCGATGCGACTAAAATCATACGTTGCCACTCCGCGCCTGAAATAAATTCTACATCAACCCATCTAACCGCCGTGATACGTCGGTACGAGTAGGTCAAGACCTCCTTTTAAGGAGAAGCCAACAGTGACATTACCTAACTTTGTTTTCTTTCTTTGGAGCAAAGTAAGAAAGCAGATCCTAAATGGCTTGTTAATATTTATCCAAAAGACTGTTGCATCTTTTATTACATAGAACAAATCAATTTAACTAGATTATACATTTTGATTAAGTATTGAAGTCATAGGAACATCGATACGCCTGATGAAGTTTCAAGCCTTGTTATTCGTAAGTGGTACTAAAATTATACCAGGCGTTAATAGCTGAACATCCATAGGTACATTACTAAATTTATCACAGATTTATTCTAATGACGACGCCGACTGCTGGCTTCAATTGTCCATATCTTTTTTTTTCTTTTTTTTATAGTATAGGTTTTTTTTTTGTCTTTTTTTTTATGTATGGCCCGCCAAAATGACTCTACTCTGCCTGATGGAAAGCTTAAGCAGAATCCAAGAGTGGTGGTCACCATACTCATTGCGAATGCAGACAATGCAGTATGGCGACCCACACCATGGCGGCCTAGTGATGCTGCTGCATCTTTTAGTCTAGTCAACAAGTATAGAACTTGTTGACTAGACTATTTGGGCCTCCGGTCTCGCACTCACCAACGAAACACGACAGCACAACCGCTGGCATTTTACGTTGATTTTCTGTGGGAGGGTAGTACCGCCCCGGTCGAGCCGGCCCATTCGTGCTGAAATCAGCGTGGCTCTACTACCTATTGTGTGGTGGGCAAAGGAGCAGACGTATCGCCTGATGGTAAGCGATTACCGCTGCCCATGGACACCCGCAACACCAGAGGCGTCACAAGTGCGTTGCCGGCCTTTGAGGGATGGGGAGAGGGATGGGGGCAGGTCTTGGGGTATGGACCTCCGGTATCTTCACTCACTCGGTGAAACACAGCGCAAGCGCTGTTTCACACCGGTTTTCTGTGAGGCCGTAGTGTCACTCCGGTCAAGCCAGCCCATGCATGCCGAAGCGTGGCTCTCCCACGGTCCTTCCTAGGCCTGTCTAGGCCAAGAGCCCATACAAAGAGTTTATCCTTTGCTATAATCCCTTGCTAATCATAATGGTCTAATCAAATGCTACTATCAGTCATAGAATTCTTTTCTAAGCAAAACTGTGCAGCAATACAATATTGTGTTAGAGAATTAAACTTTAACATAATTTAATTTTTTTACAAAAACTTGTTCGTTTTTATAGAAATGTTAAACCTCATCACTAAGCTTCATCGTCGACAGTCCTTACTAACCTACTGATGGTAAGGTGGTTTTATCCTATTGTATTATGCTGGATAGACGGCTTGATAAAGTTTGTTTTAAGCTTTCCTTCTATTTGCAGTGCTGTTATCATGCGTAACTTACTCTCTTTTTTTATGGTATAGGTGGCAAACGAGCAGACGTGTCACCTGATGGTAAGCGATTACCGCCGCCCATGGACACTCGCAACACCAGAGGCGTCACAAGTGCCTTGCCGATCTTTGAGGGATGGGGAAAGGGATGTGGGGAGGGGTTGGGGTATGGGCCTCCGGTATCCTCTCTCACTCGGTGAAACACAGCGCAAGCGCTATTTCACACTGGTTTTCTGTGAGGCCGGTATCACTCCGGTCGAGCCGGCCCATTCATGCTGAAGCGTGGCTCCCTCCCTTGGCTCCTTTTGCTCCTTGTTGGCCATTACGACACCCATGGGGAGTATAGCTGTAGTGACACTCTTTATTCTTAGTCCGTCAACACACGGAAAATGCACGAAGCTTCACCCCGTTAACTGCACGTTGGAGAAACATGTATCCCACTAGCCTGCTACTACTAAGAATTACTGTGTCACACGTCATTTCAGGTTGAGTCATGATAAATACGAGAGTAATAGTGGTTCTATCCAATTTAAATTTAAGTTGGATATGTCCTCAATCATATAAAATAGTATTTTTTTATTTTTACAGGTGAGTTGAATTCTGCATTTTTCTGCATTTGTTATGTCTTGATATAAATATATTCAGGGTAGGTACTTCCAGGGCTTTCCTTTCGAGGGTGTACCTGGTTCCCTGGCACCTGGGACCCGAGGCGGTGTGCAGTTTTAGTCGGTTCGAGTCTGACATAGCCACCAGCCGGTGGTATTCGAGGGGATTTCCGAACAAAAAAAAAGCGTACTGAGGGGATATCCGTACACAAAAAAAGGGTATTAGATAGATGAATCGAAATTTTTTTAATAGTAACAATAGAGTAGGTACCTATAAAAAGTCAGATATCTTATTTAATTAAAAGCGAAATACCACTCACTGATTAATCACGAAATCTCAGAAACTATAATACCTACAAACTTGAAATTTGGCAGATAGGTACCTTATACAGTGTAGACATCCGCTAAGAACGGATTTTACGGAACTCGACCTCTAAGGGGGTTTGAAGTTTGTATGAAAGTCCTATGTTTTTGAAGTAAGAGACTTGAAATTTAAAATCATACATTTTATATAGATCTCTTTAAAGAGATGGTGTCAAGGTATACTAATAATGTATGTTTAGAAATCAAACCCCTTTCGGGGTTAAAACGGGGGAAGATAGTTTGTACGAGAGTCTAATGTTATTGAAGTTAAAATGATTATGGCAGAAGGATTTTAAATGGTATTTAAATATAAGAATTAGTTGAGTCCTGTGCGGTACAGCAGCAACCGCGGGTAACGCCGCGGGGCAAAGCTAGCATAATATAATAATATGTATGTAAAGGGTCGCCTTATTCCTAAAAGCAATCTCTCTCAGGCAACCTTTTTATTACATTTGAAGATAAGGGAATCCTTAATATAGCACAATTATTAGTAACTGGCTGACCCACGCAACGTCGTTTGCGTCTCCTATTATTGGTAACCTATAGCCTTCCTCGATAGATGGACTCTCCAACACTGAAACAATTTTTCAAATCGGACCAGTAGTTCCTGAGATTAGCGCGTTCAAACAAACAAACAAACTCTGCAGCTTTATAATATTAGTATAGATTAATAAATTCTTGAAGTGAATAAATAACCGTGAAATTAAAAACACACCTCGATGTTTAGCGTCAATTAATTTGATGACTATTCTGCTACGCTTATTTAATACTTAATTATATGTAGGTACGCAAAATACAAAAATAGGAAGAAAAACGATCAACCCTGCATACTAACTAAATTTCCGATTAATATTTAACGCGTTGCCAGAGGACATACAAATGTGTCTATTATTCGCTGAATAAACTTGCGTGTCGTTTGCTACGCTGACGACACTAATAGTACAGGAAACCTTGTAGCTTTGGAGCTCACCGACTTAGGGGTGGCCTGTGCTGTCCAAAATATAAGATGAATGATTCTAGGAGTTGTACTTCATAAGACGGAAAGAATGGTTCCGCAGGAAATGTGGAAGAGCCGTTCCCTCCCGCTCTCTTATTACATTGGGAAGAATTGAGGTCGAGGTACGGCCGCTGGCGTTTCGAGGAGTATTTCGAGCGAATGATCTCCCGAGTTCGGGTTCGAGTTCGATACAACAACCACGGATTGTATAGGGTTGGTGTTACTTCATAATTTTAATCTGTCACTACTATAAACATTTCTTGGAACAAAGTTATTTTTGGTTGATAATTTGAAACTCTGTGTCTTGTGATTCGTTGAAATACATTTTTGGCTTTCCTGAATACTTGAGGATGTTTTCTGACAAATACTCCAATCTTGTAAACATAAATACAAGCCAAAGTAAATATACGTAGGTTTTCGAAATATGGACATGATTCATAGGTTGGAATACCTACTATCGAACTTAGATACTTTTCGGCTAGGAAAACTCTGTTTATATCTGCAAAATTGTTACACGTTAAGCTCTAATATCAAGGAAAAAAATCGGCCAAGTGCGAGATGGACTCGCTATCAGTAATTCAGTCGATAATACTCGATTATCGATATATTTCAAGCGTCTACCATTTGTCGTTATCAATATGGAGCAAAAACGGGTAAAAAAACACGTTTGTTGTATGGGACGTAGAGATGACTTCTCTAGCTTTATAGTTTTATTATTGTCTTTGGCCACATATAAAGACTTGTGAACTTAAAACAATTATTATGAGGATTTTATCGTCATATATTTACCGTGGGAGAGCCACGCTTCGGCATGAATGGGCTGGCTCGACCGGAGTGATACCACGGCCTCACAGAAAACCGGTGTGAAGTAGTGCTTGCGCTGTGTTTCACCGAGTGAGTGAGGATACTGGAGGCCCTTAGCCCAACCCCTCCCCCTATCTCTTCCCCCCATCCCTCAGAGGCCGGCAACGCACTTGTGACGCCTCTGGTGTTGCAGGTGTCCATGGGCGGCGATAATCGCTTACGATCAGGTGATACGTCTGCTCGTTTGCCCGCCTATTCCATAAAAAAAAATATATTATATATAATATAATAATTTTACGACGACTTGCTCCAATTGTACCTTATAGCATTAAATTACCTCTGTAAGAAATCTGGTGTACAATAAAGTGATTATTAATATTAAATGTCGTATTAACTGGCAACGGAACTGCTGAAACTGTATTTATACCAAGTATTTCCATGATAACATCAGAATTGCCTTTCCAAAACCTTGAGTAAAACTAGCGTTTCGTGTGACAATTTTAAAATCGCAGGATCAAAAATTAGAAATAGCGGGAGTAGACTTTAACACACAATGCTCTTCAACAAGCAATTGTATATTGTATCACGTGTAACTTGCGTTTAAATTTGTTACTATATTTTGTTATGTATGAGCTTGCCAAAGTGACTCTACTCTGCCTGATCGAAGGCATGAGCAGAATATCAGAGTAGTGGTCACCAGACTCATTGATATGCATATGAAATGCATACAATGCAACAATATACCATGGTGACACAACAATACAGTATGTACGCCCATAACTTTCGATTGACTGCACCAAATTGAATAATTCTTTTTTTAATGTATTTGTTATTCTGAGGGCAAGGTTTGTATCGAAGAAAATAAAAATTAACGAGGTCTTATATTCGCTTAGTCTGGTTAGTTCTACACTGCGGGAAATTCACGAGCTTACTAAATATTTTTTTCGATAATTTAGAAAACATTCACAATAAATTAAATTAAAAAGCTCTTTAAAACAAGTTTTTACTGGAATGCCTCGAGACGAATCAAACGAGTCCAAACTCGATGATGTTGCGACGTTTCTTTACAGAGTTCCTATGGCCACCTTCCAGCTCCAGCATCAGATCAGCTCCATGTCATTATAATATTGTATTATCATGTTGTATACATACGCTAGCAAAATTTCAATAACATCGGTTGAAGACATCTGCTTCAAAATTGAGTTGCAAGATTCCACCCGAGCATACAAGCACAAATACATAAAAATAAATAAGGTGGTACGAAGTTCGCCGGCCGGGTCAGCTAGTGACTACATAAAACTAGAAGTTTCCAATATATTTTGATCTTCCATGGTATAAAAGAAAACCTTAAATGAAAGATAGAGTTATTGAATCTAGTTTCTAATGTCTATTATGCGAAATGCTAATAAGATACGTTTTAGACAATCGTAAAGGAAAACGACTATCCAAGACTTATACTTTGTGTTTTACGTCAACCAAAATTATAATGAATCCATCAATAAACAAATGACGTCATTCTAGTCGTAGCTATGCTTCTCGTGGCAAGATGTGAGACGTCATCTAACTATATACCTAATATAAAATATGACTATGTACGTTCTTTTGTGTTATGTTGACATAGAGTAATCTTTTTTAATCATAAAGCGTGCAAAGAGAGAAACCAATGATCATTTTTATAGTATAAAACTAGCAAACCCGGCGAACTCCGTTTCGCCACCAGATGGCTTCGTTTTATGTAACACTTTCCCGCTTTTCTGTTGAAAATTTTCCTGAATTTTCTTTGCTATAAACCTCACGGAGCCCGAGACCTTTCCAACGAATGCAAAACCGTGGAAATCGGTTCGTGCGTTCTGGAGTTATAGCGTCAGGAAGGAAAACCCGACTTATTTTTATATAGTAGATTAATAAGAGTAGTTTAGACTACAGCGTGTGTGTCTGATTAACGTTTATTTGGTCCTGAACTAAACACAGTGACAGCTGAGATATCGAAAAATGGACTGTAAGCAAATGACATTAAAGTAAATAATCCAACAACAAATTTTAGTGAATTTTAGTTTAGTGGTGACAACAACAGAATTACCACCATTGTATCTATATGTTCTGTTAAGTGTATACAATATATGTGCCTAGAAATATTCGCATACATATTGTGAACGTACCTAAATAACACTAAAATAGCATATTGTTAAACAGCCTTTAAAAATATTTATTCAAATTGCTGCTTACAATAAAGCGGTCCATTGTTATACAGTATGTAGTATTTTTTTATTTTACTACAAAGAAACAGGGAATCTCTACTTGTATGACCAATGAAGCAATATTGTCGAAGTATTAAGCAAACCAAGGTTAATTATATCATCGTTTGACCTGAAATCAGGAATATGTATATTATGAGTAAAACTGGTAGTAATCACAGAAGGTCAAGGAAATATAGTGGGTGATGTTAATCGACGCATTTTTGCACATTCAATGCAATAACAAAACCTGAGACTTAGTGTGGTGACGAATTAAGAAGAGACACAAGAGACCCTTATTATAAACTAGCTGACCCGGCGAACTTCGTACCGCCATATTTACATTTTTGTCTCAGCTTCCCACAGGCAGTGTACAGTCGCGGACAAAAAAAAACACTTTTCCCGGTTACCTATTATTTTTTTCTATCAAGTAAAAAAAGAATGAATGAAATGGGACTATGTGTTATTGAATTACAACTAAGTACATATTTTGACTTTCATCCCCTCTCTCCAGGAAACCGTGCTGAATTTCGGGATAAAAAGTATCCTATGTCCTACCTCGTAGTATGAACTCAAATCATGCCAAGTTTCATTTGAATCCGTTCAGTAGTTTCGGCGTGATGCGCGGCCAAGATACAGACAGACAGACAGACAGACAGACAGACAGACGGACAGACAGACAGACAGACAGACAGACAAAAATGAAAAAAATTACAGATTTGGCTTCAGTATCGATTATAAAGAGCCCTCCAAAAGAAATTTTCAAAATATCTTTAATGTACAGAATTAGACCTGTTACATTTTTATTATAAGTATAGATAAATAAATATTTCATACAACACCATCTAGTCCCAAGCATAACATCACAAATTAACACATTTTCGGTTTAATCAGAGCAAGTTACTTAATATTATTTTTAAACATCCCAATAAATATCTTACCTTTGTCAATATAGTAAATAAATAAAACTTTCATTGGTTTTTAAAACGTCCCTGACCTAAATATTTAGCTTTTGAGTAACAGCTGTTAATAGTGGAGCTTTCGTTAATTATTCCTTCACTCAGCATTAAGTATCTATACTCCGGATAAAATGTTTGTTTGTTTTGAAACCCAATGCGAGTGAAATCACGCGAAAACAGGTAGGCGATGTAATACTAAGAAGGTTGCAGTTCCAAAAGGCTCTTTATAAAAATGTTTCACTGTGCCGTCTGATCAATACGCTCGAGATCTCAACAAATACACAACCATGATTGGTGCTACACTGTTGACTTGTTTGATATGTGTATTCGCGTTTTGGGTGTGGAAAGTGCAAATAAAGAGTGGGCATAAGTTACCACCTTTCTACCCTGGCATGTTGCCCATTATTGGACATTTACATATGTTAGTTGGCGATGGGATAAGTAAGTATTTTCTTTTTTTTATTACACTTTTTTAAGTTTCTGATGAATATGATCATTTGTTCAAAGCTTCTAAGTTCTAAATACAATTAATTTATTTTAATAAGTACGTGTTTAGAAATTATATCAATTACAATTTACATTAATAACTAAACCTTTTTATTAAAATTATGTGTTACTTTAAGTTATAGTAATCAATAAGGTATTATTTATTTATAATTATTCGTTATTTTACATACTTATTGGTTTTTAGTCATAGTTTAAAGCCAAAATTAAGATTGCCTTCTTTTCTTGATAAAACAAAATCTATTTGCTAAGATAATTTTATCCGCAACTAAGTAAAGTAATATTGAACCGACTTTTAAAATTTTGTTCTTCATAGTATAACGATTTTTGCATTTAAAAACTACATGTGATATTTTAAAGTATTGATGTGACGTGATCATTTTATATAGGTACTTATAGTACAAAACTATGTCCAGCAGTGAACTATCAAAGGTTGTGGTTGGTGATGACGATGATGATAGCAATATTTGAGACCATTTCAGGAGTCCACCTTATTATTCTTTATCGACTTATAAGACTTGGATTTAGAACTTTTAGTAAAACATGAGAACACAAACACGTGCTTGAAGTAAATGATCGATACGATCTCATGAAATTGGAAAAATCCTGATTACCACCAAATTTCCTTGCGATTTCATACTTTGGAAAAACAAGATTCGTATTATATATGCAAAGAGTCACGCCTATTTTCCAGAGGAGTAGGCAGAGACAATAAAATCTCCACTTATTACGGTTCTGCCACACCTCGTTTGCTTCCTCCACATTCCTCAATCGTTGCATGCATGTTCGTCCATTCCTAGTGCTTTTCACATGGCCTTTTTACAGGACATCGCCAATTTAATACGGTAAAAGTTCGCCTTGAACGACCTCTTTCGACACTTCCACACACATTCGCTCTATAAATTCTTTTCGTGAATCTTCTATCATCCATCTACTTCTTCTTTCAATCCGCAACATTTTCTTTTCCCTACATTACTATTATTTTTACTAGCCTAGCGACGAGATTCAAGTTTAAAATGTAATAAATATATCCAGGACCAGTAATTCTTAAATTATCATTAAATGGACTTATATATATAGAAAATCTACACTTTAGAGCACATAGTTTTAATATTTTTAATTTCATATACCCTGTCTTTTTTACGCAAGGAATGCTAGTCCCACACACACAGTGGTGTGTGGGACTATGTGCCTATTACATAGTAAACTTAAAACTAAAATGACTTTTCAGCGCAAAATTATATTAATCAATGCATTTAAAATGTTATTTACCATGATAGCAGCTAAATAAACACAAAAACAATACCTACCATGAGATACACAACGCGGTACAAAAGTTCAATACGTTCCTGCCATTGTAATATTTATGTATGGAGAAATTTGATTATCGAGGAAGTGCATCTATAGGCTCCTGTTTACCGCCGTAACCGACGTACACACCGCCGGAGCCGCGAACAAAAGCTAGCGATGATTTATTTTTAATTAATTCAGTAATGATTTGTAATAAATTAATTCAATCCATCTATCATCTTGTAAGACTCAAAATAAGCCTGAAACCCACAAAAATATGTTGTACAGCCATTGAGCTACATCACATAAAAATAAAAACATCCCAAACGTACCTAATCATGTCGAATTGATAAATGCAGTTATTTCTTTATTATCATGTTTTTGTCCTAAAAAAGTGCCGTCGATTAAATTCAATTATGATAAAACGTCAATCTTATAATCGAATTAAGCGTGACAGTTAAAATGTATTAGTACGACGATCAAATTAAATGTTATTTTGGATTCAGGAAATAAAAAAAAAACATAGTTAGGTACACAAAACTACCTAAAACCTAATTTGACTGAAAAGAGCTTTAAAATGTTCTCAACGATAGAATTTCAGTCCCGTCCCGTCTGGAGAGTTAAACTAACCAAAAACAATTATCAATCAATCAACCTATCGCCGTCACTGCCGAACGAACGTCTCCCGTAACGAGCATCAACCTTCAAGGTTTTGGGCAGTCCGCATCCATCCGCTGCCAGACACTCTCTTCAAATCGTAGGTCCATTGAGCCGCAGGGTATTCTACGCTACGTTTCCATTCGCGGTCTCCACTCTAGCACAGAATTATCAACATGAGTACAATGATTATAATGAACAGGTCACAGATTTCTCGTTTGTACGAAGTTGTTCTTAAGGATTTTTGTAAAGTAAATGTTATGGTGGTGTTTGACGTCAATAAAGAATTGAAGGTCAACCTTCGTAATTAACACAAGGCTAAAAAGTACATTGAAATGACAAAAGACAAAGAGCTATCAAGTTTTCACATTTCTCAATCCATCTATTAACATTTACTAGAGATTTGTTGATTTAAAATTTGAAAAAGTTTATAAAACGTTAACTCGACTCCGTAAGACCTTTTGATAAAATTTATATGGTCTATTTATGTTACTCGGGACATTTATTTGCATCTATTGACACATCATTCATTATAATTACAAATTTTAACAAAAAAAAAAACCGACTTCAATCTGAACCAAATTTAAATGGGACCATTCGGGAAGCACCAGCTTTCAAATAAAAAAATAATCATCAAAATCGGTTCGCCCAGTCCAAAGTTATAGGTAACAAACATAAAAAAAAATAAAAAAAATACAGTCGAATTGAGAACCTCCTCCTTTTTGACGTCGGTTGAAAATAGTTTAAGAGTTACGGTGGTGGTACATACAAACCTTGTGGCTTCACCGCATTCGATTAAAAATTAAATTTAAAAAATGATTTTAAAGTGAAACCAGCTAGATCTAATTTGTATTTATATAAATGAGTATTCCGGTTTATAATTTCACAGAATTCACTGAAAATGGAAGGCAAAGAATTTTGTGGGCGTATTATTATGTCAGCAATAATTCTGCCTAACTATTGATAATAATAACTACTGCTACGCCATAAGTACAGACTATTAAATTAAATTTAAAATTAAACTAAGAAATTATTAATTTATGCAGCAATTATAGCAATTAATTTTATAAGTAGCATTTTTTTTTTCATTTTTTATTATTAATTATTATTAATTTATGCAGCTACTATTAAATTTTTAATATTACAAAATATTATTACAATATAGACATGTGTCAATACTTTAAAGCTATTGCATAGCTTTTATAGCGGGCTTTGTGGCCTTTGTGCAGATTTTCCGTAACGTAAAGCCGGGTTTCCTGCGACACTGTTTAATGTTTTTAAACACCAAACATCACATATTTATCAAAATATGGGCGTGGCCTAAATGTTTTGTTAATTTTAACAAGCAAACATGTTATCCAAAGCGGACTGAAAACATCCCAGCGTATACTTCTCGTATAATGAAACTGAACTGAACTAACATTAATACTTATATTATTCATATTTATACTATAAAAGTAAGTAAGTAAGTGGACTATAAGTCATTTTGTCGAGTAGATAAAAGATTTTTGCTTTTCGTGTAATCGTGTTTGATGTTTGTGTCACTGTCACGCACGAACATACTGCTTAAAAAAAACTGCATAAGTTGATAAAAAATGCTATGCAATAGCTTTACCGCGGCAGTCCCCGAGTGCCACACGTATTTTTTTATTTTCTACAAATAGTAACAACTTGATGTGTGATTGTCTGATGTCATTCACAAACATTCTTATAATTATATATATCCAGACACGGAACAACTGATCATACTTGTGGCGACTTTCACATACAGCGGAAATAAAAGACATAGTATAGCGTTATACCGTCTACCGAAGATACACCGAACTATGGAGGAACTGTTAAACCTGTATCGCGATATAGAAATTCTAGCACCGATTAACATAATACAACTACCCAACATCAACCGTTGGGCCACGGCCGGCCAGGCATGATCACCTCGCCTGATACCAGTTTCTCTATAATGCTAATCACACAATATTTGTGAGTTAGAATCCAACCCACGCTCTCTAGCTTAACAGACAAGATCACTTACCATTAGACTAATAGTCTTAACACAATACAAGTAACACATTACTTATAAGATTTTAGTGTAGTTATTGATTGTTACAGGTTTATGGAGTACTGTTAAAAGCGTTTCATCAGAAGCTACGAAAAAAGGTGGTGTCGTCTGTTTGTTCCTTGGAACTAACCTATACTATTGTAAGTTGTACCTTAAGGTCTAAACATTTTAATGTAAAATTACAAACGGACTGTGAACACAAGAGCAACTGTCAATATTCAAGCGGGAACAGGCTCAGAAATATGAAGAGGAATCAAGGATTTCAAGTTTGAAAGCAGCACGATCTGTCTATTTGAAATTAGCGATTACCAGCACTTAAAAATTTTAAAAAAGACATGTGGCACTCGGGGACTGCCGCGGTAAAGCTATTGCATAGCATTTTTTATCAACTGATGCAATTATATTTATTTATTTATTTTTAGACAGATTAGTTGATTCGTCGTTCGGAGCAGCTCGTTTCGATCCGTGCGGGCATCGGGTGTCAGGTTTTATTTGTGTTACGGAATTTTCTTGATTCGGTCACCGCGCTCAAAGGCCTCAAAGCCCGCGATAAAAGCTATTATGCAATAGCTTAAAACACGCAGATGATAAAGAACTTCGAGTGAACACTTTATTGCGATTTTTTCTTTTGTGATTGTGCTAGAAACTTTTTTAGAAGAATGTTATTGGTAGGGACCCTTTCTACAACAGTAATTTCAATTCAAGTCAAATTATTTATTTCGGACTTATTAATATTAATACATCCATATTTTGTTAGTTACAGAATGACTACTTCTATGTACTTTTTGACAGAATAATAGAGTTAGGTTAAAAAACTACTTACTAGATTTCGTTCAAACCAATTTTCGGTGGAAGTTTGCATGGTAATGTACATCATATATTTTTTTTAGTTTCATCATTCTCCTATTTTAGAAGTTACAGGGGGGGGGGGACACATTTTACCACTTTGGAAGTGTCTCTCGCGCAAACTATTCAGTTTAGAAAAAAATGATACTAGAAACCTCAATATCATTTTTGAAGACCTATCCATAGATACCACACACGTATGGGTTTGGTGAAAAAAAATTTTTTGAGTTTCAGTTCTATGTATGGGGACTCCCAAAATGTATGGTTTTTTTTTTCTATTTTTGTGTGAAAATCTTAATGCGGTTCACAGAATACATCTACTTACCAAGTTTCAACATTATAGCTCTTATAGTTTCGGAATAAAGTGGCCGTGACATACGGACGGACAGACAGACAGACGGACGGACGGACAGACAGACATGATGAATCTATAAGGGTTCCGTTTTTTGCCTTTCGCACGGAACCGTAAAAACCGTGTCTTGCGAAAATCTTAGTATCCTTTAATTAATATATTTTTGCAGTTATCTCAGACCCAGATGATGCACTGACAGCAGCAAATGCGTGCCTACAGAAACACTTCACATACGATTACGCAAAACCTTGGCTAGGTGATGGATTAATAACCGCTTCAGGTTAGTATTTTGTCAAAAAGTTAACTTTAATAAGCTTGCGATAAGAGTGCCTAGTGTGAGTTTATGTCCGTTTACTCACTCTCGACGACAAGCAAGTTCTGCGTAGCCATTATAGTCCTTAAAGGTCTGGGCAAACAGCGGACGGGATAGGACGGTGAGCGACGCTAGCGCGACGGCATCGCTGCGTGGATGTCACACTGCGAGCGTGATCATCGCGCTAGCATCGCGTCCACAGAGTACAATGTATCGCGTCGGCCGACAGCATTTTGAAAAGAGAGTTTCATTCAGGTCCTTGCCTATGGATTCCCATATCTCTATCTGTTGATGGCTCAAGTCATACATAAAAGTGTAACCTTTGATTCATTTTTCCACTTTCTCCACGTTCATTTTTGTAAATAGATACAAAATTGGAGTCACGCCGAACGCAACGTGCTCCCGTCGCTCTGTCTATTTGGCTACTCAAATGAATATTATTCCTATATAGATTGCTATATAGTCATATTGTTTAATTAGTAGAAATTATACATAGATAAGCCTGACCAGCAGATGTCAGCATATATTTATCGATCACGTAGATTCAGACATTCCTTATCGCGTCGAGATGAGACGTGAGTATATGAATGGTATTATATATAAATGCTGTTAGTATGTACGCCCTTACTTACTTAGTTACTTACTCTCCACACGTGTAACCATGTAATACCAAGAGTATTCAGGAGCCTTGAGCTCCTGACAATAATTATACTACAGTCGCTACAACCTTCGTATTATTCATCTCACCACAAGTATCTATACTACTTATATCACAGTGTCCTTAATCATCTATATAAGTTCGCTATAATTGGTGACCCCGACAAAAGAACAAGAAAAAAGAAGCAACTAATCGCACCTTTTGAAGGAGAAAATATAGTGAACTGGTATAGCAGTATCTCGTAAAAGGACTGTAGTCAAGATGTCGCTGCCTGGACCAGGAAGTGCTGCAAAAGCCAAAGTTGCAAGCAAAATGGCAGCAGAGGTATCGTCAGTCACCGTGTCGAAGAGGAGTTCGCATTTTCGGACTGACCAGCCGCGTTTATGGCTCACGCAAATAGAGACTATCGTCGCTCACCATCGGAGGATAAGTCATTTAACCATTCAAAATCATCTTCAGTAATCCAACTATTAAACAATATCAGTGTCATCACGAAGCTCACCGCGCATATAGCAAGTATGCAGTTAAAGATTACATCGCTAAGTGCAAAATTGCAAATTCAGCATAGCAGAGTTGAACAAATGGCAGTTTCACGGTCGCAGGCAATCAAGAGCGAGGTCACGGTCACCATCGCGTCATATATTGTATCTTTATAGAATCTGCACTATATTCCCCTCTAACCGCCTCATAATTACCTACCGACAAAGTGGTTCCGAGGTTTCGGTCAATACGAGGGCAGGTATTAGTTTGTTGCCGCATAAGGACAAACGTATAGTGCAGTTATCAGACTACAGAAGCACCTGGAAGTGAAAATTAAGCGCCTGAATGAATATGGAACCACAAATAAATGTAATAAAGTGTGAATTTCTTGAATCCGAGCTTGATATTCTTGGTTATCATACAACGAGCCAATGGATACAGCCGACAAGAAACCAGAAAACCATAAAGCCTTAATAAAAGAGCACAGCTCGCGAATAAAAGGGCATGGTCTGCGTTAATGCTATGTGCTATTTTGCTGCTGGGAAATACGTGCCAACCATCAGATAGGCAAAAGACTGCTGAAGAAGACTGACGCATTATCACGAAAAATCGGAGTAATATCTATGCCCTAATTGCTAGATTACTTACAATCGGAGTAATGTCTATGCCATAATTGCTAGATTACAACGAACCTTGAATGATTTTGCTGACGAAGAAATATGGAATGTGATGACAAGATAGTGTAAAAATTGCTGATACATGAAGGTCGCGACTCGAGGCCAAATCGTATTGTTTTGATTCGTATGTTATGTTTATAAATAAGTTATTTCGTGTTTCATAGTAATGTATTGTGCAGTAAATTTTGACCCTGACTGACCATATCATAAATAAGTTATATAAATAAATTGTTACGTTTAATAATGTACCATGGGGCAGTTTCATAATTGTAAGTAGCATAAGATAACGATTGTCTGAATTTACTACCGTAAATTTTTGTTTGGGGGGAGTTATATTCCTATATAGATTGCTATATAGTCATATTGTTTAATTAGTAGAAATTATACATAGATAAGCCTGACCAGCAGATGTCAGCATATATTTATCGATCACGTAGATTCAGACATTCCTTATCGCGTCGAGATGAGACGTGAGTATATGAATGGTATTATATATAAATGCTGTTAGTATGTACGCCCTTACTTACTTAGTTACTTACTCTCCACACGTGTAACCATGTAATACCAAGAGTATTCAGGAGCCTTGAGCTCCTGACAATAATTATACTACAGTCGCTACAACCTTCGTGTTATTCATCTCACCACAAGTATCTATACTACTTATATCACAGTGTCCTTAATCATCTATATAAGTTCGCTATAAATATCCATAAAACACAAAAAGATAATCGCGCTCATGTCGCGATCCCGCTCCGTCCCGCCGCACTCGTGTTGTATTCCCGCCGAACGCAGCGGCGACGTGACGCGACCGCTAGTCGAACGCCGAGCGCGACGGCTCTATGTGACATATTCTATAATCAATACATATAATAAAAAATCGTAGCTGGTCGCTGTCTGTACATGGAAGATATCTCAGGAAAACTATTATAGGGGGGCTTTATGAACGCAACAGAACCCAAAACAATGATTTTTAGAATTTTTGTCTGTTTGTCTGTTTATCTGTTTGTCTGTGCGTTTGTGCACGCTAATCTCAGAAAGAGCTTATCCGATTGAAATGTGGTTTTCACTAATATATTGTGGTAAGCTTCACTTAACATTTAGTGTTTGTTTCATGTCAATCGGTTTATAAATAAAAAAGTTATGCCAATTTAAAGAATCACGTAGCTGGACGTTTGTAGATTGTAAACGCCTGCACAGCCGCACGGGTATATAAAGCGCGCCGAGAGCATTATTTTCTTTTCTTGATTTTTTTATTTCTTAATTTTATGTGTAAAAATCTGAAAGTACTTACAATTTAGTCGTTTGTTATAAGAACATATTATTTATTTTATTATATGTATTGATATTTCCAATTTTTATGTTTAAAAAAAACATTATATATAGTAATTAACCGACTTCAAAAAGGAGAAGGTTTTCAAATCGACTGTATTTTTTTTAAATGTTTGTACCTCATAACTTTCGACCGAGTGAACCGATTTTGTTGATTATTTTTTTATTTCAAAGCTGGTGCTTCCCGTGTGGTCCCATTTTAGAGTTATCCTCGGGCCCAGATGAGGTATCTGAGCCTGATCCTCGACGGTAGGTGACTCTTCGACGAGCACTTCCGATAGCTTGGTCCAAAGCTGGTCGTCGCTGCCTCCGGTCTTGGGCGACTTTTGCCCAACTTGGGTGGAGCCAGCGTCGCAACGCGACTCCTGTACACGGGAGTTGACCGGTCGATGTCACTCTGACTGCCCTAAATAAGGCCCGCCTCTGGCGGCCTCAGAGGGTATTGGCAGTCAGAGCCATACGCGGATACCGCACGGTGTCGAGGGAGGCGGCGTGCGTCCTGGCCGGAACACCCCCGTGGGACCGACGCGTGGCTGAATATCGGGCGGAGTCATCGGAGGACATCTCTCGCTACCGGCCGTCATACGCTCCATGGCCGGTAGCGACAGCAGTTTTACCGCGATCGCAGCCTTCTGCGAAGACGTAATTTCGCAAAAGGAGGTGACGGAGAAGGCCCGGGAGGACGACCTCCACTCGGACTCAATCCGCCGCCGGTGCCCGCTTCTGTGCGGGAAGGCGCTGGGAGGGATCTGGATGTGTTAATAACAGCAGATCCCGGGTCCCTCCTGTCTCAAGCGCAGAGAGGCACACCGTGTGGTTTTAGTCGGTTCGAGTCCGAGTTAGGTTATTTTTCTTGACTTGCTTTGGTTATTTTTCTAAAAAACAGGAAGTACTTACAGTTAACACCTTTGGTTGTTTTCGATAGTTAATAGATTGGGTTGACACGTCTTAATAGTTATTAAACTGTAATAAATGAAACTGTGTAATAATCTGTAAGTATTTATAATTTAGTTTTTTATGATAAGTACGTGTTTACTAAACTATGTTGTGTTAGTATACCTATTGTAAGAATGCCTCGAAAAAGATCCAACCTCACCCAGTGCAGCAGGAATGCTAAAAGGATGAGTTTAGTTCGATCACAGGAATCTGAAGAAGATCATGAGGCTCTCACTGCATCTCAGGAACGTAAGGCCAGGTTTCGTGCTACAGAAACTTCGGCTCAGCGAGAATCTCGATTCAGTTCGCATCGTTCTCGAATGATGGCCACTCGAATTAGGTAGAACAGGGAACAGCGTGAGGCACGTTTGTCCATCGATCGTGAATCGCATGCATTACTTGCATGCTACTGGACTACCAGCTCATAAAATAAATTTAAAAGTCGGCGTACCCATAATGCTCCTTAAAAATTTAAGCCCGCCAAAACGTTGCAACGGTACCAGATTAAAAGTGACCAAAGATTTTAACAGGGTGCGGTAAAGGTGATAGTGTTTTTATTCCTCGGATTCCTCTCATCCCAAACCACTTTCCGTTTAGTTTTAAACGAGTCCAGTTTCCAGTGAGCCTATGTTTCCGGTGACAATAAATAAAGCCCAAGGTCATAGGTACGCTGAAAGTTGTGGGTGTAGATCTAAGTATTAACTGTTTTTCACACTGTCAGCTTTATGTACCTCTGTCACGTGTTAGCAATCCAAGCAACCTGTATGCTTTGATCCCCTATGGCTATGCGTCTAATGTCGTGTATAAAGAAGCATTACTTTAAATTCGATTATTCTAAATACCCAAATGACAGTGTTTATAAATCAAAAGATATGTCCGAAAACTGCTGCCCAAAGTCACTATTCCACGCGGACGGAGTCGCGGGCACAGCTAGTAACTAATATATTACAACTCTTCACGTCCCGCCAGCGTGGCGTCGCCGTCCCGCCCCGTCCGCTGTTTGCCCAGACCTTAAAATGTATCTTGATCTCTGTGATAGTTGTCACTAGTGTGGTTTCAGAACTTACGAGGTATAGTTTAGGTGTGAACTTTTATATTTATATATCGTTCGTCTCCACACGTCGTCCACATTCTTCAATCGCTCGTGTCGGTTCATAGTGCTTTTCACATAGCCCTTCTTCGGAACATCACAGTTTGGTCGGTAAATGTACCTACCTACGACACTTCTCCTTAGGTATCAATATCATGAATATTGAACCGCATACGTACCTACATATTCTCCTGATTGTTTGCGTATATATTGTAAATGATAAGATTTGAAAGAGGAGGAAATGTGTGCTTAGTATATTGACCGATCATCAACAGTCTTTAACACTCCACAGGCCCCTCTTTAAAAAGGAAGTTTTATGTGGTGTCGGTCACAACCAAAATTCATTCCGTAGCCATATGTGTATCTTAAAAGCCAACTAAGGAAGCAATCAACACAGGACAAGAGTACTGAAAAGAGTTGTACTATGTCCAGTAAATGGAAGTCTTATGATTGGAATTATAACCTTCTCGGAGTCGGATTTTCACTGCTGATTAATTTCTTTCTAAACCAGGTGAAACTTGGAAACGCCATCGTAAACTGCTCACACCTGCATTCAGTCTACCAGTAATGTACGGTTTCCTGGATATATTCAATAAACAATCAAGATCATTGGTTGTAAACTTGAAGCAGGAAGTTGGTAAACGCTTCGATCATACTGTCTATTTAAGGAGTATTGCTTTGGAGACGTTCTGTTGTAAGTACAGTATTACTACTAATCATAATAATATTATCAATTTGAAAGTAACTCTGTCTAATTAGCTTTCACGGTTAAACCGCTGCACTGATTTCAATGATATTTGGTATAGAGATACTTCGATTCTTGAAGAAGGACATAGGTTACTTTTTATCGCGTTAACGGATACACACGCAGGCGAAACCGCGGGCAAAAACTAGTTTGTTATAAAATAAAAAATGTGTATCATATAAAGGAGTTACTCGGTTTATGGTCAAACGGTTACGTCATTTCTCATTCAAAACTACTATGAATTCATCTATTTACGATCGATTTACCCAATGACTGCATTCAAAGAGATTGCTTTTTAGCTAGATATCTAATGAAAATACTGCTTTACACCGATTTTCTGTAAAGCTATTGTATCGCCAAAGACAAGCCTGGTAGAATAATGGCTCTCCCACGATTGTTTTAGGAGATCTTTTGAGAAAATGTTATACATATCTGTCAAATAATTGTAGGTAATCGTATCTGAGAAAAGATCTTTTTTGCGTATCATAGTAGATAGACTTAAAGCCGACACCAACCTAATTTAGAAAAACTTAAAACTTGTACAGCTGCTGTGTCTTAGTTTTGAACTTGATACATTATACAAGTTTATAACGTACTGATCATTTTTCCTCAAATAAGTGTAAAAGTTGAAGATAATAATATTTTAAATATACCTATTGACAAAACATACCTAAAACTTATATTGACACACAATCATAACTCAGTCGCTATAACAATAATCCGAACTGAGGTTGAATATTTTATGCTAATGACGTTAAAAAGATATGTAAACATTTTACCTTAAAGTATTTTTAGCTAATTTTACTTCGACAGATTTAACCGGCTTTCTCGGAAGAAGGGTATTATATTTTGTGTAGGTATATATACCTACCTATGTTTATGTCTTGGTGTCACACTCAGCCCTTAGCCAGGACGCAGGTGTTCCGCATCAATTTTCTTTCTAAAATCACTAATCCATTCCCTTAATTTATTGGCTAATATTTTGTTTCAACCACGTGAATTAGCGTTGAGATGACGTCATCTCATTGATTTAAACGGTTAGAATGTCAAAATGTCTACACGACTAAATGGATTTTGACTTGGGAGGTATCGCTAGATTCATCTTAATTATGAAGTCACTCCGGGTTAGAGATCTGTGTGTATAAAAATTTTAATAATTAAGGGCCTACCTCCCTTCAGATGCGTAAAAATGGTTGCATTCTAAAGACTACTCCTCCTTAACAGCTGCATCAAAAGATTCGAAAAAAATATATGTTTACTGCAGATTCATGTGCAAGAATATGTAGATTTAATTTTTTACATACGATAAATAGTATTGCCATAAAAAAAAATTTAACAACACTCTATTTTGTTCGCTTTTTTGCCTAAAGCTTTTAAACGGCTTTGAAGCAAAAAAATATTTTTACACAGAAATATTGGTGGTTGAATTAGCTATAAACTAGGCATACTCATATTTAAATCAATCAATATTTTGTAAAGAAAATGATCAATATTGCGATTCCCAAAATTAAAAGTACAGCGGGTCTCTGTGCGGGCGCAGGCGGCAGTCGTGCGTTGGCATTCAGACGGGAAGGCTGTGTCGCTCGCTGCTCTGCTCACGCTTACGACTAACTATGCTTAGACGTTTGTGTTTGTGTAAGTATTTAGGTACTTTCTGAGTTAGTGTGCATTAGAGACTAACTCGCTGCAAAGGACTCAAAGTGATCGTGCGCTTGGATGATTTTTGGTGTTTTGACTGCCTCGATGGCGCAGTGGTAGCGTATGCGACTGCAGGCTATGCTTGAGGTCTCGGGTTCGATTCCCGGGTCGGATTAAATATTTGTATGATTTGAAAATATTTATTTCGGTATTTGACTGTTTTCTATGCATAATATGTATCTACTTACATATTTACAAAAAAGTAATATATTAGTAGAGAATACGATTAGGAACGCCCTTCGCCATTCGCCGAACGCCATCTGTTTATTAGATGAAAAGTATTTTAATATATCATATTTAATATTATATCGCGGGTGGGTTGGCTAAAAATCCCTGTCTGAACTATTATAATATGTTTATATATCTAATATTTATATAATTATCATTTATTTATTATCATATTTAAATATTAATACGTGTATCCGTGTATGCATTTTACATAGCATTAATATTATTATTGTTACTTATAAACCGATAAATTAAAGTTTTTCTTCCCTTATCTCTTTTTCTTATTACAATTGTATGATAGGATAGGCACCTGCCTTGTCCCTTACTGAACCAACTCAAGGTTGACTGAGAGATAATACCATGTGGCATAAAGTCTATAAGTCTTATAAAGGCGGACTTATCGGTTTATAAGTAACAATAATAATATTAATCACTACATAGTATAAAACAGAGTCGCTTTCTCTGTCCCTATAGGTTTCTAATGTGATGTAGCAAATAAACACATTTTTTTGCGCTTACATTGCAAACGCTGGTTGCACCCTACGAGATAGATCAAAATAATGTACTACAGTATTATACACCTTAAAAAGATCTACAAAAAAGTCCGCGACGGTATATGTCTATCTCTTAGGGATAATCCACAACAACCATTTTTTATTCCTTTCTTTTTACGAGAAATAATGGCTTATTTACGAAGCGATTTTAAGCAATACAGAATGAATCCTTATACAATTAAGTAAATTAAATACATTGTGCATTTAATATAGATCAAAATAGCCCTTTACAGTATCTAATTTAAATGAATATATTCGAAGATATTACAGATTTAAAATGCACGAATCGTGTCGTCGGCGGGGGCATCTGAAATCCACCCGAGCGAAGCCGGGGCGGGTCGCTAGTGCTATATAAAATGCATACACGGATATACATATTAATATTTAAACATGATAATTATATAAATATTTGATATATAAACATATTATAATAGTTCAGACAGGGATTTTTAGCCAACCCACCCGCGATATAATATTAAAGATGGTACAAGAGTATAGAGGTCTAACTTGTAAAATACACACACTCACATTCAAAGCTTTGAAAATAATAATCAATATATATTTCGGACATCTGACACACAACGTCTGTTAGTTTCAAACTAAGTGGAGCTTGTACTATGAAAGCTAGATTGACTGATAGAACAATTATATGCTTTTATTTGTAAATACAAATATATCATACATAGAGAACACCCAAACGAACCTGAGACCTCATGGACAATAGTCGCGTAAGCTATCACTGCACCAACGTACATGTAAAATCTCTACAAATAAAAAAAATGGAGTGTCTGTTTGTAATATTAAAAAAACCGCTTTTAATAAAAGCATATGTATGTATACACGATACATGTACCATTTTTTTTTTTACAATTTTTGTCTGACTGTTTGTTACGGGTAATCTCTGCAACGGCTGGACCGATTTTGACGGGACTTTCAGTGATAGGTCGTTACCCGCGGCAAGACGATAGCCGCGGGTAACACCGCGGGGTTCAGCTAGTTAAAAATAAATTCATGATAATTATCTGTTCGACACGATTTTATTTCAATTTGTAGACATTGCAGGTGACTTCGGAACCTTATTCTATGGGTGACCTGACACGTAACGCATTTACCTGTTTTTAACCGACTTAAAAAAAGGAGGTTTCTCAATTCGACCGTATATATATATTTTTTTTATGTGTGTTCGGGGATAACTACGATTTTGACGATTCCTTTTTTAATGGAAAGGAGATATCCCAACGGTGGTACCATGATAAGGACACTAAGATCTGATTATGGCATCCAAGATAAATCGAGTTGAACCTTGAAGTCGGTTTTATTTTGTTAAAATTTTACTTGTTAATTTATTTAAACATGCTAGAAGTTTTCAGAAATATGATAATTTTTACTTTTTTCTACAAAGGGTAAAATGAATTAATTTATTTTATCAGATTTCTTACCTAATTTAACATACTTTTTCGTATTTAGTACCTACCTATGATAAAATGTGTTAATTTTAAATCTTACTAAACTTTTAGAAATACCCCTTTCTTATGTTAACATTTTAACCATTTATAATTATGTTTTGAAGTTAAGGCAAAAACGTCAGACAAGCGCGCATGTCTGTCTCGCTCCCTAGTCTTTGATCATCGTTTTGAAGTAACGCGTAAGGTACGGAGATATGAATGTGTGCGGTGCAGATATGATACTATGCGTTTAGCTCCGCCCAGACGCTCAAGGTCATTGAGGCTACTATACGCCTTAAAATCGCTGGGCTTTAAATTATAAAGACGATACTGGTCTTTAATACCTTCAGATTTACGTAGTAGGAAATTCTGTATTTTTTTCATAATTACTTTTTTGGAACGAAGTTCCATATGGGGCGTTGCGGAGGGGTACCCTATCCGGAAAAAAACGTCGTATTTATTAAATTCGTGAATGAAAAATTTTGTATAGCGTAGTAATCTGTAAGTTGTATGTAACAAGTATGGAGTCACTCTAGACAGAACTTGTTTCAGTAGAGATTACTAGGTGGCAGCACAAGTGAAAAGTTTAGTTTTATTTTTATCGATAAAAATCATAATAAAAATGTTTACCTGAATAGTTATTTTCTTTATACCTCGCATAGAACTTTTACATATTTTTATAAATCATTATACTCGTAAATAAAATAAAGGTGTTAAGAAAATTTTGTGGTTTTGAAAGAGCGTGAACGAAAAATTTAGTATAGCGCACAGCGCACTCTGTAGTTTTAATAATGAACTTCGTTCCTTTCTAGTGTCTTACGGCACTACACAACTTTTTTTTTGTATAGGTACATACCTATATATTTCAATATATTTTATTTTGGCATATTAAAGTTTGAAAGAAATATTCCACTACCAGAATGGAAAATGGAGAAGAAAAATAATACTGCTATTTACAAAGTATCATGATACAAAAGGACTACAGTCTGGATACAAGAAGTATTCAGACTGTACTGTAGTCCTTCTGTAAGTTATTTATTATTATTTATTCTGTAAATTATCAAAAGTCAATTATTTGTAGGTACCTAATTGGTTTAAATACTAATAATATAAGATAAATGGAGATTTGAGGCATTCCAGCTCAAGATTTGAACTTAACAAAACTCCATCTTTTTATTACAGTAACTGCATTCGGGATAAGTGGCTTTGAGGACAAGGATTTCATCAAAAAATATATGCACGCCACAGAAGAAATTCTTAACATTGTAACATCGAGATTTCAAAACTTTTGGCTCCAAAGCGATTTCATATTCAAAATATGTGGACTCAAGAAAAAACAAGACAAATATGTGAAAATTGTTAGCGACATGTCGGATAAGGTAAGTCGGGTAATTAATGGCAGTGGTAGAAATTATGATTTCTAACAACACACTAATCACCGCGACACTACACCAATACAATAAATAATAATAATGAAATTAAAGTTAAAAATGCCATCCTTGATTTTTTTTTAGATTTGGCATACTCCCTTAACCTAAATAAAACATTCGTTTTGGTGTTAAAGGGATCAATAGAGTACTCCTTACACAACTTGTTGAAGTCGCTCGAACGATAAATGATTTTTTCTGTAGTTGGAAGAGGAAAAGGGAACACAATTTGTAAAAAAGTAAGTTTCTGAACAAAGTTCCCATACAACAAACGTGATTATTTTTCTTGTTGCACGATATTGATAACGGCAACAGATAGACGCTTGAAATGTTTTAGTAATGGTACGGAACCCTTCCTGCGCGAGTCCGATTCGCACTTGGCCGATTTTTTATTAAAACTATGTCTCTAAACAATTATTATTGTATTATTATTGCAGGTTATTCAAAAAAAAAAGGCAGCTAGAATCAACAGCGATGTAGAGATTGAAAAAAACACATCAGGTTGGTTTTTACTACCTCGTATTATATTTATTTTTCTTAATTTTCCAAGTTTGCCTATTACCGTGGAAGAGTCATTCTTCGGTACTAATTTGCCAGGCCAGGCTAGCTCGACCAGAACAATACTACGGTCTCACAGGGAATCAATATTTTCGTTGTTTTTATGCAGTCACTTAAAATACCGGATTCCAAATCTTTTAAGTTTAATCTTTTTAACTTGTAAATAATATTGTTGCAGGTAGCAAATACAAACCATTCTTAGATCTTCTTCTGGAGTTAGAAGATAAGGCCTTAACAGACAAGGAAATAAGAGAAGAAGTTGATACAGCAATAGTTACTGGTTTTGATACGAGTTCGAGCTTATTAAGTTATATCATGATACTATTGGGAACACATCCAATAGTTCAAGATAAAATATATAGGGAGTAAGTTCTGGAACAACATTAATACACTACTATATAGACAGTTCTATTCTTCCTATAAAAGGTTTCTTAACTGTCAAAGTTATCACTTATATAAGTACTCAATGTAGTTGTTAAAAAATGCAGCGCCTACCTTAAGAAGGTGTGCGCGTGTGTGCATGCATGAGTCCGTGTGCTTTTCTTTTTCGACAAACTAAACTATATAACACATCGTTATTTGAAGGATAAAAGAAATTTTTGAAACAGACAGAGATGTCGAAAAGGAAGACTTCAGTAAGCTTGTATACACAGAAGCTGTTATAAAAGAAAGTTTACGCGTCTTCACCACTGGACCGGTAACTCTAAGACATGTGGAAAGAGATGTCAAACTTAGTGAGTATCTAAATACACACATCAAAAGTGTCTAGGGATCAAGCATTTTTATGCGGATTTCTTGAGATTGAGATGTGGCTTTGGCCCTGGCCTGCTCAGTCGCCAGACTTGAACCCGATTGAGCATGCATGGGATATGCTACAGAGAAGTGCTCTGCCGAATATGGAGGGTATCCAGTCGCAAGAAGACCTTTTTTTGTTGTTGCAACGAACATGGGCGGCCATTCCACAGCGTGATTTGGATGAACTCATTTTGAGTATGCCAAACCGATTCTTGTGTTGTTAGTGTTCGCGGTAGAAACACGGATTATTAATTGTTTAAGTTACCTAATAAAATTTTAAAGAAAACTGTTATTTCAGTCTTTTTTTCGAACTTTAATGTTAGTGGTTCAAATGTCAAAAATCCCTTTATTAGGAAAATGGCAAATTTCTTTATTAATGCAAAGGTGACTTGGTTTATCGTTACTGTGACAAACGAAAACACTTTATTTGATGAATTTTTAAAGAAACTTTTAATTAATATCAATCAGGAGAAAAGTTATTGCAAAAATATATGTTGATCCCTAGACACATATGTTGATCCCTAGACACTTTTGATGTGTGTATTAATACGTGAACTTATAACTTTGTTCCCCTTTTTACGAAAATAATACGAATAGATAAATATGAGATTTGGCGCAATTAAAGTTTATATGGAGGAGGAGTGCAGAAAATTAAAAATAGAAAAAAAAGGCATAAAAAATTGGCAGTCAGAAGGACTGCCGATAGAAGTGAAAACTTATAACTTGACGGTGACGATGACGCGAACTCATAAGATTTCCCCCTAGCAAAAAATGCTAAACGCGGCCAAAGAAGTATTGTGACGTCAGCATGTCGGCGACACGAACTCATAAGATTTTCCCCTATCAAAAAGCGCTCAACGCGGCTAAAGAAGTTGTCACGTAGTGGGCTTTAGGAGCCTAGAAGGTGGTGGTGAAGCCACGAGGTTCAGTTGAGGATAAAATCAGACGCTTTACAACGAAAATTTGAACACAATTATTGTTAGAATGTAAACTTTTACAGTTTTGTTGTAGTGAGCACAAATATATAAGTAGTTAGACAGACAGGGCGTAGGTCCTTGAGAGATTCGACCAGTTAGCACCTCCAGGCAAGGAGTACTTAGCTGGAGATCTGCTGCGATGAGAAAAGGGGCGTGTGTGGTTGCGCGCGTCCTTTTATAGTCCTTGAGGCTTGAGGTGCGGGGTGTTGTCGGCAGTGGACTGGTCCTCGCAGGCGGGCGGGGATGAGGCTTGGAGGGTGCGGCATCGGTCATGTGAGGGCAGCGTGACAAAGTTTTCACTTCAAACAAATTATATGAATTATGGTCGAGTTTCCACCATTAGTCTAGCTCTAGTAGCGTACTCTGCAGCTACCTGCGACGCGTAGACGTGTGAGGAGGGAAATTTGTTCTCTATATAATATAAGCTTAGTTTGTAGTGTTTTTGATACTTGAAAACTGTAATATACATATGTGCTCTAAGTGACATTCTCCCTATCTACGTAGCCTCCGTAATGAAAGAGGTATATAAACATTACGTAACGTAGGTATTTATATACCTGTTTCACTTCACATTATCATCAATAGCACAGTATAACTAATAGTACTAACGTATCAATAGTCCTCTGCTGGACACTTGTTTCTAAAGAGAGGCTCTCTTTAGATTCTTAGGAAAAACTTTTACCATGGTGGTATAGCAAGCCAAAAGGCTTCCTATACCACCATGGTAAAAGTTTTCCTTCTCTTTCCAGTTCCAGTAAGTTGTCCTGCTTAGATTGCTCTGTTACCGTACACATTTCTTTTTTTTTTTTTTTTTTTTTTTTTATGTTTGGCCCGCCAAAATGACTCTACTCTGCCTGATGGAAAGCATAAGCAGAATCCAAGAGTGGTGGTCACCATGCTCACTGCGAATGCAGCATGGTGACCCACACCATGGCGGCCTAGTGATGCTACTGCATCTTTTAGTCTAGTCCTCAAGTATGGAACTTGTTGACTAGACTAATTGGGCCTCCGGTCTCGCACTCACCAACGAAACACGACAGCATGCTGTCATTTTACGTTGATTTTCTGTGCGAGGGTAGTACCGCCCCGGTCGAGCCGGCCCGTTCGTGCTGAAATCAGCGTGGCTCTACTACCTACATGGGAGGAATAATAGTAATGAATGACACTCCGTAATCTTAATTCATCACGATACAGATAATACCTACCTGTTTAAGCTGATCTCATTTATTATTCTAGAAAATTACACAATGCGTGCGGGGAGTGAATGCGTAATACTGTTGTACGGTGCTCACCGCGACCCCGTATGGGGTAAAGATGCAGACCAGTTTAGACCGGAAAGATGGCTTTGCGAAGATACACCAGTCAATCCAAATGCATTCGTTGGATTCAGCTTGGGCAAACGATCTTGTTTGGGTAAGTTTATTTAAACCTATCACAATTTTATTAATCCTTTAGGTACTTCATATTATATATTTACATAGCGTATTTTCCATGTCATTAAAGACGCTATATGTATATAAATAAACTCACTGGGAGTAGATAAATACTACTAAGCAGACATAATAAACATACAGAAATATGGTAAACATTTTGAGTAGAAATGAAGTAGGCAGTCCTGCAATTATTTAGTACTAGCTGTTGCCCGCGGCTTCGCCCGCGTGTATGTCGGTTATCACTGCAAATAGTAGCTTATGTGTTATTCTGATTTATAATCTATATTACTGTAAAGTTTTATCCAAATCCGTTAAGTAGTTTTTGTGTGAAAGAGTAACAAACAGCCATCCATCCATACTAACAAACTTTCGCGTTATTAATATAGGTAGGATTTTTATCGATATAAAATCATAATACAAAATGTATCGGTACCTGAATAGTTTTATTTTCTTTACCTCGCATAGAACTTTTATATATTTTTATAAATCAGTTTAAATAAAATAAAGGTGTTTAATACAATTTTGTCAAAACTAAAAATTTTGTATAGCGCCATCTGTATTTTTGATATGGAACTCATTCCTATCTGATGTCCCACGACACCACTCCATTTTTTTTACAAATAAGACACACACGTTTTACTATTAAAAACTAATTTAAGTATTTATATATGTACATAAATTACAAAGTGTTTATATGAGCTTATTTCGACATTTTACATGGCCAAAGCCTTCGACCGGGACTGGCACCGCTCGCTTCTCTCCAAGCTCTCGGCATTCGGTCTGCCTCCTAGACTATGTCACTGGATTGACGCTTTTCTTCATCAGCGCCGCATTATTGGCCTTTGCGACGGCACGGCCTCTGATGTTCTGGATGTAAACGCTAGCGTACCTCAGGGTTCAGTCCTGTCGCCCACACTATTTGTTCTGCATATCAATGACATGTTAGCTCTTGGCAACATACTTTGCTATGCAGACGATAGCTCAGTTCATGGGCGATATTTTTGACACCGTTCAGCCAAGCTGGCAGACGTTGAGGAAAATCGACAGAAGCTTGTCGCTGAGCTCGACCGGGTTTTGAACCGCATTTTACAATGGGGTGATAAGAATCTGGTCGAGTTCAACGCTACGAAAACACAGTTATGCGCGTTCTCTACCAAAAAGTCTCCATTTCTTTCCCTCCCCACTTTTCAGAGCACTCAACTGCCACTACGGGGTAAGCTCGGTGTCCTGGGCATGGATATTTGCCGAGACCTAGAGTACTGTTCTCATCTTTGTTATGGATCCGCGCAGTATTTGCTTGATGCTTTCGATTGGTTGCAGGGGCGAGCAGTCCGCTTTACCAACAGTCCCGAAGCCACCGAGTTCCTTGAACCTCTGCAGCTGCGTAGAGATATCGCCTCTATAGCAGTCCACTACCATCTGTATCATTGGAAGTATTCTGAGGAGCTCTTCCAACTGGTCCCCCTTCTCCCTTCCTCTGCAGAATAACATGTTCACTCTCGAACCAAACGGTTTGGTTCATCCTTCCTGTGCCGAGCAGCTAAAAACTGGAACTGACTTACAGCGCACTTGTTTCTTTCCTACTGTGATCCCGGGTCCTTTAAGTGGGGCGTAAATTAAGTGGGGCGTGAAAAAGCATTTCACTAAGCCGTCATAGTGTGGGACGCAATTCTGCATGTCTGCTTTCACAGTGAGTATGGTTGCGCCCACTGTTGGATTCTGCTTGAGTTTTTCATCAGGCTGACCATAGTCACTTTTGCAGCTTCAAAAAAAAGTACAATTTTAATAACTACGTTTTTTCTTTTGCCATATTTTGCCAAAATATGGAGATTTTTTCTGATATACGTGAGTATGCTGCCCATGAGAAAAAAAAATTACTGTATCTTTAGCATCTGTCCTTGGGTTTTGTTAATATTGTTATTGGAAATGCTGTTTTCATGCATTCAGCGGAAACTGCATTCTTTTAAATTAAAATGTCAAATAAGTTGGAATTATTGGAATACGTGGAATTAAAACATTATCTTCTTTTGCCATTCCATGCGTCATGATTGTAGTTTTTACAATATTGTACCCCAGTTGTGTAATATTTAGCCATGTACTATTACATTGCTTTGGCGCTCAAGATACCTCATTTAATAGTACTGGAACATTAACTTGCACCCTCAACTTATGGGAAGGCACTCCTGATATTTCTAAAGACTTTAAGTATTCGACAACATCTCCCTCCACGCCTGACATGATCCGTTCGTTTAATTGATAACTATCTCATTAATCAGCAGATCAGGATCGAAATTATTTTTAAATCATCTGTGCTATCTTAAACCAGAACCAACGTCTCAGTGTAATCATGTCGTTACTGTCAGTTGGCATACTATCTTCTCCGTGATAACTCCGTAAATGTCATATGAGAATAGCTCTAATACATATTTTTTCTCTTTTCGCAAACTAACTCACAAACCTTACATATTTCTATAAAAACTGCCATCCCCTGTTGCTATTTTACCCCCCCCCCCCCCGAGGGTAAAATTTTTACAAACTTTAAATGACATTTTCATTCATATCTAACCAACAGCTAGCGTATAATGACGATACTTCTGTAGAGAATTTTGAAGTTAAGAAACGCTGTTAATTAATTATATTAATATGGCTTATTTATTTCTATTAATATAATGAACATACAAATCAGATTGACGAATATATACTTAATATCTTAATATTTAGGTCTTCATTGAAAAAGTGAAATATTTTTTATGATTGTGACAGCCTTGTTTATTCGTTGTCAAGACGCCCGACATAGGTAACGCGCAGGCGCGTGGCGAGTGAACCCCCAGAACAACCTTTCATCCCCCTTTTAAACCCCTTACAACCCCTTTTTCGCATTAAAAAGTAGCGTATGTCCTTTCTCAGGCTCTAGACTATCTGTGTAAATAAATTAATTTCATTCAAATCGGTGCAGCGGTTTGACCGTGAAAGCAAGACAGACAGATTGCAGAATGTCGTTTGCGTCTTCTGTTGCCCGTTGCGTAATAATTTTCCCCCATTCTTCATTCGTGCTCCGCTCCTATTGGTCTAAGCGTGATGATATATAGCCTATAGCCTTCCTCTATAAATTGGCTATCTAAGACTGGAAGAATTTTTCAAATTGGACCATTAGTTCCTGAGATTAGCGCTTTCAAACAAAAAAACAAACTCTTCAGCTTTATATATTAGTATAGCTGACCCACGCAACGTCGTTTGCGTCTCCTATTGCCCGTAGCGTGATAATTTTCCCCCGTTTTTGAAACATTCTTCATTGGTGCTCCGCTCCTATTGGTCTTAGCGTGATGATATACAACCTATAGCCTTCCTCGATAAATGGGCTATCTAACACTGAAAGAATTTTTCAAATTTGACCTGTAGTTCCTGAGATTAGCGCGTTCAAACAAACAAACAAACAAACTCTTCAGCTTTATATATTAGTATATATGTATTTATTATGCTCTTCTAAGATCTAATACTCATAATCAACAACACATTTATTTGTATAAAGATTAATATTAGTTATTATGTTGATAAAAACTCTTTGGAAAATAACTCATTATTAGGTACTAACTCTTATCGTCTTATACTCGTGATAACTTCTAAACGAAATGAACGATTTGGATGAAACAAAAAGTATTTTACTTCTACATAAATACCCTTGATAACATAATGCTTAATTTGGATAAGGATTAATATTACGATACACATTTAACGTAGTTTCTTTCTTCAGACGATTTAATAATTTTTTTGAACACAAAAACGGTTATTGTAACTAAACCATGATAGTTAGATATATGCTCTCGCGGACTTTTTTGTAGATCTTAATGAGACCTACAAACTCGTAATACATTATTTTGTTCTATTGTCAATCTATCTATCCAATGGACTATCCAACACTGAAAGAATTTTTCAAATCGGACCAGTAGTTCCTGAGATTAGCGCGTTCAAACAAACAAACAAACAAACAAACTCTGCAGCTTTATAATATTAGTATAGATATTATAGATTAGTGTGACGGTCTTGTTTATTGGTTGTCAAGACGCCCGGCGTAGGTAACGCGCAGGCGTGTGGAAACTTTAAATGACATTTTTATTTATATCTAATCAACAGCTTAACAAATAAATTTTAAACTTCTAGCTTATATTGACGATACTTCTCTAGAGATTTTGAATTTTACAAATTAATTTGGCTTATTTATTTCTATTAATACAATGAACATACAAATCAGATTGACGAATATCTTTTTAATGAGTGTGACAGCCTTGTTTATTGGTTGTCAAGACGCCCGGCGTACGTAACGCGCATGCGTGTGTGAACCTCCAGACTTCTATACAAACTTTCATCCCCTTTTAAATCCCTTAAAACCATTTTTTCTCATTAAAAAGTAGCCTATGTCCTTTCTCAGGCTCTACAATATCTGTGTACCAAATTTAATTGAAATCGATGCAGCGGTTTGGCCGTGAAAGCACGACAGACAGACAGACAGACAGACAGAGTTACTTTCGCATTTATAATATAAGTAAGGATTTCTATTGTTTTTAACATCAAATATGTACCTATTAATTATTCTTAGGTTTTTATTAGAGCCCTACATGCAACTCATTTTAAAATACTATTCTAGGTAAGACCTACGCGATGATATCTATGAAGACCACACTGGTTCACTTCTTGCGTCGTTACAAGATCACAGCAGACGACTCCAAGCTACGGCTACGGTTTGACTTCCTCCTCAAACCAGTATCCGGACACGAAATATGTATAGAAGAAAGAATTTAGTTCAAGTAATTTGTAAGAGAATAAGAATTAGTTAACTACCTTTAGAAGTTTAGATCTATTTGGAATTCGGTATTAAATGAAGCCAGTTTTGAGAGAATATTTTTATAAGCTACATGTAAAGTTATTTCAATGAGATATTTGTTTCATTTGGATATTCATACTCATTAAACGTGTGATTTCCATTGTTTAATCATAATTTCAATGATCAAACAATGGGAATCACATGATGAAACAGTAGGATTTTATTTATTACTTATTTTTTAAATATTAATGGACCAATGTAACTTAACTTACATTTAAGATTTTCTTTTATACTATGACAGATCAAAATATATTGGAAACTTCTAGTTTTATGTGGCCATTTTTAGATTTTTTTCCATTTAAAAAAAAACAATAATCAACTAGTGCAAAAAACATGACTCCCACACCACGGTTGTTGGTTTATAATTTAATACCAAAGTACCTAGTTTCATTGATGCTGAATTAAAATACAGGGAATCTCTGAATACCTAACCAATGAAGCAACATTGTCGAAGTTTAAAGCAGACCAATGTGAATTATATCATCGTTTGACCTGAAATGAAACACAGGAATGAAAACAATATGAGTAAAACTGGTAGTAATCACAGAAGATCAAGGAAATATAGCGCATGATGCATTAAATATAAGTGTTGATTCTCGATTTTGATAGATGCATACTTACTGGTACATTCAATCCAATTACAAACCGAATACGTGTGAGAGAGACCCTTCTTCAACTCGTGGGTATCGTAAGAGATGACTTAAGGAGCATACTACCCAGGACGATGCCACACAAAGATTAGTTTACCTTTTCTGGTCATCATCCCGTCTGGCCAGGCCAGTGTAGTTTAATAAGCTAAAACCTTCTTTCTACGAAGAAGTATTTGCCCAGGAGTGGAGTAAATGGTAAAATAGGTGTTTGGCAGAGACGTTTTATTTTTGGGAATAATGTAATCTTTGAAACTGCTTTTTACCCTAACACTTTAACACCTTCGCTGCGGCAAATAAAATCATAAACCTTCATCTGGTGCGGCGGTGTGGGTCGAAATGTGCCCCCAACCATATTTACGACAATGCGTGTTGGGTCTTTTTCCCACTATGATGTTTTGATGGAAAATAGCTACACTTTTAACTACAAGCTGAAATATATATTTGTCTCCATCGAACTTTTACAAACATGTGAGATAATCGTTCCACACCAGCGAGAGGGGTCTAATTTTCTTGGTCCGCACCAGTTGAAGCACCGCGGTCGGCCTAAATTGGGCCCGATACGCAGTGAAGGTGTTATAATCATGTAAAAAAATGTATTTTTTTTTTTTTTTTTATGTATGACCCGCCATAATGACTCTACTCTGCCTGATGGAAAGCATAAGCAGAATCCAAGAGTGGTGGTCACCATACTCACTGCGAATGCAGACAATGCAGTATGGCGACCCACACCATGGCGGCCTAGTGATGCTGCTGCATCTTTTAGTCTAGTCAACAAGTATGGAACTTGTTGACTAGACTATTTGGGCCTCCGGTCTCGCACTCACCAACGAAACACGACAGCACGAACGCTGTCATTTTACGTTGATTTTCTGTGCGAGGGTAGTACCGCCCCGGTCGAGCCGGCCCATTCGTGCTGAAATCAGCGTGGCTTTACTACCTACAGCATTTATAACCTAGAAGTATTTCTTCCAACTCGCTCAATTATGATTCAAGAAAAGTTTAAACATATCTAAAATTAAACAACCTGCACAACATTTGCACGCAAAATCATCTATTTTTTTATTTACACCTGTTAGATTTAGTTAGCTTAAATCAACGTGTAAAATATAAGGATAGTTTTTGCATATTATCACAAATTAACGCATTTTCGATTTTAATCACAGTAGGTTACTAAATATTAATTTTAAACATCCCAATAAATATCTTACCAAATGTGTTAATAAATCAAACAAATAAGACTTTTATTGTTTTTTAAAACGTCCATGACCTAAATATTTAGCCTTTGAGTAACAACTGTCAATGGTGGAGCTTTCGTTAATTATTCCTTCACTCGGCATTAAGTAGATATCTATACTCGGAATAAAACGGTTTCTTGTTTTAAACCCAAAGCGAGTGACATCACGCGACAACAGGCAGGCGATGTAACACTAAGAAGGTTGCAGTCCCAAAAGGCTCTTTATAAAAATGTTTCACTGTGCCGTCTGATCAATACGCTTGAGATCTCAACAAATACACAACCATGATTTGTGCTACACTGTTGACTTGTTTCATATGTGTATTCGCGTTTTGGGTGTGGAAAGTGCAAATAAAGAGTGGGCATAAAATACCTCCTTTCTACCCTGGCATGTTGCCCATCATTGGACACTTACATTTGTTAGTTGGCGATGGGATAAGTAAGTATTTTATTTATTACCCTTTTTTCAAGTTTCTTATGAGATGAGCAGGATCATTTGTTAAAAGCTTCTGAGTTCTAAATTAAATTTATTCATTTTAATAAGTAGTATGTATTTAGAAATTATATCAATTACAATTTACATAAATAATTTTATGCAGTCTACGTATTGCGGCATAGGCTTTGCTTAGTTTGAAATCAGACTGCCATGTGAACGACAATTATAACTTGTTCTTTTTCTTTTTTTTTTTAAATTATGTGTTACTTTAAGTTATAGTAATCAATAACGATAATATACTTAGGTTGTTCCGAAAATTGATAGCCACAGAATAAATACAATCTCTTCTTTCATGAAAACATTTTGGATTGACGGCTAATTTCAACACAAACCATTGTTCATTGATTGTTTGGCGCCGACTCAAAATTACGTAGGTATACTTACATTAGTTTAAGAACTTAGTTATTAAGGTGAAATAAAAGATGTTTATTATTTTTCGCTTTTCAGTTTTTTCGGCGGTTTAATTTTAGAATTTTTTGCGGCTATAAACTATATGCTTAATTTTTGATTACTAGATTGAGAGATTTACACTCAAGAGACTGACAGGTCTAAAGCTCCTCATCATTTAGTCTAGTCAACAAGTTCAAAAACGTGTTAAATAGAAGTAAAAAAAAAATGTGCGATAGCTCATTCGATTCAGAATGACGTCTAGAAAAATGTTTTAAGGGTTTATTAGCACGTAAAAAATTGCGATTGTTATTAACAAAATAAGAAAAAAAAACAAGGTATTTAGTTAATCGTCAATAACTTCTAAAATACTGATATTTAAGGAATTTTGAAAAAAGATCCTGAAAGAAGAGGAAATTTCCAATAAAAAAGTCCTAACTCCCGAAACAATATCTCTATTATTTATAAGCTATTTATAACAATTAAGCTTATTATTTTGTTAACTAGCGACCCGCCCCGGCTTTGCACGGGTGGATTTCAGATGCCCCCGCCGACGACACGATTTGTGCATTTAAAATCTGTAATATCTTATACATATATTTATTTAAATTAGATACTGTAAAGGGCTATTTTGATCTATATTAAATGCACAATGTATTTAATTTACTTAATTGTAAAAGAATTTATTCTGTATTGCTTAAAATCACTTCGTAAATAAGCGATTATTTCTCGTAAAAAGAAAGGAATAAAAAATGGTTGTTATGGGTTATCCCTAAGAGATAGATATATACCGTCGCGGACTTTTTTGTAGTACTTTTTAACCGACTTCCAAAAAGGAGAAGGTTCTATGTTCCACTGTATGTATTTTTTTTTTTTTTATGTATGTTACCCGATTACTCCGTCAGTAGTGGACCGATTTAAAAAAAAAAAAGTATTCGAAAGGGTATGCTTCCAAGGTGGTCCCATTGCCAGCATATCAGGATCTGATGATTGGATCCCAGGGAAATCGAGGGAAACTCTCATTTTTTATAGGCACATACTATGTTTTTTGTATATTTTCTGAAGTTACACCCGTATTTGCGTCTGGTAGTCATCATTTTATGATGATGAGCTGATGATGTAAGGTACAACTCCTTAACGGTTAGGAGTTGGAGGATAAATCTTTAAATATCAGATGTATATATTTTACCTTTAGTCGTATTCTTTCAAATTATTTAGGTAAGCTGATGATGGAAGGTGGAAGCTACAACTCCTCAACGGTTAGGCGTTGGAGGATAATTCTTTCAATTTCATACGTATCTAAAGACCTTCAGTCGTATACTTTCAAGTTATTTAGGTGAACTGATGATAGAAGGTTAAACTCTTCAACAGTTAGGAATTAGAGGATGATTTCAATATTACACGTACGTTTAGACCTTCATTTGTATTCTTGATGATGAAATTTGATGAAATAATTCAACTTACTACTTACCTACGATTGTTTGCACTAAAAACTGAAAAATAAAAACTTTTTATAAAAAAAAAAACCGACTTCCAAAAAACATCCAACGAAAACTCTCTGCCAAAAAAAACACTTAAAAGCGTAAAATAAACTGGTTCTTCATAAATTGCCTATACCTAATTCTTTATTCATCTAAATAGTAGTATTATAATGTGTGCTAGGTACCTAAAATCTGTTTGAAGTCTTAATTTAAAATACAAAAAAAAACTAAAAGATTTTTTTTTTCCATTTATTTTTTAATATACTTTAAGATGGTAAAAAAAAAGTCAAGAAGTCAATATTAAGTCAAGTCAATATTTTAGAAGTCAATATACTATATCCAAAATAGTCAATAGACTATTTTGGGTTTTTTCCCAAGTAGTCTATTGACTATTTGGGATATAATATTGGATAAAAAAAAAATCAGAAATCTTAACAAAAAACTTAAAACAAACATTTCTAATGTTAAAATTAATGTCTCTAATAGATGTGAAAACAGCAGTAATAAGATATTACTCAAAAAAACTTTTGAATAACATTTTTTAGAAAATTCATTTTCTGTTAAGTAGTTTAAAAAAATTCTAATTAACAAAATAAGCTTCACGAATCGGAAAATGTTTAGACCAATTATTTAAACGTTTATGCCGTAATAATTTATAAAAAACAGAGACTGGAAAAAAACTAGGTAATTAACAATGGTGTAACTTTTTGAAAAATTGACATATAATGTTTTTTTCACCGTGGTTTTCTTCGTTCAAGTGTTCGTTAAAAACAGTTATAAATAATAGAGATATTGTTTTGGGAGTGAGGACTTTTTTATTGGAAATTTCCTCCTCTTTCAAAACTCCTTAAATATTAGTATTTTAGAAGTTATTAACGAATAACTAAATACCTTGTTTTTTTTTCTTATTTTGTTAATAACAATCGCAATTTTTTATGTGCACTTAAAAAATAAACACTTAAAAACTTTTTTTGACGTCATTCCGAATCGAATGAGCCCATCACACATTTTTAGGAGCGTTATTTCTACTTAACTCGTGTTTGAACTTGTTGACTAGAATAATTATATTGTAATGTTTTATTTATGTTTTAAATAATTTATATTTATTATTAATACACAACTCTGCACTATTTATACAACTAAGGCCCTATTAGTGTATGTGGTAGTTAAAGGATCATCCTCTAACCCCTAATCATATTACTTTCAATCATCAGCTGATCTGTATCACTTTAAATTATACAACTATAGATCTTTAGATACGTATGAAATTAAGGAGGAAACGGAGGAGATTCTCAATTCAACGTCTATATTTTTTATATGTGTCATACACGCATAACTTTTACAGAGTAACCCGATTTAAAAATTATTTTTATATTCGAAAGGATATGCTCCCGAGGTGGTCCCATTGCCACCATATCAGGATTTGATGATGGGATCCCAGGGAAATCGAGAGAAACCCTCATTTTTTGTAGGCACATACTATGTTTTTCGTACCTACATTTTCTGAAGTTACACGGATATTTGCGTCTGGTAGTCATCATTTTATGATGATGAGCTAATGATGTAAGGTACAACTCCTTAACAGTTAAGAGTTGGAGGATAAATCTTTGAATATCATATGTATGTATGCTACCTTTAGTCGTATTCTTTCAAATTATTTAGGTAAGCTGATGATGGAAGGTGGAAGGTACAACTCCTCAACGGTAAGGAGTTGGAGGATAATTCTAACTACTCAATAAAACGAAATCTAAGCGACTATCGCTTAGATTTTTGTAATTGTTCGTTCGTATTCTTTTTGGTTTGGCACCGACTTCAAACATATTTTAGGTACCTAGCACACATATAATGTGTGCTAGGTACCTAAAATACTATATACTATATACTACTATTTAAATGAATAAAAAATAAGATATAGACAAGAATTGGCACATATCAATTTATGAAGAGCCAGTTTATTTTACGCTTTTTAGTGTTTTTTGGCAAAGAGTTTTCGTTGGATGTTTTTTGGAAGTCGGTTTTTTTTTTATAAAAAGTTTTTTACGTCGGTTGTTTAAATGATCACGTCACATCAATACTTTAAAATATCACTTATGTAATTATTAAATGCAAAAATCGTTTTACTATGAAGCACATTTTTTTTTAAATCGGTTCCATGTCACACTTTACTTCGTTGCGGATAAAATTATCATAACAAATAGATTCCATTTTATCAAGAAAAGAAGGAAATCTTAAATAAGGCTTTAAATTATGACTAAAAAATAGACGACTAAATAGTAATAATTTAGTTTTAACTAGCTGATCCGGCGAACTTCGTACCGCCATATTTACATATCTGTATCAGGTTCCCACAGGCAGTGTGCAGTTGCGGGCAAAAAAAAAGACTTTTCCCGCTATTTTTTTTTTTCTTTTTAGCAAAAAAAGAAGGACTAAAATGGGATAGTGTTATTGAATTACAACTAAGTACATATTTTGACTTTCATCCCCACTCCAGGAAACCGTGTTGAATTTCGGGATAAAAAGTATCCTATGACCTACCTCGTAGTATGAACTCAAATCATGCCAAGTTTCATTTGAATCCATTCAGTAGTTTCAGCGTGATGCGAGGCCAAGATACAGACAGACGGTCAGACAGACAGACAGACAAAAATGAAAAAAAATACAGTTTAGGCTTCAGTATCGATTAGCCCTCCAAAAAAATTTTTCGAAATATCTTTAATGTACAAAATTGGACCTGTTACATTTTTATTATAAGTATAGATATAGATATTACTAGCTGACCCGGCGAACTTCGTACCGCCATATTTAGAAATCTGTCTCAGCTTCCCACAGGCAGGTGTACCCCCCCCCCCCTCTGGCGAGGTCACGTGACTTACAATAGCCATGGTATAACGACATACTTCGCCAGTGATAGCAGTCTGAGAAACAGTGCTCACGTGGAAGACACAAGCCTACGTCATCATCACTATCGCTGGTTGCCAAAAACTTGCTCCGCTACTCACCAGCCAGGTCTGCAGTTCCGTGTTGGGGTATAATAGGAGAGGTCTGTGACAAGTTTTCAGCTTGCCTCAAATACCTACTCAAAAAAAGGGTACCAGCTCTCGGACCATAATACTTATACTAATTTATACACGGAACAACTGATCATACTTGTGGCGACTTTCACACACAGATGAAACAAAAGACATAGTACGGCGTCATAGCACCGTCTACCGAAGATACACCGAACTATGGAGGAACTGCTAAACCTGTATCGCGATATCGGTTCCTTATCACACTTTTACTTCGTTGCGGATAAAATTATCTTAGTAAATAGATTCTATTTTATCAAGAAAAGAAGGAAATCTTAAATAAAGCTTTAAATGATATGACTAAACCTTTGATTATTAATATTACATTATCTAAGGACTACAATGGACGCCCTAATAGTAATAATTTATTTATAATATTATGTTATAAGTAAATCACCCAGAACTAAATTTTAAAATGTTTGTATAATATTACAAATGATTTCATATCAAAGCATTCCAAGTGTGTATAGGAACTAATAATTATACTAATCTATACACGGAACAACTGATCATACCTACTTGCGGCGACTTTCACACACAGCTGAAACAAAAGACATAGTACGGCGTCATAGCACCGTCTACCGGAGATACACCGAACTATGGCGGAACTATTAAACCTGTATCGCGATATAGAAATTCTAGCACCGATTAGCATACATATGTATACAAAAAAAGCGACGCGCGGTCATCCCAGTAGGATGACCGAGCGTCGCTCGGTATTTTTTTTTATAAATGGGTTTTTTGGCAACATTGGGACAATCCAAACGCCACTTTTTGTTATTTTTCTTCCAATAAAAAATTATAATTAAGTTGCGTCCTCTCTTGGTACGCCTGGTACTGTTTATTCTGCACCTTATTCCAGTATAGTTTAATGTAGTTCGTTCGGGTTGCGATCGCTCCCGAAACCCCCTGCATACAACATTTTTGAAAATCGTTGGAGCCGTTTCCGAGATTCAGATTATATATTTTTATATATCTATACAAGAATTGCTCGTTTAAAGGTATTAGATATACAACTATCCAACATCAACCGTTGGGCCACGGCCCGCCAGGCATGATCACCTCGCCTCATACCAGTTTCTCTATTATGCTAGTCACACAATATTTGTAAGTAGCAAGTAAGTAACACCAAAGAATAAATTATAGTACTGTCGTACAGAAGTTTCACTCTCGAACAAAAGTCAAGTTGTTGTCACCTTGCACGCGAATTTGAATCTTGTTGTGTGACTCGAGCGTTCATATTCCATTAGACACCGTTCGATTTACTACAAGAGCACGGGGCTGCCGCTTCCTGTACATTTAGGTAAATATAAAATTAATTATAAAAATATAACAACTTTAGTAATGAAGAAGAAAAATTTTAACAAACAATAATCATGTCTTACGTAACGTACTACTCGTTCTGGGTACCTTCGTGATAAGTTACAGATTTTTGTATTGACAAAACATGTCTATCATAACATAGTTTCCAAACAACTAATTAAATAATTTTATTGCTAACTACAATTTTGTACGAACAATTGGTTCGTTTTGAAGTCATTTTTCGCAGTAAGTACCTACACGTAATATTCAACTTATTTACGCGCGACGCGGCTAGCGTGCGAGCCGAGCGCAGAGTGGCAACCATTGCCACATAGTTCTTCCCGGGAGGCGCTCGGCGAAATACACCTAAGCTGAGAAGTGAAACCCCCCTGGCAACACATTACTTATAAGATTTTAGTGTAGTTACTGATTGTTACAGGTTTATGGAGTACTGTTAAAAGCATTTCAGCAGAAGCTACGAAAAAAGGTGGAGTCATCTGTTTGTCGCTTGGAACTAACCTATACTATTGTAAGTTTTATCTTAAAGCTTATATGTTTTATTTAATATAAAATTACAAACGGACAGTGGACACAAGAGCAACTGTCAATACTCAGGCAGAAACAGGCTCAGAAATATGAGGAGGAATCAGGTATTTCATGTTTTAAGGGAACATGATCTGTCCAGCTATTACCAGCATTAACAAATTTTAAAAACACGCAGGTGATAAAGAACTTCGAGTGAACACTTTATTGCGATTTTTGCTTTTGCGATTGTGCTAGAAATTTTTTAAAAGAACATTATCTTATATATAAAATTCTCGTGTCGCAATGTTAGTTACCATACTACTCTGAAACGGCTGGACCGATTTTTATGAAATTTGGTGTGCATATCGGGTAAGTCTGAGAATCGACCAACATCTATTTTTTATACCCCAATTTTTTTATGGCAAAACAACGTTTGCAGGATCAGCTAGCCATACTCTTGTTGTAATGTCTACTTCTATTTACTTTCTGATAAAATATAGGGTTAGGTATTTAGTTCTAGCAATATATTGTAAATAGATAACAACTGACCAAAAAACCGTGTGTTGCGAAAGTTTTAGTTTTTTTTTTATATAAAAAGACATTAGGCATTAGGAATAAATCCTGTGTCGCGGGGGACTTTACAAACATACATGAAACGGACACAAAGAACACCCAGACTCGGAACAACAATTTGTGGATCACACAAAGTAGTAGAAGTAGGAAACGGCGTGGTGAACGTTAAACCACTAGGCCAAACGTGCAGTCGTTAGTATTCTTTAATTAATATATTTTTGCAGTTATCTCAGACCCAGATGATGCACTGACAGCAGCAAATGCGTGTCTACAGAAACACTTCACATACGATTACGCAAAACCCTGGCTAGGTGATGGATTAATTACCGCTTCAGGTTGGTATTATGTCAAAAAGTTAATTTTAATAACCTTACGATAAGAGTGCCTAGTGTGAGTTTATTTCCGTTTACTCACTCTCGACGACAAGCATGTTCGGCGTAGCTATCAGTCGTTAAATAGTATCTTGATCTCTGTGATATTAGTCACTAGTGTCATTTTAGAACTTACGAGGTTTGGTGTGAACTTTTATTATATCGTTCGTCTCCACACGTCGTCCACATTCATCAATGGCTCGTGTCGGTTGTGTGGCATGGATCAGTAACATTTCGTTTCACTCTTGAAAGTTGCCGCGATTTACAAATTATGACTTAGTATTTCAGCTGTACCACATTCGCAATATATTTAATCATTAATAACTGTAGTAAATTAAATTAAACCACCACGCACCATGCATGCTACTGCGCAAAGAGTTATAGTGCTTTTCACATGCCCATCTTCGGAACATCACAGTTTTGTGAGTAAATGTACCTACATACGATACTTCTCCCTATCATAAATTTTAAACCGCATACGTACCTACATATTCTCCTGATTGTTTGCGTAGGTATTGTAAATGATAAGATGTGAAAGAGGAGGAAATGTGTGTCAGTATATTAACTAACTAGCTGTTGCCCGCGGCTTTGCTCGCGTGGAAGTTGATTATATGTATTTATTTAAAACTGTGTAAATATCTATGAATACTGTGTTCACGTTTTTAAATGTATTTATTTATAATCAATAGTCCATTAAAATTAACTTTCACACACACTTTCGACCCTTATTTTAACCCCTTTAGGAATAGAACTTCCATAAATGCTGATATAAGTATTCATTTATTTGTAATCAAAAGCCTGAAGACAACGTTTCAGGCTCCTAAATTAAAAAATGACGGACTTCCAGTCTAGCCTAGGGATAGAATATACAGAAACGCTTAAATACGTATCTCATTATCATCAACGCAGTCCACTGCTGGACATAGGCATCTCCAATTGCACGCCACTTGGTTCGATCCTCAGCTTCTCTCATCCAGCTTCTGCCAGCCGTCCGATCATTATTCCACCTGGCCTGTGGACGTTCTACGCTACGTTTGCCGAGACGCGGTCACCACTCACGAACCCGTTTATCCCAACGGTTATCAGTTCTGCGGCTAATATGGCCAGCCCACTGTCACTTCAGTTTGCTTATCCCGTGGGCTATGTCAATGACCTTGGTTTTCTACTGGATCACCTCATTCTTGATGCGATCCCTTAGAGAAACGTTGAGCTTTTGTGATGAGAAAAATTAATCATTATTATTATTATAGCCCTCTCCATAGCGACTTTGAACTTGTGGACCAGCCGTGTCGTGTCCACGTTTCGGCACAGTATGTCATGACAGGTAGGACGTATTGATTGAAGAGTTTCGTATTTAGGCACTGTGGGATTGACGATGAAAAGACCCGACAAAGTTTCCCAAACGCTGCCCAACCCGGCTGAATTCTCCTGTTCATCTCGTCCTCGAAGTTGTTTCTACTTAACTGCAAAGTCTGCCCGAGGTACCACACATATTTTTGAACAACTTCAAGAACGGCACCGTGAACCACAACCGGTTCCGGTAGAACATGTTCGTACATACGTATCTACTCATTTTTAATCAGTAGCCATAAATAAAGTTGCATGTATCTAACTTCAAGAATGACGGACTTCCAGAATAACCTATATACGAAATAACAACCCCTATTTAACCTCTTAGGGGTAGATTATCCAGAAACGCTTAAGCACGTATCTACTATTTTTTAATCAGTAGCCCAAAAGTAAAGAACGACGAACTTCCTTACAAACTTTCAACCCCGATTTCACCCCCTTAGGGGTAGAATATTAAGAAACGTTTAAATACGTATCTATTCATTTTAAATCAGTAGCCCAAAAGTAAAGAATGACTAACATCCTTACAAACTTTCATCCCCGATTTCACCCCCTTAGGGATAGATTATCCAGAAACGCTTAAACACGTATCTACTATTTTTTAATGAGTAGCCCAAAAGTAAAGAATGACGAACTCCCTTACAAACTTTCAACCCCGATTTCACCCCCTTAGGGGTAGAATATTAAGAAACGTTTAAATACGTATCTATTCATTTTAAATCAGTAGCCCAAAACTAAAGAATGACGAACATCCTTACAATCTTTCAACCCCGATTTCACCCCCTTAGGGGTAGAATATTAAGAAACGTTTCAATACGTATCTATTCATTTTAAATCAGTACCCCAAAAATAAAGTTTCACGTTTCTTACTTACAAAATGACGAACTTCCATACAAACTTTCAACCCCTATTTCACCACCTTAGGGGTAGAATATTCAGAAACGTTGAAACACGTATCAATTCATTTTTAATCAGCAGCCAAAAAATAAAGTTTCATGTTTCTGACTTCAAAAATTACGAACTTCCAGACTGACCTATATACGAAATAACAACCCCTATTTCACCCCTTAGGGGTAGAATATCCAGAAACGCTTCAATACGTATCTACCCATTTTTAATCAGTAGCCCAAAACTACATTTTCATGTTTCTCACTTAAAAAATGACGGACTTCCTTACAAACTTTCAACCCTTATTTCACCCCTTTACGGGCATAATATCCAGAAACTCCTAAATACGTATCTAATCATTTTTATTAAGTAGCCCAACAATAAAGTATCATATTTCTTATTTAAAAAATACGGACTTCCATACAAACTTTCAACCCCTATTTCACCCCCTTAAGGGTAGAATATCCAGAAACGCTTACACGTATCTACTCTTTTTTAATCAGTAGCCCAAAAGTAAAGTTTCATGTTTCTTACTTAAAAAATGACGAACTTCCATACAAACTTTCAACCCCTATTTAACCCCCTTAGGGGTAGAATATTAAGAAACTTTTTAATACGTATCTATTCATTTCGAATCAGTACCCCAAAAATAAAGTTTCATGTTTCTTACTTAAAAAATGACGAACTTCCATACAAACTTTCAACCCCTATTTCACCCCCTTAGGGGTAGAATATTCAGAAACGCTGAAACACCTATCAATTCATTTTTAATCAGCAGCCTAAAAATAAAGTTTCATGTTTCTGACTTCAAAAATGACGGACTTCCAGACTGACCTATTTAGGAAATAACAACCCCTATTGAACCCCTTAGGGGTAGAATATCCAGAAACGCTTAAATACGTATCTGCTCTTTTTTAATCAGTACTTTAAAAATAAAGTTTGTTGTTTCTTACTTAAAAAATGACGAACTTCCATACAAACTTTCAACCCCTATTTCACCCCTTAGGGGTAGAATATTCAGAAACGCTGAAACACGTATCGATTCATTTTTAATTAGCAGCCTAAAAATAAAGTTTCATGTTTCTAACTTAAAAGATGACGGACTTCCAGACTGACCTATATACGAAATAACAACCCCTATTTAACCCCTTAGGGGTAGAATATCCAGAAACGCTTAAATACGTATCTACTCTTTTTTAATCAGTAGCCCAAAAGTAAAGTTTCATGTTTCTTACTTCAAAAATGACGAACTTCCATACAAACTTTCAACCCCTATTTAACCTCCTTAGGGGTGGAATTTCAAAAAATCCTTTCTTAGTGCTCACTTGCGTCATATAAAGAACCTACATGCAAAATTTCAGGATTGTAGCTTCAGCGGTTTGGGCTGTGCGTTGATCTCTGGGTATGTCAGTCAGTCAGTCAGTCACCTTACTCTTTTATATATATAGATCATCAATAATCTTAAACACTCCAGTACTGGCCCATGTTTAAAAAGGAGGTTTTGTGTCGTGTCGGTCACCACCAAAATTCATTCCGTGGCCGCATGGGTAATCTTAAAAGCCGACTAAGGAAGCAAACAACACAGGACAACACTGAAAAGAGCTGTACTATATCCTGTAAATGGAAGGAAGTAGGTATAACCTTCGCGAAGTCGGAATTCTACTGCTAATTCATTTCTTTCTAAACCAGGTGAAACTTGGAAACGCCATCGTAAACTACTCATACCTGCATTCAGTCTACCAGTGATGTACGGATTCCTGGATATATTCAATAAACAATCAAGATTACTGACTGAAAACTTGAAGCAAGAAGTTGGTAAACGCTTCGATCATACTGTCTATTTGAGGAGTATTGCTTTGGAGACGTTCTGTTGTAAGTACTTTGTGTGTAAATAAAAATATATTTTTCATCCCACCAGCTCGTAAAGAGTATTTTTGCCCTTCGATATATGAGTGCAAAAGCCATTTTTTATTCGCTAGAGGACAAAGTAAATTTGAATTTAGAACATCATGTGCACTAAGCTTGTGAAGTCAAAACATCATTAAACCTATTTACTTCTACCTCCATGGTGTCGAATTTATCATACTTTTTTTTTTATTTGTTAAAAACTTAGACTCGGAATCTTCTTAGTGTACTTTTTTTTGATTTGCTTTGCCAGCGCTATTTTCTTTTCACGTTATTTAGTCATTTCCTCGCTGAGGTGGAATGAAAAGTTACGTGTTGCACGAGTGCAATTTCTTTTTTCCTATTGCTCTTTTGATTCCCTCGCTTGCTCGGTCATCAAAATTGAGCACGCGGTTAAAATGCAACTATGCACTCTTATATAACAAATAATTATTGTAAAGCCATCAATGTGTATCACCTTTCTAAAGTATAACGGTTGTCGGTTACGTCATTCCTCATAAAAACTACTCGTGAATTCATCTTTTTACGATTGATTTATCCAATGACTGCATTCATGGAGATTGCTTTTTAACCGACTTCCAAAAAGGAGGAGGTTCTACGTTCCACTGTATGTTTTTTTTCCGACTTCCAAAAAGAGGAGGTTCTATGTTCCACTGTATGTCTTTTTTTTATGTATATTCACCATATTCACCGATTACTCCGTCAATTGTGGACCGATTTTGAAAATTCTTTTTGTATTCGAAAGGGTATGCTTCTGATGTGGTGTACCTACCTAAAATCGGTTTGAAGTCGGTGCCAAGCCAAAAAGAATACGAGCGAACAATTACAAAAATCTAAGCGAAAGTCGCTTGGCACCAACTTCAAACAGATTCTAAGTACTTAGCACACATTATAATACTAATATTTACAAATGAATCAAGAATTAGGTATAGACAAGAATTGGCACATAGCAATTTATGAAGAGCCAGTTTATTTTACGCTTTTTAGTGTTTTTTGGCAGGGAGTTTTCGTTGAATGTTTTTTTGGAAGTCGGTTATTTTTTTTTTATAATTAGCTATAAAATAAATGAAAATACTGCTTTACACCGATTCTGTGTGAAGTTATTGTATCACCAATGTTTAGTACGTCCACCAATGCTGCTTCCTATAGAGTGGAATGAACCTTGTGAATAGCCTTATACGGCCCATAGATATAAGCTAAGAACTCGCACAACGATCACTGGTGAACGGAGGTGAACTTAGGGCATTTACACTCTACGCGAAAACTAAAAGTAGAAGTGGGACAGTGTCGCGCCCGACGCGGAACAGCAAAGGGCAGTTCCGGAAGGCGGACGCCCACTCCTCCACTGAGGAGATTGCTGCGGCTGTAACGCCTGCATCGGTGGGGCTCCCAGACGTCGATCTGACTGCTGGGAGCCGAAGAACATTGGAACGCACGCGTTCCAGATCCGCCGCAAGTGTCGCAGGTGGTAGTTCCGGTGCGAGGACGGACGCACTGGAGCCGATGAACGTGGATTCAGACGGCCGGAAGCGCGGTCGCCCCCAAGGTTGCGAGACCGACATCTCTCAGGAGATGTTGCCTCCGTCTAAGGTTGCCAGCAGCCATAGGGGGCGCTCGGAGCTAAGCTTTTCCAATTACTTTAATTTCAATACTCTACCGGCACCGAACGCCGTTCTCATCTGAGAGACCAATAGTGAGGTTATATTTTTCACAATTGTGACATTTTGACATTTGCCCAAAGACAATCACACAGTGTTGCCATTGCTGCGTAGCTGGCTGGTGTCCTATGAGACTGGCCGAAATCGGCTAGGAGTACATTAACTTTATGAGCGACTAGCGGACCCACCGAAACCTCGTTTGCGTCTCATATTGCCCGTAGCGTGATAATTTTCCCCCGTTTTTGAAACATTTTTCATTGGTACTCCGCTCCTATTGGTTGTAGCGTGATGATATATAGCCTATAGCCTTCCTCGATAAACGGGCTATCTAACACTGAAAGAATTTTTCAAATTGGACCAGTAGTTCCTGAGATTAGCGCGTTCAAACAAACAAACTAAGCAGCTTTATAATATTAGTATAGATACAGATTGCTAAGGTGACTAATTTATCGAATTAGTGTAAATCAAAATAATAAATAAATTAAAGATTTGAACTCAAAATTAGGTAAATACTGCAAGGCCAAACATACTACTAAGAAAACACGTAAACTAAAGTACAACAAAATAGTTGAATCTATACTAATATTATAAAGCTGCAGAGTTTGTTTGTTTGTTTGTTTGAACGCGCTAATCTCAGGATCTACTGGTCCGATTTGAAAAATTCTTTCAGTGTTGGATAGTCCATCTATCGAGGAAGGCTATAAGCTATATTTTATTTTCATAAAAAATAGAGATCCGTAAGAAAATTGCGATTTTGTAACCCAAGATGTGAAATCGAAAACCTATTTTTGCGTGCGCTGCAAAAAGTATTGACAATAGAACAAAATAATGTAGTACGGGTTTGTAGGTCCCATTAAGATCTACAAAAAAGTCCGCGAGAGCATATATCTAACTATCATGGTTTAGTCAAAATAACCGCTTTTGTGTGCAGAAAAATTATTAAATCGTCTGAAGAAAGAAACTACGTTAAATGTGTATCGTAATATTAATCTTTATCCAAATAAAGCATTGTGTTATCAAAAGTATTTATGAAGAAGTAAAATACTTTTTGTTTCATCCCATTCGGACATTTCGTTTAGAAGTTATGACGAGTATAAGACGCTAAGAGTTGGTACCTATTATTGAGTTATTTGCCAGAGTTTTTATCAACATAATACCTAATATTAGTCTTTTCCAAATAAATGTGTTGTTGATTATGAGTATTAGATCTTAGAAGAGTATAATAAATACATCTATACTAATATATAAAGCTCAAGAGTTTTTGTTTGTTTGAACGCGCTAATCTCAGGAACTACTGGTCCAATTTGAAAAAGTTCTTTCAGTGTTAGATAGCCCGTTTATCGAGGAAGTTTATCGAGTTTATCTATATCATAACGCTATGACCAATAGGAGCGGAGTACCAATGAAGAATGTTTAAAAAACGGGGGGAAATTATTACGCTACGGGCAATAGGAGACGCAAACGACGTTGCGTGGGTCATCTATACTAATATATAAAGCTGAAGAGTTTTTGTTTGTTTGAACGCGCTAATCTCAGGAACTACTGGTCCAATTACGCAACTATTACGCTACGGACAATAGGAGACGCAAACGGCGTGGGTCAGCTAGTCTATATATATAAAAGCGAAATCCCACGAAACTCTACCCCTAAGGGGGTAAAACGGGGGTTAGAGGTTTGTATGAAAGGCCTATGTTTTTGGAGTAAGAGACTTGAAATTTAAAATGTTTACTCTATAGACGGTGTGGTGGTGTACTAATAATGTATCTTTAGAAATCAACTCCCTTTCGGGGTTAAAACGGGGGATGGTAGTTTGGACGCAAACGAGGTTGCTTGGGTCAGCTAGTGCTTCATGAGACGGCGACCCATATCGTGCGGCGTTCCGCAATGGTCTGTCCTTGGACCACTCCTGTGCAACGTGGGGTACGACTGGGTCCTTCGAAGCCGTCTGCCCCCTGGGCTGGGCGTAATTTGTTACGCCGATGACACTCTTGTCACAGCCCGGGGGGCGAACTTCCAAGAGGCGGCGCGCCTGGCCACCTGGGGTGTTTCTCTGGTGGTCGGGCGCATCGAGGCGCTGGGCTTACGGGTGGCCCTGGACAAGACGGAGGCCCTATTATTTCATGGGCCCCGTCGTGGTCCGCCCCCCGGCGCCTCCATAGAGGTCAACTCGGTCTTCGTACCGGTTCGGGCCCAGATGAGGTATCTGGGCCTGATCCTCGACGGTAGGTGGCTCTTCGACGAGCACTTCCGACAGCTTGGTCCGAAGCTGGTCGACGCTGCCTCCACCCTTGGGCGACTCTTGCTCAACTTGGGTGGAGCCAGCGTCGCAGCGCGACTCCTATACACGGGGGTTGTCCGGTCGATGGCGCTGTATGGTGCACCGGTGTGGGTGGCGGTTCTGACTGCCCTAAATAAGGCCTCAGAGGGGTCTCAGAGGGCATTGGCAGTCAGAGCCATGCGCGGATACCGCACGGTGTCGACCGAGGCGGCGTGCGCCCTGGCCGGAACACCCCCGTGGGATTTGGAGGCGGAAGTGCTCGCCGAAGTTTATCGACGGGTGGCTGAATATGGGGCGGAGTGTGGCTATCGTCCTCCGCCCGAAGAGGTACGCGAGTGGCGTGAAGCCGCCCGTCGAGCCACGATGGCTCGCTGGTCGTTCCGGCTGGAGACTCCACGCGCTGGCTTTGCCGCCGTGGAGGCTCTCCAGCCGGTCATCCTCGAGTGGGCAGGGCGGCAGCACGGGACCCTTTCCTTCCGACTGACGCAGGTCCTTTCCGGGCATGGTTGCTTCGGGAAGTACCTGCACTCGGTCGCTAGGAGGGAATTGAGTCCCGCCTGCCACCACTGCGACTGCAGTGAAGACTCGGCCTTCGGAAGACTTGTGTTATGGGTTACTAGGTAACTGATATAAATACATATATATTTTTTTTAAATATTTTTTATATTTATAATATATTATTTAATAATTTTTGTAAATACATACATATTATACATAGAAATCACCCAAACTCCGAAACAAATATTTGGTCCGACCCGGGAATCGAACCCGAGACCTCAAGTACAGCAGTCGCATACGCTACCACTGCGCCAGTTAGTATAATATCGTTATCATTGGTGACTGGCAATCTGAAATTTCCTCACAAAGTTACTTTGTTCAAATTCAATCCTCTCAATTTAGTTTTAAGACAGGGAACACGGCGACATCTTATTCGTATGTTGATAGTTGGAACATTTAATATTTGTAAGTAGGTTTGTGAATTAAGTTCTACTGATTTGGATTTACACATTTTGATACTAATAAAGATTTGATTGAACACACAAATTATATTTCATTTGATAAAAATACTTTTGAGTATCTGCTGCCACGATAGTCTGACTTAGTCTAGCGGTTAGCGTAAGCAACTGCCAATCAAGAGGTCTCGGGTTCGATTCCCAGATTGTTGGGTTTCTCTTAATGGCAGCTTGGAGTATGGAAGATGGCGGTGACGTCGTGCCTCGGCCCTCGGAGAGCACGTTAAGCCGTCGGTCCCGGTTGTCATGGATACCTATAACAATCTTTATTGGCAAGTCAGTGCCCTCAAATACATATGTATACTGACAACTAGTCGAATCCAGTTCACTCTCAGGGTTGCGGATCCGATGCCAGTCGCTCCGTGGAAAGGTGATATTCAGGTAAAACCCGTTGAACTGGTAGCCGTCACCAATAAATCTTGGAAATAATAAGGACTAGGAAGATAGTGACTTGAGTATACATGTATCTGTATAGTATAAAAGTGACATGTTTAAACCAAAGGATACTTGCTCCCTTAGCCAAGAACCAAGTGTTTCGTATCGAGTCTCTTTCTACATTCGCCAAAGCCTCTATTATCTATATTAATATTATAAACGCGAAAGTTTGTAAGTATGGATGGATGGATGGATGGATGTTTGTTACTCTTTCACGCAAAAACTACTCAACGGATTTGGATAAAACTTTACAGTAATATAGCTAATACATCAGAATAACACATAGGCTACTATTTGCAGCGATAACCGACATACACGCGGGCGGAGCCGCGGGCAACAACTAGTCTTATATAATTAGCTAGCATTGTGTTTTGACCATGTAACGTAGCGTAGCGTAGCGCGCTGGGAGACGTTGTTTAGATACATTCATTAGTTTTCTATTTACGTTTATGTTTGTAGAATTTCAATTTAGCTAGGGGGCTGCACCACAACCTTGATCCTAGTGACAGTTTATTTCACATCTAATCAATCGTCACGAACGTCGCAGTGTTTACTAATATATTTCTTACTTTTGCATATACAAACACAAAATTATCTTTCATCTAGAAAATAAACACGGTTCCCATAGAATAGACTAAATGCCACGGTGGCACAGTGGTAGCGTACGTGACTGCTGTGATTGAGGTCTCGGGTTCGATTCCCTGGTGAGACCAAATGTTTGTATGATTTTCAAATATTTGTTTCGGAATTTGGGTGTTTACTAAGTATAATATGTATGTATTTAAAAAAGTGTATTGTAGTACGTAGTTCTTGTCTAGTAGGTACGCATATTACAAGCTTTTCTTATTTTGGGACTAGATGGCGTTGTGTTATAAAAAAATACGTGTGGCACTCGGGGACTGCCGCGGTAAAGCTATTGCATAGCATTTTTTATCAACTTATGCATTTTTTTTTAAGCAGTATGTTCGTGAGTGACAGTGACACAGATTCGTCGTTCGGAGCAGCTCGTCTCGATCCGTGCGAGCTTCGGGTGTCAGGTTTTTTTGTTACGTTACGGAATTTCTGCACAAAGGCGCCAAAGCCCGCGATAAAAGCTATGCAATAGCTTAAAACTTTTACGATTGGTTAAAGTGAAGTTAAGGTGAAATCTAGTTCATCATAACAATTTAAGTAGGTAATTGATCTACTGATACTGTTACCAAACAAATTATATCAAGCCAGAGTTAAATTCAAAGTATTGCGATATAACGCTGATTATAGGTCCGACGTAATGGAGATGTATTACATAAGCGAGCCATTGTGTGAAAACCGCAGCCAATTTTAGGTAGGTAGTTATTACCGTTATGACAACAATCTTACGACACGAGAGCGTACCTATTCATATTTACTATGTAGTCTTAAATGACATTGTGAGCAGAATTTTTTATGGTCAAAAGTAATTGTGTAATCTTCTTTGTCACATTTATTGAACACTAGCTTTTATGCGCGGCTTTATCTATGTAGGGATCGCCTCTACTTTTACTATGTATGTTTATCTGACAAATTACACTAAACATTAACACATAAATTAGGTATATACTAGCCGCCGTACACCTACACCACTACATCTGCTATCGCGGTGATTCTTTAAGTAGGATGTCTTAAATGTAAGGACATCAACCTCGTCACGTTGTAAGCTTATAAGAAGCTAATGAGGTGATGGTGGTTAGACCACGAGGTTGAGTTGAAGATAAATTAGACGCTTTAGAACGAAGATTTACACACTATTTATTTGGATAAAGCAAACATAGTTTAATTATACAGAGAAAATAGACACAGATATTTATCTCAGGGTGTGGACCCTGAGAGGCTCGATCAACGGAGGTCCTCCAAGTTAAAAGTACTTAACTGTTACTACTTTTACCGCGTGACAACCTTTTACAATTTTATTATAGAATAGCTTTTCCCGCGGTGCTACCCGCGCTACAACAACAACCGCGGGTAACGCCGCGGTGCAAAGCTAGTCTAAAAAAGTAGCCTAAGTTACTCCTTATATCATTAGCTCTCTGTCTTTGAAACTCCCCTCAAAATCGGTACAGCCGTTCCAGAGATTAACCGAAACAAACTGACAGACAGACAGACAAAAATTGTAAAAAACTATATTTTGATACTAGCTGAACCCCGCGGTTATTGTCGTACCGCGTGTGACGCCGCGGGACAAAGCTGGTCTAAAAAGTAGCCCAAGTTACTCCTTAGATCATTAGCTTTCTGCCATTGAAAGTCCCGTCAAAATCGGTCCAACCGTTCCAGAGTTTACCCGGAACAAATAGACAGACAGCCAAAAATTGAAAAACTTTATTTTGGTACATGTACCGTGTACCTATATGTCACCGTAAGATTGTAAACACCGTTAGATTTTAATCTATCTCGCGAGATTGCAAACAGTTGAAAGATTGTGAAATGGTATGCAACGAATCGCAAGTCGCGCACTGATTGGTTGAACAACATTATGTCTCGCACCGCCATATTTGTTTGTTTATTCGTTTGTTGCCTAATGTAAAGTATTTATGTGATTTTAAATTGAATTCATGTTGAAAATGCCTCACAGCTTTAGAATTAGTTATATAAAATTGTTGTTAGTTATATAAAATGAATTTGTGATTAATCAAAGAAGTTCTAACCTAACCTAACTCTATGGCCATTGAACTACCTATTGTATAACCGAACAATCAGGGACAGTCTGTTGACAATTTGGCGCGCGTAAGCAGTATAATCACAGTTGACAATCTATCAATCGTACGTAAGGTTTGAAAATGACAAAATAAAAAATTTATCGAGCGCGTCAGATTTTCAAAGGGAATGTAAAGGAACCTAAAATAAATCTCTCATTCAATAATCTGACGATTTGGATGTGACGCAAACTCACAGCCGTTATATGAATGTGCAAAACAAATTGTCATATTGAAATACTCAAGCGCGTCAGATTAAGACATTTTTGTTTCTGATGTATAAAATTAATCCACTGTAGAAGTAAATGTTTTTATAGCAATAATATTGTAAATTGAATAATAATAAATATTACGGACTACTAACACACAACGTCATCTAGTCCCAAGCTAAGCAGAGCTTGTGTTATGGGTTACTAGGTAACTGATATAAATACATATATATTTTTTTTTAATATTTTTTATATTTATAATATATTATTTAATAATTTTTGTAAATACATACATATTATACATAGAAATCACCCAAACTCCGAAACAAATATTTGGTCCGACCCGAGAATCGAACCCTAGACCTCAAGTACAGCAGTCGCATACGCTACCACTGCGCCAGTTAGTATAATATCGTTATCATTGGTGACTGGCAATCTGAAATTTCCTCACAAAGTTACTTTGTTCAAATTCAATCCTCTCAATTTAGTTTTAAGACAGGGAACACGGCGACATCTTATTCGTATGTTGATAGTTGGAACATTTAATATTTGTAAGTAGGTTTGTGAATTAAGTTCTACTGATTTGGATTTACACATTTTGATACTAATAAAGATTTGATTGAACAGACAAATTATATTTCATTTGATAAAAATACTTTTGAGTATCTGCTGCCACGATAGTCTGACTTAGTCTAGCGGTTAGCGTAAGCAACTGCCAATCAAGAGGTCTCGGGTTCGATTCCCAGATTGTTGGGTTTCTCTTAATGGCAGTTGACAATCTATCAATCGTACGTAAGGTTTGAAAATGACAAAATAAAAAATTTATCGAGCGCGTCAGATTTTCAAAGGGAATGTAAAGGAACCTAAAATAAATCTCTCATTCAATAATCTGACGATTTGGATGTGACGCAAACTCACAGCCGTTATATGAATGTGCAAAACAAATTGTCATATTGAAATACTCAAGCGCGTCAGATTAAGACATATATGTTTTTTTTTTTTTTATGTATGGCCCGCCATAATGACTCTACTCTGCCTGATGGAAAGCATAAGCAGAATCCAAGAGTATTGGTCGCCATACTCACTGCGAATGCAGACAACGCAGTATGGCGACCCACACCATAGCGGCCTAGTGATGCTGCTGCATCTTTTAGTCTAGTCAACAAGTATGGAACTTGTTGACTAGACTATTTGGGCCTCCGGTCTCGCACTCACCAACGAAACACGACAGCACGAACGTGGTCATTTTACGTTGATTTTCTGTGCGAGGGTAGTACCGCCCCGGTCGAGCCGGCCCATTCGTGCTGAAATCAGCGTGGCTCTACTACCTCTATATATGGTTCATCTTTATGTCCTAGACGTGCTGTCTCATAATCTGACGAGTATCTGGAGGGGTTCGCTTAATCGCTTTCGCGCAAATCTAGACGTACTTTTTAGAAAATTACCACAATATCAGTATCAAAAATTCTGATAGTAATAGTAGAATCTTCATTTTGTTGGCAAGCAATAAATGCTATGTTCATCTTCGCTTCTTCATAATCAGGGCATGAAAAATCATAATTAATTTTCAGTAACTGAATATTTATGACACAAATCGAGGAAATTTATATAAAATTACTACTACTTACTACCGTCATATTCGTTGCCATCTCCTGATCAGCCCAATGATCGATCAACAACTTAGTTACTTCAACTTTTACTTAGTTTGAAAATTTTATAAAAAATTCAAATCAAATTATTTCAATTACTTTCTTACACACAGGTATATCTCGCGACAAACCCTTGTATTCTATAAATTGTGTAATGAACACCCTCCTGGACCACCATCAGTCCCTGAATGCTATCAAAACATAAAGTACCTATTTGTCAAGATGAATCAAACGATTCGAAACTCGATGGTGTTGCGACTTTTCTTTACAGAATTCCTATAACCACCTTCAGGCTTCACCATCAGAGCCTGGATACTATGAAAACATGAAGTACTCGTCGAGACGAATCAAACGAGTCCAAACTCGATAATGTTGCGACGTTTCTTTATAGAGTTCCTATGGCCACCTTCTAGCTCCAGCATCAGATCAGTTCCATGTCATTATAATATTGTATTGTCACGCTGTATACATATGCTTGCAAAATTTCAGCAAAATCTGTTGAAGATATCTGCTTCAAAGTTGAGTTCCACCCAAACATACATACATTGCAAGTTAAATAAAAGCTTGTAAAAAAGAAACCATCTACAATTATAAGGTCAAATTGGGATGACGGTTGCTCCATATCTTCGACTTATTTCTCTAACACATGAATTAGTACTGACTTATCAGTGTGAATATAGGCATCACATCATCAATGTAAATTAAACTTTATCGACGAAATTTTGTTACTTCGGCTTGTGGCTATCGTCAGATTATAATAGGTCTTTACCTATGAAATTGCCGTTTTGTATGCGAAAAGTGAAAGTACTTATTTTTTCAAACTTTTTTATCTCTGTTATTCGAAGTAATCACCCATGCAATCGACGCATCTTTGCCAACGCATTGGCAGTTTATTGATGCCCTTCTTGTAAAAATCAGCTGGACGGGAGGCAACAAACTCTTCAAAGGCATTTTGTACTGCCTCTCGGGAATTGAATTTTTTACCCACTACTGTTACTACCCACTACCAGCTACAGTGAAATTAGTCTCGAGAAATTTTTGCATATGTAGTGGTGTGTATATTACTCAGATCTTAGAGCGCGTTTCCACTATATCGTTCTGGCCTATACAAAAATGTTTCGATATCCTAACATTACTATTTAATTTTATACTTATCCCTAGCAACACTCTGATTTTTGGTTTCAATAAAAACAAGTTTTTATTTTAAAGAAAAAGGTTTTGACTTTATAAAAACCGACTTCCAAAAAACATCCAACGAAAACTCTCTGCCAAAAAAACACTTAAAAGCGTAAAATAAACTGGTTCTTCATAAATTGCCTATACCTAATTCTTTATTCATTTAAATAGTAGTATTATAATGTGTGCTAGGTACCTAGAATCTGTTTGAAGCCGGTGCCAAGTAACTATCGCTTAGACTTTTGTAATTGTTCGTTTGTATTCTTTTTGGCTTAGCACCGACTTCAAACAGATTTTAGGTACCTAGCACACATTATAATACTACTATTTAAATGAATAAAGAATTAGGTATAGGCAATATATGAAGAACCAGTTTATTTTACGCTTTTAAGTGTTTTTTTGGCAGAGAGTTTTCGTTGGATGTTTTTTGGAAGTCGGTTTTTTTTTTATAAAAAGTTTTTATTTTTCAGTTTTTAGTGCAAACAATCGTAGGTAAGTAGTAAGTTGAACTATTTCATCAAACTTCATCATCAAGAATACAAATTAAGATCTATACGTACATGTAATATTAAAATCATCCTCTAATCCCTAACTGTTGAAGAGTTTAACCTTCTATCATCAGCTCACCTAAATAACTTGAAAGTATACGACTTAAGGTCTTTAGATACGTATGAAATTGAAAGAATTATCCTTTAACTCCTAACCGTTGAGGAGTTGTACCTTCCACCTTCCATCATCAGCTTACCTAAATAATTTGAAAGAATACGACTAAAGGTAACATATATACATATGATATTGAAAGATTTACCCTCTAACTCCTAACCGTTAAGGAGTTGTTTCTTACATCATCAGCTCATCATCATAAAATGATGACTACCATACGCAAATACCGGTGTAACTTCAGAAAATATATGAAAAACATAGTATGTGCCTGTAAAAAATGAGGGTTTCCCTCGATTTCCCTGGGATCCCATCATCAGATCCTGATATGCTGGCAATGGGACCACCTCGGAAGCATACCCTTTCGAACACAAAAAAAATTTTCAAAATCGGTCCACAACTGACGGAGTAATCGGTGAACATACATAAAAAAAAAAAATACATACAGTGGAACATAGAACCTCCTCCTTTTTGGAAGTCGGTTAAAAAAAAAGGTGTGTGTGCGATTCACACACGATAGAAGTGAAACTTCAAAGAGGAGAGACCGATATAAATATATATTTTTTTCCTTTCCTTTCATCTAGGTTTTTAAAACTCCGGGGGGCCTACGGGGGGTTCAAAATTTATGCGTTTATTTTTGGCCTAGGACGCACCGTTTCCGAGATATTTCAATCTAAAGCAAAAAATCGTCACTTGATAGTGGAAAGTGGAAACACGCACAAAACCAGAATAAACCAGTTTACGCTGTCCGCAGGTGCCACGTGCAGTCCGGCGTCAGTCGCTTGGTACTGTTAGAACATAAAGCACACATTTCATTCAAAAATTATAATTATTACGTTAATTGTTAAATTTTGTATTTGTTGATTGTTGTTATTGTTTGTTATTATTGTTATAATACACACATCAAAAGTGTCTAGGGATCAACATATGTGTCTAGGGATCAACATATATTTTTGCAATAACTTTTCTCCTGATTGATATTAATTAAAATTTTCTTTAAGGATTCATCAAATAAAGTGTTTTCGTTTGTCACAGTAACGATAAACCAAGTCACCTTTGCATTAATAAAGAAATTTACCATTTTCCTACTAAAGGGATTTTTGACATTTGAACCACTAACATTAAAGTTCGAAAAAAAAGACTGAAATAACAGTTTTCTTTAAAATTTTATTAGGTAACTTAAACAATTAATAATCCGTGTTTCTACCGCGAACACTAACAACAGAAGAATCGGTTTGGCATACTCATGAGTTCATCCAAATCACGCTGTGGAATGGCCGCCCATGTTCGTTGCAACAACAAAAAAAGGTCTTCTTGCGACTGGATACCCTCCATATTCGGCAGAGCTCTTCTCTGTAGCATATCCCATGCATGCTCAATCGGGTTCAAGTCTGGCGACTGAGCAGGCCAGGGCCAAAGCCACATCTCAATCTCAAGAAATCCGCATAAAAATGCTTGATCCCTAGACACTTTTGATGTGTGTATTTGTTGAAGTTTTTAATTTGTGTGTAAGTGTTGTAACTTTATATTGTAAATTCAAAATGGCTCCAGTGTTAAAACATGGTCGAGGCAAGCCTTTGACTTCTCAAACTAAAGAAGTTTTGTACTGTTTGTACAAATATTTCGAAAATGAGTGTAATAACAACCCGAGCAGTATTATGACCCCCACTCAATTACTTGCTAAATCAACAGGAATTTCAATAGCATCCGTCAGAAAGGTAGTATCAGAAAGCAAATGTCGTCCTTCAGATCAGGAAGTAACATTTAAATCTCCTAAAAAGAAACCGAATCGTAAACCTACAATAGTAATCGATAACTTTGATCAGCAAGTTATCAGAAGAACAATTCATGACTTCCACATCACAAATAAAGAAGTTCCCACTTTGAAAACTTTGCACGCAAAATTGAGAGAAGATATCGATTATAAAGGTTGTGTCAGCACGTTACGAAAACACGTCATGTCATTAGGTTTTAATTGGAAGCAAACAGAAGATAACCGGAAACTTCTTATGGAAAAACACGAAATTAGATACTTGCGAATTAATTATTTGATGAAAATTGCTGAATATCGTGAACAACGCCGACCAATTGTTTACACCGACGAAACATATATACATACATCACATACCCTCTCGAAATCTTGGTCAGATGGAAGCACTTCAGGTTTGAAGCAACATATATCGAAAGGCAACCGCTTAATCATTGTTCATGCCGGTGGTATGGATGGCTTTATACCAAATGCATTGCTTATGTTTAAAGCCAACCAAAAAAGTGGAGATTACCACGACAATATGAACTATGACAACTATTCAAGGTGGATTCAAACTCAATTGATACCCAACTTACAACCAAATAGTGTTGTTGTTGTTGACAACGCACCATATCATAACTCAATACAAAATCCTGCACCGAATAGTAATTCTAGAAAACAGCAAATGATTGACTGGCTGACATTGCGAAACATTGAGCATTCATCCACGTTGCTTAAGCCTCAATTATATGAACTGATTCTGCAAAACAATGCGAGATTTGTAGAGTACGAGATAGACGAAATATTACGACAGCACGGTCATACTGTGCTGCGTTTACCACCATACCATCCGGAGTTTAATCCTATAGAAAATATATGGGGGATAGTGAAAACATATGTTGCAAAAAAGAATGTCGCAATGAATATGAAGGTTATAATGTCATTAGCTGAAGAAAAAATGAACGCCATAACTGTAGAGGAATGGAGAAAAGTTTGTCTGCATGCTATTGAGGAGGAAAACAAATATCAGGGTAGAGACGCAGCTTTAGACACAATATCAGAACGAATCATAATTAATTTAAATAATTCATCTGATGAAAGCGAGGATGGGGATGATTGTGATATGCCTGGGGTTGATGAATTATTAGAATAAAACATTTATGGCCGGAGAACACCTAATTCATACACGTCTTCACTGAAGTGAAAACCGGCATTCACTGCTTGTAATGTTTGGAACTGGCTTGTCTGCCTCATACAGTTCCATAGATTACAATGCAGTGGATACACATTTTCACGTCCGTATTAGTACGTAGTGCGTATGCGTAGACGTGTACGCATTTGGTGTGCTCCAGCCACAAACGTATATTACCTTTAAAAAAATAAAAACTAAAAATAAAATGTTGTTTTTTTTTATTTGCTGACCATACACTACTACAAACGCAAAAATTTCTCCAAGCTAATTTATCTGTACTGCTGCTACTATTGAGCGCGAGTGAATCGCGCGCTCCGCCGCTAGTTCAACGTTAGCACACACGAACGTCTCTCGCGTTTGATAATGCCGCGAGCGCGCCGCGCGCGTCATTCGCTACTTTGCTCGCTACTAAGACCGCACGTGCGTTTCGTACGTGAACACTTGGATATCTCGTCATATGTTAAAGAACCTTTTTCTGGTTTGTTTACCTTTTGTCTCAGAGGAAGTTGAATAGACTATATGTCTTGCAGTGGACTATTAAATGTTGTTGATAATAAACAGGAAAAATGTTTAAGGATGATGATTAAAAAACAGAGTCAACATATTTCATTCTTTATTTTTTAAAAACAATAAAAACTAATATATCTTTTTTTGACTAATATGTTTCGTAATATTGCAAATATAACTAATTGCCCCGTAAATTAGTAATGTGCTGTAACCTTATCACATTAGGGCAATGCTATGTAAAGTGATACAAAACTAAAAATTACAGTTTACATTAAAAATTATATCGTTTGAGTAAAATCCGGCCGGCCGGTAGGTATTGCTTACGATACTAAGTGTTTAATGTCAACATGACAAACTCACGTCACTAAGATGGCGGCCAGGTGCATTACCAATTTGCGAGGCTTATATAACCAACAGTAATATTAATAAAAAACACAATACCAAACCGATATATACTTACTACGTGAATGTTTTAGTATATTTTCCACTAATCCCTAATAATACAAATATAACAAGTTGTCGGCAATATTAAAAATTGATCATTCTTAAAAATGACCTCAAAAACATGAGAACCACAACATTGAGCCAATACAGGTAGCGCCATCTTTTGACAATATTATGATATTAACAAAGTGTCAAAATACATATAATGTGATTGGCTAAAAAGGCAAAAGCAGATTTATTTAGAAACTATCAAACAGTTGGCTAAAGACATAGTGTTCGAACAGGTTCGAACTGGTCAACTTTGATTAATAGGGTTTCGTTTTCACTTTTATGTCATAAACCCAGCTTTTCTGATACAGTATCTACAATCCTTCATTTTTTACGATGCAAAATACAGTTTTAATATAAATGCACTAATATTAAAAATTATTTAATACTGTTTTTTATTTAGCATTATTTAATTAGCTTTACTGAAGTATTCCTTGCTTTCTCTAGGGCTAGGCTTGATCGTCCTCGCGTTGGTATCAGGGTTCCAATTAGCAGGGCAAACTGTAATAAAAAGATTACTTTTCAATCAATATTTAGTGTAAAAATATATGCTCCATCCTGCTCCATGCAATGTGTGGATACTGATTTGTGTAATATGCATACATTAATATATACTAGATACTACCCCGCGGTGTTACCCGTGATTGTTTTTTTATTATTATTTTAGAGCGCGCCAAAGTGTATGAGTAGAATCCAAAAATGGTGGCCACCATACTCATTGCGAATGAAGACAATATTGCATGGTGACCCTCAAGTGAGATGCTTTTTATGCCTCGCTTATATTTGCAACAGCATCTAGTATGTTTGTTCATATTCCCGAATAATAGTGTTACGCCATAGTTAAAATGGGTCTCGTATATTCTAGATAATTCGGAGGACATCGGCGCCATCTAGTAACAAGTAGCGCACGACTGTGGAGATTATGATTAATAACTCCGATTTTCAAGGCTAGATGGCGCTTGACTACTTGTTCTAGGCGTTTCCATTTTGTCTAGAATGTTTTATCGAATACTCGGGATCTTTCTGGATATCTCAAAGCCCCATATAAGCGGAGCGTGTTAGCGGGACGAGCGAGTATTGTTTCACGATACAGCGGATTAATATCGAAGCGATCTTCTAGTGTGACTAACGAGTGATTTAGTGAATTATTATTGTAAAAGGTGTTGTTAATAAATATTGTTATTTTTTTTGTAATAACAGAGTACTTTTATTTATTTAATACCCGGCTCGTAACAATAGTATGATTTGGATTTAACAAAATAAAAAGACATACCTTCGCCATGCTTATCAGCAAATTGGAATGCTTTTACAATCCTCAGGGTCTCATCCACAGATCTACCAACTGGGAGGTCATTGATAGCCATGTGTCTTAAAATTCCATTCCTGTCAATCACAAATAAACCTGCAAAACAAATATATTACAGTTTAACAAGATTTAGTTTTTATTTCAACATTAGAAAAATTACTCTGACACTGTGCGGAAAATTCAATGGGTCAAACTTTTCTATTTGGGTTCAATTCCCGGGGTAGAACAAATGTTTGTATGATCTGCGATTGTTTGTTTCGGAATTTGGATGTATTATATGTATATATTTACAAAAAAAGTGTGTATGTATTTGTGGCAGTTGTCTAGTACCCATAATACAAGCTCTGCTTAGTTTGGGACTAGATGGCGTTGTGTGATAAGATGTCCGAAATATTATTATTATAATACTAGCTGTGCCCGCTACTTCGAAAACGTGACATTATTTTCACATTTTTTCGTCGATACGATTTTCAAGTTATTTTTAATTTTTCACCGTTTCCTTGGACACGACAAACATTTCAAAACCAAAATCAGCTAAAACGGCTTAGCCGTTCTCGAGTTTTAGCGAGACAAACGAACAGCAATCGATTTTTATATACATTTCAACCAATCGCCGTCCACTGAACAACAGTGTGTTGAAAACTTTTCAGACCACCTAGAAATAAGCTTGAAATAAAGCTTATTTCTAGGGGGTCTGAAAAGTTTTAGACCAACGTAAAGATAGCAGCACTAGTTACTAAATACTAGTGTTACTAGTGAATTTAGTTGTGCACGTTTGCATTTGCATTGTGCATCGTTGAGAGAAGTGTATAGAGTTCAAGGAAACTACATAGAAAATAGTACAAATTAATAAAAATTAAAACCCTACTGCATCAATATTTAACAATAAAAACATAAGTTTTATATATATTCGTAATCACCATAAAAAAAACTTTATTTTGATACCACACTCGATGTATTTTGAAAACATTTTTTTTTATTACATTACTTTTTGGCGCCAAAAATTCTATTTTTTTTTTTAATTTTGATGTACCCATTGTCACTCTCACGACTAAGACGAATCTATTGACACCTATCACATAAAAATACGACAAGCCGTTTAGGCTCTAGGGCGTGCCAAAGAAATATACAATACATACATAATCTCGAAAAACACAACCCTCCTTTCGCAGTCGGGTAAAAAGTATTATCGTTAGGACAGAACTTAACTACTACCCACATATTTTAAAGGTTGCATGTTAGTGGTTATATCAAGCTATTTTTCAGCTGCACACAAATTAGCAAATGAAAGAGTTTGTGTGTAAAAGAGAGTAAAAAATAATAATTACCACGAAGCGCAAAACCTTCATCAAGAAGAACATCGTAATCTGTTGAAATCTGTTTCTTGTAATCAGCAAGAAGCGGAATATCTAGTTTACCCAAACCGCCATCCTAAAAAAAATAAAGCAATTTAGTCATTCAGATTTTACTGATACCCTAACACATATTTAAGAGGTCCTTCTTGAGTTTGATTGGAGGGGATTGGGGTTAAGTTGTAACTGAATAGGTAGCTCAGCAACCTTAGCCAGGTCAATATATGGATGGGTGACCATTCTTAACACATTAAGATCCCTCCATGCTTAAGAAAGCACGTTAAATTGTTGGTCTCTGTTGCCACACAATCGTCTTCATCTTCCTTTATTATTCCTGAGATTATTTGGTGTTGACTTCTAGTTCAATAGGTTTTACCTGAATATCACTTTTTCAACGGAGGGACTGGGATCGGAATTCCGAATTCGGAACTTAATTCGAAGGTTAAACTAGTTTTCAGTAGCAGGTTTCAGGGCACTGACTTCCCAATAACAATCCATAGATGTTCATGACAACCGGAACCGATGACTTAACGGGGTCTCCGAGGCACGGGCGTAAAACACTGCCAAACTTCTTTAATCCACACTGTTGTTAAGAATGGCCCGAATGCCATTCGAACATCTATAAATTCCGATAAGTCTTTCTGCAGAACTTGATATATGTATTGTGAAGGACTGATGGGCATGGCAGTTGATCAGAGTATAAAATAAGCCGTTTAGTAGTAGATTTAAAACCCAATCCCAAACTCGACAAATGCTCAGAGGAAAAAAGAACTCTATTAAGGATAGTCAGGATGGTGAGAATTGGACCTGCATAGTCTACAGAAGAATGCAGAAGTCAGTCATTCAGTCAGAACTAAGGTTGACTGGTAGAGAATGACGTAGGCATTTTTATTTATTTGCCAATATTCTTCAACAGCACTTACAATACACGAAAACATGTTAGGGTTTATCTGGATATTGGCGAGTCGTTCATATGCGTAGTACATTACGGTATAACTAGTATAAAAATACAGTCCACATTAATCTACTTTATATGTAAAATACTTTTTGAATTTATACTTGCGTCTTTTCGAACTTGTCCTGTATGACATTTGCAAATTTTCCAGTAATTTATTTAAGCAGTACGGGATCAAATAATCTGCAATTCTTGTTCCGTATAGAGTTGTTGGTTTTGGGCAGTACAAATTTATTTTAACCAGGAACCCAGGTCTAATTTTTTCAGTTGTTATCTCACGCCTATAGATTGTTAAAGTCAAATATACTATTGTACTCATCCATAACACTACAAAACTTTAAAAGATGTAGCTTTAATTATCTTTGTATTTTTTATATGTGTTTAGGCGTGATGATTTTAAATAATTATAATTGTAATTTGTAAACATCATTAAGTCCACCAATGCACCAAATGTGCATGATTTATAAATAAATATGCACATACCTTCCTAGGTGTATTAATCCAGGCAAGATGGCTGAATTCTGAGTCGGTAGAAACACCCAAGACTTGGCAATCAATACCAGCAAAGTCCTGTGCTCTGTCGCTGAACGCAATTAATTCTGTTGGGCAGACAAATGTGCTGAAAATATAAATAAGAAAACCAATTTTACTTTGGTAAATGCTGAGACCACTTTAAATAACTGCCAAATCTTAATTTTTGCATACTACTTACACAAAATATAACATTTACTCAACCCCTATTTAAACGACTTCAAAAAAGGAGGAGGTTCTCAATTCAATTGTTTTTTTTTTCATAATTGTTACCTCATAACTTTCGACTGGGTGAACTGATTTAGACGATTCTTTTTTTATTTGAAAGCTGGGGCTTCCCGAATGGTCCCGTTTAAATTGGGTCCAGATTGAAGTCGTTTTTTTTTTCGTGAATCGTGTCGTCGGCGGGGCATCTGAATCCACCCGTGCGAAGCCGGGGCGGGTCGCTAGTGTGACATAAATTAAGTTGCTACCGGTTCCTGTCTCTACACTTAGTTCTCTAGAACTATTCAATTAACTTTAATTCAGTTTTCATGATTCACAAGGAATCTTTATAAGTACTACTGGTCGCCCAGTGATCAAACTTAAATTTCATACTGTTCCAGTAATTTTAATAAAAAAGGGTACAAACATTTTGCTTCTTGTATGAATATGTAGATAATACATGCTTATTACAGTTAAGAAAATAAGATGATGATGATTGTTAGGTAAAACCGAGAAATCCGTGTTACTAGTTTAACATAAAACAGAGACAGATTACAAAGTACTTACAAATCCAATGGATAGAATATCAGAACAACATATTTGCCATTGAAATCGGATAACTTAAGTTTATTGAATTCACCATTTACTACTGCCATTGCTTCAAAGTTTGGTGCTGGTTTTTGGACTCTTGGAACAAATGCAGCACTGGCTGAAATTATAAAAAAAAAACATTTTAATTCAAAAAATTACATAAATACTCTTCCAGTTACTGTGATAATGCGAAATTTGTAATGTTTGGATGTTAGTTAGTCTTTCACAAAAAAGTCAGATTTTGCTTATTGGGAAATATTTTAGATTAGTACTGAGTTAGTGTGTTGTTAGTTTTTAGTACATATTCTTAAGAAGTATGAACGCCTACGCTAACTTATAAAGCAATCAATGCACATGTCACGTAAGTATGCCGTAAATATAGAAGAGGTGTTAGTTCCTATAAACTTTAACGATTCTGGGATGGTGTTTACCCCTCAGATTTGTCTGGCTCATTGAAAAATATTTTAAAATGTAATACTTTATGATATAATTATATAAAATTCAGGCGTCCTAAAATGACATAAGTTGGCATAGTTTTATCCACCTTTGATACCTGCTAACTGTAAAATGGCCCTGCTTTCAGCTGAGTGAGTATCCATTCCTTTCTGAGTATATGTTAGAACTACCGATCCTAAAAATTTCATCTTTCCTAAAATGACATGAGTCTATGATGACTGGGATGCAGTCTACAAGTCAAGACTTATAAAATCTATTAAATATTTTAAAGATCAAAAAGATTTCTATAATGTTACAATAAGACTACCCCCTTGCCTGAAATATCATTGATGCTGCATAACCTTAATTATCGGTGACTATCTGTAGCCCATGGGTCCGCCCACAAGTATGTTGGTTATAGTAAAAAGTACTTTATGTGTTATCCAGATACTTAAGCTTAAGTATCTAGATACAGTTAGTAAGCTTAAGCTACATTACTGTAGTTTCATCACAATCCGTTCAGTAGTTTTGGCGTATAAGAGTTACAAACATTCACATTCTAGAAGTTTCGGATTTATAATATAATATTATAGTAAGATAGGATATAAATGTACTAATAGTCTTATTAGACTGGGATTTGTGCTAGGTAACGTATATTTCTAAAGCCGATAATGTACGCGTCCTAATGTTCGATTTGATTCGTACCAGCGTGTTTGTCTAATATAAGCATTTACATGAATAAATAACTGTAACACTTTTAGGTTATATAACAAACAATAACACTTACTAGTACAAAAATTTAGATTTTTCACTGAGGATACCGCTGGAGAAAGTACCTGTAAGTCAAAAAGAGCTTAGTCATTGGCGTTCAAAAGACTCCAGAACACAATGATCGTAATAAAATTCCTTACCCTGCGAGTTATTTGTCGAATTAAGAAAGACATTCTGACCCAGATTCTATTACAGCTTTATATTCTTAGACTATATTCCTTAAATTCAAAAGTTTTTACGAAGAATAAAATGAGCAAATCTTCTAGGCCGGCTTCGATAAATCACTGTAATCGCAATGAAATAAATAAATAAATTAGACACTGTGTGATTAACAGATTACGAGTGAGTGAGTGAGTCGAGTGACGAGAATGACAGGAACGTTCTTCAATCAAAATAATGACAATGACATTTTGTACATCGTGCTGCTGTCAGAGAGTTTTTCAAACAAATTGAATTTTTTTTTTTATATTTACATGTTGACAAATCATAGGATCGAGATGCTCTTACCATCACTAAATGTGCTTAAAATTTCATAATTGACATACATTTTTTAATTAATTAAAAACATTAATAATGTATCTTGTGATAGGGGATAAACTAAATCCGTTTATCCCTTAGAGCATATATAACTAGAAAGGCATCCGAACGGGCGGAAAGCGTGATCGGAGCAGAGAGAGACTGAGTTTGGGTAGTGTCTGTCTCTCTCACGCAACCCTCTGATTGGTTGGTGTATTTCCCATCAAATCAGTCATGCAAATTGGTTTGTGCATCCACCAATCAGAAGCTTGCGTGAGAGAGACAGACACTTTTTTTTTTTTTTTTTTTTAACGTGTGGAAATCCCCTCGGACCGTCACCCCACCGGGGCTTGCGGCGGGGCGGTGTGTCGGACTCGAACTGACTAAAATCACACGGTGTGCCACTCTGCGCCTGTGAAGGGAGGAATCCGGGAACTGCAGTTATTAACACGTCCGGACCCCTCCCAGCGCCTGCCCGCACAGAAGCGGGCACCGTCACCTGTTGGACTCTCTAATTAGGCAACGTACGGCCCACGCGTACGTCGCCCCCTCGCGGGTGGCCACTGGAGCGGATGGAGGGGAAAGCCCGTCCCGACCATCCGCGGCCACACTTAGGGCGGCATGAGGTGCTGATAGGCGCGCCTCCGCCGCCCAGTTCGCCGGCGGCGGATTGGGTCCGAGTCGACATCGTCCTCCCGGGCCTTCTCCGCCACCTCCTTCTGCGAGATTACATCTTCGCAGAAGGTTGCGACCGCGGTAAAACTGCTATCGCTACCGGCCATGGAGCGTATGACGGCCGGTAGCGAGAGATCTCCTCCGATGACTGCAGTGAGGGCCCGGCGCTGCGACGCCCATGCGGGGCAGATTGCCAGCGTATGCTGGGCCGAGTCCTCACTGCAGTCGCAGTGGTGGCAGGCGGGACTCAGTTCCCTCCTGGCGACCGAGTGCAGGTACTTCCCAAAGCAACCGTGCCCGGAAAGGACCTGCGTCAGTCGGAAGGAAAGGGTCCCGTGCTGCCGCCCTGCCCACTCGAGGATGACCGGCTGGAGAGCCTCCACGGCGGCAAAGCCAGCGCGTGGAGTCTCCAGCCGGAACGACCATCTAGCCATAGTGGTTCGACGGGCGGCTTCACGCCACTCGCGTACCTCTTCGGGCGGAGGGCGATAGCCATACTCCGCCCGATATTCAGCCACCCGTCGATAAACTTCGGCGAGCACTTCCGCCTCCAAATCCCACGGGGCCGTTCCGGCCAAGGCGCACGCCGCCTCGGTCGACACCGTGCGGTATCCGCGTATGGCTCTGACCGCCAATACCCTCTGAGGCCGCCAGAGGTGAGCCTTATTTAGGGCAGTCAGAGCCGCCACCCACACCGGTGCGCCATACAGCGCCATCGACCGGACAACCCCCGTGTATAGGAGTCTTGTTGCGACGCTGGCTCCACCTAAATTGGGCAAGAGTCGCCCAAGGGCGGAGGCAGCGTCGACCAGCCTGGGACCAAGCTGTCGGAAGTGCTCGTCGAAGAGCCACCTACCGTCGAGAATCAGGCCCAGATACCTCATCTGGGCCCGAACCGGTACGAGGACCGAGTTGACCTCTATGGAGGCGCCGGCGGGTGGACCACGACGGGGCCCATGGAACAATAGGGCCTCCGTCTTGTCCAGGGCCACCCGTAAGCCCAGCGCCTCGATGCGCCCGACCACCAGAGAAACACCCCTGGTGGCCAGGCACGCCGCCTCTTGGTAGTTCGCCCCCCGGGCTGTGACCAACGTGTCATCGGCGTAACAAATTACGCCCAGCCCGGGGGGAAGACGACCTCGCAGGACCCAGTCGTACCCCACGTTCCACAGGAGTGGTCCAAGGACAGACCCCTGCGGAACGCCGCACGACATGGGTCGCCGTCTCAAGACGCCCTCTCGGTCCTCGTACACGACGGTACGCTCCTCTAGAGAGAGACAGACACTACCCAAACTCAGTCTCTCTTTTTCTCTCTCTACTCCAACCATATATTATGCTCTAAGGTTGATCCAGATAGCTTAGTAAAAAAAAATTGAGTTTGATTTCACCAGATTTCAGTAGATAAACGTACGTATACCTATTTTGTCAACATGATAACACAATGACTTAACACAAACAACAACACAAATGTAAATAAAATAGGCCGACCCAGCCCTAAAAAAAGTTTAGTATTTTTTAAATAATTACCAACATACTACATATACCTGCTTAAGTGCTTAATTAAAAGTACCCGGTAGATTGTTTTGGAGTCTATTTTCGAATTATTTATACATTGTACTCTGTGCTCTAATGGATTTGTAAGGAACCATAGATAAGAATATGTACTTACGTATAGATAGCCAACTCTTTGTTTTGCATCATTACGCCATCTAGTTACCATTCCCTGAACTAAAACGTAGTGTCACTGGCATATATACGTATACCTATATATAGTCCCTTAACGGTATTAGTGTTGCTTACCTAAATTTATAATAAAATACATTTTTTTATAAATATAGAACTACTATGCAAATAATTTGAAAACATAATTAACATTTTTGATTTCGGTGAAAATAAAGTAGATTTCGGTGGACGCCATTGAAAAAAAAAATAACTTCGTAACCGTTCATCCAATAAGAGTGCCTGCCTCCAGTACAGATATTTTCCAAATAAAATATAGTTTTTTAATTTCTTATTAATATATTGAAATTTAGAAAAAAAACAGCCACCGAAGTCAACTGAATAATGAGTTACTTGAGAAATACCCTGATATCGAACTTTGTTTCCCAAAAATATGAAATGAATATTATGTATAATAAATAGATAATATAAAAAAATATTTTCTATATTATTTATCACCAAGTTTATGTGAGTTATGCGTTTCGTAATTTTGTAAAATTTTGCACGAAACACGAAACTTTTTAAGCATTATGCAACACTGAAAGACTTTTACACTGAGTGCGTTCGTTTAAAATTATTTCAAGTGTTATAACTTTCATTATTTAGAATTATATTTTTTACATTAATATCATTTATTAAATAATATTTTTTTTAATGTTGTTTATATCTTCAAATTTAACTATTTTTATATTTCATTATTATTACGTGAACGCATTTTAATACTAAAATAGTACGGGTAATAGTGGATAGAGTGCGTTATTCATAAAAAAATGCAATTCCATACAAGATAAACCACCATGCTAGGAACTGTAATTCTACTGCCAAATAAGCAACGATTATGACAAAAATTTAACCTTAATAAACTATACATATGTAAAATGTGCAAGATAGAAAATTTAATATTTAAAAAAAAAAAAACAGCTAAAAGGATTATAGGGTTTCTGGTGGCAAATTTATATTTCTAAGTACTACTATTTCAAAAAGTAATAAACGGTGCGAGGGGAGGGTGGCGCCTACGGTACTATCCTTGAATTTGGACGTAAAGACTTAGAACTGTCATAATTGCGTAATCTATTTTCCATTCCATTCAACATGAATCGGTTTCGTTTAGGCACGTTCGCCACAACACTTGTGAGCAAACCTTACTTGTTTTCCAAACTACAAATTAGTAGCAGACTGAGTGGCAATATTTTAAGTAGCAGAACTTTTACAGTATCAACCACTAGAAATATGAAATTTGTACAATTTTCCTATAAAAATAGACAAGATGAAATTCGTGTGGGTTATGTGGATGGGGATAATGTGGTTGACATAAATAAATGTAATCCAGAATTACCATCGACTTTCTTGGGATTATTACAAAAAGGCAATATAGAAAGAGTGAAAAGGTAAGTTAGTATTTTGTATTAAATTCTGTTGTTAATAGTTAGTAAAAGTTTTAAATGAAAGTTTAATATTGGTTTGTAGACAGTTAAACTGTATTTTAAAATATTTATTACTTATTTCTTATTAAGAAAGTTGTACAATCACAATTCTAATATTCTTGAATCATGTTTTTTTTTTTTTTTTTTTTTTATGGAATAGACCGGCTAACGAGCAGACGTATCGCCTGATGGTAAGCGATTACCGCCGCCCATGGACACCCGCAACACCAGAGGCGTCACAAGTGCGTTACCGGCCTTTGGGGGATGGGGTGGGGGGATAGGGGGAGGGGTTGGGGTATGGGCCTCCGGTATCCTCACTCACTCGGTGAAACACAGCGCAAGCACTATTTCACACCGGTTTTCTGTGAGGCCGTGGTATCACTCCGGTCGAGCCGGCCCATTCATGCCTAAGCGTGGCTCTCCCACGGTTGATGTGTTTTATAAAAAGTGTTTCAAGTAATGAGAAAATCCTGAAAATAAACTTTATTAACTGAACTTTATCGACACTGTCACTGTCCTTGTTCTGAGTTGTTCTGCATCATCATCAACAGCCTTTAATGGTATACATAGCCTACATAAGCCTTTCCTTTAAAAGTAAATTTTGACCTACCATACCCCACTGGCTTGGACAGATTGGCATTGTGTTTGTATCAAGTTATTCTTCTCTGTGCTGTTTTGTGACTCCTATGACACCTACAATCCATCACCACAGACTCCATATTCTTATCTTTGGTAACATTCGCTTTGAAGGTCTCGAGAACCACAAGAGCCAACTAGAGCCATTCCAAAATAATCTATCTTATCCTGTTCTTAATTTTAATTCATATGGGTCCCCTGATTCCGATGTGATTGAGTATGTTACCAACATACATTCATCAATTCTCAAGAACTATCCAATTTCTAATATTGATGAGACTTTTGTAACTAAAATGTTAAGATGAAATTTCATCTTTAATGTAAATTATTTATCTTCAAGAAGTTATCAAACTTGAAAATAAAAAGTAATCTGTTGACCTTTGGCAAAGATATTGTGTAATATAAACAAAACAAATATAGTCAAATAAAATAACTTGTATTGTATTTTTATTAAACTTAAAACACGATGCAGAACTTCTATGCTATGCTGTGACGACATAGTATATAATTATCTCATAACATTATTCTTTACCAACTGTACCATTTACAGTATGGAAGCAATAAAGTATAGAGGTTATCATTATTTAATTAAGAAGAAAATGTTTTACCTCCAATTCCTACTAAGGGTTAAACATTGACGCTGTATTATTTTTAATTAAATTGCAATTTCCAATTGCAATAAATATGCATATCAACAACCCATAATGTCCCACTGAGGAGAGGGTTAAGGCCATACGTCCCCAGCTGGCCGAGTGTGGGTTGGGGACTGGCAAGACAATGTTGTGGCTATGTAAATCTAGCCATTGGATGTTTTTAAGCCGCCCAAAGTCCTCCAACTAAGCTTCACGACTTATCCTATAATAACAACCGGGACTGACTGTTTAACGTGACCTCCGAATCACGGAGACGCTCATGGTATCATGCCACCAGCGGTCACCCATCTAGGTACTGACCGCGCGATCGTTGCTTACCCTCGGTGATTGTTTCTAATCACCCAGTGTAACTGGGCTATGAGTGCCTCTTGAGTGGGGTGCATAATATGCAAAAAGTGCAAAATATGCATGAGGTGGACTCAATGCTACGGCATTGTCTTTTACTCCAGCCATTGAATATATTAAGAATTCTTTTTTGTAATATTTGTGAACCTAGTTAGACGTCTGGAAAAAATTATACTTAACTTCTAATAAAACTGGGCGAGCAAAAGAAATCTTCTAATAAAATCTGACCAGAATTAACTTAAGCTCGGCAATGATCTATACTAATGTTATAAACGCGAAAGATTGTAAGTATGGATGGATGGATGTTTGTTACTCTTTCACGCAAAAACTACTGAACGGATTTGGATGAAACTTTACAGTAACATAGCTTATACATCAGAATAACACATAGGCTACTATTTGCTATGATAACCGACATACACGCGGGCGGAGCCGCGAGCAAAAACTAGTCAGACATAATTATAGGTATTAGTGTAGGCATAAGATTGTACATATATATATGTATATAAAGTTAATCATGAAGTTTTGTAGATACAACTGGTATAAAAGTATTTACACCAGATATACGAGTAATGTAGTAATCTATGGCTATTGTTGTAAGATAGTCTCAATATATTTGTTATTACGAAATAGTTTATCTTAACGAAACCGATATCGGATCGGATAATGTGAAAACGCTCTAAGAGGAGACCCGAGCCCAGCAGTGGGAACATTATGGGTTGTTTGTTACTATCCTTTTGGCGGCCTGGTGAGATGCTTTTTCACGCCCCGCTTAAAAGACCTGGGATCATAGTGGGAAGGAAACACGTATGCTGGTAGTGAGTTCCAGGTTTTCACCGCTCGGCACAGGAAGGAAGAACCGAAGCGACGAGTACGAGAACGTATGTCTACTACTCTGAAGCTACTTCCAAGGCCGGCACGTGTTGCCCTGTAGAGGAAGGGAGAGGGAGGGATCAGTTGGAAGAGCTCTTCAGAACACTCTCCATGATAATAGCGATAGAGGACTGCCATGGAGGCGATATCTCTACGCAACTGCAGAGGCTCAAGGGACTCGGTGGCTTCGGGACTGTTGACAATGCGGATTGCTCGCCGCTGCAACCGGTCGAGAGCGTCAAACAGGTACTGTGCGGCACCATCGCAAAGATGAGAACAGTACTCCACGCACGAGCGAACCTGGGTCTTGTAAAGAAGACACAGATGCCCGGGCGAGAAGAACCGTCTCACCTTGTTTAAAACACCTAGCTTACGCGAGGCCGCTTTAGTGACACTCTCAACGTATTCACGTGGGTTGAGATCTCGGCAGATATTCATGCCCAGGATATCAAGCCTACCTTGTAATGCCATTTGAGTGTTCTGAAAAGTGGGAAGGGGAAGGAATGGTTCCTTATCTATAATTCTATAGTATAATAGTATACCTATCTTCATTAGTTAAAAAATAGTGTGGGGGACAGGTGTTTCATGACCCACCAACACAAAGGGAGGATCCTCCGACCAGGCGAGGTGATCATGCCTGGCGGGCCAACTGCCCAACGGTTGATGTTGGGATGTTGTATGTATCTTAATTTGCGCGCGAACTTTCACTGCGCGTTTCAGGATTGAGTCAGCTGTCTGTGCTCTGTTGTGGAGCTTGCCAATGCTAGGAGTGAGTAGTTCCATTGAGTCGGAACTGAGTGCCGCTAGTCCCAGTGAGTCGGGGCTGAAGTCCGCTGATCCCAGTGAGTCGGGATGGCGTGCGGTGCGGTGTGCTGCGGTGAGGTCCCCAGTGAGTCGGGGCGGTTGCTGCGTAGTGGCTGGCTGCTGCATAGACGGGAGAGATATGCTCTGCTTACATGGACCGTAGCTGCAGTGTGCTGTGCCTAGACGCTGATGGGGCCGTAGGGGTAAACCAGGCTGGAGCGGTCGCTTCCTGCGTGTGGTGTATCCCTGTTGAGGCCGAGGTTGCTGGCTGGCTGTGAGACTTGCTGTGGGAGTGAACAAGATGGTGGCGTGCTGATGCTGCTTTGAAGGCTGCTTCCAATCACGTCGGGGTCACCACAGTGGAGGAACGGGTGTCATGTCCCTCCAACACAAAGGGAGGATCCTCCGACCAGGCGAGGTGATCATGCCTGGCGGGCCAACTGCCCAACGGTTGATGTTGGGATGTTGTATGTATCTTAATTTGCGCGCGAACTTTCAATGCGCGATTCAGGATTGGTAGTTTCTTAGTTTCCTTCGTTACTCCGTAGTTCAGTGTAACTTCGGTAGATGGCGCTGTAGTATGTTTCTGTTGCGCTGTATGTGGAAGTCGCCACAATAGTTATTTCGGAATCTGCGCCAATACTTTTTTTATTAGCTCCAGGCAACTCACACTCGTCCAACGTCATCTTTTAATCTAAACAGAGTCTGTACTATACTTATAAAATACTAAATTTACACATATACTACTGTAAATATACCAAGTTACACACAGATACTGATTTTGGTTGTAAGGGCTCAGAAGCCATTATAAGTTTTGCAAACTCAGCAGTAGTATAACCTCTGTAGTAAACTGTTGTATTTCTGCTAATATGTACATTCTTAAAGGCTGGAGTTTTGCCAGAAACCGAATACAATGGCCTACTTAACCACTCATAAGTCTTACGCATTAAGTAAAAGAACGCATTATATTATAGTTTATTATTCACGACGAATCTAAAAGCCGCAGTGCAAACTCTATTTCAGTATAAAGAGCTCCAATCCACAATCCGAGCCGATGTCCAATATCAATTTACTGGCGCCAATTACTGGAATGGACAAAGTGATGTGTATTGGACTGAACTATGCCGACCATTGCAAGGAACAGAATCTCGAGGAGCCAAAAGTTCCGATGATATTTAGTAAATTTGCCAGCACCGTTATTGGACCGAGTGAGCCTCTCAGAATTAGGACTGATATTGCTAAGGTGAGAATCACTTGACTTTCGTTTGGTTAATGGTTATTATCATGTGTCTCTGTTCATCTTTTGTGCTTTTATTAATTCCCAGGGGTGGTTACACCCCGGTGAGATCTTATGATGGAATATGTAAACCAATTAAAAAATTATAAGTGTGATAAACGGTGAATTAAATAAAATGGTATCTAAGGATGCGTTGCAAAATTTGGCGATGCGCATTGTCTTAAAACGTAATTTTATTTTTATGTAGGTTTAAAAAAAACTAAAATAATTATCTTTTTAAATGCTTCAGGAGGAAGTCACATTCTAAAAACTATACGTCAAGTGAGTATTTTTTGAATTGACAAACATTTACACAAGTACACAACGCCTATATCACCGAAAGAGTAGTTTGCTTCGATATCGTCTACCGGTTCTTTCCACAGAACTTCGATATTGTTTAGTACTTGGTATGTGGAGGTCTGATCTGATCGCAGTCACTCCACGTAAAACATATACGTTTAATCATTTCGTAGTAGATTGAAAGCCACCCTCGATCTAATTCGTGAAAAACGCACGGAGAAAGATTCCGTTTCTAAAAGAAGAAAGTTCCAAAGACAAATATCCTCAAATAAGAATACCTATAGGAAATTTCTGCGTGAACATGCGAATACATTACGATAAATTGTGATTACATCAATGTGGAAGAAGGTGTTTATAACTAGATAAAAAAATGATATCATGATGAATGTAAATACAAAGTTATGTAATAAATATATATATCTATTTATCAGTACGCTATGTGTTTGCGTTAATTTGTATATTTATGTATGTGTAGATACCGCTCACATCTTACTCCCATCCAGAAGGCCAGAGTTTCTAAACGAGTAATTTAACATTCAATAGGAGAACACACGATTATTGATAGTAAAATATACTAATATAATCATGCGGCAAACGACTGAATGTTAATTTCTTCGCTACCGAGTTTAAATTGAGTTTCATTAATACTTTAAATACAATGATAAGTCAGAATTTTTTAACCGACTACCGCGAAGTCAAAACGAAGCGTAATAGCTTTGGCAGTCTATGTATGTTTACCTTAAGCCGAGACTCCACCGAACAAAAGTTGGCAACTTTTGTGTTGTCAACACGCGTTGGTGACAAAAGTTTCTGTAAAGCCGAGTCTCCACCGAACAAAAGTTGGCAACTTTTGTTTTGTCAAATTTCTGAAATTTCGGTTTAGACGTGCCTTTAGCGCCTAAACTACGAGTACTGAACCGATTTTAATGATTGACTTGTCAATACATTCTTAATAATGGCAAGGTGATATGTCACCCACTCACCCGTTAGAGCGTTTTCACATTATCCGATCCGATATCGGTGTCCTGCACCGATATCCGATATCGGGCCGGACAATATGAAAGACAGATACATTTTCTTGTTCGTAAGTACAAAAGACGTGTTAATAAGAGAAATTCTTGTCACTGTCATCTTGTTAAATTGCGTGCTATAAATACCTACTAGAATTAACACTTTTAACGATTAACGCAATAAAATCATTAGAATAGCACTTTTTAATTTTCGAATATTTAATTAGACCAATTTATCTTTATTTTCTTTTATTTTTTCAGAAAGTAGATTGGGAAGTAGAACTAGCTCTGGTAATTGGTCAGAAATGTACCAACGTGAAGGCCGCAGACGCCTACAGTTGTGTTCTTGGTTATACGATTGCACAAGACATCAGTGGCAGAGATTGGCAGAAGGAGCTAAATGGTGGACAGTTTCTGTTGGGAAAGGTAACATTATTTTCATCATTATCATGCAGAAGCATCATAATATGTTGCATGGTTGCGTTGTCTGCACTCGCAATGAGTATAGTGACCGTTACTCTTGGATTTTGCTCATGTTCTTCATCAGGTCTCATCTTACTTATTGAGATATGCTATCAATCAACACTTTGAGTTTCTTCAACGTAGAGGGTGCAGCCTCTGTTAAATTTACTCGGGGGAAATGAAACAAAAAAATAACCTTAAATCGATACCTTAGATAACGATTATAATTCCCACCTTGTCTATACATAGAATATGCTTCAAGAGTGACGGTTTTTTAGGGTAATAGTACTCATACAACATACACCTTGGGGCGTAACTCTCCGTTTGATGTACAGGAGACCTTCTATAAGATGTATGATCCAAAAAAAAGTATCAAAAATATATAAATTATTTTTAACCGATTTTTTTTATCATCTCGATAGTCTCAAGATACATTCTGCCCCATTGGGCCCTGGATAGTGACCAAGGATGAAATCGGCGACCCTCAGAAGTTGGACATCAAATGCAGCGTGAACGGCGTAGAAAAGCAGAACAGCAACACTTCAAATTTCATTCACAAGATACCCGACGTTATTGAGAGACTGTCCGCGTAAGTATTCGAAAACATATCCATATTAATTAATTCGAAAGTAACTCTTGTCTGTCTGTTACGCTATCACGTCTGAACCGCTGCACCGATTTCAATAAAATTTGGCATGGAGATACTTTGATTCTTGATGAAAGACATAGATAGGCTACTCTTAACAGCGACAACCGAAATAAACGCGGGCGGAGCCGCGGAAAAAGTTAGTTTTTCATAATTGAATGAAAAAGGATTGGTTATCTATTTACCCTTGACAATTAAAAATATCACAAAATAAAGGTACCTACACTTCTGCTATGAAATAAAAGGATACGAGAAGGAATTCTGTAAAAAAAAATGTAATATATCTTCATGATCTTGTCGGACACCAACATTTATGTAAAATGTTTTCAATTATAGAGCATTAGCATATTATCTGTGCATATTAGCATATTATCCGATAAAAAATGTTTCCTGATTATCTATCCTACTAATATTATAAACGCGAAATTTTGTGTGGATGGAGGTTTGTTACTCTTTCAAGCCAAAACTACTGAACGGATTTGGATGAAACTTTACAGTAATATAGCTCAGAATAACACTAGCTACTATTTGCCGCGATAACCACATACACGCGGGCGGAGCCGCGGGCAACAACTAGTGTATTATAAAAAGGAAAAAAATAATAGTTAAGTTCTATCAGTCAGATAGTTTGAAACTAGATGGCGTTGTGTATCAGATGTCTGAAATCCATACTATTGTTGTAAATGTATATGAACTTTATGTGTTACGCTTTCACACGAACACTATATAACTGATCATCATGAAACTTTGTACACATATTCTTGGAGGTGTTAGAAGTAACATAGGATACTTTTTATTAAATGCGAGCGAAGCCGCGGGCGAAAGCTAGTACATATTATTATAAGTTAGACGGCAGGTTATTAAATATAAATAAATTATAATTTCAGGCTAATGACGCTTCTGCCCGGTGACATTATTCTCACCGGCACTCCCGGTGGTGTGGGAACTCATCGCAAGCCTCCAGAGTACTTGAAGCCTGGTGACGTCATACGCAGCGAGATTCAGAACATTGGGTCCTTCGAAGTGAGGGTCGAGAAGTTTTAAAAGCAATTTATGATGGGGATGGATAAACAATAAGATTTTTAAATACGTCGTAAGGTTATAATTGTGGATTTAATTTATAAAAGATTTATCAAGCAAATATTACGCCTTTTTGGCAGATGGTTGATTAATATTTTACTATGCAGTAACTATTGACCGTGGCTTTATTGAATTTGCGTTTCCATCTTTTAAAGTGACGGGCTTACACTGTACTTTCCTTATTGCGCTTATTTTAAGGTTAAAGTTTCTAAAAAAAATCCTTAATGGGTGCTTACAACAAAAAAGTTTCAACTCATAAAATTTTTCAACAGTGGACACGATTTAATATCGTTTAAAGACTGAAATTCTGTCGTGTTCGTTTGTAATCTTCCTTTATATGTCTGTCTATGTTGACTATTACTACGACTAGTCATCACCCGGTAAATTAGTCTTTCTCTATCCTTAAACTGAACCGCTGAAAGAAAGAAAATTCTTTATTCCGACATACTGCTGACAACTGCTGCATATCACGATCAGATTTGTTATATCTCGATTAAGCCGTTATATTGTTATTCTTTTACATGTTATAATTATGTCATTTATGGTGTATTGTTATTCTTGTACAATTTTAATAATATATTTATTGGAATAAATGATTTTTTTAAATAAAATTTGTATGCTTTTATTTTCTATTACCTAAAATCAATACGCAGAATTGTTCTTATGATTTTATTAATAAAAAGGTTATCATGTTTACACCTAGCTAAGGTAAGCTTTTTTATATAAGCAGACACCCGCTATCGCAGTATGTTACTATTTTTTCCTCTTCCAATCACCTCCAATATTCATTATTATTTACCGTGGAAGAGCCACGCTTCGGCATGAATGGGCTATTTCGGCCGGAGTTATACCACGGCCTCACAGAAAACCGGTGTAAAATAGCGCTTGCGCTGTGTTTCACCAAGTGAGTGAGGATACCGGAGGCCCGTACCCCAACCACATCCCTGAAAGGCCGGCAACGCACTTGTGGCGCCTATGGTGTTGCGAGTGTCCATGGGCGGCGGTAATCCCTTACTATCAGGCGATACGTCTGCTCGTTTGCAGCCAAAGTCCATAAAAAAAAAGGCCGGCAACGCACTTGTGACGCCTATGGTGTTGCGGGTGTCCATGGGCGGCGGAAATCCTTAACTATCAGGTGATAGGTACTTCTGCTCGTTTGCCACCTAGTCCATAAAAACATTAAGAGCCTTCTTCCTATTGAAGATCTACTACTGGAAGCAAACTAAGCAGAACAGCAACACTGCGAAGAAAAGGAAAACTTGACACAAACGCTGTAGCAACTCGTCTGACCAGTAGGCCAATATCTTTCGTAACCTTAGGTGAATGACTCTCACTGTAGTTCATCTAGTCGTCGATAGATGGAGCTAATGACAGTTTTCTGTATGTTTAGTAAGAGCGTTACACTATTAAAAACTAATAATTTTCAAATTCAACATTTTGAGATTCAACATTTCTCAATTTCAAAATTGTGGTCCGCAATGATTAAATGGAAACTAATACTTTAAGACAGGAAACCTTACACAATGATTAATAAAAAGGTAGCTGGCTGGCAACATTTTCAATATTGTAGTGATAGGCCGACATTATACTAAACCGGCGTTATATAGGTAATATATTTATATTTTTTTATTATATTTTTTTGGACATCTTACACACAACGCCATCTAGTCCCAAGTTAAGGAGAGCTTGTGTTATGGGTAGGTACTAGACAACTGATATAAATACATATATACTTTTTTTTTTGTAAATACATACATATTATACATAGGAAACACCCAAACTACGAAACAAATATTTGCAGATCATACAAACATTGGTCCGACCCGGAAGTCGAACCCGAGACCGAATTCTTCCGTTAGGTAAATAAATAAGGAAAGAAAGCTGTGATAAGTGATACTCTACGTTTCAGATGGGGCAAATAAGTAGCTGAAAGAAGTCGGGGACACGTTGGTATTATCTTATACCTAGCTGACCCACGTAACCTCGTTAACGTCTCCTATTGCCCGTAGCGTAATAATTTTCCCCCGTTTTTGTAACATTCTTCATTGTTTCTTTCTTTGGTCTTAGCGTGATGATATATAGCCTTTCCCGATACATGGGCTATCTAACACTGAAAGAATTTTTCAAATCGGACCAGCGGTTCCTGAGATTAGCGCGTTCAAACAAACAAACTCTTCAGCTTTATAATATTATATATAGTATAGAAGTATAGATTGGGGCGGTACTTAGTCTGTTGATGTCAGTCATATAGTCCATTCGCTTGTCACATTGATAGCGCCGCCGTCCCACGTGCGGCAAGCCGCAACAATCAAAGGGCCTGCCTGCGGCTTAGGTACACCCACAAGCAACAAAAATTGACAACAAATGTTGGGAACAGTGTTTACGTTTTTGGTGGTAAACGTTAAAAGAATACGCTTGTTGCAAATATTTATTGGCTCTGTGGTGACGCTTAGTTCGAACGTTTTTCAAATTGTTGGCGAGTCGGTGTAAACACAATGGAAACAAAAGTTGGCGATTTTTTGAAGTGTTGCAAAAAGTTGGAAACACTGAAATTGCCAACAATTTTGGTAGGGACCCGCCTTAAGATGTCCGAAATATTAATTATTATTTATTTACTAGCTGACCCACGCAACCTCATTTGCGTCTCCTATTGCCCGTAGCGTGATAATTTTGCCCCGTTATTGAAACATTTTTCATTGGTGCTCCGCTCCTATTGGTCGTAGCGTAATGATTTATAGCCTATAGCCTTCCTCGATAAATGCGCTATCCAACACTGAAATAATTTTTCAAATCGGACTAGCGGTTCCTGAGATTAGCGCATTCAAACAAACAAACTCTTCAGCTTTATAATATTAGTATAGATTATTATTTGACCAGGAGTTAGGATGACAACGGAAGTTGGTCGCAATTCAAATGATATTCAAGGTTAATTCTATTTAAACTTACATATCTAGCTAACAGCAGATAATGTTGCTTTAACAACATAATTTGAGACTGCTAAGAGCAATGTCTTAGTTACAGAATTAGGTTTTCCTTATATTGAGTAGGTAAGTATGACATTTTTAGTAGTAACGTTATTAGGTTTATTATCGAAGTCTGTGGGTATTCTTTTGGCTAAATCTTACTAATATATTATGAAATAATCGATTTCAGTAATTTTCAAAAGGATTTGTGGGCCAGGGGAGAGAAAAAGTCACGAATTTTATCTACAAAACAAGGAACTTATCCGAAAGGACAGAAAAATAAATTTGAAAGAATCACCGTTAAAAAAGTAAATGGTCCTCTAGAAATGACAAAGAAGAAATTGATGTCTAGATAAATTAGTAGTAGTAGTAGGTACCTAATACACAGTATTTAGGGCGAGTAAGCATTTTGTTTAACATAAGATAACATTATTTGTTTAAACTTATTTGTGAGTATGAGCACGTCTTTATCTTTAATATTTAAACAGCAATGGAAATATATTATTGCTATTAATTGATCGAAACCAAATAGGAAGGGACGCGATAACACAATATTATTGTCGTAGTTGGATTTTAGTTTTTACTTTTTTTTTATATATATGAGCTTGCCAAAGTGACTACTCTGCTTGATGGAAACTATGAGCAGATCACACCAAGAGTAGTGGTCGCCATACTCTTTATGTTTTTTTTTAATGGAATAGGGACGACAAACGAGCAGACGTATCCATAAAGATTACCGCCGCCCATGGACACCCGCAACACCAGAGGCGTCACAAGTGCGTTGCCAGCCTTTGGTGGATGGGGAGAGGGATAGGGGGAGGGGTTGGGATATGGGCCTCCGTTATCCTCACTCACTCGGTGAAACACAGCGCAAGTGCTATTTTACACCGGATTTCTGTGAGGCCGTGGTATCACTCCGATCGAGCCGGCCCATTCATGCCGAAGCGTGGCTCTCCCACGGTACAGTATCCCATGTATGCAAACAATGCAGCATGGTTACTCATACTATGGCTGCCTATTGAGATCCTCCTGCATCATTGGGCCTGCGGTGTCTCACTCACCAACGAAACACGACAGCACGAATGTTGGCATTTCATAATAAACATCACATCTGTCGTTTGGTACTTGGCTTGCAAAGCCATCAACCATTTGTGGCTACCGTCTTATCTCCTAAACTACTAACATTTGACCATAGGTTTATTAGTAATTAATGTTAAGTATTTATTTACTTAATGATGATATTTTGGATGATACCAAAATATCATCATTAAGTAAATAAATTAAGTATATGGAGGTGTAGGCCCAGGCCCATTATATGTGCGTTGTTCTTAAATATTTAATTCAAGCCCTATTCCTAGTAGAGGAACTTCTACTTCTGAATTGATTTCAACATTAAAAGTTCGTCGATCTCTACATCCCGACACACCTACATATCATGAGGATATACAACAAGTAGATGGGGTCAGAAAGTAGTGAATCACAGAGGTCTTACGTGACCTAAGTGCGACGCAAATTGGGGTCAATTAATGTAGTAAATTGAGTTGGTTTACAATGTGTAGGTGTTGCCCGATGAAGTAATGCTAGTTTTAGTGGTACTTTCCATTATGAAAAACTAAAGGTACAATTAACTAAAAGTTAATTAATGTAATAACTTTTTTTACTGGTTGCTAAATTTCCAGCCATCAACCAGGAATATAAAAACAACTAACCGCCAGTTTTATCAGGCACATTTTAATAGAAAATTAAAAATGTCTCGGATTCATAATTTTATTTTGAGACCGGCTCCATGTTTAACTTTGCAAATCGATAGGTAATCGTTGTTAGACGTGCTTGCTAAAGGAAGCTAAAAAGAAGAAAGAGGTATAAGCCTGTAAAAGCTCAAAGACATTACATCTACGATCACAGGACGAGGATTTCTGTTGTTGTAGAAGCCTGGGACCTGGGATAACAACCGGCTTATTCCTAAATACTCGTAATTAACAAAATATTCTATTAGCAGAATAGTGACTGGTCATGGGTTTTAAGCTACTAGCTGTTGCCCGCGGCTCCGCACGCATGTATGTCGGTTATCGCGGCAAATAGTAGCCTACGTGTTATTCTGACGTATAAGCTATGTTACTGTAAAGTTTCATCCAAATCCGTCCAGTAGTTTTTGCGTGAAGAAGTAACAAATATACACACAAACTTTCGCCTTTATATATTAGTGTGATTAGAATGTCGTGACAAATAGATTGCCTACTGCCTAACCATTGGGGGATGGGGAGGGGGATAGGGGGAGGGGTTGGGGTATGGGCCTTCGGTATCCTCACTCACTCGGCGAAACACAGCGCAAGCGCTGTTTCACACCGGTTTTCTGTGAGGCCGTGGTAATTCACTCCGGTCGAGCCGGCCCATGCAACCCGAAGCGTGGCTCTCTCACGGTCAGTTCCTGAAACATTTACAATATTTACTCGACATTACTCGGTAGACGTCGGTAGTAGCGGTTGTGAGCTCTGTTTGTATTTCATTTAAAAATATAATATACTCTATTTGTTCCCATGATTTATTTGTATGCAAAGTTTAGTGTGTTCTATTAACAATTATACAGTGTTTTAAAGTGGTACAATATTGTATAATCATATTCAGACTTAATAACAGAAATACATATTAGATCAGAAAAAAAAAAAACTACCCTTTAATATTAAATAAAAAATCAAAATTGATTTAAACAGAGTTTATTATCGTGTGAACCTTAATCATATGTGCCTGGCTCTGCAGTGACAGTGTTACATAATATCCAAGTGAAAACCCTTTACAGTGAGCCTGAAACAGAGCATTAAAAATATATTGACAGCAACGCCATCTGTTGTCGAATAGACTAAATCTAAAACATATCTAGATACGAACCGATCATCTCATCTATCCCCTGAAGAATACAGAGCAGATATCGAGGGGCAGATTCATGCAATGGCAAACTGTGCGGTCTGCGGTAAATTCGTGTCTCCCAAGGGTGTCGCTGTTTGTTGTAAATGCACAAAAAAGCATCACCTTTCGTGTGTTAACATGACAAGGGCAAACAGGGAGTGGCAATGCCGGGATTGCAGGGGAAAGCTTGACAAGGACCGCGACCAACATATTTGTGAAGACGAGAATAAGAGTACCCCCGTCAGCTCATATGACTCTTCCCAGTCTGCTACTGGCTCCGCGGATAAAGACCAACAGCAAACTATTGACATTGTCCGCGAGCTAAAGCTAATGAGAGCGGAGGTGAGGGAGATGAGGGAGGATGTGAGAACAGAGTTACGAGAGATTCGTCTCGAGATGAGTGACCTGCGTCAAGCAATGGCTACATCCAGAAAGAAGGTCGACCACCTGGAGAGTCGGCTGCAAGACCTGGAGAGGAAGCAAGCTGCCTCATCCGGAGATGCGGTGGACCAGTTGGGACGCACGGTGAAGCAGTTGCAAACGGAGCTCGGTGAACGAGAGCAGGAACTGCTGCTCTCTGACATAGAAATCTCGAACCTCCCTGAGAGTCCTGGCGAGAATGTATTTCACTCTGTGGAACTGGTGGCAAGGAAATTAGGGGTCGACCTGGAGGCACGGGACATAGTATTTGCGGAACGCGTGGGTCCCCGTGAGGAGCGGTCGCGGGAGTCGGGCGCGTCAGCGGGCTCAGTGCGGTGCCGCCGCATCGTTGTGCGGCTGGTGCGGCGCGGGCTGCGGGACGAGTTGCTGCGGAGCGCGCGCGTGAGGCGCGGGGCCACTTCGGCTGACCTCGGCTTCGATGCACCGGCGCGTCGCTTCTACCTCAACGAGAGGCTAACTAGAACAAAAAAACATCTGTTCTACCGCGCCCGACAGGCGGCTGCTGGTCTGGGCTGGAGGTTCACGTGGACGAATCGCGGTAGAATATTGACTAGGGAAGCTGAAGGCAAACGCACGTACGTAATACGGTCGGATACTGATCTCGAACAAATTTTTGGCATGGACACAGTCACGACCAACATAAATTAGCACAGTCATGTTCGAGAGTCTCTGTACATACGTGCCTGATGACGTATGTTTATAATTCTATATTATTTCCTCTATTTTATGAAGCAGAAAGTAATTTGTGTATTCTCTATAGACTGTGTGAGTGTCTCCTACGATGGGCTGCCTTTATATTGGTATTGTTGATATTTATCAATGCCTTAACTGAAAATATTCCAAAAATTTACACATATTTATATACAATTAATAACCTGAAAATATTTACAACTATTAACAAACCTTATTTAATTAAAATTCCTAAGAGGCCTTATTTATATGTAATTAGTTACAGATGTTGTTTGCAATCTTATATAAGGGTATTTATGGACAGAAAGAATTATGAATATAACATTGTAAATAAAAGAAAATGCTTTGCCTTTGTACACCTCAAAAGACGAACACTGAATAAAATGGTTACAATACTCTGTAACTTCCTAAATTATAAGCTTTTCATTAGTGTTGTACCAGTGATAGAGATCATAATAAAAAAAATTATGTTATTTATTATATTACCTGTTAAACAGGTTACAGTAGATGCCAGTTTTTGTTTTACTGATATTATGGTTAACGTGATGACTACCTGCATGTGTCAAATAAAGGGATATAATAACAAACAGTCCCTAATTTTATTAAATATTTATTATATTGCAAATATAACACTTCTATGTTACAATGACTCGTAGCAAGTTTCTAAAATTTGGTCTTTTTAATGCAGGTTCTCTGGGAAGTAAGCATGATGAATTTTTGGTGGCTATGAGTCTACACTCAGTTGACATCATGGCCATAAATGAGACTTGGTTGAGGCCAGGCGAGGAGGGGAGAGCACCAACTGTGCCGGGTTATAGACTGAGGCACATACCAAGACCTAATTCTATCAAGGATGGTCGCGGTGGGGGTGTAGGATACTATATAAAAAACGGAATTAAAGTGCAAACTAGAAGCCACCCTGCACACAAAGAGGTAGAACAATACTGGCTTTCATTAACCATAGCTGGAAAAAAGCTTTTAGTAGGTACAGCCTATAGACCCCCCTGGTTACACATTGACAAGTTCTTGGATGGTCTGACCGACAGTATTAGTGCGCTGGCCCCTTATGATCACATTATTCTTTTGGGCGATTTTAATGTTAATATGCTGGATGGGTGCAGTACAAACACTGGAACACTGCAACACTTTTTACACTACACCAATATGAATCAAATAGTTAACACTCCAACACATTTCACAGGAAATAGCAGCACATTAATAGATGTCATATGCACAGATGTTGGTGTGAGAAATGTTGTGGTGAGTCATGTTCCCGAGTTGGGTCAACACTCCATAGTAACATGTGAGTCAGTGTTTAAGAAGGAGAAAGTCAAACCCAGGTGGGTTACATACAGACCATATAAGAATATCCTGCAAGTCCCTTTTAATACAGATCTGGAGCATATTCCTTGGCAGGCGCTGGCTTTGGAGGATGGGGTGGACGGCATGGTGGAAGGTTTGTCAAAACATATAGTACATCTGTTCGATCAGCATGCTCCTGTAAAACACACATTATTCAAAGGCGAGTGCACTCCATGGATCACGGATAATATTAAATTCATCTTTGACTTGAGGGACAGGGCTAGGACTGCATATCAACAAACAAAAATGCCATCAAAAAAGAAATATTACCTAGATCTTAAACATCAAGCTAAAATAGCATTATATAATGAGAAATCTGTATACTTTTCAATGTACATTAATAATAACATTAATAATCCAAGATCTATGTGGAAGAATTTAAAAAACAAAGTGTTTCCCTCACATAAACCGAGATTCTTGCCAGATCACTTTAATGATCCGGATAGCATTAACAGGGATTTCCTAAATGTGCCGGGTGAGTGTAGGGTGACAATTTCCAGGCTAACATATTATGAGTTTCATAGACACAACCCCAACTTAAATTTCAAATTGGAACCAGTAGACCATAGTACTGTACTTAAAATTCTGAACAATATTAGGACAAGCGCAATAGGTATAGACAAATTAAACATAGACATGATTACACTCACACTACCAAACTCATTAGACACTATCACAGATATTATTAACACTTCCATTGTCACTCATACATTCCCCAGCATGTGGAAAAGCTCTGTTGTCCGCCCTATACCCAAAACAAGTGTTCCGGGTACTACGAGGGATCTGCGACCTATCAGCATACTACCCTGTTTGTCAAAGGTGTTGGAAAGAGTGGTACATATACAAGTCATGAGATATCTTGAGGACAATGGCATCCTTCCGGGGAAACAGTCTGGTTTTAGAAAGGGACGTGGAACTGCAACGGCCTTGTGTGATGTGGTGGGTGCCATACTGGAAGCTAGGGATCGTGGCGAGGCAACAATACTTGCACTGCTGGACTACTCCCGTGCATTTGATGCTATAAATACGTCTCTACTCCTATCCAAGTTGGCATATTACGGATTTTCCCCTGGTTCTATACAGTGGTTTCATAGCTACCTCTCAAACAGATCACAACAGGTAGAAATACACAAGGAGGATGGATCAGTTATGTCTTCCCCTCCCCTGGCTGTGACCAGGGGAGTCCCACAAGGCTCCATATTGGGGCCCCTTTTATTCATATTATACACAGCAGACATAACAGATTGCTTTTCAAATTGTGGGTACCACATGTATGCAGATGATACCCAACTGTTCCTGTCTTTTAAGCCAGTTGAAACCAGGTCTGCAGTGGACAGGATAAACGAGGACTTGGAAAGGGTGGTTAAATGGTCTGTTGAACATTCATTAGTTCTAAATCCAATAAAGTCCAAATTTATGATATTGGGCAGTAAGGGACAAATCCAGTCTGTGTTAGAGAATGACCCCAAAATTATGATAAATGGACAAACAATTGCAAGAGTAAATGAAGCCAATAATCTGGGACTGCTGATGGATCCTGAGCTGAGATTTGAAGCATATATAAATAACATTGTTAGAAATTGCTTTTATAGACTTAAAATTTTATACAACATCCGTGACTACCTCAGTATACCTTTAAGGAAAAAATTAGTAGACAGTCTAGTACTATCCAAGTTTAATTACTGTGATGTGGTGTATGGTCCCTGCCTACTTGCCAGAACAAAAAACTTAATACAAAGGGTCCAAAATGCTTCCGCACGTTACTGTTTTAATATTCCCAGACGTCATCACGTTACACCATATATAAATGACAATGGCATGATAAAGATGGAAGCCAGAAGGAAACTGCATTTAGCCAGCTTACTCTTTGGCGTAGTTAAAAAAGGTAATCCTACCTATTTGCATGAGAGGATAGACTGGAGGTATAACCACTTCTCCTATTCCATCAGACCGTCAGCTAGAGCACTCAGCATACCAGGACATAGAACTGCTGCATTCCGTGGTAGTTTTAAATATGCGGCGACACATTGCTGGAACTGCATACCACCACCAATTAGGGATCTACAATCATTGTATTATTTTAAATTAAAATTAAAAAATTACCTACTTGAACAACAAAAGCAACAAGGTATGACCGTTGGTACTTAACCTTATATTTATGATCCACGGACAGTACATTGCTATCACAGGTAGGGTAGCATTATCTTTGTATCCACATGCAGCACTGTCTTCACAGCCTGGTATGTCCTGGTGTGATGGCACTTGATAATTCTAATTTTGTTCTAAGTTTAGTTTTATTTTCTTTATTCTCTTTCCTAATCACTAATTGATTCTCCCTGAAAGGAATTGCATATGGCGTTACAAGTGATTTATACATATCCTGATATAATATGTATTTGTTTGAATAAAATGTTTGAATAAAATGATGAAAACATGAAATTAAAAGATAACATACTTACCAATTTATTGTTATTATTCTTTAAGTAAGAGGAGACAGATATAACGGTAGATGGTAGCTGCGGCTATCGGCGTCAAATCGAGTGTTACGGTGGGCACTGAAAATCAGTACTGGGATGGGTTACTTACACCCATCGCAGTGAATGCTGAGAGTCCACCATTTTGCTAGACACTGTGTACAGCCCCCGTTAACATAGTCCATTAATAGTGTTCTGTCTTAGAGGCTTATTATGATGTTGTATATTTATTCATGTTAAGTGGCTTAATTTATTGTTTGAGAATATAATTTCATTTATAAAATGTCAGATAAAACGTGTGCACACATGTACACGTCACCAATGCCACGTCACTTAACTTTGACGTTGATATTTTTTTTTTATTTATTTGTTTTATGGCTCTGGGTTCTAGCCCTTTTGTTGCAAGCCTCTTAAATTAAGGTTCGTTTTTATTTTTTTATGTATGGAAAATTTAGAATAATTTTTTTTGTTTGTATGCTGTGTCTATCAAATAAAGTTTATTATTATTATTATTCTCTTTATTTCATTTATATATACATATTAATTACATTTTTAAATATAAATATAAAAACAAATACATTTAAAAATATAAAAAATAGTAGACCACCGACCTCGGGTACAGGGACCAAGAAACCGGTGGTTAGGGCTCCAGAGACAGGAACCTCCTCACAATACGAGCCGTGTCAAGGAGGACTGCCTTCTGCATCAGACCCTTGATCCAGCCCTCTAACGTGAGCCTCTTAAGATGTTGGTCGAGGCTCTTGGCTATCAATCCGTGAGCGGATACGACTATCGGAACAATGATTACCGAATCCACATTCCACATATCGACAATCTCGTGAGATAAATCCAAATATTTTATTTGTTTTTCTTTTTCAACTTTCACGAGATTCTCGTCATGAGGAACGGCGATATCGACAATCATTGCGCGGCGCTCTAATCGATCTATCACCACAATATCAGGCTTATTGGCAACAATAGTCCTGTCCGTGATAATAGATCGATCCCAATATAACGTAGCACGACCATTCTCGAGAACTGGGTCGGGCACATACCTGTAGTATGACACCTCTGAATTCACAAGTCTGTATTTAAGGGCAAGCTGTTGATGTATGATCCTGGCTACTTGGTTGTGCCTGTGCAAATATTCGCCGTTAGCAAGACGAGAACAACCAGAAATAATATGCCTGATAGATTCTCCAGGACGGTGACATGCCCGACAGATGTCGACCGTACCATCTCTCAGGATATACTTCCGATAGTTATTCGTCATGATAACTTCGTCCATAATCGCACAAACAAAACCTTCGGTTTCTCCGAAGAGATCACCATACCGTAGCCAGGAAGTTGAGGCCTTGAAGTCTATATCAGGCCCATTAAGAGCCCGATAAAACCGACCATGAAGTTCTTTGCCCTTCCATACCTCCCTGCGATCATCAGTACCAAGTACTACAGGTTTGCGCCAATTCTCTTTAGCCAAAGCGAGCGGAGTGAGTCCGGTATCCACTGCAACCACATTACGATGCACTCCCACATCAGTGTGAAGAAAATATTCTCTAAGATTGTATATCTCGCGATTGTGTAGGGTCTTGATATTTAATAGTCCACGACCCCCAAACTTTCGCGGGATATACAACCTCATAACCGATGACCGTGGGTGATGCATTCGGAATGCAGTCAGCAATGTACGGACTCTCCGGTCTAGGGCATCTAATTCGGTCTGAGTCCATCTAAGTATACCAAAGGAATACATCAGAACCGGCATGACCCAACCATTGTAGGCTCGCACCTTGTTACCGCCTGATAAAAGACTTTTAAGTACTTTTTTCAGGCGGCCAAAGAAGCGTTCCCGCAACGACTGTTTCATATCAGATTCTGGTATTCCTAAGGACTGTGAAAAACCTAGGTACTTGTAGGTTTCGGTTGCAGACAGAGATCTGAGTCTTGTAGAATCTGAAAGTTCTATTCCTTCAGATTTCACAATCACACCTTTCTTTACATACATGACTGCACACTTGTCTACACCAAATTCCATCTTGATAGAATTACTAAAGTTTTCAGTGACCTTTAGTAACGCTGTCAATTGTAATTTAGTGGGGGCAAGTAGTTTCAAATCATCCATATAAAGAAGGTGAGATATAACTCGATCGTCCTTCCGCAACCTATAGCCTAACCCTGAACCCTCCAACAGAGTGCTTAGAGGGTTCAAGGCCAGACAAAACCACAAGGGACTCAGACTGTCACCTTGAAAGATGCCCCGCTCTATATTTATAAGTACGTCGCTTACCGCAGTCTGCCGACATCCAGGATAGCGAAGTACTGTTCTCCATTGTCCCATACACGACTTTAAGAAAGTGCACAGAGTTGTATCAATTTTATACAACTCCAGCACTCTCAAAAGCCATGTATGTGGAACCGAGTCATAAGCCTTCTTGTAATCTATCCAACATGTCGCCAGACTCTTACGGTTACGACGTACTAGTTGGCTAATGGTCATGTCTATGATAAGGAGCTCTTTAGTGCCACGGGAACCACTTCTACATCCATTCTGAGAAACGGAAATTATCAAATTATTATTAATATGTTTAGAAATTTTGAGTCTCAGAATAGATGTCAGAAGTTTATACATGGTTGGTAAACATGTAATGGGCCTAAAATTTTTGGGATCCACGGCACTACCAGATTTATGAAGTAAGTGAGTTATACCAGTGGTTAAAAACCGGGGTAAATAACCCGAATCTACTGCAGCTTGGAATTGAGATGCCAAACACGCATGTGAGCTTCGGAACCACTTAAGCCAGAAGTTGTGCAGTCCGTCTGGACCAGGTGATTTCCAGTTTGATAATGGACGAACTGCACAACTTACATCATCTTCACTAATAGTTATGGGTTCCATAGATGTTATGGACTCACATGAGCGCTCGACATCCCGACACCAATCACCTTCTGTATGAGTGACAGGCACTGACCAGATGTTACGCCAAAATGTATTTGTGGCATTTTCATCTGGAAAGCGCCCATCACTCACACACGGACTCGGTTCCTCCCATTTCCGGTACACCCACTTCTCATTTCTTTGGAACATTCGATTCTGGATAAACCGATCTACTCGTTTTCTATACCGTCTTATCCTATTTGCCCATGCATAAACTTTTTGCTTGAAGAAGTCAATGCGCTCCGTGACACTCGACATGTACTGTTGAGGACTAACAGTAGTCCCCAAGAATGCATGTTTCACAAAGCGCATGACTCTCGGCCGCGTATTACCTGATTGAAACGAAATTAATTTGCCAATGAGTGTCCTGGTCTCAGCAATACGACGTTCTATTCTGTACTGCCAAGCTGGTACTTTATTTTTGGGTCGAGTAGTAGTGTTTTGTTCAACAAATTTAATACCAGCTACTCGAAAAACTGCAATAGCCGCACAGTACAAAATAGAATGTGTATCACTAAGATCTCGGCTATGACCAAAATAATCTGGTAATAGCGAATTCAGGGCACTCACCAGTGCTAGATTGCGTTTATGAATGGGCAAACGGGGTAACCGAGGTCTGTTATTATAATTAACATGCCGGTACTCCTGAATCGCATGCTCCAAAGCGCTCCTTATCATATCATTACATTGGGTACTCACGGTCATAACTTCACTCTCCACTTGTTCATCAACATACTCGCTGTGTGGTAATTGTGGTGTAGTAGCTACCAAATCCACAGAATGTGACGAAGAAGCTGGGACAGTCAAAGTACTCCGTACGTCAGAGCGTATCCTCTCAAGTACCGCATCATCCAGCAGGTGACAGCGCTGTATAGCTCGTACTTGATCCGACAATCGGTGTGCAGATACGTTGACGGCTGGTTCAAGCCCCTGAAACAGAGAGACTAGTCGAACACGGTACGCAGTAAGGTTTGTTCCCAACTCTGTAGCCCGAAAATATGCCCGCATGACATTCTCATTAATTGAATGTGTCCATTTCATGCGGCGCACATCACCACCGGTAGCGGGGACCCTGTTCGAGGTCTGTGGTCCTCGGGATCCCAAGCTGGTCGGTGGCCGGCCTCTCTCCTGCCGACGTACAGGTGTTGGCGACGTCGGCGGAGAGAAAAACTCGTCACTTGAAGACGAGCTCGACGCCTCTGCACCAGCCGGAACTTCTATTATTTCTTCCGGAGACGGCAAGGCGGAGCGGAGCAACGAGTCCGGGGATGTTAGAAGTGCTCTCCGTCTAGCTCTTGTTAGCATCGTTCTCTGAATTTCTCACATTATTGTTTTGACATGACGTTAACGTTTAAACGTCATGTCTTACAGATATATATTTCTATGTTTCTTTTTTGGTTTATTCATTTTGCCTTTGCTTTTTATTTATTGTATAACAATATGTCGTTTTATCTCTATGCAAATTGTTATTTCTTGCTGTTCTAAACTGTATAAATAATTTATTCCAAAAACATTTGTGAGAAATGTGACTGACGGCTTTAAGTGTTATAATATAATATTATTATAATATAATATTATTATTATAATATTGGATCAACAGGTCATAAACAATATGACATCACACATAGGTGGTGGTATCTCTTTTGACCTCATACAGAAATTAGACAATGCATCCTAAAGTATAACCCGACAAGATTCGCGACATACATATTCTTATCTATGATTCGCGACGGCAAATTCTAATTTCAAATTGGACAGGTTGACCTGCAAACGTATCAGAACGCTGATTGGTGAATGGGCCGCGCAATTGAGCCAATCGCCGTCTTCCGTTCGGTCACAGGAAGGACCGTTTGCGCGCGCTTCATTCCTTTTCATAGACTATTAAATTTAATGTCAGCCAAGGGGACTTTTATTGAGTTAAGTGGTCTATACGGGCGAGCCGTCCATTGTAACAAGGTCTTTTAACTACCAACAACGAGGTTTAACTGCTGTATTATCTACAGATCAGAATAAATTGGTGTTATATATTTTGACGCCCGCAGATTCTAAGCGAGTCTATTTGCGACGGATATTCATCGTTATGGATATTATTTCGAGCAATTTTGTCGTTGAAGCTTATTTCGTATTTATTGGTTGGAGTATGCAATTTGTTCGTTATGCAATTTAGATTTGTATATATTGATAAGTCTTATACATCGTCAGTTCAATAGGAATCATGAATTGTAATCCGTGCCGATTGTGCTGTGATTTCCTGCAGTAGGTAATGGCTCCTTGCTTCGTTCTCTGATGATCAGATATATTAAGGGCTGAAAGATAGACACATGTCTAGTTCGCAAAGCTAGTAAGTATAATCGTTTTGCCAGTTTTATAACTAGACGACAGTTCATTCTAGCAACATTAGTCATAGCATTCTTGAACATATTTATCAGTAGAAGTCTTGATGCAGATCACTCGTAAGAATTGATAGGTAAAACCAGGTACTTCCAAAATCTTAATTGTCACAAAATTATTGAAAAACTGAAGCTATGATATATGTATAAATACTAGCTACCTCCTCAGCTTCGCACGGGTCCTTTATGGGAAATACAATATAGCCTATGTTACTTCGTGAAGATGCAGTTTTCTAATGATAAAATAACTTTTAAAATCCATTGAGTAGGTTGAGTTTAATCGTAACAAACAATAACATTAAATCTTTCCTCTGTATAATATTACTTCAGATAATTTTATAAACACAAAATAATTTTTTTTAAATAAATGACTTCTGCCTCATCACATGTAAAAATGATCAAATTTTGCCGGGCGAAGAACATTGTGTGCTTGGTAATTTTTGACTTTGTTTTAAAATTGATTATTTAAACCTTGTACTGTTGCATAGTTTTGGTGGACTCTAATTTCTTATCTCTCTCTATTATATTACCTACTTTAAATATTAATTTGTGCGGCGGAATTTCAAAATTCCAGTCAAAAATTCTGTTGGATAAATTGCCTACTGCCCTCTCTATCCACAACTGTGTCAACGAAGTAGTTGGTTTGCGATGATGCTTCGAATTTAGCAAGAATTATTTTATCAGCTTGCTCATTAGCGGGTGATAGTATAGCCTTTTCTTAAATTGAAAGACGTGATCTCGTGGCGGCCATCGGAGTGGCGGTTCTCTCGCTAGGTATCATAATTGCGGCCATGTTGCGGAGCGAGAGTGCGTGGAACTCTGCCGTCTTTGCAAGTTATGCTTGCGAAAGAGATAGCGGAGCTGGACCGGGAGAGGTTTTAGTCTGTTCGAGTTCGACATAGCCACCAGTCGGTGGTATCCGAGGGATATTCGCACAAAAAAAATACATACTAGTACAATACGTACAGTTGTAAAACACAGTAAAGGCTAAACCGCTGAAGTTACAAACTTGAAAGTTTGGCAGCTAAAGCTACTATGTTTTAAGCACCCGTTAAGAAAATATTTTTGGAATTTTCACCCCCTGCGGGGATAAGTCAATGAATAAACGGTGGTATAGATATTCGGCGTGTTCAAAGTTAAAAGATGATATAAAAACAACCATGCGTGCGAAGCGATAACTCTTTCTCTCTCTTTTTTTTGTTTTTTTTTTAAAAAGACAACTCCCGCACTAAGAATAAATCCTGTGTCGCGGGGGATTTTACAAACATACATGAAACGGATACAAAGAACACCCAGACTCAGAACAACAATTTGTGGATCACACAAAGTGTTGTCCTACGTGGGATTTGAACCCACGACACTTGGCGAAGTAGGAAACGGCGTGGTGACCGTTAAACCACAAGGCCAAACGTGCAGTCAAACTGTTCTACTATACAAACTAAAGCATTAATTATTTCTAAGAGCAATACACAAGTTAATATGTTAAACATTAGTATAACAATATCAGTTCAATTATATAATATACCTACCTAACTGAGCATGTAAACAATAAGTAATAAATAGCGTACGTGACTAGATAATAAATGTGATCTTCTAAAAATATAATAGAATCATGTGTCCACTTCTATTTCAACTTCGATTTTAAACCTTAAATGCATGCAAATCCTTTAAAAAAAAGTTGTACCACATTAACATAATATCATCCATCCCCAAACTAAGCGGCGCTTGTACTATGGGCATTGATATACAAATATATGTATGACTATGGGTATTAAAAATATAGGTATGACTTACTTTTGACTTATAGTCCTCTAGATGAGGCAGAAGACGTCCACAGCAACATGTCATCGCGTTTGGTCGTAAGCTTCGCATTTAAACCCGCTCCACGTCTTTCCGACCTTCTTCGCCTCATCTGCAAAGAATCGATCGAAAATCGAGCGGGTTGAATTCGACATCCACTGCAACTACATTACGAGGCACTCCAACATCACTACGTAGAAAATATTCTCTGAGATTGTATATCTCGCGATTGTGTAGGGTTTTGATATTTAAAAATCCACGACTCACTTCATTCTTCACAGGTGCATTCGGAATGCAGGCAGCAATGTGCGGACTCTTCTTTCAAGGGTATCTAATTCGGTCTGAGTCCATGTACACTAAATGATATCATTAGACCCAACCGTTGTAAGCTCACACCTTGTTACCCCCTGATACAAGATTTTTAAGTTTTTTTTTATACATGTGGCCAAAGGGGCGTTTCCGCAACATATGCGTGATCACATAATGATAATCAGCCTCTGTATCTCGCTTTCGTGGGCTATAAGAATACCTTTGAATCTATCGAGACCTGGTCTGGACTTTTGACTCACTGCAGCGGTGCCAGTTTGATTGACGATAATACATCGGGGCGAGATGAAGTGGTCAAGAATGTTTCTATCTCAGGTAACTAATGTAGTAGGAACATTGGCTTAGTAGTCATCAATTCTTGTTTAATTTCAATAATCACCAGGTTACTAGCTCGTACAACAGAACCAACATGATACATGGTGGCTCATTAATAATTATAATCACAAAAAAGAGTATTAAAGTAAAGGAACGATCAGATATTGTCAGTCTGTCTGTTGAGCGAACTATAGAAATAGCTTTTGTAGAATTTGAGCCGTTCATTGTAATGAGTGTGTACAGGTCCCCATGCAATTTGTATGATATATTTGATAAAATCCTTGAAGATGCATTATTTAGGGCTACACAATGTAATAAGACGGTAGTTGTCTGTGGTGACTTTAATATAAATATTCTCGAAAAGTCGAATATAACTGTAAAGTTTTTAACCTTATTGAAGTCATATAATCTATATAACGTTTTCTTTGAACCCACACGTATTACAGCCAGTAGTGCCACTTGTATTGATAATATTTTTACAAATGTGAAACCAATTAATAGGTGTATTGTAAGTGAGCGTAATTTATAATTTATGTGTGTAATTTATAATTTGAAACAGATTTATTTTTTATTTTATAGATGTTAACATTTTCTTAAATTCATAATTTTACCAATTTATGGCAGTTTTGACTCAAATTATAATTATCGCTCAATTTTTTTATTTGTAATAGAATGTATTTTGAATTTTGAGAAGATTGTATGGACTTTAAAAGAGACGATGATCCCTGAGTTTGTTTCGTCCTTTCTTCTCATCATCAGATCAACTCATCTGCTCAAAAAAATCTTAACATGCAAATGTGTACTTGTTGCTTAGGCAACAAGTACACATTTGCATGTTAAGATTTTTTTGTAAATGTTATAACATTTGCATGTTAGAATTGCAGAATAAATGATTTTATTTCATTTCATATCATTTCATTTCAGCTAGATTCAGATCATTGCGGGCAGTTCGTTACTTTTACTCGAACAAAACCAGAAAAGAAGCGTATTAGTTACGTTCCGATTACGGAGAGCCGCATGAGCCTGTTCAATAATAATATGGCGGATAAGTTGTTAAGATTGCCCTATAGTGATAGTGACCCTGTAACGTTTTTTTTGGGGATAGAAACTATTTAATAGGGAATCAATAATCACGCATTCTTTTAGAATTGGTTTGCACTAATACTGTAAGTACCATCCATTCAGTATATTGATTTGAGTGCTCGTTCGCCGATGGTGCGAGAGATGGCGTACTATTGAATGTCAAATTGATATACCGTCTAATATGGTTTTAAGGCTGCAGATGGCGTTCTTGATGCGTTTCTTGTCAATGTCAATCTGTCTCTCATGTCAAAATTAAGGTGGGTTTTTTTCTGGAAGCTTCGATGTTAAATGGTATATAATAAGAGATTTTGAATCTCGAGGTCCTTTTCCGTTCCTGTCTTGAAGAAGTGTTCATAGTGACTGTCTGTCATCATGTAGACTTTAAATTCTGTGTAACCTGTACCCGCTTATAGTGGTAAGTTGATGTGATTTTTTTATTAGGCTTTTCATGTCTTTATTTCCTTTGAAAATATGCTTAATGTTGTTTCTCTGAAGTGATCCTTAGGGCACCCACAAACCCACACATACATCTTTCTTACTTTCTTTTTTTTAATTTTATTTATTACTCTCTCTTAAATCTCTTTTAATTAATTAATATTTTTATAAGGCGCCCTGGGCTCATGCAAAAACTACCGATGGGTTTGCCGGTGAGTGATGCCGCCTGATCAGGTCTAGGAAATCCACCTTGGGAACCGCCTGACAGGTCTAGTTGTTACAAATTCCTACATTTATAAAAACAAAATATTAAAGGTTAATTTGATATTTTGTTTTTATAAATGTAGGAATTACAATTACATGGGAGATTATAAACGCCGAAACCGGAAGGTCCATTGTACGAAATCGTGACTTCCATTTAAAAATTAATAATGTAGATATAAAAGCGGATGTGGAGGTTGCGACTGAGTTTGAACATTTTTTTACCAATATTCCTATTCGAACAACCAAAACTCTCTCCATCCTCTTCCTCTGCTTGTTTTTTATTAGAAAATAGTGTAAGCCGGTGTGATAGGGGTTTTGAATTTTCAGCTGTTAGTATAAATGATGTTATCAAGGCTTTTAAATGTATAAATGTAAAGAAAACAACTGATTTATGGGGACATTCAGTACATACTATATCTGCAATAATTGATCCATGTTTAGCAACTGCTTTCAATTCTTGTATCGCATCTGGTGTGTTTCCTGATCTGATGAAACAAAGTGAAGTGATTCCATTGTTCAAAACTGGTAGTAGTTTAGATCCATCTAACTTCCGACCTATCTCAATACTTCCAACATTGAGTAAAATTTTTGAAAAATTGCTTTTAAACCAAATGTTACAACATTTTATTAAGCACAACTTGCTTCATCAAAAGCAATTTGGTTTTACTTAAGGTCGTAGGAACGCGGCCGTGGAATTGCTTAAATTGGAATGGCGCCTGGGAAGATTCACAGGATGCGTTTGGTATTTTCTGTGACTTGTCTAAGGCTTTCGATTGTGTCCATCATCCTACACTCATCAGGAAGCTACAGCACTACGGAATACTGAATAATGCTCTAAATATTCTAACGTCGTATTTGAATAAAAGAGTTAAAAAAGTTGATATTAATGGTAAAACATCTTCGGGATCCCCGGTAACAATGGGCGTCCCACAGGGTTCTATTCTTCTAGGGTCATTTCTGTTTCTCATATATATAAATGATCTAGCTTATTATGTAAGTGACAATCATGAGATTGTATTGTTCGCGGATGACACATCCTTCATTTTTAAAGTTAGGCGCCAACTTGACAGTTTTACTGAAGTCAACAGTGCACTTTTGAAAGTGGTACATTGGTTTAATACAAATAACCTTCTCCTTAATGAGAAGAAAACTAAATTCATTAAATTCTCAACACCAAACGTTAGGCATGTTACAACCAATGTTTGACTGAAAGGAAAAAAGTTGGATCCTGTGGAATCTACTGTATTTTTAGGTATTACTATTGACGCTAAGTTACAATGGGGCCCCCAAATAGAAAAACTATCCGGTAGGCTAAGCTCAGCGGCTTTTGCTGTAAAAAAGATTCGACATTTAACTGATGTTGATACAGCTGGAATAGTTTACTTCAGTTACTTTCATAGCATAATGAGTTACGGTATCCTACTCTGGGGTAACTGTACATATATTAATGCCATATTTGTTTTACAAAAAAGCGCCGTACGACCCATTTATAAATTAGGCCCTCGAGTTTCTCTCCGTTCCAAATTTAAAGAGATAAATATTCTGACTGTATGTTCACAATATATATACGAAAATTTTGTTTATGTTAAAAAAAATATCAAAGTTTCCTAAAATCAGTGATGTTCATTCGGTAAATACCAGAAACAAACATAATCTTAGTGTTCACGTCACTCGTCTCCACAGAGTAGGCAACTCGTTCATGGGACAATGTATACGCTTTTACAATAAACTCCATATTGATATTAGGAATTTGCCATTAAAGAAATGTAAGAATACCATAAAATCTAAGTTATCCGCAAAGGGGTATATACCATAGCAGAATATCTTGATGATAAAACCGCCTGGGATTGAGCTCCCATTCTGCACATGCTGTTTATTTTGAATGTTTAAATTTATTTTGATGTGACGATAATTTATAGTTTGAAACAAATTCATTTTAAATTATTGCTATTGATGACATATTTTTTAAAATTATTATCTTTACTGATTATTGTAATTGTGACTCAAATTGTAATTATCGTGTTTCTTTTATTGAAATAATGTCTTTTGCATATTGTCTGGACTTTAAAAGAGACGGTGATCCCTGAGTTTGTTTCGTCCTTTCTTCTCAGGGCTAGTCCAGTTAGGAAAGGCCGAACTCATCTGCTCAAAAAAAGTTTAACTTGCAAAAGTGTTCGTGTAACCTAATTGCAGAATAAATGATTTCATTTCATTTCGTAGGGTACATAAAACTTCGAAAATAAAGCCGATAAGTGGATTCGGTTGCGCTGGGCAGTATTCAGGAACCACATGTTATCGTTGGATATAACACTGAGCTTGAAGAAGAAAATCTTCAATCAATGTGTGCTTCCTGCAATGATGTACGGTGCCGAGATGTGAACACTGACCGTGGGACCAGTCCAGAAACTTATGCTCGGAGTCTCTCTGAAGGATAAAATTCGGAACTAAGTGATCTGTCAGAGAACCAAGATGACCGACATGGCTTTCAAAGTTAGTAGGTTGTAGTAGCAAAGGACTGGTCATGTAGGTATGTCACGCAACCAAGAACCGATGACCGTGTTCTGAAGTGAAGACCGCATCTTAGTAAACGTGTGGCTCTTGAGCTTCATATTTCTTTTTGCTTAGTTATTGCCCTATATCATAAAATGAAACCACTTACTTCTATTCTAAATTTTATTTGTTTTGTACTTTAAAAGTCTCTCGACCGGAGTGATGCCTCGGCCTCACAGAAAACCGTTGTAAAACAGCGCTTGCGCTGTGATGAAACACAGCACGAATGAGTGAGGATACCGGAGGCCCACATACACCATCCCCTCCCCCCATCCCCTTCCCCATCCCTCAAAGGCCGGCAACGCACTTGTGACGCCTCTGGTGTTGCGGATGTCTATGACCAGCGGTAATCGCTAATCATCAGGCGATACGTCTGCTCGTTTGCCTTCTCTTTCAAGTGCCGCTCCTACAGGAGGTTGGCCGTCAGCTCGGATGTGTCCTGTCCTGAGCCAAGCGGAATAGCTCTTCGACATTTGCGATATTCGATATTTGCCCAATGATGCAGAAGCATCACTAGCCCCCCATGGTGTGGGTCCTCATGCTGCATTGTCTGCATTCGCAGTAAATATGGTGGCCACCACTCTTGGATTCTGCATATGCTTTCCATCAGGTAGAGTAGAGTCATTTAAGAAGGGTCAAACATAAAAAAAAAATGTTCGTCCATTCACGGATGTTGCGGAGCCAAGACTTTCTTCTTCTTCTAATTCGTCGCTTTCCACAAACTTTCCCCATCATAATGAGCTGGAGCAGCTGGTAACGCTTATTTCGCAGCACGTGGCCCAGGTATGCCACTTTCCTCTGCTTGATGATGGACAGAAGTTCGCGATTTCTACTGACAAGCTGGAGCACTTTAGCATTTGGCACTCTTTTGGTCCACCTAATGCGGAGTATTCTACGGTAGCACCACATATCAAATGCTTCGTGGCGTTTTTGAGTATTGGCAATGACACAATATACTAAAGTCAGTGATTGGCAATGACATTATTTATTTTATTTATTTATTTATAAACTTTATGCACTAAATTTGTACATCGGCGGACTTAATGCCCAGGGCATTCTCTTCCAGTCAACCTTCGGGTGGTGTAGAAATGTTGTGAGGTAGGTGCACAGGTTTCATATTACACATATATAATACAACAATATATTTAAACTTAGACATATACCTATATAAACACAATAGTACACATCACAAATACAAATATAAACATACATATATAGATACATACATACATATATACATACACATATATTTCACATCTATACACCATGAATACTATGAGGTGTGCTATGGATGAGATAGTGCTGCCAGGTCGTTTAGAAAGAGTTCGTGTACTTTCTTTTTGAATGTAAGACGGGTTGTGGATTTCCTGATTTCGAGCGGGAGCGCATTCCAGAGCAGTACCGCTTGAACAAAGAACGAGCTGTTCATAAAGTCGGAGTTGTGGGAGGGACAAGAGAGAAGCAGATTATTAACTGAGCGAAGATTTCTATCGTGGTTAGAACATAGGTACCGAAGGTACGGAGTAAGGTAAGTAGGTAAAAATTGTGAATTAAGAAATGAAAATAGTGAGGTCAGCGCTCGCTGATTGCGCCGTAGGCGAACAGGCAACCATTTTAACTGGGAACGCAAAGCAGACACATGGTCATACTTCCGAAGATTGAAAATAAATCGAATGCAGTTATTGAGAAGGCGGTCTAGTTTATTAAGGAGGTCTGCATTCAGGTCAAAGTAACATACATCACCATAGTCGATTATAGGTATTATTAAGGTCTGCATAAGTGTAATTTTAATTTTTGGAGGCAAGAAATTCTTAAGACGATACAACAATCGCATGTTACCGGTTACTTTCTGGCTCACGCTGGTAACCTGAGCTCGCCAATCGAGGGTTGAGTCGATAAGTAAACCCAGATCTTTGAGTGCAGAGCTGAGTGGAATAACTAAACCATTAAAAATAATAGGTGAGATAGATGTGGTATCCAATCTGCTCATTATACGTTTGCTGCTTATAATTATTGCCTGACATTTTGTTGGATTGACTGAGAGCCCAAATTTCATCGACCAGGATTTTATAAGTTCTAGGTCCCTGTTCACCTCGTTAATAGCCTGAGTGACATCCTCCACCCTTGCCTGAGAATACAGCTGCAGATCATCAGCATACAGGTGATACGCACACTGAAGATGTTGAGTTATGAGATTAATAAATAATGAAAATAAGAGAGGAGATAAAATTCCGCCTTGTGGGACGCCAGTGTAGAGGTCGCACCAACTTGATGATAAGTCATCAACACGAACACACTGTTGACGCCCCCGAAGATAAGTGGAGAACCATTCCAGTGTCTCTGAAGAAACCATCAGATATGCAAGGATGGATAACAGGATTTCGTGATTGACAGTATTGAAAGCATTGGAGAAGTCAACTAAGACTAAAACTGTGACCTTAGTGTCTTCCATGCCCTTCCTAATGTCACCAGTCACTTTAAGGAGAGCGGTAACTGTGCTGTGACCAGGTCTGAATCCTGATTGTAAAGGGCTTAAAAGTTGGTTTCTGTATACAAACTGAGAGAGTTGTTTATATACACAGGCCTCGAGTACTTTGGATAGGAAAGGAAGGATAGAAATAGGTCGAAAGTGTTCAGGAAGTGAAGGGTTGCTATTTTTTGGGAGAGGAATGATATGAGCTTTACGCCACGAAGAGGGGAAAGTGCCAGAGTCGAGGAAGAGTTGACTATGTGAGTAATTACTGGCAGAATACAATCCAGGATGTTGACAATCATGCGACGGCTAATGCCGTCACACCCCACAGCATTGGAACGGATAGACAAGATGATCTTCTTGATATCCTCAAGAGACACTGGAGAAAATATAAATGAGTCAGTAGTGGGACTGGTAAGACCAGAAATGTAATGTAGTGTTTGACACTTAGTTTGAATGTCTAGCGTAGCTGTAGATGAAAAATGACGATTTATTTCATCCAAACCAATGTTATTATTCAACACGGGATGTTGTTTTTTACCTATTCCTAAAGTGTTCAGAAATTTCCACATACTGGACGCAGAAGAGGACTCTATGTTTTGAAGTATATGTCGTTTAGCGTTGCGTATCACCTGGTTGCACCGATTCCTTGCAGCCTTATATAGGTTCCACCTCTCCTCGCAGCGATCCCTCTTGAATCGAAGAAAAGACTGATCCCTTCGTCTCATAGCAGCTTGGATCTCCTCCGACATCCAAGGCGCTGGAGCACGTTTTAATTTAATTCTTCTAATGGGAGCGTGGTCGTCAAATAATTTTATAATGGTGTTATTGAAAATAAAGACTTTGTTGTCCACGTCAGCTGCAGCTGCCACGTCAACCCAACATTATATATTTCGTCAGTGGTATTGGCTTTCAGAGTCCAAGCTTCGCTACCATAGAACAATTGACTGCGCCGTTGGCCTAGTGGTTTAGGTGGTCGCCACGCCGCTTGCCAATTCGCCAAGTGTTGTGGGTTCAAATCCTACACGGGACAACACTTTGTGTGATCCACAAATTGTTGTTCTGAGTCTGGGTGTTTATTATGTCCGTTTCATGTATGTCTGCAACGACACAGGGTGTTTATTCATAATGCGGGAGTTGACTTTAAAAAAAAAAAACTGGCCACACATAGCAATGGAGAATCCGGACTTCTCCATCTTCTTAAACACTGCTCGGGCAATTTCAATCCGGGCACGAATTTCTTGATAACAATCCCATTCTTCATTTACCCAAACACCAAGGTACTTGTATTGTCGGACACGTTTTAGATCCGAGCCTGACAGTGTGATTCTGGAATATAGGTCTCCCACCAAAAATTTGGTCTTCGAAGCATTAATTTTCAGCCCGGCCTTTTGACTGCGTTCCTGTACTCTGTCGAGTAAAAGTTGTAGGTCTTGTTCATTAGATACTATCAGTACGGTGTCATCTGCGTATCTGAGATTATTAACAGCTTTACCGTTTATCTTGACACCAATCTCCAGGCCTTCTAAGGTTTTCTCATAATAGCTTCTGAGTAGATGTTGAAAATTATTGGTGATAGAAGGCAGCACTATCGAACCCCCGGCAAACATCAACTTGATCGGTCTCTGTGTTTTGAACCTTAATGGTGGCCTTTTGGCTCGATTGCCACATACTCTAAAAAAAGGGCCTAACAGCCGGTTACCTACATTGAAGATCGTAACCAAATTTTTCCTCTGAGTAACCTTTAGTTGAGTTTAAATTAATATCGATTTGGCCTGGTTAAACCACTAGGCCAAACTGCACGTTTGGCCTAGTGGTTTAAAGGTCACCACGCCGTTTCCTATTTCGCCGAGTATCGTGGGTTCAAATCCCACGTAGGACAACACTTGTGTGATCCACAAATTGTTATTCTGAGTCTGGGTGTTCTTTGTGTCCGTTTCATGAATGTTTGTAAAGTCGTCCGCAACACAGGATTTATTCCTAGTGCGGTAGTTGTCTTTAAAACTGAATTATTCTTTTAACCTTTTGAAATTTTTTGAAAAAAGTTAAGGATAATTCAAATATTCGCAAACTGAAGACTGCTAGGAGTTGGGTGACTTTCACAGTATTTTTTATTAGTATTAAGTATATTCTTAACCATTTATAACTAACTAGCTGAATCCCGCGGTATTACCCGCGGCTATTGTTGCACCTTTACAACTGCGGGTAACACCGCGGGGCGAAGCTAGTCTAAAAAAGTAGCCTAAGTTACTCCTATATCATCAGCTATCTATCAGTGAAAGTCCCGTCAAAATTGGTACAGCCGTTCCGGAGTTTAGCCGGAACAAACAGACCGACAGACAAAAATTGAAAAAAAACGTTATTTTGGTGTATGTACTGTGTATACATATATATGCGTTTAGTAAAAAGCGGTTATTTCATTCATATTACAAACAGACACTAAAATTTTATTTATTTGTATAGAAAGTAGCGACAAGTCGTATAAACTACAACAGGTTTTAAACGGAACAAACAGACCGAACCGACATGCGACAGCCAAAAATTGAAAAAAAATCGTTATTTTGGTGATGTACCGTGTATACATACATAATTATGCGTTTAGTAAAAAGCGGTTTTTTCATCCATATTACAAACAGACACTCCAATTTTATTTATTTTGTATATAAAATTAGAAAGTAGAAACATTTCAAATACATAACAATGTAATGTAATATTATCTAAATATCTAATATACATCGAGTTTCGTGTCGTCACCTCTTCTCTTAGGTCTTTACTCACTCAAGATTCAAAAGCTCAAAGCAAGACTAGCAAAGTGCTCATACTCAATCATAAAAAATTTACAAATACAAGTCGCCATCGTACTTTCGTACGTGTGACCTTCCAAAAAACTAACGTCTGTAATCGGTTAAACAGACGCGCGTAACAAACAAATTTGCTGTTAATTTGAAACTTCATATACTGATAGTTGTAATGAAACCATACCGTGATTTAAAAAAATGGTACAGCGCCATCTATCGAGATTAAAATAAAAAGAATGGTTAACTTTATTTGATAACTAGCTGTTGCCCACGGCTCCGCCCGCTTGTAAGTCGGTTATCGCTGCAAATAGTAGCCTATGTGTTATTCTGATGTATAAGCTATATTACTGTAAACTTTCATCCAAATCCGTTTAGTAGTTTTTGCGCAAAAGAGTAACAAACATCCATCCATACAAACTTTCGCGTTTATAATATTAGTAGAATTAATAATAATAATATATAGTGGGATAGTAGGATTAGTAGGTCTTAATAATTACATAGACATCATAGGCATCGGACATAGGCATCTCCAATCACTGCTTAGAAAGGAGATTTTGATCTGCTGTAGGGTTTTATAGGCTTCTCTTTGCAGTTGTTGTCCTACATAGTTTGCTCCTTTACGACACCTACGGGTTATAGATTTGGTGACTGTTATTTTTTTTTTTAATTAAGTTCGGATTTACTATTAGGCTGAGTAGGCTGAATGGAGTCAACGGCGGCGAATTTCAGAAGGCGGTAAATTTATATCATTTTTTTTTGTCTTACAGAAACTAAAATGTTTTAAGACTTATACAGTGTGCCGATAACATTTAACTTTAATACTGTTAGAAAAATGTCTAAACACTTTGTGAAATATTTTTTAACATGATTTTTTAAAATATTTCAATAACAGTTTAATATTACAAATTAAATTAGTAACTGTGCCTAATATATTTTAAATCATCAGTCAGAGCGGTATTCAAGGGCCTCTTGAATGCATGTCTCCGCTACCAGGTTCGTCTACGGCGAATTGGGTCCAAGTAAATATCTTCCTCTCGGGCCCTTAACACCGCGTCATTCCACGAGATCTTCGTAGAAGGAGTTAAAAAGTCCTCTCTAAGTGGCTCAATCATCGCAACATGACCTTTTCAATCCTTATCATTACATCTCCTTTCAATCCGCAACGGTTTCTTATTAGGTACTACATTGCTGTATCTGTCACTAACATTCACACCTCACTTTCTTAGGGAGCGCATCTCTACAGCATTAATTAAATTTTCGTGCCTCTTCTGCCATACCATACATACTTAAATTTTGTGTGTACTTAAAAGTGTTACGACACTTATGCCCGTTTTCACCGACTATACTTAAACAATCTCTTAACTAGGAACCCCCTAACGTAGGTAGCTCCTAAATATAAATCTTATCTAATTTCGTTTTCACCATGCCAAGTGACACTTAACTAAGGGTCTCCTATTTTGTAGGGATTTCAAAAACCGTAAACGTGCGCAATTGTATGTGAATTGTCTTTTTCTTCAATATTAAATTATTAAATGAATAATTATTACTAAGTAATAAACATACAATATGGAAAGGAATATGTTTTTTTTTACTATAAGGATCACACACATTTTTTTCTATTTTTTATTTTAATCTAATGCCTCGAAATGTCAAACTCAACTGACAACTGCCAAAAATATGTACCATGTGTCACACCGACTGCGAGTCGTTGAGGTTATAAAATAAATATATTATTACTATGTCTCATATAAAATGTTCCGTGTTATTTTTTGTTATTTCTCCACTACCTGTTTAATATTCGAGTAGAAGTAATCACTTATATTTACAGTGAAACTTTAAAAGTATAAAGTTGATGGTTGTAAAACTTGATTACACAACTACCTACTTAGTATAATATATAAAATTATTATAAATACAAAATATTGCAAAAAAGTGAAAATATTATTAGTAACTTTTTTTTTATGTATGGGCCTGCCAAAGTATATGTGTATAAGTAGTGTATGGGCTTGTATTACCTATTATCAGGATATTCCAATATTTGTTCAATTTTATTTAATAAATAAATAACACGCCTTGGTTAACCTAAATCTTGTAACAAAATCTATAACGACATATTTTGTAAATAAGGCTGGTCTATCTCGATAATATATTGAATAAACTAGGATTATTTATTATTTCATTGTATCGGAATCATCCCATAACTCCTCCATTTCAAAAATTTTAAGCAAAACGTACGTCAAGTTTCTTTATCACCTTGTTAGGGGTTGGTTAGGTAGTCAACATTCGAGCCCCTAAATATTAAGAGACGCCTAAGCACTTAGGTAACCCCTAAAGGTTGGTGAAAACGAAAATATCGCTAAGGGTTACCTAACTCTCTCTAAGTGGTCCCTTAAATTTAGGGAAGGTTGGTGAAAACGGGCATTATAGACGCAGTTGCAGCGAGTAGGGTCGTAACTTTGGTCCAGGAGAGTCACAGTCAACCCATATTGTAAGTTGTTGCGGGTGGTTTAAAGTTGTGGAGGAACGGGTGCCATGTCCCTTCAACACAAAGGGAGGATCCTCCGACCAGGCGAGGTGATCATGCCTGGTGGGCCAACTGCCCAACGGTTGATGTTGGGATGTTGTATGTATCTTAATTGGCGCGTGAACTTTCACTGCGCGATTCAGGATTGATAGTTTCTTAGTTGGCTTCGTTACTCCGTAGTTCAGTGTAACTTCGGTAGATGGCGCTGTAGTATATTTCTGTTGAGCTGTATGTGGAAGTCCCCACATCACTCCCCTCCAAGACCGGAGGTCGATACATGATGTGTTAGCTGTCTGTGCTCTGTTGCGGAGCTTGCCAGTGCCAGGAGTGAGTAGTTCCAGTGAGTCGGAACTGAGTGCCGCAAGTTCCAGTGAGTCGAAACTGAATGCCGCTAGTCCCAGTGAGTCGGGGCTGAAGTCCGCTGATCCCAGTGAGTCGGGATTGAGTGCGGTGCGCGGTGCTGCGGTGAGGTCTCCAGTGAGTCGGGGCGGTTGCTGCGTAATGGCTGGCTGCTGCGTAGACGGGAGAGATATGCTCTGCTTACATGAACCGTAGCTGCAGTGTGCTGTGTGCCTAGACGCTGATGAGGCCGTAGGGGTAACCAGGCTGGAGCGGTCGCTTCCTGCGTGTGGTGTATCCCTGTTGAGGCCGAGGTAGCTGGCTGGCTGTGAGACTTGCTGTGGGAGTGAACATGATGGTGGCGTGCTGATGCACGAAGCATCGAAGGCTGCTTTCAATCACGTCGGGGTCACCACTGTGGAGGAACGGGTGCCATGTCCCTTCAACACAAAGGGAGGATCCTCCGACCAGGCGAGGTGATCATGCCTGGTGGGCCAACTGCCCAACGGTTGATGTTGGGATGTTGTATGTATCTTAATTGGCGCGTGAACTTTCACTGCGCGATTCAGGATTGATAGTTTCTTAGTTGGCTTCGTTACTCCGTAGTTCAGTGTAACTTCGGTAGATGGCGCTGTAGTATATTTCTGTTGAGCTGTATGTGGAAGTCCCCACAAAGTATTTAAAATCGGTACCTGCAGATGTGCAGCGTTGCCAGGCGTCATGGTTCAAGAAGAGATCAGGTAACAACAGCTTAATAAGGACCGTATATCCATCTTACCGCACAAAGAAAGCGAACGTCATACAATCATTTATGTAAGCAAACAAATCAGCATAAATCGTCTTAACGAAGACTACAATACTCACGAAGTTATTTGCGGCACATCATGCAAGTCGCATAATGTTTGCTAGGCAACACCAGTAATGAACCTTCAGGATGATCAGTAGTGCATAAAGTTTTCATTAGAGTTTGGAGGTGATCTGGATAAAGAAGAAGAGCAATAGTTTTGGCGGGCCCTGTATATTGCTCTGGAGTGGGATAATCCTGGGACGGAAAACTGAGCGCGTAATTCTCAACGAAGGCACTGTCCCCTCAAAGTTACACGAATAATGTGGTACTGTCTCATATTATTCCATTTGCACAGGAAGCTCCTTCAGGGTTTATCTTAATGCACACCTTACGACACTACTAACAATTTCCACATTAGCTGAAGCTTAAATCCAAGTGGTTCAATGGCCAGTCAGGAGTCTAGACCTGAACCTATTAGAGCTCTTGTGGAATTAATTAAAGAACGTATAAGAGAAAGCATATCCCACAAAAACTCTCATAAATACTTTGAAAACATGTTGGCAAAGAATTGCAGAACTGTACAATTTCAATATTATTTGTTTATTTATTTATTTTACACTAGCTGTACCCGCGACTTCGTTCGCGCGTGCTTAGATTCAAATTCAAATCTTTTTTCTCAATCTCATCTGCCAATCATTTTCTGAATTTATAGAGAAACAAGACAAAGTTATTTTAAGAAAATCTGTGTGTACGTGTGAGTTTGTAATATAAGAAAATTAATTACAGAATTTCTTCATAAACTATATTACTTGTTTTTTAATTTGTGTCAGTGAGTATAGACCGTCTTTGCGCACTGCTTACACGTGACAAAGCTACATAAAGCTGGCCATGAGAGAAATAGGACTTTCGCCGATCTACACTAACACGACTCATAGTCTGTCCCTGGGCTAAACTCACACTTAATGGGAACTGCACATGTTTAAATCTATACGGATAGTTTTTCGGGATGAGCGGTATTCGTGGAATGCAAACACGCTGTCCTGCACCACATCCAGTCAACATTTGTGCCTCTATTACGTTCCGTTGGAGCGATATAACTTTTAAATGTATTGTGTGCTGTTACACAATTTTGGTGGACTCAATTTTCTCATTAAAATTATAGACACTCCAACTTTTAATTTGATAATATTATGTGAGGGAAGACCAGTTGCGGGACAAAGAATTTAAAAAACTCAACTGGATACGTCATAGCTTCATCTTGGTCGACAACACTGTTAATATCAGCGTACTCAACTTGTGACCCTTCAACTTGCTCCAAAATAATATTATTTATTTCTATCACTTCTTGGTTTCGAGGTGATAAAATTGCTCGCTCACAAAACCAAGAATCTTCCTGAGTTGTGATATTAGTAAGATTTCCATAAACTGATAATATGAGTCAATCAATTGAAGTTACAACCTCGCATAAATCGTCTCGCAGTGAGATCAGCCCTTCTTCTTTCTGATATCTACCGTCACCTATTTAAAAAGCAAATCGGAAAATTATTTGGCGTTTTGGTTTCCTCCTCTGCGCACTCTCATATTAACAGTGAGTTTTAGTTTAGAAATATGAGACCAAAGGGTTGAACTCTTGAGACACGTATTTTTTTGTCAGTTCGGGTCCCCCGTGGTATTACGGGTGGAGTCAGCCGAAAATCACCACCAAACGAAAGTGTAATTCCACCGATGGCTCGATCACTTTGGCGAATGTCCCTCAACATCCTGTCTACATCCTCAACTGCCTTGCGATGTGCCATTATACACTCATCCCATGCAATTAAATGACAGTCACGTAGAACTCTCGCTTTGTCACTATCACAAACATGTTGTTCTGTTAATTCTAATTGTAAGGCAATTTTAAAATATCGTGTGTGTAGTTTTATCACCAGGCAACAGTGTCAGAGGATGCAACAGCAAGTGCTATTTTTCTATCTGGTCGTAATGGTGCGAGAATAACTTTTGTGAGTTTTTTTTCCAGTGCCTATAGAAAAAGCATTTCACCCAAAGAATTATTGGCACTGTTACAAACACGATGGAAAATACTCCTTGTTTGTCCTTTAGAGTAGGAATACCATCGCGAAGAGTATGTAAAAGCTTCTTAGAATCGTAATTACTTTCAGCTGAGTACTCCCGATTACTACACTCTTCGTTAGAAATGGCTTTGGGTAACCCTTAATAAGATTAAGAATTCCAACCAATAGGCAAAACCATGTCTTGGATTTCATTTAAACAGCGATTAGAAATAATTTCCCGTTGTTAATGGTTCAATTCGCTCATAGAAATATTTCGATGCATATCGCGAATGTGATCTTCGGTTAAGTTGTTTTGGTATTTTTGTCACAATTGGACAGCATCTGAAAGTCACTGACGTATGCCTCATTGAGAGCGTCATCCCAATGTTGGTTGTCATCGAGCAGATGTCGTGCTCGGCAAGCAGCTTGAAACGATGGGTGTTGCGGGTCATCGACTTCTTCAAAGTTTCGAATAAAGTAGGCCATTGGATACCGATAACACTCGGCATTGCTTGGGTGCACTGTTGTACTCTTCCGATGACTTTTTTTTTAAAAACTTCAGGAACACCCTCTACTGGAGTGCCTCTTTTTCTACGGTTAAACCTTCCTTGTTGTATGTAAAGTACGCTGGCGCTTCATCACAGAGCAAAGTGTTGGTAAAATCATCAGTCTAACATAGCACAGAAGACATAGAATGCCAATAAAGTGATCTGTCGAGGATTTCCTAATCGCTCAATCACATATTCAAATATATTCGCTGGCCTCCTTCCAGGTTACAGCGAAATGCGTCACAGGTGGGTGTCTTTCGTTGATAGGGAAACTAAGTATTAGCCACACAGCTTTGGATGAACTTATGTAGCGGCCAGACTGAAACCTTGTTACTTAGTCACATTCATTTCGTAAAGCAATAGTGGCTTGATCGCTTCTTTTATTTACGTACTTACAAATATATTTGATAGACTCCACACTGATGCACATTTCGACATTTATGTATGTGGGCGTTTAATGGTTTGGATAAAACAGGAGAGTATGGTAATACCCATCTATTATTATCAATCATCGTCGAATTTTGGCCACGTAATCTAATTTCTGCAGCTAATACTCCTTGTTGCTGAGAACGTCAGCGGTACTTGGGGTAGACATTCTCGCCTGTTATAGTTTGTTGAATCATGGCTTTTGGGTACTATTTCATACATACATGACTGTTCTGCATGCACGGAGAAATGGTATTTAATCACAGCATGGGCCATGAACTACTATTTACTTCTATAGATATGTTTTATTACACTTTGATAGGTAGTCAATAGATGGCGCTGGCTTTAAACTCTAGACCCGATATTTAAGTTATTCTATGGCAAGGAGACGTTGATAAACAAAACGCATACGCCTGTACAGTAGTATTTGCGTGAAAGCCGAACAACAGACAGACATTCGAATTTTTTTATATGATATTCCGATCTTCAAAATAAATTATCCATACTTATATTATAAATGCGAAAGTAACTCTGTCTGTCTGTCTGTCTGTCTTGCTTTCACGGCCAAACCGCTGCACCGATTACAATGAAATTTGGTACACAGATAGTCTAGAGCCTGAGAAAGGACATAGGCTACTTTTTATTGCGAAAAAAAGGTAAAAAGGGGTTGAAAGGGGGAATGAAAGATTGTATAGAAGAGTGGTTGTTAACTCGCAACACGCATGCGCGTTGCCTTAGTGACACAGAGCGTCTTGGCAACGAGTAAACAAGGATTTCAAATTCATTAAAGAGATTTCACTTTTAAACAAAGACTTAAATTAATATAATAATCTAAGATTAATACATACATTGATAAATCTGATTTGTATGTTCATTATATTAATAGAAATAAATAAGACAAATTACAAAACAGTGTTTCTAAACTTCAAAAATCTCTACAAAAGTAACGTCATTTTAAGATAAAATCATAATTTTTATTTTTTAGGCTGTTGATTAGATATATATAAAAAAGTCATTTAAATTTTGTAAAAAAATTAACATAAAGGACGTAAAGTAGCAATACGGGATGAAAGTTTGTATGGAAATATGCAAGGTTTGTGAAAATGTAGAGCTATTCAGATGTAACATTTATTGAGTTATCAAAATATGCCTAAGTGTGCTTACCTGAACGGGCAGACACGTGAGGGCAGACGACTGTGCCGCATGCGGATGTTGAATTTTGCCACTACAAATTCGTTATTATTCAATAGGATTAGATTTGTTTACATGATTTTTTATTTAATCAAATAATTTTCTTCGTGAAAAAATCGGAAGAAAAGTATCCGGGGGATTTAAACACAAAATAATACAAAATTGTTACAAAAAAAAACCGACTTCAAGAACGACCAAATTGAATTAAGTTATTTGTCGCGCACATACATAATGTAAATTGAAGATTTATATGATTTTCTCATGGATGACATGTCAGAACTAGACCACATTAAAATGGGACCACATGAGAAAGAAACAAGTTTTAAAATAAAAAAAGAATCATCAAAATCGGTTCACCCAATCAAAAGTTATGAGGTAACAAACATAAAAAAAAAAACAGTCGAATTGAGAACCTCCTCCTTTTTTTGAAGTCGGTTAAAAAAGCAAAAGGGGTACGCCGCAAGATGAAATAAATGCCTGTATGAAACATATGTATTATGGGTATATGTTAAAAAGTTTTGTCTTAATACAATTATGCGAGTACAACTTCACAATGATTTATGAGCAGTGTCAATATGCAAATGCTCATCTAAAAATAGGAGAAGATTGTATGCCAAGTGACAGTAAAGACAAGGTTACACTGAGACGTGAATCCTGGCATGATCTTAAAATAATATCTATTCTGATCCGCCGACTAATGAGATAGTTATCAAATAAACGAAAGGATAATGTCAGACGTGGAGGAAGATGTTATCGAATACCTCTCAGGAAACAATGCAAGGGAAACTGAACCAGTCATATCATAGCTTATGCATAAAGTTTCTCAACTCTTTAGAATTATCAAGAGCGCCTTCCCATAAGTTGAGACTGAAAGTTAATGTTCCAGTCCTATTAATAAGAAGTATTGAGCGCCAAAGCTATGTAATGGTACACGGCTACAAAATACACAACTGGGGTACAACATTGTAAAAGAAAATGTTTTAATTCCCCGTATTCCAATAATTCAAACTTATCTGCAATTTCAATTTAAAAGAATGCAGATTCCGCTGAAAAAAAAAATTGGAAATAAAAATTATCAAAGCCCAAAGACAGACGGTTAAAGTTGCAGTTCACTTAAAGAAAAACATGTTTTTCAAATGGGCATAATAATCGCGTGTATCAAATCAGGTCAATCACAATATTTTGGCAAAAGCTGGCAAATCAAAAAAGTAGTATATTAAAATTGAAAAAATTGAGAAAAATTTGCTCAGCCTGAGGGAAAACTCAAGCAGAATCAAAAAGTGTAGGCAACCATACTAGCTGAGAAGGCAGACAATGCCTAACCAAACCGTTTGGTTCCAGAGCGTATTTCTAAGAATGAAGCGGTGACTTCTAAGACCAGCACGTGTTGTTCTGTAGAGGAAGGGAGAAGGTGGGATCAGTTGGAAGAACGCTTCAGAACACTTTCCATGGTAAAGCGGTAGAGGACTGCCATAGAGGCGATATCTCTCCGCAACTGCAGAGGCTCAAGGGACTCGGTGGTATCGGGACTGTTGATAATGCGGACTGCTTGCCGCTGCAAAAGATCGAGAAAATCAAGTAAATACTGCCTGGATCCATCACAAAGATGAGAACAGTACGGACGAGCGAACCTGGGTCTTATAAAGGAGACACAAATGCTCGGGCGCGAAAAACAGTCTTAAAGTGTTCAGGCTGCCTTAGTGGTGCCCTCGATGTACTCCCGTGGGTTGAGGTCTCGGCAAATATCCATGCTCAGGACACCGAGCTTATCCCGTAGTGGCAGTTGAGTGCTCTGAAAAGTGGGAAGGGGAAGAAACGGAGACTTTTTGGTAGAGAACGGGCACACCTGTGTTTTCTTAACGTTGAACTCGACCAGATTCTCATCACCCCATTGTTAAATGCGGTTCAAAACCCGGTCGAGCTCAGCGACAAGCTCCTATCAATTTTCCTCAACGTCTACCATCTTGGCTGCAGGGTATCCATAATATCGTCCATGCACTGTGCTATCGTCTGCATAGCAATGTATATTGCAAAGGGCTAATATGTCATTGACATGCAGAAGAAACATCTTGGGCGACAGGACTGAACCCTGAGGTACGCTAGCGTTTACCTCCAGAAAAACAGAGGCCGCGCCGTCCGTCGCAAGGAACTCTAATGCGAAGGCGCTTATGAAGAAAAGCGTCAATCTAGAGACGAGTCTAGGAGGCAGACCGAATGCTTAGAGCTCGGAGAGAAGCGAACGGTGCAAGAAAAGGTTGAAAACCTTGGCCATGTCGAATGTCGAAATAAGCTCCTATAAAATTTTTATTTTATGTACTTATATAAATACCTAATTATATTTTTAAAAGTGAAAAGTGTGTCTTATTTTTAAAATAATATTAGCCTTAATAATGAAAACTGCTACCCAAAGTCACTGTTCCACGCGGACGAAGTCGCGGGCACAGCTAGTAGTCTATATGTTGCCGAGGATTGATATAGTATATAAAGGCTATATAATAAAAAAAGTTTTATTACAATCCGTTCAGTAGTTTTTGCGTGAAAGCCGAACAATAGGCAGACAGACATAAAATTCAAAATTATTATTTTTGGCTTGTGTGGCTTGTATGAATACCCCTATCTGTATTTTTTTAAATTTTTATTCAATGTACAGAATTGAACTCTTCTACAGTTTTATTATATGTATAGATATTATTGTAAAGTTTCATTAAAATCCATTCAGTACTTTCATATCAAACATCCATCCATCCATCCATCCATACTTACAAACTTTCGCGTTTATAATATTTGTAGGATATTTAAGTCTTCAATGAAAAAGTGAAATCTTTATGAGTGTGACAGCTTTGTTTATTCGTTGCCAAGACGCCCGGCGTATTTAACGCGCATGCGTATGTCGAGTGAACCGCCAGACTTCTATACAACCGTTCATCCCCACTTTAAACCCCCTTACAACGCTTTTTCGCATTAAAAATTAGCCTATGTGTTATTCTGATGTATAGGCTATATTATTGTAAAGTTTCATCCAAATCTGTTCAGTAGTTTTTGCGTGAAAGAGTAACAAACATCCATCCATCTTCACATCCATACTTACAAACTTTCGCGTTTATAATATTAGTAGGATATATAAAGCTGAAGAGTTTGTTTGTTTGTTTGAACACGCTAATCTCAGTTACTACTGGTCCAATTTGAAAAATTATTTCATTGTTAGATAGCCCATTTATCGAGGAAGGCTATAGGCTATATATATATCATCACGCTAAGACCAATAGGAGCGGAGCACCATTGAAGAATGTTACAAAAACGACGAGAAATTATTACGCTACGGGCAATAGGAGACGCAAACGAGGTTGCGTGGGTCAGCTAGTTGTAAAATATTAGTATTGATGCACAGACGTAGTTAATCCCCAGGTAGACCTTTAGGTGATGTAGAAATATAATGCGGTAGGTGCAGAGATAAAACTTAGACCTAGATTGACAAAATCTAGGTAATTAAAACACAAGAATTCGCTTAAATCTAACAGCTATTATTAAATACAGTAGTAGTTTCATGATGAAAAAGTTCTTGTCCTCGCGATCAGCAGCATTGAAGGCGTAACACTAAATACTCATTGATAAGCACTTAAGCAGCAGGAGATTACATAAAACACTCCTGCGGCACTAGTACTTAGGAACAAGATTTAGTCTATCTTCTTATTTCATTCTCTTGTCTTCCTTTTTCACTCTCTTGTCTTCTTTCTTCTTGATTACTTCCGGACTTGACTTCCCATTAAAGTACAATTATAATTTAGGTTTACAAATGGTGTGATAAGGTAAGGAACACAGTTATGAATTGTACCAATTTTTGTTAGTTCCAATATCGAGAAGTTATATTTTTCTTTTATTCCGTATAAGGCCGTTGTAGGAAAGATAAAGTTGAAACTGATAAGTAATAACACCAATTCAAGCGACTTAAATATAATATCTCAATGTCAATTTCAAATATATTTTTAAATGAGCCGCTTCCAAAAACGAGAATTCATTACACAATAGACAATCACAGAAAGTAAGACGTTAATCTATTACAAAAAAAAAACAAAATCAAACGTACTGGCAGGTAGGTATATATATTACATTCATAAAAGCTCAAAAAGAAAACAACACCGTAATAAAGTTTATTAATTTGGATCTTTACAAACACCATTGCTCACATTAATTATGACAATTAAAAGCATGAACAGCCATGTTTATAATTACAACAGTTATCTGAAGCACTATGACTGTCCATGACTCATTCCATTGACCGCAAGAGGCACACCAGCCTAGTCAGTGCAGTGTTGATAATAAAAATAGTAACGCATTGCAAAAGGAAGATGGGGCCGTCAAGTGCGTGTGGCATACAGTTGACAAAATCGACAATTTAATTATATTTTATAAAAGTTTTGTAGCTGGTACAGAAAAAAAAACCTAGGTATAGGTTACTGGTCTATTTATTCCTTTTCTCAGAAACTTGATGTATTATTAGGTAAATATAGTAAAAAATTATGAGGAGATCGTTTTTTGTTTTTTTGAAAGACGGTCCTTATTTCATCTCATCCACATTTTTATCATTAATTTCATCACGACGAAGACTTGAAGACTCGAAGACTTAAGATTTAAAGACTTTCTGATACTTGACATTGGCAGAAATAGCAGATCCAGCTGAAATAGCTGATCCGGCTGGTTGCTATATCATCAAAAGAAGAAGAAAAAAATACGGTAAGAATTCAGTCATAAATAACGGCCATTCTTGTTTTGATGTTGTGCTCCTATTAAAATATCACAAAATTTCGTCAATTTCACACAATGACCGTTAATTTGTCGTTTCTACCTAATATTACTTTCATGATGATCTGCATCATGAACTTATGCTTCCACATTATAAGTGGTAAAAAACTATTCCTTTAGAATAAACAAATTACTTTTACGCTAGTTAAACCACGGGTTATGTTGATTTCGTGTACATTTTATCAATAATCAACAAAAGTTTAATAATTTAAATAGTTCAATAAAAAAACTTTAGCAGATAAATAACTGTGGGAAATTGCATAAATGCTAGTCAGTGATACCGTTTATATCGCGATACAGGATTAACAGTTACTCTGTAGTTCGGTATGTTTTCGTTAGATGGATGTACTGAAAAAATATTTTTTTTATTGTATGTTGTAGGCGACACGTATTTTATCATCAGTACCTACCTACTGATGTTTTGTGTTTAAATATTCGCTAATATTTTTCCGTCAGATTACTCATTAAGACTGTAGTCCCTGAGCGTGGGAATTTGTGATTGAACCCCCACATTCATATTTTACATGCACACAAACGCATCGGGCACTGTTGCATACTAACCCTGGCAACTAATAAATTTACTTTCGGTTTTTTCTTCTAGTTACATATTCATTAACTGTTCGCCTTTGAAGAATGTTTAGAATGTCCTACAAAGCACGCAATGTATCTTAGTCATATCGGAAAGCCCGCGGGCTTTAAGTAACTCGTCAACGGCCGAGAATGGGGTTCTAGTGTACCTATTCATTTTTAATTCATTTCATGGACAAATAATATATCTTTACACAGTATAAAATTAATCTGTCAGCTTAGATATTTTACAGTTATCAACGGATTTAATGCTATGTTATGAAATAAAATTTGTATGATATATGTTATATTAATGGAACATAATGTTTCTTAAAAATATAATTTTTGATCGCTTTTATTGCTCATATTGACTAAATTTTACTACATAGATCTTACTTACTTACGTACTTTTTTCACTTTTTGACAAAAAACGACACTGAAACAGTATGAAACAAGTTTTGAAAAGCCGTATTCACGCGTTTTTAAGAGTTATGGTACGTTTCTATTTTAATTTAAGTTTTTACTTTTTTTATTTAAAATTTTTTGGTGTAGTGATAATAATAATTTATATGCAAAGTATGTTTTAAATACCTAACATAGAAATTAAAAAAAAATTGAATAAATACGAACAAAGTCACCAGCAAATGCTAATAATACCTATATATATATATTTGAAATGTACAAGTAACACCCTTTTCGATGATACCAAACACGGCATATTTATGTCAAATTCATTTTTTAATACAGTACTTTATGTCGGCTAGAGGGCGCCACATTAAATTGAGTGACGCGTCATATAGCCTATAAGCAGCGGACGATCAAGACACTTCTAACGATAACTCATTTATCTAGTTCTAATTAGTAGTTAAGGAGCTATGTGGGAACAGATGAACATACATACATAGCCTGTCAAAATCATAACCCTCCTTTGGCTTTGCCATGGTCGGGTAAAAAAATTAAAAAATACAGTTAATTTATAACTCCTTCTTTTTTTAAGACGGTTAAAAAACAAACTATTTGTCTTAAAATTAATATTAAGAGTGTAAAACTTTGAAATGGAAACTTCCTTAAATATATAATACTAGCTTTTACACGGGGCTTCGCCCACACAGATTTTCATCCCCTGATTTATCCCCTTAGGGGTGGAATTTTAAAAATTCCTTTCTTAGTGCTCACTTACGTTATATAAAGAACCTACATGCAAAATTTCGGGATTCTAACTTCAGCGGTTTGGGCTGTGCGTTGATCTCTGGGTATGTCAGTCAGTCAGTCAGTCAGTCACCTTCCTCTTTTATTTATATAGATTACAGATATCAGATAATGTAAGGAATAGGGCATCTATTGTTTTACAATTCAGGAATTGATTAAATTCGAACTTAAGGGATGAATAATAATGGAAATGACGTAAAGTGTAGATGGGACCCTTTTTTACAATTTTTGTCTGTCTGTCTGTTTGTTTGTGCCGGCTAATCTCTGGAACGGCTGGAGCGATTTTGACGGGATTTTTACTGATAGGTAGCTGATGATATAAGGAGTAACCGCGATTGGTGTAGTATCGCAGGTAAGACCGTGGGGCTCAGCTAGTATTTTTTTCAAAAAAGACAACTTCCGTATATATCCAATAAATCCTGTGTCGCGGGGGACTTTGCAAACATACATGAAACGGACACAATGGACACCCAGACTCAGAACAACAATTCGTGGATCACACAGTGTTGTCCCATGTGGGATTTGAACCCACAACACCTGATACAGTAGGAAGCGGCGAGGCAACCGCTTAAACCACTAGACCAACCATGCAGTCAAAAATAAAACTGTAATTTTAAGGTCTTTCATTATTTCAGTAGTAGTTATTCAATTCAAACAGAAATGATAAAAAAAAAAATGTTTTACTTTTTAAAAACAATTTCTCAAAGTGTCTCGGTCTGTCAAAGTGTATTCAAAGTACTCGTCAAGACAAATCAAACGACTCCAAACTCGATAGGTTCCGTCGTTACAAAGTTCCTATGACCACCTTCCAGCTTCAACATCAGATCAGCTACATGTCATCACAATATAGCATTGTCACGCTATATACATATGCCTATTAAAAATAAGTTCTGTGTTAATAAAAAATACTAATATTTTTCTTTGAAATTATTCTTTAAAAAAAAAAATTAAATTCAAGAATACAAATTAACAGTTACAATTCGACACTCACTGGCAACCCACCCTAAAACTTGTCATTTACGTATTATGGAGCTCAGTGCGAACTACAAACGGACGTGGTGTCACCTTGAATATTCGGCGGGCACTGAATTTTTTGAGCGCGATAAAACTTATTTATTGCAATTTACGGGAGACGATATCTACGTACTAAAATGTATGGAACTTTTGTCGCTAAAAATGAATGATGTTTAGCCTTAGATTATTGCTTTTTGGTGAGAATTAATAAAAAACTAAAACGGTAAATCTTTTCTCCATACTTTTTTCTCGCGAAATAAGAAAAAAACATTTAAAATAGAGCACGAAATAGGACAGAGTGTGCTAATTAAAAAGGTCGATTTCGATGATTTTGATCTTTGTTAAGGCTTTTTTTCACAAAAATAAAGAATTATTTTATAAATGTCACTCGGTAGATTGGTAGACTGATTTATTAAACTATTGAGATTTTTTTTTTAGTGTCAAATATGAATTGAGTTGTTTGTGTTTCGCAAAACTGCAAGTGCCTTTTCGCGCGTTTTTAGGGACGCGCCCCTTAAAACATGCGTAAATGCAATATATGAGCAAGTATAAGTATGCAAATAAGTATAAGTAAGTATATTTATACGTATTATATACGTATACAAGTTCACGCGACACATTATCTGCACTGAATAATAACGAATCCAGACAGAGTTAATTGCTCCACGAGATCGTACATATATGTACCTATTAATGTCTTTGTAATTTGATACATAAATAAGTTGGGATATAATTGAAAGGGCGGTCAGACACCTAGTGGTCATTGTCCTTAAATGACAGATTTAAAAGTTGATGTATAAATATCCTACTAATATTATAAATATAATAAATAAATACTTTATTATATAATATTTTATATATAAACTAGCTGACCCGGCGAACTTCGTACCGCCATATTTACATATCTGTCTCAGCTTCCCACAGGCAGTGTACAGTCGCGGACAAAAACTATCCTATCTCTCAAGTTGGATCGAACTGCACATGGTGTGCAAATTTTATTATAATCGGTTAAGTGGTTTAGGAGTCCATTGAGGACAAACATTGTGACACGAGATTTATATATATTAAGATTATATATATTAAGATAATTTCATAGTGGGAGAGCCACGCTTCGGCATGAATGGGCCGGCTCGACCGTAGTGATACCACAGCACAGCCTCACAGAAAACCGGTTTGAAACAGCACTTGCGCTGTGTTTTACCGAATGAGTGAGGATACCGGAGGCCCATAGACCAACCCCTCCCCCCATCCCACAAAAGACCGGCAACGCACTTGTGACGCCTCTGGTGTTGCGGGTGTCCATGGGCGGCGGTAATCGCCATCAGGTGATACGTGTGCTTGTTTGCCCCCTATTCCATAAAAAAAATGCATTGACTCTAGGAAGGATAATATCTCAGACAGAACAGTCCGATCCCAAACTAGAAAGAGCTTGTACTATGTTAACCACACTGCTGATAAATAATTGAATATTTCTTAGTAGGTACATATGTATTACAGATAAATTACACCTATACACAAAACAATGTATACACACATCAAAAGTGTCTAGGGATCAACATATGTGTCTAGGGATCAACATATATTTTTGCAATAACTTTTCTCCTGATTGATATTAATTAAAATTTTCTTTAAGGATTCATCAAATAAAGTGTTTTCGTTTGTCACAGTAACGATAAACCAAGTCACCTTTGCATTAATAAAGAAATTTGCCATTTTCCTAATAAAGGGATTTTTGACATTTGAACCACTAACATTAAAGTTCGAAAAAAAGACTGAAATAACAGTTTTCTTTAAAATTTTATTAGGTAACTTAAACAATTAATAATCCGTGTTTCTACCGCGAACACTAACAACACAAGAACATCGGTTTGGCATACTCAAAATGAGTTCATCCAAACACGCTGTGGAATGGCCGCCCATGTTCGTTGCAACAACAAAAAAAGGTCTTCTTGCGACTGGATACCCTCCATATTCGGCAAAGCTCTTCTCTGTAGCATATCCCATGCATGCTCAATCGGGTTCAAGTCTGGCGACTGAGCAGGCCAGGGCCAAAGCCACATCTCAATCTCAAGAAATCCGCATAAAAATGCTTGATCCCTAGACACTTTTGATGTGTGTACAAGTGAAATTTTTACAAAAACAAAAACCGACTTTAAGGTTCGACTCGATTTCTCTTGGATGTCGTCATCAGATCTTAGTGTCATGGTACCACCGTTGGGATATCTCCTAACCATTAAAAAAAATGGTTGTCCATAAAGTCTGTTTACGGACGATAGTTTAACGTGAGAACGTTATAACGAAACATTTATGAAATGATGAGAGATAGATGCGGCGCAAGCGCACAATGCGCAAGCGCCGCATCTATCTCTCGCTTGCTGAAGTGCAAGCGAGCCTTAAATGGAACGCCTAAGAACGAGGTAACGCCGCATGGCGAGGTAACTCCGCATGGCAAGGTAACGACGCATGGCGAGGTAACACCGCAAGGTCATGTTTTTTCGTGTGTGCAGTCGGCTCCATCGAATTATAAGACGTTGTCACGTCAAAAAAGAGTCATCAAAATCGGTTCATAAACGACAAAGTTATCCGAGAACAAACATTTAAAAAAAACGGTCGAATTAAGAACCTCCTCCTCTTTTGAAGTCGGCACAAAATATGATCGTATTCATCTCACAACGATTTGTCCTGTCTAGAAACCGAACCCATGATCTCTATTTTAGCACTCAGAGTCACTTACCACTTAACTAATAGGTCAGACAGTCCCCGTTTATCTACAAAATCTAATATAACATAGCAATGTAAAAATACTCAATGGCAAATACTGTCTACCGTCGTATTTTCATGTCATCAATTTTATGGCTCAATTGATCATATCCGCAGAGTAACAACTAATAAAATAATCACATCCGCCCATTACGCACTGACCAATCCAATCAGTTTGAAACTTTGTTGATCACATTGATCCGAGCAATTGCTTGAAAGGATTTAAACGGACACCTAACAACGTGTAGGTTTAGTCGTTCTAAATGAAACTGATTTCATACTGATTTGTGAAACCTAGGTATATGCCATACAATTACACGGCTTACAAATTTTGTCACGAGTAGTCACGACTACTGTAAACTGAGTTGACTGGATGGAAACACGGGCCCAACGATTTTTATTTGTCTCATCAATGCCTTAGATTGATGAGAGAGAGGGGTCTGATGACTGGAATCTGGGACGTACCGAATTATTTTTTAGCTTTTTGGTACAAAATTTTCAATAAAACCGTTTAATTTGAAAAAATAATTAAATATTTTTTTGTAAGCTCTATACGTATAAGCAGCTTTTTGGCTTTTTATGTGTCGTTAGATTCGTCTTAATTGTGAGAGTGGAGTATGATTTTAGACATTCATACATGACTTGAGTCAACAAAAACTGGTACTAGCTGCTACGACAGACTTCATTATGTCAAAAGTTATTGGCCCGTCGCAGTCCAACAGAAAAATAAATAAGTGTTGCTTTTACTATTTCCTTACAATCTTTACGTTTCAACCTTTCTTGTGCCTTAACGAAAATATTAAAAAAAAATACCAAAGCGGTTCTCGAGTTTTACGCTTAGCGACACATTTGGTGATTCATTTTTATGTATACATATAGGTTTATTTAAATACAGAATTATGATAATAATCATATTTTTGAATGATAGAAGTTAAGCCAACTTCTAATTTTGTCAATTTTGATACACCGACCTACCAAAATTAAAACCTCCTTAAAAACACTGTCTAGACATGAGTATGAGGCTTGAGAGTACATCCAATGTACCATTTTTATGTTTTAGCTGCCAAAATTACTGTGCTCTGCCTGATGGAAAACGTGGGATTGCCACGCTTCGGCTTGAATGGGCTGGCTCGACGGCTTCACAGAAAACCGGTGTGAAATAGCGCTTGCGCTGTGTTTCACCGAGTGAATGAGGATACCGGAGACCCATAACCTAACCCCTCCGCCCCATCTCCCTCCCCATCCCCCAAAGGCCGGCATCGCATTTGTGACGTCTCTGGCGTTGCGGGTGTCCATGGGCGGCGGTAATCGCTTACCATCAAGCGATACGTCTACTTGTTTGATCTTTTGCCAAAAAAAAGAGCGTAATCCAAGAGTAGTGGTCACCATCCTCAATGCGAATGTGAACGGCCACACTATGGCGGCCTCTCATATGAAATGCCAGTTTTTTGTCTAAATTAGCCGTTCCATTCGTTCTTTACTTCGGCAAGAGTCAAAAGTTCTATCGTAAAATACAGGAAAACAAAACAAAAATATGACAAAGTATCTCTTATGCCTGTGAATTCATGTACTAAATTGAAAAATAAAACATTTGCCTCTTAATAACGACTAGACTTTATAATATTACTAGGTGACCGCAACTTGGTCCGAGTCTCTCAAAAGGAAAAAAAATCTCCGTCTCTGTTTTTGCGATCTTTTTCATCGATTCTCGGCTTCTATTGGCAGTAGCGTAATGTAATATAGCCTTCCTCGATAAATAAACTATCAAACTCTAAACTATTTTTATATTTGAACCAGTTTTTCCTAAGATTATCGTGTACAACTAACCAAACAAACTCTTCAGTTTGAAAAGCTATTCTAAAATAACAGTAGCCTTAGTTACTCCTTAGTTCCTTACCAACTATCTGCCAGTGAAACTCCCATCAAAATCTGGCCAGCTGTTCCAGAGATTAGCCAGAACAAACAGACAGAGAGACAAAAAAAATTGTTGATGTAATTTATATACTTTCATATGCATTTAGTAAAAAGCTGTTAATGGGAAATTACAAACAGGCAATTCAATTTTATTCATTTGTATAGATTCATGTAACACACCGCTACTGTGAGAGATTAAAAACACTCACTTAAAAATATGATCTTTAAATGTATAACTATGCAAATGGTGCACGTGGCCGTTTTAAAACATTTCTCGCCATGCGTGCGCGCACATATGTTTGCGGGATGAATGACCAGAGTTCGGGAGCGCGGCAACTGATCGCAATTAAAAGTTTAATTGCCACAGCAATGTTAAATGAGTGAAATAAGGTCGGCACAGAAATGTTTATGGTTAAATATAATTTCGTAATTTTGTGATGATATTTTAATCTTTATCTAGTACATTTTTTTAAAGACACCTCCCGCATTAAGAATAAACATCAAATAACACACAAACTCAGAACAACAATTTGTGGATCACACAAAGTGTTGTCCCGTGTAGGATTTGAACCCACAACACTTGGGGAATTGGCAAGTGGCGTGGCGACCGCCTAAACCACTAGGCCAACCGTGCAGTAAATTTGAATTTGAATTATGCTTGGCTTTTTTGCGTACTTTTTTGTACACCAGATTACTTACAAAGGTAACTTAAAGCTAGGAGGTACAAGTGGCGCCCTTATCGCCCGAAGACAATCTCTTGCAGGGAACCATTGATTTATTATATTTTTAACTATTTAGTGTTTTTAACTTTGAAAATCACAAACTTCTTTACCAGTGCTAATTACTAAAAATTTCATTTTATTACAACATAAAAAGCATCAGCTGTCAAAATTTCAAGTTTGTTGTTCCAGTGGATTAGCGTTGCCGAATCAGGCAGTCAGAGCAAGTTATTTTATACGAATAAATAGATAAAAAAGTGTGGTGTCGTGAGACATCAGATAGAAACAAAGTTCTCTATCATAAAAATATTTATTTCAAGTTCTATTCAAGGTATAAAGAAAATAATTATTCGGGTATACAGTTTTTAATTTTTACCCGAATAGTTATTTTCTAATTTTAAATAAAACTAAACTTGTGCTGCCACCTAGTAATTTCTACTGAAACAAGTTCCGTCTAGAGTTACTCCGTACTTGTTACATGCAACTTACATACAGATAATATACATTTTTCATTCATGAAATAAATAAATTAATATTTTATCCATTTTTTTTTGTAAATACATACATATTATGCATAGAAAACATCCAAACTCCCAAAAAATAAATATTTGCAGATTAAAAAAATATATTTGATACTACATGGGAACCCGAGACCTCACATCCATCTCATACGCTACCATTTTGACACCGAGGCGTCAATCTTATGTTATGGACGTTTTTTGCCGGCTAGAGTACCCCTCCGCAACGCCCCATAAGGAACTTCGTTCCAATAATAAATAACAAGGTAACCTTGTTAGCAGTTTTTTACTATACAGTACATATATACTTATTCTTATTTCAACCTCCTTGAATTGGTTATGAAGACTAAACAATATTTGAATTATAAATAAATAATAAAATTGCTGTTTACTGGCAAGTTCATCATACTGTCGCGTTACCGTTATCAAGAGTACCGCTCATCTTAACCATTTAACCTCCCTTATCTGTCGGCGGAGTTGCCACCTCACTTTATCAACTAACGCCCTATAAACAGTCTTCAATATTTATTTGTTCATTGACAGTTCTTTACAATGGACCAATTTGTTGAAAATAGAACACGGGTCCATTCATGGTTTTTTTTAATGTTGGCAATAGTGGTCTATTGAAGTTTCACTTTCTTGTAAATGCACGCCTTGTATGCAGAGTTAAATTTCCCGCACTGTTATCTTAAATAATATAATAACCCATTCTGTGCATATTTTACGCTAAGTTGAAAATTATTAAAGAATAAAATATCAATTTATCTGATATTTCAATGAAATTATATAAGACTGGTTTTATCGATAAACACAATTAAAAAAAAACTGTTACTACATAGACCCGATATATTTATTATTCTTATAACATACATATCACATACTCTTATATATTTTATTTTAAACTATTCACTTGTTTTCAATGAGTTTATATTATCCTACTAATATTATAAACGCGAAAGTTTGTAAGTATGGATGTGAAGATGGATGGATGTTTGTTACTCTTTCACGCAAAAACTACTGAACGGATTTGGATGAACCTTTACAATAATATAGCCTATACATCAGAATAACACATAGGCTACTTTTTAATGCGAAAAAGGGTTGTAAGGGGGTTTAAAGGGGGGATGAACGGTTGTATAGAAGTCTGGCGGTTCACTCGACATACGCATGCGCGTTAAATACGCCGGGCGTCTTGGCAACGAATAAACAAAGCTGTCACACTCATTAAAATGAACTATAAATGAATAAAAAAAACTACTGAATGGATTTTAATGAAACTTTACAATAATATGTATACATATAATAAAACATTAATACAGAATTGAACTCTTCTACAGAGTTCAATTCTGTACATTGAATAAAAATTTAAAAAAATACAACTAGGGGTATTCATACAAGCCACAAAAGCCAAAAAATAATAATTTTGAATTTTATGTCTGTCTGTCTATTGTCCGACTTTCACGCAAAAAACTGCTGAACGGATTGTAATGAAACTTTTTTTATTATATAGCTATCAATCTTCGGCAACATATAGACTATAAATTATTTTGAAGTTCGGAATATCAGATATAAATTTTTGTCTGTCTGTCTGTTGTTCGTCTTTCACGCAAATACTACTGGACAGGCGCCTGCGTTGTGTTTATCAACGTCTCCTTACCATAGAATAACTTAAATATCGGGTCTAGAGTTTAAAGCCAGCGCCATCTATTGACTACCTGTCAAAGTATAATAAAACAAGAAGTAAATAGGTCATGGCCCATGCTGTGATTAAATACCAACTCTCCGTGCATGCAGAACAGTCAGTGTATGAAACGGTACCCAAAAGCCATGATTCAACAAACTATAACAGGCGAGAATGTCTACCCCAAGTACCGCCGACGTTCTCAGCAACAAGGAGTATTGGCTGCAGAAATTAGATTACGTGGCCAAAATCCGACGATGATTGATAATAATAGATGGGTATTATCATACTCTCCTGTTTTATCCAAACCGAAATGTGCATCAGTGTGGAGTCTATCAAATATATTTGTAAGTACGTAAATAAAGAAAGCGATCAAGCCACTATTACTTTACGAAATGAATGTGACTAAGTAACAAGATTTCAGTCTGGCTGCTACATAAGTTCATCCAAAGCTGTGTGGCTTATACTTAGTTTCCCTATCAACGAAAGACACCCACCTGCACCCACCAGACGCATTTCGCTGTAACCTGGAAAGAGGCCAGCGAATATATTTGAATATGCGATTGAGCGATTAGGAAAGCCTCGACAGATCACTTTATTGGGATTCTATGTATTCTGTGCTATGTTAGACTGATGATATTACCAACAATTTGCTCTGTGATGAAGCGCCAGCGTATTTTACATACAACAAGGAAGGTTTAACCGTAGAAAAAGAGGCCCTCCAGTAGAGGGTGTTCCTGAAGTTTTTAAAAATACACGTCATCGGAAGAGTACAAAAGTGCACCCAAGCAATGCTGAGTGTTATCGGTATCCAATGGCCTACTTTATTCGAAACTTTGAAGAAGTCGATGACCTGCAACACCCATCGTTTCAAGCTGCTTGCCGAGCACGACATTTGCTCGATGACAACCAACATTGGGATGACGCTCTCAATGAGGCATACTTCAGTGACTTTCAGATGCTGTCCAATTGTGACAAAAATACCAAAACAACTTAACCGAAGATCACATTCGCGATATGCATCGAAATATTTCTATGAGCGAATTGAACCATCAACAACGGGAAATTATTTCTAATCGCTGTTTAAATGAAATCCAAGACATGGTTTTGCCTATTGGTGGAAATTCTTAATCTTCTTAAGGGTTACCCGAAGCCATTTCTAACGAAGAGTACTTAGCTGAAAGTAATTACGATTCTAAGAAGCTTTTACATACTCTTCGCGATGGTATTCGGACTCTAAAGGACAAACAAGGAGTATTTTCCATCGTGTTTGTAACAGTGCCAATAATTCTTTGGGTGAAATGCTTTTTCTAGAGGCACGCGGAAAAAAATCTCACAAAAGTTATTCTCGCTCAATTACGACCAGATGGTAAAATAGCACTTGCTGTTGCATCCTCTGACACTGTTGCCTGGTGATAAAACTACACACACGATATTATGTGTGTAGTTTTAGTAAAATTGCCTTACAATTAGAATTAACAGAACAACATGTTTGTGATAGTGACAAAGCGAGAGTTCTACGTGACTGTCATTTAATTGCATGGGATGAGTGTATAATGGCACATCGCAAGGCAGTTGAGGATGTAGACAGGATGTTGAGGGACATTCGCCAAAGTGATCGCGCCATCGGTGGAATTACAGTTTTGTTTAGTGGTGATTTTAGGCTGACTCCACCCGTAATACCACGGGGGACCCGAACTGACAAAATAAATACGGGTCTCAAGAGTTCAACCCTTTGGCCTCATATTTAAAAACTAAAACTCACTGTTAATATGAGAGTGCGCAGAGGAGGAAACCAATTGCCAAATAATTTTCCGATTTGCTTTTCAAATAGGTGACGGTAGATATCAGAAAGAAGAAGGGCTGATCTCACTGCGAGACGATTTATGCGAGGTTGTAACTTCAATTGAATGACTCATATTATCAGTTTATGGAAATCTTACTAATATCACAACTCAGGAAGATTCTTGGTTTTGTGAGCGAGCAATTTTATCACCTCGAAACCAAGAAGTGATAGAAATAAATAATATTATTTTGGAGCAAGTTGAAGGGTCACAAGTTGAGTACACTGAAATTAACAGTGTTGTCGACTAAGATGAAGCTATGACGTATCCAGTTGAGTTTTTTTTTATTCTTTGTCCCTCAACTGGTCTTTCCTTACATAATATTGTCAAATTAAAAGTTGGAGTGCCTATAATTTAAATGAGAAAATTAAGTCCACCAAAATTGTGTAACAGCACACAATACATTTAAAAGTTATATCGCCCCAACGGAACGTGATAGAGGCACAAATGTTGACTGGATGTGGTGCAGGACAGCGTGTTTGCATTCCACGAATACCGCTCCTCCCAAAAAACTATCCGTATAGATTTAAACGTGTGCAGTTCCCATTAAGTGTGAGTTTAGCCCAGGGACAGACTATAAGTCGTGTTGGTGTAGATCGGCGAAAGTCCTATTTCTCTCATGGCCAGCTTTATGTAGCTTTGTCAAGTGTAAGCAGTGCGCAAAGACGGTCTATACTCACTGACACAAATTAAAAAACAAGTAATATCGTTTATGAAGAAATTCTGTAATTAATTTTCTTATATTACAAACTCACACGCACACACCGATTTTCTTAAAATAACTTTGTTTTGTTTCTCTATAAATTCAGAAAAATGATTGGAAGATGAGATTGAGAAAAAAGATTTGAATTTGAATCTAAGCACGCGCGAACGAAGTCGCGGGTACAGCTAGTATTCATTATTTTACAACTTCACGCACTGGTGTAAATTTGGACTAAATGCCCAGGGCATTCTCTACCAGCCAACCTTCGGGGGGTGTAGAGATCTAGTAAGGTAGGTGCAGCGAGGTTAAAGTTGACGAATATCGACTGCATCATAATATAATTTGTTTTCTAGCTTGGCAATATTATCTACTTATTAGCTACCTCAATAATAAAAAAAGCGACCAAGTGCGAGTCGGACTCGCCCATGAAGGGTTCCGCAGCAGCAAGTAACATTTTTTTTTATATTTGTTTTGATTGAATGAAAGGTAAATTGCAGTTTACGATTTATGACGTATTAAAAAAAAACTACTTACTAGATTTCGTTCAAACCAATTTTAAGTGGAAGTTTGCATGGTAATGTACATCATATATTTTTTTTAGATTTATCATGCTCTTATTTTAGAAGTTACAGGTGGGGGGGACACATTTTACCACTTTGGAAGTGTCTCTCGCGCAATCTATTCAGTTTAGAAAAAAATGATATTAGAAACCTCAATATCATTTTTGAAGACCTATCTATAGATAGGGACACGCTTGGGTTTGATGAAAAAATTTTTTTTGAGTTTCAGTTCTATGTATGGGGACCCCCAAAATTTATTGTTTTTTTCTTATTTTTGTGTGAAAATCTTAATGCGGTTCACAGAATACATCTACTTACCAAGTTTCAACATTATAGGTATTTTAGTTTCGGAAAAAAGTGGCTGTGACATACTCACGGACAGACGGACAGACATAACGAATCTATTAAATGCTATGAAATATATTTAGCTTTAATTCCGCGAGACAAATATCCAGGTCTGAAAGCAGGGCACAAATCCCACCGTCATGCATATGTACACATACAAAACAAGTGAGAAATAATTAGCATGCCATGCAACCAAACCTATACTCGACACGTGTTTCGCCCCTCCACGGGGCATCCTCAGGAGATGTTGACTCGTCGAGCGTTTGAGCTTTAATGTCATGGATTTCCGCAAAGTAACGCCTGATTCCATAACTTATCATAACGAATCTATAAGGGTTCCTTCCTTTGGCACGGAACCCTAAAAAGCTATCTTCTGATTTTTTTTTAATGTACTTATGCTAATATATATAATCTATACTACTAATATATAAAGCTGAAGAGTTTGTTAGAAGTTTAATAAACGAGGGTAAATTATCACTCTACGGGCTATAGGAGACGCAAACGAGGTTCATGCGTGTGGGTCAGCTAGTAACTAATATTATTAAACACGTGTGCAAAATAGTGAGACGCATGCTCGTGCCGATCAGGGAGTGACCATCTTTACTAAGACTATGACAAGTAAAATTTTAACAAAATAAACAACCGACTTCAAGGTCCGACTCGATTTCTCTTGGATGCCATCATCAGAAATTCATAATATAGAGGCACCAGAACATTTTAAATAAAAAAAGTAAAAACTAAACCCCAACTACGACAAAAAACGACGCTGAAAAAGTATGAAACAAGTTTCAAAAGCCGTAGCACAGAATAACTAATCCGTAACTAGTAGCCGTAGTCACGCATTGTTAATGTGTTATGGTACATTTGTACGTAACGTGTGACTACAGCTACCATTAGTTGTTCTGTGCTACGGCTTTTGAAGCTTGTTTCATACTTTTTCAGCGTCGTTTTTTGTCGTAGTTGGGTTTTAGTTTTTACTTTTTTTTATTTAAAATGTTCTGGTGCCTCTATATTATGAATTTCTTTGCAAAGTATATTTTAAATGGTACCATAGAAATATCACAATTATCGAATAAATACGGAAAAAGTCACGAGCAAATGCTAATAATATATGTATTTTTGAAATGTACAAGTAACGCCCTTTCCATCGATACCAAACTCGGTATATTTATCTCAAATTATTTTTTTAAAACAGTACTTTATGTCGGCTAGAGGGCGCCACATTAGATTCAGTGACACGTCATATAGCCTATAACCAGAGGACGAACAAGACGCTTCTAGCGATACCTCATTTGTACAGTTCTAATAAGTAGTTAAGGAGCTATGAGGGAACAGATGAACATTCATACATACATACATAGCCTGTCAAAATCATAACCCTCCTTTGGCTTTGCCGTAGTAGTAAAAAGGAAATAATCATCTGAACTGAATCTTTAAACTGTATTCAATTTACCTACATACGTTATCGGCTACTAATTAGTGATAATAATAAAAAGCTCACAACGGCTGTCTGATTCATAACTAGGCAGAGCCTTTACTATGGTATCTAGACTGCTGGTACACCATATTTATATATTTAGAAACGCCCTGCACTATTGGTAGAACGCCCCTACTCAGTCGAAAGACGTAGCATGCATGACAATTGGGCAGAGCTTTAGCAATGTTATTATTTTACGGATACGAAGTACGACATTATGATGTACGATGGGGTTCACATATCATTACATTATTTCAAATACTTCAGTATTAGGCATGAAGAAGAAAGATTTTAGATTAATAAGACTTGATCTCTGTGACAGTAAATTATTTTTTATGATTTTAAATGATAAATATTTTTGCATGTAATTTGTTTCACAATGTAACATAACTTTAAATTTGCATACCTATTGATGAAATGTGTGATACTATACCTACCATTTATAACTAACCAATTGTACATTCATAATTGTACCACATTTTTAGCAATACATTGTTCTTATTCTTTATGTCTACGAAACCGACGAAGTAACTTTGAACAACTTTGTTCGATACCAAATCACCTATTTGGTATATGCTCTGAGTAAAATTATATGTTCTAAGTGAAGGTAATCTGTGATGACATTTTAGGTTATGTCAGTGTTTGGAAAAATGTAACTTTAACTTTGCTATCGGACGGTTTCATGGCGCGGCGGTATAATTAATAAAAGGGATTGTGAATTATGTTTAATCTGCTCCCGCGTTGAATTTTGATACGTACGAAAAGTACTAGATCAGGTTTAATTTAGCTTCAGTGTGAATTGTTCGGCCACTGCTTTTGATAAGCTTTAATTGTATAAACGTAATGTAATTATCGTGCGATTCCTCGCGAAGTCATTGTAACCGGGCGCTTAGTACGGATTCGGGAAACTGCCTGGCCTTCTGGTTTAAATTGTAAACGGATTCTGGTGTGTGTGATATTATCTGCGTAGTTATCGACAAGGGGCGAATCTCTCCCTCCCTCAACCCCTGAATCCCTCACCGCAGCGAAGATAGAAGAACCCACCACACCAATCCTGAGTTATTTTATTTTTATTAGAAACGGGGTGTAAGCGCCCTAAGTTGACATACGTTCACCAGGTGATCGGTCTGCGACTTGCGAGGGTCTATATCTACGGGCCGTGTAGACTAACAAGGTTCCACGGGGAACGCAGCCCTGGTGAACGGACTAAACAAATGTCATGTTAATGTATCACCTGTATTTTCATTTTTTACGTACGATGACACTAGCGACAACTGGACTGGACAACTATTAAGGACTGTTAGAGAATAAACAACATATAAAAATATATAGCAACATATATAACATAGTAAAATAATAAATTGTTTTTTTTTTTGTTATACTTTTTGTGCTTTATTGATTTTACTTTTAAAATATTTTAAAGGTTTATGTAGTGAAGACGGGAAAGAGAGTGTTACCATCCCTTTGCAATCCGTGGGTGTACTAAGAACCGACTAGCAAGTAAACTACGCAGGAGTTGTCCTGCGTAGATTAATTGCTTACGTTGTAGGAAAACAACCCTGCATGGAGAAGGAAATCTTGAAACAGACCCTATGAAAATCTCCTTTCAGAGAAGGAGCGAATGACCAATAGTGGACAGTTAAAAGCTGTCGATGATGATGATGAACATGGCTTAGTGTGTTATTTACCATAGATAAACGAAACTTTTGAGTAGTAATAAAGTAGACATATTAAAACTTTCATCTAGCTTATACAAGGAGGATACCACAAAGCAAGTGTTTTTTTAACTAGGTATACCTACACACGTTACAAGTCTACCTACAAAGTTTCAATGAAATCGGTTCAGTAGTTTAGCCACAGGACACTACTTTTCGTTTTTGAAATTTACTACACGATGTGTTCAATGCAACGCTATCATCAACGGGTTAACGACCTTAGGTCTAACTACTGCAATAATTGTCACTCTAAAATATACCTTATGTCTGAGCAATAAGACCCTCACACACGTAATCACAAAATAGTTAAAAACAATAGGTAAGTATTGCTGGAAGGAATCACCCGGGAGAGTAAAAGGGTCAACCGAAAATATATTTTCTATCCTTTTCTAATTTCAAACGTAAAAAACTGCATCTGATTAGTGGGTCAGTCAGTGTGTCGCAATACGCGAACCCGTGACGTGTTCGCGTCGTTGCACGTTTGAAGTAGCCGGCGCGGAAGCCCTATGTACTGTTTGTTTTGATTATTAATAATAGGTATTTTAAAGTGATTAGTGCGATAAACTGCTTTAATAGTGACAGGACAGGGACAGGACACATTAGTTAGGTTTGTTAGTACTTAGTTGTTATTTAACGATTACTTTATGTGAGTGTAAACGAAACAATGCCTCGATTTGGTTATACGGCTAGTGAATACTCGGATATGATATTAATTTATGGAGAATGCCAAGGAAACGCCGCTCTGGCTTTACGTACCCACACTGACATGTAGTTTGCGTACAGCTGCTCCTCATTTTCAAGTAAGTAAGCCATAGATCTATTCACAAAGTTCTAAAAAAAAGAAGCGTAAACCTTTAAATACAAGTAAGTACAGGCTTTATTAGGTCGACGAGATATACTTTTTGTAAGACATTGCCCGTAAGACATTCTTTTTGTTATTACTTATTTGCAAAGCTATTTGTTAGTACCTACCTACTTACTAATTTGCAAAATTGCGAAAAAATAACATTATTAAAAGATACGATCTGTGTATTCATTGAGAATTGAAAAATTTAAATAATAATTAATTGAATTTCATGTTTTGTGATTTTATCCTGAAATATTGTGATTGTGTAAATACATGTAAATTATTATTACAAAAATAAACCGACTTCCAAAAACACATCCAACGAAAAGTCTCTGCCAAAAAAAAACTCAAAAGCGTAAAATAAACTGGTTCTTCATAAATTGCGTATACCTAATTCTTTATTCATTTAAATAGTATAGACTAGAAGTCGGTGCCAAGTGACTATTGCTTAGACTTTTGTAATTGTTCGTTTGTATTTTTTTGGCTTAGCACCGACTTCAAACAGATTTTAGGTACCTAGCACACATTATAATACTACTATTTAAATGAATAAAGAATTAGGTATACGCAATTTATGAAGAACCAGTTTATTTTACGCTTTTGAGTTTTCTTTTGGCAGAGACTTTTCGTTGGATGTTTTTTTGGAAGTCGGTCTTTTTTTTTATAAAAAGTTTTTATTTTTCAGTTTTTAGTGCAATCAATCGTAGGTCAGTAGTAAGTTGAACTATTTCATCAAATTTCATCATCAAGAATACAAATTAAGGTCTATACGTACGTGTAATATTAAAATCATCCTCTAATCCCTAACTGTTAAAGAGTTTAACCTTCTATCATCAGCTCACCTAAATAACTTGAAAGTATACGACTGAAGGTCTTTAGATACGTATGAAATTGAAAGAATTATCCTCCAACTCCTAACCGTTGAGGAGTTGTACCTTCCACCTTCCATCATCGGCTAACCTAAATAATTTGAAAGAATACGACTAAAGGTAACATATATACATATGATATTTAAAGATTTATCCTCCAACTCCTAACCGTTAAGGAGTTGTACCTTACATCATCAGCTCATCATCATAAAATGTTGACTACCAGACGCAAATACCGGTGTACCTTCAGAAAATATACGAAAAACATAGTATGTGCCTATAAAAAATGAGGGTTTCCCTCGATTTCCCTGGGATCCCATCATCAGATCCTGATATGCTGGCAATGGGACCACCTCGGAAGCATACCCTTTCGAATACAATTTTTTTTTTAATTCGGTCCACAACTGACGGAGTAATCGGATATCATACATAAAATAAAAAAATAAAAATACATACAGTGGAACATAGAACCTCCTCCTTTTTGGAAGTCGGTTAATAAAACCAGTTCTTTGTAAGCCCTCAAAGAAATTCCAACAGTATATTAAATTGACCGCGCGACACCTAGATATGACTGACGCATGATGATTCACCATATTAGTCGTATAATGTTCTAAATAGTTCGATCACGTCATAGCATCTTACTGCGAGGGCTTTCAAACTCAATGGACACTAACTTTATCCTATCCTAAGAAATATTTTGCAAGTTTCATGATAATTCGAATTAAGAACATTTAGCGGTAGGCCAATGCATTTTATGACGTCATTTCGTTTTAATGTTCGTTTATAAGGTCAGATGTTAAGTGGTGATGCTAACGGCCAGCTATATTCAGTGACTGTTGAACAGAAATGTAGCTGAAAATTATTTTTCACGAATGTGATGATATTTTTTCTTTTTTGCTATTTAAATTTGGATGACTTTTTTATTCTTCGGAACTGTTCGGAATATTATACTTTTAGTTTAAGAGTGTTTTGATGTTGTTTACTAACTTTGTTATCCAGCATTCCTGGCCTGTGTAATCATTCATGCATGTTAGTTAGATAAATAGGCTCTGTCCACTTAAATCCCCTGAGGGATCCATGTGGAAATTTCATCCACACTGATCCCTTAGGGGATCTATTTGGATTCAAATTCCATTTTGATCCCCCAGGCAATTCATTTGGAAGATTCTATCTCAGACGTTCAAACAAATGGATCTATTAAATATAGATGCAGAAAATGCAACAATGCATCATGGTAACTCCCACTATGGCAGTCTATTGAGATGTTTGAAAGGCAGTAGAGCCACGCTGATTTCAGCACGAACGGGCCGGCTCGACCGGGGCAGTACTACCCTCGAACAGAAAATCAACATAAAATGACAGCGTTCGTGCTGTCGTGTTTACCATGGCGGCCTAGTGATGCTTCTGTATCATTGGGCCTCCGGTCTTGCAAATATTGAAATTACTATCCATGTGGTAATGGAATAAGAATACGGAGTATCGCCGCCCCTATTCATCCCATGGGTGTCTTAAAGCGCGTCTCTAGTTGTTTAAGGGAGCAAAGAGAATGAAACTTGATACAAACTATAACAATCTGTCTGGTCAGCGTGGTATAAGAGACGCCTATGTCAGTAGTGGCCTGTAAATGGCTGAATGATGAAGATTATTGAATCTGACCAATATTGATTTTTGTAGTCTATAACTTGGGTTGGGTAAGCTTCATGGTGTATGCTAATTACAGTAGTATGACTCCTCTCCTTTCCCGAGGAACGTGGCTTAGTGTTAACTGAGTAGGTTAACATATCGCAAAGTTAAGCAATCATTCATACCCGGGATAGTATATGGATGGGTGACTATTTTTAACACATTAAGACCCCTTTTTGCATCGAGGGGCATGTTAAACGGGTGGACACGGTTGCAATACAAACATCGATTCGGTAAGTTAAAGCCCTAAAAAGTCCGTCAATGGTAAATACTTAGATTATAGATATATTATAATGGGTAAACAATCGAAGTTCAGTCGCATCATAGTAAACTAAAAACCGACCTCGGTCTTATTTGGGAAAAGACTTGGAGGATAATAATAACAGCTTTCCATTTGTTTTCCTACAAAATTTTTGAGTAATTTCATGAAAGGGTATAGAAGTGAGTGACTAAGGAAGTGTGGAAAGCATGTGTTATTTGGTTTGACCAAATGACCAATGAGAGCGCTCAGAGTTAGGGTTGCCCATCGTGAGATATCACATATGAATTGTTTTTTCATTTGTTGCCGGTTTGTCATTTTTGCACTTCTTGTAAACTCTCTAGTTATGTTTGCTTTGATATTATGTATGGTAATAACAATAAATTCACGGTTATTACAGTTTCCTGTAGGGTACACGTAATTTCCCGTTGTTTACAGAAATTGTTCAGTCAACTAACAACTTAATAGGAGTATATGCATTATTGAAATCTTCTTTAAACTTAACATGCTTCGAGAATGTTTCATTACTGAGTACTAGTGCTATTTGATTAATAAATCGCTGTAGTATTTTGATAAGAGAAGTTGAGAGTTCGATATCGTTCTCTTTCAAGACTGCAAATTCACGTTGAAGTGGGCGTGTAGTGTAGCTTTTTTTCAAGTTTATCATTAAGTATGATGGAGCATTTATTATTATCTTGGACTGTTCTGTCTCTTATCGGAGAGTGATAACCAAATAGCTGTTTTAATATATCGATAATTTGATAATTATCTAAATCATCTCAATTCAGTTAGTGACAACCCTACTGAAGAGAATAAGCAATTTTTGATCCTGATTAAACGGTTTAAGTTTCGTGTTGATCAAATATACCTTATACGTGTCTATATTTTTCGTCAGAAATAGGAATACTAATCATTACCAACAAATAAACAGTACATAAAACTTGACTTTCGCTACATACCTATTGACCTTATAAATGCCTACTTATCACATACTAAAGTCGCTGTCCACATTTACGAAGTTCTCCAGACACAAACAAAACATAAATTATCCTTTGATTGCCGTATTGTCCTTAAGAATTTATAAATAGAAACAGGTATACCTATATAAGTAAATATACATTTGATTTTTAGAAAATATAAAGATGTGGGAAGTTTTACACAGCTAAGAAAAATGTATTCTCTCAAATAATAAATAAATATAGGTAATTAACATTCACAAATGAAAAAGCTTATCATTGTCAAGAAGTAATAGGAATTATTTATTCAACTGTTAGTCTTATTAATTAGTAGTTCGTTGTCCTTATAAATGATATGAAGCAATCTAAATGTTTCCGAACTTACCAAAAAAAAGAAAGCTAATGTATTAAAGGAATATCCATTTCGAACTGTCACTGCTGAATGTCAAACTGAGCACTTGAATATAAAACGACCGCCACGTTTGAAATTGGAAATAAAACTGCATAAAACCAATATGGCGGTGCGCGGACGACACGAGTCACCCGCGCATCTATACTGACTACTTCTTAACTAAGTTTGATTAGCTTTAAATAGTGATGCCCACATTATCTACTTATTCTATTGAAGAGCTGAGGGGAGGTGTGGGACTCCCTTTATTTCACTGTCTGAAATATAACCGTGTAAGTGGACCACATAAATCTGACGGCTCTTAGTTTTGTTTATGTCAAACATTTCCAGCAAAGTGTATTATAATAAGAGTTAAGGAAACAATATTATAAGTCATATCTCGGAGCGGTGACTCGTGACTAAATTAACATGAATTAATTAATATTGTTATTTTTTATTTTATTAAAAAGGAAAATGTTAATAATAGAGTTTGAGCTTCCTTCCTTACTCTCATTGTCTCAGAACTATTCTGTATATAGGTTTTTATTGTGTTTCTGTTTAAATAATTAATTAACGCTATAAGAAACGATGTAACTAAGTGAACTAAGGAAGGTAGATTTTATTATAAACATAATTGATCAGGTTTAAACTTTAATTCTAGAACTTACCGTAACTTATGTTCTTAGTCAGTAGTAGTTCAACGTTTGACTATTCCGTAGACCATGGACTAAAATTAAAATTTGGCGAACTGGTCAGAAATTTGAAAACGTTAATACAGATAGTTACGATAAATAAATATGATGTATAGACAAAAAGATGCATTACGTATCTTGAAATATGGTTAGGTAGAGGGGGTAACACGGCGGACAGTGGATGTGAGCGTTGACGCGTCGTTAGGAGTGCTCCTTAAACCTAAACCTGGGTCGCAATTCCCAGGCACTGTCGAAGTCGCATGTGTTGCCCCCATCTATCACGCGATGGACCCGGCACCCGCACGGTGAATCCATGGAACGCTAAGAAATAGGTCTCGTAATCTATATACTAATATCATAATCATCATCAGCTTATCGCAGTCCACTGCTGGACATAGGCCTCTCCAATTGCACGCCACTTAGTTCGATCCTCGGCCTCTCGCATCCAGCTCCTACCAGCCGTCTTGCGCAAATCATCACTCCACCTGGCCTGTGGACGTACTACACTACGTTTGCCGAGACGCGGTCTCCACTCAAGAACCCGTTTACCCGGTTATCGGTTCTACGGCAAATATGGCCAGCCTACTGCCACTTCAGCTTGCTAATCCTGTGGGCTATGTCGATGACTCTGGTTCTCTTCCGGATCACCTCGTTTCTGATACGGTCCCTTAGAGAAACGCCAAGTATAGCCCTTTCCATAGCACGCTGAGGGCCTTTGAACTTGTGGACCAGCCGTACCGTAAGTGTCCACATTTCGGCTCCGTATGTCATTACGGGTAGGACGCACTCATTGAAGCCTTTCGTCTATAGGCATTGTGGGATTGACGAAGAGAAGACCCGACGAAGCTTCCCAAACTCTGCCCAACCCAGCTGAATTCTCCTGTTCACCTCGTCCTCAAAGTTGTTTCTCCCTAACTGCAAAGTCTGCCCGAGGTACACGTATTTTTGAAGAACTTCGAGAACGGCACCGTGTACCGTAACCGGTTCCGGTAGTACGTGTTCATTGAACATGACCTTGGTCTTGTCCAAGTTCATCCGTAGGCCGATGCATACAGAAGAGTCAGCCAGGTCGTTCAGCATCTGTTGTAGGTCCTGCAGCGTCTCTGCCATGATGACGATGTCGTCTGCAAATCGCAAGTGAGAGATGTATTCGCCATTGATGTTGATGCCACGCCCTTTCCAGTGCAGCGTCTTGAAGAAGTCCTCCATTGCATTAGTGAACAATTTCGGGGATATAACGTCACCTTGTCTCACATCTCGATGCAATTGTATGGGTCTTGTATGCTGAATCTGTACTTGGACGGACATAGTGGCGGCTTAGTAGAGACATCTCAACACTTGGATGTATCGCCAATCCACTTGGCAACGCTACAGGAACTCCAAAACAGTCCAGATCTCGATCGAGTCAAAGGCCTTTTCATAGTCCCCGAATACTAGACACAGCGGCTGATTATACTCTTCGGTCTTCTGTATAATCTGCCGCACTGTGTGGATTTGGTCTATGGTGCCATATCCACTCCAAAATCCAGCTTGCTCCGGTGGTTGGAATTCATCGAGTCTTCGCGAAAGTTGAAATGTATATTGCATTGATTTAGATGCTTCCGATTATTTAATGTTATTTATGACTAATCATGAGAAGTTTGTCGTGTTAGGACCGACCAAGTGTTTTCAGACACATTTTTACTTGCACTCCAGTGCTATCTTTCTCCTCACCTGTCAAGGAAATATGCTAGCTTGCACCGCCGGTCATTGTTCCTACTTTCTTTAAATCGCTCAGACAAACATTTGAATGAATTACAACTTTACAGAATAAAATGTATTTACATTGATGATGTAATTGAAGAAAGGTGTATCTTTCTGTTCGCCTGGCAGGTACTAGTGCTCATCAGAATCGCCTGTCATTTTGTTTTTGAACTTCTTATTGAATGATCTAAATCCTATAAAAATTTCAGCCTTACAGGAACAAGTTTTTTTTTCTCATTTTTTTACACTTTCAAAACCATGAAAGATGATGATGTGCAGGGCTGAGGCCTGCCAGGCGATGGTTACGTACTTAGCACGTTATGACTCATCACTACAAGAGTTTCTAGCCTTACAGACACACCGTTGGTCGAAAGGTCCAGTAGCTCTCTTACTAGAAGGAAAATAGGTCGATAGTTCTTCAACATGGTCTTGTCACCCTTTTTGAAGAACAGGACGACCACACTTCTGCTCCACGCCTCTGGAGTTCTCCCTTCGAATAGGACAGCATTAAAAAGCTTTTGGAGCTCCCTCAGTACGGACATACCTCCAGCTTTCAACAGCTCTGTTGTAACGCCGTCCTCTCCGTGGGCTTTTCCATTTTTCAGCTGTCCAAGATCCATCACGATTTCATCAGTGCTGACTTCTGGCAGATCTTCGGTGTCGTGTTAATGTGGCTCTAGGGTCCTCATTTTCGGGATCAGTTCGAGACAAGCGTATATACTGCCGTAGAAGCCTTCGACTTCCGAAAGGACGGCCGGCTTGGAAGCAACGACTTCCCCACTTGATGTGGTCAACTTCGTCAGGTGGCTTCTTCCAAGAGATTGTACGAACACTTTTGACCCCCGATTTCACTCGATCGCTCTTTCGATTGAAAGAGTATTGGAGCATCGGAGGTCGTGTCGTACAAGCCTGCTGATCTCTCGGTTTAGAGTCCGCTTTGCCGACGAAGTGACAGATGGGTTCTCACGTCGTTCCCACATTAACCCTAGTGTGCTCTCTGAAAACTTCGACTTCCTGCTTTTGCGCTGCATTTCACAAAATCTCGTACCTTCGTCCCTGAGAATCCGAACCACATTTTCAAGATTCTGGTTTACGTCTGTTGTGGTTTCCATGGCAGCAAATCGGCTTTCCAGATTTGACTGGAATTTTTCAGATCCCATTGCGGCTTGGAGCAGAGTTGGGCGGAGCCTGGATCTCATCAAGCGGAGACATTCAGCCTTAAAGTCTTTTCGTAAAAAGGTGGTATAAAGTTTTTGCTTCACGTATTAGTATACGTGACACCGAGACAATTATTCAATATTATTTTCTAAAAGTCTTCAATGAGAAAATATAGACTTTTAACAGAATCTTCATTTAATATAAAAAATACATCTTGAACTTCATCGTCCAATTGTTAGTTTAACCAATTCGCGGGTACACTGCAATTTAGATATAAATAATATGTATCTGTCTTTAAGTCAGCGTTTTAAACGAAGTAGTCGGCTTATAGTTAAATATTCAAACAGCTGCTAGGAATGATGTTATTATCTGAAGATCCATGTCAAAGTTGAGATAGGGTATCTCAAAATAGTAAATTTATTTGTAATCCGTTATTTTTATGATCATAGACTTCTTTAAAAGCTGATATTTTGTTTGTTGTACAGAAAATTGAACGTAAATCTGAATTTTTAGTTCACGACATTGGTTTTATTTTTTAACGCGCCTAATTAACCTTCCCCTTTAAGTTTGTCTGTTACCATCTTCTGTGTGTTTTAAATAGACTTAAAAAAATTAGGAGGTTCTCAATTCGTGGGAATCTTTTGTATGTACTTCATCGCGCCAACTTCAAACGGATTTTAGATAACTTGTTATTAAATTAATTGTTATTCTTGTAATTCTTCTTTATTTAATTGCCAACAATTGGTCACATAGTAATTAAAGAAAGCAGATTTTGATGAATGTTTTTTTATTGGTATTTTTTTCTTTTTTTTACTTTTTTGAATCCGCTGTGTGCTGCCACTCACAAACTTTCACCTTTTTAATATTAGTGTGATCTATTACATATCTAATACCGAGCAATTATTGTACATTATATAAATATAATCTGATTCTCGGAAACGGTTCACACTATTTTCATGAAATTTAGTATGCAGGGGATTTCGGAGGCGATAAATCAATCTAGCTAGGAATTATTTATAGGAAATTAACCAAAAAAAAGTTCCGAGTTAATATAGAATTCTAGTGTTGCCCGCGGCTCCACCCGCCTATATGTCGGTTATCGCGGTAAATAGTAGCCTATGTGTTATTCTGATGTATAAGCTATATTACTGTAAAGTTTCATGCAAATCCGTTCAGTAGTTTTTGCGTGAAAGAGTAACAAACATCCATCCATACTTACAAACTTTCGCGTTTATAATATTAGCACTCAAGTACTAATGGTTTAAATATTATAAAAATGTGTAAGCATAGAAGTTAGTTAATACATAATATACACCTATGTGTACTAATAATTAATATTAGGTCTTTACCTATGAAATTGTCGTTCTTCAGTACTGGCCATTTGAAATAAAAAAAAGTTTGTAATGGCTCTGTATTCTAAATTCAAATTAATTTTGTTTTTAAACCATGACATTCTATTTACAAACTCAGTCTTTTGTTTTTTGATTAGCGTTGTATTTTCATTACATTTGAGCATTTTTCGTCATAATGAATACTTTAAAAATTCGTGTGATTATGGAATATGAGTTCCGTCGTGGCACCAACGCGACACAAACGGCACGTAACATCAAAAACGTTTACGGAGAGAACTGTACAAACGAACGCACAACCCGTTATTGGTTTTCCCGGTTCCGTTCTGGAAATTTTGCCTTGGAAAATGAAGCTCGTGGTCGTCCGAAGGCTTTGGTTAACAATAATGAATTAAAGGCGATTGTGGAAGCTGACGAAACTCAATCTACAGCTGAGCTATGGGACTAATCCCGCCCACACGCCCACCACTGTAACTCCTGTACACCAGGATCAACAGCGGTGACCCACGAAAACACCGAGTTATGACACTCGGGAAGTCCCAGGAAAAATTTAACTGTCTTGGAACCCGCAACGAAATTAATCAGAAGAAAACTGGAGGAGTTGGAAATATAATAAGTCCACTTCCCTCCTTAACAAAGCGGGAGACAAAATGGAGTCAAAATAGGCAGACGCCTTTTTCAGACCGGGAAGCACCACGGATAAAAATATTATGGGTCCTAAGTGAGCTATATTTGATTTCTATAGTATGTATGGCAGAATCGCTTAAACGCACGGTAATTCACCGCAGTTGACACAAGATCCCCATAATATACTACCCCAGACGTCGTTTGTAAGCCATTTAGCATCATGTTACGTTCATTGTACCAAAGACTACATTCCCAGAGGATATGATGAGCCGACTGTTCACAGTTAGAATCAGGTGTTGAGCATTGACACAATGGTGAATTGACTAATTTAAATGAGTATAGTTTGCTCTTAAAGTTACCGTGGCCTGTAAGAAATTGAGCGACACAGTGATCTACCTCGAGCCATGTCCTTGACAACCGTTCGCGAACAGATGGAAAGAACTGGTAGAGGTGGCGCCCCTTAGATGATTCGTCCCATCGTTGCTGCCATTCATCCAAGAGGTCGTTATAGACATTGGATTGTTGTTGAAACAATCTTATGATTTTACCGCGGTCTCGTATGCCCAAAAAATCGCATTCCATGTTTTGTAGTGTGGAATAGTACATGGCTGCACGTCTTTGCACCTCGAGATCGACCGGAAGAACACCTGCCAACACCGGTAAAGCCTCAGTGCTAACCGTCCTATATGCCTTGCACAAGAAAATCAATGCAGGTCGTTGGCCTTGTAACAGTTTGCGACGGACAGCACCTACAGTCGCCCTATCTGCCCATACAGGAGCACCATAGCAAATAGAACCCAAATAAGTAGCTCCATATATGATCTTTACTGTAGTATATGACAGACCCCATGTCGCAGTTGATATCCCCGTCAGTGCAAAGAAACTCTTTTTAGACTTTTCATTAACTGTTCTAATATGTTCAATAAATGAAAAAATTCTTTCTAATACCAATCCTAAATAACAAACCGAGGTTTTATTTTTAATAGTAACATTTTCAAATTTAATACACGGCGGTGATTTGAGGTTACCTTTCAGAAGTAGCTGGAAGGTTTTGTTTGGTGCAAACGTCAACCGATTACGCCCACCCCACCGAGATATTAAGTCCAAACATTCACTGGCCAGCCTCTCAAGCCCCGTTCTAGTATCCGACTCTATCAATAACAAACCGTCGTCCGCGTACGCATTCAGGGTACATCCGGACGGCACAGGCATTGCCAGAAAATCGTCGAAGCCTATGTTCCTCAAGTATGGACCTAGCACTGACCCTTGAGGACACCCCATCGTAAGCGCCTTCGACACAGAATGATGCCCAAGTCTCAATTTAGTAGTACCTTGTAAGAAGTACGAGGAGATAAGGGAATAAATATTTTTAAAGCAACCTCTTAATTTTAATTTTAGCAATAGCATGGGCCACCACGCATTGTCAAAGGCGCCAGATATATCTAAGAAGATGCCTAAAACGTATTGAAAACTTGACTCGGTGACAGTTTTCCTTACATATATAACCGCATCAGTTGTCGATTTTCCCAACTTAAAGCCGAATTGTCTATCATGAAATTTAACTCCACCCGGTAGAAGTCGTGGTACTACAAGACGCTCTAAAAGCTTTCCCAGCGATGGTAACAGTGTTATGGGTCGATAGGATTTAGGATCGTCCAGCGGCTTATCGCCGCTTTTTGGTATTATTCGAATATTACCGCACCGCCAAACACTAGGAAATACTCCTTCCGCAATGCAACGTTTAAACTACAGCTGAGCTAGCAGCAGCTTTTAATGTAAGCATCAAAACAATATTGATCCATTTGCGACAAATTGGCAAGGTAAAAAAGCTTGATAGATGGGTGCCCCACGACCTTAACGATCGCCAGCGCAACGTACGCGTCAATACCTACCTTGCGCTGCTCAACAGGCAAGGAATTTTGAAACGAATTGTTACGTGCGACGAAAAATGGATTCTGTTCGACAATCGAAAGCACTCAGCAAGTTGGTTAGACCCTGGTTCAGCACCAAAGCAATGCCCTAAACCAAAAATGACCCCTAAAAGATGATAGTCACTGTTTGGTGGTCTAGTGCGGGTGTGATTCACTACAGCTTTTTACAAAACGGCATGAGCATTAATGCAGATGCGTACTGTGAAGAACTGGAGACAATGATGGAGAAGCTTGCACATCTGCAACGAGCTTTGGTCAATCGGTCGTCCCCACTGCTCCTTCACGACAACGCGCGACCCCATACTGCGCAACAGACAGTCTCCAAGCTGCAAGAGCTGGGGTTGGGGCTCTCCCTCATCAGCGTAATGTTTGTAAATGTATATGAACAAATATATTTTAAATTTTATTAAAACGACACATCCTCTTTAAAATGTCATTTCCGACGGAAGCTTGCTTATTCTTACATAATTGAATTTGATTCAATTAGTTGTCCCACTGTACATCGCTCATGACGATTTAGAGTTCAAAAGAATTTTAATATAACTCTGGTCAATTGTAAAAGCAATATAAATTACTGATTTCTTATACAAACAATGATTATTTTTATTGTGTGCCCTGCACCACAGAATAATTAATAGCCTGCACGATCTTTTAGGCCGAATCTTTTAAAGATACTATTTTTTTAGTGGTGACGAATTAAGGATTCAGACAGTGATAGAGAGAGACAGTGTCATCATCCCTATTCATCTCGTGGGTTGTATTCATAGAGTTATTATAGATCCCACCAAAACATAAATGTAAAAAAGGAGAGCCAAGTTCAATACAAAAATTATGCTTCGCTGTGGGCTTCGCCGCAAAAAGAATGGAGATCTAAATGAGTGCCAAGTTCTATGCCAAATCCAAATATGTATTTTTATAGGACCAAAATAACATTATGAGAAAGTATTAAACTCTATTTCTTTGCTTTATTGGATCCCTATAACAATTGCTGTTATTTTAAAATGTGAGATCTTAAAGCCTACTTTAAGATCTCACATTTTAAAATAACAGCAATTGTACACAAACAAACAACACAAACAACAACAGCAAATGTAACCTATTACATTTGACTAAGGGTGCTAACTAAGCAGGACAACAGCACTGGAAAGAGAAGGAAAATTTGAAACAAACCCAATACTTACTGGTCTAGGAAGCGTATATCACGCCAAGTAGACCTAAAGAACTTCCTATCTAAGGAGAGATATGTCCATGTTGTTGATTCAAATCTACTGCTCATCAAAATTAATACATCTATATCTAAGTGTATCTTTATACACTTAGATATAGATGTATTAATTTTTACTATGACTAGTTATATTTATGGCTTTCCATAAATATAACTAGTCCATTGAAATGTTACATTTTTTAGGCCTAACCTTGCGTTTTTAGAGGACGCAATTTTATTTTTTTGATGTATAGGGGGGGTCAGTGTAAAGCTAAAACCAAGTTTGTAGGGTCGCCACCCTTGTCCCACGGCCGCCATCTTGAAAATAGGGGTTGAAATGGTTTTTACGATATATCTCTTTTACTATTTATTTGATAAAAATATTTTGTTAATATTTTTTGTTGCAAATTAAATTCTCTACAACTTTGGTTTAGCAACTTTTTGTCGTTGAACTATAAATAAAAAAGTTATATTTGAAAATGTTCAGAAAATCGAGTTTTTTTTATATTTTAAAGTCTTTTCGTAAAAAGGTGGTATAAAGTTTTTGCTTCACGTATTAGTATACGTGACACCGAGACAATTATTCAATATTATTTTCTAAAAGTCTTCAATGAGAAAATATAGACTTTTAACAGAATCTTCATTTAATATAAAAAATACATCTTGAACTTCATCGTCCAATTGTTAGTTTAACCAATTCGCGGGTACACTGCAATTTAGATATAAATAATATGTATCTGTCTTTAAGTCAGCGTTTTAAACGAAGTAGTCGGCTTATAGTTAAATATTCAAACAGCTGCTAGGAATGATGTTATTATCTGAAGATCCATGTCAAAGTTGAGATAGGGTATCTCAAAATAGTAAATTTATTTGTAATCCGTTATTTTTATGATCATAGACTTCTTTAAAAGCTGATATTTTGTTTGTTGTACAGAAAATTGAACGTAAATCTGAATTTTTAGTTCACGACATTGGTTTTATTTTTTAACGCGCCTAATTAACCTTCCCCTTTAAGTTTGTCTGTTACCATCTTCTGTGTGTTTTAAATAGACTTAAAAAAATTAGGAGGTTCTCAATTCGTGGGAATCTTTTGTATGTACTTCATCGCGCCAACTTCAAACGGATTTTAGATAACTTGTTATTAAATTAATTGTTATTCTTGTAATTCTTCTTTATTTAATTGCCAACAATTGGTCACATAGTAATTAAAGAAAGCAGATTTTGATGAATGTTTTTTTATTGGTATTTTTTTCTTTTTTTTACTTTTTTGAATCCGCTGTGTGCTGCCACTCACAAACTTTCACCTTTTTAATATTAGTGTGATCTATTACATATCTAATACCGAGCAATTATTGTACATTATATAAATATAATCTGATTCTCGGAAACGGTTCACACTATTTTCATGAAATTTAGTATGCAGGGGATTTCGGAGGCGATAAATCAATCTAGCTAGGAATTATTTATAGGAAATTAACCAAAAAAAAGTTCCGAGTTAATATAGAATTCTAGTGTTGCCCGCGGCTCCACCCGCCTATATGTCGGTTATCGCGGTAAATAGTAGCCTATGTGTTATTCTGATGTATAAGCTATATTACTGTAAAGTTTCATGCAAATCCGTTCAGTAGTTTTTGCGTGAAAGAGTAACAAACATCCATCCATACTTACAAACTTTCGCGTTTATAATATTAGCACTCAAGTACTAATGGTTTAAATATTATAAAAATGTGTAAGCATAGAAGTTAGTTAATACATAATATACACCTATGTGTACTAATAATTAATATTAGGTCTTTACCTATGAAATTGTCGTTCTTCAGTACTGGCCATTTGAAATAAAAAAAAGTTTGTAATGGCTCTGTATTCTAAATTCAAATTAATTTTGTTTTTAAACCATGACATTCTATTTACAAACTCAGTCTTTTGTTTTTTGATTAGCGTTGTATTTTCATTACATTTGAGCATTTTTCGTCATAATGAATACTTTAAAAATTCGTGTGATTATGGAATATGAGTTCCGTCGTGGCACCAACGCGACACAAACGGCACGTAACATCAAAAACGTTTACGGAGAGAACTGTACAAACGAACGCACAACCCGTTATTGGTTTTCCCGGTTCCGTTCTGGAAATTTTGCCTTGGAAAATGAAGCTCGTGGTCGTCCGAAGGCTTTGGTTAACAATAATGAATTAAAGGCGATTGTGGAAGCTGACGAAACTCAATCTACAGCTGAGCTATGGGACTAATCCCGCCCACACGCCCACCACTGTAACTCCTGTACACCAGGATCAACAGCGGTGACCCACGAAAACACCGAGTTATGACACTCGGGAAGTCCCAGGAAAAATTTAACTGTCTTGGAACCCGCAACGAAATTAATCAGAAGAAAACTGGAGGAGTTGGAAATATAATAAGTCCACTTCCCTCCTTAACAAAGCGGGAGACAAAATGGAGTCAAAATAGGCAGACGCCTTTTTCAGACCGGGAAGCACCACGGATAAAAATATTATGGGTCCTAAGTGAGCTATATTTGATTTCTATAGTATGTATGGCAGAATCGCTTAAACGCACGGTAATTCACCGCAGTTGACACAAGATCCCCATAATATACTACCCCAGACGTCGTTTGTAAGCCATTTAGCATCATGTTACGTTCATTGTACCAAAGACTACATTCCCAGAGGATATGATGAGCCGACTGTTCACAGTTAGAATCAGGTGTTGAGCATTGACACAATGGTGAATTGACTAATTTAAATGAGTATAGTTTGCTCTTAAAGTTACCGTGGCCTGTAAGAAATTGAGCGACACAGTGATCTACCTCGAGCCATGTCCTTGACAACCGTTCGCGAACAGATGGAAAGAACTGGTAGAGGTGGCGCCCCTTAGATGATTCGTCCCATCGTTGCTGCCATTCATCCAAGAGGTCGTTATAGACATTGGATTGTTGTTGAAACAATCTTATGATTTTACCGCGGTCTCGTATGCCCAAAAAATCGCATTCCATGTTTTGTAGTGTGGAATAGTACATGGCTGCACGTCTTTGCACCTCGAGATCGACCGGAAGAACACCTGCCAACACCGGTAAAGCCTCAGTGCTAACCGTCCTATATGCCTTGCACAAGAAAATCAATGCAGGTCGTTGGCCTTGTAACAGTTTGCGACGGACAGCACCTACAGTCGCCCTATCTGCCCATACAGGAGCACCATAGCAAATAGAACCCAAATAAGTAGCTCCATATATGATCTTTACTGTAGTATATGACAGACCCCATGTCGCAGTTGATATCCCCGTCAGTGCAAAGAAACTCTTTTTAGACTTTTCATTAACTGTTCTAATATGTTCAATAAATGAAAAAATTCTTTCTAATACCAATCCTAAATAACAAACCGAGGTTTTATTTTTAATAGTAACATTTTCAAATTTAATACACGGCGGTGATTTGAGGTTACCTTTCAGAAGTAGCTGGAAGGTTTTGTTTGGTGCAAACGTCAACCGATTACGCCCACCCCACCGAGATATTAAGTCCAAACATTCACTGGCCAGCCTCTCAAGCCCCGTTCTAGTATCCGACTCTATCAATAACAAACCGTCGTCCGCGTACGCATTCAGGGTACATCCGGACGGCACAGGCATTGCCAGAAAATCGTCGAAGCCTATGTTCCTCAAGTATGGACCTAGCACTGACCCTTGAGGACACCCCATCGTAAGCGCCTTCGACACAGAATGATGCCCAAGTCTCAATTTAGTAGTACCTTGTAAGAAGTACGAGGAGATAAGGGAATAAATATTTTTAAAGCAACCTCTTAATTTTAATTTTAGCAATAGCATGGGCCACCACGCATTGTCAAAGGCGCCAGATATATCTAAGAAGATGCCTAAAACGTATTGAAAACTTGACTCGGTGACAGTTTTCCTTACATATATAACCGCATCAGTTGTCGATTTTCCCAACTTAAAGCCGAATTGTCTATCATGAAATTTAACTCCACCCGGTAGAAGTCGTGGTACTACAAGACGCTCTAAAAGCTTTCCCAGCGATGGTAACAGTGTTATGGGTCGATAGGATTTAGGATCGTCCAGCGGCTTATCGCCGCTTTTTGGTATTATTCGAATATTACCGCACCGCCAAACACTAGGAAATACTCCTTCCGCAATGCAACGTTTAAACTACAGCTGAGCTAGCAGCAGCTTTTAATGTAAGCATCAAAACAATATTGATCCATTTGCGACAAATTGGCAAGGTAAAAAAGCTTGATAGATGGGTGCCCCACGACCTTAACGATCGCCAGCGCAACGTACGCGTCAATACCTACCTTGCGCTGCTCAACAGGCAAGGAATTTTGAAACGAATTGTTACGTGCGACGAAAAATGGATTCTGTTCGACAATCGAAAGCACTCAGCAAGTTGGTTAGACCCTGGTTCAGCACCAAAGCAATGCCCTAAACCAAAAATGACCCCTAAAAGATGATAGTCACTGTTTGGTGGTCTAGTGCGGGTGTGATTCACTACAGCTTTTTACAAAACGGCATGAGCATTAATGCAGATGCGTACTGTGAAGAACTGGAGACAATGATGGAGAAGCTTGCACATCTGCAACGAGCTTTGGTCAATCGGTCGTCCCCACTGCTCCTTCACGACAACGCGCGACCCCATACTGCGCAACAGACAGTCTCCAAGCTGCAAGAGCTGGGGTTGGGGCTCTCCCTCATCAGCGTAATGTTTGTAAATGTATATGAACAAATATATTTTAAATTTTATTAAAACGACACATCCTCTTTAAAATGTCATTTCCGACGGAAGCTTGCTTATTCTTACATAATTGAATTTGATTCAATTAGTTGTCCCACTGTACATCGCTCATGACGATTTAGAGTTCAAAAGAATTTTAATATAACTCTGGTCAATTGTAAAAGCAATATAAATTACTGATTTCTTATACAAACAATGATTATTTTTATTGTGTGCCCTGCACCACAGAATAATTAATAGCCTGCACGATCTTTTAGGCCGAATCTTTTAAAGATACTATTTTTTTAGTGGTGACGAATTAAGGATTCAGACAGTGATAGAGAGAGACAGTGTCATCATCCCTATTCATCTCGTGGGTTGTATTCATAGAGTTATTATAGATCCCACCAAAACATAAATGTAAAAAAGGAGAGCCAAGTTCAATACAAAAATTATGCTTCGCTGTGGGCTTCGCCGCAAAAAGAATGGAGATCTAAATGAGTGCCAAGTTCTATGCCAAATCCAAATATGTATTTTTATAGGACCAAAATAACATTATGAGAAAGTATTAAACTCTATTTCTTTGCTTTATTGGATCCCTATAACAATTGCTGTTATTTTAAAATGTGAGATCTTAAAGCCTACTTTAAGATCTCACATTTTAAAATAACAGCAATTGTACACAAACAAACAACACAAACAACAACAGCAAATGTAACCTATTACATTTGACTAAGGGTGCTAACTAAGCAGGACAACAGCACTGGAAAGAGAAGGAAAATTTGAAACAAACCCAATACTTACTGGTCTAGGAAGCGTATATCACGCCAAGTAGACCTAAAGAACTTCCTATCTAAGGAGAGATATGTCCATGTTGTTGATTCAAATCTACTGCTCATCAAAATTAATACATCTATATCTAAGTGTATCTTTATACACTTAGATATAGATGTATTAATTTTTACTATGACTAGTTATATTTATGGCTTTCCATAAATATAACTAGTCCATTGAAATGTTACATTTTTTAGGCCTAACCTTGCGTTTTTAGAGGACGCAATTTTATTTTTTTGATGTATAGGGGGGGTCAGTGTAAAGCTAAAACCAAGTTTGTAGGGTCGCCACCCTTGTCCCACGGCCGCCATCTTGAAAATAGGGGTTGAAATGGTTTTTACGATATATCTCTTTTACTATTTATTTGATAAAAATATTTTGTTAATATTTTTTGTTGCAAATTAAATTCTCTACAACTTTGGTTTAGCAACTTTTTGTCGTTGAACTATAAATAAAAAAGTTATATTTGAAAATGTTCAGAAAATCGAGTTTTTTTTATATTTTTCGAAATAACTTTTTTTTAATCATTTTACGAAAAAATGATATCAGACCACAACAATATGAATTTAATTTGCAACAAAAAATGTTAACAATTTTTTTTATCAAATAAATAGTAAAAGAGATATATCGTAAAAACCATTTCAACCCCTATTTTCAAGATGGCGGCCGTGGGACAAGGGTAGCGACCCCACAAAGTTGGTTTTAGCTTTACACTGACCCCCCCTACACATCTAAAAAATAAAATTGCGTCCTCTAAAAAACGCAACCCCAAATGTAACTTTTCAATGGACTAAACATCTATCTTTCACATCATTTCTAAAATCAGTCCAAAATATGTGTTTTCGCGAACATGAAGTAATTACTTTAATACTATATAATACTCTCGATTGTCGGCACATGATGGAACTTGTTGAAATACATTCTAGAATTAAACTGACTTGTTCTTATTTTACTAGATAATTTGATAGTGCCATAGGGTGAAACCGGTCAGGATTAAAGATAATAGTGAAATAAGTTGACTGCCTCGTTGGTCTGTGCGAAGTGACTGCTGATCATGAGGTCTTGGGTTCGATTCCCGGGTCGGACCAAATGTGTGTATGATCTACAAATATTTGTGTGTATGAGTTTGGGTATCTTCTATGTATAATATGTATGTATTAACAAAAAAAAAGTATATATGTATTTGTATCAGTTGCTCTGCTTAGCTTGGGACTAGATGGCGTTGTGTGTTAGATAAAAAGAAAAAAAAAAGTACAAGTTAGCTTAATTCTAAGGCCGCGTTTTCGAACTCAGCGGGCAGCGGAGCGGGAGCGGAGCGGCAGCGGGAGCGGAGCGGGGCCGCTAACCCGTTTTCGAAACCAGCGGGCTAGGAGCGGGCGCTAGAGCGGTTTAGTGATGTGTTATAAGAAACAATACCTCGTAAAATATAGCTTGATACGGATGACAGATTTCACAAAAAAAAATATTAGTGATTTTAAATAATTAGTGAAAACGATTAATGTTTGATAATATTTTGTTTATTCATAATATCTGCTTATGTAATAGCGTCATAAATTAGTATTTTAAATTTATTTTTCTAAAATCGTATAACCCAAGCCTGATAACCTTAAAAAAATCGTGATTAGTCGTAATTATGTTTACAATATAGTAAATTATTGAAACACTATAATTTACTATATTGACAAGTTAGGGTAGGTTACTATGCTCAATCATTATAGAAAATAACAGGGTGTGCAATGAAAAAGAAAATAACATCAACAAAGCGAACAAATTAACGAATTATAAAGATTATAAAATGTTTTAATAACAACAAATAAATAAAATATTAAATATTAATAATTAAATAAACTTGCAAAAATCACAACATTGACAAAATTAAAAATCATTAATCACAGGTGATTGCTATTTTATTCCATCCCTAGCTGACACCGCGACACTGGTGCGCACCGCCATAGAGATATTATAGGTAGAGCAGAGGAGTCGTGCGACTCATAATATATGTTCGATGAATGGAAGTTCGTCTGAACGTTACTTCGAATACTTTTTACGGATAAACGCTTCTTCTACTGAACGATTCATCGAATATTTTGGAATCGAATTAATGCTTTTTCAAATAAGTTTAAAATTATAATAAAAGTATAAAGAAAACATGTGTGCTGTATTATTTCATACATAATCGAAGAAATCTAATAACTTTGAGATATCCTATGTTCCTGTTCGTTGTGCGTTGATCTCTCTCTATGTCCTCCTATGTCCTCACCTTCCTCTTTTACATATATTTATTTTAGAGTTAATTTTATTTTATTTTTCGAGGTTCTCATAATAACAAGCAGTTTTTACTGCGCATGCGTCAGTAGAGAAAGACAGATGGGGTACCGCGATCTTCTCTCTCTTTCTAACCGTTGGACGTTTCCGCTTACCGGCAGTCATATGTCTTCCCTACTCTATCTATAATACCTCTATACGCACCGCTCGTCCGCCGCTCGTCGCCCGCTCCCGCTCCGCTGCCGCTCCGCTGTGTTCGAAAACACTCCCATATAAATCCATACATTTTAACGTGCCGCTGCCGCTCCGCGCCCGCTCTGCTCCCGCGCCCACCCCGCTCCCGCTGTGTTCGAGTACGCGGCCTAAAATGTATTAAAAATTGGTGTATAGGTGTATAGTCGGCTACTATGAGACGTTTTGGCTCATACAGACAAAACTTTCATCTCATTTATTATCTTTTTTATAAGCCTGAGCCTATATTTGTTCATAAATTGTGAATCATAATTAGTTTAATGACTGAAAGTTTTCAATTAGACAAAGGGCAAGTACAGTTTGACCCGCCATGCGCCACCTCTAACCACTACAATTGAAAAATTATTATGGCTTATTGAGACATTAATTTCTGGTCATGTATCGAAATTTATTTAAGCTCGCATTACGAAGAGATTTTTCGAAAAAAAAATCTGACGTATTGCTTGCCTGATCAAGTTTTTTTGAGTAGAAGTCACTGTTGTCACTTCAATAGAATAGATACTCCAACAGACTACGAGATGTGATCATACCTGGCGTTCGCCAACGATTAATGTGGAAAATCTATACTTAATATATAAAGCTGAAGAGTTTGTTTGCTCGTATACTGGTCCGATTTGAAAAATTATTTCAGTGTTAGATAGCCTATTTATCGAGGGAGGCTATAGACTATATATCATCACGCTAAGACCAGTTGAAGCGGAGCACCTATGAAGAATGTTATTTAAACAGGGTAAAATTATTACGCTACGGGCAATAGATGACGTATACGAGGTTGCGTGGGTCAGCTAGTTAGTATATTATTAAATATCTAGGTACTAATTAGCGCCGAGAAATTTCATTGCAATGCAGAACTAGAAGTTAGTCCGTAGTTCAGCGTGTTTTCGGTAGATTGTGTTATAGTATGGTTTTCTTCGTACAGAAGTTGCCGTTTTTTGTTTCTTTTTTTTTAAAAGTCAACTCCCACATTAGGAATATACATCTTGTGTTGCGAAGGACTTCACAAACACACATGAAACGGACACAAAGAACACCCAGCCTCAGAACAACAATTTGTGAATCACACAAGGTGTATCCTACGTAGGATTTGAACCCACAGAATAAAATAACGTGGCGACCGCCAAACCACAAGGCCAACCGTGCAGTCTAAATAGTGTATAATACACAATATTATAGTCCTTTTTTTAGTTTATTCTTCCAGAAATCAACTCTTTAATCAGAAATCTAATTAGCTTTGAAAAGTACGAAACTCATAATGATACAGCTGGAACCAGATAATTTCATCTCAACAGTTCAAAAATAGAATAAATAACGCGTAATATCATCTGAATAAGTCACACCCGGTGATTTAAATCCATTAGGGTTGGTGCACACTAACTGACAACTTCCTTATTGAAGTTCGTCGCCGCCTTTGTGATTTGATGCAGTCACACAATAGAACGTTCTGGGCGTTGGACAGTGCCATGTAAATATAACTATAAATATGTTTAAGATAAAGTTATTGACATAACTACATTGATTTAAATAAAGCGGTGATAGCAGCTAAGGACTCTGGCATCGGAGTTGGGAACAAAAGGTTGTAAGTCTAACGATCAACACTTTTGTGTTTAACTTTTTAATTTATGTTTTTTGTGAACAGAATATTCAGTGTTGCTTCAAAGGTTAACAGGAAGCGGCAGTAAACTGAATGCTTATGAATGCTATTTTTTTAATTTTGATATACCCAGTGTCACTCTCACGACTAAGACGAAACTATTGACACCACTCACATAAAAATACAACAAGCCGTTTAGGCTCTAGGTCGTGGCAAAGAAATATGTAATACATACAATCATACATACACTCGAAAAACATAACCCTCCTTCTTTCGCAGTCGGGTAAAAAGGCTGTTGGTGATGATGTATATTTAATATATTAACAGCCTTTATTACATAATATAGAAACTTATGTACATAACCATAATAAAAAACAATAACAATATTTACATACAAGCCTCAAAAAACTCCACATCTTCGCCTACTGGTAGCGTTCCATAAAGACTGGCAGCATTACCACGTTGAATGGCAATGCTGATTCTCTGTGTTAGAGAGAGAAAAAGGCCGGCCTTCTGGTCGCGAGAAGCGTCAATCAGTTGCTTAGCTAGTTGGTTAAACATAGCGCGAGCACTCGGACCCCATGAACCAAGCGTCTCTACCCCAAACGGTTTAAAAATGTAATTACCTATTAAATTTTGGTACTTACGCCGTTTGAGGCTTTCCGCAGAAGCAGCAGCAGCGCCGTCATAACCAGCTGTACTTCGAAGATGAGATGGCGCGAGGGTGTCAACGCAAGTTGCGTCCCACACCAAAGGCTTACCCATATTATTATTATTATTTACCCTTATTTACTTTATTTACAGTTTTCAATTGTCTGCTACATACCGTGGGTAATCTCACTGGGCTGCTGGATACGGATGGAATTAGGAGACGAACGACTTGAATTTGAAACAACGCCGAATAAAACTTATAACTTACGAATATAACTTAAATTCATGACAAACTATTTATCCTAGTACAGAGATCTTATTTTCTTTGATGCGGGATCAGCTGCTTGCAGATTTTCAATATCGTATAATATATAAACAATAAAATAGAAACTGAGGTATCTTAATATAAAATTAATGTTTTTAAATAAAATCTGAACACAAACTACATTTAATCATGGCTACTAACTATAAAACGTAAAAAGGGATAATTTTAAGATAAAGAAAACATTTAACGGTGTAACAAAATAAGAATAGGAAAAGAACTACTTTAATTTCAAATAAACTCGATCAAATTCATGACCAACGTTATTTTATTTTATTTATTAGGTACAGAAACAGACAACAAACCAAAAGTTTACAATATGTAGATCTGAAGTCCAATTACAACCGTACACTGCACTCAATATTGTAATGATTCATTGGAAAAGATACAGCACATCAGACTATATATTCTATTCTTTAGATTTTTTCCTTAATTATCAAGGTTTTAAATTTGCTAAATGAGTTGAAAAAATATCAACCTTGGAGCATATTTGGTTGTATCTTCGTTAACTTATTTTCAACCGACTTCAAAATGGAGGAGGTTCTCAATTCGACTGTATTTTTTTTATTTTTTTTTATGTTTGTTACCTCATAGCTTTGAACTGGGTGAACCGATTTTGATGATTCTTTTTTTATTTGAAAGCTGGTGCTTCCCGAATGGTCCCATTTAAATTTGGTCCAGATTGAAGTCGGTTATTTTTTTGTTAAAACTTGTAATTATTGAATAAAAATTTCATTGTGTCATGCAAAATCACGCTTTGTTTTAAACTATTGTAATTAAACATACAGCTTATAAAGTCATCAAAAATTTAAAAACAATGAAAGTGTTCGAAAAAAATATAAATAGGAGATTTACGACTTTAATATGAAACAAAGTCGAACAAAACCTACTTAAATTCATGACAATCTTATGATGTTCTTTTAATATACATATTGTTTATATTTCCTTCAGTACGGGTTCAGTTGTTCTCAGATATTCAATACTACCATAAGAAGAGCGTGTTAAGGTTTGTAGAATAAAAGCTGAACACAAACTACTTTTAATCATGGCAATAATACTTTTGTATATCACTATCACAACAGAGTATAAAACAAAGTCGCTTTTTCTGTCCCTATGTTTGCTTAAATCTTTAAAACTACGCAACGGATTTTGATGCGGGTTTCTTTAATAGATAGAGTGATTCAAAAGAAAGGTTTTTATGTATAATAAATGCATAATATAGTATGGAAACACTGTTAATTTTCGAGGTTTCTAATGTGATGTAGCAAATAAACACATTTTTTTGCGCTTACATTGCACCCTACGAGATAGATCAAAATAATGTACTACAGTATTGTACACCTTAAAAAGTACTACAAAAAAGTCCGCGACGGTATATGTCTATCTCTTAGGGATAACCCACAACAACCATTTTTTATTCCTTTCTTTTTACGAGAAATAATGGCTTATTTACGAAGTGATTTTAAGCAATACTAATGAATCCTTATGCAATTAAGTAAATTAAATACATTGTGCGTTTAATATAGATCAAAATGGCCCTCTACAATATCAAATTTAAAAGAATATATTCGAAGATATTACAGATTTAAAATGCACGAATCGTGTCATCGGCGGGGGCATCTGAAATCCACCCGTGCGAAGCCGGGGCGGATTGCTAGTATAGCAATATAAAAAGAATTAGATTTCAAAATAAGATACAGGAAAAAAAAATTAAGTGTCGTACATGTTAATCAAAACTAAAAGTAGGAGAAGAAGTACTTGGATTTGAAACAAAGTCGAACAAAATCTGCTTAAATTCTGTACGAACTTTTTCTTCTTACAGTACAGTAAGTACAGAGATCTTATTTCCTTGGGTGCAGGATCAGCTGTTCTAAGACGTTCAGCACCACTGTAGTCATAAGTCGAATGTGTTAAGCTTTCTTAACAAAAAAAGCTAAACACAAACTACTTATAATATTTTTTTTTGTGTAAATGCCATACTATTACAAGTAGGACATTGCTATTCGCGCGAACTAGTCTACTCACTAATGAGTAATTTTACTTTGACCTAAATCAATAAAACAAAACTATAATAAGATGGTGTCCATTAACACTTCTCTTATTGTCTCTAATTAATTGAGGACACTCTGTTCGTGTGTATTATAGTCAGGACAGTAAATACATCCTTCTGTAAGTTTATTAAACAAGAAAAGAGAGTACATGTCATTAAATTAAATATGTATAAGTGGTTGATTGCTTTACGTAGACTAAAGTGGGCAAATTTCGACTTGTACTTATAATAATGTCAAAATGACCTACTTAAAGTGGTGTACAACATTTCTCAAGCACCGAATTTAATTCTAAAACCCAAACAAAACTAGAAAAATGACGTGGAATGTAATAAAAATGAAAACTCATAAAAAGTCACTTGTTAAACAAAATATTTGATTAAAATATAGGTAAAGCCATGAAGTTATGTACGAACCGAAGGGTTGATTTTTGATATACAGCCAATTGAAACGTAAAGTGAGAACTATTGAAATGTTGCAGATAATCATCGGTTTCTAGCACAAAATTCTTTCATTTTACTTGATTAACATGAATTTCCCGGTAATAACACTGGAATCAAACATAATTAGAATTAAAAAGTTCCATCAAAAAGCCCAATAGAGTAGTCTACTTAAAATAAAAGTATTATGTTTTTTTTCGATGAGATTTTTCTAACTTAAATATAAGTAGGAATTGAACGACTTGAATGCAATATAAAGCCGGACAAAACGTACTTAAATTCTTGTTAAAAATATGTCCAAATTCTTCTCCTTTGGCTTCTAATACTATAAACATCACCATTTTTTCCTAAGTATTTCTGGTCAACAATAAATACACAAGAATTGTATCTATAATGAAAATAGTAGACATTATCCTGTAAACAGATTTTGATATCAAGATAAAGAAACGAAAAAAGTAGAAGTTCGATATCTACAAAAATAAAAAGGAAATAAACGACTTAAACTTTAAACAAAGTCGAACAAAAGCTACTTAAATTCAAGACAAACTCTTTCTCATTTTAGTACAAAGGCCATTAAAACAAATTATCATCACACAGAAATTGTTTTAAAAGACAGCACGAAGCAATTTAAGAAAACAATATTAGGTAAAAAGAAGTATGCATAAAATTTGTCTCAAATATTTTAAATGAAAATAATAAATAGGATTGACTTAAATTTAAAACTTAAATTTAAAAATATAAAAAGGTCTTATTTCCTTCGGTATGGGATCAGCTGTTCTGAGACGGTTAGTACCACCGTAATTAAAAGTAGACTGAGCAAATACTTTGAAACTAAGACCTGAACCCAAACTACTTTTATTCATGACATTACTATTCTTGTAAGCTGTTAAACTTAAAAAGAAATAAGTGTGAAAAAAAAAACGATGTACATGTTCGACAAAAGTATAAGTAGGAGAAGAATGACTTCAAATTAAAATAAAGTCCAACAAAACCTACATAAATTCCTGACAAACTGTATCTTCTTCTAAATAAAACAAAAAAAAGACAGCACAAAGCAATTTCGGAGAAGAATAGTTACAATCACAAATCATTGAGCAACCTATTACTTAATTATACAATTAAAGTAGAAAACCATTAAAAGTAAGTTGAAAAACAATACATTTAATTGAAATATTTAGTCATCAAGTAAAGTACGATTTGAAGGGTTACTTGGTGTATAGCCAATCGGAACGCACTTAAAGTGAAAACTATTTAAAATCTAGCAGATTATCTTTGAGTTCTGCATAATTAACACGAAGTTTACGGTAATTTCATAGGAACCAAACATAAGTAGAAATCAAAAGGCATTTTAAAAAAGCGAAAGAATCTTCTTACAATTATTAAAAAAATTACATGCAATCTCTTCAAAGAGATTGTTTTAAATTAAACGAAAATAGGAAACGAAGGACTTGAATGCAACACGAAGCTGGAGGGATTCTACTTAAATTCTTGTTAAAAATATGTCCTAATTGATCTTCTCTGCTTCTAATATTAAATCTACTGATAATAACAATAATGGTTAGTATTCATATGTACGACTAGCTGTTGCCCGCGGCTTTGCTTGAGTGGAAGTTGATTACATGTATTTAATCAAAATTTTGTAAGTATGTATGAATAATTTATTTGTTTTTAAAACGTATTTATTTATTTTTAATCAATTGCCCAGCTCATTAAAAAGGACATTCTTACAAACTTTCGACCCTTATTTTTACCCCTTTAGAAATAGAATTCTTATAAATGCTGATATAGGTATTCACTTATTTGTAATCAAAAGCCTGAAGACAAAGTTTCAGACTACTAAATTAAAAATTACCGACTTCCAGACTAACTTATATACGAAATGTAAACGCATATTTCACCCCTTATTGGTAGAATATCCAAAAACATTTAAATACGTATCTACTCATTTTTAATCAGTAGCCCAAAGATAAATTTTCATGTTTCTCACTTAAAAATGACGGACTTCCGTATAAACTTTCAACCCCTATTTCACTCAGTAGAATATCAAGAAACGCTTAAATACATGTCTACTCTTTTTTAATCAGTAGCCCAAAAATTAAGTTTCATGTTTTTAACTTAAAAAATGACGGACTTTCGTACAAACTTTAAACCCCTATTTCACCCCCTTAGGGGTAGAAATTCTGAAATTCCTTCTTTAGTGTGTGTCTAATCAATGAAACGATCATACTCACCAAATTTCACTTTAATAGTTTACGCTCGGCGATGATAAATCAGTCAGACATGTTATTTTATAAGTTTAAAAGAAAATGTCAATAGTGCAAACTATACGGTAAACAGATTTTGTGATCAGCGTAAAGGATGAAGCAACAAAGAAACGACGTAAAAGTTCGACAAAAATTTAAGTAGGAGAAGAACGACTTGAATTTGAAACAAAGTCGAACAAAATCTACTTAAATTCCTGACCAACTATTTCTTCTTTTAGTATAGTTAGATTTCTTTTTTCATTCAGTGTGTGTTTAGCTGAGACGTTTAGTACCATCGTAATTAAAAGTAGAGTGTGTTAAGCTTTGATAAAAAGCTGTACACAAACTACTTAAAATCATGAAGTAACTAAATCTTTCTGTAAATTATAAAATATGAAGAAGGAGTATATATCAAATAAAATAAAATACGTATTCCAAAATATGCTATCACCGTTTACAAATTAAAAAAAATTGACAGTCCTTAAGGCAATGTAGTGAGTAGTCGTAGTTGACTGCTTTACGTAACCACAAGTTGCACGTTTTTGCACGTTGCACAACAGACTGCACGTTTGGCCTAGTGGTTTAACGGTCACCACGCAGTTTCCTACTTCGCCAAGTGTCGTGGGTTCAAATCCCACGTAGGACAACACTTAGTGTGATCCACAAATTGTTGTTCTGAGTCTGGGTGTTCTTTGTGTCCGTTTCATGTATGTTTGTAAAGTCCCCCGCGATACAGGATTTATTCATAGTTCGGGAGTTGTCTTTTTTGAATACAAAAAAAAAAAGTACGTATGTAGATTTTGACTTGTATGTGTCAAAAGCCAAGGAAACCTACTTAAAGTAGCGTACAACGATTTCAACTTCCGAAGTCAGTCCTAAAACTTAAAGAAATCTAGAAAAACATAGCTTTACAATATACGTCAGTGTGAGTTACTTTGCACATTCATGGTGTAAATAAATCAATATTTACAGAAACTTAAATTAAATAATGTTGTTACATGTTTTACTTACAGTTATTTCTTTAAATGGTAAATAAATCCGTGAACATTGTCTATCCTGATAGCACTTCAAAATATATTTTTGTATTAAAATACTCCACTAGCCTTTGGGACTTTTTAACTGTTGGAAACACTTACCAGGAATTCACAAATCACATAACTAATACAAGATAAATCAGAGTTCTCGTCACTACAAAATAAATATGTTACTAGTATGAATTTTGTTAATATTGTAGTATTTATACATTTTAATTATCCTAAACGAAGGTGTGTTGCGCTTAACGAACAATATCAGTAAACATCGTAATTTTTTTTTATTCAAATTAGTGAGAGCTTTATCTCAAGTACTTTGAGAGTAATATTCTTACAATAGATGATTTACAAATCACTTTATTTTTAATGAAGTTTTGAATACATCTCCTCCAAAATCCTCCTACATCCAAAATATAAAATTGGTGAAATTTAATATTCTTCAATCTTTCGTTATAAGAATTTTGCCTAAACCTAATCCCTCTGAAAATACAAAAAAAAATGGATTTCAGGATAACGAAACAAACAATGGCGTACATGTTCGACAAAAATATAAATAGGAAATAAACGACTTGAATTTCAAACAAGTCGAATAAAACCTACTTAAATTCATGACAAACTGATTCTTCTTTTAATGCAAAGACCATTCAAACAAATATCATCACTAAATAAATAATTTATCGACAATTAGGAGTTATTGAGCAACCTAAGAAATCATTTAGTTAAAATCGAAAATAATTACAAGTCACTTGTAAAACAAAATATTCAATTGAAATATATAGCCATCAAGTATAAAGTACGAGTCGAAGGGCTGATGCTTGATGTACAGTCGATCGGAACGTACTTAAAGTGAGAGCTACTTAAAGTTGCAGATGATCATCGGTTTCTAACTCAACTTTCTTCATTTTGCTTGGTCGACACGAAGTTTCCGGTGATTCCACTGGAACCAAACTTTATTAGAATTAAAAAGTTCCATTAAAAAGCCCAATGGAGACTACTTATATTTATAATAAAATAATTTTGTAATGTATGTTTTTTTCAGTGAGATTTTTGTAACATATACAATATAAGTAGGAAACGAATGACTTGAATGCAATTCGAAGTTGAACGAAACCTTCTGAAATTCTTGTTCAAAATATGTCTAAAGACAAAGAGACAATAAAGGAGACTTAACAGTACGACAAGAATGTAAATAGGAAATGAATAATGATAATAAACATTTCTTACATCTTAAACACAACGCCATCTAGTCCCTAGCTAAGCAAATCTTGTGTTATGGGTACTAGACAACTGATATAAATACATTTATAGGTATTTTTTTGTAAATACATATATATTATACATAGAAAACACCCAAACTCCAAAACAAATATTTGCAGATCATATAAACATTTGGTCCGACCCGGGAATCGAACCCGAGACCTCAAGCACAACAGTCGCATACGCTACCACTGCGCTACGGAGGTAGCCAAAAAGTAATAAATATATTAAAGATAAAGAATAAAACTTAACGACGTACATGTTCGACATAAATATGAATAGGAAAAGAACCACTTGAATTTGAAATAAAGTCGATCGAAACCTATTCAAATTCATGAACGACGTAGTCTTCTTTTTGTGCAAAAACGACATTTTTCTTGTGCAGGATCACGCTTTGTTCAGATGCTGAAATCTTTCGTTTAAATATTTCAGACATAGATAAATAAATATTTGGCACATTTCAGGCATGAAAGTCGAACAAAATCTACTTAAAATAAACTAGTGTGTTAATATTTTTATATTAAACCTGATCACAAGCTTCTTATAAAAGTTACAATAATCCTTTTGCAAATTATAAAACACAAAAAAAATGATTTCAAAATTAAAATACGGCAACGAAAAAAAAGACCGTAAGTACATATTTGACAAACATTTAATAATAGAAAAACCCATTGAATTTCAAACATAGTCAAACAAAACCTACATTAATTCCTGACAAACTGTATCTTCTTCTGATACAAAGATCATCAAATCAAAATAAAAATGAAAAACAATTTCAAGACAGCACGAAGCATATTCGGAGAAGAATATTTACAATCAGAAATCATTGAGCAACCTAAAAATTATACAATTGCAATAGAAAATCATTGAAAGTAAATTGAAAGAAATATATTTTATTGAAATATTTAGCCACCAAGTAAAGTACGAATCGAAGGGCTGATATTTGATGTACAGCCAATCGGAACGTACTTAAAGTGATAACTAATGAATGTTTGCAAGTTATTATCAAGTATAGTTACAACTAATACGAAGTTGGGACCAAGCATATATAGAGTTCAAAAAACTCAATAGAGTCTTCTTATAATTATAATAAAAAATAGTTATGCAGTTTTTCTTTGATGAGATTTTTAAACTAAAACTTAAAAAGGAAACGAACGACTTGAATGCAACACGAAGTCAGACGAAACCTACTTAAATTCTTGTTAAAAATATGTACAAATTCATCTTCCTCTGCATAGAATATTATGAATATCACTAACGTTATTCTTAGTAGATATGGTTTCGTTTTTATAAACATTACCACTAAATCTACTGATAATAACAGTAATAGTTATGTTCATATGTATGATGACAATAGAACACATAATCTGGTAAACAGATTTTGAGTACAGAATAAAGGATAGAGCAACAAAAAAACGACGTAAAAGTTCGACAAAAATATAAGTAGGAGAAGAACAACTTGGATTCAAAACAAAGTCGAACAAAACCTACTTAGATTCCTGACGAACTATTTCTTCTTTTAGTATAGACAATGACACAATATACTATAGACCGTCCCTCCCTTGGCCAATACTGTACGCCGTAAAAAGCTAGAAAAGTTCAACTAAATCTAGATGGCGCTCAAAATAAGCTCTAAAAAGCAGTTTAACAAAGTTTAACAGTATTTTATTGATGTGCTTCAATTCTGGTAACTATATTATTATTTTTCAAATATAAAACTTGCTTTGTATTGCTTGCTTTAAAAAAATGATTTTCAATTGCATAACTAAAAGTTATCACCTATGTTTAGGAGATGTCGTTGCAATCGATTTAAATAAACTTGCAAATAATGACCTATTTACTACGCTAGATGTCACATTTATAAGTTATTTGGTTGAATCAGAGAAACAATGCACTCATGAATGGCAACATTGCAAAAACCGTTCATATCTTCCAGTAGTTAATACGGAACGGCAACGTCGCTTGAGCCGTGTACTCAGTTCAAAAATATTAATTAATATGAATGTTTATTTTTAACCGACTTCAAAAAAAGAAGGTAGTTATCAATTCGACTGTATTTTTAACCGACTTCCAAAAAGGAGGAGGTTCTATGTTCCACTGTATGTATTTTTTTTTTTTTTCTTTTTTTTATGTATGTTCAGCGATTACTCCGTCAGTTGTGGACCGATTTTGAAATTTTTTCTTGTATTCGAAAGGGAATGCTTCCGAGGTGGTCCCATACTCCCATTGCCAGTATATCAGGATCTGATGATGGAATCCCTGGGAAATCGAGGGAAACCCTCATTTTTTATAGGCACATACTATGTTTTTCGTATATTTTCTGAAGTTACACCGGTATTTGCGTCTGGTAGTCATCATTTTATGATGATAAGCTGATGATGTAAGGTACAACTCCTTAACGGTTAGGAGTTGGAGGATAAATTCTTAAATATCAAATGTATATATGTAACCTTTAGTTGTATTCTTTCAAATTATTTAGGTAAGCTGATGATGGAAGGTGGAAGGTACAACTCCTCAACGGTTAGGAGTTGGAGGATAATTCTTTCAATTTCATACGTATCTAAAGACCTTCAGTCGTATACTTTCAAGTTATTTAGGTGAGCTGATGATAGAAGGTTAAACTCTTCAACAGTTAGGGATTAGAGGATTGTTTGCACTAAAAACTGAAAAAATAAAAACTTTTTATAAAAAAAAAAACCGACTTCCAAAAAACATCCAACGAAAACTCTCTGCCAAAAGAACACTTAAAAGCGTAAAATAAACTGTTTCTCCATAAATTGCCTATACCTAATTCTTTATTCATTTAAATAGTAGTATTATAATGTGTGCTAGGTACCTTAAGTATTTTTACGCTTTTAAGTGTTCTTTTGGCAGAGAGTTTTCGTTGGATGTTTTTTGGAAGTCGTTTTTTTTTTTTTTTAATCGACTTCCAAAAAGGAGGAGGTTCTATGTTCCACTGTATGTTTTTTTTTATGTATGTTCACCGATTACTGCGTCAATTGTGGACCGATTTTGAAAATTATTTTTGTATTCGAAAGGGTATGCTCCCTAGGTGGTCTCATTGTCACCATATCAGGATCTGATGATGGGATCCCAGGGAAATCGAGGGAAACCCTCATTTTTTTAGACACATACTATGTTTTCGTATATTTTCTGAAGTTAACCCGGTATTTGCGTCTGGTAGTCATCATTTTATGATGATGAGCTGATGGTGTAAGGTACAACTCCTTAACGGTTAGGAGTTGGAGGATAAATCTTTAAATATCATATGTATGTATGTTACCTTTAGTCGTATTCTTTCAAATTATTTAGGTAAGCTGATGATCGAAGGTACACTCCTCAACGGTTAGGAGTTGGAGGATAATTCTTTCAATTTCATACGTATCTATAGACCTTTAGTCATTGATATATCTCAATGCCTTTAGTCGTATACTTTCAAGTTATTTAGGTGAGCTGATGATAGAAGGTTAAACTCTTCAACAGTTAGGGATAAGAGGATGATTACCAACAGTTATTCATATGGATCGTTTTATTGAGTAGACATCCACTAAGGAAGGTATTTTGGAATTTCTACCCCTAAGGGGGTGAAATACGGGTTGAAAGTGTGGACGAAAGTCCGTCATTTTTAAGTTAGAAACATGAAACTTTATCTTTGGGCTACTGATTAAAAATGAGTAGATACGTATTTAACCGTTTCTGGATATTATTTAACTTGGTTACGCGCGACGCAACGTAATATGACCCCTGCCCCTGGTAATACCACGGCCTCACAGAAAACCGATGAGAAAAGTGCTTGCGCTGTGTTTCACCGAGTGAGTGAGGATACCGGAGGCTCATACCCCAACCTCTCCCCCCATCCCACTCCAGTATGCCCCAAAGGCCGGTAACGCATTTGTCAAATTATTTTAGAAATAATCAAACTTTACAAAATATACTATAAAACAATATATTTTCTGTGAATAAATGCAAAAAGCCAATACACGTGGTATTCCCAGGCGGTCACCCATCCAATTGCTAACCACGCCCGATGTGGCTTAACTTCGGTGATCGGACGAGAACCGGTGTATTCAACACGATATGGACGTTGACAGTCAATTAGTTATATTTAACGTTTAGTATCCAGCACTATGACGTCAACTCAATGTTAAAAGTGTCGCTACAACTTTTGGCGCGCAAAGCGCGATAAGGAACTCCGTTCCAAAAACATTTCTTATCATTGTTTTATTAATAACTAGGTTTCGCCCGCGACTTCGTTCGCATTTAATAAAAAGTATCCTATGTTACTTCTAATACCTTATACCTCTACAAGAATATGTGTTTCATGATGATCAGATTGATCAGCTAAGTAGTTTTCGCCGGAAATAACTTCGTTTGTTACAAACGAAGTTACGTTCGCATTTTTAACATTAGGATTATTTATAAGACACAAACCGAAAGAAAATCCTTAATTACACCTTTTTGTCATCTACAGTTGATAAATTAATATGTGCAAGCATTTCTCGACATTATCAACTCGTAATTATAATTTTTTTTATTTGCATACATTCACGATCAACAATATTTATAAACGCCAAAAACTGTTTTTAAACATGTGTCATGAAGGACGGGAATTGCAACTGCAACATGCAACTGTATTTTATTATTTCATCATTTTTTATTTTGTTTTTTGAATCCATTAAAAAAATAAAATGTCAGTCCTTAGTTCCTTACTTATGACAATTGAGAGACATACATACAAAGTTTAAAGTGAATCCGTTGAAAATAAAAAAAGTTTCAAACAATTAATAAAAAAAAAGATTATAAAAGAGAAAAGCGGTTATTTTAAAATTAAAAACAGACATTTCAATTTTATTTATTTGTGTAGATCTCTCTGACGATAAAATAAAATACATAAATTATGTAGGTACTAATATAATTAATTATTTAAAAAACGACATCTAGTGGTACATTTCGCAATAATACAATGACAATAAACTTGACAGTTGACTGTTGGGTTCGTATTGGTGTTGGGGGTCAGAAAATATCGTTGTAATTCACGATTTGATGCACTTAGTGACATCTAGGGAACATTAAGCTTACTATAAATCCGCGTACAGGTCTCTCCTAGTAGAGTGTTGGTCTAGTATATATTTCGTCAGTGGTATAGATATCTTATTTCATTCGGTGCGTGTTTAGCTGAGACGTTCAGTACCATCGTAATTAAAAGTAGAGTGTGTTAAGCTTTTATAAAAAGCTGAACACAAACTACTTAAAATCATGACAGTAAAAAATATTTCTGTAAATTATAAAACATAAAAAGATATATATGTCAAATAAAATAAAATAAGTATTCTAAAACAAGCTATCAACGTTTACAGATTCACAAAATTAGACAGTAATTGTGGCAATGTAGTAAGTAGTAGTAGTTGATTGATTTACGTAACCTCAAGTAGGTAGATTTTTATTACTTGTAATTATCAAAAGTCAAAAAAGATCTACTTAAAGTAGCTTCCAACGATATTAATATCCAAAATCAATCCTTAAACCCAAACAAATCTACAAAAACACGGTTCTACAGTACACGTCAGTGTTAGAAAGGAATACTTAGGACATTCATGGTGTAAGTAACGCAATATTTACAGAAACTTGAATTAAATAAAGTTATTTTATGTTTTACTTACAGTTCTTTCTTCAGATGGCCACTAAATCCGTGAGCATTTCCCATCCTGGTAGCACTTCAGAAAAATCACAAAATATATTTTTGTAGTAAAAAAAATCTACTAGCCTTTTTAACTGCTGGCAACATTAACCCGGAACTAATACTATAAATTAGAGTTCCGGTCACCACAAAAATAAATATGAAACTGATAGAAATTCTGTGAATAGTGTGGTATTTATACATTTCAATTTCCCCTAATTACTGAAGGTGCATTACGATTAATGATCATTATCAGTAAACATCGTAATTTGTTTTTTCTCAAATAAGTGAGAGTTTTATCTCAACTACTATAGGAATGATATTCTTACAATAGATGCTTTACTAATCACTTTGTTTTGAGTTGAGATTTGACTAGGTACATCTTTGAACTGGGTTGTTATTAGTATATTTTTTTAGATATCTAATATTTTTTTTATAATAATTAATTAGCCATACAGTTCGTTTATGTTCTTTATACTTTTCTGATGATTATTATTCAAGTAAAATATTACTTTGGTCAAACTTAATATTTTTCATTCTTAAGTGACAAGAAGCTGGACGAAACCTCTGACAATACAAAGAGAAATAGATTTCAAAATTAAGATAAAGAAACAAAAAAAAAACGGCGTACATGTTCGACAAAAATATAATTAGGAAATGAACCACTTTAATTTCAAACAAAGTCGAAAAAAACCGACTTAAATTCATGATAAACTGATTTTTCTTTTAGTGCAAAGACCATTAAAACAAATTATCATCACTAAAATAAATAAAAACGTGTTTTGAAAGACATTATAAAGTAATTAGATTAGAGAAAAGAAGAAAAGTTTCGTTCCGGTTCGTTTTACATTCAAGTCTACTAAAATCTTGTTAAAAATCTTTCCAAAGATAAAGAGACAAAAAAGAGACTTGAAGAACGACTTGAATTTGAAATAAAGTCGATCGAAACCTATTCAAATTCATGAACAACGTTGTCTTCTTTTTGTACAATAACGACATTTTCTCGTGCAGGATCACGCTTTGTTCAGATCCTGAAAACTATCGATTTAAACATATCTATACAAATAAATAAAATTGGAGTGTCTGTATGGTGTATTGCAATAACCGCTGTTACACATATGCCAAATACATATACCAAAATAACATTTTTACAATTTTTGTCTGTCTGTCTGTCTGTTTGTTCCGGCTAATCTTTGTAACGGCTAGACAAATTTTGAAGGGGAATTCACAGGCCGATAACTGATGTAATAGGGAGTAACTAAGGCTACTCATTTTTGGACTAAGTTCGCCCCGCGGCATTTCCTGCGGTTCTAAAGGTAGAAAAAAATCGTGGGTAACACCGCGGGACTGGAAAGAGCTTATATAAATTATAAAAGTCAAACAAAATTTATTTCGAACAAAGTTTTTCTTTGATGAGATTTTTTAACTAAAACTTAAAAAGGAAACGAACGACTTGAATGCAATACGAAGCCGGACGAAACCTTCTTAAATTCTTGTTAAAAATATGTCCAAATTCATAATCCTCTGCTTCTAATATTATGAAGATCACTAACGTTATTCTTAGTAGATTTTGTCTCGTTTTATAAACAGTACCACTAAATGTACTGATAATAACAGTAATAGTTATGTTCCTATACATGTTGAAAATAGTACTCATTATCCGGTAAACAGATTTTGAGATCAGGATAAAGGATAAAGCAACAAAAAAAACGACGTAAATGTTCGACAAAAATATAAGTAGGAGAAGAACGACTTGGATTTGAAACAAAGTCGAACAAAACTTACTTAAATTCCTGACGAACTATTTCTTATTTTAGTATAGTTAACTAATTTCCTTCAGCGCGTATTTAGCTGAATTGAGACCATTCGAGACGTCGAGTACCATCCTAATTAAAAGTAGAATGTGTTACGCTTTCATAAAAAAGCTGAACACAAACTACTTAAAATCATGACAGTAAAAAAATATTTCTGTAAGTTATAAAACATGAAAAAGTATATTGAATCTATCTTATATATAAAAATCAATTGCTGTTCGTTTGTATCGCTAAAACTCGATTTAGCTGATTTTTTGAAAAATTATAACTTAAAAATCCAAATGTCACGTGTTCAAAGTAGCGGGCACAGCTAGTATCAAATAAAATAAAATACGTATTCCAAAGCACGCTATCAACGTTTACATATTCAAAAAATTAGACAGTCATTGAAGCAATGTAGCAAGTAGTAGTACCTAGTTGATTGCTTTACGTTACCTCAAGTAGATAGATTTTGACTTGTATTTCTCAAAAGTAAAAAAATATCTACTTTAAGTAGCGTACAACGATATTAACTCCCAATGTCAATCCTTAAACATAAACAAATTTAGCAAAACACGATTCTACAATATACGTCAGTGTTAGAAACGAATACTTAGCACATTCGTGGTGTAATTTTAAAACAATATTCACAGAAAATTTAAATAAAGAAAGATATTACCTTGTATGTTTCGTTCAGTTCTTTCTTCAATTTTCCAATAGATCCGTGAACATTATCCATCCTGGTAGCACTTCAGAATAATCACAAAACATATTTTTGCAGCAAAAAAGTCCATTATTAGCCTTTGGAACTTTCCAACTGTTGTTAGCACTGACCCGGAATTCACAAGTCACAACTAATACTAGATAGGTAAATCAGAGTTCTTTTCACCCCTAAACCAAAAATGAAACTGATCAAATTCTGTAAATAGTGTGATATTTATACATTTCAATTTCTCATAATTACTGAAAGTGCATTACGATTAATGATCATTTATCAGTAAACATCGTAATTTGTTTTACTGAAATTAGTGAGAGATTTATCTCAAGTACTTTGGGAGTAATATTCTTACAATAGATGATTTACTAATTACTTAGTTTTTGAGTTGAGTTTTGATATTATTTAGTCTGGAAAGTTATTTATTTAATTTTTTATTAGATATAGATTTGTAATGTTAATTTACCATATAGCTAGTATGTGTTCTTTAAACTTTTCTAATGATCATTTTTTAATTAAAATATTACATCGGTCAAACTTGATATTTATAACTCTTTAGTTATGTATATACATACATATATATATTATATATTTAACCGACTTCCTAAAGGAGGAGGTTTTATGTTCCACTGTCCAATTTTTTTTTTTTTAATGTATGTTCACCGATTACTCCATCAATTGTGGACCGATTTTGAATTTTTTTTTTTTGTATTCGTAAGGGTAAGCTCCCGAGGTGGTCCCATTGCCAACATATCAGGATCTGATGATGGGATCCCAGGGAAATCGAGAGAAACCCTCATTTTTTATAGGCACATACTATGTTTTTCGTATATTTTCTAAAGTTACACTTACACCGGTATTTGCGTCTGGTGACTACTAGACGCAAATACATTGCGTCTGGTAGTCACCAGACGCAATGTATTATCATCATCATAAACTCATCATCATAAAATACGCATACATGCATTTTTATGATGATGAGCTGATGATGTAAGGTACTCCTCCTAAACGGTTAGGAGTTGGAGGATAAATCTTTAAATATTATATGTAAATATATTATGTTACCTTTAGTCGTATTCTTTCAAATTATTTAGGTAAGCTGATGATGGAAGGTACAACTCCTCAACGGTTAGGAGTTGGAGGATAATTCTTTCAATTTCATACGTATCTAAAGACTTACTCATTCGTATACTTTTAGATTATTTAGGTGAGCTGATGATAGAAGGTTAAATTCTTCAACAGTTAGGGATTAGAGGATGATTTTAATATTACACGTACGTATAGACCTTAATTTGTATTCTTGATGATGAAATTTGATGAAATAGTTCAACTTACTACTTACCTACGATTGTTTGGACTAAAAACTGAAAAATAAAAACTTTTTATATAAAAAAAACCGACTTCAAAAACATCCAACGAAAACTCTCTGCTAAAAAAACACTTAAAAGCGTAAAATAAACTGGTTCTTCATAAATTGCCTATACCTAATTCTTTATTCGTTTAAATAGTAGTATTATAATGTGTGCTAGGTACCTAAAATCTGTTTGAAGTCGGTGCTAAGCCAAAAGAATACAAACGAACAATTAAAAAATTTATGAAGAACCAGTTTATTTTACGCTTATAAGTGTTTTTTTGGCAGAGAGTTATCGTTGGATATTTTTTTGAAGTCGGTTTTTTTTACAACTCCCGCATTAGCAATATACATCCTGAGAGGGATGTGGGGAGGGTGAAACACAGCGCAAGCGCTATTTCACACCGGTTTTCTGTGAGGCCGTGATATCACTCCGGTCGAGCCGGCCCATTCATGCCGAAGCGTGGCTCTCCCACGGTGAGTGGATGTTATTTAAAAAGTTTATATAATCATTTCTTACCAACAGCCTTTCCTAGTCTACTGCTTCGCGTCTCTCTAGAAAGGAGGTTTTATCCAACTCTATCACATTGACCAGTCGAGTTGTTACGGTATTTGTGTCAAGTTTTCTTTCTTTTTGCAGTGCGGCTATTTTGCGTAGTTTCACAGAAAACCGGTGTGAAATAGCGCTTGCGGGGATGTGAGGATACCGGAGGCCCATACCCTACCTCTCCCCCCATCCCCAAAGGCAGGCAACGCACTTCTGACACCAGAGGTGTCAGAAGTGCGTTGCCTGCCTTTGCCTTTGCCTGTGCCTGACACCATCTAATCCATAAAAAAAAAGTTTACTCACTGCTCCTTAAGTCTTGATTGTATAATTACATTAACTAGTGGTCGTCCAGTGGTCGAAATTCGACCGTAATTCATTCAATTATTTTAGTAGCTTTACATACACTCGAAAAACATAACCCTCATTCTTTCGCAGTCGGGTAGTAAAAAGGATAACAATTATGATAACTTGTATATCTCACATACGACAGTATGTACTCCTAAACTAGGTAATATCTGAATTATGTTAACCAGGCTAATGATTACATATATATTTCTAAATACATATTATAGATAAATTGCACCCTAACACAGAACAAAATTAAATGACCATTATTATTTATCATCCTACAATTATTTCTCTTGGAAGCGAATCGAACCCGCAACCTCCAACTTAGCAGTCAGGACTACTAATCACTAGACTACTTACCTCATTATCTATCTATACAAATAAATAAATAAAATTGGAGTGTCTGTTTGTAATATTAAATAGAATAACGATATAGAATAAATATAGGTATACGCGGTACATATACCAAAATAACAGGTTTTTCAATTTTTGTCTGTCTGTCTGTTTGTTCCGACTAATCTCTGGAACAGCTGGACCGATTATGACCGGACTTTAACTGGCAGATAGCTGGTGACATAAGGAGTAACCTAGGCTTCTTTTTTCAGACTAGCTTTGCCCTGTGGCGTTATCCGCGGTTGTTGTTGTACCGCGGGTAACACCGCGGGGCTCAGCTAGTTTGTAAAATAAAATGATTATTTTAAAAAATCTGTAAGCTGTGTTACTAACGGATCGCAGAGTCTTTTCAAAAACAGTAAATATTTTGATCTGTTGTCTCGTATGAGGATCGAACCCACAAAACTCATCCCAGAAGCACTGAGACGACCACTTAAGCCACTACCATCCATGCTATCTCTTTCATTTTCAACTTTTAGTTGCACATGTGTCTTAGATGTGTAGGCGAAACATCACTTTGGCAACATGAAGAACAATAGACCTCAAGTGGTTGATTGCACTTTCTTCACATGAAGATAGTATAACTTACATGACTATGATAGTCTATAATAATAATAAACATTTCAGACATCTAAGACACAACGCCATCTAGCTTCAAACTAAGCTGAGCTTGTTATATAAAAGTTAGATTGACTGATAGAATACTTGTACTCTTTTTTTGCAAATATAAATGTACATATTACACATAGAAATCACCTTTACTGCGAAAAAAATATTTGCAGATCATACAAATATTTGGTCCGACCCGGGAATCGAACCCGATACCTCGTGCACAGCAGTCGCGTACGCTACTACTGCGCCACCGAGGCAATAACTACATATAGGTAGTTAAGTGATTTAGTATCTAATTGTTGTCGATTGTAATGAAGATGACTTCTGACTGTTATGACCATTATTTAGTACCTATTAAGTAGTAATTTTGGTAATAAAAAGGGCATCAGAAAAAAACACATTTTAATTGTATATTTTAATGATCTTAACAGGTTTTGTTTTCAAACAATATTTATAAAAATAATTTATAAATTAAGAGATTATCTGTAAACTACAGAAAACAGTGCTACGCGCTACGAAACTTGCTACGTCTCTACACTTAATCGTTTACAAACCTACAATTTATTATTATTATAATCATTTTTTTGAAATTGATGAACTGTATCTATCTCTGTTAGACCCAATTTTTATCTGACAAACTATTGAGTCTATAGAGTCCAAGAAAGTCCGTGGCAGCTCGCCCCTTCTTAGTTCAAATCTGAAGGTTGAGATTTATTGAACTTGTTAGTTCAAGGAATCTCTTTCTAATTTATCGTTTTAACTATTAGATGAGCGTATAAAACATTAAAAAGTAATGAAATTACTAGATATAATACTTAGTATCTTTTGTCAAGTTGGGAGACAAAAAGGATATGTAAAGTGGTTTCGAATCTCCGTTTAAAATTTCGGTCTGTAATATGTCGTAGCTCCTATTTATATAAGCAAACTCGTCTTTTCTTAGGATATTGTACAGTTCAGTTTCCTACTGACAGCTTTATACCTTTTTAAAAAAAAATGGTTCTCTGTGAAGTCGGTTTACGGACAATAGTTTATCGTGACAACGTCATAACAAAACATTGACAAACAATGAGCGTAACAGGGAGATCGTTTTTTGTTTTTTCGGAAGACGGTCCCCATTTCATCTCATTCACATTTTATATATTTTTATAATTAATTTCATCACGACGAAGACTTAAAGAATTGAAGACTTATGATATGAAGACTATGTTTATAGTCTGTCTTAAATTTTTTGGTTAATGGTTGTGCTTGCTAAAATACCCATAAGTGACAGCTTTTGACGTGACAACGTCTAATAAATTGATGCCAATGTCAAGTAAACACTTGACATTGGCAGAAATAGCTGATCCGAGAGATCCGGCTGGTTACCATTTCATGAAAAGAAGATAAGATGAGCGTTACAGGACAATGAGTCATTCTTTTTAGTGCATGCCGCCGGCGTTCATCAATTTATTAGATGTTGTCACGTCAAAAGCTGTCACTTATGGGTATTTTAGCAAGCACAACCATTAACCAAAAAATTAAAGAACTAAAACCCGACACCATAAAAACTATAAGGCCTCCAATTGTACTTCTCTAATTTTAAGTTATCCCTGAAATGAATCAGGTGCACAATAAAGAGATATATTATGAACGATAGGATAGGAAGGATATGAGGAGCATTGCTCCCTTAATTCGAGAAGTAGAAAATACAGTAGACAGCTACAAATTTTATTAAAAGACAAATTCTACACTAGAAATATTCGAAACTTCAACACTCAATGCAGTAAGAAGCAACAAGTTGATCGCTTAAACAATTATCCTATCCATGCAGTCGTCTTCAAGCTTAAACAGGGTATATCTTCTCAATGTTGATTCGCTGTATCTGAAGTGTCCGATGAATATAGTCAAGCGAGTTCATTTTGCGATCATCAAAACGAGCAAATAGTTTCATCACTGCCCGTTAGTGACGGTCACAAACCAACTTCGCTTAACAATGTCATGTTTTCTTCTACTCCATTGGTGTCTTCTTACCACAATCTTCATATTTAATAGACAGTAAGATAAATAAATAAATATTTCGGACATCTAACACATAACGCCACCTAGTCACTACACTAAGGAGAGCTTTTAGTATTAAGTTATGGAATCAGGCGTTACTTTGCGGAAATCCATGACATTAAATGCTATGAAATATATTTAGCTTTAATTCCGCGAGACATTTTTTTTTTTTTTTTTTTTTAATTGCATTCTTTATTTCTAGAGTGAATTTTTTAGTAGGGTCGGTAGTAAGACGTTCAAAATCTTCCCCCTGAATAACGTCGTTAATCCTCTGGTGGAATGTCTCGCGGAATTAAAGCTAAATATATTTCATAGCTTTTAGTATTGTTTACATATCATACAAACATTTGATTCGACCCGGGAATCGAACCCGAGATCTCAAGCACTGCAGTCGCATACACTACCACTTCACCACCAAGGCAGTGATACAGATATAAACTGTATTATGATTTTTAATACATTTGTCCGGCTCGCAGTGATACCGCAGGCTCGGAGAAAATTGTTGTTTGGTGATTATTTTTATTGACTTACTTGCCCTCAGGTGTTTCAACAGCTTATTTACCCCATATACCACAAAAATACATAAGAATGTGTGCACACTAAGACAAACATTATTACAGTCCCAAAATAAAGATTGATCTTTGTAACGGATGGCTATGAAACCGATAAAGTAATTTTGAACAAACGAATTTATTAACATTATAAATATAAAAATTCACGCCTAAAATATACCTTAACAATTCTAAAATGATACAAGAGACAAATCTCACAGAGATCAAACTGTATATTTTAAGTGCAAAAGGCTTTGTTATGTATCTTATTTCCTTGGTAACCGACTTCTTTTCTATTAATTTCAAAATTTAAATTTGATTGTTGTTTTCTTACATTATCTTTCTCTTTGACAAGCAGTGAGACACAGTTAGGAAAGTAAACACATATTAAAATACTGAACTGTATACAATATTAAGTGGTCCGGGTATCTGACTGTTGTAATATTCTTTGATAAAACAATTCATAGAGTCTAGCCTACTTTAATGCGTGTAGTTAAATTGTTGTTACTAGCAGAGTACAAGTTTGAATCAAAATCTAGAAGTTTTACATAAACCTACGCGGTGGCTTTAGAGATTTTACAAGCGGTGGCTTTACAAATTTAAATGACAGGAACATTTGCAATTAAAATTAAGCAAAATCATAATTACACAATTTCATATTCCTGCTTTGTTTACTTTTCATTCATGGTTTAATTTCTCAATTTATACATCGACTATTATAACGTAAATGATTAGTAATTACTGTCTAATAATAATCTGTGATTGTAAACATCTAATTAGGGAAGATACAAAGTTGAACGAACAATCACATTAATAACGTTTGTTTAGTAACTACTAATTAGGGCACTATTGTTTGTCTATCAATAAAACGAAAAAGAAATGGCTAACTATACTTAATGATATCCTTTAGAAATATATTAATAAAGTTGTAAAACAAAAGCTAAAGTTGACATGTGAGAGCGGTCCCTCCTAATCCAAGTATTCTTTGCTTAAAAGGAAGGTCCAACTTTTATTGTACCTCATTGTATATTTGCTAACGAAAATAAACTATTTAGATTTTTTTATTTTGAAAAAGCAATCCCCATCATCGTCTTAGCGTTGTTCCCGGTTGCTTCCAAAGCACTTTGGAGCCCGGGGTCCGCTTTCCTACTTTTTCTTCTCCACTTTGCCCGGTCTTCGGCATCCTTGGTAGTGAGACCATTAGCACGCGTGTCACCCCTTACGACGTCAAGCTAGCCCTTCTTGGGTCTACCCCTTCTACCGGGACCCGGCGGAGGCGGCATGGCCAGACATTTGTTTCCTACGTAGGAAGGCGGTGGAAGCTAAACGTGGCCGAACCAGCGCAGGCGACTCTCCTGCAGTTTGTCTGCGATGTCACGGACACGGAGGCAGCTGCGAATACGGGAGTTTCTCACACGATCCTTTCACGTGACGCCGCATATCCACCGCAGCATATTCATCTCCGTGACGCGCAGCTCTTGCTTGTGTCGCTCCAGCACCGGCCACGCCTCATAGCCATGTAAGGGAACAGGCCTAATGATGATTTAATAGACCTGTCCCTTAAACCTAACCGGCATTTTGGGGTCGCAAATGACGCCTGTCAACTCACGTCACTTGGCCCACGCGGCAGCAATGCGTGCCTTGACGTCGCAATCGATGTCACCGGACGCCCGAAATACAGATCCCAGGTATTTGACCTGGTCCGTGCTCTCGACTAGGTAATCGCCTATGCGGACGGGTGAGGGATCTGAACAGTTAAATGCCGAGTACTCGGTCTTCGTCTCATTAAGCTTCAGACCGCCGTTCTCAAGCGCCTCTTTCCATGCTTTCCCTATTTTTAAAAAGCAATATTCTTGTAAAAGTAGAAGATTAAACGTAAAATCACAACATACTTACTGTCGTGTTTCATTGGTGAGTGCGAGTTCAGAGGCACAGTGATGCAGAAGCTTCACTAGCCCGCCATGGTGTGGGTCACCATGCTGCATTGTTGCATTGTCTGCATTCGCAGTATGGTGACCACCACTCACTAAAGCCAATAATATTGACTTCACATGTCATACACACACACTCACACAAGTAAAGGAATACTTGAAACGAACATTATACCGCCTTTTGAGACGCCGCCGACCATATGGACAGCGTGGTATAGCAGATCAAAATCTTCTTTCTAAGGAGATGATGTTTTTTTATATGAACCTTACACAATGCTTTTACTCTACCTGACGCAAAGCATACTTAAGTAAAATCCAAGGAGATTGGTGGTCACCATCCTCATTGCAAATGCAGACAATGCAGCATTGTGGCCTAGTAAGATGCTTTTTCACGCTCCACCTAAAAACCCGAGATCAAAAAAGAAAGAGAGAACCCTAGGTTTCAATGCGGATAAGCACTGTCTACCATTCTAAAATAGTGACTTTAACATATTATTTTGTCTGATCTGTAACTAGACAGAACCTGTAATTAGAAATCTGATAAAAAAGGTTTAATATGATTAAATATATACATAAACAATATAAACATGTTTCCTCGTGGTGACGGATTAAGAATACGGAGTGTCACCACCCCTATTCATGCCATGAATTTCGTAAGAGGTGATTAAGGCCACAAGCTATGCACGACAACACCACTGCAGAGAGAAGGAAAACTTAAACTTGCTCTTTGAAAAGCGAAGAGAGCAAAACATACTTTCTAAGGAGAGACATAGGCCTCTAAGGCCAGCAGCGGACTGTTAAAGGTTAAAGGTTGATGATGACGAAATATATATATCCTTCTCCCCCTTATTTGTGACCCTTGTAGCTTTTAAGTTTACACTCCATGGCGGTGAATTCTTGTTCAATGGCGACGGTAGTTACTTAACTTCCCTCGACCCGCTCGGCTATCTCTTGTCATTTCTTAACTATAATTAAACGGACCTGAAACAAAACAATCAAAACATTATTAAAGTTTCTTAAATGAACAAAAATAATTTTCCAACCGAACCGCCAATTGTTCTTCCTTAGTTTAAGTTTTCCTATTTAAGTTAACCTTGTCACTAATCATAAAAAATATATTCCATACTCGTGACCGTTAGCTGCGACTCCGTCGGTGTGGGGCAGGCAGTGGCAGCCGACCCAGCATGCAGAATTTTTTTTAAAGTCATTTCCTCCCATTTCAAAATTTGTAGGAATATAGTTTACCTAATATCTTGAAGGAAAAATAAAGTCAGCTGATCATAACATCGTGGATTATACGTCAGCTGCACACTTGAACATGACAAAAAAATATCTTTTCAATGATGTCCTCTCATCTAAAAATTTTTCTGGTGATAGTTCACATGCTACTACGAATAAAAATTCATGTCAGCTTGCTCTATCCCAGTGGAAAGTTTGTCAGCTGGCACCTTGAGAGGGTAACGCAGCTGCATCTATCACCTAATGAATCTTATCAGCTGACGACTTTTTCTTTGACTTACAGCTAGCTGATTCTTTTCAGTATTTACTAGAGCATGTTAAATAAATTTTCTCTCTTATAAATTTTCATCCCAAAAGAAATCACATTTCTTAAGTGATTCGGTGGTATACTTGATTTGAGAGTTTTGATAACCAATATGAAGTTTAATAATAATGCATCAGATGGCAGCATACTTTCTATAAGTCTCGGATTTTTAGCAAAGTATCGTGACCTGCTAGATTATAAGCTTTTCGTATTGTAAACTAGTTGTTGTCCGCGGCTCCGCCCACGTGTATGTCGGGTAACGCGCCAAATAGTAAACTATGTGTTATTCTGATGTATAAGCTTTATTACTGCAAAGTTTCATCCAAATCCGTTCAGTAGTTTTTGCGTGAAAGAGTAACAAACATCCGTCTATCTATACTTACAAACTTTCGGGTTTATAATATTAGTAGGATACATATATAAACTTATTTAAATTATCTTCGCAAAATTATTTGAACTGACCATTGTTTTTTTTTAAAGACGCAGTAAGGTATCATGTTAGGAATTATTATTATATACTAGCTGACCCGGCGAACTTCGTATCACCTTATTTATTTGTAACCGACTTCAAAAAAGTAGGAGTTTCTCAATTCGACCGTATATTATGTTTTTTTAAGTGTGTTCGCGGATAACTTCGTCTTTTATGAACCGATTTTAATGATTCTTTTTTTAATGGAAAGGAGATATCCCAACTGTGGTACCATGATTAGGACACTAAGATCTGATGATGGCATCCGAGAGACATCGATTGATTTGGTCGTTCTTGAAATTGGTTTTATATTTTACTTGTATAGATAGATTGAACCGTTACTGTCACAGAAATATATCAGGATAGAAGATGACGAACATACTTTTGCCTGTGTGATAAATAAACAGCAAGCCACACCCCATCAAACGGACATGATTGGTTAATGCGCGAGCGCCGACTAGTAAAGTGTCACACTTTCTTGTTTATGTAACGAAGTAAATATTTTTACATAAATTTTATTCTTATTTTAAATAGACAGTTTAATCTTGGGATAATGAATCGTTTTTTTATGTAGTTTACAAAAACACTATAGTAAAGTACGCTAAGAAGAAAAGAAGATTGAACATCATTGTCCTTGAAACAGCATAATACTTATTCAATATTTGACGTTTGGAAAAAGTGAACCGCATAGTTCTTAATTAGTGAAATCTCACATCTACATACATATACTTCAGTAATTTTAATCCACAATCTAGCTGCAATGTAGAAAAGGCTTATGTATCTAGCTTCAATCTGTAAAAAGAGAATAACTTAAGAAACTTGATGTCCTCTCGGATGAAAATTTGTAAGAGGATTAATAACATACTCTAGTAAATATTAAAAAAAATCAGCTGACTGTAAGTCAAAGGAAAAGTCGTCAGCTGATAGGATTCATTAGGTGATAGATTTTTTTTGTCATGTTCAGGTGCCCAGCTGACGTTTGATCCACCATGTTATGATCAGCTGACTTTATTTTTCCTTCAAGATATTAGGTAAACTATATTCCTACAAATTTTGAAATGGGAGGAAGTGAATGAAAAAAATATTTTTTTCTACATGCTTAGCAGGATGCCACTGCCTGCCCCACCGACGGAGTCGCAGCTGACGGTCACGAGTATTCATAATATACATTCCTAATGCCTTTTACGAAGTTTCGATTGGGAGGGACTTGGTCATCAAAATCTGTCACTGGCTCCTGGTCCATAACTAGGTAAACAAGATTTTCACTATCATTATTTATCAGTTTACGAAAAGAGCAACGGCATGAAAGTTGTTGGACATAAAATTTTGTTTGCCTGATGTGCTACAGTTTGCGGAAGGAGAAAACTGTTAATAAATTATTATACTTTTGATGGTTCTGTAGCGAAAATGGCAAAATCGGGACCGTCATAGTTTCATCATGTCCATCCGTCTGTCTATACTATATCTCACAGACTATTACTACTATAGACCTCTAATTTTGCGTAACATACATCTATACTAATATTATAAAGCTGAAGAATTTGTTTGTTTGTAGACGACTAAGGGTTGAACGCGCTAATCAAAGGAAGGTCCGATTTAATAAATTCTTTCAGTGTTAGATAGTCTAGTTATCGAGAAAGACTGTATATCATCACGCTATAAGCAAAAGGAGCGGCATGTCAATGAAAAGTGTTGCAAAAACGGGAATTTTTTATTTTTTGCTACAGCACGTTCTTACAGAATGTTGAAGTGTGGCAGATCAACGGGCAGACATCCTCCAATCAACATCACTCCCGGGAACATATAGCGACCTAAAAAGGCTGCTGAGCTTCTGGGATGATCTAAGAGTAGAATAGTTGGAGTAAGAAGATGACTAAACCCACGTACAATGGCCCAATCAAGAGGCTAAGTGCGGCCAGCCCGGGCAAACCAAAAACCATGGTAAACAAATTTTCTCACGCTGTTATAACACCACGCAATGGGCAATAGGATTCGTAGACGAGGTTGTGTGCTAGTACATACCTATTACATATTTAGAGGATTGGCAGCTATGAAGTACCTTGGGGGAGACCTTTGTCCGGCAGTGGATGTCTCTTGCCTGAGGTGATGATGATACATATTACACCAAGCAAAATTAAATGTTGAAAACAAAAATTACGGTTCCTCTAGTACCTACCCTTAAAGTGGGGATGTTATCTATATACATATATAAACTAGCAACCGGCCCCGGCTTCGCACGGGTGGATTTCAGATGCCCCCGCCGACGACACGATTCGTACATTTTAAATCTGTAATATCTTCGAATATATTCATTTAAATTATATACTGTAAAGGGCCATTTTGATCTATATTAAATGCACAATGTATTTAATTTACTTAATTGTATAAGGATTCATTCTGTATTGCTTAAAATCGCTTCGTAAATAAGCCATTATTTCTCGTAAAAAGAAAGGAATAAAAAATGGTTGTTGTGGGTTATCCCTAAGAGATAGACATTTACCGTTGTGGACTTTTTTGTAGATTTTTAACCGACTTCAAAAAAAGGAGGAGGTTTCTCAATTCGACCGTATATATATATTATTTTATGTGTGTTCGCGGATAACTTCGTCGTTTATGAACCGATTTTGATGATTCTTCTTTTGTTGAAAAGGAGATGTTCCGACGGTGGTACCATGACAAAGAAACCAGGATCTGATGTTGGCATCCCAGAGAAATCGAGGGGAACCCTCATGTTTTTCAGGCACGTACTATGTTTTTCGTATATTTTTGAAATTCCACCCCTAGGGGGGTAAATCGGGTTATGAAAGTCTGCGTGAGCGAAGCCGCGTGTAAAAGCATTTTTTTTTTATATTTAAGTATCCACCCCATGATGTCGGGTGTCTTTGGATAGATCTTTTAAATATTATCTGTTTAAGATTATGTTCTCCTAGCCGAATTCGGCCACGGCAGCCTGTCACAACGAGGACCAGCCAACTAAGGAAGAGATATTATAGTGCACAAATGTGTTCAGACTCCAACTTCCAAAACTCTGAAGTGTTTTCCGTAAATTTTGAGGAAGGACATTTATCTGACTAAACCGCTGGCAAAAGCTAGTACATTTATTATATAAAAGAGTGCGTAATATTATTTTATACAAAAATAATTTGATGTAAGGCAATGTGATTTCAGTTATCTAAATGACGGTTTAATTAATTCTGAGATATAAGGGACATTAAACCCCCCCCCCCCCTCTCCTCTAAAGGTAGGAAGATATTTCAGGTAGGTACTGTAGCCAAAGTATTCTGCAGTTAAACTGTCTTGGAACCCGCAAAAAAATTAATCAGAAGAAAACTGGAGGAGTTTGAAATATAATAAGTCCACTTCCCTCCTTAGCAAAATGCGCGAGACAAATTGAAATCAAAATAGGCAGACACCTTTATCAAATCAGGAGCACCACGGATAAAATAATATGGGTCCTGAGTGAGCTATACTTGAATACTATAGTTTAAATGGCAGAATTGCCTAAGCGCAGGGAAATTCACCACAGATGACACACGGCGCTGTAATGTTCGACATATTATTACTTATTAGTGAAAAAACTATTGCTTAGCAATAGTTTTCTGCTCCATTTGAGCCTGCCCATTTACGCCACGGTTCTACAGCGGTTACACACATGAATTTCACCTTCAGGTACAAAATTTGGAATAAGTATGTAGAACTTGATACATATTGGGACTGGGTACACAATCACCAGACGAGGTTACCGAAACAAAGGCATTTGAAACAACTGAACAAATAAAGCCAACCGTTTTAGTTGTTCATATGCAATATTGTTTAATTACTTTAGTATTGGATATCGGATTAAAGTAATATCAAACTAGATTAGTGGTGTTTTTATTACTAGCAATTCGGAAAGCACGAGGAAATACATTTAACACATTCGAAATTAAATGCTTTCTCATTTAGTTTAGAGTTTGCTGTTATTTTTTTAGGTATAGGTATACATAAGTATGTACATGACGGCATTTGTACAGTGGTATTTTATTCGTGAGTGCGAGACCGGAGGTCCAATGATGCAGAAGCATCTCAATAGGCCGCCATAGTATGGGTCACCATGCTGCATTGTCGCCATTTGCATTGAGTATGGTGACCACTACTGTTGTACTATTATTTTTATCTATTCCAAGTGGTGTTTAAATATTATTTTCTACAAAATTGTATTAAATGTGATCCAAAATGAAAAGGAATGTCTCTTTCATTCAAGTATAAGCTTGATCACAACCTATCACACATGTGGGTATACCACGTGGTTTTTTGTTTTGCAACATACTAAAAACGTGTTGTTTTGGCATAGAATACAATAATAGTATTGGTCACTGTATCAAAAGACACACTTGTTTTAATAAACACAGTAGGCATGTACAAGACAAAACATCTTGTCTGTTTCATAGACAATTAATGTTTTTTTTTAATATTTAACATACCTACTCCGGATGAAAAGACGATACTCAGTCAAAAATGTTATAACTAAACAAAGCAAGAGTCACATTTACCATTTTAAAACGATGGCAATTTTTCAATTACTTTGTGGCGAATCCCACATACAGTGCAACAGAAATATACTACCGCGCCATCTACGGAATATACGTCGAACTACAGAGTAACGAAGGAAACGAAGAAAATACATATCCTGAATCGCGCAATAGAAGTTCTCGCGCCGATCATATATACAACTTCCCAACATCAACCGTTGGACCGCGGCCCGCCAGGCATGATCACCTAGCCTGGTCGGAGGATCCTCCCTTTGTGTTGGAGGGACATTACACCCCTTCCTGCACAACTTTATTTTTTTGTGTAAGTATTGACAAAATTATTATTTTAATGTATTACAGTTTTATGTGTTAACAGTATAGGTAGGGTTAATAAATAAAATATTTAAATAAATATTTCGGACATCTAACTCACAACGCCATCTAGTCTTTAGCTAAGCAGAGCTTGTATTACGGATACTAGACAACTGATGAAATACATATGTACTTTTTTGTGAATACATACATATGACACATAGAAAACACTCAAATATTTGCAGATGATACTTGAAACATTAGCTGCGACCGGAAATCGAACCCGAGAACTCAGGCACAGCAGTCGCGTGCGCTACCACTTCATCAACGAGGCAGTCAGTTAATAAAACATGATACAATCAAAACTACAATTTTCATTAATCTATACTTAATATTATAAAAGCGAAAGTTTGTAAGTATGGATGGATGTTTGTTACTCTTTAACGCAAAAACTACTGAACGGATTTGGATGAAACTTTACAGTAATATAGCTTATATATCAGAATAACACAGGCTACTATTTGCCGCGATAACCGACATATACATGGGCGGAGCCGCGGGCAACAATTAGTATTGAATAAAATTGTTTTAATATTCATCACCACATACAACCTTTTATTTATAGAGATTTAACCATAACCAATAATTGCAACCATAGATTATAAAAGTGTGAACAGTTTTTGTTTATATAAACAGACATAATAAAATAGTTCCATACTTTTTTGTACTTTCGAACAAATTATTAATATTTAACACCTATTGACCACAAATTAGTGTTAATTTTATAAATAAAATTTTCAAATTGAGACATAAATAACCACAGTTTGAAGTATCGTTCAAATGAGTTTTAATTCTTACCTCAATCGACAGATATTCTCTTCGCTTATTTCACAATAATTATGTCGGTATAGTAGTGTTATTATAATTATTCGAGATCTGTTTCAGAAGGTGATCGGAGGAGAACTGAGTTCTATAACTGCTGCGGTTCGACGATGTAGGTCTTGAGAACGATATCATAGAGCCTTCGATTCACAGGGTTGTACTCTGAGCTTTTGTGATTGTTTAAAATATATGGCCCAAGTAGTATTAGAAATGTGTATTAATATTTTTATATGCTTATAAACAACATTTGAAATGTCTTCACGAAACACTATTTAGGTAAGTGATATCGGAAACGAAAATAGGTGGTGATCAAAAATAATTAAACCAAATTAAAATTTAGTCTTACTTGGTAGGTGGATAAGACGTTTACCTGAAATAAAATATTTAAAATTATACAAATATTAAAATATTTTTCAACTTTTAAAACATGTAATTGGTTGGTTCTTATTTATTATTCGGTAATCGAAAAAATAAGCCAGTTGTTATAAGGAATAGTTAAGGCCTATATTTTACAGGAAACAAGTTTTTTCGTTGCATATTTTCGTTTCAAAGAATTTTTAGCAAAATCTACAGGTATGTCTTCTAAAGGCAGTTTTTTTAAATGATGTTTTAATTCTTATTATTTTAAAGATATTATCATTTAAACTTTTATTTTAAAAAATTGGCAGATAAAAATTAAAGATATTATATACCTACTTACAATCAGAGATTTCTAACATACTGGCATAAAGTTAAATAAATATTTATTACTGTTAGCGCTTACTTGAGTACATCCCTGTGTTCGTGTGGTTTTATGTGTGTTCAAGTGTCTCCTATATTTGTTCTAATTCCTGCGTAAGAGTACCTCACACTACATCACAAGTTTCCATCTTTTAGGTACACGAATTGTGATAGTCTTAGATTATTTGGTGGCTCAGTGGCAACAGAATCACACTAATATTATAAAGGTGACAGTTTGTGAGTGTGTATGTTTGTTACTTCTTCACTCAAAAACTATTGAACGGATTTGGATGAAACTTTACAGTAATATAGCTTATACATCAGAATAACACATAGGCTACTATTTGCCGCGATAACCGACATATACGCGGGCGGAGCCGAGGGCAACAGCTAGTAGGTTAATATATTGCAAATGATAAATGAAAAATTATATTTATTTTGTAGAAGAGGCTGGCATTTCCTAAGACTCACTCGGAGAAGAAATGTGGAAACAAACCACAGACGAGCCTTTTTTTTAAGTCTGTGAAAATTGATTAAATAAAAAATTTAAATCTATGCGAGTACAGTATAGGATCTGAGTTGGACTTTTGAAGAAAAAACCATAGTTTTGTGTCAGCCTGTCCATATAGACGGTATACGAACCCCAGCCATCGTGTCAGCAAAATTGGGTAACCCGCCTTATTATTTGGATGAATGACCATTTTAATGTATTGACACCCCTCGGTGCTTCGGAAAACACGTTAAGCGGTCAGTCCCGGTTCCGTTACAACAATTTTGACAATTGTAACGGGTGGATAAAGCCCTAAAAAGTCCACTAACTATAGAACTTTGATATTGCCTAGAACTTGGGTTGTGGAGATCTGACCGAACAGTAGAGTGCAATGTGCTATGAAGTTGAAAATTATATACCTAAAATGAAAATGGTGACATAAAATTTAGGAGCCTATAGACCGTAAACCATAGTACATACAACCGTAACGCCAGAAGTGAACTGTTAAATGCTATAAAACAGGTAATCTCTAGTTTGTATTGACCATCTACTCTGCTTTCCATCTGGCTGCGTGGAGTCGCTCAAATATAAAAGTTCTGTAAATATTCTGAGAATGAATAAATAAATGAAATCCAAGCTTTATTTAATCTACAGTACCTGGATGACCGAGCATCGCTCGGTATTTTTTTTATATAAATGGGTTTTTTGGCAACATTGGGACTATCCAAACGCCACCTTTTTGTTATTCTTCTTCAAATAAAAAAATAAGTTAAGTGGCGCCCTCTCTTGGTACGCCCTGATACTGTTTATTATGCACCTTATTCCAGTATAGTTTAATGTAGTTCGCTCGAGTTGCGATAGATGGCGCTAGATGTACATTGATTCTATATATTTGATTGTTAAAAACACGAATAAAACGACATTTTCTAAAAATTAATCTTAGCTAGATCGATTTATCGCCCCCGAAACCACCTGCATACAAAATTTTATCAAAATCGTTGGAGCCGTTTCCGAGATTTAGATTTTAGATAAATATATGTATATATACAAGAATTGCTCGTTTAAAGGTATTAGATAGATTAGATACTAAAAAATTATTCTGCAGGCTGGAACAGAACAGAACGGGACTACCGGCCCGTTCGTGCTGAAATCAGCGTGGCTCTACTATCTTTGAGAATAATAAAATAAATAATAATAAAATTTATTCCATATTCAATGTACAAGATTTGGGTGTTTTTCTTAAGAGTAAACTTAATTTAACTTCTGAAGTGCTTATACGATTAGAGCTAAGTATCTATTATTTCTAACTATCAAATTACACTTCTTATATTCATTATTAAGTAAGATCAACATTTTGTTTTAATGATCTGCCTGATCTAGGTAAGACCTGTGTTTCAGGCAATTTCTGGTATTACAATTACTTTTTTTCAATATTAAATAATTTTTTTTTCTTAAAACATAGGTTATAACTAAGTGTACATGTTACAATTCTACTTTAAAATTGCTAAGATGTTTTCAGTGTCTGAATACTTTAATGTACCGAAATATTCTGATACCCTTTTTTTGCATATTGTATTATTAACACTATATATGTTTAATAATTTATTTAGTTTATTATATATAAACGGTCCTAAAAATAAGTAAAATCTGTCTACATAAGCATGCCTCGTCTGCGGGGTTCCACAGACTAAGTCTTTTCGTCTTTTGTCTGTTGTTGTTGGGTTGTATTGAAGCTCTCTGTGCTGTTTTAGAATCGTATTTAAGATAAACAGTTGTCGAACTGTTAGTACTTTACATTCGGAATACAGCTGGTGTGTAGGAAATCTAAAAGGGCGAAATGTGGATACTTTTAAAATAGCGAAGGGAATAGCGAAGCGAAATTCTCTATTTAAAAAAAAAAAAAAATAGAGAAGGACGTAGACTACTTTTTGTGTCAAAAGTCTTATAAAAGAACTGTTATTTTATTGAAATCTTACTTCAACGGAAATACACTCTTTGTAAATTGAATAGAGTCATAATACACTGGACATATTTAGGTCATTCGTTAGTAAAATGTTCAAATAATACATTATTTCCACACTGACGTTCCAATTGGATAAACAATTCATGTTTGCAATCGCCCTAGCCTCCTTCCCGACAAGGCCTTTCTTTTGTTTTAATAAATTTGTTTAAATAGAAATGAAGTTACTGTTCGATGGTTGATAATATCGGAAACTGCGTGACTTGAGAATGACTAGACAGGTTTAATGGTTATTTCGTTATACAAGAGTGCAAAGTTGCTTTTTAACCACGTGCTCAATTTCGATGACCGAGCAAGCTAAGGATTCTAATATTAAATCACGAGCGCAGCAAATGATTCAAAAATTAGAATCCAGATCGTTAGCGAGGGAATCAAAAGAGCACGAGGTGAAAAATCTTTATACTCGAGTGCAACACGTAACTTTTCATCTCACCTCAGCGAGGAAATGACTAAATGCAAAAAAAGCATTTACAATCACAAGATACTTTTATTTCAGTTTAGGTATTAATATTTATTAAATAAGTACCTACAGCATTATGCTAGGTAAGTATTACAGAATAATCTTTAAATTATTTCAAATAATACTTAGGTATAATTAAGAAAAATTTAAAGTACCTAGCGTTGCTACAGTTAGTGGCAAAGCAAATTTAAAAAAAGTACACCAAGAAGGTTCTAAGTTGTATAATAAATTCGGCACCATAGAGGTAAAAGTAAATAGGTTTAATGAGGTTTTGAATTAGTGTACACGATGTTCTAAATTCCATTTACTTTATCCTCTAGCTAGCGGATAAAAACGGCTTTTGCACTCAGATATCGAATGACAAAAATACTCCTTCCGAGAAGGGGGAATGTAAATGTCTTTGTTGCAATAACAAAATTTAGTATGCAGGGTCTCAGGAGCGATAAAGCGATCTAGTCAGGATTAATTTTTATAAAATTTACCAAAAAAAAATATCGAGCAATGTTCGGTCATCCAGGTACCTAGTTCAAATTGAATAGAGTATTTTTTTAAAGACAACACTCGCTCTAGAAATATACCCTATTTCCACTACTTCTGAAACTTTAAATATGTGTCAGTAACAATAATAGTTATACAAATAAGCACACGAATGATTCTTATATTACGTGGTTTTGTAGAGTGACCGCAACTGGATATGAATTACTTACTATTATAATATCGATACTGAAATAAGTACCCGTAGTTTTAACTCTAAATACGTTCTTAGATTTTTTAATTAGGCAATTTAGCTTTCATGACTGCCTCGTTGGTCTAACCGAACGGTTAGCGTAAGCTACTGCCAATTAAGAAGTCTCGGATTCGATTCCCGGGGCGAGCCAAAATTGTTGTTAGGTTTTTCTTACAAGAAATTCATAATAACAGCCCGGAGTATCTAGGCTTGGTGGTGTTTTACGCCTGAGTCTCGGAGAGCACGTTAAGCCGTCGATCCCGGTTGTCATGAACATCTATGACAATAGTTATTGGAAAGTCAGTGCCCTCAAATATACTGACAACTAGTTTAACCTTCTAATTCAATTATTTATGAACTAGTAGCGGACCCCAAATAATCTTGGGAATATAAAAAGGCCAGAAAGATGATAGGGTAAATTAGCTTTCATATCACCGATACCTTTGTAGGTACACCACCACCACCTGTTTGAGGAAAGGGTGAAATCTAAGATTTTTAGACCGCTATTTACGTATGTATTTACCGTTTATTTACCGTATAACTATTGAGTTACCTCTTTAAACGTTAAAGGTATTTTTAAACTTACTAAAACAAATCCTACTGACATAGAAATTATTTTTTAGAACAGTAGCTTCGGCCCGTAGCACCGCCCGTATGTATTTTGGTTATCGCGGTGAGTACGGTAGCTAGGAATCAAAGTATCTCCATGTCAAATTTCATTGAAATCGGTGCAGTAAATCGATTTAGGCGGCGCAGAGGCAGACAGATGGAGTTACTTTCGAATTTATAATATTAATGTGAATCATTAAGTTTGTTTAAAAAATATTGGGCTTATTCAAGCTCAAATTTCAATCAGAAGTTGTTAAGCATTGCAAAGTTAAAGATTCCCAGCCAGGTTAGTGCAGGTATATGTGCCTATGTAATGTATTGTGAATGGTCACCATTCACCATTCTTAATGCATTGTAACAGTATTTCTACAGAACTTCGTTTATTTTTATTTTTTTTAAAACAACTCCCGCACTAGGAATAAATCGTGTGTCGCGGGGGACTTTACAAACATAGATGAAACGGACACAAAGAACACCCAGACTCAGACCAACAACAACAATTAGTGGATCAGACAAAGTGTTGTCCTACGTGGGGTTTAAACCCACGACACTTGGCGAAGTAGGAAACGGCATGGTGACCGTTAAACCAGTAGGCCAAACGTGCAGTCTCATTTACTTGGGTTGTGGAAGTCTGACGGTGTTCCACATGCAAACTTCTTCGTAGTTGGCCAAAAGCCGACTTTTGGTATTGGTCCCAAATTAGTACCTACCTACTTACGTATGATACAATTCTAATAGTTAAATGTGACCACACTTCTTGGCTTCCTTTTGTTGAAAGATCTATTTGAGGAGCCTAGTTAAATTAGTTTTTACCCCACTACACCAAGAAATAACTTTAGTTTAGGCAGTCTTTGTACATTTGCATGTTTAACCGTACTGTCTAAACTACTGAACTGATTTTAATGAATATGGTTAAATAGATTTGTAATAGGTAATGGCCCGGATGACTGACATAGCCTACTTATATAGATTTTATCAAAAGTTTTTACAGAGAGAAGAAAATCAGATTCGTTTTCGGACCAGGTGGGGATTGAACCGAAAACTGTAAGGATCATGTTTTAAAAGCTATCAAAACGATCGACACTAAGCTGATATAATCTTTAGAAGTACAGAAATCATTCATACATTGTACCTTTCATAAAACCCTTAACAATGGAGTGTCGTTACATTGGCCGAAAATTAAACTGTAAAACTTAGTGGAACAAAATTACTTTAAATTTTTAATTTAGGTCATTACCATTTTTATATCTATATCTACTTCTATACTAATATTCTAAACGTGAAAGTTTGTAAGTATGGATGGATGGATGGATGGATGGATGGATGTTTGGTACTCTTTCACGCAAAAACTACTGAACGGATTTGGATGAAACTTTACAGAAATATAGCTTATACATCAGAATAACACATAAGCTACTTTTTACCGCGGTAACCGACATATACGCGGGCGGAGCCGCGGGCAACCACTAGTATGATATAAATATGCCTTGAGCAGGGCCGTCTTAACCTAAGCGGGGGCCCCTAGGCACATAAGAATTAGGGGCCCTTTTGGAAAGTAAATAAAGTGTATTATGCTAACATTTCTCTACTATGAACATTTATTATGAGTAATCGTGTATGCTGTTAGTTTTTTGTTAACAATTACCATAATGGTTTCTTTCAGGTTTTGTGTTAAGCAAAACCTTCTATTTATTATATATATTCTATATTCTGACGTGTAAAAAAGACTTTATTATAAACACACTTAAAACCACAGAATAACTCAAAATAATAGTCCTAAATGACCGTCTAGGTCGCTCTGTTAATCACTTATATCACTCAGATATTTGTCGCACTGTAGCTCTAACTAAACTGCCTTTTTATGCTAGATGCCGCTATTACTAAATTATTTGCGAAAGTTCTAAAGCCTCTCGAAACGCCCGGTTCCGAAAAAACAAGCCAACCGCGTGACAATCAGTCTATATTCGACGCTATGTATATTCCCTTAAGTTTTATTATTCTGTGCCTCAAGAATACGACTAGAACTTTCTCGGCTAAACCGATTGACGAGTCTTTTTCTGGAATGTTCATTTTTCGTAACATTACATTGCTATTGCTACCACGCCATATTGCTGCTATATTTAGCCACTTCTATATTTAGCCAGGTGGTGTATATGCACTACTTTGAACTCGATTGTCGCTGAATCCTGTGGGTTATGTCGTTAATCAGGTTAACCTTATACGGACCCTCCCACTTGGTCTGCAGTTTTTGGGGCTTTTCTATGCATACGTGTTGAGTTATTCAGCCAAACCAGTGCTTTCAGGAACTTTCTGCCGTTGGTTTTCTCCTATTTCCGGTAAAGTATCCCGTTCTGTAGAACCAAGCTATCCCATTGTGCCCAGTAAACTTTAGTAATAGCGCTTGCAGATGATGTATGACTCCAAGCAGGTTTACATCACTGTGCTTACCATGTGATAAGTTTCTTTAGGTGAACGTCATTCCCCTGTACTAACGCCATTGTTTCATCTTGACAGGGTCCAAAAAGTCAAGCTTCGAGTTTGAAGCAAGATTTCGAGTTTCGATTCGGAGTACATTTTCTCATCGAGACATATTCTTTGGATTGTCTCATGAAGTCAACTTTTATATGTTGTTTATGTTTATCATGTTTTCCCAGATTGGTGCCTTGGAACGTGCGTCTTAGATCAACAAACTTTTTTTCGCAACGTTTCCTCAACAGCTCCTCCAGGCAGTCCTATATTTTCTTTCAACCTGGACATCTACTAACTCTTTAGCGGGTTACTTAGCTGAAGATGACTTCTCTCACCATATCTGTAGCACATGATCCCAGAACCCCTCTTAAAAGAAGACTTGATCTCTTTTATTTCCTCTGAGACTTTGCTTGTGGGTCGGCCGGATATCCTGTCGAACGGCTTCGACCTCCAGGTCATGTGCCAGTGCTTCACTTAGTGAAGCTTGACCACCACTGCAGCTCTTACTTCCAAGTCCTTGATTCTCTTTATGAGAATCTGCACGTTGTTTGCTTTTATCATCTGCGCTTTCCGTACGAGGTTCTTAATTTCCAACGTATATTGCTGCAGGCTTTACCTGCGTGTACCTGCGTAAAACGTGTTTCAGATAGCGTTCTCGGCTCTAGCGCTTCTAACAATTATTTATATCCGCTACCTGAACCAGGTAGTACTTCTAGGAGTGACAACGCTTGCCCCCTAAGCGAAATAGTTAGAGCAGTCAGGCACTGTTCATTACATTACTCCACCCGCAATTTTTCAATGCGGCCTACATCTCACGACGTCCCGTGATCTTCACCAGGTCGTCGGACTACCCTGTACCTACCAACACCGCAATAATATGTATACGGTCGTCTCTCGAGAACTTTTGGCCCCATCGGCCTTCAAAAATTTGTATGAAAATCCATATTAATGGGCTCTTGATTAAACATCACTATCATACTACATAGTATAAAACAAAGTCGCTTCCCCTGTCTGTCTGTCCCTATAAATGCTTAGATCTTCAAAACTACGCAACGGATTTTGAAGCGGTTTTCTTTAATAGATATAGTGATTCAAGAAGAAGGTTTATATGTATAATATAGTAGAGAAACACTAATAATTTTAAAGATTTCCAATGTGATGTCGTAAATAAACACATTTTTTTCCCCTTATATTGCAAACGCTGGCTGAAACCTACGAGATAGATGAAAATAATGTACTACAGAATTGTACAACTTAAAGAGGGCTACAATAAAATCCGCGATGGTATATGTCTATCTCTCAGGGATAACCCACAATAACCATTTTTATTCCTTTCTTTTTACGAGAAAAAAATTCTTATTTACGAAGCGATTTTAAGCGATACAGCATTGATCCTTATTCAATTAAGTACCTTAAATACATTTTGCATTTAATACAGACCAATATGACCCTTTACAGTATGTAATTTAAATGGTAAACAACAAATGGTAGTAGAGCCACGCTGATTTCAGCATGAATGGGCCGGCTCGACCGGGGCGGTACTACCCTCGCACAGAAAATCAACGTAAAATGACAGCGTTCATGCTGTCGTGTTTCGTTGGTGAGTGCGAGACCGGAGGCCCAAATAGTCTAGTCGACAAGTTCCACTTGTTGACTAGACTAAAAGATGCAGCAGCATCACTAGGCCGCCATGGTGTGGGTTGCCATACTGCATTGTCTGCATTCGCAGTGAGTATGGTGACCGCCACTCTTGGATTCTGCTTATGCTTTCCATCAGGCAGAGTAGAGTCATTTTGGCGGGCCATACATAAAAAAAAAAAAAAATGAACATATTTGAAGATTTTACAGATTTTAACTGGACGAATCGTGTCGTCAGTGGGTGCATCTAAAATCCACACGTGCGAAACTGGGGCGGGTCGCTGGTTAATAAATAAAACCATTAAAAACATGAATACATTATTCATACTTACTTACAGTTTTTAATTAAACCCATATAATCAACTTCCACGCGAGCAAAGCCGCGGGCAACAGCTAGTGTACTATATTTTTTTGTGAAAAAATGTAATGTGTACGCAAATTATAACGAGAACATTATATGTCTGAGACAATGTTGTCGGTTCCTCGGGGCCCCCCTGATGATGGGGGCCCTGGGCACTGGCCCCGTGTGCCCTTATGGTAAAGACGGCACTGGCCTTGAGATATTATTAGAACCAAAACAACGAATTACAGTGTTATCTATTTGTGTTGTTTCAATTAACTAACGAGTAAGTAAGTAAATTATTGTTTTGATAAGCCATTTGCATTTTAATATTTTATTTGAATACACTATTACCATTATTACTTAGGTATGTTGTATGTAAACATATTAATTGAATAAAATAACGATGTAGTATAATGAATTCTTAATGGACGATATATTTAAAGTAGGTACCTACTTATTTGTCATCATCAACGACATTAAAAGTCTAGGTACCTACTGCTGGACATGATCCCTTCCTAATAAAGTTTTGAAATGCTGTACCACGCCGCCGCGCCGGCCAGACGGGTTCAACGGGTTGACGTGAATCATCAATCAGACTTCAAAATGTGTAAGAGCAGTTTGCAATACCTACAGTGCAGTGTAGATATTTACAAATGCGAAACTTCTATTTAGATGTTTAAAGTTATATCATAAAGGTGCGCATAAATATCATGCAATAATACATACAAGCTGAGTTGTAAAAGGAATCGACTCAAATTCATACTTATACTGATGTTTTACATAAAAAAGTGACTCAGTATGTCTGTTGCGCTTTCACGGCTAAACCTGGCATAGAGATGCTTTGATTTTTTACGAAGAACATAGGCTACTTATTACCGCGATAACCGACATACACACGAGTAGAGTTGCAGTTGAATTTCTTCCTTCTGTAAAATTTTGTTCTGTGGTTTTGCCAATTGTTCTTTTGTAGGCGCCTTGTGCAATTTTAATAAACTGACGAATTTTGAATTTGTGACGTAATCAAGTGAAGATAAATTGAATATCGTTCTCTATATTACTAGCTTTTTCTAGACCTCTGAAGTTGTGTATGCTAGATTTCATGGTCATGCGATAATAAAATAGGTATTTAGACTCGGCTAGAAGAAGAAGACGAAATAAAGAAGCCTAAAAGCCTATGAAAATAACAAATATCCTGTCGGCGACGAAGACCCCACTCAGGCAACGTAGCGCAAGTAGCGACAGCTCTAACGAGCGTTCAGCTTTTAATGTAAATAAGGTAGAAATTTTAAGACTGAATCATACAGTAATACTTAGTTCTTATATACATATTTTGACTTATATTTGGTACTAAACATGTCCTTAGTATAGAGTGATAAGTTGTTTAGGTAACATTTTAATATTTCTATAAGATTCTAATAAGAACGTAATATTGCTTTTACTTATTACTTAAGAAAAAGAATTGCTAGTAAATCTAGTAAGAGTGATAACAATTAAGTCCTATTGTGTACGGTTTCGTAATTACGTAATTCTTTGTTAGTAAATTTTATGTGATAAATACTAATTAAAACTAATCTAAATGGATAGAAATAACATAAAAACTCGTAATATCATAATAAGAAACTATTTTATACTATATTTAAGAACTATTAATAGGAATAGCAAAACTGTCTTAAGAATTTTTGTTGTTTTCGCTCTAAAAACACAATTTGAATTGTAGTAATTATAAAAATTGTTATACCATTATATAGAATAAGTCATAACGAGTAATTTGATGTATATATTGTAATAGTTTTTATAAGGGTTTTTTAAATAAACGCTTTTAAAGGGTTCGGCTCAAGTGAAAAAGGTTCAAAAAAGCGATCAATTTTACGTGGTCGCCTATAAGGGCGGACCGGCCGCCTTATAAAGCGAGCCGTTTGACGGTTCGAGTCAGTCGCAGCGTAGCCACCGAAGAGGCAACAACACCTAGATAGAAGCCGAACCCTGAAGCAATAAAAGAAAAAGCATTCTTTTTATTTTATCCCTTATCCCTTAGTATCAAGATTAGTATCAAGATTAATATCAAGATTAGTATCAAGATTAGTATCAAGATTAATATCAAGATTAGTATCAAGATTGGTATCAAGATTAGCATCAAGATTAGTATTCAAGTTTCCTCTAAACAAGTCCCTTCGAAATACGCATTCAGGGGTGCGTGGGACGTACGTTACCAGCGCTAAATTAAACGTACGTCAATCAAGTGGGAGAAGTCCCAGACTGCTAGGGAGTAGCCCGACAGTCGCAACAGTTGGTCCTTCGAGCCGGATCCCTGCCAGAAGATGCCAGTAACTAGGTCACATAAGGATGCCCCCTCACACCCCCCGTCTCGTCCTTCAGATAAGGACGCGACAGAAGAGAGTTCTGGGTCAGAAGGGGTCACTACGGCAACTTCTTCAGGAACCGAAGGGACTTCCGCAACGGAAACTACGACTACGACTGCGACCACGGCGGCAACCAGTGACGCCGCACGAAAGGGAACGACCAAGAAGACTCCAGAAGATGTTCCGGAAAAGGGTGCTGATGGTTCTGCCGCCACCCTGAAACCGAAGGGGGTCGGTCGTCGCGCCAGGTCCACGAAGACCACGAGTTCCTCAGCCAGAAGACGTGAGCTGGAAGCCAGAGAAGAATTGGCACGCCTGGAGCTAGAACAAGCACAGGCTGCGGCAAGACTGGCTCGTGTCAGATTGGAGCTGGCACAGTGTGCAGATGAAGACTCCGTGGATGAAGACCTGGAAGATAGAACAGCACAGGTGCAGAACTGGATTCAATCTTCAGTACTAGAAGACTGTCATACAGAAAGACCAGAGCCACGAGGTCAACGCCCATTGGAAGAGCCACAAGAGATGAAACCTGAAGAGAACTCCTCAACGAAAGGTGCTACGATTGAAATTCAAGCGTTAACGACTGCGTTGAAAGAGGCCTTTGCCACACGAGGAGGATCAGGAGGAGGTTCAGCAGAGCAGCCGAAGTACATTCACGAGTTACCTTACTTCGACGGCAACAGCAGCGAGTGGTTGGCGTTCAAGGTTGTCTACGAAGACACTGCACCAATGTTCAGCGAAGTTCAGAATAAGGCTAGACTAAGAAGAGCACTGAAAGGAAATGCAAGAGAAGCTATCAAGAGTTTGCTGTACTCCGAAGCCTCTCCGTTAGAAGTAATGCAAGCCCTCAAAAGAAGATACGGAAGACCTGATGCGCTGGTGCTGGCAGAATTAGAAAAAGTCAAGGCGTTACCAAGGATTACAGAAAACCCAAGGGACATATGCATATTCGCAAGCCAGATCAACAACAGCGTAGCAGCGATAAAAGGGTTGAAGAAACCACAATATCTATATTCACCTGAGATGGTGAAACAAATTATAGAGAAGATGCCAACGATACTCAAATTCCGATGGTACGACTTCACAGCAGCAGCAAAAGAAGGCGAGTTCTCCGACCTGACACTTGTGTCGAGGTTTTTAAATACGGAAGCAGACAAGTGTGGAGCCTTCGCAACGACGGAAGACAAAAGCGGATACAGGAAGACTCTTCGACAAACAACGCATTGTGCAAAGGAAGGGGACTTCAAAGGAAAAGGAACAAAGCCAGCAGAAAGGACCTGTCCTGCATGCCAGGGTGAACACTTTCTCGTCGACTGTCAGAAGTTTCTGAAGGCGTCTGTACAAGATCGGTGGACGACGGTCAAGAAGAGTCGCGTCTGCTTCAAATGTTTACAAGGAAGACACCGGAAGGAGAGCTGTAGGAAACCGCCGTGTAAAGAATGCAAACGGTGGCACCATCATCTGTTGCACGTCGACCCAGAAGAAAGAACCTCGGAAAGGAAAACAGAAACACAACCAGAGGTGACAAGCATCATGGCATCGGTAAATTCAGTTAACAATGCAAGGGCGTACCTGAAGATAATTCCAGTAGAAGTCTCCGGTTCGCGAGGATCAAAGAGGATACTGGCCCTTATGGATGAAGGGTCAACGGTGTCACTAATCGATGAAAAGGTGGCAAACGAAATCGGCGCCAAAGGAAAGGCCGAGGAACTGATCATCGAGACCGTCGGGGGTAGGCTCATGCGAAAGAAAGACTCTCAAACAATGGACCTTGCAGTAAAAGGGGTTCATCAACCAGAGGAAACAAGGAAGATTCTCAGAAGAGTCCGGACAATAGACGAATTGAAGCTTACACCACAGTTCCTCAACAGAAGAAGAATCGAAGAGTGTGAACATTTGAAGAACTTAGCCGACACTCTACTTTACCAAGGGGAGTCACCACGACTGCTCATCGGTCAAGATAACTGGGAGCTGATCGTGACTCAAGAAGTAAGAAGAGGGAAACCAGGACAACCAGTTGCCTCCAGAACAGAACTTGGCTGGGTGCTGCACGGGTCGGATATGGGAAACATAAGACAAACACACTTCGTAAATAGATGTCTTCATGTTAGCACACCAGAAGAAGATATGCATCAGACTATAAAGGAGCACTTCGCCATCGAAGCACTTGGTGTACAGCCACGCAGACCCACCACCGACTCGGAAGGAAAAGCACTCGCCATCTTAGAAAAGACCTGCAGAAGATTAGAAGATGGTCGATTTGAGGTTGGACTTCTGTGGAAGAAAGAAAATGAAGAAATGCCAGAAAGTTACACTTCTGCCAAGAACCGACTGACGAACATCGAAAAGAAGATGGACACAGATCCTCAGTTGAAGGCGGAATACGGCAAGCAAGTCCAACACTTAATCGACAATAAGTATGCAGAAGAGGCAGCTGAGGGAAAGGAAGATTCAACGAAGTTATGGTATCTCCCTCACTTCTCCGTAGTTCATCCGTTGAAGAAAAAGATAAGGATTGTTTTCGACGCTGCAGCCAAGTCAAAGGGAAGAAGCCTCAACGATGCTCTCCTGCCGGGACCAGACCTATTGCAATCGCTTTTTGGAGTGTTGCTGAGGTTTCGGCAAGGACCGTTAGCAGTAGCAGCAGATATCAAGGAAATGTTCCTTCAAGTTCGCATACGACCAGAAGATAGAGACAGCCTAAGGTTTCTGTGGCGCGGAGATCTTAGAGACGTGCCGCCTAAGGAATACAGGATGACATCAGTGATCTTCGGTGCTACATCATCTCTGAGCACGGCAATCTATGTGAAGAACCGAAACGCGGCGGACTTCAAGGAACAGTATCCGGAGGCTGCGAGAGCCATCGAGCTGAATCACTACATGGACGATTATCTACATAGCTTCCATTCAGAAGAAGACTTTAGAAGAGTGACAGCACAGGTGAACTCTATTCACAAAAAGGCAGGCTTCAAACTAAGGGGATGGGCATCAAATCAACCTGAGCTGTTGCAAGACATAAGCATCGAAGACACAGAGAAGACTGAAGTAGAACTTGGAGAAAAAGAAGAGAAGACGCTGGGCCTTCGCTGGTTTACAAAAAGGGACTCCATAGGGTTTAGGGCGAATCTTCGAAACACATCACAAGAAATAGTCAAAGGTTTCAAGGTGCCCACCAAGAGGGAAGTCACCAGTGCAGTAATGTCCACGTTCGATCCACTGGGATTAGTGTCACCGGTCCTCATCCAAGGAAAGAAGCTGCTCCAGAACATATGGCGAAGCGGCGTAGGTTGGGATCAAGAAATAGAAAAGGAAGAGTACGAAGCTTGAAAAACTTACCTTGAGAAGATGAAGCTGCTCCAAGACCTTCAGATACCGAGATGCCTAGCACCACATCGCACCGAGGGGGAGCTACACACGTTCACTGATGCAAGCGAGTCGGCGTACGCAGCCACAGTATATTGGAGAACAGAAGAACAAGATGGGACTTACTACGTAAGCTTGGTTGCGGCAAAAGTAAGAGTCGCGCCATTACAGCCGGTTTCAATCCCTCGACTCGAACTACAGGCTGCTCTATTAGGCAGTAGACTAGCACACTCGGTGGAAGAAGAAATGGATCTGAAGGTGCAGAGAAAGATCTTCTGGACAGACTCCAGCATCGTACTCTCATGGATCAAAACAGACCCGAGAACATTCAAGACATTTGTAGCTCATCGCTTGGCGGAGATAGAAGACCTCACTAAACCACAGGAATGGAGGTGGGTGCCCTCTGCTAAGAACCCCGCGGACGACGCAACACGTAACGTGCCAGAGCAATTCGACCATAACCACCGATGGTACACCGGTCCAGACTTCCTGAAGAAAGAAGAAATGCACTGGCCTGAGGCAAGAAGCTTTAAGAAAGAAGCCACTGGGGAAGAAAGGATACACAGCATAGACGCCACAGCAGCAATGAGCACCACCAAGCCATTTCCAGAACCAGAAAGATTTTCATCATGGCTGAGACTCTGTAGAGCCACAGCACGAGTACTGCAGTTCATACGACGCTGCAGAAACAAAGAAAGGGTCCACGTAGGAAGACAAGATCCCGCCTGGAAGATGACGCAACCAAAGAAGCTGAAGACCATAGAAAAGATTAATCGGCCTTCTAGAAAACCAGAAACGAAGTACCTACCGATAGATGCAGACCTACTAGAACAAGCGGAAACTCTGTTGCTGAAAGGGAGCCAAGAAAGAAGCTTCAAAGAAGACATCAGGCACATACAACAAGGGAAGCAATTAGAGGGCAATAGCAAATTAAAGAGGCTCGACGTAGTACTAGAAGGAGGTCTTCTGCGTCTAAAGGGACGGATCGACGCGATACAGGGTGTGACTAGAGACTACAAGCGCCCCGTCGTGCTGGACAACAAGGACAAGATTACAAGACTCATCCTAGAACATTTCCACTGCCGTTTCAATCATGGGAATCATGCGACAGTGATGAATGAAGTAAGACAACGCTTCTGGATATTAGGATTAAGATCAGCAATCAAAGCGGTCCAGCATCAATGTCAGTGGTGTAAGACAAAAAGGGCAAGGCCGCAAGAACTACCGACGGGAAACTTACCAGTTGAGAGGCTGATGCACAGTACCCCTCCGTTCACATGCACCGGCATAGACTACTTCGGCCCGATGACAATCACCGTAGCGAGAAGACACGAGAAGCGATGGGGAGCACTCTTCACCTGTTTAACCACCAGAGCGGTACACATCGAGCTTGCTCCGACACTCTCCGCCGACTCCATGATAAATGCGCTACGACGATTCGCCGCAAGAAGAGGAATGCCTAAGACGATCTACACAGACAACGGAACTAACTTCGTCGGTACAAGTAAGGAATTAAAAGAAGCACTCGACAAAATGAACCAAGAAGACCTCGTCTCGGAAGCGGAAAAGATTGGTGTGCAGTGGAAGTTCATACCACCCGGTGCACCCAACATGGGCGGTGCATGGGAGCGTCTGGTGCGATCTATCAAAACCGCATTAAACGCCACGCTCAAAGAAAGGCATCCCCGAGAGGAGGTACTCAACACCCTCCTTTTAGAGGCCGAGCACATAATAAACTCTCGACCTCTCACCCACCTCTCCGAGAACCTAGAAGAAGAAGCCCTCACTCCGAACCACTTCCTCATCGGGCGATCATGCGGCGCAGCGAGAATCGGCAGCTTCGAAGACCACGAGCTCGTCGGGAGAGACACCTGGAAGACTACGCAGCGTCTTGCCGACCACTTCTGGCAACGATGGTTGCGCGAGTATCTGCCCACTCTACTGCCAAGGAAAACGAAGGGCAGAACCAGCGCCACAGACCTTCAAGTTGGGGACATCGTGCTGATCGTCGACCACACCCTACCAAGATGCACCTGGCCGCGTGGCAAGATCCTTGCGGTGTATCCAGGACCTGATGGGAGAACCCGAGTCGTCGACGTCGAGACGCGAGGAGGTGTATTACGACGACCCAGTTCAAGAATAGTGCTGTTAGTGCCGAAGGAGTCGCCGAGCCAGGAGGATGGTGCCATGCACGAGGGGGAGAATGTCGGCGACGAAGACCCCACTCAGGCAACGTAGCGCAAGTAGCGACAGCTCTAACGAGCGTTCAGCTTTTAATGTAAATAAGGTAGAAATTTTAAGACTGAATCATACAGTAATACTTAGTTCTTATATACATATTTTGACTTATATTTGGTACTAAACATGTCCTTAGTATAGAGTGATAAGTTGTTTAGGTAACATTTTAATATTTCTATAAGATTCTAATAAGAACGTAATATTGCTTTTACTTATTACTTAAGAAAAAGAATTGCTAGTAAATCTAGTAAGAGTGATAACAATTAAGTCCTATTGTGTACGGTTTCGTAATTACGTAATTCTTTGTTAGTAAATTTTATGTGCTAAATACTAATTAAAACTAATCTAAATGGATAGAAATAACATAAAAACTCGTAATATCATAATAAGAAACTATTTTATACTATATTTAAGAACTATTAATAGGAATAGCAAAACTGTCTTAAGAATTTTTGTTGTTTTCGCTCTAAAAACACAATTTGAATTGTAGTAATTATAAAAATTGTTATACCATTATATAGAATAAGTCATAACGAGTAATTTGATGTATATATTGTAATAGTTTTTATAAGGGTTTTTTAAATAAACGCTTTTAAAGGGTTCGGCTCAAGTGAAAAAGGTTCAAAAAAGCGATCAATTTTACGTGGTCGTCTATAAGGGCGGACCGGCCGCCTTATAAAGCGAGCCGTTTGACGGTTCGAGTCAGTCGCAGCGTAGCCACCGAAGAGGCAACAACACCTAGATAGAAGCCGAACCCTGAAGCAATAAAAGAAAAAGCATTCTTTTTATTTTATCCCTTATCCCTTAGTATCAAGATTAGTATCAAGATTAGTATCAAGATTAATATCAAGATTAGTATCAAGATTAGTATCAAGATTAATATCAAGATTAGTATCAAGATTGGTATCAAGATTAGCATCAAGATTAGTATTCAAGTTTCCTCTAAACAAGTCCCTTCGAAATACGCATTCAGGGGTGCGTGGGACGTACGTTACCAGCGCTAAATTAAACGTACGTCAATCAAGTGGGAGAAGTCCCAGACTGCTAGGGAGTAGCCCGACAGTCGCAACATATCCTTTCATAAAAATTTGATAGGCTTATAATAATAAATATCGCGATTATGTTAAATAAGTGGGTTGATGCGTTTTCGAAGCTTAAATATATATTATTATGTAGGTATGTGCTTAATATGGGGCTTTATATTTTTTTTTCATTTCCTCCACACCACTGCCTACAGGTATATATGCTCTAAGGTAAAATCGTGATGGTTTTTAATAATAACCTTATAGCATATATATCTAAAGGGACAGCCGAACGGGCGAAAAGCGTGATCGGAGTAGAGAGAGAGACTGAGTTTGGGTAGTGTCTGTCTCTCTCAGTTCTCTCACACAAGCTTCTGATTGGCGGACGCACATACCAATTTGCATAACTGATTTGGCGGGTAATACACCAACCAATCAGAAGCTTGCTTGAGAGAGACAGACACTACCCAAACTCAGTCTCACTCTCTCTACTCCGATTACGCTTTCCGCCCGTTCGGCTACCCCTCAGCTATATATGCTCTGAGGTAATCTGTTCGAATGAAATGAAAGCAAAATGCCAAGCGTCAAGCAGCTCTCAAAGTGAAATTTGGCAACTGTCAACTGTCATTGTCACTGTGTCAGGATCAGTCATTTATACATTGTACTCTGTGAGTCAGTCTCAGTCAAGCACTCAAGCAAGTCAAGTCAGTGCGCAACAAGTGGATACGCAAGGAGGTGTTTTGATGTTCAAAGTGTTTACGAACTATATAAATATTAGTAGTGAGAATGTATATTTACGAACTACCATTTGAGATTAACAAAGAGTTATGTCGATTACTGGATATGGAAGATTATTGGAAGGAATTGGCAGGCAATCATATGAAATATTCAGCTTTCGACGTTAATGTACGTATATACATATTATATCACTAGTTTATGGATGTGCCGCGAAGTTTGGGATTTTCCTGAACGGTTAACATCTATATGATAAGCTTTCTTGGGATTCCCAAATTATATAAAGGTTTTTACGTCAGCAAAAGAAGTATTTTACTTTTAAACCATCTTTGTGTTTTTAATTTAATATTGTTTGTCTGTTTTGATGTTATTAATAGCTATACTTTCCTATACATCTGCGTTTGTGATAACATCAAAATGAGATTTTAAAGTATTGTATCTTATTATTGCTGCAATATACTAACATAATATTCCTAAACTTCTCAGGAATCAAATGTTCAACTGTATCATTTTCTTCTTAAAATTGCACCACTAATTATAAAATACTCTTTTGTAAAATAAATAAACACTGTTATGACACTGGCATACACAACCTTCTTATAAGATTTTTTTATCTCTTTTGGGCATGCACATGCTACTCATACTCATGCAAAACATACACATGCTACTCAGACACACACATACAACAGCACATACTACATTGTTTTTTTTATTCACGTACCTAGTTTGATCAAATTGGTAATTTGGAAAGTGCCACACTATTAAAAGTAATATGTGCATTCTTCTTAGTATCACTATCTGTAATTAAATCTACTTATTTTTGTAGGACATTGAACAAACCGCCCGACGCCTTTCTATGTCACCGACAAACCAACTATTCACAAGATGGGGTCAGCTAAACCATAAAGCAGAAGAACTTTTTATTCTATTATATAGAATGAAGCACATACCAGCACTAAACTGTCTAGCTCCTGCTGTGAATAAGGAATTCCACAAGCTACTTAATAAACATAGAAATTCTAGCAGTGCTAAGGCAGCCTGTCACACTGCTGTGGTACAAGGTAATATTTTTTTTTTTGATCATCTGAAACACAATTTCATCAAGCTTTAAACTAAGCAGAGCTTCTATGAAAGCAAGATTGACTGATAGAATACTTACTTTTTTTTTTGTAAATACATACATACTACTCGTTTACGAAGCGTGGCTCTCCCACACCCTTAGTGAGTTTCTGGTATTTAAAAGAAAATAACTTGCATTGAATCATTTTTATTAATATTGACTATTTATTTTTTAGATAAAGTGCCTCAAAAGACAGATGGCAGCTTTAGCTCAATACCTTTGCCTGTTATGTTAATGGAAAAGGTATGTTATTTTTTAATCTACACTATCTATACTTATAATACAAATTATATATAAAGAGGTAAAGTTTGTGCATTTGTGAGTTTGTGACGTTGTAGGGGGTAATCTCTGGATCTACTGAACCAAATTTGAAAATCCTTTTACCAATAGAAGGCTACGTTATTTGGGGGTGACATAGGCTATATAATAACCCGAAAAGTGGAAAGAATTTGCGTGGTAGCTGAATTTGCAAAGTAAGTCGGAGAAAAAAAAACTGGTCAGCTACTTTATCATAAAAAAAAAACACCCCCATTCAACCCGTAAGTATCGTAAGGTCGACTAAGGGAACAAAATACGTAGGAAATGGTGGTAATTCTGTTGTACAAAAACTTTATAAAATAAGCTAGTTATTAATCACCAAAAAATAATTTTTGTGCTGTCAAACAACATTGTACGTCAAAGATTGACTAAAATGATCATAGATAAAATATATATACGTTTTTTAAATACATAGATACCGACTAAATCAGCATTTTGAAATCGCTATAGGTACTTACTAAAATACAAGAATTTTAGAGAAATTTTAGTTTCAGAATCAAATAGATTTTATTTCAAGTTGGCTTTTTCAGGCACTTTCGAAATGTTACATTAATGACTCAAGCTCGGTTCCGAACTGTAATTCCTATAAATAATAATAAATAAATAAATATTTTCTAACACACAACGCCATCTAGTCCTAAGCTAAGCAGAGCTTGTGTTATGGGTACTAGACAACTGATACAAATACATATATTTTTTTTTTTGTAAATACTATATATAGAAAACACCCAAACTCCGAAACAAATATTTGTAGATCATACAAACATTTGGTCCGACCCAGGAATCGAACCCGAAACCTCATGATCACCAGTCGCACACGTCAACCGTGAGACCAACGAGGCAGTCACTATAGAGAAGAACCGGCAAAAAAATACATAATATGCTACTCTTTTAAAAAAGCTTAGTTACGCAACAGCAGAATTAACACCAATAATACGACTTACAAAGAGAAATAAATCAAACCTTACACCAACCTATTTGGCCAGAGTGCTGTAGTAGGCTAAAACATCCTTCCGAGGAGGGTCTTATGTCCAACAGTGGTTATTTATCTTCCTAGCCTTTATTGTTCCCAAAATTATTTGCGGTCGGCTTTTAGTTCAACAATATTATTTATTCCACCCAGCGACTGGCATCGTGCCTGAGGGTGAGCTGAATCCGAAGGTTGAACTAGTCAGTATATTTGAGAACACTGACTTCCCAATAACGATTGCCTTAGATGTTCATGACAGCCGAAATTCACGGCTTAACGTGCTTTTCGATGCACGAGCGTGAAAAAATTTATTGGTAACGTGTAATACCCGTACCCGTAACAGTTGTTAACCCGTTAGGCGCCATTTTTTTTTTGCGGAGAATAATTGGCGCCTAACGGGTTAGTTATACAATAATAAATGGTTATCTTTGCTTAATATTATAAAGAGATAAAGTTTCTAACTTTGTATGGTTGTAGGGGGTAATCTTCGGAAGTACTTATCCGATCCTGAAAATTCTTTCACTAGCAGAAAGCGACACTATTCAGGAGTGACATAGGCAATATTTTATTATGATTGAACAAAAAATTCAGTTAAAAATAATAATATTTGTTAATCAAGTCGAAGAAAAGCGGGTAGCTAACGCCTAACGAAGGTGGCACAGGTCGGCAAACGACGTTTGATTGATAAGTATATTTTTTACTAGAAGTAGATGATTATCGTAATAAAACAAAGCTAATTCGTTTTTAAAAGACAAATTATCTCCGCGGCTATACTTGCGTGATTATTTCTTAAATTGTGTTTCTAACTTTCAACTGCACGGTTGGCCTAGTGGTTTAAGCGGTCGCCATGCCGCTTTCTACTGCGTTGAGTGTTATGAGTTCAAACCCTACATGGGACAGCACTTTGTGTGATCCACAAATTGTTGTTCTGAGTCTGAGCGTTCTTTGTGTCCATTTCATGTATGTTTGTAAAGTACCCCGCGACACAGGATGTATAAAATATATTCCTAATGCGGTAAAATCATCATCATCAGCTTATCGCAGTCCACTGCTGGCACAGGCCTCTCTCCATAAAATCTTTTATTTTACTTGCTTGAAGAAATTACCAAAACTCCTTAGTGGTGTGTAACATAAAAAGCTGTTTGGACTGTGCATTGATGACACAGTGAATCGGTTACGCTCTCACGCCAAATAATTTTATACATATGTATAGGTCTGGATTTTACTAAATGTATATGTGTACACAGTACATATCCCAATAGAACATTTTTAACAATTTTTGTCTGTCAGTTTGTTCCGACTGGACCGATTGTGACGGAAAAACTCCCTGCCTAGAAAGACTAAAAAGCGATAAATAAAAAAAAACATGGGAAGGGGAAACAAGTGTATCACCTCTTTCTTGTAACACGACTGATCACAACCTGCTTTCCAGCTACAGAACACAAAGTTATAATTTATACCATCCTTAATCGTATTCACAGGTGAATGGCGTACCGCAGCCTACTTCAAGTATACACAATGGAACCTCACCCAGTCCATATGAGACAAGTTCGGATATAAGCAAGGTATGTGACGTAATTTTGTATTAAGGAAAATCCATTAATAACGTGAGCTCAAAACATCGGCGAAGACTTTTAAAAATTCATTTTAACTTGCTATTATTGAGGTAATTTGACCTTTGAACAAAATTACAACAATTGTTAAGGAAGGTTACTACTACTATATACTAATTAGCAGGAAAAAAAATCTCGCGTAGCTAATGGACGTACCCTTACTCTTTATGTGTAAATATAGGTATACTATTCAAATTATTTATTGTGTCACTATGTGATGTGTGCTGACGAACATATTACTTAGAATTGTTTTATATCGAGGTGGATTCGTAGGCTCTTCAAAGAATATTGACACGTCATTTGTAAGTTACATGATTTCCTAAACCACTTATAAAGTTTATTTATAATGTTCTCCTAGCCGATTACCAACTACGCTGGAGATATTAAAAATCCACAAGCAATACAGGTGCACTCTCTGTTTCCTCACTATCATAATCTGATGGGACGATTATCCGACACGACCGGAAGGAGATCAGGCGCTGGACCGACAGCTTTACGTTCTTTACGAGGCACGGGGGTTCTGACCCCAACTTTCAAATGCCGAGCTATTATTAAGTATTTCTGTAATCAGAAAAACTCAATAACACTCGACCTCGAGACCTCTTGATCAGCGGTCGCATACTTCAACGCTAGACCAACGAGAAGGTAGTTGGGTAAGAATTACAGTACCCACCGCACAGAACAGAGAATATATTTGTTCTGTGACCCACCCTAACGATTCAGGTTCAGCGCCGACGGACGGAGTGTCGGCGAAGAGACTAATTCCGTAACAATTGAAATTTAACCTAAAGTGCTTCAAAATACGACTGTATTTGACTATTTGGTCGACGAAATAAACGGTTATTAGTGTACCCAGCGGGCTCAGCTAGTAATTTTATATAATTACTCAAATTGATTAATAATGTGCTAAATTCAACCTATTTTTTTTAAAGTCTTGCTTTCTAAGCTTCGATTTACCAGTGTTTATTGTATTTACAAGAAACATGAATCATTTGCTCCGGTTGACCTTATTTCTTTTAAACATGTTTATCTTTTGTGGTTAACCGAACTTAGCATATTATCTACATGTAACCGTGATTGTCCGTGATACCTACTGTACCGTTAGGTTTTTTAGTGTTTCGATTCTTTCGAATGAGCCGCAATTATCAAAACCTGTTGGAAATCATCACATTTCTTAAACAAGTTCCGGCTACCGATCCAATTGCTAAAAGAATAACATTTGAAACTTTTACTTTCAATATTGATCAACATTTTTTTTCGAATTTTTGATGATCAACTTTTGCATTTGACTGTATTTGCATTTCCACCTATTTAAATTGTTTAAGTTTAATAATAACATAAATGTTTAAAAAACGTCTCTCGAATTTAGTGCATGCAATAGGGAATATGCATGTCTTTTTTTTATTTCTTAATCTGATCATATAAGTCTCCATAACATAGAAAAATATATAAATAGGTTTCAAAATAGTCTAACTAATTTCCAAAGTGAAATTTAAAACACCGACTAAATTTGAGCTATTCAAACGCCGCCATTTTTCGCGCGCTATTGACATAACATATGACGTCATTGTCATTTCTTGTTTGTTTACTATTGAGTGTTTCAGTTATTTTATACCTATTTACAGGTTTGATTGCTATAAAAATCATGGAAGATGTTATTTTTTCTCACAAACACTACTAACACAGTAGGAATTTCGACGCCGATAATTTCAATTATGTAACAATCGACGTCACATTTCGCTTCGACCAATAGGACGCGTTTTGCAGGTTTAAATTTCCCTTCCTTAATTTTCACTTTTTATTTTTAAATAAAAAAATACCATTTATGTATATTGTAAGGACAATAAAGAATCTAGAAAAAAATGTTTGAGACAAATAAAAATTTATGCATATTCCCTATCCGAAACCTGTTTATAAAATGTGGTTTTACTACTTTCTTTATAATCATTCTGACCGTTATGATCTTTTTTGTATTATAGGTACGTAATTATTTCCATATTTCTTGCCCAGGGAAACAAAATATAAATTGCGGATACTGTAAGGGAAGGGCCCACAGTATGTAATATGACAGTGAAAACGGACATTTGCTAAACGTTCCATAGATTGAGAGGGCTTTGTATTAGAAGGGTCCGAGTAAAACTGCCGCGTGCCAATACTATCTAGTTCCAGAGAAATTATGTACCAAAGTTTACCTTTTTTGCGGTTTTAAAAACAGAAAAAACTAATCTTCGAAATAAATGAATTAAATGTAGTTTTGTATTTATTAATCAATGAGTACATAAGAAGCGCATGCTATATGATTTTTCAAGTTATTAAAAAGTCCATAGTTTAGCGTAAAATAAATTATTTGTTCATTTTCCTTTTGATTTTTTTTCTCGGGATCAACAGCATTGGGGCACCTAAATTTTGCTTTAAAATATACTTTACCCTGTTTTCTTTCCATACAAAAAAAATCTGCTGCTCATTTCGTGGTATTTATTTGACAGCCTGCCAAAGTGACTCTACTCTGCCTGATGGAAAGATTGACTAGAATCCGCCATACTCACTGCGAATAAAGACAATGCAGTATGGCGTCCCACACTATGGCGACCTAGTGAGATTTTTAAGTTAATAAACAACATACTTAGTAACAAAATATATGGAGTTCATGGTTACTGTACCTAAACAGTTGCATAGCTAATATGTGATGACACTCGCTTTAGTAACCTTGATCCACTCCTCAAACCTAGGCCCGAAATCCTATTGAAATTTATTTTTAACAAGCTTTATAAGCTTCCGCTTAGCAAAACTGGGATTGAATTGAAATTTGGCACACTTTTTAAGGACCGAAGATAATACAATAATTTTATAAAATCGTCCGATTACCTTGATCAGGATCTTCAGGTTTAACTTTTATTTTTTATATCTAAAAGCACGGTAGTGCCCTGTCACGTACTAAGGTTTGTAGATACTGAGGCATAGCTAACTTATTTACTTGTTATTTAAGTTATTTATTATGTTCGACTGAAGTGGCAGTGGGCTGGCCATATTAGCCGCAGAACTGATTACCGTTGGGGTAAACGGGTTCTTGAGTGGAGACCGCGTCTCGGCAAACGTAGTGTAGGACGTCCACAGGCCAGGTGGAGTGATGATCTGCGCAAGACGGCTGCCACGAGCTGGATGCGAGAAGCCGAGGATCGAACCAAGTGGCGCGCAATTGGAGAGGCCTATGTCCAGCAGTGGACTGCGATAGGCTGATGATGATTATGTTCGAGTGGTTTAACTGGAATAAATTAGGTGTCCCTTTCTTTCAGCATTGTAGTATCTTCATAGTTATCCCATTCGTGAACTTAATATTACATTCATTGAACAACATCTGTTATTCTTTTGTGTTATATATAGATATCTTCGTCATTGAAACAAACCTTAAAATCATTTTTAGGTCATTGACCTTTGTAGTTCTCAATGAGTGGGAAGAAGTTTTTTAGTTAAAATCATTTGTAGTTATAGTAAAACTTGAGCAGAATCCAAGAGTCGTGGTCACCATACTAGATGCAAATGTAACAATGCAGCATGGGCAACACTATGACCGCCTATTGAGATGCTTCAGCGTCATTGAGCTTTCGATTTCACATTTACGAACGAATGAAATAACAGCACGAATGTTGTTATTTTAGTTCAGACTTCTGTGATAGGGTAGTACCTTTTTTTTATGTTTGACCCTGCCAAAATGACTCTACTCTGTCCAGAATCCAAGAGTGGTGGTACCTACCGCCTCGGCCTCGGTCAAGCCGGCCAATTAGTGCTGAAATACAGTGAGGCTCTCCTTGAAAATGTTTTACCATATTGTTACTACTACAATGACTGTTGATGTTATCTTTATTTTGCCTATTATTATTGTAATGACATTGTGCGTTGAATATGAATTAATTTGTATAATAGTGTTAGCCTGAGATTTGTTTTGTTTTGAAAAAAATACCTATATTAAGGTAGGCATACACGTTCAAGTATACTTGCGCAAGTCTGTCTGTCTGTCTCTGTCACGCACGACTTGCGTGGCAGAGACAGGCAGACAAAACAGTCTGGATTTGCGCAAGTATACTTGAACGTGTATGTCCGGCTTTACAATCCATATTTAGGTAAAACACCTTAAAAACTAAGAAATATTTCCTTGTATCGAACTTTTTATTTGGCGATGACCATTTATACATAAGTAAGTACCTATCGAAAACATCGACAGCTTTTTATTAGATAGGTACCTACCTAAAATTGCGTCGGAGATTCGCGGAAATCTTTGTTTGCAATAACACAGAAATGCTTATACTTTTCTCTAAACTCTACAACAGCCGGTCATGACTACTTCAATTTTAACTCAAGGTCTTTTTGCATTTGATAACAAATTTAGTTTTTAAGTTATCTATCTATATATGAGTAAGGTCTGACTGGCATACCGAGAGATCAACACACAGCCCAAACCGTTGAAGCTAGAATCCTGAAATTTTGCATGTAGGTTCTTTATATAACGTAAGTGAGCACTAAGAAAGGAATTTTTGAAATTCCACCCCTAAGGGGAGGAAATCAGGGGATGAAAGTCTGGGTGAGCGAAGCCGCGTGTAAAAGCTGGTCTATCTATATATGAGCAAGGTGACTGACTGACTGACATACCCAGAGATCAACACACAGCCCAAACCGCTGAAGCTAGAATCCTGAAATTTTGCATGTAGGTTCTTTATATAAAGTAAGTGAGCACTAAGAAAGGAATTTTGGAAATGACACCCCTAAGGGGGTAGATTAGGGGATGAAAGTCTGCGTGAGTAAAGCCGCGTGTAAAAGCTAGTGCAGTATAAAATATATTGCTACTCGCTGAGGAGGTTTAGATTCACTTGCTTGCTGCACTGATGATGACGATATGTACTAAAAGATACATTAATAGCTTTTCATATCATAGAACATTGAGAACGACAGAACTCATTACAATTTTGGCATTCACTTGAGGTAATAAATAAATATTTCGGACATCTAACACAACGCCATCTAGTCCCAAGCTAAGCAGAGCTTGTGTTATGGGTACTAGACAACTGATACAAATACATATATACTTTTTTTTGTAAATACATAGGTACATATTATACATAGAAAACACCCAAACTCCGACACAAATATTTGAAGATCATACAAACATTTGGTCCGACCCGGGAATCGAACCCAAGACCAAATGATCAGCAGTTTCACACGCCAACCGCGAGACCAATGAGGCAGTCCAGACCAATGAGCGGAAACTTGTGTAACGTTACAATACGAGATCTCTCTGATCCAGTTAAGTGATTGTGACTTGTGAGCTATAGTCCTAGTTTTATCCAATAATAAAAATAAATTGATGATTGAAAACATTAAACAACTGGCAATAAATATTATTCCTTCTTTACCTATTTTCGTCAGACCAAAGTATTGGACCTAATATTAAAATAGTGACACTGATTTATTTTTACCGTTAACCAAAATATTAACATGAAGTTTTTTTTTTTTTTATTTTTTTTTAAAGACAACTCCCTCACTAGGAATAGATCCTGTGTCGCGGGGGACTTTACAAACACATGAAACGGACACAAAGAACACCCAGACTCAGAACAACAATTTGTGGATCACACAAAGTTGTTGTCCTACGTGGGATTTGAACCCACGACACTTGGCGAAGTAGGAAACGGCGTGGTGACCGTTAAACCACTAGGCCAAACGTGCAGTCAAGTTACAAAGACATACATGAACATTGACACTAGAGATACGTTTGACGTAACGTTAATTTAGGCGGCCGGAAACCAGCGTTGTCAGTTTTTTTGTCAAAACGGGATTTTGAGACTTCAGTAAAAAAAGCAGGATTCTTTAGTCGAAAGCGGAACAAAGTAAAAAATTTATATGTCGCAGGGATATGATAAAAGAGAGATTTGGTCGATCCCCTAAGCGATTTGATCAAATCACGGAAGATGTTAAAATAACAACATAATTGTATCATTTCCCTACACAAATCTAGTGATTGAATCAAATACCCGAACTGATTCCGTGAAATGACAAAAAAACATGTGAGTTCTTGTTTCGTAATTCACAATGCCACAAATCCGCTACGTGTTTTAGATTTTTGGCATTTCACTGATATAGATTTGTGTAGGGATACGATAAAATTGTGTTGTTATTTTAACATCTTTCGTGGTTTGATGAAATCGCTTAGGGAATTGACCAAATCCCTGATTTTATCATATTCCTGCAACATATATAACCTTTACGACACATGAGTGACTAAAAAATAAGGTCATTCTCAATTATTTTTTTCTGCTAGCCGTCGTCCCTAATTCCTGGTGTTGAGAGCTGGTGCCATTTCCGTGGAACGATCACAGTAGTGTCTTTGAATATTTTTTTTTTTATTACCTGTCAATTTTGTTGACGATAAACCATTTTCACTACGTACACTTGCGGGTCCAGCCAGTTATCCCCGAAAAGCGAGACAGAGCCTGTCCTCTGACATTAAAATTTTGATTCAAAAATCGGAACGTCTCGCCAAAAACGAAACGTGTGACAACACTGGCGGTAACTTTGTAACAATTGTATTTCCTCCAAGCCTTTGTCCAAACTAGTTTGGGATCGACAATGAGTCTACTGTGATCCTGAATTTGGATTTTTAACTTGAAGGGACGGCCATCATACCTCCTCAATCTAAGTACTAGGCGAAATCGAAGTTATATAGAAAATTTACGGACTTTTCATTAGAGCTTCAACTACCTGTAACGATTGATTGACGCGAAGTGCTATTAGTGGCAGAAGGGTCTCAATGTGTTAAGAAGAATGGTTATCCATTCATACACTGATCTGGCTAACCTACACGGCTTCCACTTCGCCACTTGATAACTATATGAGAATAAACGTTCAAAATCTTTGCAGGATTCGTCCACAGGAGGCAGGGGGAACAATGATGAGTACGAAATCATGAAGAAGGTTTCATCCATACCGAAGATGAGTTATGAAGAACTAAAGGAGGCCACTGACAATTGGAGTAACAACAATTTGCTTGGTAGAGGCGGATTCGGACAAGTTTTCAAAGGTAAGATGAACTGAGATATTTACGTTATTGTTATACGGCGACTTATTTTGCTTACGCATGGAACTTTTTTACCCATTATCACCACACTGGGCAGGCGGGTGCAATTGAAGAGGCCTTTGACCAGCTGTGGACTGCGATAGGCTAATGATTGTTATACCGACGAAATCATGGTAATTTTCAATCATTACATTTATGAAATTGACATTCATTCTATGTTACTTCTTTGATGGATTAAAATTACGGAGTGTCACCGTCCTTATTCATCCCGTGGATGTCGTTATATAACTGACTAGCTGAACCCCGCGGTGTTACGTTACGTTACGTTACGAGGCACGACAATAACCGCGGGCAAAGATGCGGGGTGAAGCTAGTCAAAAAAAAAGTAGCCTAAGTTACTACTTATATCATTAGCTACCTATCAGTTAAAGTCCCGTCAAAATCGGTCCAGTCGTTCCTGAGATTACCCGGAACAAACAGACAGACAAAAATTGTAAAAAAAATATTTTGGTGCATGTACCGTGTATACATACATATGCATTTAGTAACAATCTGTTATTAACCGACTTCCAAAAAGGAGGAGGTTCTATGTTCCACTGTATGTTTTTTTTTTTTTTTTTTTATGTATGTTACCTGATTACTCCGTCAGTTGTGGACCCATTTTGAATTTTTTTTTTTGTATTCGACAGGGTATGCTTCCGTGGTGGTCCCATTGCCAGCATATCAGGATCTGATGATGGGATCCCAGGGAAATCTAGGGAAACCCTCATTTTTTATAGGCACATACTATGTTTTTCGTATATTTTCTGAAGTTACACCGGTATTTGCGTCTGGTACTCATCATTTTATGATGATGAGCTGATGATGTAAGGTACCACTCCTTAACGGTTAGGAGTTGGAGGATAAATCTTTAAATATCATATGTATATAAGTTACCTTTAGTCGTATTCTTACAAATTATTTAGGTAAGCTGATGATGGAAGGTGGAAGGTACAACTCCTCAACGGTTAGGAGTTGGAGAATAATTCTTTCAATTTCATACGTATCTAAAGACCTTCAGTCGTATACTTTCAAGCTATTTAGGTGAGCTGATGATAGAAGATTAAACTCTTCAACAGTTAGGGATTAGAGGATGATTTTAATATTACACGTACCTTAATTTGTATTCTTGATGATGAAATTTGATGAAATAATTCAACTTACTACTTACCTACGATTGTTTGCACTAAAAACTGTAAAATAAAAACTTTTTATAAAAAAAAAAAACCGACTTCCAAAAACATCCAACGAAAACTCTGTCAAAAAACACTTAAAAGCGTAAAATAAACTGGTTCTTCATAAATTGCCTATACCTAATTCTTTATTCATTTAAATAGTAGTATTATAATGGGTGCTAGGTACCTAAAATCTGTTTGAAGTCGGTGCTAAGCCAAAAAGAATACAAACGAACAATTACAAAAGTCTAAGCGATAGTCACTTGGCACCGACTTCAAACAGATTTTAGGTACCTAGCACCCATTATAATACTACTATTTAAATGAATAAATAATTAGGTATAGGCAATTTATGAAGAACCAGTTTATTTTACGCTTTTAAGTGTTTTTTGACAGAGAGTTTTCGTTGGATGTTTTTGGAAGTCGGTTTTTTTTAATATTATAAACAGACATTCAATTTTTTTTATTTGTATAGACAAAGGCAGTAAACTAGGCAGGACAAAAGAGAACTAAAACTTGAAACAAACCCTATCTGTAGCAATCATATTGTAGGCCAAACCCTCCTTTCTAAATAAATGTGTGAATGATATTAAAGCTTCATTAAAATATTCAAAAAATTTGGCATTTTAGCTCATATCTGATTCGTCATGAATATATGTGTCTAAAAACGTGTATTTTCGGTGCACAAAACCAAGTAGGTACAAACAAATAATCTTCATTATCAAGTAGGTAACTTAAAATGAAACAACGAGCCGTAAGGTATTTCCTAGACTTGTTGTCCGCGCGGTGGCCGATCGGTAAGTGAGCTCTGCCCGGCCCGCACGAACACTTATCTAGACTCTGCCGAACCGGTGACGTTTCACCGGTAGCGTCTCGTAGTCAAATCAGCCCCCCTAGCCAAGTTGCAAGCGTTCGTTTTTCTGCAATCGTTAACGCATAAGATTCTCGTGTGTCATTGGCTAATATTTTGTTTTGATCACGTGACTTAGTTCCATTAAAAAAGTCGTAGCCAAGTTGACGTTTGTTCGTAGTGATGGAATGGAATGTGATCGTTTCCATTCGTTCCTACAAATTCGACGCCAAATCCCATACAAACGCTAGCCAAGTTCCACTTTTGACAAACGCAAACGAAACGATATCCATGCGTTTGAACGATCACTAAGCGATTTCAAATATCTATAGTTATCGCTATTTAAATGGCGTCTATTTGACAGCTAAACAGTATAATATGACCACCGAGAAGTATTTTCTTTGCTAAGATAATTAGAACTTTTAAAATGCATACTGTAAATATGTTGTGGTGCGCTCGTGATGAGGAAGTATGGCTTAGACGTAGAAAAAGACATTAATCGTCAGTGCAACGATACATTCCGCGAAATGCCGGACACTTTATTTGTGGAGCAATTCCGGCTATTATAGACAAGTCAAGCTTTCGAAGCCCTTTGTCAAGAACGCCAAAACAAGTAATCACTAAAGGGAACCAACGAGATTCCTCTAAAAGTTAAGGTAGGTAAGTTAATAATCTGATTGTTTTGCAGTATTGACTACTTTTGTCAGGTGCATTTTTATCATTCTTTTTCTTAATGTTTGTGTTTTTATAGGTATTACGCGCTCTTAGTTTCCTAGCCACAGGATCCTATCAGTGAATTGTTGGTGTCACTCAGCATCATGCTCAACGGACAGCTAGTCGGTGCATCAGACAAGTTGTTGATGCTTTAAACCACCCTGCTATCATAGCAAAATGGATTAGGTTTCTAATAACACAACAAGAGAGAACAGCTATAAAACAAGAGTGAGTACCTACTTAACAAGCTAACTATATTTAAATGAATGTGTACATTTAAAGTATATTTAAAGAAGATTTGGTTTGCCTGGTGTAATTGGATGCATAGATTGTACTACACATGTAGCTTTGGTAAAACCCATTACTGAAGAGCATGTATATTTCAACAGAAAAGAATATCATTCACTGAACGTTCAAATGGTAGATTATTTTTATTTATAGGGTATAGCATGTAAGAGACTGATAAGTCACTTCATTATATTGATTTGATTTTCAGATTTGTAATTGTATGTGAATTTTTAATGTGAATGCAAAGTTTGCTGGAGCTACACATGTTTCACATATTTGGTCTTCTAGTAGAGCTGAATCATATATGTGTGAACTTAATCAACATAATGACCAAGTGTGGCTGTTAGGTTGGCATTTGTAACAATAAAAATATTTATAATTACTTTTATGTACGAGCCTTATAAAGTGACTCTACTCTGCCTATTGGAAAGCATAAGCACAATCAAAGAGCGGTGGTCATTATACTCATTGCAAATGCTGACATTGCAGCATGGTGACTCACACCATGGAAGCATCATTTTTGAACCAGCCCATTCATAATGAAATCAGTGTGGCTCTATTACCTTTAGTAAAAGTTCTATAGTTTTCCTGTGAGTAACATATTTTTAAACTATTTTTTCAGGTGACTCTGGATATCCACAACATCCTTGGCTAATAACACCTACTGTCAATGCAGATCAAGGTTCTAAGGAAGAACTTTATACTCAAAAGCATGTGCGAGCCCGTAACTACATTGAGCGCTGTTTTGGATTTCTCAAAGTACAGTGATGTTTCCTCAGAGACAGGGTTCTTCACTATCATCTCCATGAAGTTGGCAATAATATAGCGGCATGTTGTATATTACACAATTTAGCATTACAATGAAGGTGATATAAATTTGTAAGGTCCCACACCCGCTATGATTGTGGGTAACCAAAGTGAAGTAATCGAAGAGCTATGCTGAATTCTTTATTGAATAGTATATATTAAGGTTATTTGAAACTTTGCTATTATTTTCTGTCCTTGTCAGGGTGGAAATTCTCCAGTAACATAGGAATATTACTTTTGTGATGGATAGAAAGAAGACACAAAAATAGATTTTAAGTATTTTATTTCAAATTTCCTGATTATAAATTATACTTTTAATATTTTCTATGTCTATTTGTTACTCAGATGTTAAAACAATTATTAAATGGCTTTATTATTACAGTGTATGTTTATTTACCCAGTAGAAACATTACAAAATATTATGTAGTTATTGACATAAAGTATTTCTATTATCAATAATTTTTAATGTAGCTGAAGGAATAGATTAGTAACCCACAATTAAGACCACTATCATTATCATGATAATGATGATGGTCTCAACTGTGGTAAAGTTTCTATTATTTTTTCTGAAATATCAGCAAAACAATTAAAAATTATATTCTGTTTATTTAAAATTCTGTTATACAGTGCATTTAAAATTGGATCTATCTTTCACTTCAATTCTTCGGGATGCTAATTGCCTCCTTTCCAGTTTCCTCACATCCAAGTTTTTTGCCGGTCTGCCTTTGGTTGCAGCCGGTTATTTTCTATGGCCACGAACTCACTCAATGTCATTGCTATGGACACACTAGGCTACGTGTTGCTGACTGCTGCTGACTGATATGCCATCAAACTTCTCCAGAGGGAGGGGGCAGTTAACAAGCAGCCCCCGATGTTGCTGAAAATACATTATTAATTAATTAAATTAGAAGTACCTTCCTGCTATTAACGGTTATGTGAAAATCAGTCCACTCATTCTGTAGATTAGTCACAACAAACAGACTATAAGATACCATAATCTGGGGCAGAGAATGGACAATGTTGTACAGTACTACTTCAGCAATCAAACCCAACAGCCTCTCTCCTAAAGCAGTAAGTGTTTGCCTGATGCTAGGACCACCACCAGTCCTGAAAGCTTCACCCCTTTTTGCTATGCTCTCTTTTTGGTTTTAGTCTGACCACACATATTAAAACATATCTATGTATTAAACATTCACTGCTAGAATAATGTCTCCCATTACAGGAGAGGCTTATGTCCAACAGTGGACTATTAAAAGCTGTGGAAGATGAGTCAATGAAAATATATGACTCATCATGTAAATTTTTAAATGAATTTTATCACCATTATATATATTACATGGGTACAACAAAAGTTATAGATGACTTATTGATTAATTTTTATAGTGCTTGTTTTTGTCTACGAAGTAAGCTGTTGTATAATATATGCTTTGTGTTGTAGAAAACTAAATGTTATTATCAAGCGATAGAGTACGATACTTTCATACAACAAAGAATAAGTAATAATTTACATACCTTTCCATGAATTCCAATAAAACGAGGAATTGCCCTGGGTTTGTTCTGTCTGGCTCTAGATTCCATTCTGAAGAGGTATCACGTCATTTATTGTAAGTTTATCCTCAAGCAGGATCTTTATGTTTCCAAGTCACAAAAATGTTAAAACAACATTTCACACTGTGATATTATAATAAACCATTTACAAATAGAACTTATGCCTTATTTTAATTACTTTTTAAAATTCAGCCAACTAAAATTAACAATAAAAATTGTTGATTAACAATGTCAACGTTACCATGACTACTATAGCGTTTCGATGGATAGACCATAGACTATATTTTAGGTTTTTTCCACCTAGATTGTAGAACGAGCGATTGAATCATTTGTGTCAACATGGCCACCAACTTATCGCTTTCTAAAATTACTCAAGACAAAGCGTCAGCGATTGCAGAAAGATAGCGATTGGAAATGCTTGCAACTTGGCTAGGGCCCCAGCTCTCGTACAATAGACCGTTCCGACCACGGTTCCGACCTATCTATATCGATTATGTGACTCATGACGTTTTTAACATATCGGTCGCAATCGCTAAATTTCGGGGGCGGTGCAAGGACTATTGTATGACAGTGATTGAATCAATTGAGCGTTATCTATTCGATTCCTAAATGTATATGAATCTTTCTAGTTATCAGCTATCAGTCAAACAGCTGCTGACGATTATTATTATCGCTGTAAGTCGGTGGGCCTGTTAGGACTTTTACAAACCAAGACGGGCGGCGGCATGCTGCGGGTGGCTGTCCTATGCCCGTCGTATGGTGTATGTATAGGAGGTTTTAGTTTGCTGGCTGACTGCTAGCCGGATATCGAGTGTTCGATTCCCTACCAGAACAAACACTGTGATGAGCGCGATCTTTTGTTCTGTCCTGAGTTTAATTGTGTAATCTATAATATGTATGTATTTAGGAATATATAAGTATGTAATGTAATATAGTTCAGGCTCTCCCTAGTTTGGGATCAGACGACCGCCTGTGAAATGTGGTAAATTATTATTATTATTTACTCGACATTCAACAACTGCCAGACTCTTATTATATTTTACGTTATTTTTTTTCTCGAAATACCTCGGAGACGAAATTTATGTGGCGTAGCGATTACGACCGCCTCGGTGGCGTATGCAACTGCTGTACTGAGATCTGGGGTTCGATTCCCCAAATGTTTTTATTACCTGCAAAAAATTGTTTCAGAATTTGAATGTTTGCAAAAAAAGTATGCGAGTAGTCTATCAGTCAATCTAGCTTTCATAGTACAAAGCTCTGCTTAGTTTGAGTCTAGATGGCGTTGTGTGTCAGCAGACGCGTCTTTAGCCCTAGAAGCGCCCGTGTGCAATCATTCCTTTAGCGTTCTTTAGTAAGTGCGCAGATTCATTAAAAGTCGCCCCTAACACAGCTGCGCACGTGTTTACCGCACATCCTGCGATGTAGGTAAAGACGCCCCTATGTCTCAGGTATCTAAATATTATAATTGTTATTTCTCAGGTGAATGGAAACATCTACCCGTTGCTGTAAAGCGTTTGCAGCGCGAAAACGACGGACGGAACAAGGAGTTGATCTCGGAAATGTGTCTCAACCAGTATCGACACGACAATATTCTACCGCTCTATGGATACTGTTTGGGAGGTATGACAGTCAGAAAAGAAATGTCTTAATACACCTGCAGTCCTTAAAATATAGCTTGATCTCTTTTTTCTTTTTAAACGACTTCAAAAAGGAGGAGGGTATTCGACTGTTTTTTTTTTATATTTGTTACCTCATATCTTTCGACTGGGTGAACCGATTTTGATGCTTCTTTTTTTAATTTGAAAGCTGGTGCTTCCCGTGTGGTCCCATTTCAATTTGGTCCACTGCTTGAAATAGGTTTTTTTTTTGTTAAAATTTGTGATTATTTATAAAAAACAACTCCCGAAATCAATCCTGTATCGCGGGGGACTTTACAAACATACATGAAACGGACACAAAGAACACCCAAATTCAGAACAACAATTTATGGATTACACAAAGTGTTGTCCTATGTACGATTTGAACCTACAATCGACCGTTTAAACCACTAGGCTAACTGTGCCGGCAGATCTCTGACATATGGCTACGAAATCAACGAAGTAACTTTAACATGTGATTTTTATTTTGTATCAATTTTTTTTTACGCGGGGAATGCTTTTCGTAGCATGCTCTCCACGGGAAAGACTATATATAGAATATGTATAGAAAAATTGTTTTTCTATGGACCTAAGGGGGCAAACGAGCTGACGTATTGCCTTATGGTAAGCGATGACCGCCGCCCATGGACACTCGCAACACCAGAGACATCACAAGTGCATTGCCGGCCTTTGGGGGGATAAGGTTTGGGTCTCAGGTATCCTCACTCACTCGGTGAAACACAGCGCAAGCGCTATTTCACACTGGTTTTCTGTGAGGCCGTGGTATCACTCCGGTCGAGTCGGCCTATCATGCCGAAGCGTGGCTCTTCCACGGTATTTCCATCTATACTAATAGTGGGTATTATAAAGAGATAAAGTATCTAACTTTGTTTGTATGGTTGTAGGGGATAAACTTCGGAAGTACTGATCCGATCCTGACAATTATTTCACTAACAGAAAGCGACATTATTCAGGAGTGACATAGGCCATATTTTATTATGATTGCACAAAAAAATCTGTTAAAAATCTTGAGAGGTGTCAAGGGACACCCGGATGGAATGAAGTTTATATATCTTTATATATATAATTCTTGTGTGAGTGTGTATGTCACTGAACTTCTCTCAGACGACTGGACCGATTTTGATGAAATTTTTTGTGTGTGTTCAAGGGGATCTGGGAATGGTTTAGATTCACAAAAACGTAAACGATGTTACGTGGGTCAGCTAGTATATATATAATATACTATAAAACAATATATTTTCTGTGAATAAATGCAAAAAGCCAACATCACATGGTATTCCCAGGCGGTCACCCATCCAAGTACTAACCACGCCCGATGTTGCTTAACTTCGGTGATTGGACGAGAACCGGTGTATTCAACATGGTATGGACGTTGGCAATCAGTTTGTTATATTTAACGTTGAGTATCCAGCACTATGACGTCAACTCAATGCTTTGTTACAACTTTTAGTCTTGACCCGTCTAGCCCCCTTTCGCAACGCGCGATATGGAATTTCGTTCCAATAATAGTATTTTTTATATCAAGTCGAAGAAAAGCAGAAGCCCAACGAAGTGGACACGGGTTGGCTAGTTAAAGATAACGAAGTACTACTGTATGAGTGAGAAATAAAATTTTACCTTTCAGGTCCAGAAGCGTGTCTAGTATACCAGTTGATGGCAGGCGGCTCGGTAGAACAGAGGCTTAGAGGCAAGACTCATCACCCGCCGCTCACGTGGTCCCAGCGTTTTAATATTGCGCATGGTGTGGCTCGGTACTGATATTAACTTGTAATAGTGCGTAATGTGCGACTGGTGATCATGAGGTCTCGGGTTCGATTCCCGGGTCGAACCAAATGTTTTTATGATCTACAAATATTTGTTTCGGAGTTTGGGTGTTTTCTATGTATAATATGTATGTATTTACAAAAAAATATATATATGTATTTGTATCAGTTGTCTAGTAACCATAACACAAGCTCTGCTTAGCTTGGGACTAGATGGCGGTGTGTGTTAGATGTCTGAAATATTAAAAAAAAAAGTAGAATAGATCTGACCCCTACTGTGGGTGAAGGGATTAAAGGAGTTGACACAGTAAACCATAATGACACCTGCAAATCCAAAGACACAAGTGCTTTTCCGCCTTTTGAGGGGGCGTTGCTCCTTTTATAACCTCACTCGGTAAAAAGAAACGTAAGAATTACTCGTATTTCAGGTGGTACACTTGTGATTTTAGTCGGTTCGATTCCGATACGCCAAGTCGGTAATAACCCAACGGGGTTTTCACACGTATAATAAAATCAATGCGAATAATCGACCTATACATAATTATATTGTACAACTAAATCAGCTACTTCATCTTTTTATGCGTAAGAATGAACTAAATAACTTACACCCCATGACCCACATGCAGGGTGGCGATGGTGTCCATAGAAAATCGTTATGTACCTACTTAACTTGTGGGATACTTAAATGGAGTAGATAATACCCCCTCAAATATGGCTAATAAGTTCGTGTTTTTATTTTGGCTAGGCTCATGGTCTAGTGGTTAGTGTCCCAGACTGCAAAGCTAGAGGTCGTGAGTTCGATTCCCATCCATGACAAATTCTGTGTGATTAACAGCGACCATTGTTTTGTGTTTGTGGGTAATTTGTTTATCATCAATCTGGCAACCACAGCCGTATGTGAGTGTCCAGTTATTATTACTATGAGCTTCGTCATTTCTTTTCAGTGTGAGTAATCTATTGTTATATTGTTCCAAACGCGTACCTTTATGTGTCACTATTTGATTTTGGTGTGATATACTGCATACATAAACAGAAAGCTGTCTCAGTCCAAAATGAATACATGTCACAGAACTTCAAATATTGCTAAATCTATATATATATAAAAGAGGAAGGTGACGGACATACCCAGAGATCGACGCACAGCCCAAACCGCTGAAGCTAGAATCCTGAAATTTTGCATGAAGGTTCTTTATATAACGTAAGTGAGCACTAAGAAAAGATTTTTGGAAATTCAACCCCTAAGGAGGTGAAAGTCTGCGTGAGCGAAGCCGCGTGCAAAAGCTAGTATATTATATGAAAAAAATAAACAATTGTTGCAGAGGACTTCAATTCTTGCATACCATGGCCGGTACCCCTCTTATCCACGGTGACATAAAACCAGCCAACATTCTACTGGATCAATGCCTTATGCCCAAGATCGGAGATTTCGGCCTAGCTAGAAAAGGACCCTACGGAGAAGATAGAACACATTTAAAAGTGTCAAGGTAGGTTCATTTATTCGATTTTTTTCCAAAAATGGGGTAAGGGGGGGATTAAGCTTCGGTAACTTAGGCCTAGAATATTAATCATATGTTATTTCACTAACGTAAATACTGATCGTGAGTGATTTTAACTACACATGATTAAGTACTTGCATAAATTTAACATTCAAATCAATCTCATAACCTCATCAAAGAATCGTGTCCTTTAGAGAAATATAGCAAGAATTTTGTGCGGTGCGAATCAAAATTACTCAGATTAGAATTCTGGGGTTAACACCGTTTATTTCTAAGGCCCCCCGGTTGAGGCGACCCATTAGTGACTCTGTATACACACACATAGACTCATGCAAGTCTATGTGCGTTGCTCCTTTCTGCGCAGAATGTTGTAGGACACCACATAGGACAACACTTTGTGTGATTCACAAATTGTTGTTCTGAGTCTGCATGTTAATAGGTCTGCTGGGGTCGGAGAGCTTCCAATTCCAGCTCTTGCAGCTTGGAGACTGTCTGTATTATTATTAATGACATTCAAGACAGTCTCCAAGCTGCAAGAGCTGGGGTTCAAAAATTCAATTCCCGAGAGGCAGTACAAAATGCCTTTGAAGAGTTTGTTGCCTCCCGTCCAGCTGATTTTTACAAGAAGTATCATCAATAAACTGCCAATGCGTTGGCAAAGATGCGTCGATTGCATGGGTGATTACTTCGAATAACTGAAATAAAAAAGTTTGAAAAAATAAGTACTTTCACTTATTGCATACAAAACGGCAATTTCATAGGTAAAGACCTATTATTTGAGTCCATTTCATATATGTTTGTAAAGACCTCGACGACGCTATACTCTTAATGCTAGAGTTGTCCTTTTCTTAAATTAATAAAATTTATAATTTCCAAACAAAATCAGGAAGTTGACAGGAATAAGTTTTTGCTCTATTATGTGAGACCAAAAATTTTTTTTTAAATCTTTTATTAAGGAGCTTACCCACAATTATGACTATGTCGCTCGACCAAAATATTGTTAAAACAAAATGTGGGTATTTGGAGAAAAATCTGCTTACACTAAACATGACATTATAATTTTTTTTCTTTATACAGAGTGTTCGGTACCCGACCCTACCTGCCATACGAGTATCTGAGCACCCGCTGTCTGTCTCCAGCAGTAGATGTGTACAGCTATGGGGTGGTGATGGTCGAGATGGCTACAGCACTACTGGCACTGGATAGAGACCGCAAAGTGCAGTTGCTGAGCCAGCATATACATGAAATAGCCAAACTTGGAGTCGATCCAGGTAATAATTTCAATCTTGGATATAGGTATTTCTACTGTTTTTTTTTAACTTCTGTGCTGAGGTCTTGATTTATATTCCCAGGTCGAACCAAGTGTTTGTAAAATTAGCAATTTTTTTTCGTAGTTGTGGTGTTTTCTTTGTACAATTGTGTATGTTTTTACAAAAAAGTATATAAGTATTTTATCAGTGGATCTGGCTCTGCTTAGATTGAAACTAGATGGCGTTGTTTGTCATATATCGGAAAAATATTATCAGTGCAACGTCGTAGATAGTCTTTGTTTGGAGTAGAAGAATATATAATTATGTGCATTTTTTAATACTCATTATTAGATTGATCAATTCCAAAATCAATTACTTTAGTTCAATTTAAAATGTTCATGCGTATTATACTAGAGAGCTATTTACAGTTCTAAATTCAAATTGAATCGAATTGTTCGTAGAATTTGAAAAATGAATATGAATGTAATACATTTTGACAATCTATTGATTTATTTAAGACATTGATTGTTGATTTCTTAAGAACATAAATAATTTTTAATAATAAATCTATTATAATTTTTTAACCGACTTCCAAAAAGAAGGAGGTTCTATGTTCCACTGTACGTATTTTTTTAATTTTTTTTTTGTATTATACTTACCGTTATCGTCCTTTAGGTATATAATAATATGTATCTTTCTTTATTTGTAGCTACTCTTGAAGATCCAGTACTAAGGGGAACTGCGTATTCAAATCCATCGATGTGCCGCGAGTTCTTTGCTATAGGACTACACTGCACAAAGTTCAAGAGAAATGAACGGCCCACTATGTTAGAGGTTTTCAAGAGACTAAATGCCTTACAAATGCCTCAGGCAAACTTCACTTGATGACTGATCTTAGGAAAGTCCTTTGTTAATATTACAGTAATAATTATGTGTTTTCGATCCTTGAACTAATATTATTACTAAGATGAGGTTTTAGTTAGCTGCAAATTGAGTCCTCAATCACTGGAGTAACTAAGCATGCAAGTTATAACTTGAAGAAAGCGTGGCATCCTATATCGAACTAACTAGCTTTTACCCGTGTGTATGTCGCTAAATAGTAGCCTATGTGTTATTCTAATGTCTAAGCTACATATATTATTGTAAAGTTTCATCTATATCTATTCAGTAGTTTTTGCGTGAAAGAGTAACAAACATCCATACATGTATATGAGTTTGTGCCATCATGAGCACATCAGCTCATGATGGCGACCCTCACAAAACTGATGAATAGGCCCGGCCAACAGCATGCAGATGGACAGGGCAGGACTCAGGGGCATATGGGGCCACGTACACAGGGCCGGACTTGGAGCCCGGGGTCGCGGGATCAGGGACCCCTTAGGGAAGATGTTGGGGCCGATGTTCAGGCGAAAACCGTGGGCGGTTCCCCGACCTCATTGGAGGACTGGTGGCCTAACTAGGACTTGCACGGGAGGGTGTACGGATGCGCCCTCGAGTACGGAGCGGTTGTTTGGAACGCTGCTTCGGGATCGTGCTCGCCGCCGATGACTAGATTTCGCCGGTCATGGAGCGCCCTCGGCTGGACCACCGCACCCCCCATATTTGTGGACGTCGTCCGGTGGAGCATCGCGACTGGAGGGGTAACCACGAGGGATTATGGGATCCCTTCGCCGGTGGTGGTCGGTCGGGATGTTATGCGTGCCATTATACTTATAGAGGACAGAAAGATCCCAATATTGTTGCCCCGCTTCGATGGTTTGTGACTTAGTTTGCAGCTAGCAATAATTTTTCAATAAACGTGACATACATCTTCATCCGTATTCGGAATCTTGTACATGTATATTTATTTATTAAAAAAATATAACAGTGCCTTAGAGTGTTTTACAAGTTAGAGTATTGGAAACCTGAGAGTAGCGTGTTCTAAAACCAAACTAAAGGTGTATAATTATATATCAGTCTAAAGTATAAAAATACTCGAATAAAACTAGTTTTAAAAAATTAGAGTAATAACCATTTTGAATTTATCTCTATGTATACATTGTTGACTAAACGCATTTTTTTTTGTTGTAACTTTGAATTTGGAAATGTACACTTTGGCATACATGTGCCGTCTCGATCAAAGTTATACATAGATTTACCTAATGTACTACTTTCTAGTGTTACATAGATATATATTGACGCTTTTATTAATAATATTAGTTAACTTGTCTTATTAGGACGAAGTTAAATATATCTGCAAACAGGTGGTTGCCATAAGCAGTTACGGGTGCTAATAAAATACTTGTTGGCCCTCTGGAGGCCAACTAAAGCAATTATTTTTTTAACTTACATACTTTCACGTAGTAGTAGTTTTATTTTCTAATAGTATCTATACTCTTTGCGCTGTAGCATGGTGCGTGGCAAGGTTCAGTAACATTTCGTTTCACTCTTGAAAGTTGCCGCGATTTACAAATTATGACTTAGTATTTCAGCTGTACCAAATTCGCAATATATTAAATCATTAATTGTAGTAAATTAAATTAAACCAACACGCACCATGCTACAGCGCAAAGAGTATAGTTATCTTATATTTGGACCCTGTTCTGTTAGGCGACGAAAAGCCGACCAACAGTCTTAGTGGATTTTTTTTGCAATTCATCGATAGGGCAGTAAGTCAAAGGCGGCCATATTTCTTTTGGATATTGAGAATACACATTGAAAAAGTTTCTTCCTGTCAAGGTTTTAAACATGTATTTTCTTATTAGATAAAGAGCACGGTAAGAAAAAAATGTGCGATCCTTTCCTGAAACAGAAAAAGACAGGAAGAAACTTTTTCAACGTGTATTCTCAATATCCAAAAGAAATATGGCCGCCTTTGACTTACTGCCATAGGGCAGTAAGTCAAAGGCGGCCATATTTCTTTTTCAGATTACTACTACATTATGCCTACTAAGTATTGCAGTTAAGCAATAGTATAAAAATGTTACTAAAGACACTTAAGTATTTTGATTATAGGGATCCAATTGGTGTAGGAAAAAGTTCTTATAGTTATTTATCCAAACTACCTACTATTTAAACATGTTAGATTAAATATTGTTAACAATAATTGTTATTAGGTACTTAGTTAACTGTAAATACGACTGATTTAATTGTAAATAGGTTATGTAAAGTTATTTTATATATCAACTAGCTGACCCGGCGAACTTCGTACCGCCATATTTACATATCTGTCTCAACTTGCCACAGGCAGTGTACAGTCGCGGACAAAAAAATAACTTTTCCCGTTATCTTTATTTTTTTTTCTTTCTAGCAAGAAAAGAATGAAAGAAATCGCAATATGTGTTATTGAATTACAACTAAGTACATATTTTGACTTTCATCCCCTCCCCCCAGGAAAACGTGTTCAGTAGTTTCGGCGTGATGCACGGCCAAGATACAGACAGACAAAAATGAAAAAAAATACAGTTTTGGCTTCAGTATCGATTATAGAGAGCCCCAAAAAAAATTTAAAAAAATATCTAATGTACAGAATTGGACCTGTTACATTTTTATTATAAGTATAGATGTTTGGATGTAAAGTTTTTAGGGGGGAATTTTTAGTCTTAAAATTTATGGAAATAGTCAAATTGTGTAGTCTGCAATTTTTAGCCAGTATGGTAATAAATTTTATAGTTGATTAATCTATTAAAACGTAAATACTTTGTACTCCTAGTTACAAACATTATGCGAACGGAGGAACGAAACACAGTTAAAATGTGTATGGAGGTGTGCAGAAAGTGAAAAAAAATGAATTAAGGTCGATTGCGACCAGTGGGCGACCACTATTAAGTTATCTTATATAGTTAACTTACAATCTTTATGTATACATTTTACATATTTAGTACTTAAAATAACTAAGTAAAATATTTTTCTAATAATGACTAGTTTTATTTTGCTATGTCCAATCCTCCTTTCATGTTAACTAATAATTCTAATAAGCGATTTGGTGTAAACTGTAATGCTTATGTTTTATTAAATAAATGAACCCAGCGGTGCTACCCGCGGTACAACAACCGTGGGTAACGCCGCGGGGCAAAGCTAGACTAAAAAAAATAACCTAAGTTACTCCCTATATCATCAGCTATCTACCAGTGAAAGTCCCGTCAAAATCGGTCGTTCCAGAGATTAGCCGGAGATTTTGATATATGTACAGTGTAAACATACATACGCATTTAGTAAAAACCCGTTATTTTAGTATTACAAACACTTCAATTTTATTTATTTGTATAGATTGAATTGAGCGTAATATAAACGAGATGTCCATGTCCATCAATGGACTGCAATAGCTTTCTAATGATGATAATCATTATCATCATCAACAACAAACAAGAAAGACCAAAAAGGGCTATTTAATCCCAGGAGAACTGTTTCTCATGCATTCTCTTGCAACAAATAGACATTGTCATCCAAACTTCATAAGCCACAAGGTAGTAGAGCCACGCTGATTTCAGCACGGTTGGGCTGGCTCGACCGGGGCGGTACTACCCTCGCACAGAAAATCAACTTAAAATGCCAGCGTTCGTGCTGTCGTGTTTCGTTGGTGAGTGTGGAGGACCAATGATGCAGAAGCATCACTAGGCCGCGATGGTGTGGGTCACCATGCTGCATTGCCTGCATTCGCAATGAGTATGGTGACCACCACTCTTGGTTGGATTCTGCTTGCTTTCCATCAGGCAGAGTAGAGTCATTTTGGCAGGTCATACATAAAATAAAAGCCAAATGGCAAATTGATAAGCAGACAAATAATTATAATTACAAATTCTTGTAATATGTTTTTGTTTATTTATTGTTTACTTATTTCATTTATTCAATGTAAAATCAAAATCTTTTAAGTTCACATTTGTGGTCTTATAATATAGTTTGTCTCAACTTAGTAGCCTTGTGTAGGGACTGATAATAATAATCCTTACATGGAAGATTATTATATTAATTATATCAGCCAAAAGATGTTCACTTGAATAATAATGGCACTATCAACATCAACCTGTTGTCCACTGCTGGACATAAGCCTCTTCCATTGCATGCATCCCATTCTGATTAATGTTGGGCATCTCACAGCCATTTTCTACAGTCACTCCACCTGGGTGTTCTATACCACATCTATATATATAAAAATCAATGCCAATTTTGGTTGCAATTGTATAACTCAATTGCAACCAAACGGGCTCACCTATCCAAACCAAATGTTTAGGCTTTGTTCGGATTATTTAGTAGATGGTTTATGTGAAGTTTGCTCAAAATTGGTTAAGCGGTTCTTCATTTATCAGCCAGGTTTGGAAAGTAAGTCAGAGAAAAAAAGGGTCAGCTAGTTTAAATTTGTATTGATTTATTTAAATCTGTAATTTAGGTACAAGAAAAACATATAGCAATAATTAAATGTACTTTTATTTCTATAACTAAACATGAAATATTACATTATATGGTTATTTACTACCGAATAAATATTTTGGCCTAATTCCTTACTACAGGCTTCTTTCTTGTGTATGAGAATTCTTCTCTGCTATGGTATGGGGCATATGGATCTTCAACATAATATTTGGGTCTTTTCCAGAACTTTGTAACCATTTTGTCAAGCATTGTATTTTGAGTAGAGGTACAGAAAACATGTTGTCTTAAGCGTCTTTTCTGGGCAGAGGATTTTTTCCACATTTTTTTATGACGGCCAACTTTTGGTCTTATCCAACCTCCCCAGTGTAGTCTAAAAAATCTCCGAGTCGCAGCCTTAACAGTCTTTCTTTTTCCTTTATTAAGGCTGAATTTTGTTACAGTCCTGGCAGGAACAGCATCCAGGCGGCTCGATATCTCTAATATCTGCTTATTATTCACGAGGGAAACGGGTTTCACACCAATTTTTGAAGATACGCAACAAACATTATTAAAAGTTGAAAAGTTCTTGTTAGAAATGATCTTGGCAGCGTTTACATAAGGGACCAAAAGAGGTCGTATACCACGAACAGCTGAAAAAGAAAAATATAACCTCAAAACACTGTTCAAAAGTTTATTAACATTTGTTCAACAAAAAACAGAACACTGGTGGTGGCACTACAGGAACAATAATTCTAGTATTAATTCATTAATGAAGGTGCTGCTTTACCAGATACTGCATATCTGATCATTTTGAGCAAAACACAAGCGATCCTCACTCAATGAATTTTGTCTTTGTCAGATCAAATTAATTGACAGGCTTGACAGCTGACAGTTGCTTAAAAAATTCAAAGACTGAAGCTGATACCAGTGAAACAATTACTCAAAATAACATCAATAATTCATCTTGCTATTTTTATGAATAAAACATTGAATTATAAATAAGATTTGTTCATCACGTCTAAAGTTACGGGACAATAACGTGAAAACTGAAATATGCAGAAACCGAAACTGACAAGAGGTGTTTCAATCTATTCTTTGTGTTTGCCAGTGGACTCTGTGGCTGCTCTTCTCTTCTGTAGTCTCTGAATTTTGACAGCCTAAGTGGAAAGAGATTCGTGCCGAAAAATGTATAAATTCACAAATTCTGTTTCTAATGCAAAACTAATTTTGGTATGTACTAGATTTGAAAGAATATAAGAGTTAGCACATATTAAGTTTAAGTAATACCATCATTATTGCCATATCAGTATTTGTTGATGAATTTATGTCCCCTTTTTTTTTTGTTTTTGATTGTTGACGAAGATGTATCGTTTCAATTTCGGCAGTAAACTTTGTCTACCTAAACCGTTGTTATTGAAACAAGCTTCTGTTATTGTATACATAGCAGCACGACTAGAATATTGTTGTTATGTTTCCTTACATAACAATCATTAAACGTCATTTCCTCGAATAACCTTAAATCCGGTTAGGCTGTGTTCAGACAAGCTTTAGAAAATTCGAGTTGTGAATGTTGCATTATTTATGTATTATTAACACAACAAATATTTTCCTTAGTAGTAAAAATATTTTTTTTAAATACCTATAGGACCATTTGTACTATTATAAACAAAAGAGGGAAAATAGTAAGTCACCTGATAAGATAGGACAGTTTCTAGAAAAGTACTGGAAGGAAATATATAATTAAAAAAAAACTAGGAAGGCCTAGATCAACATACATACAGAAAGTAAGGGGAAAGTGGGAGTTGTGGTCTTTGAAAACTGCAAACAGTTGCAGAAAAAAGAGAGGTGTAACAATTGCGCCATCTATGAGGGCCTGGCCCTTCAACTGAGAGATAAAGTTTAAATAATAGCAAATGTAGCAGTCAACACATATAATTACTTTACTCTTAGAAACACTTACTGAATTGGGTGTGTTTAACACCGCAAAATTGTTTGTAATCTTACGTATAATGTATTTTCCATTTAAATAAACTCTTAAGCTCAATCTTAAAAAGTTGTGAATGTTGTACTATAATAATTAGTATAGAAAGCTAGAAACTTAAAGAAAGAGAAAATGTTTATATTCATAACATAAATAATAAAGGTAACTTTTATGAATTATGAGTATTTTAATGGAAGAAAAAAGAGACATTATCTTAACACAGACTTATAAAACTGAATAGAATTTATATTAAACTAGCTGACCCATGCAACCTCGTTTGCATCTCCTATTGCCCATAGCGTGATAATTTTCAAAATTTTTGAAACAACTTGGTGCTCCACTCCTATTGGTCGTAGCGTGATGATATATAGCCTATAGCCTTCCTCGATAAATGTACTATCCAACACTGAAATAATTTTTCAAATCTGAGATTGCTGTTCCTGAGATTAGCGCATTTAAACAAACAAACAAACTCTTCAGCTTTATAATATTAGTATAGATAATAAGTTATAACATGCAATTATGTTAAGTTATTACACCTAAAGTAATGAAATTATACACTACTAGCTTTTGCAAGCGGCTGCGCCCACGTGTTTATCAGTTATCGCAGCAAAGAGTAGCCTATGTCTTTCCTCAAGAATCAAAGTATCTCCATGCCAAATTTCATTGAAATTGGTGTAGCGGTTTGTCGTTCAAGCAGGACACACAGACAGAGTTGCTTTCACATTTTTATGATATAAGTATGGATTGTGTTATAAATCTTTTGCACAATACTATAACAAAACTATGTACCTGTTCACAATTTATATTACCAACTCAACAATATATAATACAAGGAAAAGAAATATCAGCTGTAGACAAAATTCGATGCTACTACATCTGTCTTGGTCCTATGTCGCTGTAAAAGAGGTCTCTGACTAGAATCGCTCTACTTCATGCCGAACCTCACTCTAAATGGCAAGTATCATTACTAAGCCATGCCTCGTATAATACGTCTTTCCTGTAATTTCCACTTGTTGTGTAAAAATCTGTAAAGTATTATATTTTTTACAACTTTAATATTTTGCAGGTAGATTATAGACGATCTATAGATTTTTTTTATTTTGCTATTTGTACTTTATTTATTTTGCAGGTCAGAAGACATTTAGACGGGTCAAATGCAGCTCTTATATTACTGCACAGACCACAGCGAGTGTATTCTACAAAACAAAAAGTACAATGTGAAGCAGATTCTGGACCACCAAAATCAAACAAACTGTTCTGGGGACTGGTTGGGGCAACTGTATTTACTGGAGCTGCTGTAGTTTATGCCAAGTAAGGTTTTATTATTAATTTACCCTGTAATCTCATTTTCGAAGTGAAAACTTCTTTTGCCACATTGAGCACTTTTTGGTAGGAGAAAATCTTATGGATTTGCATCACCGACATCTAATGTTTGATGTTGATAACTTTTATTAATAATCATTATGAAATTTCTAATTTTATACATTTTACAAATAACATTCTAAGTCGAGGTCGAGGCTCTCGGTTATCAATCCGTGAGCAGATAATTACCGAATCCATACCGAATCGACAATCTCGTGAGATAAATCCAAATATTTTATTTGCTTTTCTTTTTCGACTTTCACGAGATTCTCGTCATGAGGAACGGCGATATCGACAATCATTCCGCGGCGCTCTAATCGATCTATCACCACAATATCAGGCTTATTGGCAACAATAGTCCTGTCTGTAATAATAGATCGATCGCAATATAACGTAGCACGACCATTCTCGAGAACTGGACAACTTATCTATCTCTTCGAACTCAAATAATAGTAATAAGATAACAATCATATTATAAATATTCTATCGGTCAATCTAACTATCTAAGTACAAGCTCTGCTTAGTTTGAAGCTAGATGACGGTATGTATTAATTACTGTTGTTTTTTAAGAATGGTCTTTTTTTTTTTTTTTTTATATATTTGCCCGCCAAAATGACTCTACTCTGCCTGATGGAAAGCATATGCAGAATCCACGAGTGGTGGCCACCATACTCATTGCGAATACAACAATGCAGTATGGCGACCCACACTATGGCGGCCTAGTGATGCTTGTGCATCTTTTAGTCTAGTCAACAAGTATGGAACTTGTTGACTAGACTAATTGGGCCTCCGGTCTCGCACTCACCAACGAAACACGACAGCACAAACGCCGTCATTTTACGTTGATTTTCTGTGCGAGGGTAGTACCGCCCCGGTCGAGCCGGCCCGTTCGTGCTGAAATCAGCGTGGCTCTACTACCTACGGGTTCGCATCCAACCCTACGGGTTCACGTCCACGTTACGGGTTCAAGTCCCCTACGGATTCGAACCCATCCAACGGGTTACAAGTTCACCCCACGGGTACGAAGCCACCTTACGGCCAGCGGCCAGTCTGCGGCCAGAGCGTCGGGTGACTCCACTGTGCCGCGTCACCGACGAAGGGGCCACCACAGGCACGTCCTAAACAGTGTGCGACCCCGATTCATCAAAACCCTGAGACGAAATACCCGCGACCCTGACTTTAAGCTACCGGAGCATTTCTTTCTTTTATTCTAATATATTTAGTGTTACACAAACTAAATCTTTTATTTATTCATCTCTCGTCTAAAGGCTACATTGGCTTGATTAGACCTTGTAATTGTTCTGTTGTCAATAGGAGCAGTCCAGATGCACGTAATTGGCTAGAGTCCAACGCCCCTTGGGCTAACGATTTCGTGGCGTTGGTGACCCAAGAAAATACAACATACTACAAGACAGCTACCAACCAGTTCAACAAAGGCACCACTTGGCTTAGTCAGTTCTTGTTCGGAAAGGTTTGTTAAGTATTGATGTTTACATAAGTCATAATGAACATATAAATTACCTGACCTATATATTAATATGTGAAGCAAAAACTTTGTACTCGTTTTTACGAAAATTATGCGAACAGAGTATTATAAGAAACTAGCTGATCCGGCAAACGTTGTTTTGCTTTTTTTTTAGACACAAAAAATTTCATCAAAATCGGTCCAGTCGTTTTTGTGAATCTAAACCATTCCCAGATCCCCTTGAACACACACAAAAAATTTCATCAAAATTGGTCCAGTCGTTTAGGAGGAGTTCAGTCACATACACACGCACACAAGAAATATATATATTAAGATTTGGCATAGTTCGTTTTTTTTATGGAATAGGGGGTAAACGAGTTGACGTAACGCCTGATGGTAAGAGATTACCGCCGCCCATAGACACCCGCAACACCAGAGGCGTCACAAGTGCGTTGCCAGCCTTTGGGTGATAGAGGGAGGGGTTGGGGTATGGGCCTCCGGTATTTTTTTTTACTTTTTTCTTTTCAAAAAAGACAACTCCCGCACTAGGAATAAATCCTGTGTCGCGGGGGACTTTACAAACATACATGAAACGGACACAAAGAACACCCAGACTCAGAACAATAATTTGTGGATCACACAAAGTGTTGTCCAGTTGTGCTAAGTGGGATTTGAACCCACGACACTTGGCGAAGTAGGAAACGGCGTGGTGACCGTTAAACCTCTAGGCCAAACGTGCAGTATCCTCACTTACTCGGTGAAACATAGCTCAAGCGCTGTTTCACTCCGGTTTTCTGTGAGGCCGTGGTATCACTCCGGTCGAGTCGGTCCATTCATGCCGAAGCGTGGCTTTCCCACGGTAGATGGACGAAGATTGCAGAAAGCTAAAAAAAAACAAAAAACAATTATGGTATTGGTATTTCGACCACTGGTCGACCGCTAGTTTTTATAAAGCTAAAATTAGGCAGAGCCAGGCTGCTGATAAACATACTGATCTAAGGACAAAGGATCCCATCGAAATTGATTTCTCACACTAATCTATCTATATAAATAAAAATGAATGTTGATAAGAGCATAACTCGAGAATGGATGGACCAATTCGGCTAATTATTTTTTTTGTATTATCCTTAAGAATCACGGGAGGTTTTAATAATAATTTAAAAAAATGCTGGTCAATAAAAAAATAAAAAAAATGCGGGTCCACGGGAGGTTCCCAGAACGAAGTCTGTCCGGGCAGCTAGTCTAAAAAAAAATATATTCCACAAAAAAAACAACAGAAACGTAAATAATGAAGTAGATGCAATATAATATGGGTACCCTATTACCATAGCTTATTTACCGCAATTCGAAATGTAGTCGATTTAGATAGTGAATATGATGTATTTTTTGTTTTTGGAAAATTTATCTTTTTACAGGACTTAAAATTGTATTTTGAAACAACAGTTTAACTTGTTTCAATTTTCTTTAACTTTCTTTATTTTTGGTTTGGCGCATAATGTAAAATTAATTTGTGGAAACTGTTCTGGATTATGTGTTAATTACTTGTATGTTATACTTCTCTATTTTGTATCTGTGTGTTACCCTAATAAACTAAAATATCCTGCTGGTTCCTGTATGATTTGTGTAGTTCGGAAGTTGGTATAGCATTAGGTGTAATAACATATTTTTAATTCATAACAGGAAGGTGTCACTCCACCAGATATACCGCCAAGAGCCGAACAAGACATCGAGAAAGATTTTGCCATCACTTACGGTAAAAAGGAATACGAATGTAAGTTATTTCTATGGTTATTTTCATTGAATTGACCATATGTGTGACTTTGACTTACTTACCTACCATTTTTCTTTCGCAACGTACAGTCAAGAGTCATAAATGCAGTCTTGCCCTAAGGTTCATTTTTGCACGCTAGTATCAACAACACCGTGACTGTGGGAGAGCCACGCTTCGGCATGAATGGGCCGGCTCGACCGGAGTGATACCACGGCCTCACAGAAAACCGGTGTGAAATAGTGCTTGCACTGTGTTTCACCGAGTGAGTGAGGATACCGGAGACTCATACTCCAACCTCCCTCCCCCTATATCCCCTCCCCATCCCCTAAAGGCCGGCAACGCACATGTGACGCCTCTGGTGTTGCAGGTGTCCATGGGCGGCGGTAATCGCTTACCATCAAGCGATACGCCTGCTCATTTGCCCGCCTATTCCATAAAAAAAAATCACTCACACGCACGCACGCACAAACACACACACAAAGATGAAATAGAACTGACAAGCAAATATGAACATTATGATTGCACTGTATTTATAACCTTTGAATGTACGTTACAAAGTCGTTGTTTTTATAAAAGCTTGTTATTTGATTAGCATTATATGTTGCTTAGCTGTGTAAAAAAAATCACTGATTATCTATTAATCATTCCACTGGACATTAAAAGTAAAAAAAATACATTATAACTCTTAAAACAATGTTTATAACAGAATTTGCCGCAGGTACAGATTAATATATCATAATTTTGCTAACCCTACTTTACCTAACAGTACCGCCGCCTACGTTTGAGCCCTTGTACGTTGAAGAGAAAGTACTTGACCCTCCAGCAGTTGAAACTGAAGGTAAGGGTACTATTATGCACAAAAGCAGTTGAAGTATTATTTTTTCTTGTACACTCGTATATAAATATACCAATTTGCCTCATTAACAACCCTAAATATTATTTTGAAAGGAATATACACACATCAAAAGTGTCTAGGGATCAAGCATTTTTATGCGGATTTCTTGAGATTGAGATGTGGCTTTGGCCCTGGCCTGCTCAGTCGCCAGACTTGAACCCGATTGAGCATGCATGGGATATGCTACAGAGAAGAGCTCTGCCGAATATGGAGGGTATCCAGTCGCAAGAAGACCTTTTTTTGTTGTTGCAACGAACATGGGCGGCCATTCCACAGCGTGATTTGGATGAACTCATTTTGAGTATGCCAAACCGATGTTCTTGTGTTAGTGTTCGCGGTAGAAACACGGATTATTAATCGTTTAAGTTACCTAATAAAATTTTAAAGAAAACTGTTATTTCAGTCTTTTTTTCGAACTTTAATGTTAGTGGTTCAAATGTCAAAAATCCTTTTATTAGGAAAATGGCAAATTTCTTTATTAATGCAAAGGTGACTTGGTTTATCGTTACTGTGACAAACGAAAACACTTTATTTGATGAATCCTTAAAGAAAATTTTAATTAATATCAATCAGGAGAAAAGTTATTGCAAAAATATATGTTGATCCCTAGACACATATGTTGATCCCTAGACACTTTTGATGTGTGTAGTTCAGTTTTAGACCTTTAAAACAGTTCTTCGCAACCTGCTATGAAATGATACTTGAGAAGATACTTAGTACCTCAATTGTAATAATGTCCATATTTCGTCATTTTTTCTTTATATACTTCTATTTCTTATCACTTTTGTATTTTGTTGACAGCGCTTATGTAGTCTGCTTTAAAGTTAGTCCTGCTGCTTTTTATTGGATATAAAGGTTTATGGTCTTTTCGGTATCCCTTCCAAGAAAATTGAGTAGTTAGGGGTTTAAATTAAAAAAAAATATATACTCACATACCTACGCATTATACCTATAGTATTTTTATTGAAACATGATGCCTAGGTTGCTCCACTCTCTGATAAAGGTCCCAAGCTAAGCAGAGCTTGTATTATGGGTACTGGACAACTGACATAAATACATTATACCTTTTTTTGTGAATGCACACATATTATACATAGAAAACACTCAAACTCCGAAACAAATATTTGCAGATCATACAAACATTTGGTCTGCGCCACCGAGGCAGTCAACATTGTTTTTTAAGTAACTAGAAACCATAATATTGATAAGTACGGTTAACTATGATTAGTTCTGTTTCCTGTTAAGTGATTTTTATTAATAGGTTTTTTGCCTAAATATGCTGGTTCATTATTGAGAGCCCTATATCTGAGCAGTGGAAAAAAATCTCCTAAAATGATGATGACGCTGAAGTATGTATTAAATTAATTTTGAACACTGACTTATAGATTTAATAAACATCTTTTTTATTCCAGCGACACTAGTGCATACGGAGAAATGTGAACCAACCCCACCTCCCACTATTAAGATAACTAAGGACATGGTGGAGATAGAACATGAAATGCACGAGAATACGAAACTCGCTGTCGACAACTATAAAGCTGCAACTCAACACTGTATTGCGTATAACAAAGCACTGTTTACGGTAATACTTTTTTAAAACACATAGGTAGTTTAAATGCACGAATTATGTAGTGGTTTAAGCGGTAACCTGAGAGTTGTGAGTTCAAACCCTACATAGGGCAACACATTGTTGTTCTGAGTCTGGGTGTTCTTTGTGTCCGTTTCATGTATATTTGTAACTAGCAGCCGGCCCGGTTTCGCACGGTTACCGGCAGAGGGTTAAGGCCATACGTCCCCACGCTGGCCAAGTGCGGGTTGGGGACTGGCAACACAACCTTGTGGCTACGTAATCTTGCCGTTGGATATTCATAAGCCGCCTAAAGGCCTTAGTTGGCTTCACGACTGTTATCTCGGCAATCGTAATCGCTCATGCTCATGGCATCATTCCACCAGCGGTCACCCATCCAGGATCTACTGACCGCGCCGACACTTTTTCTGTACCTATCTAGTCATATTAAAATTTTCTGAATTTATTTTAATACATATGAATAAAGACAAGATTTATCATTATTTTATCTTTTTCAATTATTCGAAATATTATTATTATTCTTCATCCGTAGATAATAGAGTCAGACCTGGACGATCTGGATAAAAAGTACTTCTCAACACTGCAAGGTGCTGTAACAGAGAGAGATAACACTTATAAGAAAGCCAAAGATGCTGGGGCTAAAGCGAGGTGCGCTATTGGTATGTATCTATCTTTTGTATGTAATCTGTGTGGTGTTGGATTAAAAGTACAGAGTATCGCTACCCCTATTCATCCCATTACTGCCTCGGTGTCGCGAGTGCTGTGCTTGAGGTCTTGGGTTCGATTCCCGGGTCGGACCAAAAATTTGTATGATGCAATGCAATACTGCAAATGTATGTTTCGGAGTTTGGGGTATACTAAGTATGTATTTACAAAAGAAGATATATATATATATATGTATTTATATTAGATGTCTAGTACCCATAACACAAGCTCTACTTAGCTTGGGACAGGATGGCGTTATTAAAAAAAACTGTCGTAAGAGGCTACTACAGGAGCAAACAACAAAGCTAGTAGAGCCACGCTGATTTTAGCACGTTAAGGCCGGCTCGACCGGGGCAGTACTACCCTCGCACAGAAGATCTACGCAAAATGACAGCGTTCGTGCTGTCGTGTATCGTTGGTGAGTGCGAGACCGGAGGCCCAATTAGTCTAGTCAACAAGTTCCATACTTGTTGACTAGACTAAAAGATGCAGAAGCATCACTAGGCCGCCATGGTGTGGGTCACCATGCTGCATTGTTTGCATTCGCAATGAGTACGAAGACCACCACTCTTGGATTCTGCTTATGCTTTCCATCAGGCAGAGCAAAGTCATTTTGGCAGAGCCATGTATATAAAAAAACTACACACCACAAAATGTCTGCCTTTGCAGTGCATGGAATTTGCCTTCTCATTAGAATGAAACTTTGAAACAAAGCCTTAACCAACCTGTCTAATAACGTGAACTATGAAAAGCTGTTAATGTGATATCGTCGTTGCGCGTGCAAAAGTAGCTATGTGTTTTTTTTACACACTTTACAGGAGACGCAAAAAACTGATTTTCTCGAAAAATGCTCCATATATTAAAATAATTTAATCTTACTTTGATACATATAACAAATTTACGTGGTTTTAAATTACTATTGGATACATAACATTTTGAATCATGCTAAAATTTCACATAAAAGGTGAACACTTGGCGTCTTTAAATGGACCTTTCAATGTATGAATGTCACATAGCTACTTAAGCTACTGTTTTTACAGTATGTGTGTATTGAATTAGCGAATAAAAATGCTTAAAAACCGAAAATGACTAAATAACACATAGCGACTTTTGTAGGCGCAACGACGACATGATACTTGCAATTTTAAATCACTGCATATTATAAGAGAAAGTCCTCCGCCGCGTCTGTCTGTTCGCGATAAACTCAAAAGCTACTGCACGGATTTTTATGCGGTTATTACTTATAGAGTGATTCTTGAGGAAGGTTTTCATATAAATAATTTGTAAATTTTTTGAGTACATTACCTAAAATATACCGATATGTGCTGAAGACGTCAAAAAAAATTAAGCCTCCCTCTCTACCCTGTTAGTTCCCGTGAAAATCGGTCCAGCCGTTCCAGAGGTTACCCGGAACTAACAGACAGACAAAAAATGAAAAAAAAAAATTTTGGTACATACCTATGCATTTATTAAAAAGCGGTTAATTTAATTATACAAACAGTCACTGCAATTTTATTTATTTGTATAGATAAATAGAGATGGACATGATCATTTGTTCTTGGTCTAGATGTAAATTACCTATATGCGTATTGTATGTATTTAGTTAGAAAAATATAAGTAAGTTAATCAGCCATCTGAGCCATGTGAGATGTGTAAAATTATTATTATATATTTACAGAGACATTAGACCGTATGATAAAAGCTGGCGTTCAAGCTCCACCAGAAAGCATAACAGCCACTAAGCGGTATCTAACTCAGTTTCGGAAAGATCTCGACGAGGTTGAAGCTAAGTACAAGAAGGAAGTACAAAACGCCGTGCTCGCCGAGAAGTATTGGAGTAAGGTCAGCTATAACTGTTTTTAGACTTCCGTAACTTTTAAGCCGAGTCTCCACCGAACCAAAGTTGGCAACTTTTGTGTTGTCAACACGTGTTGGTGACAAAAATTTCTGTAATTTCTTTATGTTGGCAACAAAAAATTTACTACAAATGTTGGCAACCGTGTTATTGTTTGTGGCGGTAAACATTAAAGGAGCTTGTTGTAGATATTTATTGGCTCTGTGGAGACGCTTAGTTGGAATGTTGTTCAAATTGTTGGCGATTTTTTGAAGAGTTGTAAACAGAAACATTTCGGTGGAAACGCGCCTTTACACATGCTCATAGTTTTTATTGTATGATTATGGTGACCACTGCTCTTGGATTCTGCTCATGCTTTCCATCAGGCAGATTTGAGTCACTTTGGAAGGCCCATACAGTATATAAAAAAATTGGCAGATGCCGATAGAAGTGAAAACTTATAACTTGACGGTGACGCGTTGACGCGAACTCATAAGATTTTCCTATACCAACAAGTGCTCAACAGTATCAAGTATCAGTATCAAGAAGTTTTCACTTCAAAAATATAAAAAATAGCAGGAATTCACCGCATCACATCACCACTCTTTGACATTCCAATGCTGGACATAAGCTTCTCTTTAGAAAGAAGCTTTCGGCCTACTAACCACGCGGGACTTATTTAAAAGATTACAATACCTTCTATTTTCCCGACGTTTCGAACGGGTTATACCACTCGGGGTCTTAGTTTCTTTCACGAGACCGTAACCTTCTTCTTCTAACGGGTTCTTAAGGCAACTGGGATCGACGACTTAACGTGCTCTCAGAGGTATCGAAGGGTCTCAATATTTAAAAAATGGTCGTCCAGCCACGGGTTGACCCGGCTAGGATTATCATCAGAACTTCTTTAGCGGCTATATCTTAGTTTCTTTATCTATCAACATAGTGACTGCCTCGTTGGTCTAGCGGTAAGCGTATGTGTTTGCCGATCTCAGGTTCGATTCCCGGGTCGGGTAGAAAGTTAAGTTGGTATTTTAATGACAGTCCGGAGTATTTAAGTTTGGTTTCATACCCGTGCCTTAAAGAGCACGTTAAGCCGTCGGTCCCCGTTGTCATGAACATCTAAGGCAATCGTTATTGGGAAGTCAGTGCCCTCAAATATACTGACAACTATTTCAACCTTCGAATTCATTTCACCTCAATGTTGCGGAGGTCCGATGCCAGTCGCTCCGTACAAAAACTGAGATTCAGGTAAAACTGGTTGATCGAGTAGACCCAAAATAATATTGGGAATATCAAAGACTAAGAAAATGATGACTGCATTTATATTCTAATTACAGGTTGAGGAAGCTCGTCGTACGTTCAAAGACGAGCTCCAAGCCCTATTCCCTGGCATTGATCTGTGCGCCAAGACTCTGGAACTCAAAGGTGATGCTGATCTCCTGCTGACGTACACGCTGAAACGGGTAAGTAACTCCTTACTCATATGATATCTATATATATAAAACAGTAAGGTGACTGACTGACTGACATACCCAGAGATCAACGCGCAGCCCAAACCGCTGTAGCTAGAGTCCTGAAAATTTGCATGTAGGTTCTTTATATAACGTAAGTGAGCACTAAGAAAGGATTTTTTGAAATTTCACCCCTAAGGGGGTAAATCAAGGGGTGAAAGTCTGCGTGAGCGAAGCCGCGTGTAAAAGCTAGTTATTTTATATATCGCATGTGACAATCTGAACCTAGACTAGATGGAGCCCGTGTTAGGACTCCCACACATAACTGTGACGACGAATCACATTCGAAGTCCTAGCGGTGCATTCGTGCGCAGTTAGATTTACCCCCTACCCTATTAATAAAGATAATAAAAAAAAAAAAAAAAAACATATTTAGTTAATTTTGTATTTTTTTCCTTATCAGGTACAATTCCTGCAAAATGAAATCGCTAAGTTGCAGACAGTCCGAGAGCAACAGATAAATAGAGCTATTGAATGTAAGTTCAAAACTCAAGTCTTTATTGACCATCATAATTATTATAATCATTTATAGTCTATTCAACTTCCTCTGAGACAAAAGGTAAACAAACCAGAAAAAGGTTCTTTAATAGGTATAATTTTATATGCATCTGTAATCAATAAAAAAAGTGACATTTTCTTTCTTTTTCTTGGAAAAAGGCAAACTGTGCCGATGTCAACAATTTTGCCAGTGTCAAGTACAACGGAAATACGTGTGTTAAAAAATAAAATAATTGCAACTGTCCAAATTTTCCGAGTTCACAGTGGACTGGCTAAAGTGACATTAAAAACACCTAAATCTGTAGCTGTTCCCAAACTTTGAACGTATTGTAACACTACTAAATTGAAGAGTAGTGATAAGGCAAATAATTTACGTACAAATGTGAAATTTTGTAATTATTTTGGTTACATCGGCCATGTTTACTCTCGATCAACTCGTTTGAGAAACATTGGTTTCTTTGTTTACCTTTTGTCTCAGAGGAAGTTGAATAGGGTATAGTACTAAAAAAGTCAATGAAGATCAAAAATCAAGATTATTGAATGGTTTTAGGTCACGACGAAAAGGCTATCATTGAAGCTAAAGTTGAAGAAATGATACAGAATGAGAAGCTGGCGAAGGAAAAAGAGTATCTCAAAAAGGTATGCATACTTTTTACTATTGAAATTTTTTCGCCTCCGACGCAAAAAGAGGGGTGCTATAAGTTTAACGTCGATGTCTGTGTGTGTGTGTGTGTCTGTCTGTGGCATCGTAGCTCTCAAACGGATGGACCGATTTCGATGCGGTTTTTTTTTTATTTGAAAGCCAGTTTCCTTGCGGTGGTTTCACGAGCAGGTGTATCACCTGATGGTAATGGCGATTAGCGCCGCCCATGGACACCAGCTACACCAGAGGCGTCATAAGTGCGTTGCCGACCTTTGGGGGATGAGTAGGGGGATGGAGAGGGGGAGGGGTTGGGGTATGGGCCTCCGGTATCCTCATTCACTCGGTGAAACACAGCGCAAACGATATTTCACACCGGATTTCTGTGAGGCCGTGGTATCACTCCGGTCGAGCTGGCCCATTCATGCTGAAGCGTGGCTCTCCCACGATAAAGTAAATATTAAAGGTTTATGCTATTGCAAGATAAGAAAAGATTAATAAAAAAAACCTAGTGTTGCTTTTACACAGCCTGTAGTATGCAACTGTTTGATTTCTATATATATATTTTCACAGAGCTTAGAAGTTCAGGCGGCAGCAAATCGACATCTCAAGGAAGAACTTAAAAAGCAGTTCCAGCTCCAGCAAGAGATATTGCAGGACAGACTCTACAAAAAGGAGCAATCGGTACCTATTTAAATATTACGTATCTTCATAACCTATTATATTATCAGATGAAAACTTAAGTCGCGACGGACTTTATAAATGACTAACTTTAACCAGTGACTCAGCCCGTAAATGTCGGTTATCGCGTAGCCTTTGTCATTCCTCAACAATCAATGTATCTCCATGCCAAATTTAATTGAAATTGGTGCAGCAGTTTAGTTGTGAAAGCGCAACATACAGAGTTACTTCCGAATCTATACTTATCTATACTATATATATTTATTATTATTAATATTATAAAGCTGAAGAGTTTGTTTGTTTGTTGGTTTGAACGCGCTAATCTCAGGAACCGCTGGTCCGATTTGAAAAATTCTTTCAGTGTTGGATAGTACATTTATCGAGGAAGGCTATATATCATCACGCTAAGAGCGGAGCACCAATGAAGAATGTTACAAAAACTGGTGAATTTTTTTACGTTACGGGCAATAGGAGACGTAAACGACGTGGCGTGGGTCAGCTAGTTGAAAATATTGATGCGAAGGATTAAGTGAAATGCAAGAGATTCGTCAAAAGGATATTCCTTAAGATGAAAAAAAAAGTTCTATAACTATCTAAGAAAGAAAATATATCATGTGTTTACAAAAAAGTCATTTAAAAAAAATATTATTTTTTATTTAATATAATATTATAAGAGAAACATTTTTTTTTATAGATTATGACAAGTTTCAACCGTGCAGTCTCGGAACAAGTCGAGAAGGAACGTGTTGTGTTCAAAAAGGAGTTAGCGGCCATGGCTGGCAAACTGCAAGCTATTGAACAGACCTTGAAACGTTAGTACACACTCATTATTTATGCGAGCAAAAATACATATTTAAATAACAAAGGGTACAATCAAGAAAATTTAACAGCAATTTTCAGATTTTCTTTTCTGTTTCTTTTTTTTAATTAGTGACACAGTGGCCAAATATAATAATAATAATGTTGTCCTAGCCGATTGCGGCCAAGGCGACTAGTCTCTACGGAGACCAGCCAACTACGCAGGAGATATTATAGTGCACAAGTGTGTGCGTAAACACAGGTGCACTCTCTGTTCCCTCTCTCTCATAATCCAATGGGACGGTTAACCGTCACCATCGGGGAGAGATCAGGCGCTGGACCGACAGCTTTACGTGCTCTCCGAGGCACGAGGGTTCAGACCCCAACTTCCAAACTCCGGGCTGCTATTATGTATTTCTGACCAAATATATTTATGTACCTATTGATCGTGTTACAAAGGCTTACTACACTATACTACAAAGTATAAAAACAGTTTTTATACTATACTATACTACAAACTTTAAAAACTGTTTTTAAAGTTTGTACTATAAATAGGGAGGCCCAATTAGTCTAGTCAACAAGTTCCAAACTTGTGTTGACTAGACTAAAAGATGCAGCAGCATCACTAGGCCGCCATGGTGTGGGTCGCCATGCTGCATTGTCTGCATTCGCAGTGAGCATGGTGACCGCCACTCTTGGATTCTGCTTATGCTTTCCATCAGGCAGAGTAGAGTCATTTTGGCGGGCCAAACATAAAAAAAAAAAAAAAGACTTAGTAAACGGGTCGTAGTAATACTGAGCTGGCCATTAAATAGCTACTTTCATCGGTTCTAAGAGTAAATGACCTTGCTGTCCAACAGTGGAGTGGTAAAGGCAGTAAAGTTGATGATGATGAATTTACAGTGGGCCTCCAAACCGGGTGTTCGATAGGGTCGGGGTGATGTTCTGCTTAGTGGGTTTTATGGTGCTCGCGCTGTATACATATCGACGAAGGTACACGCCAAGTTTGTGGACAACCTTACAAGGGGTGTTAGTATGTTACGCGTACGACTCAATGTGCGGTCAGCCTTAGAACGTGTGCACAGTTTGGTCTGTACGGAAGGCCTCGAAGTAGTTAGTACCGTGTGCACAGTTAGTGGTGTAGATGTAAAGGCGCGTATTCACCGAAATTGATGGCAATTTCAGTGTTTCCAACTGTTTGCAATTTTTCAGAAAATCGCCAACTTTTGTTGTGCCCCTACACCGAGTCGCCAACAATTTGAAAAAGATTCCAACTAAGCATCAAGAGCCAATAAATATTTGCAACAAGCGTATTTTTTAGATGTTTCCACCCAAAAACAGAAACACGGTTCCCAAGATTTGTTGACAATTTTTTTTGCCAACACAAGCAAATTATAGAAACTTTTGTCACCAACACGTGTGGACAACACAAAAGTTGTCAACTTTTGTTCGGTGGAGACTCGGCTTAATGAATGTGTTATGTGCAGAGCGCGTGGCGGGCGAGGCGTAGGGTGGTGTTCACGCTTTGTATATACCAAACGTCCAATGGGCACGCCCACGCTTGACGGAGGGCTCGATGTAGTTAGTATCTCGTGCACAGTTAGTGGTGTAGATGTAGTGAGCGTGTGTTGTGCAGAGCGCGCGGCGGGCGAGGCGGAGGCGCGGCGCTCGCAGTCGCTGTGGGCGGCGGCCGAGGCGCTGCTGGCCGCCACGCGCCGCGCCGAGCCGCACGCGCGCGTCGACAACGAACTCAAGGCGCTCGAGAAGGCGGGTCAGTACTTACTATACTACCTATACTACTAACTTAATTCAATCAAATCATCCATACTAATCCATACTTCCATACGAATATTATACATTTGAAAGTAACTGAAAAAAAAAAGTGTAATTCACAAATTGTTGTTGTGAGAAACCGAAGTGTACGGTGAAACCGTACATTGCGAAATTGTAAACATCGCGTCAGCAAATCCATCAACATTATATTTAGCGATCCTTGAACGCACCGTGTGTTCTCAACTATCAGTATCATTAGCAATAATCATATTTTATCAACCGATTTTAAAAAGGAGGAGGTTCTCAATTCGACTGTATTTTTTATTTTTTTTATGTTTGTTACCTCATAACTTTCGACTGGGTGAACCGATTTTGATGATTCTTTTTTTATTTGAAAGCTGGTGCTTCCCGAATGGTCCCATTTAAATTTGGTCCAGATTGAAGTCGGTTTTTTTTTGTTAAAACTTGTATTATATCAATATAGTAATAAAACATTTGGGCTCTAATTCTCGTATCATTTTAACATAAAATATCATAGCATCGAAAGTTGTGTGGTAACCATACCATACACGAAGGATTAGTTTACACCGATTAGTATTTGTTTATTCATAAACATTATTCATTCATCATACTACTAAACATTCATTCATTTTTTTATGAATGAAAATGAATAAAAATACTAATCGGTATAAACGAAATCTTCGGCCACATTAGTAACTGAGATTATAATATAATATTAATAAAACACGTCAGTTTGGAAAAATCTAAATAATATTGGACCCAAGATAGATCCCTGTGGTACTCCAGTGCTAATATTTATCGTTCTTGATTTGTATATCGATATTGTCCTTTTTCTCTTTACATACATTTTTCTGCTGGTAATATAAGTTGTAAACAACTGCAATGAATACCTCCTGACGCGCTGTAATAATCTAGTTTAACAATTACAAGTTATTGATATACTTTATCAAAAGCACAACTGAAGTCCAAGAATATTAAAACTACTCTCATGCATGTCATGAAACTCGTCGAATTTACCCATGCTAACATATGTTTAGTAGTATGTATAATATAGTGGTTTTAAAATGTACCCTTTATTAACAGGTAAAAATGATAAGCTAGTAGAGACAGTGCTAAAAGGAATCTCCAAGGATATTCATGAAAAGGGCATTGTCACTGAGAAAGCTCTCCGAGACAGGTTTGAGACGGTAATTATTATAATAATTATTTAACTTTATTAAAAATAATTAACGGTAATAATTTATCTCAATATGAACAAATAAAACATTTGATGGCAAAGTTTGACAAATTCTTTTTCTTTAATTAATTCGTACAAATTCGTATTTTGGAAAATGCCAGAAGCTATTAACAATTTTAACCCTTGGTTTTCAACAAATAGTTTGTTTACAAAATTTCGATAAATGGTTCTATTGGGTTCGATTCTTTTTCTAACTATAGAAATGCTTTATAGCAGCTCGGAGTTTCAAAGTTGGGGTCTTAACTCCTTGAGTCGAAAAACACTAAGCCTCGATCCTGAACCTAATCACTCCCTATTCATGTCGGATTGTGAGAGTGAGGGCACAGAGTGCACCTGTGTTATCGTACACACTGAGCACTATAATATCTCCTACGTATTTGGCTGGTCTCTGTTGAAACTGTCTAAAAGTACATTATCTTCTTGTACTCACCTTGAACCCACCTGTCAAATGCATGTGTTGTATTGTTTCAGATGGAAAATACTGCAAGAAAGGTAGCTTTGATCGGTCGCGAGGGGGCAGCATTACCTGTATACTTCTTGTCTTGGCTCCAGTCCAAACTATTGTTTGTAAAAGTATGTATTCACACTTAATTTAATATCACATTTTATATATACATATAAACTTCCACTTGAATCTCACTCTCTCTCTCTCTCTCTATGGATGAAAACCGTATCAAAATCATAGAGCTGTTATAATAGAGTAGGGAAGACATACGGCTGCCTATAAGCGGAAACGTCCAACGGTTAAAAATAGAGAAGATCGCGGTACCCCATCTTTCTTTCTCTACTGACGCATGCGCAGTAAAGGACTAATAATGATAATCCAATCACAACAATTAACAGCTTTTCCGCTCTAACTGCGCATACGCGAGTAGAGAAAGATAGATAGGTACCGCGATCGTCTCTCTCTTTCTAAGCGAGGGACGGCTGAAGGCCTGGCTCCCCTGCTCTATCTATAATAGCTATAGGATCAAAATTCGTTGCCTAGTTTAAAAGATCTAGGCGTACAAGAACGAGAAATGACTTCATTTTACTATGTTAAGATGTGATGACGTATTAAGAATATGGAGCGTCAAAACTTATTACTAAAGCTAGTCACCCCGTTAGGTGTCGTAAGAATCGACTTGGTTTGTTTTTCGCAGTTTCTTAATTGTATCTATTTTTAACCTGTGAGGGCATAATAATATTTTATACTAGTGGTTGCGCGCGGCTCCGCCCGCGTATATGTCGGTTATCGCGGCAAATAGTAGCCTATGTGTTATTCTGATGTATAACCTATATTACTGTAAAGTTTCATCCATTATTCGTTCTGTAGTTTTTTTTACAAACATCCATCCATCCAACTTTCGCGTATAGATGAATCTTTCGTTGGATGCCTATATGGAGGAAGGGGAATTTAGATTTTAGCGTTTAGGAGAGATTATAGTTAGAGAGGCTGTTAGTGATGATTAGTAGTATAAACTCCACGGAATTGCTTATGAAATGAATTTTATATTTATTTTTAGAACAGTGACATACCTCAAGATGAGCTGGACAATCAACCTACTGACTTCTCCAAGTTGGACACATTTGAAATCATCCAGAGAGCGAGGTATGGCATTTGCTTATTATTTTATTGCGGGAAGTTGACATGGGCTTACTAATTTGGAAAATATTAACGAAAATAAATAGGTGCTACGATCGGCTACGAAGTTCGCCGGGTGAGCTAGTTTGTAATAGAAATGAAAAAAAAAAAAAACGTTTTTCGAGATGTTTTGTAATAATGGTTTTAATGAAGAAGACATAGGTATTTATTTACGATACAGCCATGTATCCTACTGCAACGTGTGTTCTTGTTCAGGTATCACATGGAGCACGGCAACTTGTCGAGTGCGCTGCGCTACATCAACCTGCTGCAGGGAGCGGCTCGCGCGGCATCTCGCGGCTGGGCCGATGCCGCCCGCTCACACCTCGAGCTGCGGCAGGCCGCCGAGGCCGTCATGGCCCACGCTTCAGTCACCGGCCTGCTCTACCTGTAGCCGCCCGTAGCAATCTATACCACACCGTAGCACTATTTACCACCCCGTAGCACTACGTAGCACGTAACTCCAAAATAAACTTTAAAAAATCCATAAAGTGCATACAAATCCTCTGCTATTCTCCAAGTTACATGTCTGAGCGTTTATAAATTTATAATCATATATACTCGCCGCTGGGTTGCTCAGAATTGTACGTTAAAACTTCGATTAACATATAAATTAAATCGATCACCGTATTTATATAAAATTAGCATCTCTTTCCTAAGATCGGTTTTGTTAAAAAACAATGTAATATGTGTAAAAAAAATTATCGTCTGAAATTCGTAGAGAATCGTATGTGCGTCTGTTTGGCCGTGCTGGTTAAAACTACTATATCGTGTGACGTATCGTACGAATATATCGACTACTTATTGTAATAATCGGTTGTAATGTTTGTATAATTTAAAAATCGTCTAAGAAAATAAATGACGATCGATTATTCCATCTTCAACTATAAAAAAGTGCTATCTTTAAAGTGACGCTTTAAATCTCCATATCGATTAAAAACTTATGAAAAAACATGCCCTTTAAATACAATGTAAAGATGGTTATCGAAATAAATTATTTGTTCTTACTTTATAAAATACAGTATAAATATATTTATCGTAAGGCTCTATACTTAACTAAATACATAGTTAAAATTATTCGAAGGAAAACATTTATAAGATTTGAATTACATTAACCAGGACATCAAAATTGTAATATAGCACGACATTCGTCTAAAGATATACCCCTGCTGATTCATCGATATTGCTTGTGAATGGTATAAAAATATAATGTTTGAGGCCTAAGTGTGTATTGAGTCTGAGTTTTATGAGTCAACAGATATAGCACAGGTATTCTAATCGATACACAATAAACCCTCATTAAAAAAATTGTTAATTGTGAACTCCTTTAATAAAAATGTCTGAATATAAACTTAATGCATTTCAATCCTATGTGCACAAATGTTTGGAGCATTTAATAACATCATGTAGGTCTTTAAGACCTTTTACTTTTTGTGCCAGTGAAGTGGTTTCTTTAATATTAGTAATTTATGTACATACTAAAATATCGTACCTATTTAATAAATTAAAAGAAGATTTTTAATTTAATGTTCTTTTATTGCGAGACCAACTCGTAGGGAAGGCATACGGCTGTCTGTAAGCGGAAACGTCCAACGCTTAAAAAGAGAGGTCGCGCGAAGAGGCTGGAGGTCTGGCTCCCCTGCTCTATCTAAAATACCTCTGTGACTATACCACGTGGACCGGACTGGACCGGACGGTTAAATATAGGGTTTGTGTCAAGTTTTTCTTCTTTGCAGTACTAATATCCAGTGTTGTTTAATCAGCTCTTACGACAGTCACGGGAGGACTAGGTATTCTTAGTCCGTCCCCATACAGATAAAAGGTGTACCCATACTTATATTGTGTCTCCCGCTTTGCTAAGGACTTGTTATATTCCTAAATCCTCCTGTTTTTAACCGACTTCCAAAAAGGAGGAGGTTCTATGTTCCACTGTATTTTTTTTTTATGTATGTTACCTGATTACTCCGTCAGTTGTGGACCGATTTTGAAATTTTTTTTTGTATTCGACAGGGTATGCTTCCGAGGTGGTCCCATTGCCAGCATATCAGGATCTGATGATGGGATCCCAGGGAAATCGAGGGAAACCCTAATTTTTTATAGGAACATACTATGTTTTTCGTATATTTTCTGAAGTTACACCGGTATTTGCGTCTGTTAGTCATCATTTTATGATGATGAGCTGATGATGTAAGGTACAACTCCTTAACGGTTAGGAGTTGGAGGATAAATCTTTAAATATCATATGTATATAAGTTACCTTTAGTCGTATTCTTACAAATTATTTAGGTAAGCTGATGATGGAAGGTGGAAGGTACAACTCCTCAACGGTTAGGAGTTGGAGAATAATTCTTTCAATTTCATACGTATCTAAAGATCTTCAGTCGTATACTTTCAAGCTATTTAGGTGAGCTGATGATAGAAGATTAAACTCTTCAACAGTTAGGGATTAGAGGATGATTTTAATATTACACGTACCTTAATTTGTATTCTTGATGATGAAATTTGATGAAATAATTCAACTTACTACTTACCTACGATTGTTTGCACTAAAAACTGTAAAATAAAAACTTTTTATAAAAAAAAAAACCGACTTCCAAAAACATCCAACGAAAACTCTCTGTCAAAAAACACTTAAAAGAGTAAAATAAACTGGTTCTTCATAAATTGCCTATACCTAATTCTTTATTCATTTAAATAATAGTATTATAATGGGTGCTAGGTACCTAAAATCTGTTTGAAGTCGGTGCTAAGCCAAAAAGAATACAAACGAACAATTACAAAAGTCTAAGCGATAGTCACTTGGCACCGACTTCAAACAGATTTTAGGTACCTAGCACCCATTATAATACTACTATTTAAATGAATAAAGAATTAGGTATAGGCAATTTATGAAGAACCAGTTTATTTTACTCTTTTAAGTGTTTTTTGACAGAGAGTTTTCGTTGGATGTTTTTGGAAGTCGGTTTTTTTTTTTTATAATATTGTAATTAATTTCGTTGCGAGTTCTAAGAATATTTTTTTCTATGACTTTCCGAGTGCCATAACTCGGTGTGTTCGTGGGCCACTGCTGTTGATCCTGGTGTGATGATTATTAAGAATGGAGTGTAACCCCCCGGTGACACTCCGTATTCTTAATATGTAGTACCAATTAATGCAGTAATGAAAAAAGATGGAGAGCAACTAAAAAGTTGTTTTTTTGTAATCTGTCATGGGAAATGTGTACCAAAAAATTGGAGAAGCTTTTTACGCGTTTAGGGTTATGCTCTTCGCAATATATTCAACGATCCAGTTCTGAATTGCCCTAGTTTACAGTTAGTCTATTTTGCGAATGGTCCAGTCGTAAAACAAAGGAAAATATGAGGGCCATATTCTAACAAAATAAAATGGTAAGTTTATTTTGAATAAAATCCTGGCATGAAGGGGAAGGAACCCTTATGATTGTTGTCTTATTTGAGAAAAACGAGTGTATTATACCATTTTAGAATGCTAATTATGCGCCAACTTTTAAAACGAATTGCCAAATTCGCATAGTACTTTTTTTAAGGACTGTCATTACAAATTGATGATAGTATTTGAAAAGTTGGTTGGGAAAGAAATGATATTTTATTCTGGATAGGAAAACGATGGCTGTAAATTTTAAACAGTAGTTTTTAGAAGCACTATTCAGGATTACATAAAGAAGATTGAAAAAAGGTTTGTAGCAACATGAATTATAGAACCGTCACAGGATGTTGATTTTTTAGATTTTTTATAAATGACTAAATTTTTTTAAATATGTAAATAGGTACATAGCAAAGATTTACTTTTATATTTTTCTGTTAAAGCCGGACATACACGTTGAAGTATACTTGCGCAAGTCTGTCTGTCTCTGTAAGGCTCGACGTTTGTGACAGAGAGACAGACAAAACAGTCTGGGTTTGCGCAAATATACTTGAACGTGTATGTCCGACTTAACAGTTATGACTTAACCTATACCCGATTCTGGTTTGACGTTGATTTTCGGGACATTCTGCATTTAAAAGCATAAAAGTTGAAAACAGAAATTACCCATATTAAAAAGGTTTTTTTTTATGTATGGCCCGCCAAAATGACTCTACCCTGCCTGATGGAAAGCATAAGCAGAATCCAAGAGTGGTGGTCACCATACTCATTGCGAATGCAGACAATGCAATATGGCGACCCACACCATGGCGGCCTAGTGATGCTGCTGCATCTTTTAGTCTAGTCAACAAGTATGGAACTTGTTGACTAGACTATTTGGGCCTCCGGTCTCGCACTCACCAACGAAACACGACAGCACTGCTGCTGTCATTTTACGTTGATTTTCTGTGCGAGGGTAGTACCGCCCCCCCCGGTCAAGCCGGCCCATTCGTTCTGAAATCAGCGTGGCTCTACTACCTAGGTTACGTAAAAGTAGGTACTTTTTTGGTGAAAAAACCATAGGTATTTAAAATTGTCACATTATTGAAATACCTTCCAGCTTAATTTTTATTTTATACACCCCAGTATTTCGACCCTTGATTTTATTTTTACTTATCTGATTAGATCGCCTTGGAGCCTTTCTAGGCAACATCTGGTTCCCCGGTTACGATAATCAGACCGGATCGACCTGTGGTTCGATTCCCACGAAACCAACCCACGGGCCGTCTGGTAGGGACATCCGAAGGGATTTCTGCAAGCGGTAAAAGGAATTGTATTGGTAGGCCCTCAAATGAACTTGAAGGTAATTCAGATGAGCACCCTTAAAACTGTCGTTAATAAAGGTCAAAATTGATTAACTGTTCCATCTCAAAAGATTGTAAATTTATAACAATCTTAAAATTACAGTGTTGATATTCAGCTCGAGGCTCACAGCCCTATTGAGATATAGTAACACAAGACTACATTCCAGGTTTTAAGAAATTTAAACAAACACCAATCACAAAAGAAGATTTTGTAACGACCGGAATAAACAAAATAGTTGAAGATGCTGGGTTGCTAGTTCTACAGCACACAATTTCCTCATAAATAAAAAAAAACGCTTAAAACTGAAATAGGAATAATTCGACAATTTCGATTAAAAAGGTCAAGACCGGTTTAGTTTCCTAAATAATAAAGAGGTAACAATTAAAAAAATACACTAATTGAAAACTCCCTCATTAAGACTGTAGTCCTTGAGCGTGGGAATTTGTGATTGAACACCCACATTCATATTTTACATGCACACAAACGCATCGGGCACTGTTGCATACTAACCCTCGCAACTAATAAATTTACTTTCGGTTTTTTCTTCTAGTTACATATTCATTAACTGTTCGCCTTTGAAGAATGTTTAGAATGTCCTACAAAGCACGCAATGTATTTTAATCATATCGGAAAGCCCGCGGACTTTAAGTAACTCGTCAACGGCCGAGAATGGGGTTCAAGTGTACCTATTCATTTTTAATTCATTTCATGGACAAATAATACATTTTTAAACAGTATAAAATTAAGTCGCTCGCGCTATCTGTCAGCTTAGATCTTTTATAGTAACGGATCAACGGATTTTAATGCTATGTTATGAAATAAAATTTGTATGATATATGTTATATTAATGGAACATAATTTTTAAATGGTTCTTAAAAATATAATTTTTGATAGCTTTTATTGCTCATATTGACTAAATTTTACTACATAGATCTTACTTACTTACGTACTTTTTTCACTTTTTGACAAAAAAACGACGCTGAAAAAGTATGAAACAAGTTTTGAAAAGCCGTAGTCACGTGTTTTTAAGAGTTATGGTACGTTTCTATTTTAATTTAAGTTTTTCCTTTTTTTTATTTAAAATGTTTTGGTGTAGTGATAATAATAATTTATATGCAAAGTATATTTTAAATACCTAACATAGAAATATAAAAAAAATTGAATAAATACGAACAAAGTCACCAGCAAATGCTAATAATACATATATACATATTTGAAATGTACAAGTAACACCCTTTCCGATGATACCAAACACGGCATATTTATGTCAAATTCATTTTTTAATACAGTACTTTATGTCGGCTAGAGGGCGCCACATTAAATTGAGTGACGCGTCATATAGCCTATAAGCAGCGGACGATCAAGACACTTCTAACGATACCTCATTTATCCAGTTCTAATTAGTAGTTAAGGAGCTATGAGGGAACAGATGAACATACATACATAGCCTGTCAAAATCATAACCCTCCTTTGGCTTTGCCGTGGTCGGGTAAAAAAATTAAAAAATACAGTTAATTTATAAACTCCTTCTTTTTTTAAGATTGTTAAAAAACAAACTATTTGTCTTAAAATTAATATTAAGAGTGTAAAACTTTGAAATGGAAACTTCCTTAAATATATAATACTAGCTTTTACACGGGGCTTCGCCCACACAGATTTTCATCACCTGATTTACCCCCTTAGGGGTGGAATTTCAAAAATTCCTTTCTTAGTGCTCACTTACGTTATATAAAGAACCTACATGCAAAATTTCAGGATTCTAACTTCAGCGGTTTGGGCTGTGCGTTGATCTCTGGGTATGTCAGTCAGTCACCTTCCTCTTTTATTTATATAGATTACAGATATCAGATAATGTAAGGGATAGGGCATCTATTGTTCACAATTCACCAATTGATTAAATTCGAACTTAAGGGATGAATAATAATGGAAATGACGTAAAGTGTAGATGGGACCCTTTTTTACAATTTTTGTCTGTCTGTCTGTTTGTTTGTGCCGGCTAATCTCTGGAACGGCTGGAGCGATTTTGATGGGATTTTTACTGATAGGTAGCTGATGATATAAGGAGTAACCGCGGTTGGTGTAGTATCGCGGGTAAGACCGTGGGGCTCAGCTAGTTTTTTTATCAAAAAAGACAACTTCCGTATATATCCAATAAATCCTGTGTCGCGGGGGACTTTACAAACATACATGAAACGGACACTATGGACACCCAGACTCAGAACAACAATTTGTGGATCACACAGTGTTGTCCCATGTGGGATTTGAACCCACAACACCTGAAACAGTAGGAGGCGGCGAGGCTACCGCTTAAACCAACCATGCAGTCAAAAATAAAACTGTAGTTTTAAGGTCTTTGATTATTTCAGTAGTAGTTATTCAATTCTAACAGAAATCATAAAAAAAATTTTTTTTTACTTTTTTAAAAACAATTTCTCTAAGTGTCTCGGTCTGTAAAATTGTATTCAAAGTACTCGTCAAGACAAATCAAACGACTCCAAACTTGATAGGTTCCGTCGTTACAAAGTTCCTATGACCACCTTTCAGCTTCAACATCAGATCAGCTCCATGTCATCATAATATAGCATTGTCACGCTATATACATATGCCTACAAAAATTCAACACAATCGGTTGAAGATATCTGCAAAATTGAGTTGCAAGATTCCGTCTTAACAAATATAGTTAGATATATACATACATAGCAAGTTAAAAAAAACATAAAATAAGTTGTGTTAATAAAAAATACTAATATTTTTCTTTGAAATTATTCTTTAAAAAAATTAAATTAAATTAAATTCAAGAATACAAATTAACAGTTACAATTCGACACTCACTGGCAACCCACCCTAAAACTTGTCATTTACGTATTATGGAGCTCAGTGCGAACTACAAACGGACGTGGTGTCACCTTGAATATTCGGCGGGCACTGAATTTTTTGAGCGCGATAAAACTTATTTATTGCAATTTACGGGAGACGATATCTACGTACTAAAATGTATGGAACTTTTGTCGCTAAAAATGAATGATGTTTAGCCTTAGATTATGGCTTTTTGGCGAGAATTAATAAAAAACTAAAACGGTAAAACTTTTCTCCATACTTTTTTCTCGCGACATAAGAAAAAAAACATTTAAAATAGAGCACGAAATAGGACAGAGTGTGCTAATTAAAAAGGTCGATTTCGATGATTTTGATCTTTGTTAAGGCTTTTTTTCACAAAAATAAAGAATCATTTTATAAATGTCACTCGGTAGAGTGTTATACTGATTTATTAAACTACTGAGATTTTTTTTTTAGTGTCAAATATGAATTGAGTTGTTTGTGTTTTGCAAAACTGCAAGTGCCTTTTCGCGCATTTTTAGGGACGCGCCCCTTAAGAAATCGACTAGGAAGAGAATTCATACTAAAATAACGCTAATAATACATACATAGCACTTTTAAATATGTAATACGGTGTACAAATAAAGAGTTTTTCATCTATCTATTCTATCTATAGCACAACATTTCTTTGCATAGCATAAAATAAAGTCGCTTCCGCTGACTATTCGCTTAGATCTTTTAAACAGCTCAACGAAATTTAATGCAGTTTTCAGCAATATATAGACTGATTAAAGAGGAACGTTTATTTGTGTAGAGTGAGGAAATCCGAGAATTTCAAAGATTTACGTGTGAAACCGGACTGTGCCACTGGACTTTGTAACGTAGTAACATATCGACGCTTAGTACGCGGCATTATACTCGTAGTATATTTTTCCAGTGACTACTTATGATATATCACTATTTAGGATGTACATAGTAAGTAGTACATCATAACAATACATAAAAGATTTATCTAAAACCTTTCACTACTTACATAATATATATCAGTTAACCCCCAACTTTTCTGCTCACTTGCGATTATGGCAACACTAATTATAACAAGCTGCTACCACGCATTCCTATTTATCTGGATAAAAAGGTTTACTTGGTAGAAAACTTCTCAGTTTCTTTATACTTTTGTGAACACGTCTAGCATGTTATTGTGTAGATAGTAATATAAGGGAGCTGTTTGAAACATGAAGCGCTACGTAAGTAGGTTCGTATGTAAAACTATTCATTTTGAACATTATCATCTTTTTTTTCCGACATTTCTCACACAACGCCATCTAGTTTCAAACTAAGCAGAGCTTGGATTATGATAGCTAGATTGACTGATAGAATACTTACTAAATAAATAAATATACTGTTTTTTTTGTACATATTATACTTAACTAGCGACCCGCCCCGGCTTCGCACGGGTGGATTTCAGATGCCCCCGCCGACGACACGATTCGTGCATTTTAAATCTGTAATATCTTCGAATATATTCATTTAAATTAGATACTGTACAGGGCCATTTTGATTTATATTAAATGCACAATGTATTTACTTTACTTAATTGTATAAGGATTCATTCTGTATTGCTTAAAATCACTTCGTAAATAAGCCATTATTTCTCGTAAAAAGAAAAGAATAAAAATGGTTGTTGTGGGTTATCCCTAAGAGATAGACATATACCGTCGCGGACTTTTTTGTGGTGCTTTTTAAGGTGTACAATACTGTAGTAGGTACCTACATTATTTTGATCTATATCGTAGGGTGCAACCAGCGTTTGCAATGTAAGCGCAAAAAAATGTGTTTATTTGCTACATCACATTAGAAACCTCAAAAATTAACAGTGTTTCCATACTTATGCATTTATTATACATAAAAACCTTCCTCTTGAATCACTCTATCTATTAAAGAAACCCGCATCAAAATCCGTTGCGTTGTTTTAAAGATTTAAGCAAACATATGGATTTAGGGACAGAGAAAGCGAATGTAGTGAAGAACACCCAAACTCGGAATTAAACAAACGTTTGCAGATCATAATTACAAAAGTTTCGTCCGACCCGGGAATCGAACCTGAGACCTCTCATAATTTATAAGATAATAATAATAAGTTTTTGTTTCCATTTTCCTCTGTCGTATCGTACCCCAAAATGTAAACATTTCAGCAGTAAGGTTTCCTTGTTCGAGGACGTTACCCGACTACAGAAACGTGGATAATGTGGATATCCTTCTCGATTCTCTCGATCGTGAAGACCGCCTCTTAATGATGTACAAAATAAAACTCTCATTGTAAAAAAAAAATTAAGTATAATGATCCTTCAAAAACTTTTCAGTCTGGTTAGGTATTGAACCGAAGTTATTGTCGAAAAGGAGGTGAGAGTCAAAATGGCGGGTGTACCACAGTGAATTAAATTGTACCAATTACCAAAAAAATGTACTTAAAATGTACTATTTTGTACCTCGCTCTAAAAAAATTGTACCTCATTCATAACGAAGTTATTTCGGAAATAAGTTACACCCGCCACATTGACGTCAATATGGTGGGTGTACTTTAATATTCTAATATTTAAACATTATTCATGAAATATGGTAACATTGAAAAATTTTACATAAAAAGTACCTCAAATTAAAAAAAACGCATGCACTTGATCAGTTGGATAGTGCCGAGAAATAAAACAATCGTGTCTCGTTTACTTGTAAGAGTCAAAATGCCAGGTGAACCACACCGAATTAAATTGTACTAATTACCAAAAAATAACAAGGTTTTTAAGATTGTTTACAAAAAAAATACCAAGTTAAGCACACAGGTACTAACAATTATGATTGATAATATTCTACCTCATTCACACAACAAGATCTAGTTCTTAACAAAGCAGAGATAATATCATGGGTAGATACTCAGATCAAATATACAAAGTTAGATAACGCACGGCCTTGTTCTTGTTGAAGCAAAAAAAGTAGCGTAGTTCCATGTAAACACACGCGTTAACGCACACGCATGCTAAGAAACTACCTTTTCGTCTGTATCGTACAAGTTGTCTATACTTGTGTTATCTACCTTTTTTAGTTGATCTGAGGGTAGATACTATACAATATATGTAAATACCTGCTTATTAAACACACTCAGACCTCACTTTGTCTCATATAGAGGGGAATCAAACCTTCTTTGGCCTAGCGGTTCGTTACACAAGCCACTACTCCAACTATTGTTTTAATGTTCGCTTTGTTTCAGATCACTACTGTTTGCAATGCTCTACATGACGTGCAGTGCAATACATCATCTTAAAAATATAGTTAGAAAGCCATATATGCAGGAAGAGTATCATTATCCAGGTTTATACACGCCCTGGTTAGAAACCAAGTTAGACAACGAAACCTCTGTACCACATACGAATTACACTCCCGATTTTCGACTCGAAGAACCGTACTTTACAGTATATAGCCGTAATTTTTTTCGAGAATATTATAGACCATATCGTCTATCACCATATTATAAACAGACATCTTGGTTTGATAGGAATGTAAGTAGACATTTTTACTTTTAACTATTATACTAGCTGACCCACGTTACCTTATCTGTGTCTCCTATTGCCCGTAGTAGATGTAGACTACGGGCACGTGTCCAAAATTTATGGGTCATGTGAACCACCAGGAGACCTTTTTAGAAAGATACAGGAATATAAAACCTTCACATTCAGCACTATACCGTCACTTGTAAGCTGTCCAACTGAGTACTGGTGAGGGGAAGGGGATAGCAACCCTCGATTTTTCTCCCTTGTCACATGATTTTTGTACGGCGTTGTGGAATAATGGATTAGAAGAGGTATAGAAGTTGTATGGAACCGGCATCGGTTCCATACCGGTAGTTTACAATAAAAAAGCTCATATTGGTTAACCCGAGTAAATATTTATGTCTGAAAACCTAATTACAAAATTAAAGGGATTGTTAGAAGAAAAGTATGCTTTTTGGAATCATCTATAGCCTCTGGAGTTCACATATGACGGTCCTCTATTATGAACACTAAATTAACACTTTCGTCACTAAAGTACTAACACTTTTGTCATTATGAACAACAAGAACAGGCGTGGCTCCTCGGGTGTTATTGCTGTACAGTATATAGGAAACACAATATACTCGGTACTTGCGCTATGCTGACGCAACGACATATCCTAACAACAGCCACAAGCACAGATGTTGTCTTGAGAAATTACAAACCGTTACCGACTCTGGAAGACATTTTACGAATATATTACGAGCATAACGCGAATTCATACAATGTAACTACCTACCACGCTGGACCTTCACGTATTCATTATCATCCTGCGGTAAGTAAAACATTTTTTTTAGAAATATACAAAACTCTTTAAGTTCTTCACATCAACAGTCTTTTTTTATGTATTAGCTGCCAAAATGACTCTGCACTGCCTGATGGAAAGTATGAGCAGAATCCAAGAGTGCTGGTCACCATCCTCAATGCGAATAATGACAATGCAGCATAGTGAGCCACACTATGGCGGCCTGGTGAGATGCTTTTTCACGCCCCGCTTAAAATACCCGGGATGATAGTGGGAAGGAAACACGTGCACTGATAGCGAGTTCCAGGTTTTGATCGCTCAGCACAGGAAGGAAGAACGAAGCGATGAGTACGAGATCGTATGTCTACCACTCTGAAGTGGTGACTTTTAAGGCTGGCACGTCTTGTCCTGTAGAGGGAGGGAGAGGGGGGGATTAGTTAGCTCCTCAGAACACTCTCCATGATAAAGGCGATAGAGAACTGCCATAGAGGCAATATCTCTACGCAACTGCAGAGGCTCAAGGGACTCGGTGGCTTCGGGACTGTCGACAACGCGGATTGATCAATGATTGTCAAACAGATACTGTGCGGCACCATCGCAAAGATGAGAACAGTACTCCACGCACGAGCGAACCTGGGTCTTATAAAGAAGACACAGATCCTCGAGCGACAAGAACCGTCTCATCTTGTTTAAAACACCTAGCTTCTTCGAGGCTGCCTTAGTAACACTCTCAACGTATTCGGGCTGAGATCTCGGCAGATATCCGTGCCCATACTGGGCATGAATATCTGCCGAGCCGGCATCGAGTCTACATTATTTAATTTGGCGCAGCCGATCGGAAGTTATGCGCGTACATTCATTTCGACGATTCATTTTTATATTTATAGATTCGAAATGATCTGTCTGTCTCCTACGCTTTTACAGCCAAACCGCTGCACCGATTTCAATGAAATTTGACATGGAGATACTTTGATTCTCAAGGAAGAACAGAGACTACTCTTTACCACGATAACCATCATACACACGGACGAATTCGCGGTCAAAAGCTAGTCTGAAAACGAAAAAACCGTGTGGTGTCGAAAAAGTTAATTATTATTAATTTTTTGTATAGAAAACATCCAAACTCAGAAAAAATAAATATTTTCAGATCATACAAACATTCGATCCGACCCGGGATTCGAACCCGAGACCTCAAACTTAGCATTCGCATACGCTACCATTGCGACACCGAGGCAGTCAATCTTACCAACGTAAGATTTAACGTTACGGACGCTTTTTGCCGGCTAGTGTACCCTCCGCAACGCCCCATAAGAAACTTCGTTCCAAAAACCAGGATTTAAAAGTGTTTTCCTAATTTCAGTACAAACGCGATTATGAAGGAAATTTATCCCATCCAATACCGTGTCAGTATGATCTAGCAGTGTGGGCTACATATCATAACTTAGGTTCTTGGTGGTGGCCGAAAATTACATTATGCCAAAGAGCTGCCAGTTCGTGGTAAGTACTTAATTAATCTGTAAACGATTATAAAGTTTCTGTAGATGTATCATATTCATAGAGGTATTGTATATAGAGCAGGGGAGCCAGGCCTCCAGCCGTCCCTCGGTTAGAAAGAGAGAGACGATCGCGGTACCTATCTGTCTCTCTCTCTACTTGCGCAGTTAGCGTGGAAAAGCAGCATAGCAGAACGATTGGATGGTTGATTGTTGTGATAGGATTACCATTATTAGTCCTTTACTGCGCATGCGTCAGTAGAGAAAGACAAATGGGGTACCGCGATCTTCTCTCTCTTTCTAACCGTTGGACATTTCCGCTTACAGGCAGACGTATGTCTGCCCCACTCTATCTATAATAGCTCTATGATCATATTACTAGCTGTGCCCCGCGATGTTACCCGCGCTTGCTGTTGTACCTTTACAAGAATAACCGCGAGTAACTCCACGGTTATTGTTGTTGACAAAAAAAAAGTAACCTAAGTCTTCTTTTTTTTAAAGAACTCCCGCATTAGGATTATATATCCTCTGCCGCGGGGGACTTTACAAACATACATGAAACGGACACAAAGAACACCCAGACTCAGAACAACAATTTAAGGATCACACAAAGGATTTGAACCCACAATACTTGGCTCAGTAGAAAGCGGTGTGGTGTGGTCAGCGACCGCTTAAACTACTCAAACTGAAAAAGATTTTATTCATATAGGCACTTATTTTACAGGCACTTATGAATAGTCAATATTTAATATTAAAAAATCGAGTGATTCTAGTCGCCAGTTCCAAGTGCAGCCTACCCTTCATGGAGAAGAATCTGGCAAGAAACTCCATTGTTGCTCCTTTTAAAAAATAATAATACGGTGTACATTTTTTTTCGCGAAGAGACTTGAATGAGAACGAAGTCGACCAAAGAGAACAAAACAAAAGGTTTGGAGTCATTGCTGCACAGCCATGAGCTAACCAATCATGTATTAATTAATTTAGTAATAGTAACCAATACTAGGCCAACCGTGCAATCTCCTCCTGTAGGAGGCAAGGGGCACTCTATTTCTCTCTCAACTCTCTCTACTCTATTCAATAAATTTGATTGATTTTGTAAATATTACTTTCAGGACCAAATATACCCACACGATTCCTTCTCCCGGGGATAGACACTTTGTTGTTGGATATCTTTTCATGAAGGCGTTCGGCCGTCGGCCAATTCCTTCTTTCAAATTCGGCGTCAGAACAGATAAATATGTATTGCCCTGTCCTAAGGTAGGTAACAGACAGATGACTGATTAAACCTCTACAGATGTCTGTAGTTGGGTTTGTAGAGGTTTACGAACTATAGAATTAGTGTGTTAAGTCTGTTGTTCGAAAACTCTGTAAACCAAATATTAGATACTAAAAATAAATATACGGTCAAATTGAGAAACCTCCTCCTTTAAGTAGGTTGAAAATGAGTTTTGCCCTGTCAAAAAATGAGATGATAAATGAATTTTAATTTCCAGACTGAATGGCATTGGTTTCATTGTATTCAAGGCGAATGGGCCAGATTGGGAATAGATTCGGGCGCAGCGTTACACTTAATGGATTTATGGAAAACCGGGCGAGAAGACGGATTAGCTGGTGTTGGCGCTTTCTCTATGAAACTTCGATCGAAGGACATCATACATTACTTTACTGTGGTGGACACCCACCCTGTAACAGATTTTATTATTGATGCATACAACGGCCGACAGAAATACGAGTTCCTTGATATTAGGTTTTATGATACACACGACCAGGCTCCTCGAATGTATTATCATTATTATGTCAAGTATTATTATATTACCTGTTTTCAACCTACTATTACCCTCCAAATTACCGTCGTTACGTGAACAGGGATGAAGTATCCCATTTAGCATGAGAGTTGGCACCTTTTAACTTTTTTTTTTCCATTTACTAAAAACTACTCTTTGCTATATTTTACTTTTATTTTAATATATTTAATTGAAAAGTATGGTTTATTATTTATTTCACCCGATTATGTATATAAAAGTAGGTACAGAGAAAAACTCAAAAAACCTGTATTTTTAATATACTAGCTCAGCCCCGCGGTACAATAACAACCGCGGTTAACGCCACGGGACAAAGTAAAAAAAACTATGTAAAAAGTATCTGTACCTATACGGCTATATCGGCATCAAAAAAAGCTATTGAATCGTACAGGGTACTTGTTTAAGCTAAGGCGTTATGGGACTGGCATACCCTAATAGGGTAAAAGTCCCTTAAAAATAAATAAAGAGAGAAAAAAAAATCCTATATGTCCGTCTCCTGGTTCTAAGCTACCTCCCCACCAACTTTCAGCCAAATCGGTTCAGCCGTTCTTAAGTTATAAATAGTGTAACTAACACGACTTTCTTTTATGTCACCCCGTGCCATTATTACGAATCTATTGACATCTTATCTATACTACTAAACCGATTTTAATTAAAAAGTCAAAATCGGTTTAGTAATTTAGGGGCTACGGTGGAACATACAAACATACATAGACTGCCAAGACTAGAACCTTGACCTTCGTTTTAGCTTCGCAGTAGTCGGGTAAAAAAGGTTTTAACTTCAAGGTTCGACTCGATTTCTCTTGGGTGCCATCATCAGATTTTAGTGTCCTAATCATGGTACCACCGTTGGGATATCTCCTTTCCATTAAATAAAGAATCATCAAAATCGGTTCATAAACGACGAAGTTATCCGCGAACATACATAAAAAACAAAAAATATATACGGTCGAATTGAGAAACCTCCTCCTTTTTTTTGGAGTCGGTTAAAAAGGAGCAAACAGTGAAGCAATGGGAACTATTACCTATGGCTGTAACTATCGGTGTGAAGTGTGTTTAAAAAAATATTTAAAAACTTCTTAAATACTTTATGACTCTTCAATAAAACGAGACAGATATACAAAATTTCTACAATATTGTTTTCCGTCACAGGCGTCACAGCCATTTTCTTCCGACCCAAAATATTGCCACTCTTTTAAAAAAATAATCGGTTTCTGAAACAATAAAATCAAGATGTTTAAAAGTGCATAGCACCTATATCCTCTATCTGCCTTCAAAAGACTGCTCCTAAACGAAGGCAGACGCTAAAAGGCATATAATCAATAATCTCTACAAATGAATAAACTTTGTCTGTTTGTTTCGGCTAATCTCTGGAACAGCTGCACCGATTTTGACTGTACTTTTACTGGCAGTTAGCTGATGTTATAAGGGATAACTTTAGTTACTTTTAAGATAAAAATATATTTTAAAACAAAATTAAAACAGATGAACAAGTAAAATTTTAACAAAAACTAAAACAGATTTCAAGGTTCAACTCGATTTCTCTTGGATGCCATCATCCTTTCCATTAAAAAAAGAATCATCAAAATCGGTTCATAAACGACAAAGTTATCCGCGAACACACAAAATATAAACAAATATATATATACGATCGAATTGAGAACCTCCTCCTTTTTTGAAGTCAGTTAAAAATGGAACAAAATCAGATTGAAAAGCAACAAAACCTGCGATATTGTAAGGCATAGCTCGACACATTGTACGTATATTTTTTGATAGGTATTAATTAATTTTATCTGTAGGTATATTATTATCGATAGGTACACCAAAAAATTTTAGACGAAACATGTGTACTTACAGTTCATATGTACTGCAAGCCCATCGCAGCAGCATGTGCCAGCAGAGCTTCGGCCGCCTGCCGCACCTCGAGGTGCGCTCGCGCCGACTCGTACCAGTGATGCGCCGCCAACCGCGATGCACCTTGCAGATGGTTCACGTAGCGCAACGCTACGGCTAAATTGCCTCGCTCCATCCAAAATCTGACTCACGTACGAATTTCATCAAATATGGTTTAAAAAATATATTGATATCGTGACACAAAAAAATAAATAAAATGTTTAGGAACTAAAGTATAGATACTGACTGGCAACATTATGACAAGCTAGAAGTAAGCTAGTAATAAAAAAGTACGCAGTAAAATCAAGGTAGTAGAGCTACGCTGATTTCAGCATGAACGGGCCGGTTCGACGGGGGTGGTACTACCCTCGCACAGACGATCAACCTAAAGTGACAGCATTCCTGTTGTCGTGTTTCATTGATGAGTGCCGAGTAGCGGAGGCCAATGAAGCAGAAGCATCACTAGGCCGCCATGGTGTGGGTCACCATGATGCATTGTCGCATTGTCTGCACTCGCAATGAATGTGCTGACCACCTCCATTGGATTCTGTTTATGCTTTCCATTAGGCAGAGAAGAGTCACTTTGGCGTGCCAATAAATTAAAAAAAAACGTACTAAACCCTACATTTAATTACCTTGCTCGCCGGAGTAAATCAAAAGTATCTAATTCCTTCGGTGGTTCTTTCGGAGGTTTTTCAAATTCCTCTTGTGGAATACCTGGTATCTAAATAAATTAAAGAACGCTGATTAAAGTAACGGCGTTTCACAGATTTATTTTCTTAACCGAATAGATCATGATTATAATATGGAGCCCTACAAATTGAGGATTTTGTGATAAAAAAATAGATATTTAACATAGCCCTTATGCATTCCGTAGGTATCGCAAGAGTCGACTATGGGAGCAAACTACGAAAGTTATAATGTGATATAGATTGTAGATGTCAGCTGGCAATCGCTCTGCGTAAAAAGAATCAAAATTAAACCGTATTTTAGTAGATTTAAAGCAGATTTAAGTCTAGTTTTGGAAGAAAGGTACTAATATACTAGATAATCTACTTTACTTTACAAAAAATGTTGCAAAAAACATGCTTCAGAATTATGACTTCGTTTAAGTTATTATATATATTTTCTACTTTAATAATTTGAATTTGATGCAACACGGTCCGGCAAGTTTAAATTGAACTGATTTCTAATCAGCTATTTTGATTTCATTTTCAATACGTTTTTGTACTGTGGCGACCTCCACATACGGCGCAATAGCATAACACATAACAGCGCCATTTACCGAGGATACGGAGTAATGAAGGAAACGAAGAAACTACCAATCCTGAATTGCGCAATAGAAGTTCTCACGCCGATTAACATATTTTCAACATCCCAACATCAACCGTTGGGCAGTTGGCCCGCCAGGCACGATCACCTCGCCTGGTCGGAGGATCCTCCCTTTGTGTTAGAGGGAAATGATACACGTTCCTCCACAGTACTTTTAGCTTCACCAGAAGTAATGAGTACCTTCATAAAGAGCAGTAAAGATTGCAACCAGGATAGAATATAGACTGGCATTGGTCCACCATCTTCTTCCACTAGTGAGACTTTCATTGCGATTCGCTCCATCTGCAAAACAGTAGTAATTTAATTTAAAAAAATCTCTTCACACTTTATGGAATCCCCTTTGCCTACAAGTTTAGTAGCATTGAAATATTCGAAAAACTGCCATGATCCAGCGACAGTGCTACCTTCATGTCAAGGTCTTGCGAGAATATTCTGGTATCAGTTTCTGACATCTCTGCATCTACACCGATCCGGACTTCGTTTAAACCAGAACGATTGCAAACATTAGGTACATGCATTTGGTACTTCTATTTGGAGATAAGATTGCAAAAATTAACAACTGAAATACCTCTTTGTACTTTTCTTTCAACACGCTTTCTGGAACGACGCCTTTGTCTCGAACTGACGATGGTATCGATTTTAATACAGTAAGCATTAACTTATCTTGACCCTCTAAAATAAAAAAAACAACAAATAATACTATTCAAGTAATTCTTAAAATTACTGCACATTAGCCAATGAAAAATAAAATTTGAAAATTTAAGACTAATAAACGTGGAAAAAAGCCGGCCAAGTGCGTTCAGCTTTTAGTTAAGTAGGGACAAACTTTGCTGTTGAAAAACTGTTATATTTCTAAATGTATTTTGTATTACATTAACTAAATCTCTAAATCCCCGAAGAATTCCAGTAGCCACTTTCAAATTTTTAAGGAATAGCAGTGGCCAATGATTGGCTTTAAAGGTGTGGATTGAAACAGACCTGAAACCTTTTCGATAGTATTAAGTTCTTTGTTGACATTGATGTACGGTTCGCCTTTCTTTGTGGCTGCGAGAAGGGATGCCGCTGCCGACCACAGCTCTTGAGACCGTCGAGTTTCACGTTCAACTTTTAAACGAGCTGGAACGTATTATGTATATTATCTACCATAACTAGGTACATTCCAAAAATCCTCTTCATTCCTCAAGGCACAGGACATTATCAAGAGTTTTTTTTGGAAATAGCTTTTTTGAAATTATTTTAATGGACATGGAATCAAGTAGATACATAGAAAACTCTTTATTTGCACTCCATAATATTACAGAGTTACAAGAGAGTACATAAAATATGAGACGTAGTGAACAAAGGGCGGCCTTGTTGCCAAAAGCAATATTTTTCAGCAGCCAGGCAGGCAGGCAAAAAAAGTCGATTTAATAATAATGAATTTCTCTCTTAAATTAATTTTATTTAACACTAGCTGTGCCCGCTACTTCGTACACGTGACATTTGGATTTTCAAGTTATTCATTATATCACCGTTTAAACCTTCTCTAGATTATAACGACAAACATTTCAAAACCAAAATCTGCTAAATCGGCCCAGCCATTCTCGAGTTGACAAACGAACAGCAATTGATTTTTATATGTAAGAAGATTATCAGCTTATTGCAGTCCACTCCTAGACATAGGCCTCTCCAATTACATCATCTCCCACTCATCCCTCCCATCTGCCCACTCATCGTTGGGCATACAGTGGAAGTGGACGCGTATATCGTTGTAACGGAATTTGATAAACCAATTACCTTTGATTTAGAACTTAAACGGTCTTATTATAAAAAATCCAGAAAGTGCTGGTTTAAACCAGGACTTAAAAGTCCAGGTTTGTTACGGTATCATAATTAGTTCCATTGTTTAGACCTGACATTATTACAAAACTAAAATAAATCGTGGACTAGCTAGTACTGCGATTTAGTCCTTGGATCAAAATAACAACCACAGGCTATATTAAAAAGATCCATTCTATCTGAAATCATTCAATTATAACGTTTCGTTTCCTGCAGAGTTGATATTTTCTTAAATTATAATGTTAAATAAATAACTTTTTGAGGGCTATTTATTATTTTAATATATTGTAAGTAACAGCTTCTTTTAAGTTTTATCCCTAGCTACTTAGATCAAATTTATTTGTGCTTTAATATCTTTCTTAGTCGGTACAAGCATCAACTTAGGACACAAAAGTATAACGTAACGTTACGGGCAATAGGAGACGTAAACGAAGTTGCATGGGTTAGCTAGTTATACATAATACCAATAGGTATTTAAGGGAAATTAGAGATAAAGAATTAGAGATAAAAAAAATCGGAAAGAGTTAGTGATAAAGTCTAAATTAAAATATCGTCAAACTGTGACAAACGGTGAGTGAAAAAAAAAATACAGATCACAGTGCGTTGCATCTATCGCGCGTCGTAGTAGTCGTGAGGCATAGTATATGCAAAAAAAAGAGATGTCACTTCGTCAGTCGCCATCCACGGGAATTTGTTCATCACAACCTAACCTAAATAGGTGTGAAGATGGGGAAGCAAATGTAAGGATAAATACAAGAAAGAGAAAAAATACGGACAATGAAAAGTTTGATGAATTCTGTACGAATATAAAAGTAATTCTTCAAGATTTCCAATCAAAACAAGAAACAAAATATGATAACCTGGTGAAAGCTATTGATGCATTGACATTGCAAAATACAAAATTGATTCAAAGCAATGGTGAGATTGAAAAAATCTTGCAACAAAGCATAGATCAACACAATGAATTAAATAAAAAAGTATTTGCTTTGGAGGAGGAATGCGCAAATGCTTATAGCAAGATTAACCTACTAGAGGAACAGTTAGATCAAGTTCAAAGAAACCAGTTAAAGACTGTTCTGGAAGTTAGAAATGTTCCAAGAGAAGAAAAAGAAGATTTAAATAAGATCGTTACTAAGCTGATAAGGGCTGTGGATGGTGGTGTGAATATGGATGACATCAGGCAAGTATATCGTGGAGGAAAATCAAATGCTCCTATTGTTATTGAATTTACAAACTTAAAACATAAAATACAACTACTAAAGTCGGTGACAACATTCAACAAAATTAATAAAGATAATAAATTGAATTGTAAAAATTTGGGCATTGAAAGTTCATCTATAACTCCTGTTTACGTCTCTGAAAAGCTGACTCCTAAAACAAAAACTCTACTTGCTGCGGCCAAACAACTCGTTAAAGATGGGTTATTCAGATACTGTTGGGTTTCCAAAGGAGTCGTGTTATTGAAGAAAAGTGAAGATGAAACTCCGATTCGTATTGAAAAGCCTAAAGACTTAGAAAAGTTACAATGTGATGATATGTCAAAGTGACTATTTAAAATTGATAAGCTAAAATATGTTTTTAGACATAAAATAGTACGTTTAATAATTTCTTGGTTTACTGTGTATCATCTTAACTGTTATTATTTGCATACTTTACTTAAAATTTATATTATATCTGGAACAACAAATTTAATATGTATTAGATCTATAAATAACATTACATTCAATATTTATTTATATGAATTATTGAACTATATTTATCTATTTAACATATGCACAACTTTTTCCACCTCCACACTATACAAGGTTAGTTTCATGCTTTCGACAATTCTGATAGCCCAGACCCGATATGGTACAACTTTGATCTCATCCAGTATATTCCACGCGATTAGAGCAGAGAGGACGGGAGCGCCAAACCATTATGTTTTATCATATATAAATAACGAATTAAAACAATATGATAAATGACATACAGCAGGTAAACACTGACATTGATATCAATGTTAGTGTTGGTGAAGCGTTCCTGATGGACGAAGCTGCTGATTGCGGGGATGTGCTGGCTCAATCTCATAGTGAACTAAATATAATTGTGCAGAATATTCGAAGCATTGATTGTAATTTTAATGATTTCACGGTTCATCTTGCAAGACTAAAAATTGTGTTTGACCTTATTGTTCTGACGGAGTGTTGGCTCCCTCATTTGAATAGCATACCTGGCTTACCAAACTATATTTGTCACTCATCTAATCAATACATTAATCAAAATAGTGGAATTGTAATATATGCTAGGGATAGCCTGAATGCTAGAGTTTATGAACCCAAAATGGCCGATGCTGACTGTCTAGTTGCTGAAATTAACGACCAATATGCTGTCGTAGCGATATACAGGTCACCTTCAGTATATAATATGGACCGTTTCAAAGAATCTCTTGATAACATTTTATGTAAGCTCGGACATTTCAAAAATCTTATAGTAACGGGAGACATAAATATTGACATTAAAGAATCGAATCAGGAATCAAGGACACCGGATTATCTAAATCAGCTGTCTATGTATGGACTTCTACCCAGTCATACCTTTCCTACCAGACATTCGAAGTGCATTGACCATTCATTTATCAGAGTGGGCTGTACGGCAACTACAGTTGTTTGTAACTCAACCGTCACTGATCATGCATCTGTTGTTATCGCGCTAAAAGGCAATCAGAAGTTGATAAAACCAAGTAAAACTATTAAAAAAATAGATTATAATAAGGCTGTCGATTGCTTAAAGCCTGTTGATTGGAAGGAAGTTTTTAACTGCTCGTGCCCTGAGGATGCAACTGAGGTATTTTTTGGCACTTTGTTGCCTGTATTGGACACTTCTACCTCTGATCTAAAGGTGAGTGCTGGGAAGGTTATCACTAAACCATGGATGACTACGGGCTTGGTTAGATGCATTAGGTGGAGAGATAAATTACACGCAAAACTTAGAAGAGACCCTAACAATCTTGTTCTGCAAATAACATACAAAAGGTATAGAAATTATTGCAGTCAGGTTCTTCATAGGGTAAAAATTGATTTTGAGAAGTCTGAATTACATAAACATCAAAATGATATTAAAAAAACATGGAAAACAGTAAGCCAGATATGTAACCTGAATATTAAATCTAAGACTGCCGTCGAATTACTAGGTATTGAAAGCACTCCCGAGGGTTCAGTAAGTACTGTAAATAAATATTTTGCCAATGTCGGAAGGTCACTCGCTAATGACATTTTGTCAAGGTTGCATAAAAGTGAAGAGGGTTTGGCTGGTGAATTCAAGTGTTATAATAGCCCAATAAATTCTATTACAATGTTACCTACAGACGCCTATGAAGTTAAAAAAATTATAAAATCTCTTAAAAATACTTCGGCCTCTGGATGGGATGGAGTATCTTCAATTCTTATGAAAAAAGGTGTAGAATACTTGGCGGAACCGATCTCCTACATATGCAACTTGTGCTTCACAACTGGCATCTTTCCAAAGGCACTAAAAAGGTCAGTCGTCATACCCATTCACAAGTCTGGGGATAGGGACAGTGTCACTAATTATAGACCTATCTCACTCCTTCCTACGCTAGGTAAGATAATTGAGAAAGCTATCAATACAAGATTAACTAATTATCTGGAATCTATTTCTTTTTTCTCCTCAAACCAGTATGGTTTCAGACGGAAACTATCAACTTCTGATGCTATCGAGGATCTGGTTCAACATGTCACGCAGAATTTGGATATCCACAATAAATGTTTGGCAGTGTTTTTGGATCTCGCAAAAGCGTTTGACACTGTGTCTGTCCCTAGATTGCTGCGTAAGCTGGAGGGTGCAGGTATACGAGGTATTCCTCTGGAACTATTTAAGTCTTACCTTAGTGATCGTACACAGTCTGTTGCGGTCGGTGGGGTGGTGAGTGAACCTTTAAACACGGGTTTTGGTGTACCACAAGGCTCAGTCCTGGGACCAACCCTCTTTCTAATATATCTTAACGATCTTAGTGAAACTATCATAAATAATGCCAAAATATTATCTTTTGCTGATGATACTGTACTTATATTTAACGCGCCTTCGTGGGAACAGATCCATAAAGTCACTGAGGAGGGACTAGAGACTGTCCTTGAATGGCTTGATAATAATTTGCTGACAATTAACTTCAAAAAAACCAAATACATCACTTTTAGTATATATGACAATAAACAACCTCAAAATTTTAATATCAAAGCCCACACTACCGACTGTGGCCGACGTATGCTGTCGCCCTGTGATTGTTGCACACTGGCTTCTGTCTCTTCCACTAGATACTTGGGTGTAATGATAGACCGGAATCTAAACTGGAAGTGTCACATTGAGATGCTCAGTAATCGGTTGAGAAAACTAATATGTATCTTCAAAAAAATAAGAAACATTCGGGATTCTACAATAAATAGGATAGTATATTACTCGCTCTGCCAATCCTTACTAACATATGGCATATCAGCATGGGGTAGTGCTAAAAAAACTAATCTCATCAGAGTTGAACGAGCACAAAGAGCGGCTATAAAAGTACTAAATTTTAAAAAAATCTATTTTCCAACTTCAGACTTGTATAAGGAATTTCCTGTACTGACTGTACGTCAGCTATTCATATTACGAATAGTCCTAAGGCAACACCATATCACACCCCCTTTAGTCATCTCAAGAAGGCGACATGCTACAGTTTATACAGTACCTCGTTTTGGAACTATGTTTGCTCGAAATTGTTTTCCATATCTGGGTCCTTGGATTTATAATAAACTTGGTGGAATAACTGCTCAGGCTCTGAGGGATAAAACTATTAAAGCTTGCAAAAAAATAATTACAAATTATATATTAACCTTGGACTATCAATCAACTGAGGCTATCCTCCAGAAATTAATCTAAAAATGGTTTTAAAACTTGTATACACATGTGAAAGTGTGCAGCTATATTTTTATTATATTATTTATGTGCTCTTCTAATATATTTTCTTCTTCTATAGATTCTGTATAAATGTTATTTATATTGAATTTGCTGAATATATGTATCTATGTATGTATGTGTGTAGTGATTAATATTTTTGTGCCATGTAATGTGTAAAATATGTACTCAAATCATACTATGTTAAATGAGGGGAAAGATATGAAATGATATTGATATAGATGTCTCAATATTTAAATCAAATATAGTCTATTTACATTTGGTTTTAACCTAATACTAAATTGCATGTGTTAATTTTGCGTATACTATGTTTGCTGTGATATGCGGACAAATGATGAAGTACTGCATAGCTAGCACTCCCTTGTCAAAGCGTAACGTTTCGAATTGGTCGCGTAATCGATGGGGACTACTCTGCCGCAACACAGTTTTAAACTAGTGCGGAGGGTAGATTTCACTATTTGATGTTACCTTTTATACCATAAACGTACATTTTGACAATTATCTATTTGTGAATCTATGTATGGTGTAATCTCTAGACTAGCTGTTCGATATTTTCACGATAAGTAAAAGTGAAGTGCTGAAGACCGTTGTTTGCTTCGCAACGTAAAAAAAATTCTTACTTTAACTTCATAATGTGGGTAGGTACTCGTACGCAGTATTAATAACTTAGTTTGGGTGGAGCATTTACTTGAATGGGTGTGTTATTAAATGATTATCCTTACACACTGTGTCATTTTTGCTATGTCAATAAACATTTTTGAAAAAAAAAAAATGAAAAAGGGTACACTAGTTACAATGTTCGCTGTGAATGTTCCACATCAACAAACAGATTGATAGACTTTAGATAAGCCATGTAATATTTTGTACACATACATATACTCATAAAACTAGTGTTAAAATAGAACTAAAAAAGATTGATAAATTTAAGTCGGAAAATAGTATTTACAAGCATACAGTAATAAGTTATAATGAACGTTCCGATCACAGATGAAGAAATAAAATCATTCGTACGTGTACCTATTATAGTAGGTGATATGCATCAAATATTATTAAAATAAAATAAAAAATATAAAAAAATATTAATCATAAATAAACTAATAATAATAAATTATTATTAATATAAATTTCAAAGTACAAAATAAAAAAAAATAATTTAAATATATATAATGGTGTTGACAGTATTTTCGTAGATATGATTTAATTACAATCTGTGAATCACCTATATCGCAGATACTTATGGTACAGTTTCGTACGTGCGAGTGAGGGTGTAAAGGTTTATTTGTACTTACATGAGTTTAGAGGGAGAGAACTGCAAATGTATGTTGTGGGATATTATTTTATGTTTACTGGTTATCTACAAGTAAAATATAATTTCGGGGATCTGTTAATTTAAGGTCAAGTTTATAACTACTGCCGTAACGATTGATCTCAAAATTAAGTAGGATTAATCGGTCTCCCTGAAATTGAAAAGTATGTCATTTAAAGTATTGGACGATAAAAGATTTCAAATTACAATAATAAAAGTGTTCGTTTGTGGATTTTTCCATCCGATTTGAGTTTGTGAAGTGATCTAACTTTTCCACAGCTCGATTCATGTGTGCTTGAAGTCCTTGAGCAGATGTTGTCAGACCTTTGAATGTGGTTTCTGTATCTACCTACATTATTATCTTGCTTGGTTTCGTCTATTTTGTAATATGATGATAATGCAGCATCACAGTTTTTGTGTAATTTATTAAGTATGGAATATACTGTGCTTAATGTGAATGCGGCTGGTTATTGGTTTTCACGAATGTTATTATTATATCCATACAAGTCGGGATAATATATTATGTTCGAATTGTACTTAATTTTATGGTAATCAATAAATTTTTATTTCATATTTTTTATTTCATATTACGCGCCACTAGATTCGAGACTCGGATTCTTCCATTCAGCTCCTGCTAACCATATTGCGAGAAGCTACGCCATGCGATCGCCATCTCATGTACCCAGTGGCGGTTATGGGCAAAACCTCTCCATAAATAACCCACTTAAATTACATAACACTTTGTAATTTTTTCCTACATTACATGTTATAAAACACACAGTTTTTTGGACTTACCGATGTAATCTTGTTATTTTGATACATAGTAAACTTATTATTTTTAATCTACACAAGTTATCGCACAACCTGGCATAGTTCAAGTATTCTCTCCTACACTCCCAGCGAAAAAGACACAAAACTCGAGACAAGTTATACACATACCATTTAGTTTATTTTCAACAACTGCAAGCTTCATGGACATATCAGTAAGTTGGGCAGCAAACTTATTTTTCTCAGCTTTCACTGTATCAGCGACCATTTTGTCGAATTTCGCCGTTATCTACATAAAAACACAGGCTTAAGGCGCCCCCATTCGTATAGAGTAAGAACCCGTGGCTGCCAGAATTTTGTTAAATTCAGTATAAACACAGTTTCCGTATGAGTATGTTAAAAAGTTTAAAGTTGTCAGGTAAGGAGTTGGCACCGTTCTAAATGTTTGGCAATGAAAAAATTGAACAATGAATCTCATACTATTCCGAATAACAAAATTGATTTTTATACTTTCAGGAAAGTGGGACTTTATGTTATACACCTTTGTTAGCTGCTACATACCAAAGTAATAGCCGACCTCAAATAATCTTAGGAACAATAATAATTACGAAGATGATGTGCCAAAGTCACCAAAGTCAAAACTCCATAGCGTGCCATCAATCCTACCTCTATTGACACGTTATATTGGGGACATACGTTACAAAAATTTTATTTTTCATAAAATCACGAAAGTCTGGCAGCCTCGAGCTCTTAGATCGTCCGGGTGTCAATAAGTCATTTAACTTGGTAGGTACAAGATTCCTTAAGGAATTGTAAACTTTACTCACTCTTTCTCACAATTAAATGGTTTTTTATCTACATCATAAGCTCTTTAAAATGTTTCGACTTGCGTAGAAATAAACGACAAAAGTAAAGATTCCTTTTTTGATGGTACGGGAGGGGGGGGGGGGAGAACATAACCAAACGTAATAACTTTTATTTAAATATACCTCTTTCTCTTTTGCTTCCAGTTTCTGACCCAGTGCAGCCTCATGACGTGCACTTTGTTCCTGAAGTAGTTTTTTTAGGAGTCTGTCATTGTATTGTTTTTGGCGGTCAGCCTGTAATAAGCATCATTATTTTTTTTTTGTTTATAAGCAAAGTTTTGTACAAAACAAGATTTTTGTAAAAAGCTACAACCTTACTTTTTCAAAACTTTTGATAAAATTTACATATCCTATGTCACTCGGGTCATTAATAGGAATCTATTGACCCTTCATTCACAAAATCGGTTCAGTAGTATAGGCGCTACAGTGCAACATACAAACATACATAGATTGCCAAAACTATTGACCTTCCTTTGGCTTCGCCGTAGTCGAGTAAAAAGAGTACGTGACATATCTATGGTTGTCAAACTATAGTGTATTTTTTATAAAGTAAGAATATCGAATAAAAAAGTATGAATTCTTCACCTTTACTAAAGTCATAAGTATCTATATAATAAGTTAGCACTTTCATCATCATAGTTCACTGCTAGACATACTACAACTATTTATATTTCGGTACTCTAGTATAATTCAGTTCATAAACAATATATAGAATTTACTACTGAATAAAAAAAATAGAATTAGTATGTGCAACATTGCTTGAACTTAGTCAAGATTTGTTTTTGACAATTCTCTTTATATAATAGTCGTCTCTATTCTCTTGTAATAGTGGCTAATATTTTATTTTGACCACGTGACCTAGCGTTGTCGTGCGTGTGTAGCGCGTCATTCACATACAGTTTTAGTAGAATGTCAACTTGGCTAGGGGGACAGGAATGTTCGACCAGTAGCTAGTGATCCTGACAACGTGGCTAGAGGGTCTGGAATGTTCGACCAGTAGCTAGTGATTCTAAAGATGCAGGTGTTTCGCGTTAATTTTCTTTAAACAATCGCCTCTATTCTCTTGTATTATTGGCTAATATTTTGCTTTGACCACGTGGCTTAGCGATGTGATGACTTCATTCCCATACAATTCTAGAATGTTAACTTGGATAACGTATACATATTATACACATCAGCTTATTACTTAACTATTTGACAAAGGTAAGATTCAAACGACTTCTAGCTTAGCACTTAGGATCACTAGTTACTGGTCGAACATTCCTGACCCCCTAGCCAAGTTGTTAGGATCACTAACAACTTGGCTAGGGGGTCGAACATTTATGTCCCCCTTTTTTACAATCTTACCTTTGTCAAATAGTTAAGTAATGAGCTGATGTGTATACGTAATATACAAGGGTCAGTTTTACCCCTTGCTGTTATAGTCCCTGATAGACTAATGTCAATTTATCTGCTATGTTACCACAAATTTCGCTTTCACAGTCTTGGATAGAGGCATTATGTCAGATATACATATAAATATCAGCAACTTTTATCTGTCAAACAGTGCTATCTGGCAGATAGCTATCTGAAAGTGGCCGACCATAAATATTGTCAAAATAAAAAAGGGTTAAAGTTACCATATCTTTGAATTTCTGATCAACTTCAGCTCTTCTTTTGGCAAGTGCGGCAGTTACTAGCGCATTTCTGTTCTGTTCTTTTTGTTGACCTTTAGGCAGATCTGTGAAGTAATAAATAATAATAATTTAAGATATCTTACCCACCACGACAAAAGTGATTCAGGCAATTTTTGTTGTTTCGTTTCTTTTCTGTTCTGTGTCTTTTCTTTTTTCTTTTCTATTCTTTTTTTGTCTTTTCTTTTTTGTTCTTTTTGCAAATTTTATAATTATAAGCCCTTGTAATATTCCAAGGACTTATTAAATTTAGAAAATTCATAATCGTCTATTTTAAGAATGGTGTTCGTCAGATTTCAACTCCTTGTCTTGGTATTAGTCCGATTATACATAAAATTTTGTGAAATATGGGACAAATGAATCATCAAATATTTGTGAAGGAAAAATGATAATGAGGTTATCAAAAGAATTAAAACTTCGTTTAAAAAAACCGACTTCAAAAACTAAAAAGTATAAAATAACTTAATTTGTATGTGCTACCTATTCATAGGTGTGAATTCGGTGCCAAGCCAAATGTAATAGTAGGTACCACACTCGCTATATTTCGAGACGAACGTCAACGACGTCACCGACGCTTCGGTTGTTTTGGTCTACGCGAATAGCAGCTATCCCGCTCAAGGTCACGCGCGGAGAGTGCGGTACCTACTATTACATTTTGGCTTGGCACCGACTTCAAACCTATGAATAGGTAGCACATACAAATTAAGTTATTTTATACTTTTTAGTTTTTGAAGTCGGTTTTTTTAAACGAAGTTTTAATTTTATTTTTCGCTTTTTGTCTTTCTCAAGTCTCTCATCATCATTTCACCTAAATAAGTTGAAAGAATACGACTAAAGGTAACATACATACTCTATAGAATCGAAAGGACTTCAGGTAATTTTTTGTAATAAAATCTCAAATGGACTATATTATTAAGAAATTAAATTATGTCTTCAGAATATGAAGGCATGCAGACAATTGCTCGTAACTTCATTGCAGGCGCTCACGTAAATTTGAGGGTTTCCTTCGATTTCCTTGGGATCCCATCATCAGATCCTGATATGGTGACCATGGGACCACGTGGGGGCCATACCCTTTCGAATACAAAAATATTTTTCAAAATCGGTCCACAATTGACGTAGTAATCAATGTACCTACATATATAAAAAAAAAACGATGAAATTGAGAACCTCCTCCTTTTGGAAGTCGGTTAATGAAAGTCTTTCAGGTCTTCTAGTGTAATCTAAACTTTATACCACTTGAGTCGAAAATTAAGCGAACGGAGGAGAGAAGTTTATTTGGAGAAGGAAGGCAGAAAGCTAAATTAAAAAAATAAAAAAATGGGCGAATTTTGACCTCGAGGTGACCATTAGTGTCTAATGTTAGTTGTGATTGCCTAAACCTAACAAAAAATTAGGGGAGCACAAGGCGGCGCCATCTACGAACCGTAGGTGGCCCGTGGTACGTCGGGGTTCCAGGGATTTCCTTTCGAGGGTGCACCTGATTCCCCGGCTCCTGGTACCCGAGGCGGTTTTAGTCGGTTCAGGTCCGACATGCCAACAGTCGGTGGTATCCGAGGGGATTCCCGCACAAAAAAAGGGGAGCTTTGTACTTATATATTATTATGTGTATCATTAGTCGTTGCTGTAAAATAAATAAAATAAGAAATGAATAATTCAAAACTGCACGGTTGGCCTAGAGGTTTAAGCTTTCACCACGCAGCCTTTTTACTGCGCAAGTGTTTTGCGTTCAAATCCCACGTGGAACAACACTAGCGTGATCCACAAATGATTGTTCTGAGTTTGGGTGTTCTTTGTGTCCGTTTCATGTATGTTTGTAAACTTCCCCGCTACACAGGATATTTTATAATGCGGGAGATGTCTTTTTTGATTAAAAAAAAACTCACTATTATAAGCACGGTTCACACGGTCAGAGAGAGCTGCGTTTGCGACTTTCAATTCTTCATCTAATTTGTTGACCTAAAAAAAGTTTATTATAATTATCAATCGCAGTTGAGTCCTTATCGCTCATTCGTTAGTTCATCATGCTATTATAACAGTAGTAACACAATATTTAGTTTTATGTGTTTATGGTTTCATAGCCAAACTGGCAAAAACGGAACCCTTAACCCTAGTGTGGTCATGTTTATTTTTTCATCTCAAACAATTTAGCAAAATGAAATTTAATAGTTCAATAAAAAAAAGAAAAAAAAATGTTAGTGTGAGGTTTTGTATTCATTTTGACAATGGCTCTACCAGTCAGAAGTTCCTTACTTTTTCTTAATTATTATTCATCATCATCATTATCCACTTCTAAGAGTCCACTGCTGGACAAAAGCCTCTCCTGCGAAAGGAGGTTTCGGCCTACTAGATATACTACGCACGCTCATAGCCCAGTTGCACTCGGCGATTAGAAACAATCACCGAGGTAAGTAACAACGGCGCGGTCAATACCGGGATGGGTGACCGTTGGTGGCATGATAACATGAGCGTGTCCGTGATTCGGAGGTCACGTTAAGCAGTCGGTCCCGGTTGTCGTCATACGATAACAGTCGTTTAGTTGGAGGCCTTTGGCCGGTTCCAAACTTGTACGATACTGACGAAAAGTAGCGTAGTTTATGGCATAGTTAGTGCGTAACGCGTGTGTCTACTTGGAACCACGAGGTTTTTTCTGCTTCAACAGGAACAAGGCGGTGCGTTATCTACCTTTTTTATTTGATCTGAGGGGGGTAAGTGATGAAAAAATACACTTACGTATCTTAATGTGCTGTATAATAAGATATCCGGATCCCCCTGTATATGTGGCCTCTTGTCAGTGTACTTTAGACCAGGGTATAGGGCCAGATTTTCTGACGTGTATTTGTCAACTGTTGATTCAACCTGTTACGAAGTAATTATAAAGTGTTGTGGTACTCCACACAGATACTTCAACATAACTATAGGTATGTAGATATCTTATTTGTCAAACAAACTACCCTAACTTATTGCAATAAAGTGCAAAGTAAGTTGAGAAAAATATCAATTAGTCAATGAGCTAGGCAAGAATATAAATCGGCAATATGAGCTTAAAATACGTACATATTTTGGTGTTCTTAATAAAAAACCATTTGAAGATGAGTGAGGATGTAATATTCTTATGAATGGTATGATACTTCAGTGGTATTCTGGATTAGGATTGATGTGGTCGATACCAAAAAAAATTGACTTGGCAAAAAAAAAGACAAATAATCAGTGAGCTAGGCAAAAATATATCTAAGGGCAATTCGGCAATACGAGCTTAAAATACATATTTAGATTAGCTGTTTTGCATAAGCTCATGATAATGTATTTTAAACTGATATAGAACTGTTTATTCAAAAATAAAATATATCGTTTATTTCATTATTATTAAACGTATGGCCTTGACCCTTTCCTGAGAGGAGACCCGAACAGCAGTGGGACATTATGGGTTGTTCATGAATTTCATTATTATTTGTTCACAACTTACAATTTGCCACTGCCTGTCCCTCGCCAAAGCTTTGTCATATTCCCACTCATATTGGATGCGGGATACCGTATATTGCGTCTTAAAATTTCTGTACAAGAGCTTTGCATTTTCTATTTCATCCTTGGACGCTTGAACACCGCAGTCCAGGTATCGGATCATTTCCTCTATGCAAAACAATGACCTTAAAATCCCACTAGGTAATACAAATTGTCAATTTTAAATTAACAATATTATGGATCCCTATAACGAAGCAGGCATTTGGCTTATTAAGACACAACTAGAAAATTTGTGTTTATTAATAAAAAGAAAAATAGTAGTATTTCTAAGGGCTCCAAAAAACTCACCCGCTTACTATAATATGTTACAATAACAAATATTGTTTCTTTCTCCCCTTCAATTTTGATTTATTTAGGTATTCTTAGCCACCTCTCTGAGATGTACTGCACATATATACATTTGAGCAGGGACGGATCTACCTATGGGTTTAATGTACTATAGTCTAGGGCCCGCGGAATTAAGGCTTTCATTAAATGGATATGCGTCGGCACGAATGGCACGATTGACCGACTCGATCGAAATGATACCACGGCTTCATTCGTAACTGACATTAAGCAAATCTTTCGTCGCTTTTCAACGAATAAATGAGTCTACTGGGGCCTAAGCTCCATCCTCCCCTGATACTAGGGGGAGGAACTCAAAAGGCGCTAAAGTACCTACTTCTGATTCTTGAGTTGTAGGTATCCTTGGGCGGCGAGAGTTACTTACCGTCAGGTGACTCATCTTCTCGTTTGTCCCCTTCTAAAATAAATAAAATTCAACAGAAAAGGGAGCCAAGGAAATATTAGCCCATGCCGCCCCCCAAGTTTACCATCTACACCTTCATTCGAGTATTTAAGTTACAGCATAGTCGAAGCCGATCTTACCAAGTCTACAAATAGCGTCGCAAGCATTTTTCAACGATTCATCAATAAGATCTTCTCTTTCCTGTTTAGCGTCGTGCAACTTCTTAAGATTAATATAGGTGAAGTCTTCCATTGTTTCGTCAACTAACTAAAAATTTAAATAATTGATTGAAAATTGGCCTTTTAATAGCAGAAAATATAAATTCGATTCAAACCAAACATTAAAATAAGAGGTTTATTTTTTGGCACACGGCTATTCCAATATTCTTATTTTTTTTAACTTGAACGTCTAATCTTTTATTATAAAACTAGCTAAGCCCCGCGGTGTTACCCGCGGTATTACAACAACTGCGATTAACGCCGTGGCAAAAAGTAAAAAAAAATGTAAAAAGTATTCTATGTCCGTGTCCTGGTTCTAAGCTATCTCCCCACCAATTTTCAGCCAAATCGGTTCAGTCGTTCTTGAGTTATAAATAGTGTAACTAACACGACTTTCTTTTATACATATAGATGATATCCATTTAATAATAATCAGTTTAATATTTATGGATAAAAAATCCAATTTGATCAAAATAAAGCTACAACTTGGGCCGCTTTTCCTGGGATTGTGTCCATTGTAATGCAATTAAAATGGATAAAAATTACAGAGATATATCTGTGAAAGTCTGATGAGCAACTAAAAAGAAATATGAGGATTAGGTCTTTCAACTTCTAGAACAATATATGCAACGCTCATGTTTGATCAATATATGAACGCGCTTGTGTGTTCAGCTTGAGTCGATTTAACTGCACGCGAGTAAATATTTTCTATAAATTATAAAATTAAGTACAGAACTTCCGTTATATCAATTCTTTTGTTAGTGAACTCGACAACCTCGCAATGTTGAACTTGGCTCCCATTTTCACGTTTATAGTTTTGGTGAGATGTTTTAAGTTTTGGCCAATGACACAATATACTATAGACCGTCCCTCCCTTGGCCAATACTGTACGCCGCAAAAAGCTACAAAAGTTCAACTATATCTAGATGGCGCTCAAAATAAGCTCTAAAAAGCAGTTTAACAAAGTTTAACAGTATTTTATTGATGTGCTTCAATTCTAGTAACTATATTATTATTTTTCAAATATAAAACTTGCTTTGTATTGCTTGCTTTAAAAAAATGATTTTCAATTGCATAACTAAAAGTTATCACCTATGTTTAGGAGATGTCGTTGCAATCGATTTAAATAAACTTGAAAATAATGACCTATTTACTACGCTAGATGTCACATTTATAAGTTATTTGGTTGAATCAGAGAAACAATGCACTCATGAATGGCAACATTGCAAAAATCGTTCATATCTTCCAGTAGTTAATACGGAACGGCAACGTCGCTTGAGCCGCGTACTCAGTTCAAAAATTTAATTATTAAGAATGTTTATTTTTAACCGACTTCAAAAAAAGAAGGTAGTTATCAATTCGACTGTATTTTTATTTTTAACCGACTTCCAAAAAGGAGGAGGTTCTATGTTCCACTGAATGTTTTTTTTTATGTATGTTCACCGATTACTGCGTCAATTGTGGACCGATTTTGAAAATTCTTTTTGTATTCGAAAGGGTATGCTCCCGAGGTGGTCTCATTGTCACCATATCAGGATCTGATGATGGGATCCCAGGGAAATCGAGGGAAACCCTCATTTTTTTAGGCACATATTATGTTTTCGTATATTTTCTGAAGTTAACCCGGTATTTGCGTCTGGTAGTCATCATTTTATGATGATGAGCTGATGGTGTAAGGTACAATTCCTTAACGGTTAGGAGTTGGAGGATGAATCTTTAAATATCATATGTATGTATGTTACCTTTAGTCGTATTCTTTCAAATTATTTAGGTAAGCTGATGATCGAAGGTACAACTCCTCAACGGTTAGGAGTTGGAGGATAATTCTTTCAATTTCATACGTATCTATAGACCTTTAGTCGTATACTTTCAAGTTATTTAGGTGAGCTGATGATAGAAGGTTAAACTCTTCAACAGTTAGGGATAAGATGATGATTTTAATATTACACGTACGTATAGACCATAAGTTGTATTCTTTCAGTTAATCATATGGATCGTTTTATTGAGTAGACATGCACTAAGGAAGGTATTTTGGAATTTCTACCCCTAGGGGGGTGAAATACGGGTTGAAAATGTGGACGAAAGTCCGTCATTTTTAAGTTAGAAACATGAAACTTTAACTTTGGGCTACTGATTAAAAATGAGTAGATATGTATTTAACCGCTTCTGGATATTTTTTAACTTGGTTACGCGCGACGCGACGTAATATGACCCCTGCCCCTGGTAATACCACGGCCTCACAGAAAACCGAGGTGAAAAAGTGCTTGCGCTGTGTTTCACCGAGTGAGTGAGGATACCGGAGGCTCATACCCCAACCTCTCCCCCCATCCCACTCCACTATGCCCCAAAGGCCGGTAACGCATTTGTCAAATTATTTTAGAAATAATCAAACTTTACAAAATATACTATAAAACAATATATTATTTTCTGTAAATAAATGCAAAAAGCCAACAACACGTGGTATTCCCAGGCGGTCACCCATCCAATTACTAACCACGCCCGATGTGGCTTAACTTCGGTGATCGGACGAGAACCGGTGCATTCAACACGGTATGGACGTCAGCAATCAGTTCGTTATATTTAACGTTGAGTATCCAGCACTATGACGTCAACTCAATGTTAAGTGTCGCTACAACTTTTGGCGCGAAAAGCGCGTTAGGGAATATCGTTCTGAAAACATTTCAGATTGTTTTATTAATAACTAGGTTTCGCCCGCGACTTCGTTCGCATTTAATAAAAAGTATCCTATGTTACTTCTAATACCTCTACAAGAATATGTGTTTCATGATGATCAGATTGATCAGCTAAGTAGTTTTCGCCGGAAAGCGTAACAAAGGAACTTACGTTCGCATTTTTAACATTAGGATTATTTATAAGACGCAAACCGAAAGAAAATCCTTAATTACACCTTTTTGTCATCTACAGTTGTTAATTAATATGTGCAAGCCATTCTCGATATTATTAACTCGTAATTATCAAATTTTTTATTTGCATACATTCACGATCAACAACATTTATCAACGCCAAAAACTGTTTTTAGACATGTGTCATTAAGGACGGGAATTGTAACTGCAACATGCAATTGTATTTTATTAATTCATCAATTTTTATTTTGTTTTTTAATCCATTAAAAAAATAAAATGTCAGTCCTTAGTTCCTTACTTATGTCAATTGAGAAACATACATACAAAGTTTAAAGTGAATCCATTGAAAATACAAAAAGGTTTCAAACAATGAATAAAAAAAAGATTGTAAAGAGAAAAACGGTTATTTTAAAATTAAAAACAGACGTTTCAATTTTATTTATTTGTGTTGATCTCTTTGACGATAAAATAAAATATTACATAAATTAGGTAGGTACTAAGATAATTAATTATTTAAAAAACGACATCTAGTGGTACATTTCGCAATAATACAATGACAATAAACTCGACAGTTGACTGTTGGGTTCGTATTGGTGTTGGGGGTCAGAAAATATCGTTGTAATTCACGATTTGATGCACGTAGTGACATCTAGGGAACATTAAGCTTACTATAAATCCGCGTACAGGTCTCGCCTAGTAGAGTGTTGGTCTAGTATATATTTCGTCAGTGGTTTTGGCCAACGTAGTGTAGGACGTCCACAGGCCAGTTGAAGTGACGATTCTCGCAAGATGGCCAATCGATTAGAAAGGCATGCAATGAGAGAAACCTATGTCAAACAGTAGGTAAACTGCAATGGGCTGATGAAGATTATAAGTTTTTGTAAATAAATATATAAAAATATTGAAGATAGTAAAAAATAAGTGCTTTCTGATTTTTCCTTTGAAAAAATTTATTCAACTGCATGCCAATTACAATTCCAAGTCATCTGGAAGTCAGTGATAAAATAGACAAATCTTTAGATTTAATATTAGGCATGGTATGACTGTTACCTTGTTGTAATATTTACACGCTTCCTTTGCCGTGAAGTAATTATTGTCGACAAACTGGCCAAGTTCCTTAAAGCACCTTTCTATTTCACAAATTCCTTGCGTCACTACCGGCGGTGGTGTGGGTTCACAAGTCAATGAGTCATCTGAAACCATGATGTCTTATACTTTAATAGATATCACAGAAGTCAGAATTTGCCTGCACGAAAGACTGGCTTAAGCTGTTGCCTTGCCGCCTTTAATGTAAGTGCGCTGCGCCGAAATGTTGTGGGCCCATTCCCAATATGTGTCTGGGACTTCTTTGATCCGTTTTATGTATGTTTGTAAAGTCCCTCGCGGCACAGGATAGGTATATTCCTAGTGCGGGAGTTTTATATTTTAAAGAAGAAAAAAAGAAGGATATTAATTATCATGGTGACCGCACCTATGAACCCTAAGTTTTATTGGGCACATGTGTGATGTGGGATACGTCTTTAATAACATTTTCGTCATTTTCCCAGAATTATAACTATGTTAGGGTTCAAAACCAATTAAAGTTGGAGATCTAATTGTTCTCATGGAGGACAACTTAATGCCGTTACACTGGCGTATGGGTCGCGTCACAAAATTATACCCAGGAGCCGACGGGATCTGCAGAGTAGCGGATATCTATACATCTACCGGCACCATCAAAAGGGCCGTCAACAAATGATGCCCCTTAGAAGTGGCTAATTCAGAGCTGAATGAGGATTTCAACGCCGCGGAGACTGAACGCGCCCATAGCGCTTGAGCAGCGCGGGGAGGAAGGCGGCGCGCGGGCGGCGCAGAGAATATTCGAAGATGTCAAAGTGTCTAAACAAGTGCAATCGTGCCTTTTAATCACAGAACATAAAGAATAGGTAGAAATGTTATGTGTCATAATTTACAACGGAACGACTGTCGCCAAACTCAGACAAATGAAAGCACTATTTTATTACTGCACACTACTAACGAATTGTTTTGATTTGATGTTTTTATTTGCTCAAAACTAGCCTACAATACATAAAGTCACACGTATGATAATATATCTTATCGCGTAATTTTAACAGTTATTTTGCCATAGCTTAAGAAGAACTTACAACGTTTCGTAATCTTGAAAGTAAGAATACTTCATTGCAAGCTATTCAAAAACAGATGGCGTTATTCTAAATGCACGCAATTATAACATTAACCACTATAAGAATAAATTCGATATTTGTGTCATTCTTCGATATTTACCGCTACTCGCTTAGTGTTGTGGCACATATTACAATATTATCAATAATATCGATACCTAACTTTTGTTGTTAGGACGGAGCATATTAAAAACATGAGTTGAAGGATATCTGAGGAGGTAACATTATAAAAGTGAAGAAGCTAAAAAATAAGTACATGCATAATAATGTTTATTAATTTTAAGAATCTGTATTATAATCATATTATATTTAATAAAGACTGTTTAGCCACTTAACCGTTGGTATAGTGTTTAGCGATCCTGACTGCTGAGTCAGAGTTCGGAACAGACAGAGAGACAGAAAAAAAAAAAATGTTATTTTGGTATACGGCCCGTGCCTGCAAGTTTCGCAGAGAAAAGAATCACGCTTCGACATAAATGAGCTAGCTCGACCAGAGTGATACCACGGCCTCACAGAAAACCAGTGTGAAATGGCGCTTGCACTGTGTTTCACTGAGTGAGTGAGGATACCGGAGGCCCATATCCCAACTCCACCCCCTCCCCACCCCCCAAAGGTCGGCAACGCGCTTGTGACGCCTCTGGTGTTGCGGGGGTGTCCATGGACAGTGGTAATCGCTTACCATCAGGTGATGCTCGTTTGCCACCTGTTCCGTAAAAAAAAAATTGTACCGTGTACCTACACATACAGATGCATTTAGTAAAAAGCGGATATAAATATTTAATAGTACAAACAGACACTCTTATTATATATATATATTCTTACTATATACTTATTTTTATAGATATTCAATGGTTAAAACAAGTGTTTTTCTTTCAAGGCCACGTAAACAAACAAGCAAAATTTAATATTTATAATTATTATAGTAAGTAAATATAACACGTTTAAAAGTATGGAAATCGATAAAGCTAACATCCTACCTGGCTACATCACTAATCGAGTAGAATAGAAAATACGAGAATAACGTTGAAAACTGATAAGACTCGATCATACCAGATTGAGATTTATGTGGATGGGATAAGGAAGAGTTTAGCTTAAATCTCTAGTCAATTATCAGTTAAATTAAATTTTAAGATTTTATTGATAAAACATATAAAATTGTACCTACAGATGGTAAGAAACACCTCCATTATCAATCTTTTTCCTTCTGCTATCATTTTTACACTGTAAAACAGAACAGTACTGCATTGTGGCATAAAAAAGAACTTTCATTGGACGACCTATTCAACGCAGCGTTGTAACACGACTATGATACAAAATACCTACAACTCATAAAGGTATGCGTTGCAACGCTTATCAGTGGCAAGCGCGCCACGCCTACTAGTCATTTCTACTTATATCTTTTTGTTTTGTGCTTTTAATAGTAATTAATGTTTTTACTGCGATTGTACTGTTACATTTGTTGCATTTACGTTTCAAGTAAATGTTTAACCTTTAACCAAGTTGGGAAAGAAGCCTTTTATTTCAATCCTCAACAGTACAAAACTCAGAGTAGTAAAAGCGGCGATGTTGACGCTTAAACCAGCAAATGCAGTCCAATGTTGTTGTTCAATGGGTTGTTGCTCAACTGCCCCAGCCTAGCTCTGGGAGTAGATGCTTGTTCATCTTATTTATTATTATTCCGAAGATATTTAATTCATTGTCTAGTAATCAAGTACTCTTCTTTAATGAAATCGCATAAATGAAACTAAAGACTTTTAAGTTTACATCTTCAAATTACATACAAATAATTATGTTAATCTTGGAACACAACACTTTGAAACCACAAAACACTTAGGTAACCGATATTATTTTTCCGTGCAGTGCAGCAAACCACGCACGGTAACAACACTGCAAAGAGAAGGAACACTTGAAGTACATCCTATAACAACCCGTTTGGCCGTGTACCAAAGTTTTGTTACCCGTGTGGTATCAAAACTTCCTTTCTAAGGAGAAGCTATGTCTAGCAATGGATTATTAAAGTTGATTGATTATGAACCTTACCATCGTCATCCTCATCGCCCGTTTTTATGGGGACAGCAGGTGCAGCTGAAAAAAAAATTGTTGACATCATCATGAATAGATAAGCTGCTTAAAATGTCATATGCGTAAAAGTATGTAACGCATTGTACTACTTTTGACGTGATAACGTCTTCTAAATCATGACTCATTGTCACGTTCCGCCTTAACCGAGCGTGCAAGCCAGAACTCAGAACAAGCGATAGATAGAGAGGCACGATCGGCCTAAGCGTTCGGCATGTGACGCATATTTTCATCAATGTTTTCTCTGACGTTATCACGTAAAATTATCGTCCGTAAAACGACTATACAGACAACCAATTTTTTTACCAATAATTTTATTTCCCCAACACACATGTGCCATAAGATGTTGTGTTACTTTAGTACTGGAATTCATCAAAGAAACAGAGAAGCATCTTAGGCTTACTCAGTTTTAATTATACCTACTAGATTTTAGTTCCAAACTCATAGAAAACGATAAACCCCAAATTAATATTTTCGGACATCTAACACACAACGCCATCTAATCCCAAGCTAAGCAGAGCTTGTGTTATGGGTACTAGACAACTGATACAAAAACATAATATATACTTTTTTTTTGTAAATACATACATATTATACATAGAAAACACCCAAACTTCGAAACAAATATTTGTAGATCATACAAACACTTGGTCCGACCCAGGAAACGAACCTGAGACCTCATGATCAGCAGTCGTACACGCCAACCGCGAGACCAACGAGGCAGTCAAATTGTCCTATCATAAATGGCAATTTACCTAATAAAAGTTAACATGTGTTTGTTGCAAGGTCAAACCAAGGTCAAACCTATTTACCTCTTGAAAATAAGTTTCTAAAAAATAAATTTTAAGATCTTCAGTGTAATAGGTATTCCTTCTGATGCAACAAACAATAGCTGACCCTTAAAAATACCTCAAATATTTTACCAACTAAAACTTTTTTTATTTAACAATACCTGGAACAGAATCTGCCGCTTTTCCATCAAGAGAACATGGTTTTGGTTTACTATCTTTTTCTTCAGTAAACGACTCAATGTACTTTTGTAAATCTTCTATGCATTTTGTAGTAAACTCTCCGTATGTCATATTCTCCTGGTATATAATAGCTATCAGATCATCCGCCCAGGGCGCATATAAAGTCATCCAATCGCGTACCTCTGGGGAGTTTCTGTATGGTAACAAACACAAACCCTAATTACAGGCGCGGTTTCAGCCTGGAATTTTGGGGGGGGTCACTAATAATTAATTCAAGTCGAATAGGTAAATTAGACTTTATTGCAAGACACAATTTTATTGCACACATTAAAAACAAATGGATATATTTTATTTTAATTGCTACATGCTTAATAATCTAAGGCTACATGTATTGGGATGATAATATTTGAGACGTCTGGGACAATCTCTGGATGAATATTTAGAATTTAGAGGTGCTAGCAGCTTTGCACCCACGAAGGGCATGTGCGAGACTCCCGACAAATCAACAAATCAGTCTACCCACTAAGCCCCGCGGCGGCCTAACTGGGCAATCAAGAGGAGCTCCAGAAACGCATTAGCGGCTTCTGGAGTACCCCCTGCCGCTCCTCACGAGTGAGGTACATCCCGGGGTAACCAGATTCACCCCGGGGCAGGTTGCTGTTGAGCCTCTTACAGCTCTACGCAGTAAGAGTCGGAACACCGACCCGCCTTAGACGACATCCCCCGGCCGCACCGAGGTGCCGGTCTCGGGTCGTTTGCAGTGACCACATCTCCCCTGGATGTGGCACGACCCTTAACCGACGGTTGGGGAGCTAGTGGCTCCTACCGCGCCCCCTTCATCGCCTCTTTCGAGCGGGATCAGTCCTATCCCGATCCCGCTCTGCGGACTCCTTCTGGAGCATAACGTCTCCACAGAAGGAGCCCTCAGGCACTCACCCCTCACTACTCGCCAGTATTGCCGCGATCAATGCTGATGACAGGTTTCGTCCGATCTGTCTGCATTGGTGGCATTGTGCCGTAACCTCACGTTCGATTCTGTTCAGATATTCACCGAAGCTACCGTGCCCGGTGAGCATCTGAGTGAATTGATAGGTGACACAGTCAGTTCTTTCTATCCAAGCTTCGAAGCTCGTCAGAACGGCTCCGACAGTGCGTTGGCAGTCACAAACTTGGGTGTCAAGCCGTGCCCGCCAAGCCCGTAGGGCAGGCGTATGTGCGTTCTAAGGAAGCATTCCGGGCTCATGATCCGACGCTGTCTCTTCGCCATTCGGACCGACAGAACGAATTTCGTTGTAGACCATTGTGTCTATGTCGTTTAGAATGTTGAAGGGTGGAGATAGCACCAGGATCGTCGCCGCCTCGTACGAGATCGTACGGTAGCCTCGCACGATCCGTGTGGCCATCAACCACTGCAGACTCCCGAGTTGAGCTTTACCTCGGGAGGAACTCGACGGCGCCCCATAGAGAATCATGGATCGCACGACGCCCATACAGAGTCAGCGAAATTCTTCCCGCGGTCCTCCGAAATTGAGTGGCAGCAGCCGATGAAGCGCTCCTGCTACCCCTCGTACTCGGGGGACTAGTCGCCCGAAATGCTCTTCGAAGCTCTACCGACTGTCCAGGATGAGGCCTAGGTACTTCATGTACTGGCTCACCTGGACTTCAGTGAAAAGAAAGAAAAAAAAACAGGTTCTAGCAGCAGTTGGAAAAGTTTACATGTGTACGGTTTTGGGGGGGGGTCGTGTCCCCTGTGACCTCCCCCCCCCCTGGAACCGCGCCTGCCTAATTATTGTGGGATTTTAAATAGTCCAATGAAAAATCGAGCTAACGTAGTAAGGCTCAATCATATCTGAATAATAGGTACGTACCAACGCTATCTATAAACGAACATATTGTGAAAAAACAAGTAAAAAAAGTCACTCACTTGGCCGTCACAAGGCCGGCGCTGGCTAACACGAACACAGCCACTGTACCCCACAATAATGAGTCATCCTTAGGCGGTTTTGGCGGTGGTAGCGGCGGCAAAGGACAAGTTTGACGTTGTTGCGGATTATATATTGAATTGTTTATTGGAAAGCGGGTGAATGGTGTTACATGACAATCTATTGGATGGCGGCGGGACTGTGGACAAAATGAACGTGTTATTAAATTCCACAATGCTTATGGGTGCGATGCTGGGTATTTCTCTGTCCGTCAAAATTCAGTTAGAAAACTAGAGTAACCGATTTCGCACGGAGAATCAGTAAGCTGGAATTGAAGTTGGCCGGTCTCGTCTCCAGACGAACAGATGGTCGCTGGAGCTGGAATGTGTTGGGGTAAAGACCGCGATTAGGCAAACGTAGTGACTGGCGCCCTATAGCACGACGGACCGACGATTTGAAGAAAGTGGCTGGCAGCGGATGGATGAAGACTGCCCAAGACCGGGATAGTTGACGCTCTTTGGGGGAGACCTTCGTTCTGCAGTGGACGGCGATAGGCTGATTTGTTGTTGTTTGTTATTATTGTAATTTTTTTACACTATCGTGTCGTGTGGTCTATTGATATAAAATATATGTTGTTAATGTATGTCTAGTCCATCAAGAAGTGATGTCGATGTCAAAGACCTTAGGTATGGAAACTTAGTCCTTCCATCACCAAAACATAATTATCAATCACGGTGCGCTGTTCTGTAGGTATTGATTTCTTACATTGAAAACAGTGGGCTGTTTAGAGTAGACACTATTTCACAGGTGGGATCGTAGCCAGTTATATAATCATGTGTTGGGACTTTTTTAAATATACATATAAGAGAGACAGATAACAGCCAGACTCAATACAACAAATTGTGGATTAGGTACATTACATCTAAGTGTTTTCCCATGTGGGGATCAGATCAACTATGCAGAAGGAAGTGGCCAGGCGGACGCTTAAACCAATTTTTGCAGTCGTCCAAAATCTATTTATGTACGATTCACAAAAAAAGGGTGGTACTTACTAAAATTGATCTAACATTAACAGCATAGTTAGCAATTCTAAGCATAGTTTATTACTGGAACTTTGAAACTTCTTATTTAAACTAATAAAAGATTCTATGGGTAAATTACATGCTTTTTAATAGTTCATTGAAGAGGTCATTGACATATCCCGTTTCTGACACTACCAAACCTGTATAAACTGAAAAACCAATCTTAATGGTATCCTCTAATGAGGTTATTTGTAATACAAAATTGATAGGTAGGTAAGCACGATAGATAGATATTCCTATAGCATTTTATATCTATACTTAGGTATAATAAAAATGTAACAGGTCCAATTCTGTACAATAGAGATATTTTGAAATTTTTTTTGGGAGCGCTCTTTATATTCGATACTGAAGCCAAAACTGTATTTTTTTTCATTTTTGTCTGTCTGTCTGTATCTTGGTCGCGCATCACGCTGAAACTACTGAATGGATTCAAGTGAAACTTGGCATGATTTGAGTTTATACTACGAGGTGGGACATGGGATACTTTTTATCCCGAAATTCAGCACGGTTTCTTGGAGAGAGGGGATGAAAGTCAAAATATGTACTTAGTTGTAATTCAATAACACATAGTCCGATTTCTTTCATTCTTTTTTGCTAGAAGTAAAAAAAAAGATAACGGGAAAAGTCTTTTTTTTTGTCCGCGACTGTACACTGCCTGTGGGAAGCTGAGACAGATATGTAAATATGGCGGTGCGAAGTTCGCCGGTTCAGCTAGTTATATAGGTAGGTATAGGTATACTACGCTCAATTATTGTTCACATTCATACTTAATATTATGAATTCAAAAATAATCTGTCTGTCTTACTTACTCTTCACGGCTAAACCGCTGTACCGATTTGGATAAATTTCGGTATCGAGATAAATTGGACTTTGGAGCAAGATATGGGCTACTTTTAGTCGCGATAATCTACATACACCCAAAATCTAGTTATATAAAATAATATTTGAAACATCTGTCACACCGCAATCTAACGCTTTTTTCCCGACTACGGCTAAGCCAAAGGAGGGTTATGATTTTGACAGGCTATGTATGTATGTATGTTCATCTGTACATCTCATAGCTCCTTAACTACTTATTAGAACTGAACAAATGAGTTATCGTTAGAAGCGTCTTGATCGTCCGCTGGTTCTAGCTATATTATTATGATGTGTCACTGAATCGAATGTCGCGCCCTCTAGCCGACATAAAGTACAGTATTAAAAAATAAATTTGAGATAAATATGCCGTGTTTTGTATCATTGGAAAGGGCGTTACTTGTACATTTCAAAATTACTTGTAATAAATTTAATAAAAAAAACTTTTTAAAAACAAGCTTTTATTGGAATGCTCTAAAAAGAATAAAATAAAGTATTCCTTCAAAACTTTTCTATCAACTTATAATGTCATTACACAATTTATATAATACAAAAGCTTGTCGCGAGATTTGCCTTTGCGAGATTTGATTTGACTGATATCAATGTTTAAAATTCTCAAACTAAGTAAATACTGGTAACGAAATCTCGCAACAAGCTTTTGTATAAATTGTGTAATGACATTATAAGTTGATAGAAAAGTTTTGAAGGAATACTTTATTTTATTCTTTTTAGAGCATTCCAATAAAAGCTTGTTTTTAAAAAGTTTTTTTTATTAAATTTATTTTTTACTTTTTAGGTATCGCTGGACAGGTTTCTCAGTCTGTTCATCTCATTCAAACGCATCAATATTGCAAGACATCGACGACCGAAGTACCTACCTACTTATCAAGACAAATCCTATGAACACACCTATCAACTTCATCGTCAAACCCTGGTTACCATTTAAAACTAAATACTTGACTACACTAATTTCAATATTCTAATCTCGATGGTGTTGCGTCGTTTTATTACAGAGTTCCTATGGCCACCTTGCGGCTCCATCATCAGACCTTGGATACTATCAAAACATGAAGTACTCGTTAAGACGAATCAGACGATTCCAAGCTCGATGGTGTTGCGTCGTTTCACTACAGAGTTGCCATAACCATCTTTCGGCTCCATCATCACACCCTGGTTACTATCAAAACATAAAATACTTGTCCAGACGTCAAGACGAATCAAACGATTCCAAGCTCGATGGTATCGCGTCGTTTCATTACAGAGTTCCTATGACCATCTTCCGGCTCTATCATCAGACTCTGAATACTATCAAAACATAAAGTACACGTCAAAACGAATCAAACGAGTACTAACTCGATGGGTTACGTCGTTTCATTACAGAGTTTCCATGACCACCTTCCGGCTCCATCATCAGACTCCGGGTAGTATCAAAACATAAAGTACTTACCAAGACGCATCAAACGATTCCAATCTCGATGGTGTTACGTCGTTTCATGACAGACTTTCCATGACCACCTTCCGGCTCCATCGGCAGACCCTGGATACTATTAAAACATAAAGTACTCGTCAAGACGTCAAGACGAATCAAACGATTCCACACTCAATGGGTTTCGTCGTTTTATTACAGAGTTCCTGTAACCATCTTGCGGCTCCATCATCAGACTCTGGATTCTATCAAAACATAAAGTACTCGCAAAGACGCATCAAAAGATTCTAATCTCGATGGTGTTGCGCCGTTTTATTACAGAGTTCCTATGGCCACCTTCGGGCTCTATCATCAGACTCTGGATTCTATCAAAACATAAAGTACTTGTCAAGACCAATCAAATGATTCCAAGCTCAATGGCTTTGTGTCGTTCCATTAGAGGGTTTCCATGACCATCTTCCGGCTCCATCATCAGACCCTGGATACTATCAAAACATAAAGTACTCGTCAAGACGAATCAAACGATTCCTCACTCAATGGGTTTCATCGTTTTATTACAGAGTTCCTGTAACCATCTTGTGGCTCCATCATCAGACTCTGTATACTATCAAAAATAAAGTACTCGTCAAGGCGCATCAAACGATTCCAATCTCGATGGTGTTGCGCCGTTTCATTATAGAGTTCCTATGGCCACCTTCCGGCTCCATCATCAGACCTTGAATACTATCAAAACATAAAGTACTCGTCAAGACGAATGAAACGATTCCAAGCTCGATGGTGTAGCGTCGTTCTATTATAGAGTTCCTATGGCCACCTCCCGGCTCCATAATCAGACCCTGGATACTATCAATACATAAAGTACTCGTCAAGACGAACCAAACGATTCCACACTCGATGGTTTTTGTCGTTTCATTACAAAGTTCCTATGGCCACCTTCCGGCTCCATGATTAGACCCTGGATACTATCACAACATAAAATACTCGTCAAGACGAATCAAACGATTCCACACTCAATGGGTTTCATCACAAACTTCCTATGGCCACCTTCCGGCTCCATCTTCAGACCCTGGATACTATCACAACAGAAAATACTCGTCAAGACGAATCAAACGATTCCACACTCAATGACTTTCGTTGTTTCATCACAAAGTTCCTATGGCCACCTTCCGGCTCCATCATCAGACCCTGGATACTATCACAAGATAAAATACTCGTCAAGACGAATCAAACAATTCCACACTCAATGGGTTTCGTAGTTTCATTACAAAGTTCCTATGGCCACCTTCAAGCTCCAGCATCAGATCAGCTCCATGTCCATAATATTGCATTGTCACGCTGTTTTCTTAGGCCTGCAAAATTTCAGCACAATCGGTTGAAGATATCTGCTTCAAATTTAACTTGCAAGATTTGGGAACATCGGGACAGGTGAAGCTAAATAAAAGCTTGTAAAAATACTTGTAAATTGCCGTCACATACCCATTTAAAGGTCTGACGATTTCAAAGTGACAAAAGCATGCAGTAAATTATTCAAAAATAAAGAGCACCGTATCGAAATATTCGAAGGTGTCAGATTTTTATACAAACCCCATAACCCCTATCTCCTATTAAAGATGTTAATTACGACGGTAATTAATTAACAACACAAGTTGTTTATTTACCTATATGTCACTATTTTACTAAGGCAAATGGGTTATAGAAATAAACAGTCACATGTACACATACTAATTTATTTATTTTTAAACAAAATGTATGCTAAGTGCATAGAACCTTTTTATCTATAATTAGGATAAGTTATAACATACAAAGAATATTGCATATGTTACTACAATACACTTGTCCCAGCGATGCACAATGCAAATACATTCACTAGTATCTATTACCATATCCTGTAACGAGATGGGAAACTTTTTCAGACCACATAGTATATTTAGGCATTATGCCCTCTGAACCATTGAGTTTGTCTTATATAAAGTTGATCAACAAAGCCTTAGAGCAGCACAGTAGAGAATAGTATTACCTCACACATCTCAAATATGGGAATCTAGTCCTTGTATTCAGCCGAACCTATAACGTCTGTTTTAGCAGCCAGCATCATTAGCCACGAGACCACAAGCCATCGACAGAACTATAAATCTAAGTAAGATGTTTGATGGTTGTGAGATTCCTAAATTCCAGTATTAATTCCATTACATACAGGTGGATCAAGATAGTGTATTGCTAACTAAGTTACTAACTATATATAATATATATTATGCTACATTGTGTTTGTGATAACTAAGATATCAACTGTCTTTGCAATTTATTAGAATTACTTAATAGGTGTTGATTTATCACATTTTATTTTATGTAGCCCGCCAAAATGACTTTGCCTGATGGACATTAGACATTATTAATAGTAATTTACTAATTTTATTTAGTATAAATGGTGAGATGGCAAAAGATTGGTATCATCTAATACATATTTATTGATCTTGAAAATCTTTTTACTTCAAACAGAAGTGCCTTTAACAGCTGGTGGGAGTAAGATTGTTACCCACTAGGGCCAGCTCACACTGTGACAAGCTTACGTTGTGACTACAACCAGCTTCCGTTGTGATCACGACCAGTTTACGTTGTAACCACGACCATGTTTGAAAACACCATACAATATTTATCATAGTACATTTTGCTGCACAATTTGAAGATAAGAAACAATATGAAATGAGGAAGCAACTCAATAGAGCGATGAACACCGGCACAGACCAGGACTGCGACAAATACAAGGCCACCAAGTCCAGGTACAAAAAACGACTCAGATACAGGAGTACCAACTCATGGCGGAACTTCTGCACAAATATTGAGTCTACTGCACAGGCCAACAGGGTAAGGAAAGTTCTATACAACAACTCAGCTATATCACTGGGGTCCTTACGAAAGCCAGACAACTCCTTTACCACCTCGGCGGAAGAGACAGAATGTACTCTGGTAACAACACACTTCCCGGACTGGGACTAATCCCGCCCACCACTGTAACTCCTGTACAACAGGATCAACAGCGGTGACCCACGAACACAGAGTTATGACACTCGGGAAGTCCCAGGAAAAATGTAACTGTCTTGGAACCCACAACGAAATTAATCAGAAGAAAACTGGAGGAGTTGGAAATATAATAAGTCCACTTCCCTTCTTAGCAAAGCGGGAGACAAAATGAAGTCAAAATAGGCAGACGCCTTTTTCAAACTGGGAAGCACCACGAATAAAATATTATGGGTCATAGTGAGCTATATTTGATTTCTATAGTATGTATGGCAGAATCGCTTAAACGCACGGAAATTCACCGCAGTTGACACAAGATCCCCATAATATACTACCCCAGACGTAATTTGTAAGCTATTTAGCATCATGTTATTGTACCAAAGACTACATTCCCAGAGGATATGATGAGCCGACTGTTCACAGCTAGAATCAGGTGTTGAGCATTGACACAATGGTGAATCGACTAATTTAAATGAGTATAGTTTGCTCTTAAAGTTACCGTGGCCTGTAAGAAATTGAGCGACACAGTGATCTACCTCGAGCCATGTCCTTGACAACCGTTCGCGAACAGATGGAAAGAACTGGTAGAGGTGGCGCCCCTTAGATGATTCGTTCCATCGTTATGGACATTGGATTGCTGTTGAAACAATCTTATGATTTTACCGCGGTCTCGTACGCCCCAAAAATCGCATTCCATGTTTTGTAGTGTGGAATAGTACATGGCTGCACGTCTACCATCACTCCACCTCATTATAAGGCAGGAGGCTCTAGCTGCAGCAGTGCGGCTAAAGAAACAAAATCAAGTACAAGATACAACTGCACGAGGATCCCGGAGAAGGGTTTAACCCAAGGGAGTTAAGAATCTTCACGGACGGATCCAAAACAAGGTCAGGCACTGGTTCGGGAGCATTCTCTGAGGACCTAAACATACACATCTCGACGCCCACAACACAGTCTTCCAGGCAGAGTGCATGGGTATAATATAGGCAGCACATGCGATCATCTGCAGAAAGGTAACGGAATAGATCAGTCTTACAAGCTACAGAGTCATGCGACTACCTCAGGGCTGATCTACGAATGCCACAGAGCCCTGACAGAGGTAAGTACTACAAATAGTATAACTCTCCAGTGGATCAAAGGGCATAGCAACTCACGCGGAAACGACGCAGCTGATGCACTAGCAAGAAGCGGATCGGAGTCAAGGGCAGTCGGTCCAGAACCAATATTGCCCTTGCCAACTGCTTGGCTGCGACGGACACTGCAACGGAACACCAAGATAGAACACCAGATATATTGGTCCAACCTTTGTACCTGCAGGCAGACCAAGGAGGACCGCCCGACGATCAACCAGGACTGTGACGGAAGCTGAAACAACTTAAGAGGCCGCCGCTTCGACTTCTGATCGGAGCAATGACTGGTCATGCACTATTAAACAAACATCTTTTCACTCTAGGTGTAACAGACAGCCCTCTGTGCAGAGCATGCATGGAGGAAGATGAAACAGCCGCCCATGTCATCTTGGCATGTCCTGGGGTGGCAGAATACCGGGCGAAACCCCTCGGATCGCCGAGGTCACTTCAGGAAGTCGTCGGCAACGCAAGGGGTCTGCTAGGCTTCCTGGAGGAACTGGGTTGGCACCACTAGTGCCGACCCACTACGCAAAATAGGCGCATCAAAGTCGTCGAGTTGCGGAAACCCAGCCCGCGAGTTCAAGTTCAACAATATATAAACTACATATAGTAGTAACCTAACACATTTCAAAAATAGTGTATTAGGATTTGTTATTACTAATATTCTAATTTATTTTAATCACAGTATTATGTAAGTTTTGCTATGAGTAAAAAGAGATTTTTCTAGAAAGATTAATTTGATTAACAAGAACATTTAACAGTAGTACATTACTTAAAACCCTTTCATGTTTACATAGAAGACAATATTCTAAACCCACAATGAGTAAAGTACAAGAATCAAATGTAAGACTCAAAAATACATAGAAAAGTAATACATCATTGTAATGAACAAAGTTTTATATAATCTCAAATTTTAACAAAAAAAAACCGACTTCAATCTCGACCAAATTTAAATGGGACCACACGGGAAGCACCACTTTTCAAATAAAAAAAGAATCATCAAAATTGGTTCCCCCAGTCGAAAATTATAAGGTATCAAATATTAAAAAAAAATACAATCAAATTGCGAACCTCCTCCTTTTTTTGAAGTTGGTTAAAAATTTCAAAGCTTTATACTTTTAGCTTGTAAAAATATTTAATTAAAATACAGTTAATTTTTAATTAAAAATAGAGAGAAGAAAAACGGGATTTACATAATTATGTAACTTGAAAGTCTTAAGTTACCCTTACTTATAAGCTGTTTTGTAATATTTAACTTGTAATTAACTTTTCCTACTTAGTAATTACTTCCAAATTACAATTAAATTTAGTTCAGTTTATATTTCTTATAGCTTATACGTACATAATCACAAAATTCATACAATATATCAGTCTTATAAACAGGCTGTTTACAAGCCTTTAGAAGATAAATGTCAGTGTTCTAGAAGTCAGGACGACTCATCATCAGAATCAAGTTCATCAGAAGAATCATATGACGAATCACTGCTGTCCGATGATGAGTCTGAATCATTCTCACTGTCATCATCAAAACATACTTGTTCCTGTTTTTGTAAACCAGGCAACAAAGACATGGAAGCCATTTGTACAGCCATTTCATTTTGCATGATTGAAATTTCTTCCTGTTGTACCATCTCTGCAGCTTGTTCTAATTCTACTAATTCTAAGTCTAAATCATTTTTAGATATTTCAATGTTCGCTATATTATTACATAACTCATCCAATTCCTCAGATCTGCATTTTTGTAAAAAAACTAAATAATCTTTTATATACAATTGGTTTAGTATATATCTTGCATCATTACTAGAGTTAAACATCTGATGTATTTCAATCATAACTTTAATAACGGACTTCTTGCCTCGATGGAATAATTTGACTAAATCGGTTTTTACTTTATTGCACAAATCAAAATTCCTGAATATAGGATAAATCAATGCACGTCTGTAGCAAGCGATCAAGACTTGTCGCATATCTTTAAATGTGCAGAACCAACTCAGAGTTGAAGATAGTTTGTTGATAGTCCAGCTAGATTCCACAGTACTCTCATTCAAGGTTGTTCGTTTATCATAACAGTAACCATAGAGAATATCAACTAACCCATATAAAACCTGCTTATATTCTTGAGTGGTTAGCAAAAAGTTTTTATTTGGCAATTCTTTTAGTACACCTACTTCATCATCAGAAAAGTCTGAATCATTATCAGTGTTCTCACTCATATTCTCCTTCAAGTATGGTTCTAGTAATTCTAAGTCATAATAATCTGCTAAATAGTGGTCCGAAGAAAATTTGTCATTTTCATGTTTTATGCGCAATGGTTGGCGTTCATTTATAGATACATCCTCAGGTGCTCTCATTTCAAAAATTTGAGGGAACTCATTACCGATATTATTAAACTCTGTAGTAATTTTATTAGCAAAACCATAACTGTGCTTGTTACCTCCATCTTGGTCGTTTTCAGGATATGAATCTATGGTTATTTCACTGACTTCAAGCTGTTCAACGAGATTAGGATTTAAATCTGGTATGTCTCTGGGTGCAAGCAAGCTAGTTATCATGTCCAAATTTTCGAAATGTTCGCCAGGATTCTGTTTATCGAACGATAAATTAAAATCTCCCGAATCACACACGTACGAACCTTTAGATCGGTCATTATCGACAATCTTGCCGGGTAAATGTAAACGTAAGAAGTACGGGCTTGAGACGAATAGAAAATTTTTACCTTCTACGTCTATCTCCGTATCTCCAAGGTTTGTATATGGAGCGTGCACATTTATATAGACGTGGTTGTCATCCTGGGATAGCTTGAACCTCGGAGTTAACATTTTACTGCCGCGAAGATGGTCAGTTTTTCATAAAATCGATTTATTTTAAGTTATTGTGTTAAACTGAGCAGCACGTGTTTAGTATATTAAATAAAACGCACCACAGATTATTATTTATAATTTCACATAAACATAATTCACATCACACCACAGAAAACATTTACCACAGAGTACAATACAGGCTTAATTACCAGGGCGGGGACAGTGCTAAGACTTTGAAATTTTGTAAAATTGATGACTCGCCATCTAGCGAATGGCCCCGTACTAAAATAGTTACCAGTTAATTTGAAATGTCAAAAGATTGCGTTTTATAGTGTTATCGAAATATAATTTGAATATTAATAAAATACAAAACATTTAATACAATATAAAAATAAATTATTAATTAGGTTAGGTACCAAATCTAGTTAGTAATTAAGTACCAACTATTAGCGTCTTACACTCGTGATAACTTCTAAACGAAATGTCCGAATGGGATGAAACAAAAAGTATGTTACTTCTACATAAATACCCTTGATAAGATAATGCTTTATTTGGATAAGGATTAATATTAAGATACGCATTTAACGTAGTTTCTTTCTTCAGACGATTTAATATTTTTTTTGAACACAAAAGCGGTTATTGTGGCTAAACCATGATAGTTAGATACATGCTCTCGCGGACTTTTTTGTAGATGTTAATGGGACCAACAAACCCGTAATACATTATTTTGTTCTATTGTCAATAGTTATTGCAGCGCACGTAAAAATAGGTTTTCGATTTCACACCCTGGGTTATGAAATAGCAATTTTCTTACGGATCCCAAATTTTTTGAAAATAAAAAATATAGCCTATAGACTTCCTCGATAAATGGATTATCCAACACTGAAAGATTTTTTCAAATCGGACCAGTAGTTCCTGAGATTAGCGCGTTCAAACAAACAAACAAACTCTGCAGCTTTATAATATTAGTATAGATTAGTATAAATAAAACCTAACTAACTTAATAGGTTTTGCTCTCTTATTTCACCTCATATTTTTAATTGAGCCTCTTTAATTCTAAAGGTGCGATAGATTAAAAATAAACCAATCCACGGATAAGGATGATCCTGAACATGTTTCGGCGTGAAATATATAATTAATGTGTCCGTTCCGTGGTGTAGCAGTAAAATAAAACGTTCAACTTCAACGTGGTGTCTCGAACAACGAGATCTAAAAAGGTATATTCATCACCAATCAGAAGCTTGCGTGAGAAAGACAGACACTACCCAAACTCAGTCTCTCTCTCTACTCCGATCACGCTTTCCGCCCGTTCGGCTGCCTCACCTGTTATATGTGCTCTAAGGCGTGAGCTAAATTTCTATAAAATTGAAAACCTGTTCATCACACAATAGGAAACATTTGTCATTCTCTAACATTACCATTGACCTACAGTACATGGACTACGCATACCTACAAAATTATCGTGCCTACCTACACAAGATGTTGGCGCATAAAATAGCTGCCTTTAGGGTTGATATAGAGTGATTAGAAATGTCGATATCGATATTTAACTGAAATATTTAATAAATTGCAAAAATAACGATAACATTAAAGAATTATAGTTCATTCCGATTGTTTTCTATTATTTATAATGGATATAATGGATGGATTAAATTTTGAATGATGGACTTAAGACTAAAATCCAAAAATGAAAGCTCGACCGAGATCAGGATGTCAACAAATCGTGACAAGTTTAAAGCCCAAGTCCGAGAACTTCTCAAGAAACGGCTAACAGGAATATCGTCATGACCTCGTTACTTCAGATTTTTTTTTTTTGTATTTTTACCAACTTTAATTTATCTATTTTATTATTGTATTTATATATCAAATATTTATATAATCATTATTTATATATTATCATATTTAAATATTAATATGTACATTCATATATGTACTTTAAACAGCATTAATATTATTATTATATAAACCGATACATTAAGTTTTTTTCCCTTCTCTCTCTTTTTCAAATCAAACATACTATGCACCTGCCTTGTCCCTTACTGAACCAACTCAAGGTTGACTGGTAGATAATGCCATGTGGCATTAAGTCCGCCTCGTGCAATTGTAATGCAGGAAGTATAAATAAAAATAAAATAAAAAAAAGCTGGCCATCACGGGACACCCGGCTAGATATGATATGAGCAAAATATTACTTAAACGATTCTTGGCTTCTACCCAAGAAACCGTAGGCTATTAGGAGTGCTACAGCGTTTGGTGAGTCCATTCTGGGATAGGAGAGTGCTAGCCCTCTCCCTTTTCCCACCTTTTAGGCGTACATCACCTCCTCCCAAAATGAGGCCGTGGATTCCTCTTGGAATCCCTAAAATCCTGGTCTTTCTTTAGTCTGGGAATAGATGATCGTAGGTGAGGTTTCGCAAATTATTATTTTAAAACCATTTGTTATCGGCTATGAAAACAGCCCTATCCGTTCTATCAGCAACAAGCCTAAAGAAAGAACAGTATACCTCTGCATTCAAACCAACGAGAATGTATATCGTTGTTTACCTATTTTTTCGTAGCTCCGACGGTTCTGGGATACCGATATCAACATAAAAAGTACTTATATTATGTTGACATTGAGCGAAATAACAAATTGAGTAAATAAAACACGTTTTAAATAGTTGTAATATTTATTCATTTATTCACACATTCAGGTTAGGGCACTGCGCAGTCACGTAATCGCGTCACGTCGAGAGTTCTGTTGTAGGATGTTTCATGGAAGTGCATCGAGCAGACATACCACATTTTAGGTTGAGGGTTTATATGTTCCAAACCAATGATTTCGATCCATTTCTTTCTTAAAATTTCATTTACAGGAAATCTGATGTACAAACACCATGTTAACAATTTTTTTTATATAAATATAAGTATCGACACTTTAACTCTACCATCACTGTTCAATCCTCTCGCCAGTGGAGCGATCTGTTGAAGTTTGCAATACCTATAGGACCCATGAGTATAGGCAATCAATCGCTAACTATGTCACTGGCAAGAGCAATGAACTTAACGGCTGTTGCACCGTATTCTTATTCTAAACTAATGCATCAAGCACTTACTGGAGTTGCGTGATGTCCTTGATCTCGTCGGCCGTTGATGGGGTACCCCACTGCCGCATTCACACATACATGCTCCAAAATGCTGTACAATCCTACAAGGTATTTATAACCCATTAGTAATTATAACACACCTGATTTAACTATCGCAGATCGCGCCTAATGGTCATGTGACTACTAAAACTCGCGAGTCCAAATCAGACCAAACATAACGGTGATCGACGAAACACCGAGTCGTTGGAAAATTAGCTAAATATCAATTAAATTAACTTAAACCGGCAGTCAATCACGGAGCCCAGCTCGACCAATCCCAAAGCATCTCAAGTACTAATCTCAAACGTCAAAACGTCAAACAAGAAAAATGACAATCGAAAATGTTGCCATTACAATGACGTTAAATTTCTAACAGTCACCCGCCCGAACAGGTCCGTACCTGTTCCCTAATCTACAGGCAGGCGAGATAACGTTGGTACCGCTCGTTTGATAACTGAGTCCCCAACTAGAACCTCTGCGGACCGGGGGGTCCCATCCTTACCAGGGAACAAGTTAACAATGCGCCCCCGGCGCCAACGCAGTGGCGGTAGGTTGGCATCCTTAACCAGCACGAGGTCACCAACACTAGGGGGGCTAGTTTTGTCAGTCCACTTAAGGCGCTGTTGCAGAATGTGCAGATACTCTAGAGACCATCGTTTCCAAAAATTATGTGAAAACTGCTGCAACATCTGATACCGAGACAACCGAAACAATTTCACACCTTCGAACGGGTGTTCGGGCAGCGCGTTAAGTGGCTGACCAATTAAGAAATGGCCTGGAGTCAACGCCTCCAGGTCATTTGGATCCGAGCTGAGCGGACACAACGGTCGCGAGTTGAGAACGGCTTCGATCTTACAAAACAACGTCGCGAGTTCCTCAAATGTGAGCGCGGTCTGACCTACAATACGCCCTAAATGCGTCTTAGCTGACTTAACTACGGCTTCAAAAATCCTGGGGCAACCTGGTGGACTGAAGGTCCATTGTATACCCCGACGGGAGAGGGCTGTTCCAATATCCACTTTGTTTTCATTTAAAAACCTAACTACCTCTCGCAAGTATCGTTCTGCACCTACGAAGTTGGTTCCGTCATCGGAACGAATCAATGCTGGCAGTCCCCTCCGGGAAACGAATCTGTCCAAGCACGCTATAAAAGCTTCCGTCGTGAGGTCAGCAACGCGCTCGAGATGCACCGCCTTGGTGGATAAACAGACGAACACGCTAAGGTACGCCTTGAACTGTTTCGCGTTCCGTAGCCGCGAGCTTTTCACTAAGAATGGGCCCGCAAAGTCTGTACCAACACCAGCCCATGGCCTAGCCTCATTAACCCGATCAGGGGGCAGATCCCCCATGTGAGGCTGCATCGTGGCAGCCTTGCTCCGATAACAAGGCATGCACCGAAACACGATGTTCCTTATGGTACGACGCCCAGACAAAATCCAAAACTCCCTCTGGAGTGTAGCTAACAAGGCGTTACAACCTGCATGAGCGTTTTTAACATGCCGATCAGTTACCAACAACTCAACCAACTGCCCTCCCTTAGGGAGCAGTAGGGGGTGACGAGCCGAATACGGCAGATTCGCATTGCGCAATCTTCCTCCTACCCGAAGAAACCCGGCCGAATCTATAAACGGGTTGAGACGCGCGACAGCACCCTTCAATTTCGAACGACCAGTTCGTAGACTCTCCAATTCTGCTCGAAAGTTCGAAGACTGTACCAACCGGATCAAATTCAGAAGCGACTCATTTCGCTCTGCCGGTGACAGAATTGGGCTTAGCGTTCGCTGTTCGTGGAGAGTGCGACAATTCCGAACGAATCGTCTTATCCAACAATTGACATTGATCAATTTATCAAGAGAGCTATACCGCTCAATCAGGAAACTCGCGTCAGTCTCCTGGACCTCCTGGGTCACATACACGGCTGCTAATATACCACAGTCCACAGACAACTTCGCGTTGTTAAGGGGCCAATCCGATTCCTTCCTTGCCAGCCAAGGGGGGCCCCCACCATAACTGATGGTTAACTAATTCAGGAGCCCGGCATCCCCTGGATGCACAATCCGACGGGTTCAACTCTCCTGTCACATGTCTCCACAGCCATGAGTCGATCATGCTGCAAGACTCGCCGATCCGACAGCACGTCCCGTAGCACGTCAACCGTACCTGGGGTGTCGAAATCGGGATCCGCCAGTTTCATATCTGATGTCCTGAACTCTTTCGCCCGGCGTCTACCACGCCGGACAGCTGCGCTGCCCTCTACGGGGGGTCGGCCTCTAAAGCCGACCCCAGCACTGCACTCTTTCGCCCGGCGTCTACCACGCCTGGTGGCTGGGCTGCCCGGCCTACGCCGGAGCCCCAGCACTGCACCTCTTTCGGCCGGCGTCTACCACGCCAGTCGCCTGCGACGCCTCTAAGGGGATCGGCCTCTAAAGCCGACCCAGGACTACACCTCTTCCTTTTCTCATCGCAGCAAACCAAGTTAAGTGCCTTTAACTTGGAGGACGACCGCTTGATCGAATCTCTCAAACCCACACCCTGACTGTACATCTATCTGTTTGTGTTATACTTCAGTAAATAAATTCTTTAAATTGTTGTTGTGAAGCGTCTAATTTAATCATCATCAGAACCTCGTGGCTTCACCACAACCTTCTAGGCTCCTAAAGCCACTACGTGACACATGGCATTCAACTTTAAGTTGAATTCGGCTGTTCGACTCCTGAGTCGAACAGCCGAATTCAACCTCACCTGAGGGTGTCGTCCCATCACATCAGTCATCACTAGTACCGGGGCGGATGTCCTACGCATCGTGTCAAACCGTGAGGAGAACGTAATCGTCGTTTGCCCAACGATGTTCGTTACCGCGACATTCCCCACGCCTCGAATGCTCCTATTATACCTATTAAGTTTCAAGCCCAACCAAATCGCCAATTCGTTTGACATTATACAGCCCTGGGCACCGGAATCCAACAGGGCGCGAACGTGTGTTGACTTGCCATTCAACCCCCAAACACACACGGAGGCAGTGGGCAAGACTATAGCCTCCGGTTGGGGACCAGAATTTGATTGGGCTGCAATTTCCTAGCGGGGGCCCCCGGGGCCCCACGCATTATAGCCCGAGCAACCGGGCATATAAGTGTGGTAGGGATCCCATGGTCCCTCGTAAGTGCCCCTCCACGGATAGGGGGGGTGCGGTGATCCAACCGGGGGCGTTCCATGATGGGCGGCGAAAATCGATGAAATGTCATCGTCTTCGGCGAGCGCGATGACAGCCGAGGCGGCGTTCTAGTGGTCGGCGGCGAGCGCGATGACACCCGAGGCGGCGTTCTAACTAACCGCTCCGTACTCGAGGGTGCATCCGCACACCCGCCCGTGCCTGCTCCAGCTGAGCCACTGGCCTGCCAATAGGTCGGTGAACATCGGCCCCAACATCTTCCCTATGGGGGCCCTGGTCCCGTGGACCCAGGTTCCAAATCCGGCCCTGTGTACGTGACCCCATCCGTCCCTGAGTCCGGCCCTGTCCATCTGCATGATGTTGGCCGGGCCTATTCAGGCAGAGCAACTCATGATGGCGGCCTCCACAAACTTACACATAACGGACCGAGCGCAATCCCTTGCTAAGTGGGGACCCAGACACAAAAAACACCAGCCACGCTGCTTGGTGATCTGGCGTCGCCCTTGGACTCTCTGGTCCCTAAATCTAAGGCAGGCGGCCACACCATGGCCATCCTGTTTACAATACAGGCAGGCATCCTGTACAGGTGTTGAGGCACCCATGTGTCCATACAACTTCTTTGGCGGAAGTCCCCTCTTCACAGGGCTCCGAGTAGCCTTCTGTGGCTCCGCAGCGGGTTTCACGAACAAACCCACGTTCTCTGCCCTCCGACACTCTTCCTCCAAAAACTCCATGAGTTGAGAAGAGGTGGGCAAGTTGTCTGCACCCTGACCGTGATGCTGCTCAAATCTGGTCTGTACATCAACTGGCAGCCGGGACAGTACTATGTATACTAACATGTACGACCACTCTTCAACCGGCAAGCCTAAATTTCCTAATGCCCTAGTGACACTCAATAACGGGTTCAACACCTCTGCCTGTATGGCAGAGACCCGAGTCACTGAAGGGATGCTAAACAGCCTCTTGAGCTGAGCATCAACCAACCTTCTTTTGTTGTGGTAGCGCCTTACCAACATTTGACGGGCAATCTCATAATTGTCCTCGGTCACCGTCAAATGGGCTACCAGTTCCCTAGGCTCTCCCTTCAAAGCTGACATCAGTTGTGCCATCTTATAGGCTTTAGGTAAATCCTCCCTTAAGTGGATCAAACTGTCAAATAAATTGATGAAGATGACCCACTCACCGAGCTCTCCATCAAAACTGGGTAATTGTATCTGAGGCAGTTTTGATACAACCCCGCGAGAGTGTGGGCCTTCCACAGCTTCTTCATCACAATAAACAAAATCGTAAAATATTGAACAATTTCAATGCATTTTTGTACTAACCTGTGAAGAGTCAATGTACAATGATTCTTGTTTTTTCTTGCATCAGATTGTTTAATGGAGCACGAAGGCATGATTTTCATGTCTAGGGCAAAGCCTTGGATACAATAAAAACCAATTTAAAGCCGTAATTGGCACGAAAACAAAAACAAAACTTCCAACAACAACCGCTTGACAGGAGATCTTCCTCAGAACTTGGCGTCGCCGGTCACGAATTGACAAGTGCATGACGTCACTCAAAAGTGTTGTCAATATTGGTGCTCACTAAACTATGATTATCTCTCTTTTCACACCAAGGTAAACATAAGTTAAAAAGAGACAACATGCTTTTTAGTATATATGTGTCGATCTTATATGTTCAGTCCTCTTGCCAAGGCAGCGATCACCTTGATGAAGTTTATAATACCTATGGCCCATAGATAGGCATACAATCACTAAGCTATGTCCACTGGCAAGAAGGCTGAACCACGGCTATGTCACCGTGTTCTTAATCTAAACTAAAATCATCAAGCACTTACTGGAGTGTGCGGCTTCAATGTTCTCGGCGTTCCAAGAGATATCTCTTGGGTAGAATCTTCTCTGCGTCTTCACACAAACATAAACTCCTAAAGTGCTGTACAACTTCCAAGGTATTCGAATTACAACAACTCGCTTCAGCTAACGCGGAACGCGCCTACAAAACTCGCGAGTCCACGACCTAACACAATACGGTTTATCACTAAAGAGACCGCGGGTCGATGGACAATACAATTAACTATCAATTAATTTTAACAATAACAATAAATGTAATTTATACTCTCGATTGTCGGCACTTGATGGAACTTGTTATAATACATTTTTGAATTAAAATCACTTGTACTTATTCCACTATTTTATTTTTGTTTACACCTGACCGGTTTCGCCTTATGGCATCATCAAAGGTTACTGATTATACAAAATAAAATGTTCACATCTAAAACCCACCAACTGCGGGTACATGTAAATATCAGTGTGTCCGTGTAAGGAATTTTCCCGGAAATCAGGAAAATCAGGGAAATTGTATTTGTCTCCACCTACGCTATTTGTTAAATTATAGCGAAGCTATGCGAGTATCACAATCAAATTAAATTACCGCCCGCCATTACTCGACTTGTTCACGAGAGTTCTATTTCACGATTCACCTCAAACGTCAAACGGCAAACACGAACCAGAGACAATCGAAAAATGTTGCCAGTACAACGACGTTCGAAATCCAACATTATATATATTTCTATAATGAATTGTTCGTATAGTAGAATAGGGCATCTCTTTATATTTTCTTTACTCATTGATCTTTATTACCTCTATGGCAGCGCTACGTTTTGTTCTTACAAAGTTACCATGATGAAATACGAAAATTAGTAGTATGACAAGCAGGCTCTCGTGTGTTCGTAGCTAAAAATATTCAGAAACTTCCCCTAATCTGAAATGAATAAAATCACCCAAAGGAAATCCTTTCTTAGGAATTCTATTTTAGGAGAACTGTGGTTTGCTTTTTTAGTCGTGGGTGGATTTTACGTGGGTGCGTTTTCAACACAGTCAACTACTATATTCACGTTAATTCATCGTGGTGGTAATAATACGTTATTTTTAATGTATTAAATAATCAGAAGTTTATTGAATTTCCCATAACGTGTTATTGATTGAATTATTTTCTAAACTTTTCACAAGAAATATTAGAGAGTTGAATTACGTTTCGATGTGCAGAAACAGTAATTAATACATTGGCAAATCTATGTTGTCATTTTTATATTGACATTGACATATTTGTAAATTTCTATGAAATTCGCAAATAAGGTATTTTACTAGCAAAACAAAGTATTTTTAGATGTTCTTTTTATTTCCATAACGTTCGGTTGTCAATAAAAGTTAATTTTAATGTACTGACATCTATTTTAGAATATTATAAAAGTAATGCCAGTCGGTCGAAAACGTTGGAATTTACATGGTAAGTACGCAATGAAATAATATACTTTGCAAGAATTGACTACTTATCTAGATATATACTTAATTAAAATAGCTTTTAAAATTTTAGATTAATATCTTAATAAAAAATTTACCTTGATAAGAAACCTTAGACGAAACCTTATAAATCTTCTCAGAAAGTGTTTATTAATTCTTAGGTCTACTTTACATTACATCTATGCAATTAAGTATTCAATATTTTTGATATAATATCTTATATCAAATACAGTCATGTTTCTCAACAGTTTGGTTAGCATAGTACAGATTCTATTTAGTGTGAGATCAGTGGCAGCATGTGAGTGGTTATTATTACTATTTTAAGGGATTAAAATGAAGAGTTTCATATACTCTGTGTAATCATTATACTTTAGTATACTTTCTAAGGCTGTTCTTGCTTCAGATGGACCACAAGGATCCCTGAGGAGACTGCGTAATCAGCTTGCGGAGGATGGCTGCGCAGAGTCACAAGTAGTCCTTGCGAAACAACTATTAGAAGAAAAATGTGGTATGATATAGTTTAGTAATTTCACAGATAAATATATAGATAGAATTATACTGGGCAAAATATGTTTGTTTCATGAGCCTTTGTTTATGATTTCTGTAATAAATACATGACCATCTATTGTATATGTCAAGTTGTTGCTCACAATGAACTCCAAAACTATCAAACTGATTGTCATGTTTAAAAAAAATGTTTTTGCTAGTCTGCCTAAGATAGTTAATATCATACTTGAAAAGAGATGTGGATGAAGTTGCGTGCATCAGCTGGTGTAAGTATAAATATTATACTTTCAAGATTCAAGATTAAAAAGTAATTATGGGTTGCAATATCAACATTAACAACTTCTTTAAACCTTAGGTTATTAAATACATTATGCTCGGTTTATCTTTGATGTGTACCTACATTTTGAGTATTTAGTTATTTTTGAAATGTTATGAGCCAATTCAGAATATGGTTTTGTAAAAATGTTAAGTTTTTAGTTTGAGTGTAGACACAGGTGTTATTTAAAAAAATAAATGATGACGAATGTTTGGTTTTATACTTACCATACAGACTATTGAAAGTCTATCATATACAATCTATCCTATTGAAAGTCTATCATATACAATCTATCCTATTGAAAGTCTATCATATACAATCTATCGTATACAATAAGTATTAAGGTATAACAAAATGAATACCTTCTAAAATACTAGCTTTCTGCCTCGCACAACAAAACTCAGGAATGAACTGTCGCCTGCGGTGTGCCTGGACCAATACGACTTTCAAACCTTCAAGAAAAGAGTGTACACCTTCTCAAAAGGCCGGCAACTTGTGACACACCTGTTGTTGCGAGTGTCCATGGGCTGCGATAATCGCTTACCATAAGTCGATACGTCTGCTCGATTGCCCCCTATTCCATAAAAAATACTAAGCTTTGGCTCACAGCTCCATCTGCTTGTATGTCAGATATTGCGGTAATCATTTTTCATGTCGTTAAAGCCCATGCACCACACTCACAAATTTGTAAACTATTATAAAAATTGATTAAGTAGATTCTAAGATTACCTCTACAACCTCACAATTTTTTTTTTTTTTTTTTTTTTTTTCCTTTGTAATCTGCGATCAGTCCTTTCAACTATAAGCAGATGTGTTGAGTAGAGAGAGAGCGTTTTAGGTAGTTTGGGCCACTGCCCCAACACCCTTTACCAGAGTAGCACATTGGCTCTTTTCATTGATTTGGAATCAAAAGGAAACCTGTAAGGGGATTTGGATGCCCTTCTAGGCGCTGTGAATACTTTCCAGAAAGTGTTTTAGCCTCTTCGGCAACAGTTTTCATGTTGAGGTACTCGTGAATCTCAGAGTTACGAGTAAACCAAGGTGCATTACAAATGGTCCTTAGGATGTTGTTTTGCGTTCTTTGTAGGCAGAGAATATTTGACTTGCTAGCTGACGACCAGAGCTGGATACCATAAGTCCATATTGGTTTTATGATTGAGCTGTAGACTGAGCTTGTTGCTTAGAGAGAGATTGGATTGTCTTCCAAGTAACCACAGGAGGTTTCTGAACCTATTGTTAATTTCGTCCCGTTTGTGTTTAATGTGATCCTTCCATGTCATACGTTGATCCAGATGGAATCCTAGGTATTTAACACATGTAAATTGAGGCAATGGATCCGGGCCTAGGGTTACCGTAGGGCACCGTTTTTGTCTAAGTGTAAAAGTTATATGGTGTGACTTATTGGCGCTTGCTCTAACGTGCCATTTGTTTAACCAGGATGAGGTCATGTTAAGTTGCGTTTGTAATATCCTACTAGCCTCATCGGGGTCGCAGCTAGAGGCGAGGAACGCAGTATCATCGGCAAAAGTTGCAACAGTTACATTTGGAGCCTGAGGGAGGTCACAGGTAAATATATTATACAAAACTGGACCGAGGACCGATCCCTGAGGCACTCCAGCACGGCAGGTGTAAAGAGAGGATCTGGCATTTCCCAACTTAACTTGGAATAATCTACTGTCAAGATACGAGGCCATCAAGAGATAGTATGAGTGTGGGAGTGTCTGTTTGATTTTACACAGCAAACCCTTGTGCCAGACGCGGTCAAAGGCTTGCTGAACATCTAGAAAGGCCGCTGAGCAGTATTCCTTCTTTTCCAAGCAGTTTCGTATTGTATTATAAACACTGTGTACTTGTTCCAGAGTAGAGTGGTCCCTGCGAAATCCAAATTGATGATCAGGAATGATATTATCCTCATCCAGATGCCTTTTAAGCCTTGTTAGAAGGACTCTCTCCCAGAGCTTCGACAGCATTGGGGTAAGGCTAATTGGTCGATACGACGTCACTTCGTTGATTGGTTTACCAGGCTTGTGAATCATTACTATCTGTGACACTTTCCATAGCGCAGGAAAGTATGAGGTCCGCAGGATGGCATTAAAAAGGACTGTAAGGAAAACAAGACACCTCCTAGGGAGTTCCCTCAATATTCTCGGTGAGATCAAATCAAATCCGGGGGCTTTATGTAATATTAAGTTTGAGATCTCTCTACCTAGTTCTCGTGGAGATGTTGGCCCTATGGGTACACTCAGCTGGAGGTCCTGATTCAGGATGGCATCAATTTCTGGGTCATCGGGGTCTGCCGTTTCATTGGGTTTAAATACATCTGCCAAATGGGTTGCAAACATCTCAGACTTTTCGAAGTCGGTACGAGCCCAAGAATTGTTCCTTCTGATAGGAGGGTGACATTGCTGAGGTTGAGCTAAAGATTTTGTAGCCTTCCACAGTGAATGATGGCCATTATTATTAGGTGACAACATTGCCAATTTTCTTTTGAGGGTTTCACTGGCCAACTCAGCAAGGGCATCTTTAAGGTCAACAATTGCACGGTTCAGTCTTAATTTATCCTGTTTATTGCGAGAGAGGTGCCAGACTCTTCGCAATCGTCGTTTTTCAGCTATCTTCCTTCGAATCTCAACTGGTATAGGCACACCACGCAAAGGTTGGGTCAGTTCAGGTGTGTTAGTCTATGCTGCGACTTGAATGAGATTAGTGATATATAGGCAGGCGTTTTCAATGTCGTCTGGACTTTTCATTGAGACATTCAAATTAATGTTGGATTCGAGGTAATCTCTGAAGTTGTTCCAATCTGTTTTCACATTATACAGGTTGTCCCTATTTCCGTCGTTGTGCATGATGGTAGTACTTAACATGAGTATTACGGGCGTGTGATCCGAAGAGCCATCGAGGCTTGACTGAACGTGAGTGTACAGGTGACCTATATTTTTGGTAATGAAGAAATCTAGAAGATCTGGAACCTTATTATTGTCCGTGGGCCAGTATGTCGGTTCGCCGGTTGACAGCGGCATCAGTCGATTTACGTCCACACTTTTCTTCAGTTCTCGCCCTCTGGTTACTGTTGTCCTTGCACCCCAATAGGTATGCTTTGCGTTCCAGTCCCCGCCTGCTATAAATCGGGTACCCAAGGTTTTAAAGAAATCCGTAAACATTGGTTCTTTTATAGAGTGACGCGGTGGGCAATATACAGCCGAGAGGTCAATGTAGCCCGAGTGATCCTCTACTCTAACTGTGGTGGCTTGCAGATAGTTGGTTGAGAATGGTTGCAGTAACTAATGTTTAATACAGGATTTGATGGCAATTGCAGAACCAGCATGTGAACCACCATCAGGATGTGAGGTATAATATAAGCAGTACCCAGGGATACATATTCGACTTCTAGAAGTTGTGTGAGACTCCGATATGAGGCAAACATCCAGCTTATTAGAGTTCAGAAATGCTTCTAATTCCTGGGAGTTCGGTGCAAGACCATTGAGGTTACAAGTTGCCACTTGTAGAGAAATCATTTAGATAACTTAGAGACGAGTGTAGTTATAAGTCCCAGCATGGAGCTTATTTGTTGTAATAGAATATCTATTTTTTCACATTGTTTCATGAGGATAGTTTCAAGGTTGGATTCGGCATTAGAATTGACGGCCTTCAATATTGGCGTTTCTGTATTTGCGTTTTTTGAGGACAGAACTTGTGCATAGGTTTTATGGTGGTTTTTTGCAGTTGTAGGAACTGAAGGAATCATCTCGGCTGTACTGGTGGGTATGGTAACTGATTGGGCGAGCTGTCTTTCTTTAGGATTAAAGTTTTTAAATCGCCGAGCCAGAAGTTCTTTATATATTTTGCAACCCTTGTAGTTGGCTGGGTGATCGCATGAGCACAAGGCACACTTGGCAGGAGAATTTCGATCCTTTTTGTTGCATTCTGAGGTTTTATGACCTTCACCACACTTGACGCATCTGAATGGTCTCATGCAGTTGTTCTTTGAGTGCCCATACTCTTGACAGCGTTGACACTGAATAATAGATTTTGATTTTCGAGGATCCTCTATTTTGACTTTTTGGTTATAAATATACAAGATGTTTTTAACAGCTTGGTTAGCGTTACTTGGCTCTAGATTAACGAAAAAAGTGGAGGTGGGCTTCTTTTCAGGTCCATAGCGAGCGTTAATGATTTCACCTCTTATTTTATTGCCCGTGGCCTCTACGGCGTCAGTGATAGATGTGTGAGGAGTGGTATGGTGAAGATTTTTGATAACTATGCGGTAGCTTTTAGTCTCTTTTGGTGTAAAGGTATAGCCAATTAGGCCGTTTGACCTAATAACGGATATAATTTTTTTGTATTCTTCCACAGATCCGGATAGAACATGTAATACTGTTTTGTCAACAATTTTTAACTTAAATTCCTCTTTACTGCTGACGGTTTCAATTAACTTTGAGAGCTCCCTGATGTCCTGTATACCATAAAGGATGATTGGTGGAGGTTTATTGGGTTTTCTAGGGCTCATCAGTTCGGTGTTATCAACTGGATCTAGAGGCAAGTTTTGGAACCTATTGCTTGTTTTTGTAGCTGGTTGTGATGGAGAGTCACTCATCTTCCTCTTTTTACTATGGCGTGGAGATGGAACACGTTGCCATGGTGGTGGAGCAGGATAATGAGTGGCAGATTCTTTAGATGAAGTGTCATCCTCCAGTTCCATGGTTACATATTGATTGCTCTCTAAATGTTCTGACGTATTTTTCTGGGTGTTCTGGACCTTCGAGGCCTTTAATTTGGTCTTGTGAGTGTCACTGCATTGCGAGGGTCTGTTACTACCCAGAGAGTCACTTCTGGGCCTTGAGGTGAAAAGGCTTGGGTGGAAAGCCTGTTGAATATACTTTTTGCTGCCAGTAGCATGAACCACCTCGAGAGCCTGGTCGCCTACTCTCGTGGGGTCTTCGGTAACCAATTTCACACCATCTGGCCTGGATACCAGAGGGCGCCGGGGGTTAGCCGGATCGCATGACAAACACTCATTCTTATTTTCCGACATTTCATAAAAGGGGGTTTGGGAATATGGACGAAGTAGGGCTTTCCCACGACCCTATTGCCACTCTTTTAGAGGTTATTTAGATCCTCTAGGCCAGTGACTGCCTGGGATATGGGTTATTTACCGCCGCCCATTGCTCGGCGTTGCTGCTCATTTAGCACCACCCAGGGGACACGTGTAGGGTGGGCCTAGGGAACGGTGGTAAATCCTACGGACGCGAGCAACTTTAACCTCACAAAATTTTACCAATTTTATATAATTATAATATCAGTACATATAGATATCTCGCAACACGAATTTTGTGGTCACAATTTCAACCCTTATCCTAATTAACTTTTAATCCGTCATCACACGGATTAAGATAACGTGCTGAAACTCTTTTATTCGTGCCACAAAAGACAACAATAAACGGATTAGCGGCGAACGTGTCTGCTGACGTTAAATACCTACCACAGTCAAATCACCCCCTCTACACGTCGGCGGACGCGTACGCCGATGACATCTACAGATGAATCTGTCTACGTGTAGAGGATGCCTAACACTTACCCCCATTTTATTATTACAAGGTTTTTATTAACTTGCAATGTATGTATGTATGTTCGGGATGAATCTTGCAACTGTTTTCAATTTTGAAGCAGAAATCAACATTTCAGCAAAATCGATTTTGCAAAATTCTGCAAGCATATATTATGTATACAGCGTGACAAGACAATATTGTAATGACATGGAGCTGATCTGATGCTGGAGCTGGATTACTCGTAAAAAAATTAATAACACTTTTGGCCCGACCCTAGAATCGAACCCGAGTCATCTTAATCGGCAGTTGCATACGCCAACCGCTGTGTGGTTAAAAATAGTTACTGGTGGTTAAAAACAAAAACCGACTTCAAGGTTCGACTCGATTTCTCTTGGATGCCATCATCAGATCTTAGTGTCCTTATCATGATACCACCGTTGGGATATCTCCTTTCCATTAAAAAAAGAATCATCAAAATCGGTTCATAAACGACGAAGTTATCCGCGAACACACATAAAAAAAAAACATATACGGTCGAATTGAGAACCTCCTCCTTTTTTGAAGTCAGTTAAAAATGGAACAAAATCAGATTGAAAAGCAACAAAACCTGCGATATTGTAAGGCATAGTTCGACACATTGTACGTATATTTTTTGATAGGTATGAATTAATTTTATCTGTAGGTATATTATTATCCATAGGTACACCAAAAAATTTTAGACGAAACATGTGCACTTACAGTTCATATGTACTGCAAGCCCATCGCAGCAGCATGTGCCAGCAGAGCTTCGGCCGCCTGCCGCACCTCGAGGTGCGCTCGCGCTCGGTTCGTAGATGGCGCCGCCTTGTGCTCCCCTAATTTTTTGTTAGGTTTAGGCAATCACAACTAACATTAGACACTAATGGTCACCTCGAGGTCAAAATTCGCCCATTTTTTTATTTTTTTAATTTAGCTTTCTGCCTTCCTTCTCCAAATAAACTTCTCTCCTCCGTTCGCTTAATTTTCGACTCAAGTGGTATAAAGTTTAGATTACACTAGAAGACCTGAAAGACTTTCATTAACCGACTTCCAAAAGGAGGAGGTTCTCAATTTCATCGGTTTTTTTTTATTTTTTTTATGTATGTACATTGATTACTCCGTCAATTGTGGACCGATTTTGAAAATTATTTTTGTATTCGAAAGGGTATGCTCCCCATGTGGTCCCATGGCCACCATATCAGGATATGATGATGGGATCCCAAGGAAATTGAAGGAAACCCTCAAATTTACGTGAGCGCCTGCAATAAAGTTAAGGCAATTGTCTGCATGCTTTCATATTCTGTAAACATCATGTCCGAAATATTTATTTATTATTCTATACAGTATGTTGTATGTTACCTTTAGTCGTATTCTTTAAAGTTATTTAGGTGAAATGATGATGAGAGACTTGAGAAAGACTAAAAAGCGAAAAAAAAAAAAAAACTTCGTTTAAAAAAACCGACTTCAAAAACTGAAAAGTATAAAATAACTTAATTTGTATGTGCTACCTATTCATAGGTTTGAAGTCGGTGCCGAGCCAAAATGTAATAGTAGGACTCACCGCGCGTGACCTTGAGCGGGATAGCTGCTCTTCGCGTATGACAAAACAACCGAAGCGTCGGTGACGTCGTTGACGTTCGTCTCGAGATATTGCGAGTGTGGTACCTACTATTACATTTGGCTTGGCGCCGAATTCAAACCTATGAATAGGTAGCACATACAAATTAAGTTATTTTATACTTTTCAGTTTTTGAAGTCGGTTTTTTTAAACGAAGTTTTTTTTTTGAAGTCGGTTAAAAATAGTAAAAGATAGTATGGGGATTTTGGGTATATGCTTTCTTCACTATTACGATGTTTTCAAAAATCTTCGTTTTATAGTTATTTATGTATTTGTCCTAAAATAAATGACTATAAACTTGATTTTTTATATATTTACAGAGCTTGAAGCCGACAAAATCTCGAATTTTAAACAAGCGTTGGAGTGGTTGATTTGTGCTACAGAAAAGGCTCACCCTGAAGCTCGAAGAATGTTGAGAAGGTGAGTAGGTTTTTTAAATTACCTTATTCGTTCTGGTTTCTGGTAAGTTTCATTATAGCTCTTGCGCTCGCAGTATTTTTTATTATTATATGACTTATCCTGATATATTTAGCGCTCAAATTAGCAAATGGGGCTTATGAATACATCGATATGGATACATGACACATGGCAAAATTAAGCAATTATAGCCAGGTTAGTATATAAATGGGTGACCATGATCATTCTTAACATATTGTGTCTTGGAGAGCATGTAAAGCCCGCTCTTTTTCCTGTGTACCCTAGTAGGTAGGTATATGGAGAGGGTTCAATATTGTGATTAAAACAGGTATCTACAGAGAAATGTCGTAATATTTGGATATTTACTTGGGACTAATCCCGCCCACACGCCCACCACTGTAACTCCTGTACACCAGGATCAACAGCGGTGACCCACAAACACACAGTTCCCACAAGTACACAGTACACACAAGTCCCAGGAAAAATTAAACTGTCTTTCAACCGATTACGCCCACCCCACCAAGATATTAAGTCCAAACATTCACTGGTCCCGTTCTAGTATCCGACTCTATCAATAACAGACCGTCGTCCGCGTACGCGTACAGGGCACATCCGGACGGCACAGGCATTGCCAGAAAATCGTCGAAGCCTATATTCCACAAGTATGGACCTAGCACTGACCCTTGAGGACACCCCATCGTAATTTAGATATAATATAGATTGCTCTTAGTGTGTGTTTCACAAAGTATGAGTAAAGTATTGGTTAACTAATTAACAAATAAATTATCTGCCACGTAAAACTTCCTGTTAAAACAGTTTGCGTTTCACAATCGTCTAACCGTTAAGTGTCAGTTTGTTACCTGTGAGATAAAACTGGCAAAGTCGCATTTTGACGTTGCAGTTTACGAAACATAAGAACTTTTGATAAAATCACTCTCAAAAATATGTTGAATGCATTTTTTATGCATTATTTTGTGATACGTGAATATTATCTATATATATATAAAAGCGAATACCACTCAATTATTAATCACGAAATCTCAGAAACTATAATACCTACAGACTTGAAATTTGGCAGGTAGGTTCCTTATAGGGTGTAGACATCCACTAAGAACGGATTTTACGAAACTCCACCTCTAAGGGGGCAAAACGGGGGCTGGAAGTTAGTATGAAAGTCCTATGTTTTTGAAGTAAGAGACTTGAAATTTAAAATGTATGCTCTATAGATGGTGTGGAGGTGTAGTAATAATGTATCTAGCTTTTCCGAATATAATTAAAAAATATTTGCAAATAACCAGCTCCACGCGTACGAAGTCGCAAGCGGCCGCTAGTACTTTATATGCAGTCTACAAAAGTTTTATTGATACAAATGTTCTCATTTGTTTTAGAAAGATAGTGTGTTGTTAGTTTTTAGCCTATATTGTTTAGAAGTATGAACGCCTACGCTAATTTATATAGCTATACACAAGACGCATTATGTCTGCCGTAAATATTGCAGAGGCGTTAGCTCCTACGAACTTTAAACGAGTCTGGGACGTTAAATGACCCTACAGATTTGTCTGGGTTATTGGGAAATATCTTGAAATATTATAGTTAAGGGGCTGAAAACCAAAATAGAGCTAAATAAAGATCGCTTTGTATAAAACCTATCGCTCATATCATTACCAAAAATCAATGTCTTTACAATTGAACATGTTCCTGACATAGTGGTTATTTCCAAAACACGATTTGAAAAACTTCACTCGATAGAAAAAAAAATCAAAGTAGCCTCCGAAAATACTTGAGTTCTGACTTTACACAGTTGTGCTTTAAGTAATGTAAATGAAATTAAGTAAAATTCTCTATCATATATGTAACTAAAGAAAATGGTTGAGTTAGATTTTTAATAAAATTGCATCTTTTACCATAATAACGAATTTTGTGGTTTAGCACTTACGCCCTTCTATTCCAAGCGCTCTTTCTCTGTCATTCCTATGGACATCGGCAGTGAGCGTTGAGGCGCGCTGCTAGACGGACTTATGTCGCTCGATTCGCGCGCTGACCCGATATATTAGTCGTCTATTTAGTGTATAATTTGGTATAAGTGAATCATTTTCTACAGACGAATAGTGTAAATAGATAGTAACTAATTAATTAACCGACTTCCAAAAAGGAGGAGGTTCTATGTTCCACTGTATGTTTTTTTTTTTTTTTTTTATGTGTATGTTACCCGATTACTCCGTCAGTTGTGGACCGATTTAAAATTTTTTTTTTCTATTCGAAAGGGTATGCTTCCGGGGTGGTCCCATTGCCAGCATATCAGGATCTGATGATGGGGTCCCAGGGAAATCGAGGGAAACTCTCATTTTTTATAGGCACATACTATGTTTTTCGTATATTTTCTGAAGTTACACCCGTATTTGCGTCTGGTAGTCATCATTTTATGATGATGAGCTGATGATGTAAGGTACAACTCCTTAACGGTTAGGAGTTGGAGGATTAATCTTTAAATATCAGATGTATATATGTTACCTTTAGTCGTATTCTTTCAAATTATTTAGGTAAGCTGATGATGGAAGGTGGAAGGTACAACTCCTCAACGGTTAGGAGTTGGAGGATAATTCTTTCAATTTCATACGTATCTAAAGACCTTCAGTCGTATACTTTCAAGTTATAAATAAATAATAATAATAAATAAATATTTCGGACATCTAACACACAATTAGTTATTTAGGTGAACTGATGATAGAAGGTTAAACTCTTCAACAGTTAGGAATTAGAGGATGATTTCAATATTACACGTACGTTTAGACCTTCATTTGTATTCTTGAATATGAAATTTGATGTAATAGTTCAACTTACTACTTACCTACGATTGTTTGCACTAAAAACTGAAAAATAAAAACTTTTTATATAAAAAAAAAACCGATTTCCAAAAAACATCCAACGAAAACTCTCTGCCCAAAAAACACTTAAAAGCGTAAAATAAACTGGTTCTTCATAAATTGCCTATACCTAATTCTTTATTCATTTTAAATAGTAATATTATAATGTGTGCTAGGTACCTAAAATCTGTTTGAAGTGGGTGCTAAGCCGAAAAGAATACAAACGAACAATTACAAAAGTCTAAGCGATAGTCACTTGGCACCGACTTCAAACAGATTCTAGGTACCTAGCACACATTATAATACTACTATTTAAATGAATAAAGAATTAGGTATAGGCAATTAATGAAGAACCAGTTTATTTTACGCTTTTAAGTGTTTTTTTGGCAGAGAGTTTTCGTTGGATGTGTTTTATGTATGTATGTATGTGTATCTATGTACCTAATTCTCTCGCTTTTTGATTTAGATCTCGTGATAATCGTGATCTCGTTAATCACAATAAAATAATGTGATTATAATACATAATGTGATTAATTTTTTGTTTTTTTTTTGTTTTAGGTACTTACTTGCTTACCTAATAGTATTTTTTTATCTATAACAATACAAAATAAAATAAATATTATATCACATATTTTCTATTATTTCATAGACAGAAAGTAAACACATTAATAATCCTCATTATAATATTTTTGTAAGGAATGCGCCCATTTTGCGCATGACATTTTTGCTATTTTTATATGCTGCACAAAATTTGATTAGTTGAACCATTATTTACTTAATTAAAATTATGTTTTTTTATCATACCATTACGATAGCATTTTTATTTTGACCTATCTGAAATATTCTAAAGCCCTGTGTAAAGTGTGGTGAAACTACAAAGCGCCATTATGTTGGTTTTAGCAGAGTGCAAACTCAAAGTGGATTAGTGGTTCTCGGAATCTGTAGTAGTACCAATAACGAACCGCATCGCAACCGCGGCGCTGCTTTATCGAACATTGTAAGGGGCGTGTCCATTGCTCAAGGTCGTTGGCTGCAGTCAGCGTCTTAATGATATACATAAAATTCAGATTTTCTAAAATTACGTAAGTTAGCATGGTTTTTTTCCACCTTTGATTCCTAACTGTAAACTGCCCGCTTTCAGCTTAGCGAGTGTGTTAGAACTTAAAATAAATAAGCTGATCCGACTAACTTCGTACTGCGATATTTATTTTCGTGAATATTTTCTAAATTACCGAGAAACTTCTTTTAGAATTTAAGCCGGCCGCAACTTCTGGCAGAGCTACGGGCTACAGTCTATTGAACTAAGCGGACTAAGAAAATAGAACACCTTCGGTTTTTTTATGGAATAGGCGGGCTAACGAGCAGACGTATCGCCCGATGGTAAGCTATTACCGCCGCGCACGGACACCCGCAACACCAGAGGCGTAACAAGTGCGTTGCCGGCCTTTGGGGGGGAATGGAGGCGGGGGGATGGGGGAGATAGGGGAAGGGGTATGGGCCTCCGGTATCCTCACACACTCGGTGAAACACAGCGCAAGCACTATTTCACACCGGTTTTCTATGAGGCCGTGGTATCACTCCGGTCGAGCCGGCCCTTTCATGCCGAAGCGTGGCTCTTCTAGACAAACCATGTCCTCACAATATCATCATCTCCTTAACCTATTCCCAACTTTATTTGGAGTCGGTGCAATGAGTTTTACTCCTCCAATCTCCTCTATCACTCGCCAGTTCACTCCTTACTCCCTTTCTGGCCATGTCCTTTTATGCAGTCCATCCATTTTTTCTTTGGTCGTCCTCTACACTTATACCCGTCGACTTCCATACTTAAGACTTTCTTAACTACATTTTGCTCATCTCTACGCATCACATATCCATACCAGGTTAATCTGTTGCTTCTCAACTTTTATTCACTTGTGCTACTTTCATGCTTCCTCTGATGTAGTCATTTTTCACCTTATCCATTCTAGTCACCCCACACATGCATCTCAACATTCGCATTTCAGCTACATGCAGGCGTCTCTCATCCGTTTTCTTTATTGGCGAACACTCAGATCCATGCAGGACGGCGGGTCTGATGATCGGTACAATAACAAAAACAATATTTTTTTTATCCAATTTGGTGCATTTGATCGAAAGTAATGCGCGCACATACATTTTTGTGATTATTTTTTATTTATGTATAGATTGAATAATTACCTAACAATCAATGTAAATTTATAAATAAATATGTTAATCTTCATAATTAGAACAGTAACTAAAAAAGATAATTATTTAAATAATTAATTATTACGTACCGGTAAATTTACAATCACTTTGGTTAAAAATACAACTTTACACGCATGGAATCTCATTTAAATAAACTATAATCTTTATAGTTTACATTACTGAATCATTTAATTATACTCGTAGTACCTGTCTTTACGTGAATCAAGTAGACATTATTGTACTGCTTAGAACAATAACGTAATCAATCAAAAACGAGTAAACAAAATGTTCAGAATGTCTTAAACACATAACTACAACCTAAGCATTTGTCAAATCAAAATGCTTTTAAAAAGAAAAAAAAACAATGTCATCCCACAAACTTCATCGCGACAATGGCGTGTGTTGTAGACTCTTTTCGCATGAAACAATAGCAATTTCAGTCGATACATTATTCCGAAGAAAGACACAGCATCACATTTCTGATAATGATATGAGGTAATCGGCCATTGTAATTCACATTCCATTAAATTATACAACTTGAATATATCTCGCAGTCTGCAGGGAATCGGTCAGTGCGAAGGGTTTTTGTTTCTGCATATGCAGATATTATTGTCTCTGTGTAATACATAAATGAACGATAATCTGAATCATTTCACAATTTGGAAGATAAAATGGGATAAAGTGCAGGATGAGTTGCGTCGTTCAGTGTAAGATGTTTTTGTTGTATGAAGTTTCTTTGGATTTTTTATGGTTTACTTTGGTTACCTTAGAAGCGAGTTCTTGGATAGGGTTTGTTTTTGAGCAATCGATTGATCTGAAAAATCTAGGCGAGGCGGAATATAAATGTTCTTATAAAATAAATACCTATAAATTACTGTATACTTGAATTTGCCCCTGATATAGAAAAATAAAATGTCCTTCTCAAGGTCCAAATCTATTGGTATTCAGATACCTATTCAACCAAATCGTTTCGTGGTAAGTGGACCAAACCATCATTAACCGACTTCCAAAAAGGAGGCGGTTATCAATTCGACTGTTTTTTTTGTTTGATTCCTCATAACTTTTGACTGGGTGAACCGATTTTGATAATTCTTTTTTATTTGAAAGCTGGTGCTTCCCGTGTGGTCCCATTTCAATTTCGTCTAGATTGAAGTCGGGTTTTCTTGTTAAAATTTGTGGTTATTCTAAAGAGAGATCAATGTCCAGCAGTGGACAGAAGACCTTTTTCTTAGGAAGAAGGTTCCTACTATACCAACGCTGCGCTGGCTAGACGATACATATTTAATAATAATAAATATTTCTGACATTTTACACACAACGCCATCTAGCTTCACTACTAAGCAGTGCTTGTATTATGATAGCTAGATTGACTGATACAATACTTTTATACTTTTTATTGTAAATACATACATATTATACATAGGAAACACCTGAACTCCGAAACAAATATTTGCAGATCATACAAATATTTGGTCCGACCCAGGAATCGAACCCGAGACCTCAAGCACAGCAGTCGCATACGCCACCACTGCGCCTCCGAGGCAGTCAATATCGTACACGTAGTTTGCTTCTTTAGTCGACGAGTTCTTTATTCATCAAAAACATGAGACAATTATTCTGACTATTTGACTGCCTCGTTGGTCTCGCGGTTGGCGTGTGCGACTGCTGATCATGAGGTCTCGGGTTCGATTCCTGAGTCGGACCAAATGTTTGTATGATCTACAAATATTTGTTTCGGAGTTTGGGTGTTTTCTATGTATAATATGTATGTATTTACAAAAAAAAATGTATAAATGTATTTGTATCAGTTGTCTAGTACCCATAACACAAGCTCTGCTTAGCTTGGGACTAGATGGCGTTGTGTGTTAACTGTCCGAAATATTTATTATTATTATTCTTGTCCATTTATTCTAATATCAAAATATATTATTTGTTTGTAAAACAGGTGTATTCGCAGCGGCGTAATCGACGAGGACAGCGCAGCAATAATTCGCGCTAAGTCGTGTTTGACTGCTAGTCGCCAGGAAACCGTCGCAAGGAAAGCTGCCCGTGATCTATTTGCCAGGTAAGATCTGAGACATTAACTTCACAAATATCCATGCAGTTTACGAATAGCTCCTATGTACCTATATAAATTGAAATAGAAATAGTTGTAGATTGATTAACATTGTCTCGGGAGTCTTTTAATGCTTCAGGTTTTTGGAACGAAGTTCCTTATGGGGCGTTGCGGAGAGGTAACCTAGCCGGCAAAAACGTCCGTAACGTTAAATAAAAAAGCGTAAGATTTTAAAAAATTAATATAGTGCCATCTTTAAGTTGCATATATTATTATATTTTATGATAAGGAACTTCGTTCCTATCTGGTGTCCCGCGACACCACACGACTGTTTTTTTTAAGTTTTTGAGGATATTATTTAAGGAGTTCCAGCGTGTTTTAATTATTGTTTGTATTGTGCAGTCTTTCCAACGGCGAACAATACATAACTACTGCACAACTGGAGCGACGCATCCGTGAGATATGCAATACCACGCTTCGAAAGGAAACCGATGATGCTGACTCGCCAGGTATTTTTAGTTTTCTTAGTATTTTTACGTGTTAGGGTTCGATTTATTTGAGAAATAAACCTTCTGACTTATTAAAGATACTTTATTAAACGCACTATTAAAATTACAATATTACTCCGAATAACAATCCTTAATGGTCGCCGAGGTCGCTAGGTTGATCGCTGATATCACTTCCATGTTTATCGCACTATAGCTCGAACTGAACTGAACTCCCTGCGGCCCGCGAGACGTTTGATTTAAACCCATATTATTTTTATTATTACACTTCTAGAAACGACGATAACATACGAGCTCATTCACCGTACTAATGACGCGCGCCGCCGTCGAAGCCGATGGAAGTAATCGCGCAACAACCAATCGATATTCGACGCCTATGTACATAAAAATAAGGTTCATTATTTCGTGCCTCAGGAGATCGACGAGAAGTTTCCATGTGTATGTTTGTGTGCGTAGATACGTCTCGAAGATCACTCGCGAATAATCTTTCTTCGTAACAGTATTATAAAAGCGGAAGTTTGTACAGATGTTCGTATACTGTTTAACGCGAAAACGGCTGAACGGATCTAGATGAAAATTGGCACTCAGATAGATAGTCTGGAATAGCACATTGGCTACTATTTATCCCGAAAAATGTAGTGTTCCTGTGCGATGAGTAAGATACAATAACAACCGCGAGTGTGTCATCCGCAGGACACAACTAGTATTCAATATTCAATTAATGTCATTAAGAGTTACGTAAATACATAAACCTTGAATGACGGCCTTTTTGAATTTTTTCATCAATTTATTGATGAAATGAAATAAAAAAAATTAAATTGACGGTTTTTTTTTTTCTATGTATGGCCCGCCAAAATGACTCTACTCTGCCTGATGGAAAGCATAAGCAGAATCCAAGAGTGGTGGTCACCATACTCACTGCGAATGCAGACAATGCAGTATGGTGACCCACACCATGGCGGCCTAGTGATGCTTCTGCATCTTTTAGTCTAGTCAACAAGTATGGAACTTGTTAACTAGACTATTTGGGCCTCCGGTCTCGCACTCACCAACGAAACACGACAGCACTGCTGCTGTCATTTTACGTTGATTTTCTGTGCGAACGGTAGATAATTTTACACAATTAAAGTTTATATAAAGAAGGAGTGCATAAAGCTAAAAGTAATAGAAAAATAATAATACCACTAGAATAATTTATTGGACTTATACAGGCCGCAGTTTTACGTAATTTTTGTATACACTATCTGTTCAAAAAATAAGGTGAATTTTCAAATTTCGCGGGCTACGTTCATTCGATTATCTCCGTATCACCTCGTATACTAAAGAATGTCAATCGTATCTTCAGAAGAAGCGCCTGCCCTAGACGACGGCCAAGCTCTGGAACCTTCTCGACTACAGGGCGGCGATCAAGTACACAGCAATGGCACCATACGAACTGCGGACACGCCTGAAGATGGTAATTAAAATGTTCATTTAATTTGTATGAAAACTGATCCGTATGGTGACGGATTTGACTGCCACGGTGGCGCAATGGTAGCGTATGTGACTGCTGTGCTCGAGGTGTCTTGTTCGATTCTCAAGTCGGACCACATGTTTGTATGGTCTACAAATATTTGTTTCGCAGTTTGGGTGTTTTCTAACACAAAAAAGTATATATGTATTTATATCAGTTGTCTTGTACCCATAACACAAGCTCTGCTTAAGACTAGATGGCGTTGTGAGATAAATGTAAAAAAAATACACTTATACTCTTTGCGCTGTAGCATGGTGCGGCATTTATTTGTAGACTAGAACATTCTGGTTGATTTAATTTAATTTACTACAGATATTAATGATATAATATATTGCGAATGTGGTACAGCTGAAATACTAAGTCATAGTTTGTAAATCGCGGCAACTTACAAGAGTGAAACGAAATGTTACTGAAACTGTCACGCACCATGCTACAGCGCAAAGAGTATAGTTGCTTTTCTTCCGTGTGGTGACGGATTAAGAACGGAGTGAACCCCTAATCATCCTGTGGATGTCGTAAAGCCGAGTCTCCACCGAACAAAAGTTGTCAACTTTTGTGTTGTCAACACGTGTTGGTGACAAAAGTTTCAGTAATTTGCTTGTGGTGGGAACAAAAGTTGTCAACAAATGTTGGGAACCGTGTTTCTGTTTTTGGCGGTAAACATCAAAATAATACGCTTGTTGTAGATATTTACTGGCTCTGTGAAGACGCTCAGTTCGAATGTTTTTCGAATTGTTGGCGACTCGGTGTAGACACAATGGAAACAAATGTTGGCGATTTTCTGAAAAGTTGAATATACCTTGTTGGAAACACTGAAATTGCCAACAATTTCGATGGAGATGCGCCTTAAGAGGTGATTAAGGGAGAAAACTCGCATGACAACATTACTGCAAAGAATAGGAAATCGTATACCGACCCGTTTGTCTTGAAAACGTACTTGAACGAGAGGCCTATGCACAGCTTTGGAGTCTTAAAGGCCATTAATGACTCATTTTATTTCAGAATGCGCAGAAAGGTGCGGCCAAAGCGAAGAAATTCGAAGCCTAACCGTCGACAATTTAGTTTCAGCCGCCGTCGACTATTGCCAAGGCGAATTGCCATTAGTTAGCTATGAACTCACTCTCACCGACCCCAATGTTAAGGCCTTAGACCACATACCATTGTTACACCAAGCATTCCTTCATCCCATAGTCTTTATACAAGTCCTGTACCTCAAATTGTTATACTACTTCGGTACATTCTCCTTTAGGCTATCAAACGTCGAACTTTCAATATTACTCATAGCCTATTTATCCGTCAGTGTGGACAGCTTGTATCATTTAGTTCCCCTAGTTATTTACTACGTCAGTTTCGTTGCCATGGTTATATGTACCTTTAAAATGCTCCACGCCAAGAAACAATTTATAGACTTCAGAAAGTGGTCCGGCTTGTTCCTTAGATATAGCGACGGTAACTTACAACCGGATGAGTCCGAAAACTTATTTGTAAGAAATAATCTCGGGCCGTTTGTTCAATTTTTCCTTGCACTTTTGATAAATTTATTCCTGTATCCATTTATAGCGACTCAATGGGTTCCGTTTTCAGAATTCTGTGTCTTATCGTTCTTCTTGATGTTCTTAACTCTATTTTCGTTCGCAATGAATAGTAGTTTATACCCAGATATTCTAGCTCTCGTATCGTTCGGCATAAACGTTTTAGCAAAGTACCCTTACGAGAAAGATACTGTCGTGCATCAAGGCTGGCGTTTTCTGGACCTACACGTGTCGAATTATCCGTCTTATATCTTAGGGAGTAGTATCGAATTTTGCTTGAACGCGAGAGTGTTTTTCTCTCTAATTATTCCTGTTATTATAATTGCGATGGCTCGCAGGAGTAGTTGGCAGGGTTTCTTTAAATATGCCTTACCGCACTGCGTGACCTTGAGTTGGTTGCAGATGTTCATAACGTGTTCCCATGGATGTACAACCTATGGGTTGATTAGAGGAACGTTGGCTCTTGTTTGTTCTTTCCTATTTTTGCCTTTAATAGGCGTCGTGACCGTAACTCTGCCTATTTTTGCGTTTCTTCAATATATTACGATGTCCAGGATTTTGTATACAGTGTCTGCGGTGGTTGGGTTCGGCTTGAGTTTTGGGGTGACATGCTTGTTGGCGAAATCAGACACTACGAAGAAGTTTGTTACTCCATTTCAGGTGAGTAGTTCTTATACATATGTAAAAAAGAAACCTCTTTCTTAATAGTGTTGTGCCTGGCAAGGTTCCATAATTATTGCCTATTTAGGGCCTACCTATAAAAGTACAATGGAATGCGATAAACTTAATTGAATTGATTATAAAGTTGAGAATATCAGTAAAACTTTTTTGTCCTTACAAAACGTTGATCTTGGTAACGGGGTCACTGCATTGGCAACCATTCAGTGGATTCAGTTCATTTATTTAATATTGATTTGTAATATATGAACTTGACATCTGCTGCTATAAAGTTAGCTAATCTAGATCTCTCTGAGTCTATATTATTTTTGATAATTTTTATAGTATGCCAAGCCTTCCAAATTAAGAAAATAAATCTTTCTTGTTGTCTACAAAAAGCACACTTAAGATAAATTTGTTTTTATAGCTCACAGTCGGCATAATAACACTTCTATATTTCGGCAACCAATTCGTAACGAACCTTCAAGATGACGGCCTCCCCGCTGGATTGATCGAACTCATCGGTGAAGACAAATCCAGTATAAAGAACCTTTTGAAAAACGAATTCATGACCGACTACGAAGATAATACCTATCACATAAACTGGGACGATTACTACAACCAATGCAACTCTCCATCTTGGTCGGCTTATAACACGGCAGCGACGCAAATAAAATGTTCTATTCTCGATGGTGCCAACGTAAATTGGGAGGGTTATATCACTGATATTCGTTTGAAGAATGTAAGGAATAGATGGAGGGACTTCGAGTCGTATTTGCCAGCTTTTCTACAGGAATACTTCAGGTGCTATTATGGGGAAGAGTATAAGAGTCTATGTGAGAATGATGGTGGTTTACAAGAAGTTAAGGAGTGCGAGTTCATTAGAAGTGTTGCCAGACAAAGTGGAAAGAGTTGCCATTTAAATAATTTGAATGAGTGAGTATATTTTTTTACTAATGCAGTTTTGTCATTTCAAATTTATTTGATCTGGTCCAGTATTGTAAAAGCTATTTATTTAGATTCGCGTTTTAGTACTATGGTAACCAAACTTCACTCAATTATTTGTCCTGACGAGAATACTTTGTATAACTTATTGAGCAACTTTTGCTTAAAATCTGATATAGAATTGATGATATTTACTATAATATCTAAGGGTATAGGTAGACCAATACCTTCCTACAGAGAGGCCGATGTTATGCAGTGAAATATTAAAAGCCGTTGATGAAATTGAGCATTATTTAATTAAAAACTTATCTTTCTCAGATACACATATGAAGTAAAACTAATGTTGGAAGCGAGTGGGGGTCTTCTCAAACGTCACGCTGAAATCTCCATTCTCTTCAGCCATTACTTTAGTAACTTTACACGACAACTTCGCGCGGACGACAAAATTGCCTTCAAGGGGATACTGTCAAACGAAAATGTACCTTATAACATTGGTACTAAGGATATTAATATAAAGGGATATGAAATTAAGTGCTTGGAGTGCAAAGAAGCGAGAGGTTCGATTCGATCAAAAGCACCTTCTGTCTCCAAATTCTCTGAGCTGTTGAAAACGTTAGTCAATGATTGTGTGGTGTCTACAAAGTATATTTTGAATTTTCTGTTAAATCCAGTGGTTGTTTTTAAATAAACGATTTTATGTATTGTGGATTTTTGTGTTTATAGTTTGTAATGTATACGTAAATACAAGTCGTTAAAAATCATTTTACACTATCGAAATTTGAATAAATGATTAATTATTATAAAATGATTAATTATCAAATTCTCGACTAGTATTGATTTAATAATTAATTTTGTATTATTCTGTAAAAAATTACCTGTTTTTAATGTATTTCTTTGACAATAAAAATATACTTTTTGTAAATAAAAAAAAACACTTTCAAAAAACGATCAGATCTCATTCTTATTCAGTTTTAGGTATTTAGAAAACAACACAAGATCCTTTAAATATAGTTTAATAACTTTCCACATCCATAAACCTTGACTGCACGGATGACATATCTCCGTTGTGGGTTCGATACCCACGTGGGACAACACATTGTGTGATCCACAAAATTGTCATTCTGAGTCTGGGTGTTATTTGTGTCCGTTTTATGTATGTATGTAGAGAACCCGAGACAGGATATATTCTTAAGACGTTTTCTTATTTAAAAAATAATACCCTAACACACTGATGTGGGAAATGATTACATTAGATAAATCAGAAACTTTAGATTTTTGAATTACATAGTTTTTGTTGTAAAGAACTTATTTGTGATAAAATGATTTGAAAGATAACGTTATTGTCTATATCCTGACTTTTTAAACGGGTTATACCTATCGCTCGTGGTCGGGTAATTTTATTGCGAATTAGTCTCGCCATACAACAAAAACTATGTGTAAAAGTCGCAAAAGTTTAAAAACAGTTTTGAATTGTATTCATATGTCACAGCCAACTAGCTTAATTAGCCGTTCAATTAACAGCCTAGCCTTTTTATTAAACAGCGCCGTTTAACTAGCGGCCGTGTTCCGAATGGAGGCGAAAGGGAAAGGTTAGGTCAGGTTTTTTTGTTTTAATATCAAGTTTTTTTTTGTTTTAAAAGAAATAAAGAAATATTAACCCGCTAGTTGAACGGCGCTGTTTAGTAAAGAGCTAGGCGAGGCTAGGCCGCTAATAGGGTAGATGACACCTTAGTCAAATTAGTTACTTTTATCATCTGTCAAAACGAAAACTTTGTATGAAAAATGTACTAAATACAAACTTGTGACGTCACTGTTTTACACTACTCAATTGAGCAATATATTTCAATGTTTATTTGATTAAAATTTGTAATAGAAAAGGAAAGCTGTATTATGTATATTATTTTCAGAAATGTTTTGTAATATTCGTTTAAGGAGACATCGATATTTATTTACGATACAGTCATCTACCCAATTGAACGGCTAATTAAACTAGTTGGCTGCAACACACAACTATGATACGGTGCATTCATATAAGTATATTTTTATAAATACAATTTATTTCATCATGATTATTAACCTAGTTACTGAAAACTTAATAAATAAGTATATTTAATATAAAAAAAACATATATTTATATATCATCTTCATCAAGGTTAATGTTTCATAGCTGTGACAAACTAAAAATGTTATTATAAATATGGTTTTACTAGTATGTTAAAACTTCTAAATGTATTTTGAAATGGTCGGTAATAACAGTTTTAATATGAAAAAAATATTAATAAAGGATTAAAGATGAATTAATAAATGATTTTATTGAATACGAAGAAACGAAATTATATGAAGAGTTTATTGATAGATATAGCTGAACTGGATTTGGAGAGCACGTAATAGCTTAAAAATATTTTTCATGACATGAGTTTAAACAGTTTTTAAATGTAAAAAATCTAAGTAGTCTGCATATTATTTACAACTAATTTTGACGTGCGGTGCCGTAGTGCCATTATTGTCGATTAAGACAGATATTGTAATCTGTTAGTAAGATTACCTTTTAGTATTCTTGAGATATTTAATACATAATATATTTAGTGCATATAAAATGAAATACTGGACTGATAGCAGAGATATTGTTACGTAAAGGAATATAAATGTGTAGATTTTGATGTTGTGTTTTGTGGCCATAGAGCCTATGTTTAAATCTCGGTGTTTTAAATAAAGAATGTGGAAAAAGTATCTGTCTTTTATTCTTACTTGTTACAAGATTGCCAGTATTAAATACATATTTTTGCGGTAGGTCAACATCTAAGGTAGTCTCAACAACTTATGCAGGAAGTGGTTATGTTTATCTATATATTAATACTTAAATCAATTACTTTGAAACCTTTTCACGAAAATGATGTGGACGGTAGAGTATAAAATTTGGCACAGTTGAAGTTTATATGAGAGGAGTGTATAAAGCAAAAAAAATTGAGCACTGGGCAAAGATTTCGCTACTTTTGAGGCAGTAATAAACTAATTCAGTTTAAAAGTAACGTTAACCCAAGTAATTTGTTAAACTCAGAGCACCGAATTAGTTATAATTCTCAGAACGTTTGAATAACATATAGGTAATATAAACACATTCTGTGAAGCACCAGAAAAAGACTGCTGACCGGAATCGAGGAAAAGCCGATCCCGAGCTTAAAAGACTTAGGTACACAGCAATACCAACCGTCGACTGGGTAGTGGGTAGCTACAGATTAGGAATCTCTGGTGAGAGATTAATTAGACATACTCCTGACTTGTGTCTCCAAGGAACAGGAGATCCGAAGGGATTCTCTACTCCGACAAACAAGATTACATCGGAAACGTTATGAAAAGTATTTTCGTTGGAAAGTAAGAGTAGAGATAACAAAATAAAGAGAGTAGACTGCCTCGGTGGCGCAGTGGCAGCGTAAGCGACTGCTGTGCTTGAGGTCTCGGGTTCGATTCCCGGGTCGGATCAAATGCTTATATGATCTGCAAGTATTTCTTTCGGAGTTTGGGTGTTTTCTATTTATAATATGTATGTATTCACAAAAAAGTATTTAATTTAATTTTGAAGAAAATGTTATTACGAGAGTTGACGTTCAGATGTCAACTGCGACTCACAAATGCGATTGACCAATATTTGATAAATAATTGTAATTCATAATATTTCAGATACTTTCCGAGGTTTGACTGTGTCTGTGAGAATTGAGAGATCATACTTTAAGAGCTAGAAGTTTTTAATATATCTTTTTACAAATTCTTGTTCTATAATTGTTTTACTACTACTAAATCTTAAATTTTTTTCTTGGAAAATACTACATTAGTGCCTCAGTTCACACGCACATATTAGTGCACTGGTTATTATCTCTTAATTAAAAACCTACAGCCAATTACCTCAGACTACCCATTTTCACAGCTCATAGTCAATACATCATTGTAGCTACTAACACACTGCTTAATTAGCAACGCTTTCACGAACTGGCCAACGGTAAACTAATATTGTTCGATGAATGCATGCGCCGCTATTTAGTTAATTAATGAGACATGTATAGATAGGTTGCTGATTACACTGCATATTATTTGTAGCACGGGAATAACTGTAGTGTTAAAGTATACTTATATCAGCATATTTTATTTACTCGCATAGCTTTAATTTTCTGTGGCTTTAATTTAATCAATGTTTACATAATTAAAAGAAAGACACCTCGTGCTTAGTTTCGGCATTTCTTCCCAGATTCTTCTCTTTATTTCTTTGTCTTTAATTTTAGATTACAAAGTTCTCCATTTGAGCCTTTGTATTATTGATATTGTAGATATTTACTTGAAAACATCCAGTCGGGTTCATCATTTAGACACCTTTCTGTCGATAAGGGTAAAGTAAAAGGTATCATGAAACAACATGCACAAGTTACACTGAAATGCTTCGTTGAAGTTAAATGAATGTTGCGTAACAAATTGCACAACGGGCTTGAAATATTTATTTATAAGATCATCATATTTTTTACATTTAGTGATATGGATCCTCTTAAAGCGTAAATGGAACATTTACAGTCCAGTCAAATAAGCGATCAGCCTGGAAACAGAATCATAAGCCAAGTTTTCGTTAGTAGGTAGGTACCTACCTTCATTTTGACGTTTTAAAAGTGTCTCAAATTCATCAACAGCTTTTAAAATTCCTCCAAAAATCTCTCATTTTCTCTCATTCTCTGTAATCAGAGGAACGATCCTCTGATTACAAAATGAGAGATTTTAAGATTTATGACACACGATGGGCCAGGTTATTATTATTAATATCTTTGTGTAAGTCTGCACTTAATCTACTTTGAATGTAAAAGAATAATTGTATTGTGATTGTGATCGGATCATCGAGCGCCGGTCGGCAATGATCGGTTATGTTCGGTGCCGCTGATGAGCGCGACTTGGCAGGGTAGATACAGATAAATGTCGATGACTACCCTCTCTTATTTATATTTAATTGTTAAATTCTTTATTGCTTACTGTGTTTCATTTCTTACAATTGAAACCAAACATGTGATTTGATGATGTATTTGGGAATGCTGATTCATTATATAACCCTAACAATGTATAAAATTAGAAATAATTGTGGGTAGTATATAAATAGATTTAAATATGCCTTGGTGATGACACTGATGCACGGAAAAACTCGAATGAGTTTATGTGGCATCTTACATATAAGTTAAAGTTTGTACCTTTTCAATCAATAAATAAAAAAAATAAAAAAAATATGACCTACTAGCGACCCGCCCCGGCTTCGCACGGGTGGATTTCAGATGCCCCCGCCGACGACACGATTCGTGCATTTTAAATCTGTAATATCTTCGAATATATTCATTCAAATTAAATACTGTTAAGGATCATTTTGATCTATATTAAATGCACAATGTATTTAATTTACTTAATTGTATAAGGATTCATTCTGTATTGCTTAAAGTCACTTCGTAAATAAGCCATTATTTCTCGTAAAAAGAAAGAAATAAAAAATGGTTGTTGTGGGTTATCCCTAAGAGATAGACATATATCGTACTTCGACTTTTTTGTAGTACTTTTTAAGGTGTACAATACTGTAGTACATTATTTTGATCTATCTCGTAGGGTGCAACCAGCGTTTGCAATGTAAGCGCAAAAAAATGTGTTTATTTGCTACATCATATTAGAAACCTCGAAAATTAACAGTGTTCCCATACTATATTATGCATTTATTATACATAAAAACTAAACATACTCCTCTTGAATCACTCTATCTATTAAAGAAACCCGCATCAAAATCCGTTGCGTAGTTTTAAAGATTTAAGCAAACAAAGGGACATAGGGACAGAGAAAGCGACTTTGTTTTATACTATGTAGTGAAGATTACAATCTAAGGATATGGCAATAAGAGCCTAGGGCCGCTTATCATGAGAACCTTACTACTTTTGACTAACTTAGGTTTAAAGTTCAATTTGATTGTGATTGCAATATAACTTCATATAAGACTACTGATATTGAAGAAGATTATGAAGACCATTCAAACAAGATCATACAAGACCCGAAGTCAAAAGGAAGGGTACCTTAAATTGGTTATAGCGTATGTCATGTAGGTTCCACCGTAGCTCATGAACTACTGAACCGATTTTAATGAATGAGGTCACGAGATTCGCAATAATGACCCGGGTAACATAGGCTATAAATATTAAAAGTTTTTACTTAGTCGGGTTATAGTTTTTTAAACTTTTTTCGTTGTCATAAGTTCATTTGTGACAAAAATAATTATAAAAGTAGAACTGTAATGATCGCTATGTCTTATAGTGAAGACAAAACATGACCAAACACCGATTTGTTGTGAAGCTTCAACATGAAAGGATGTAAGCGAAAACTTTAATGAAATAACTGTCAAAAGTTTGCCCGCAAATATCGACGGTGTCGACACGGAGCTGCGGTGGTTAGAACAACTGCGGATTTATGTGAATCAAGAATTCGTTCTGAATACAGCGAAGTTAAAGAAGTTTAACGATGATTGAGCAAGTGTTATTTTTAAATATGCATTTACTTCAGAAAACAGTATTTTTTATGTATGGACCTGCCAAAGTGACTACTCTGCCTGATGAAAAGCATAAAAGCAGAATCCAAGAGTGGTGGGCCAGCATACTCATTGCGTATGCAGATAATGCAACAATACAGCGTGGTGACCCACACCATGGTGGCCTAGTGATGCTTCTGCTTCATTGGACATCCGGTCTCCCACGCACCAACGTAACACGACAGCACAAATGTCATTTTAGGTTGATCTTCTGTGCGAGGGTAGTATCGCCGCCCCGCCCGGTCCGTTCGTGCTGAAATCAGCGTGGCTCTACTACCTTGAAAAGGTAACGTGGCTCTATTAGATAGACATAGAACAAATGATTGTGGTAAACATAAAGTTAACCCGCCTCGAAACTATAACCTTCAGCTTAGCATTCAGGATTGTTAGGGTGTACTGGATCGGACGGAGACAGAAATAAATAAAGTTTTGAGAAAAGCCAACTGTGTTTAATTAAACAAATTTATAAACATCTATCCACTTTAGAACAATCAAACGACATGACACTTAACTCAAAAGAGGAAGCCACAGGCCACAGACAACAGCTAGTCCACTACACAGAGTAGACAAACATTTTAATTGCCACAGTATAACACCCTCCCTCAATCAAGGGCGGATCCAGCTTTGGCGCCAGGGTTATAATTTAAGAAGTTATAATTAAATTTTGATATTAAATAGATATGGATAAAAAGTAGATCTTTTAGTTGTTGTTGTGTTGTTAGTATGTAAGTGTAATAATGTAAGCAATGTACTTAGTTTTCCCCGACTGTTTCCGCACTTGAACGTGGACGTTCAGGCTGCCATTTGTATTCTTGGGACAAAATTGCACTCAATTGTGCCCGGGGTAAAAGCAGAATTAACATAGCACCCCCTACCACCTAGTCGTGGACCTTTGCAACATCAGGGGATTGTAAAGTAATGCTGTCCATCAGCACCTCGAGATAGCCATTCTGCTCTTCTTACCGAGACGCAGATATCGCAGCGGACACTCCTACCTCACTCACCCTGGTTACGGACTAGAACAATCCTTCATGCATGACTATGGCTGGAGTGTGCGTGTACGTTTGAGACGATATCAGTTTTCGTCGCCTCAGCAATCTTGAAGGTAGGGACTTCTCAATGCTACGGCTCCGTGTAGGCGACCTTGTCAGCGACGACCGCCCCCGCGTCTATGCGTGCCTATAAAGATCCGATAGCGGTGATGCCGAAACAGACCGACTCATTGAGCACATCCAGATGGCTACAGACTTCGTGCATTAGCAGATCCCGTCCGCAGAGATCGTCTTACTTGGTGATTTTAACGCCCACCATGCCGACTGGCGGCTTAGTAATAAAACGGATCATGTGGGGAGATCTGTTCACGGTTTCGCACTGGTATATGGCCTGACACAACTGGTTATTACGCCCACGCCTGTCTCAAATGTGGAGGTTCAGAATTCTTCATTATTTGGACCTTCTGCTGACTTTCGGCCGGACGGTTACCATGTATTCGTAGACGCTTTGCTTAACTCTTGAGACCATTGCCTTATCCGGAGTACATTGCCTCTCACATGCTCGCCGCGATCGCGAGTTGCACGCAGCAGCCGTATGTAGCACTACAAGTCAGCAGATTGTGTTGCGCTACAGCCCTACCCTTGGGGATAGGTATGCTTCTAGCTGGATGATTCCAACACCGCTGCTGATTCTGTTGCTAATGTGGTGGTGCAGGGTATGTAGCTTTTCATTCCATCCTCTGTGGTCCTCATTGGTGGCAAATGTAGGCCCTGGTTTGGTCCATCTTCTAAAAAGGCTTCTCGTAGGAAACAGACCTTAAAAAAGGAGTACAACTTTGCCTCCAGGTCCTTCAAGAGAGACATTGCAAGGGCGAAGTCGGAACACATTGCTAGGATTCGCGAGAAGCTTGAGCGTCTTCCTGCGGGAACTCAGGCGTTCTGGTCTCTTGCCAAGGCTATCGAAGAGAATTTCGTTAAGCCATCCTTGCCTCCTCTACACATAGGAAATAATTCGTTGGCCAATGGCAAAGGAGAAAGCCGATCTTCTGGCCAAACTCTTTGCATCTAACTCGACCTTGGATGACGGGAAACATGATCCACCTATGATACCGCGGTGCGAGAGCTGTATGCAGGATGTCCAGTTCTACCAACGCTCAGTGCGTTTAGAACTTCTATCTCTAGATATACATAAGTCGAGGGGCCCTGATGGAATCCCTCCTATTGTGTTTAAGATGTGCGCTCCAGAGTTGACCGGTCTTAACGCGTCAGCGTTAACGCGTCAACGTTAACTGACTTCATATCTGTGAATGGTGGTGTCCCCCCAGGGTGTATGCTATCGCCTACTTTGTTCCTGCTCCATATCAGTCCATATCAATGACATATTGCAAATTAGTGGCATTCATTGTTATGCGATGCTCTATACCGGCCGCACTAATATTTCTCGGGAAAACGTCATTGAGGGTCGAAACAAACTTGTGTTTGAAATTGAGACTCTTTGCAAAATGTCTCAGATTGGGGTAGACTTAATTTTAATTTCATCGCTAAAAACTGCTATTGGTCGTAATATGTCCTCGTTTTGAAGACGCTTCCTTATCTGTCTCAGCCAATATTGGAATACTTGGTGTCAGAATATCGAGAGAAGTTCAGATTCGTGGCCATTTGGTTGGAGGATAAGGCCAAATTGGCCTTGAAGAAGCTTGGCGTGCTCAATAGATCAATACTGTATATCACTCCGGCCCACCGCCTTCTGCTTTATAAGGTGCAGGTTTGGCCTCATATGGAATACTGTTCTCATCTTTGGGCAGAGGCACCCTGGTACTAGCTCCTCCCTCTGGACCGCATCCAACGGAGAGCGACTCGACTCGTCGACTGCCAAGATGTTCCAAATCGGCTGGACTCTCTTGCGCTGTGTAGAGATGTGGTCTCGCTATGCATCTTCTATCGCATTTACTATGGGGAGTGCTCCGAGGAATTGTTCGATCTGATTCCTGCCGCCTCTTTCCGCCATCGTCAAACGCGACAGCAGTTTCATCCCCATCGTTTAGACGGTTGGCAGTCCACAACTGTGCGCTTTTCTAGAAACTCTCAATTTTTCTTTTACGTTTTTTCCCAAAACGCGTTATCACTTCTACTACTTCAATGGGTACGTTTTTATGGATTTGGAGAAGTGTCAATTCGGTTAGACGTTCCTCAACCATTGAAGCTCTTAGCCACGATTAAAGTCTATATTGTGTACGATTAAAATCTATATTGTGACAAAAAATATAAAGAATATTGTGTTTAAAATTTTTATTTAGGTCATGACAACAGCCCAGGGGGGGGGGGGGTCATGACCCCCATGACCCCTCCCCTGGATCCGCCCTTGCCCTCAATTAAAATAATTTTGCAATCTATAAAACTTACAATTTTAAAGAAATTGAAGAGATAATGTTTGTTCGCTTTTTGTGACGGATTCCCATACTGAAATAAAGTATCTATATTCATCTGGCAAACTTATCAATATCTTGGTTATTATCATCTGTTCTGAAAAACTTTCTCCGTTGAGTTTGTTAACCAGATCTTCTTTATTTGAGATGAAGTTTATCATGGGAGGTTGATATTTCAGGTTGAAAAACTCTGCTGTAACAGATGAATGCCCACATTTGATTTGGATTCAAAAACTATACTTAATTTTTCCAAATCTGATGTGCTGTAGTACAAGATAATAGTAGTGACAAAATGTTTTCTTCTACTCGTTGAACAATTATCTCTTTGGCTTTTAAGCCGGTCGCTTTTTCTTCTGTCGTCACTGGCTATTTCAATAATACATCGTACAAACCTATAGCCTGTAAGGTTATCGTAACCTGGAAACGCCATAGCGACCAATTATTTTCGTTTAGTATTATTACGCCGGTATCTTTTCTATCGCTTGCCATGATTGTAGATGCTCTGGTATGCTGCTGCTGTAGTTTTATCCATGTCCTGTCCAGCCTCTATCTTCTGTAAAACGCCGTCGCCGGGAGCACGCAGTGAGACGTTTTTTTAATCTCTTTAATACTTTTCAATCTGTCAACTACGAGCCTGGGCCCATAACCTGTTAGGGTGTTCTGGATCGGACGGAGACAGAAATAAATAAAGTTTTGAGAAAAGCCAACTGTGTTTAATTAAACAAATTTATAAACATCTATCCACTTTAGAACAATCAACCGACATGACACTTAACTCAAAGGAAGCCACAGGCTACAGACAACAGCTAGTCCACTACACAGAGTACACAAACATTTTAATTGCCACAGTATAACAAGGATCACTAGTCCGTTGGTGTTGAAATATATATACCTAAGTATATATATATTTTTGGACTTAATTTCAAAACTGCTATAGATACAGATGACTATTCACTGTTAAAGCACGTTTTTGACGAGGGTTCAATGTGTCTAAAAGACTTTGCATTTCATACTTTATTTTAACTGTCGACTGTACATACTAGCCATAACCTAATTCTTCATTCACCATCTATACTTATAATAAGAATGTAACAGGTCCAATTCTGTACATTAAAGATATTTTGAAATTTTTTTTGGAGGGCTCTCTATTATCGATACTGAAGCCAGAATTGTATTTTTTTCATTTTTGTCTGTCTGTCTGTCTGTTTGTATCTTGGCCGCGCATCACGCCGAAACTACTGAACGGATTCAAATGAAACTTGGCATGATTTTAGTTCATACTACGAGGTAGGATATAGGATACTTTTTATCCCGAAATTCAGCACGGTTTCCTGGAGAGAGGGGATGAAAGTCAAAATATGTACTTGGTTGTAATTCAATAACACATAGTCCGATTTCATTCATTCTTTTTTTGCTAGAAAGAAAAAAAAAAAATAACGGGAAAAGTCTTTTTTTGTCCGCGACTGTACACTGCCCGTGGGAAGCTGAGACAGGTATGTAAATATGGCGGTACGAAGTTCGCCGGGTCAGCTAGTCTTCAATAAAATTTATTCCATAAAGGTACATCTACCACTATGTATATTGCAAATAGACATATCTATTACTATCTACGAATGTAAACTACTGCTTTTTTTACATCAGGTAGATTCAGTACACTCTAAACTTCGTATTAATTTAATCGATCACAACTGACGCACTTTGTTAATATTTAGTATCTGATAATACTAATTCTTTAAACTTTAAGCGACCTAATAGATAATGTTTAGATATAATAGATTATTAGTATAGATGTATATGTTTAGATATAATATTAGTAGGTAGTAGAGCCACGCTGATTTCAGCACGAACGGGCCGGCTCGACCGGGGCGGTACTACCCTCGCACAGAAAATCTACGTAAAATGACAGCGTTCGTGCTGTCGTGTTTCGTTGGTGAGTGCGAGACCGGAGGCCCAATTAGTCTAGTCAACAAGTTCCATACTTGTTGACTAGACTAAAAGATGCAGCAGCATCACTAGGCCGCCATGGTGTGGGTCGCCATGCTGCATTGTCTGCATTCGCAGTGAGCATGGTGACCACCACTCTTGGATTCTGCTTATGCTTTCCATCAGGCAGAGTAGAGTAATTTTGGCGGGCCAAACATAAAAAAAAAAAAAAAAAGATTCACAGTAAGATCTACTCTCTATGTAGTTAAAAGAGGAGTTATGAAGTAATAAAGTATTTGCTGCTATTTGTGTTTAAGTCCTCATGAACACACACTGAAGTCACAATTTGAAAGATCTTTCAATCTTAAGTATTTAGAAAATTCTCGAGTACCTACTATTTAGTCAAGTAATCCAATTGATTAAGTTACTCGTATTCTAGTAAAAGATGACCTTTTAAAAGGATAAGCCTACTAGGGTTGGCACGTACCAAAAATACAATTTACCAAGCCTATTGTTAGTAGAATTTCAATTTTGATATGGTTCTGCTGTAGTGAAAATGGTTACATTTTATGATAAACACGAAACACATACCCGCTGAATGACCTCGTTTCATAATAACTGTAGGCTTGTAGGTAAGAACCTAGCAAAAGCACGGTGGGATAGTGGGGCGATGCTTTCCGAAATGAGCGCACCCTTCTGGAGCAAGAAGGGGACACGGGCGGTGGAAGTGGACTTACCGTGTGAAGGGGTTTATATAAAATTATTTTTGAAAAAAGTTGAACCGACTTCAAACAATACTATGTGATTGCATATACAAAGCAGTTACCGCTGTTGATTTATTGTCATCCCACGAAGAGTTTGTTTTCTGTCTTCAAACTCATAATCAGAACTGTATGAAATTCAAATGGGACCATTTCGGAATATACCGTTTTTGTTCGATAAGCGAACAAAAACGAAAAAATGATGTATGTTCGGGAATGTGGAATTTATGTCCGAATGTCAGATCACACCAATCACACTAATATATAAAGGCGAAAGTTTGTGTGTTTGTTTGTTACTTCTTCCCGCAAAAACTACTGCACAAATATTTGGATGAAACTTTACAGTAATATAGCTTATACATCAGAATAACACATAGGCTACTATTTGCAGCGATAACCGACATACACGCGGGCGGAGCCGCGGGCAACAGCTAGTATATTAATAAAATATAAATATCCGAACCTCATCTTTTTTGAAGTCGATAAAAGATCTGTCCAATAATATCATTCATTTATACTTTGTCCATTCGTTTATTTTCTTTTTGACAGCTCACGCCTATAAATTACCATATTTTTTTTCGGAATTATGTACTACAGTAATGTTGTACTTTATTGTTTTATTGACTTATTTATTTATTGACGGTGCATAACAAACAACCACAGACTATAAAACAGTACTTGAAATACGATAAATCGATCATATGATAAAAATAATTTGACTTCATGTAAGTATTTTTTCTCTAAATTTAATAAAAAAAGGAAATAAAAATAGTATCTATGACTCCAAGATTGAATTTTTGCAAGGAATTAAGTCGAAATCTTGAAATTTCTCTATATTACTCTATATATCTATGACTGCCTCGTTGGTCTCGCGGTTGGCGTGTGCGACTGCTGATCGTGAGGTCTTGTGAGTCGGACCAAATGTTTGTATGATCTACAAATATTTGTTTCGAAGTTTGGGTGTTTTCTATGTATAATATGTATGTATTTACAAAAAAAAGCATATAAGTATTTGTATCAGTTGTTAAGTACCCATAACACAAGCTCTGCTTAGCTTGGGACTAGATGGCGTTGTGTGTTAGACGTCCAAAAACATATTTATATAATTAAAATATTTATTTATATTTAAATATTTATATTTATTTAGGATCAAACCAAGAGTAAAGAACAATAACTCTGTTCATTCATCTTAACTGATTTATTATTTATATTTTTGTTTATTTCTTACATAATATAAAAAACTAATATTTCAACAAAAAAAATTTAATTAAATGATTGAAAGTTCTTCATAAATAAAATCGCTATTCGTTTCAAATCGAATCGGTAATGGGTGAGGGCGTCACTAATTTCAAAATTTCTTGAACTGTCAAAAAGAAAATAAAGAAATGGACAGAGTATAGGTACAATAGTTCTTCAAAATAAGGGTTATTTTGTTTGAACGTGGTAATACTGGCTATTACATGTTATAAATGTAAATAAAAACCTAAATTATCGCTTTGTTCAATTCAAATGTGTTTCCCAACCATGCGTTTAGGGGTTATAATGGGTTTACAGACATCGTGAATCATGACGCTGCTATTTTTGTAATTTAGGTCCTAGTACAATATTATGTCATACTTTTGATTAATGTGTAGGTATATTTTTCGACATGTAGTTCTCTTGGTTTATTTTAATGAATTAAATTGTATAAAATTACTTTTTGGCAAGATAAATTTGCTGACAAAATGTTTTTCAAGTAGAAATATAATAAAAAATATAGATTTACTTATAATTTGCTGTATGAATTCATAAATAAATAAAATTAAATTATTTATCGTAAAAGAATCAGACCTCTATAAACATTGAGTTCATAACCCTTCTGGCTGTGTTTTGTCCTTCATACTAACATTTCACTCATTGTAGAGTTTCATATAGAAAAGGTACTATACGGATGTTCACGGAACTTTTGCTTTTTTAAAATTCTGGTTAAAAACATTTATAAAAACACCCTAAGGAACGTACATTTTTAAAGAATAATTAAAAATAACGACTCTTAAATATGTTGAAACTCAGCATTTGTGTTTTTTCGAGAGCGTAGTCATAATCTAGAAATCATGACTGACGTACTACAGAGTATGTAACTTTAAATCTGTTTATGGGAAACTTGGAAAATTTATATTACAGAATTTTATTTTATCTCCTAAGATAATTAAAAATTTGGCTACATTAAAGGTACTTGCGTCATTACACGGTTGGTTAACCTGTACACTTCGTAATTATAGGGCGACCACAGATTCAAATGTCGGCCTTTTGGTGTGCGGAAAACATGCGGTCAGCGAGGGTAATGAGCCCCGGCATTTAGGTCAAATCCGTCTTTTTACCTTGGCAGACCCCTTTTCTAACAAACTGAAGTAGCCTCTTTTAAAATCTTTAATCTTTAGGAGAACATGTGCTTTTTAACCGACTTCCAAAAGGAGGAGGTTCTCAATTTCATCGGTTTTTATTTTTTTATTTTTTTATGTATGTACATTCGGAATTTCTTGGTATTGAAGAACAGTTGGTAGGGTTCAGCTACTTATTTATGATTTTGGCATTTAATACAAGTTTACAAATGATGTAAAGCAGTCAAGAGTTTGTGATAAGATACGATAATATAACCATGGGATAACGGGTGCCGTATTTGTTATAGGCCAATTACTTGAAAGTACAGGTGTGCACGTTTGTTGCCCCCAAAAAAGGCTTACGATACGGGATACGTATTCTGGCACAGAAAGATATTTGAATTTCGGAGGACTTTGAAAGAAGAAAGTGTACAGAAAAAATAAGCGAAACTTGTAGATAAATCTAAATGAAAATAAAGTAAATAGTTTAAAAAACTGTACCTAATCCGACTACGTAGGTAGTTTGGGCGCTACGGGGAAACATACATATATGTACATAGACTTTCAAAACTACCCTTCATGCTAGCTTTGCAGTAGTCGAGTTCTCCTCACCTCAAATATACTGAACTATAAAATATCGGATCAATATGGGGTGGATAAAGTGGTGGTAGATAGCACGGACAATATCAGATCTCAAATTTATTAGATCTATCAGACGAAAGTCATCCGCACGTGACAAAAATACGATTATTGGAGATGGATGTGTTATGTGACAAAGATGGACGAGGTGAGGTCCGAAATTGTCAACTGAGGCCCTGTTTAAAATAGCATTAGTCTATAAATTGAATAAATAAATATGGTTGGAATAAGGGTTATAAGTTCAGAATTGTAAGGGCCGTCTTTATCTATAGCGCAGGGTGTGCGGCGCACAGGCGCAGCAGTGTTAGAGGCGACTTTTATACATTACTTAATAATAAATCTTAATGAAGGGCGCTACGCTTACTGAAGGGCGCTAGAGTAATGATTGCACACGTGCGCTTCACAGGCTAAAGACGTCTCTGAGAAAAAATATGTACTAGATGGTCTGAAAACCGGTGGTCTGAATATAATATATATCCTATACGCTAAAAAATATGGTTTTTGACTATAATTCACGACATTTTTGTTTTTCACTGCTCAAAAGTGCAGCAGTTAAATAATAATTTACCACAGTGAAGCGTAGGGTGCATCTAATATTTTATAGAAGTGTTTCATAATTTTGTAACACTAGCTGAGTTCTGCGGTCTTACCCGCGGTTATTTTTGTACTTTTACAAACGCCGCGGGGCGAAGCTAGTCGAAAAAAAGTAGCCTAAGTTACTCCTTATGACATCAGCTATCTGCCTGTGAAAGTCCCGTCAAAATCGATTAAGCCCTTCCAGAGGTTAACCGGAACAATCAGACATACTTAATATTACAAACATACACTCCAATTTTATTTATTTGTATAGTAAGCTATACAAATAAATAAAATTGGAGTGTATGTTTACTGTGTATACTAAGGTATCAATATAATAGAGAGTTGTTGAGGAGTGCGTGAAGGCTAAATATAGGAACTGGCCGAGCAGCTTTGTCAGCTGACTGAGCAACCGGGTCGGGGGTTCAGTGTTTATACGGAGTATCAATATTGAACACTTCACACTACTGAGTTAAGGTGAATGGTTAAAGGAGTTAGTTATTTATGTTTACGTATGTGTGTATATATACACACATCAAAAGTGTCTAGGGATCAACATATGTGTCTAGGGATCAACATATATTTTTGCAATAACTTTTCTCCTGATTGATATTAATTAAAATTTTCTTTAAGGATTCATCAAATAAAGTGTTTTCGTTTGTCACAGTAACGATAAACCAAGTCACCTTTGCATTAATAAAGAAATTTGCCATTTTCCTAATAAAAGGATTTTTGACATTTGAACCACTAACATTAAAGTTCGAAAAAAAGACTGAAATAACAGTTTTCTTTAAAATTTTATTAGGTAACTTAAACAATTAATAATCCGTGTTTCTACCGCGAACACTAACACAAGAACATCGGTTTGGCATACTCAAAATGAGTTCATCCAAATCACGCTGTGGAATGGCCGCCCATGTTCGTTGCAACAACAAAAAAAGGTCTTCTTGCGACTGGATACCCTCCATATTCGGCAGAGCTCTTCTCTGTAGCATATCCCATGCATGCTCAATCGGGTTCAAGTCTGGCGACTGAGCAGGCCAGGGCCAAAGCCACATCTCAATCTCAAGAAATCCGCATAAAAATGCTTGATCCCTAGACACTTTTGATGTGTGTATATAGTGAAGATACTTGTAATATAAAATTTAACAAAATAAGTTGTAAAGAAGATATACATTGCTATGCTATAACGGGATGGCCCTGGTGACCTGTAATACAGATTCTAATAAATCTACATCAGGTACCAGTCTAGTCACGTCAGTTCTGAGTGCTGAGTTACATATTATTATTACGAAAAAAGTGTTACTTAACTAAATGTGAAGATAAATTAATAAAATTAAATAGCTACTAACTTTCGTTTCATGTACCTACAGCAAGATTGATCCAGAATATTCCAGTCGAATTTGAACTATTCCGACTATCATCTAATCAATATCATCTAATCAATCATAACCAGTTATCGAAATCAAAATTAACGGAGGTCTGAGATAGCAGATAAGCAGACATTAAAAAATATAGCAGAATGGAGAACCCTTTTTCTGAAGGTTTTAAAACCAATAACAAAGTAAATGCATTCCAAAGTCGAAAGAGGGCACGTTCTACATTCGATATTAACAGTTACTTTGTAAACATTGAAGTCATTAAATGACATTGTTGAAAATTCTTTCAATTCGGAGCCAGAGAAAAGCTTTTATACTTTCCTTTGATAGTCAAATAAGCAGTATGCTGCAAAAGAAGAATTTAAATGTAAATTTAAGGTGCAAGTTCTTGGATGTTCGAAATTAACAATTCACATTTACAAATAAATTGATTAACATATAAATAGTACATCTAAATACAATCTATACAAATAAATAAAATTGGAGTGTCTGTTTGTAATATTAAAATAACCGCGTTTTACTAAATGTATAATGTATGTGTATTGTTTTTTTGTTTTTTAATTTTTAAAAAGACAACTCCCGCTCTAAGAATGAATCCTGTGTCGCGGGGGACTTTACAAACATACATGAAACGGACACAAGAATACCCAGACTCAGAACAACAATTTGTGGATCACACAAAGTGTTGTCCTACGTGGGATTTGAACCCACGACACTTGGGGAAATAGGAAACGACGTGGTGACCGTTAAACCACTAGGCCAAACGTGCAGTCAACATGTATACACGGTACATATACCAAAAATGTTTTTTTTTCAATTTGTGTCTGTCTGTTTGTGCCGGTTAATCTCTGGAACGGCTGGAATTTATTTTGACGGGACTTTCGCTGATAGGTAGCTGATGATACAAGGAGTAACTTGGGCTACTTTTTTAGACTCGCTTCGCTCCGCGGCGTCACCCGTGGGACGACAATAACCGTGGGTAACACCGCGGGACTCAGCTAGTACAATTATATAATAGATACCTCACAATCTGAAATTCATTTTTATAATCATTTCCAATTTACTAATATATCATCATAGAATGCTACTTTAGAGGACAAAACTTAGTTTAAGTGATTTTTAAATTAGTTTAAAGAGTTTTCGACTAAAAGAATTAGCATCTACGTTAAAAAATCTATAAATAAAGCCTAGGTGAAGATCCTTTGTAATATAAAATGTGTTTTGAGATAGGTAGGTACTTGACAGCTATTTCGTTGGAAAGGTCTTAAACTAATTCTGTGAAGTACCGCTTACAACGAACTACTTACAAACAATTAATTTATCTAGTTGTTCGACAAACGAGAACATCGTAAGATAAGTTCCAAATCCCTTACAAATCTTACTTAGATAATCTACTTTGAGTTTTCTTTGAACGCGCCTTGTAATAATTCTATCAAGCTCTCATTAGCACAATTAATTCTTTGATACAAACAGTCGACGAGGCTTATTTATGTATAGCCTTATGTTTTAAGAGAATACGTTAATAGTAAAACCTTTTTACAGACGCTGCTGAAAACGTATATATAAATTGATGTTGCCAGTGAGTATAATACTGATTTAAACTTCTATGCTCACTCACTTAACAAATAATTATCATTTTTCCTTTTTTTCATAAGAAAACGGCCGCGTTATCATCCAGTATTATATGTCACGGGGGACTTTACAACCTGAACGAACGAATGAACGGATGAAACGGACACCAAGAACACCCAGACTCAGAAGAACAATTTGTGGATCATACAAAGTGTTGGTTTCTTACCGACGAATTCGTCTCATGTGTCTCTTCCCTATGCTTATTCGATTTGGGCTCTATTTTGCAGATCAAAAATTTTGTGAAATCAACCATGTGGCATATAAAACAACAAATTTTAACAAAAAAAACCGACTTCAATCTGGACCAATTTAAATGGGACCACATGGGAAGCATTAGCTTTCAAATAAAAAAAAGCATCATCAAAATCGGTTCACCCAGCCGAAAGTTATGAGGTAAGAAACATAAAAAAAAATACAGTCGAATTGAGAACCTCCTCCTTTTTTTGAAGTCGGTTAATAAAAGGGGTTGTTATAAATGTTTCAGATTGGCATCGAACGCTTGTGCATATAGGTCGCGCTGTACGTGATTTTCTTAAAGTAACAGTGAATACCCACAAATAAATTTAATAAATAATTTATACGTAAATACCAATCTTTTTCTGAAATGGTGAAGTGTATTAAGTGCAGTAAACTAATCACTAAGAAATCTGCCGGACTGCAGTGTGGCAAGTGCAGCAAATGGTGGCATGCAAGCTGTGCTTCATTAACTGCTGAGCAGCTAAGCACCCTTACTGCTGTTGACTCGGTAGACTGGAAATGCAAGCCCTGTTCCAGTCAATCGAAACAAAGACGCATCTCAGCTATTCTTCCCGAGGACGACGAAGAAAATACCGATACAGAAACAACAGGGTTGGCAACTCAGGGAAGCATGATGCAAGAAATACGACGTCAAATAAGAGAAACAATACAGGATGAGATGAAAAGAAGTCTACAGTTTTTCTCTGACAAATTCGATGAATTTCAGGAGGCAATCAATAATTATGAGGAAAAAATTAAAAACATGGATAGACAATACAAAGACCTAAATAATAAATCGAAACAAAGACGCATCTCAGCTATTCTTCCCGAGGACGACGAAGAAAATACCGATACAGAAACAACAGGGTTGGCAACTCAGGGAAGCATGATGCAAGAAATACGACGTCAAATAAGAGAAACAATACAGGATGAGATGAAAAGAAGTCTACAGTTTTTCTCTGACAAATTCGATGAATTTCAGGAGGCAATCAATAATTATGAGGAAAAAATTAAACAGAGAAAAAATTAATAGGTCTAAGATAGACAATACAAAGACCTAAATAATAAATATACCCACATAAAGAACAAAACAAAATTCATGGAGCAGAAAATAAATATTTTGGAACAAAAAAACATGAACAACCAATTGGAAGTGTGTGGAATTACCAAGCAGGAAAATGAAAACTTTATGGAAATAGTACGCAAAATTAGCGACAAACTTGAAACTGAAGCGGAAGATGTTATTAGAATACATAGAAAACAAAGTAAATCTACCGACGGACAAAGAAGGAATGAAGGGATACTGGTCATGACCTTGAAGGAGGATCAGAGAGATGTGTGGCTGGAAGCAGCAAAACCAAAAACTATATTAGAACGAGATATTGGAAGAGAGGGTAGTTCAAGAATATTTCTGAGAGAAGCACTTTCCCCTGCCACTGCTCATCTGCTGTGGCGTGCAAAGTCAGAACTAAAGATGACGAATCTGGCGAAGTTCGTGTGGTGCAAACACGGAAATGTCTTAGTGCGAAGAAATGAAGCTGACCAAATACGTGTTATCCGATCAGAAGACGATATTAAAAGATGGGCTCAAGAGATAAGTAACAATAAGCTGTAAGTCCGTATTCTTCTCTTTTACTCTCTTCTCTGTTGCTTCTTGTCCTTGTTTATTATTGCATACTACCGTACTCTAATTCTCAATGCGTAGTCACACATCCAATAATATTGATGAAAGAAATTTTGATAACTGGAATGATTACATAAATTGTTTACCAAACCACAAGCAGACAATAACAACGTTACATGTCAACATTAGATCCCTAGTACTGAACTTTGCACAAATTGAATTACTGATAGCTTCGAGTCCTCGACTAGTTGAAAACATAGCCGAGAAGTGTAATATTGTGTTCATTGGTGACATGAATATCGACATCCTGAAAAATTGTAAGACAAAAATCGATTACATGAACACGTTAAGTGAACTGGGCTTAATAAGTTGCATTAATCAATATACACGGGTTGAAAAAAAAAGTAACATAATAACAAAGTCATGCATAGATCACATCTTTGTGCGAAGCACCTCGTCTATAACAGCGACAATCTATTCAGCGGTAGTAAACGAATCGCCAGCAGATCACTACATAACGGCGTGCACATTAGTGAATGAGCGGCCGACTAGGCACGATGTAAACAAACGCTGTATACTTACCTACGATAGTGTTAGACTGGTGACAGAGCTGCGCCGCGCGGATTGGAATGCACCTCTGTGTTGTGCTCCTAATGATGTTTATAAAAAAATGCACTCAATCTTCACAGACGCGTATGATAGATGTAAGCACAGTAAAATTAGGTTGAATAAGTATAAATCGAACACATGCAATTGGGTAAACAAAAGAGTTATAGAAATGTGTAAAAAACGAACTGAACTATTAAAACTGTGGAAAAAAGTACCAACAATAGAAAATAAAATAATTTATAATAGGTATAGAAACAAGACCAATAAATTTATTAACTACACTAAAAATAAATTCTACAAGAAAGAAATTGTAAGTAATTTTAATCATTCTAGAAAATTGTGGCAATTTATAAACGAATTATGTGAAAAGATAGTTGTCTCAGTCGATGAAACGATTCAAAAGTATTTTTCTTTGTTCGACCATGATGCAGCAAGTATGTTTGCTGTGGAGTTTAAAAAAAATATAGATATGCTTTCCAATTCATGTAATAAAAAAATATTAACGGCGCCAATAGCTAACATCAAAAAAGAGTTGGATGTGTCGATGAGATTGCCAAAGATAAATAATGAAGCAACATTTAAAATTATCAATGGACTGAAAAATAACAAAAGTCCGGGATTAGATGGAATTAGAGCAACCGACATAAAAAAAATTAATAAAGAAATAACACCCGTAATTACACATTTGATCAATAGATGCATCGACACATCGTGTTACCCAGACGATTTAAAACTGGGACTAGTGCGCCCTATCTTTAAGAAAGGTAATCATGACAACTGTAATAACTACCGCCCTATCACTATACTGTCCTGCGTTGACAAGATAATTGAGAGGTATTTAGGGGACCAACTTAGCCATTTCTTACGCTCGCAACAAATTATTCACACTAAACAATATGGTTTTCAAAAAGGGAGAAGTACCTCTCAATTATTGTGTCAATTCACCAATGAAGTTAACGAGCACCTCAATGATAAACGTCATGTGCTCGTTATCTTTGTTGATTTCAGCAAGGCATTTGATATGCTCCAATATGAGGTATTGTATGAAGGGTTGGAGCGGGCTGGTATACGTGGGCCACTGTTACAACTTTTTAAAAATTACCATCAAAATCGATACACGAGAGTTAAAGTGGGAGATAAGTATAGCAATAAAATGATCACAGATAAAGGTACTGCACAAGGCTCAATAATTGGTCCAAATGAATACATAATTTACGTCAATCAAATGTGCAACTTGTTTGAACATGGCTCCGTATATCAGTTTGCTGATGACACTTGTCTTCTGGTGGCTGACAAAGACATTAAAACCGCTGAGCTAAAACTGCAGGATAATTTTAATAGAATGTGTCAATGGGCGCACGACGTTGGCTTAGTGATAAACGCTCAAAAAACAAAACTTATGTGTATTCAATCCTCACATAAAAACAGCTGCCACACGCCAAATATTCTAGCACACGATCATGAATGTCTGCATAACAACTTTATGTGTAGGCAGGACAGTACGTGTATTACATTAGAAACAGTACAGGAGCACATGTATGTAGGACTTATATAATAGACAATCGATTTAACTGGGGTGCACATATAGACCACGTCTGTAAAAAATTGCGAGCTATACTGAGTAAACTGTATATACTAAGGTACAAAATGCCATATGAAACTTTACGCCTCTTATATCTGGCATTGGCAGACTCAGTTATCAGTTACGGATTGTGTAGTTACGGCCGAACTTACAAAAGTTATGTCGAAAAGATATACAATTTACAATTAAGAATGTTAAAAGCTATTGTGCCACCAAAATTAAAATTTACATTTCAAGATAATTATAAGCAATTATTCCAACACTGTAATGTATTACCAATACAATGTAAAATTAAAATGGCTATTATGAAGGAAGAAATTGCGAATATAGATCAGCTCTGTGTACGAACACGTAATTGTAACTTGAGACAACTACCTAATTTAAAAAAATATACCTTGCCAAAATTTAATAATTTATATGGCACCCGAATATACACGGTACATATTGCCTGATATATTAAATACTATACCAGAGCATATAGTACAAAAATATATAACAAAGGATAATTATAAAGAAATAACGAAGAAATTCCTAATGGACAGCATAGCTTAGCATACACACGTGTGTGGGTGTTATTGTGTTGTCTATTAGTCTTTGTATATGCGCTTGCCGTCCCTAACCTTATTTGTGTTTGTGTTTTGTGTATATTTTGCTAAACTGTTTAAATCTGATATTGCTAAGTTACTTATTGTTTACTAATGGACCAACTCCCTCTCGCTTAAAAACCCCCGTGGTTTAAGCGGGAGATTCTGTTTTTTGTATATCTGTAGATATGTTTTGATCAATAAATAAAAAAAAAATAAAAAAAAAGATAAATTTAGTTTATAACACTGAGAAAAAAAAATCTGCTAAATTCGTTTGGTTAAACCTAATTAGCAAAGCTACAGAACCAAACTAGGAAAATATTAGCCAGTCGTAAGTTAAAGTTCAAATTTATAAATTAGATTTAAAAGTTAAATTGCAAGTTAAAATTAACAAAAATCGAGCATCATGAACTCAATTTTGGTTTAATATTCCACAGTCATATCGGAGATTCCGAAACTCGCTGCGAAAGGGACTAGCAGCTCGTTTAAAGTTTATAAGTGAGTGACATTAATTAGAAGTTTTGTAAATTGAGTGGTGGCTCTCAACTTTGAGACCAAAGATAGTTTAGTTAGCCACAGAATAATAAACAAGCTATATAAAGTTCCGGTAAGCATACTAATCCTGCTTATTTTGTTCTTTTAATCATAATTAGAGACAACACACTAAACACTTTCAAACGAAACACGACATAAAACTACACCACGATATAAATCTTCTTAAGTTGATGGAGTTTGTATATAACTTGTATTGTGTGACTGCTTCTGTAGCGCAGTGGTAGCGTGTGCGACTGCTGTGCTTGAGGTCTCGGATTCGATTCCCGAGTCGGACCAAATGTTTGTATGATCTGCAAATATTTGTTTCGGAGTTTGGGTGTTTTCTATGTATAATATGATTGTATTTAAAAAAAAAAGTATATATGCATTTATATCAGTTGTCTACTACCCCTAACACAAGTTCTACTTAGCTTGGGACTAGATGGCGTTGTGTGTTAGATGTCCGAAATATTTATTTAATATTATTTATTGTATGTATGTATTTGAGTTTAGTGGTGGTATTAAATTACTGAACCTGAATTTTTTTGGTATTTTTTTTAAATGTAACCTGAATAGATCGATTTATCGGTCCCGAAAACCTCCACCCTTTTTTTACGTGCTGAAATGCCTTCAGATACCACCTCCTGGTGGCACGTCGGACTCGAACTGACTAAAACCGCACGCCGTCTCGGGTACTAGAAGCCGGTGAACCAAGTGTACCCTAGCAAGGAAAACCCCTGGAACCCCAACGTACCTCGGGCCACCTACGGTTCGTAGATGGCCCCCTACTGTGTGGGAACCCCGGTGTTCCTGTTACTATCCCCAGGGCGCGCACGCTCCGTAGCGTCCGCGCCTCCACCCGAGCCTGCTTCTGCTAGAACCCCCTGCATGCTAAATTTCATGAAAATCATTGGAGCCGTTTTTTTTTAAAGACAACTCCCACGCTAGGAATAAATCCTGTGTCGCGGGGGACTTTACAAACATACATGAAACGGACACAAAGAACACCCAGACTCAGAACAACAATTTGTGGATCACACAAAGTGTTGTCCATGTTGGATTTGAACCCACGACACTTGGCGAAGTAGGAAACGGCGTGGTGACCGTTAAACTACTAGGGCAAACGTGCAGTATAATATATATGCACGGGTTCCTTAAGGAATACATATTATAGCCTATGTTCTTCTGAGATGTGCAGCTTAATGATTTCTGACGTCTTCAACAAATATCGTTATATTTTAGCCAATATACTCAAAAGTTTAACAAATTATATACGAAAACCTTCTTTAGGAATCACTCTATCTATGAGTAAAAACAGCATAAAAATCTGTGCAATAGCTTTTGAGTTTATCGCGTACAGACAAACAGACGCGGCGGAGGACTATGTTTTATAATTTGTTGTGATATATAAACACATATATATACAAGAATAACTCGTTTTAAGGTATTAAAATAATGAAATTCGGCGTAGCTTCAATTATTGCGTATACAGAAAGCTTTACATCAAGTCTTGATGCCAGGTTAAAACTTTGCTGAAAGCCGCAATAAATTTTCCGTGACATCCTATATTCAAGGTTTACTTAAGATGGTGTTAAGGAAATAACTTTGTTGTTCAAAGTGCTACTTCAGACAGAGATATGTTGTTGAAATTGTGAAGAGCGCTTTTGACGAATGATAAATTAGGTATGAAGAAAATTTCTGCCGTATTTCATCTAAAATGCCTCACGAAATGGTAAATTGAACATGATTTTATTTTGTATGTTTTTGTCGGAGATAGTACTTAAATGTAATGTAGTTTTTACTAAAATTATGCAATTACTTTTCAGAAAAATATTAATGCCCCAGGGAAATTATAACAATACAACACATAAATAAAGTCAAATGAATTCGAAATAAGCGATCATTTACATCCTCACCTAAATAATGCATACTTATAAACTATAATATTATAACTTAGAAAGTAACAGTTTACAAGGTAGTAGAGCCACGCTGATTTCAGCACGGTTGGGCAGGCCCGACTGGGGCGCTACTACCCTCACACAGAAGATCAACGTAAAATGGCAGCGTTCGTGCTGTCGTGTTTCGTTGGCGAGTGCGAGACCGGAGGCCCAATGATGCAGAAGCACCACTAGGCCGCCATAGTGTGGGTCACCATGCTGCATTGTTGCAATGTCTGCATTCGCAACGAGTATGGTGACCACCACTCTTGGATTCTGCTTATGCTATCTATCAGGCAGAGTAGAGTCATTTTGGCAGGGCATAAAAAAATCTCTGACTGTCTGTAACGCTTTCACGGCTCAGTTTAGCCGTGCACTCATTTCAATGATTTTTAGCACGGAGGAGATACTTTGATTCTTGAGGACAACGCTAAAGAATTGACATTTCTATTACTATATTTTAAAACTAGTGTTTTATAAACGAACAATATTTATATTTTAACCATGCCGCACATTGCCTAACTTATTTTTGTTTACTGTATATACACAGGTTTAAATTATACAAAGAAAAACTGAAAATAATGCAAACCAAAATACAAATTCTTTTACACATCATGGAAATCAAAGTCATGGCACATTGCATTCAAACACTCGACTTGTCCGTGAAGTACAGAGCTCATTAAAAAAACATCAAGTTACTACCTCAACTCTTAAGTACTCGTGAAATAGCATTTTACCTGCAGCTATTCAAGGTAAAGTGTGGTACACCTTACCTTACTGTAGTTATGAGACTTGATAAACACTGTTTTCTGATTAAATAACTACGTCAATATACGTGAAGCAAAATCTTTGTAACGGAAGAGTATAAAATTTGGCACAGTTAAAGTTTATGTGCAATAGGAGTACAGGTACAGGAGCCTAAAAAAATAAAAAAGTAATGAATTATGGTCGAACTTCAACCAATGTGCAACCACTGCTAATCAGGGTTGATATGATCGTGATTTTAATCAATTGATTTTTTATAAAAATCTATGATTTAAAAAAAAAACTATAATTTTTAAAAATAAAAATTTAAAAAAATAACAAGAAAAGTAAAAACATTGGTTTTTTCTTTTATTTTTTAACACTACTGTTTTTAAAATTGTTGATTTTAGTAGAACTTGTTAAATTATCTTTTAATTGTATAAATAATTAAATTTAAAAAATAGGTCGTTTTCATTTAATATATAACTGGCCTTACAGTAATAAAAAGACAAGAAAATAAAAAATCAAAATAAATCGAAAAATTAATACGATTTTGATATTTTTTAAAAAAATCATAATTTTTTTCAACCCTGCTGCTAATTACTAAATCAGTCAAAATTTTTTCATGAATTAATTCTTGGAACAGATCGAAACTGTAATATAAACTAAAATTTGTTGGAATACAAAAGTTGTAGTTTATATTATATTGCATGTTACGGAATGTATTGCCAAAGACTTAAAAAGTTTTCAGTGAATTCTTACTTTGGGATCTCTGTTCCACTTCAGGCACTACATTTCATCTAATTATTATATAGCTGTAAAAAGTAAACTGTTGGTGAAGATGATGTTAAAAATATGAATATTTAATGTAATTCCTGTATCGGGTTCACGTACTAATAAATGAAATTTTGGCAATGTTGTTCTTTAATTTTTATATAATAACAATCCACTACTCGACATGTATTTTTTTGTTTTTTTATGTATGGCGATGCCAAAATGACTACTCTGCCTGATGGAAAATATAAGCAGAATCCAAGAATGGTGGTCACCATACTCAATACGAATGCAGACAATGCAACAATGCAGCATGGTGACCCATGACACTATGCATTCGTATTGAGTATGGTGACCACCATTCTTGGATTCTGCTTATATTTTCCATCAGGCAGAGTAGTCATTTTGGCATCGCCATACATAAAAAAACAAAAAAATACATGTCGAGTAGTGGATTGTTATTATATAAAAATTAAAGAACAACATTGCCAAAATTTCGTTTATTAGTACGTGAACCCGATACAGGAATTACATTAAATATTCATATTTTTAACATCATCTTCACCAACAGTTTACTTTTTACAGCTATATAATAATTAGATGAAATGTAGTGCCTGAAGTGGAACAGAGATCCCAAAGTAAGAATTCACTGAAAACTTTTTAAGTCTTTGGCAATACATTCCGTAACATGCAATATAATATAAACTACAACTTTTGTATTCCAACAAATTTTAGTTTATATTACAGTTTCGATCTGTTCCAAGAATTAATTCATGAAAAATTTTTGACTGATTTAGTAATTAGCAGCAGGGTTGAAAAAAATTATGATTTTTTTAAACCCTGCTGCTAATTACTAAATCAGTCAAAAATTTTTTTTTATAATAACAATCCACTACTCGACATGTATTTTTTTGTTTTTTTATGTATGGCGATGCCAAAATGACTACTCTGCCTGATGGAAAATATAAGCAGAATCCAAGAATGGTGGTCACCATACTCAATACGAATGCAGACAATGCAACAATGCAGCATGGTGACCCATGACACTATGGCGGCCTAGTGATGCTTCTGCATCATTGGGCCTCCGGTCTCGCTCTCACCAACGAAACAACGACAGCACGAACGCTGTCATATTTTGCGTAGTGTCATCTATTAGTCGGCTCCGACAGTTGAGTTGAATAAGGGCAGTGACACTTTGTATATTACGAGTATTAATCCGTCACCAATAGATACTACATTTTTAATCTGTAGCCATCACAAAGTAAACACAAGGATGTAATTTTATTAAAATTATTTATAGAACCCAGGATTTTAACAAAATATCGTACGTTCAGTTGAGATTTCGTAACTTGTAAATGGGGGCTTCGGTAATACGGGATCTTCGCTGTAATGGAATCACGTAGTCCTATAAGCTTTTTGCTTTAACTGACAATTGTATATCTTATTATCTATACTAGAAAGCTGGTTTTGCTGTAAATTTAGATATAGGGGGGATATTTAGGTATATAATGACACAAAAATGTGCGGTTTGCGGGTAAAGATTTGGTAGTTCTAACCGATTCAAGAGTAGAATGAGTTTGTTAATTATTTTTACTTTTTACATACAACATATTGTAAAGGTTTTATATGTGTTTAATTTACAGGTAAATTTTATAATCAATGTCCTCCAATGGAATGACGAAGCCTTGAGTAGAAAAATAGTTTAAAATAAACCAGCTGTTGACCACGCCTTCGCTCCTGATTTTTCTTGTAACTTTATTAAGCTATTGCATAGCTTTTATCGCGAGCTTTGAGGCCTTTGAGCGCGGCGACCGAATCAAGAAATTCCGTAACACAAATAAAACCTGACACCCGAAGCTCGCACGGATCGAGACGAGCTGCTCCGAATTCCACACTCAGCGCCCTCTATTGTTTGTTGTGAAGTTTTCGTATCTTTTTGTTTTGTGTAATTTTGTATTACTTATTTAATGAATACCTATTTACCACAATGTCCAGGAAACATTCACAAAAAGACGACGACGCCCAGTTGAGATTTGAACTCTATCGAACCTCGATTGAACTCGAGGCACCTTCGTCATAAATCATTCACCTACACCTTCCAGCCAATAAATCATTACTACTAAATTTTAAAATTGTTGTTCTTATGCTACCTGATAAATTGTAACGGTCCGGTAATTCCAAACATACATTTGTTTGTTGTCAGTATGGCACCACTTATATAGATGGCGATGTACTTCGAATGCGATGGAGCATTTGAAAAATAGTTTAGTATTTTTCATTCACAATATTATAGGTACTGCATAAATAAAAAATCAATAAATAATTATAATTGCTTAAGTTGATAAAAAATGCTATGCAATAGCTATACCGCGTCCCCGTCCAATGCGTTGCCACACGTCTTTTTTTAAAAACTTCATATAATTGTTAATCCCTTATTTTATCCCATTACAGCTCAAGTTTATAAAAAATCTAAAAAAGTCCTGTAGTTGGTGCTTGAAACAATTCTTGAAACAAATCAATATATTATGTTAAACCTGTAAACCACATAATGACGTTTCTATTAGGTACCTTTTGATGTGATTACAGGCTGATTAGTGCAGTTATGTCTTCAGTAGTGGAAGTTCAAAGTTGTAGGGTAATGTGCTTTTCGAATTAATAAATTATGTAACTTACTTATACTGTAATGACGATCACCAATAAGAATTAGAGAACTATTCTCTTAACTGTTTTGTTGAAGTAATAACAAAAAAAATATCAAATAAAACCGTCTTCAAGAACTGGACCAAATTGAAATTGGGCCATACGTGAAGCACCGTCTTTCAAATAACAAAAAGAATCATCAAACCCAGTCGAAAATTCTAAGGTAATAAATATAAAAGAAATCCAGTCGAATTGAGAACCTCCTCCTTTTTGGAAGTCGGTTAATGACTATGAACATCTTAACAAGAGTAGAGACCTCAATTTTCTTTTCAAATTAAGTTGAAATAATTAATATTTAACAAACTTTATACCAAAGAATTGACTTGCAAGTCAAAGTTACTCACTTTTGTAACTACAGTGAAGACAAATTTCGCGTGTCGCAATGCAATTGCTGATTATTTGTAAATTGACGTTACTGAATTCTTTTTTTTTTTTTTTTTTATTTTTTTTTTTTTATGTTTGGCCCGCCAAAATGACTCTACTCTGCCTGATGGAAAGCATAAGCAGAATCCAGGAGTGGTGGCCACCATACTCATTGCGAATGCAACAATGCAGCATGGTGACCCACACTATGGCGGCCTAGTGATGCTTGTGCATCTTTTAGTCTAGTCAACAAGTATGGAACTTGTTGACTAGACTAACTGGGCCTCCGGTCTCGCACTCACCAACGAAACACGACAGCACGAATGCTGTCATTTTACGTTGATTTTCTGTGCGAGGGTAGTACCGCCCCGGTCGAGCCGGCCCGTTCGTGCTGAAATCAGCGTGGCTCTACTACCTCTAGCAAAACAAGTATCTAATATACTCAACCTAGAGTCGAAATTCTGTATGGTGACGGATTAAGAATACGGACTGTCATACCCCACCCCGGATACCCCATTCGTCCTGAGGGTTACTGAAAACATTTGAATTTTAATAATGAAGTCAGCGGGCGATAGTTAAGTAGTTTTCATTTATTATTGAACTTAAAAATGTTCCATGTCAAACCATTCTCAATTCCCGTTGACCATTTCAATATTAGTTTATTAATTTTGTGAGTATTAAAAAATAGTTTAGAAGAAGATATAAGGTATGTAAAACATGATAACAATAGAGCAAGAATACAAAGGGCATATGAGGATCAGCTCGTTTATTTTATCTGTGAATTTTCATTGAAATTCGTAAAGCGCGCTGTCATCAAATGTCACTAGACTTAATTATTATACGTTACAAATTTATGGTTGACTGCCGTTGAATTTCAATTGACTATTTTAGGATATATCATTCATTAGTTTTGTTTGTAAAATATAGTTCATGACATTTTGTTGTTTTTATCTAATTGAGATGTAATAAAGAAATTCTAAATTATGAATTGTGATCAGAGAGGGAACTCTGGGAGAATACTTGTATTCTTTTGCCTATAGAACACATTTTCAGGTTGTGAGGAAAATCTGTATTACCGTACTGGTCACATATATAGAAATGACCAAGAAGTTACGTACAGTTTTACACATATACCACATGTATCTGCTAAACTGGATCGAGATAAGTCAAAACAATATTGTGGATCCAAAGTAAGCCTATGTTTGACAAGGAAAAGGAGTTATTTATTTCCTTGTTTATTTCTATTTTTGCGGAAAATAAAATCAAGTTTCCTGTCTTTTGTTGAACCTTGTCATCTGGGTAAATTCAAAATTTCAGAAATGAAACAGATTATGTTCAAAATGTATTCCTCGGCCTCGTGTTCGTACATTAATTAAGAAGTTAGCAGAAGCTTTGTAGCTAAAACAGCAGCTTTGTAGTTAGAACATCGAACGTTGAACCAACTTCAATGAATTTTGTGGAGAGGATTATCGGATGGTTGGAAAACAGAAGCGATTTAGGGCTGAATTACTATAAGGCTAATAATTTGTTCTAGCAGATTTTTTGCCGAAGTACTATTGAGACTAATTTTGTGCGGCTTGCTAAGTTAGGGTACGGTGATCATTAAGAAACCATAAAAAAACAAGATTTATTTGCCTAAATTTCAAGTATAAATAAGGAACCGTAATCTATTTTAAAATTAAATTGAAATACTAGGAATATAAAAAACAATGAAAAATTTTACACTAGTTGTCTGGAAGAGATCGCCGTGAGCTATAAGACCGCCTAATGTTGATCTCCATATTATAAGTATCTCTGCGACAATTTTACTGTAGTAGTGTGTAATGATTTTGTATAAATAAATTAATAAAATATTTACATACAAGCGTCAAAATTTCTTTCACATCAACGCCTACTGGCAGCGCCTTATTTGCCTTAACTAATTTTGATGGAGATTGATATGTTATTTTAAATATCTCTTTCAAACATTTATAAGTATGTTGCGTTTTGTTAGTCACAAATAATTTGCTTCTTGAGAACTTGTCAGAATTTAAGCTATAATCTGTTTGCCTCTTATTTGCATCTCGTGCATAACAGAATTGTTAAAGTTGAGGCTAGAAATGATTCCTTATTATCGGCTATTTATTTCTTGAATTAAAAAATATATGTGAGTTATATTTGTACAATAAAGAGGTTAGTAGAAAATTAAAGATCATTAAATATAAAACATTGTTATATGTACCTACTTTCTCAAAAGCGTGTTGCAGGCAGTTCCATTTTTCAAAGATAACTACCAAATAAAATAATGTAATCAGACGGAGTGTAAAGCTTAATGAAAAGGGAAGCTCAAATATTCACTTCCTATTTATTTTCCTTTACATTTACATTACGGACTTAATGCCAGAGGCATTTTCTTCCAGTCAATCTATCGGTGATACAGAGCGGTTTATGGCAATTGTATATTTGAAGCTAAGCAGACGAAGGGCTAAATGAATAGACATACTTCACAAAAATCAGCCCACATACGTGTATCATCCTTAGCATATTGCGTCTGTTCTAGACGATATAGTCATACACTTTATTTTGTGGCTATATGGAAGTTATTTCTAGACCGGCAGAATTGTGGTTTGTTGTTAACTCGGTGAAGATTCTCTTTCTAAGCCGATTTTTGTACTAATCAACTTACGTTTAAAGGCTCGATCAAGGTTTGTAGTCTGAGGAAGTTTCTGTCTTTGGGGCCCTAACCGCAAACACTGTTGTTAACTAGTTGTTAAGGCACATAATTTTTAACCCTATATTACATAAAAAACCCGACTACCTAACCCTAATGACGACACAAATATTCGTGTACAATTTCAAGGATCTGTGATAAACTCTCAAACGATGCAATGAATAATTAATCTTTTAAGAACGCTCTAAGAGTTTCAAACTCTTTGAAATTATGTGAAGCGGTAATGACTAAACCTTCTCAAGTTGAATACCTTGTTAAATAATAAATAATGGGACTTACATTATTTACCTAGTTAAAAGATACCTTAATTATCTTATCTTCTGACGTAAATACAGTTAAGCTTCAAATTGCTGGATCACTGGAAATCCTATTCTTTACAGGACCATTGTCATCGTCAACAGACTTTACCAGTACAATACCTTTCCGTAGAAAGGAGTCTTAAGCTGGGTCTCCATCGAACAAATGTTGTCAATTTTTGTGTTGTCAACACGTGTTGGTGACAAAACTTTCTGTAATTTCCTTGTGTTGTGTTGAACAGTGTTTCCGTTTTTGGTGGTAAATGTCAAAAGAATACGCTTGTTGCAAATATTTATTGGCTCTATGGTGACGCGATCGAATGTTTTTCAAATTGTTGGCAACTCGGTGTAGACACAATGGAAACAAAAGTTGGCGATTTTTTGAAGTGTTGCAAACATTTGGAAACACTGAAATTGAGACGCGCCTTTAGGACTTTTATACAATGTTGGCCAGAAAAGTTGGTATAGAGTTTGATTCAAGTTTTCCTTCTCTGTGCAGTAAAGTTGTCCTGAGTAGTTTAATCTCTTAGTCGCCTCTTATGATACCCATGGGATCAATACAGGTGGTGACACTCTTAATTCGCCATTAAGGGTGAGATTTTTAATGACTATTACTAAAAACTATATTTTACTCAACTGTGGTTGGTGGTTATTGTCGGAGACTTTCGTCTAGAAGTGGACGGCAATAGACTAATGGCAGCGCTGTAATGCCATCACCAGACCTTATAATGTATAAAACCACAATAGGTTTTTTTTTGTATTAAAGCGATATTTATTTAAAACCATTTAAACCATTTATTTTTGCTACAAAACAGTACAACATACAATATAGTAATACGTAACAATCATTGCATTGTGCAGCAAAGGCTACCAGCTCAGTTTATCATAGTTCAATTTTTATAAATAGTTTTATAAAGGTAGCAATGTGTGATCAATAGTCAATACGACTTGTGATTTTTAGCTGTATTTTTCTAAGGATATAAAATGATTGATTCACTTGTGACGCCTCTGGTGTTGCGGGTGTCCATGGGCGGTACTCGCTTACCATCAGGCGATATGTCTGCTCGTTTGCCCCCCTATTCCACAAAAAGAAAATAAATAAATAAAAATAAATGATTTTTATATTTATTTTGTTTAACAAAATTATCTGACTGACAATTACTTGATACAGTTGGCATCTTGCCCCCTTTCTACTACACTAAGTGTTGTGGGATCAAACCTCACATGAGACAACACTTTGTTGAATCCACAAATTATTTATCTGAGTCTAGATGTTCTTTGTGCTCGACTCATGTGTATTTGTGAGATCTTCCACAACATAAGAAAATGTGTTATGCAAAATTTATTAGTAATAAATTAAATAAAAAAACTTTTTATAAACAAGCTTTTACTGGAATGCCTTGAGACGAATCAAACGAGTCCAAACTCGATGATGTTGCGACTTTTCTTTACAGACATCCTATGGCCACCATACAGCTCCAGCATCAGATCAGGTCCATATCATTATAATATTGTATTGTTACGCTGTATACATATGCTTGCCAAATTTTAGCAAAATCAGTTGAAGATATCTGCTTCAAAATTGAGTTGCAAGATTCCACCCGAACATATAAGCATACATACATTGCAAGTTAATAAAAAGCTTGTAAAAACGAATACAAAGTTGCCAACCACTTTTATACAATTTCTATTATATTATATCGTAGTACATTGTAGTTGTTATATACATACAACGCGCTTTATAGCAAGTAATTATCTCAACACAATAAGAGCAATGATTACTCGTATTTTTAAATCTACTTGATCTATCTCGGGTCACATATATACATGTATATAAAAGAAAGTCGTGTTAGTTACACTATTTATAACTCAAGAACGGCTGAACCGATTTGGCTGAAAATTAGTGGGAAGGTAGTTTAGAACCAGGAGACGTACATAGGATACATTTTTTTTCTTTATTTATTTTTAAGGGAATTTTACCCTATTAGGGTATGCCAGTCCCATAAGGCCTTAGCTTAAACAAGTATCAATTTAAATATTATATGCTAGACTGTACAATTTAATAGCTTTTTTTGATGTCGATATAGCCGTATAGGTATAGATACTTTTTACATAGTTTTTTTTTTACTTTGTCCCGTGCCGTTAAACGCGGTTGTTGTTGTACCGCGGGTAACACCGCGGGGCTCAGCTAGTTTGAAATAATAATAAATTATAAGTTTTAAAACATAGTTTCTCTTCTAATGTATAATATCCCAATTCCTAAACCGATGAGGATTGAATACTCTGACCCAATAGCCCAGAGCCCAATGAATCGGCGCGATTCAATAAACGTAGCTCTGCATCTCCAAATAACTTACCACGTAACACACATACCCTTTACAACTTTATTACCTAAGAAACAAGAGCATAAATTGATTGAAAGCACGTAGAGTTACAAACTAAAGCCTAGCGATGTTTCGATGCTTTCAAAAACGAATTCGGCGTAGTCAAATCTCACTTTAATCCCCAAGGTTTATGGATGAGATTTGTTTGATATTACAGAGAGCTTTCTTTTAAAACTTCCATTAAAACTTCCCCTGTGCATTGAAGGAGGGAAAACAAATTATTTGTTAAAATCTTAAAGATTGGAAAGGGCTTGACGATTGCCTACGTTTCGTTACGAATAAGAAAACTTTTTTCAATCAATAGCCGTCTTTGATTTTTGTTTGAACGATAAAATTAAATAAAAACTTGGTGAAAGTGATCTCGAGTAAATCATTTAAACTTTTACGATTTGTACGCACTTACGTTTATTCAAACAAATTTATATGGATAAGTTATTTTGTTTGAATAACCATCTCCTTTCTTGTTGATAATTGATTGAATACATCAAATTTTGTTTGATTGTACTTTATATCTCTTTTTAAAAGAAGTATAATCATTAATTTTGGTAACGATTTAAGGTTATTTTATTACTTTACTAGCTGTTGCCCGCGGCTCCGCCCGCCCGATAACCAACATACACGCATGTCGGTTATCGCTGCAAATAGTAGCCTATGTGTTATTCTGATGTATAAGCTATATTACTGTAAAGTTTCATCCAAATCCGTTTAGTAGTTTTTGCGTCAAAAGAGTAACAAACATCCATCCATACAAACTTTCGCGTTTATAATATTAGTAGGATTCGGAATAGATCTTAGTCTTTTTTATACTTTACAATTTGATAAGCAAATCAAACTAACCAAGACCCGCTAGAAAATGAGTGGTCAAATATTATATATTACCTACATCAAAAAACAGTCAAATCACCGTTTTATTTCCGTACATACTATATAAATAAGATTTTTCAAAAAAACTTTCCGACCGACTTTCTTTTTAGCGATTTTGTCAAACAATCTAAGTGTCTTAGAGTCACGATTCACTTTGAAAGCAATTCATTTCGGAGAAAATCTGATTCTAATAATGGACAATAAAGTACCTAATGATGATATGGGAAGATTATTATCCCGCTTGAGTTCTCCTACTAGAAGTTAATACAGTTTGTAACAGTTATCTGTACTCTACTTCTGCTTTTTACCCGACTATGGCGAAGCCAAAAGGAGGGGTAATAGTTTGGCAGTCTCTTTATGTTTACTACCGAACCGATTTTATTGAATGAAGTGTCAATAGATTCGTGATTCTAGCCGGAGTGAGAGAGGCTATATAATATTATCAAAAGTTTTTTATATATATATTATAGTTTTTAAACCTTTTTTTGTGCTTTTTATAATATTCTACTACTTTTTTATGGTATGGAAGAACAAACGATCAGAACGCTCACCGTATGATAGGTAACTAGTGTAGCCCATGGACATCTACAATTCAAGATTCAGTGCGTTCGTCTTTTGAGTCCTTCGTGTAGAATCAGGGAGAGAAGGCGTTTTTTTTCTCAGTCACTCGGTGAAAAGCAAGGGTAGAATTACTGAACATCGGTTCTAAAGCATAGTCAGTCCATGTGTTCCAAAGCATAGATCTTTCAAGTACTCAGAAGCAAGAAGCTTTCAAGCACTTGAAGATTGAAAAAGTTTCTTCAATCAATTTGATAGACATTCATCGGTTGGAGAGTCATAACAGTATTCAATAAAGGTTTTTTTTGTGCAATTGTATTTAATTAAAAACTTATTTGAAAGTATTTTAAATATGAGAAGGTTTCAATGTTGGGTTTTTGTATCATATCGTTCTAGACGACTGGCACTCTGGCAGTGAGAAGGTGTATTAGGATTTGTTGAAAACCGGTACGGTAAACCTGCCGGTATAAACTTCTGAATGAAACATCATTATCAACAAAATATAGTTGTTAAAATTGAATAGATGTAACTACAGTAGTATGCCAAAGTTCATGGTACAACTCGTACAATTACAGAAGGTACAAAGGACGAAAAAATACATGCTATTCAGAGCACGCGAATCAAAATAACGATTGCTTGAAAATTACATCAGCTTTCCAATTTAACTTTCATCCTTCCTCGGCTCAGTTTTATTGTGGTAATTTATAAGAAATTGCCAAATCTGCGGTCTTTTAACAAGCTATTTTGATATAATATGTTCTCACCATGTATGAGTGTAATGCCTTGCTTCAGGCGTTTTAAGCGCGTGTTGTTTATTCGTAAAAATTGAGAGATTTTTATTATAGACCACTCCAGCATTAACAATATACATCCTGTATCTTGGAACTTTTGTAACACTTTTTTTTCGAAGATAGGAATAATAAAGATTTGTAAATAGCGCCCTCTGTTAGACTCGTTAAGCACTAACACTATAGGTGGCGTCCAACCAGTGTATTGATTTAATTGCTTGTTCGCCGATTGTGCGAGAGAGGGCGTAATTTTAAAAGTTAAATTAATATACTGTATGATACGTTTAGTAATACTTTAATTTGAAGTAGATGTTTGTTGAACGTATGTGTTAATGTCAAAGACGCTGTCATATAGAAATCATAGTGGGGAATTGCTAGAACAATCTATGAGAGGATGTAGTTAAGGAGATGTTTGGAGTCTCGAGGCCTTTTCTGCTTAGAACTCAACAGGAGTAGTGTAACTGTCTGTACTTAATTTGTGTTAATTATGTAGTGTAGCCAGAGCCCACATTAGTGGTAAGTCGAGAAGATTTTTTGAGATTTCTTTTCATGTCTTTTCTATTATTCAAAACATTCTTAGAAGGTCCATTTGTTTGTAGGGCTCAAGGATACGGGTGAATGGTATCACCTTTAAGATACCACTCAACGTTTAAGCTCGGGTGTTTGGCGAAGATATTTTATTTGATGTTCCTGTCCTGCAAGGAGTGGCTCTCCACACCAGAGAACCTCTGATGTGTCTGCTGGCATGCGGAGGATGGCCTGACCACTTATCAAGCCAACTGCCGTGCATGCGGAGGGTCACGTTTAATATTTTTTTTTTTTTTTTTTTTTTTTATCATCAGTCATCCAGGGGTTGAACACTCAAGCTACCTTGTGCTTGAGTGGTAGAGATGGGCCGATCATTACTTTTGCCGACTAGCCGATTAGTCGGCCCTAAAAAGGCCGACTAGTCGGCCGACTAATCGGCCAAACCGATCGTGGTTACGGACATTTCCGTAACTCTTCGTTTACAGCTGATTCACGCCCCAGTCGCAAACGCCGCCTGCGAATCTTGTTTCTTCATTTTTGCTTCTGTAAGGGTCGTAGTCGGAGGTGTGTTTTAGTGTAAAAAATATTTTTGTGTAAAGATATTATTATTATTGTTGATTGAAGTGAAGAGTTAAATGAAAAAGAAAATCACTTGTGCCGATGTTTTTTAAACAAGTGGACGATGTTTTTTGTTTTTTTTATTTGAAAGCCTGCCAAAGTGATTCTGCTGAGCTTGATGAAAGCTTGAGTAGAATCCAACACTCCAACACCATACTCACTGCGAACGCAGACAATGCAGTATAGCGTCCTATACTATGGCGGCCTAGTGAGATGCATTTCCTCACGCCGCCTACAGGACCCGGGATCATAGTGGAAGGGAAACACGTGCGCTGGTACCAAACAGTTAAAAACTGCTCGGCACAGGAAGGCAGAAAGGAACCGTTTAGTTCCAAAGCGTATTTCTACGACTCTGAAGCGGTGGCTTCTAATGCCAGTACGTGTTGTCCTGTAGAAGATGGGAGAGCGTGGGATTAGTTGGAAGAGCTCTTCAGAATACTGTCCATGGTAAACACGCTAGAGGACTGTCACAGAGGCGATATCTCTCCGCAAGTGCAAAAGCTCAAGGGACTCGGTGGCATCGGGACTGTTGATAATGTGGACTGCTGGCCGCTGCAAGCGATCAAGAGCATCAAGCAAATTCTGTGTGGATCCATCAAAAAGATGAGAACAGTCCTCCACGAACGAGCGAGCCTGGGTCTTATAAAGAAGACAGATGCTCGGGCGCAATTCAGTACGTGAAGATTCCGCGCGGCCGCCTTAGTAACGCTCTCGATTTTTTTATGTGTTTGCTGCCAAAATGGCTCTGCCCTACCTGATGGAAATCATGAGCAGAATCCAAAAGTGCTGGTCACAATTCTCAATGTAGGTAGTAGGTAATAAGGACAATGCAGAAGTGTGTGGACACACAGGACAGCGTGACCTGGTGAGATGTTTTTTCACGACCCGCTGAATGGACCCGGGATCGTAGTGGGAAGGAAACACGTGCGCTGGTAGTGAGTTCCAAGTTTTGACCGCTCAGCACAGGAAGGAAGAACCGAAGGGATGAGTGCGAGAACGTATGTCTACCACTCTGAAGCGGTGACTTCCGAGACCGGCACGTGTTGTCCTATAGAGGAAGGGGGAGGAGAGGACCAGTTGGAAGAGCTCTTCAGAACACTCACCATGATAAAGGCAATAGAGGACTGCCATGGGGGCTATATCTCTTCGCAACTGCAGAGGCTCAGCTCAAGGAACTCGGTGGCTTAGGGACTGTCGCCAATGCGGATTGTTTGCCGCTGTAACCGGTCGAGAGCATCAAACAGATACTGTGCGACATCATCGCAAAGATGAGAACAGTACTCCACACACGAGCGAACCTTCTTTTTTTTTACGCGGGAATGCATTGTGCACCATACCTCCGTGGGGGGGGGGGGGGGGAGACACGAAGGACGTGTGTGGGACTCGATGGTCTACCCACTAAACCCCGCGGCGGGTTACCTCGGCAGTCGGGAGGAAATCCAGGAACGCATCAGCGGTTTCTGGAAACCCGGTTCCGGTGCATCCCGGGGTAACCATAGTCACCCCCGGGGCGGGTCGCTGTTGCGCCTCCTACCGCTCTACACAGTAAGAGTCGGAACACCGACCCTCCTTAGACGACAACCCCCGGCCGCACCGGGGTGTCACCGGTCTCGGGCCGTTTGTAGCGGCAAGCAAGTAATTGTTATCAGCAAGTAATTTTAGAAACTGGTTACCAAAAGAAAGATTGCTTTGTTTTACTTTTCAAAATGTCTGAAACTGATTATAAAATAAAAATTGACAAATATATTATTAAGAAATACATACAAAGTAATATGCCGAATAGTCGGCGCTTTTTGCCGACTATTCGCTGACTAATCGTCGACTACGATTCTTGCCGGATAGTCGGCTTTACCGACTAGTCGTCGACTAGTCGGCACATCTCTATTGAGTGGAAGACCTGAAGACCAGGAGGCCTGATGGATGTGGAATATATCCAGATTAACCGTCTTAGTTGCTTTTATGTATATTGGGTTATATCCCTACCCACTATGAATTTTATTAGATATGGATTTTGTTTTAATATAAGGTAACTGTAATTCTTTAAATGTATTTTTGCTGTAAATGTTTTTTGTTTGAAATATATACTGTGTTTATGATGAATATGGTTTCTTTGAAGTGATCCTAAGGACACCCACCCACACACACATCTCTCTCTTTAATTTTATTATGTAGTATTCTCTTTTGTTTTAAATTAAGTAATATTCTATAAAGGCGCCCTGGGTATTCATGCTTCTTTCAGCCGACTGGGTCAGCTGGTGGGTAGCACCCCCTGTTCAGGTCTAGGGGATGCAAGGTTCGAACCCGCCTCTTTGTAAGGTCTACACAAAGACAGATCTTGGTGTTACACTTTATAAACATACATGAAATGACAAAAAAAACACTCAGAACAACAATTTTTGGATTACACAAAGTGTTATCCCATGTGGGATTTGAACCAACAACACCTGGCGCAGTAGAAAGCGGTGTGGCGACCGCTTAAATCACTAGGCCAACCGTGCAGTCAAAGATGGAAGAATGCTAGCCTAGTGATTAAGTTTTATGTTAGTAGTTACTAAACTTATATGGTTTAATATCATAATATAGTAATTTAATTTGATATTTTGTATGAGTTTATAAACATTTAATAAAAAATAATATCTTATTTTGTAATAAGAACAAAGAGGCCAATTTGACATTACAAGTGAGATAAAAAAGTTTACTTAAACAAGATGCAATAAAACAATATAGTTATTTTCAAGTTAAATTTTTCACTAATTACATTTAAAAAGAAAAAGGCTATTAAATATGTTTACACAACAGATTTTTTTTTCTATTTCCATGTAATTTCTAGATTTTATCACAGTTACAATCTTGATCAATTTAATGGATATCAAACAAGGAAAAGTTTAATAACCATAACCCGACTGATGTGAAACCTTGTGATAAAGTTTATATGGCTTAAGTTATTCGGACTTTTAGTGCCTACGTATCTATGGGCACCTCATTCTTTAAAATCTGTTCAGTAGAACACACAAGCATATAAACTACAAAAAAGTGTGCCGTCACGAGACGCTTGGCAGATGTGAAACATCGAAATTGTTTTCTATAAGTTATATAAAAAAATGTGCCGCTTTTCCCATAAAATAAAATAACTGTTTATTACATTAATATTCATTTTTATTAAATACGAAATACAAAAATTAATTTTTTTTTAAATTTTATTTCAAATCGCGAAAACTTAATTATTTTCATCAGTTACTTCGGTAAGGCTAAGCGGCGAGAATCGCCACGGCAATTCTCGCTTCGCCAATAATCAGGTTTACCAGCGCCTATAGATGTTTCACATCAAAAGCTATATCCATTCCTTTCGTCTTAACTGTAGTCGGGTGATTAGGTGATACTTTTCAAATACTGCTAAGGAAATATATACATACAGCACTATAGTTTATAACAACATCATCATAAACTAGTGGACTATATTTAAGAATGTTAATGATAGTAGTAAATGTCTTAAGATAACCTAGTTAAATATACTCTCAGAGTGACCCAAATTTGCCTTTCTGAAGATGTTATTAAACCATTAATGTAAGCAAAACTTAGCGGTATCACAATCATTATTCATCGGCTAAATACTTATTAACGGATAGCCATTATGGCGATAAGAGTTAGCGCACATTGTCGTCTTGAAACTAAAGATTATAAAAATCTTTAGTGAGTGTAACATTTTTTTTAATTTCAGGCAAAATAATCTAAGATGTTGGATCCATATAATTGCATATGGTAAGATTTCTTTTTTAATTCTTTTTCTATAAATTTTCTGCAAAAATGACTCCACTCAGCCTGATGGAAAGCATAATTTAAATCCAGTAGTGGTGGTCACTATCCTTACTGTGAATGCGGGCAATGCAGTTAGTCTTTCGGGATATTCGCAATCCAATATTTATGAACAATGTAAGGAAATATCATATCAATACTAATATTCTAAATTCGAAAGTAACTCTGTCTCTCTGTTACGCTTTCACGACTAAACCGCTGCACCGATTTCAATGAAATTTGGTATGGAGACACTTTCATTCTTGAGGAACGTCATGGGCTTCCTTTTACCGCGATAACAGACATATACGCGGAGTCGCGTACAAAAATTTATATTATGTAAATACATAAAATATGGTGAATAAAAAATCTCAATGGTGAAACAACAGCTATGCATATAACTCTTGAATTGCAGGTGTCGATGGCCAACGGTCATCACTTACCATCGCTCATCTGGCCTGTGTGTCATGAAAAAATCTTTTCACGTAATTATTAGATAACAGTTCTACCCAGCTTTTGATTCCAATTTCGCAATACTTCGCTTCGTATTGTATCAAACATATTTCAAATGATTTGATGAAAGTCGACACAGCAATTATTACCGTGAAATTTAATAGTGAATACTAAAGGCCGGTGTAATACAGTTATTGACGATTTGCAGAATCAATTTTACGTGTGTAATACATGTAGTTTTAGGAAGCGTTCGAGCTGAATTTAGATTTGAATCAATCCTATAAACTACGTGATCTGCTACTAATTTGATTTGATTTTTAGTTAGAGCCTTTTCTATTTTTTGCTTAGTTTCATTTTTGCGCGTCTTAGTTTAAAAACAAGATTACATACACATGAAGTATGTATGAGCTATAAAACAAAGTAAAATATTTTTTTTGAACAAAAAGTTTTTTTATTAATTTAAAAGTATTTTAGGCGTATACTTTTGACTTGAAAACATTCGTAGTTTTTTATTTTCAACAAAGGACATAATACATCTTCATTCCAAGGATTTTGATTTGTACGAAATTCTCCAATTTGTATATATTAGTTTTGGTATGTGAATCTGTTTGTACGTCTTTCTTAATATATTCATCCGTACATGAAGCACCATGCTATGGCTATGAAAAGTACTATACGAATGTAAGTAAATTACTAATCTGTTAAATTAGCTCCCTTATCCAGGTTGTAGGTGTTTCGCTTCGATTCTCTTCCTACAATCGCTAACGCCTCTATTCTTTTGTATTATTGGCTAATATTTTGTTTTAATCACGTGACTTAGCGTTGAGAGACGTCATTCTCGCCAATAATTTTCTATTAACGTTTACATTTTGTAGAATGCAACTTGGCTTGGGGGACAAGATTTACTGAAAATAATATTGAATGATACTGAAAATAAAATTATGCAGTTCATCTGGAAAATAATCATCATATGCAGTGTATCCCATTTATGATTAAGTAAATTTGTCCGCGGCTCCACCCGCATATATATCGGATGTCGCGGTTTACCGCGCCTATGTGTTATTTTGATGTAGAAGCTATGTCACTGTAAAGTTTCATCTGAATTCGTTTAAGAGTTTCTGCAACGAAGAGTAATAAGGTAATCCACTAGCAACCAATTAGTCTAGTCAACAAGTTTCATACTTGTTGACTGGACTAAAAGATGCAGTAGCATCACTAGGCCGCCATAGTGTGGGTCGCCATACTGCACTGTCTGCATTCGCAATGAGTATGGTGACCACCACTCTTGGATTCTGCTTATGTTTTCCATCAGGCAGAGCAGAGTCATTTTGGCGGGCCAAACATAAAAAAAAAAAAAAAAAAAAAAAAAACCAGCTAAAATCGTTATATACGGAGACAAAGTTATAAACAGCAGATAATAACAAGCCCGTAGATAGATTGCCTGTTGAATTCTCTAACCACTATACTATGAATGGGGTATCTATTATAAAATATTCTTACGTTCAGAAAACAAATTCTTCGTCAAGTCTGTTAGGAACTTTCCTATGCACATTATATTTATAAAAGATAAAACGCGTCGATAAATCGCAACTATACTCGTGATTGAAGCTATTTTCACATTACAATAGACAGCGCGCAGACAATACGTCATTGTGCGTCTATCTCGGAGAGCCAGGCGCGATACACAGTTGTTTACAGAGTACACAGGGCAAGAGAAGCAGGGAAGTTCGAAGCTGGAGTTGTATGTAATATAGCAGAGTTTTATATATAATAATATCATAGACACAAAGTTGAATATTATTATTATTTTTCTAGAATTAAAACTTGTTTAAATAAAAAACTAAAAGTTTTGTGCTTCATGAAATTTGTCTAGTATCATTGAAAATTAAATTTGAGCCATGTCAATGTTTTAGCTTTAAATCCGTCTAGGTCTGAAAGTATTTAGATTCAAATAAAGAAAAAATTCAACAAACTATTACCCGACTACTTAAAAACTATTGATATTTATATAGCTTATGTCAATTATTATGAATCCATTGACACCTTATTCGTTAAAATCGATTCAGTAGTTTAGGCGCTACGGTCTAACATACAAACACACATAGACTGCCAAAACTATTACCTTTCCTTTTGGCTTCGTCATAGTCGGGTAAAAATAATGATAAATGTAACGATTAATTGGTGTATCTATCTTACACACGACCCAAAAGCCTGCAAAGTATTTCTCACCATCACGATGGTAAGTGACAACTACAGCAATCATGTTTCTTCAAGAAAAGAGCATATTCCTTAATTAAAGGCAGGTAACACACAGAACGCACTTGAGAGTCGCAGGCAGTGGGAGTTTGCAGCGATATTAATGACGGCACAGCCGTTTATGGTCGTAAACCTAGCAAATGTCTATCTGCTAGGTTTAGACACAGTTATTTTCGAATTCATAATATTAGTATGGCTTACTTAAATATCACATTGAAGTAAAAGTATAAACAGTTACTAACAAGCCTAATTAACTAAATGTTTCAATATTAATTGTATGGAATACATCTCTCGCTTTCACGGTATTTATTGATTGTACAAATATAATTTTGTCCTGTTTATTCTCAATGAGAAACAGTTTCTTTAAAAGAATTTGGTGCAAGATGGTATTGGAAACGAAGTTTATTTATTTATTCATGGTTTGATTACAGTCATAACATTATTACTTACATTAGGTTACATCTACTACAATTTAGGGTAATGTTCAACCACTTTGAAGCAAACACAACATGCACAAAGAATATAGGAATAAAACAGGAAAACTATGTAATATCTGTTAAATTTAAATATATAAGAGCTTACGATTAGGAATCAAAACTACCGATTACCCGACAGTGCTAACTCCCACTTGCATTATTAGAAGGCATACTAACAAAAACAAAAAAGAAAAGTTTTAGACACGTACCACAAAAAATGGTTGTCTGTAAAGTCTGTTTACGGACGATAGTTTAACGTGACAACGTCATAACGAAACATTGATGAGAGATGAGAGATGATGAGAGATAGATGCGGCGCAAGCGCTGCATCTTTCTCTCGCTTGCACTTCAAGCCTTAAATGGAACGCTTCAGAGCGAGGTAACGCCGCATGAGTCACTTGTTTTGTATGTGTACATATGCATGATACCCATATGTGCATGTGAGTATGCATGACGGTGGGATTTGTGCCCTGCTTTCAGACCTGGATATTTGTCTCGCGGAATTAAAGCTAAATATATTTCATAGCATTTAATACTAATATTAATACTACAAGTAAATACCAACCAGGTGAAATACTCAATCGGAAGCCATGTGTCTAACTGCAGCCGATAATCTGCCGACAGGGTGAGATGGCGAGAAATTATACGAGGGGCTTTGTCGGTTTGTCCGCCTCTAGACAACTGCGTTGTCTACATTGGTGGTACCAATGTAGGCAACATGACCACGACCAGTCTGCCAAGTATCCTCCCTCACTCGGTGAAACACAGCGCAGGCGCTGTTTCACGGTCAAGTTTGAAAAAAAAAGTTTTTTTTTATATGCTTGACTTTTTTTTCATTTTTTTTAAATATAATAAATTTTGGACATTAACACAACGTCATCTAGTCCCAAGCTAAGCAGAGCTTGTGTTATGGGTACTAGACAACTGATACAAATACATATATACATTTTTTTGTAAACACTATAAATATTATAACATATTATAATTAAAACACCCAAACTCCGAAACAAATATTTGTAGATCATAAAAACGTTTGGTACGACCCGGGAATCGAACCCGAGACCTCATGATCAGCAGTCGCACACGCCAACCGCGAGACCAACGAGGCAGTCTACCAGTCAGTTTCGGAAACCGTCGTGGGCAACAATGCGAGACGAGAATTACATATAATATAATAGATAACAGATATGTGTTACCTTACGGACGTGTTAATATCTACTTACCGATTCCTCTGTTTGTAACTTGGACCCAAAACCAAAACAGAAGGTTAAACCTTTTCAAAAGCCAAGAGGTTCAATGCGATTTGTAAGTTTAGGATCGCCAGTAATCCCTACAACGCTTCTTTTCTGTATTTATGTAGGATAAGGTTCTACTCCCGAGGGTCAAGATATCAGAGGTCGACCTTCCCTGTCGGGATCAGGCGTTACTTTGGTAGGTACCTTATTTCGGACACCGATTGAAGTGTCGAATCCGAAACGAGTGGCATAAAGACATAATTATGATTTAAATTATCTTTAAAAAGAATGCACATGGCGCATTCGTTTAAGCGGTAACCTCATATTTTTCTACTGCATTAAAATTGGCGGTTCGATTGATACACGGGCCAAAACAAATGCTCGATGAAAAAAGTAAAAAAATATAGGTCATGGAAAGCTCGGTGACGATGACGCGAGTTCTATGATTTTTGTTCACCCAAAAAGTTCTTATCGCGCCTAAAGAAGATTTCACTTAAAAATTAACATTGATTTGAGCGGGGCCGGTGGCAGAAGTGTGCATTCCATATTTTAATCTGCAATTTCCCACTTAGGTACGTGTTATTCAGCAAAATTTATCGTGTCATTTAGACGTTGCTGCAGTGCCATAAATACAGCCGAGATAGAACAATCATACGTCACGTGTAAATAATAGCATAGACACACACATTTGTCATTATGCCATAAATAACATGGAATGTTGGAATTCTAGCTACATTGTCTTAATAAGTACACAGCATTCATATTAAATCTTAATATATATATTTCTTGTGTGCGTGTGTATGTGACTGAACTCCTCCTAAACGACTGGACCAATTTTGATGAAATTTTTTGTGTGTGTTCAAGGGGATCTGGGAATGGTTTAGATTCACAAAAACGACTGGACCGATTTTGATGAAATTTTTTGTGTGTGTTCAAGGGGATCTGGGAATGGTTTAGATTCACAAAAACGTAAACGATGTTACGTGGGTCATAAATATGGCGGTACGAAGTTCGCCGGATCAGCTAGTTATTCTATAAAACAAGAAAAACCGTCAACTTCAAACTTTAATACAATTTGAATAGCCTATGTCACCTGGACCATTATTACAAATCCATTGAATCTCATCTATTCAAATCATTTCAGTAATAATAAATAATAAAAACGTGGGAGAGCAAGAATGGGCCGGCTCAACCGGAGTGATACCATGGCCTCACAGAAAACCGGTGTGAAATAGTGAGTGAGGATACCGGAGGCCCATACCCAAATCCCCTAACTCTACCTCCCTCCCATCCCCAAAAGGCCGGCAACACACTTGTGACGCTTCTGGTGTTGCAGGTGTCCATGGGCGGCGGTAATCGCTTACCATCAGGCGATACGTCTGCTTGTTTACCCGCGCACTCCATAAAAAAAAATTGGCACTACGGTGGAACATACAAATATTGACTGCCAAAACTTACACTTTTGGTTTCGCCGTGGTCGGGTATAAATAAATAAATAAATCGGTGAAACTTGTTAAAGTGTTTAGATTTTGTTTTTTATTCTTTTTATATAAGAGCCAACCGCAGACTACAGACTACAGACTTTTAATCGGCCGATAGTTTAATCGGGCTGTTAATCAGTATGAACATATTGAATATGTATGACAGTGCGCACACCACACCGATTTGGTATCAGCCGACAAATAAGCCAAAAGCCAACCCGATCAAACTATCGGCCGATTAAAAAGTTTGTAGTCTGGGGGCTCTAAGGGTGACATTTTTCATGAACTTCATGAAAAAATGTCAGGTATCCTCACTCACTCGGTGAAACACAGCGCAGGACTTTTTTCACACCGGTTTTCTGTGAAGCGATGGTATCACTCCGGTCGAGCCGACCCATTCATGCCGAAGCGTGGCTCTCCCACGGTAGTTTTTTCGTGAGAATACTCAAAAGATAGACATAGGCTGTCGCGGACTTTTATTGCCAGATTCCTCTCCATGAAGGGTAGGCTGCACTTGGAACTGGCGACTAGAATCACTCGTTTTTTAAATATTAAATATTGACTGTTCATAAGTGCCTGTAAAATAAGTGCATTTGAATAAAATCTTTTTGAATTTGAATTTATTCCCGAGTAAAAGAATGCAATAAAAATATCCATGAAATCTAGTTAAATTTTTCTTTAAGTGATTTTAAAACTCGTAGTACACTCACAAACCTAATTTACATTCGTATGTCAGAAAGAAACCAAGTATTTGCGGAACAAATGTAGTGGCAAATTCACTGCGATATTGGAACATTCTGGAACACTCGACACATTTCTGCCTCGAAAAACTTTGCAAAGTGTATGTAATTTGAGAGGGAATTGTTAAGGCGGTTTTTGACATATCTTAGATAAAGTTTAAGTTAATCTTATATATAAAATTCTCGTGTCACAATGTTAGTTACCATACTCCTCTGAAACGGCTGGACCGATTTTTATGAAATTTGGTGTGCATATCGGGTAGGTCTGAGAATCGACCAACATCTATTTTTTATACCGATTTTTTTTTATTTCAAAACAACGTTTGCCGGATCAGCTAGTGTATTTATAATTTTCTGTTTAATTTAGTACAGGATTGTCTTAGGGAGACTTAAATGAAGTCTCTTGTACCTGCCAAGTATTAAAAGCATGATAAGTTTTTACGGACAATTCAAAAAATAAAAAAAAAACCTAATAACAAAAAATATAAAAAACCTTAAATAAATTGATAGCGTGTTAGTCCAAGATGAGATTGAAATATCTGTACTTTAAAGTTCCTTCACCGTTCAAATGTCACTAATAATAAAAGTTGAAAATTTGTGTGCATATTTGCTACACTTTCACGCTAAAATGAGTAGACGGATCTGAATAAAATGCGACACAAAGATACATTATAGTCGTAAATAGAACAGAGGCTATTTCTTACCCGAAAAATATAGTGTTTCAGTGGGGTGAACATTTGTGAACAACCCATCTAAACCAAACCTAGTAACATTGGTAATAATATAACTACTAGTATTTAAAGTTAATCCCTGTTATCATTATTTATGTCGCTTTAATCACTTTAACTTTACATACCTAAACTTCAGTAGGTTTGTAGTAAGTTCAGGGTAAGTCTGGCGTTACCTTTATAATAATCAAATCTGATTAGAAGTTCGAGGAAGAAATTTCTTTTGAATTCCGATTACGTGTAACAATTAGGAACTGTGACTCGGTAGAAGTCGTTACAAATGTGACGTGACTTGAATCACTTTACAATTATACTTTGTTTGAATTCGTGAGAGATTTTTTCTTTCCAATCTCAAATTGTTAAGACAAGAACATTTGCGTTTGCTAATTGCTGTATTTGACGTTTGATGTACATTTTGATGTATATTTATATTATTTACAATATTATTACAACCACTTCTTGTTTTAAAATTCAACCTAAGTTTGCCACAGTTTTCTTAGCCAGGTTTATTGTCATTGTGTTGTAAGTTAGGCCATAAGAATGTAAATATCCTCTTCACTTATATGCTCCTGATTTTATAGATGATTGCAAATAATGGTCTATTCATTAAATTACGTGCTTTAATGTTTGAAAATGTTGTGCCCAGCATTTACCGCATGAATATGGTAATTTCGCGGGACTCATTCACGTGGGTATATCGTGGGAATGCTGTAACGCAGTATAAGGAATTCGAAACCAAATGTGTGAAGTAATCGTTCACAGTTTTTATTGATTTGACTTATTTGATGTTGATTTTAATTTTATACTATCATGAGTGCTTGATAGCAATGTTTTAGAGAGCTTCAAGATTTAAATTTTTATTAAAATCCAAAACATCTAATCACGTAATAAGTTTTGTTGTCTTCCAACTTAATCATATAATATAGGTATATTCATATTCCTTGCCTGATTCACGAAAGTTAAATCTAAGTCACTGAGACTATAAACTTGACGTTATGGTAGTTGATGCTTATTATGTTGTCAGCTCTTACTTAGAAATAATTTCTCGATTTTTTTCCGTATATAAAGAATGAACGATTGTATGAATGTTCTTCATTTTCAAAGTTAGATGGTACATTTTTCATCATCATTCATTCATCATCAGCCCGTTGCAGTCCACTGCTGGACATAGGCCTCTCCCAAGGAACACCATAGAGCCCGGTCTGTTGCTTTCAGCATCCAGTTGCTGCCAGCCCTCTTACGTAAGTCGTCCCGCCATCTGGCCAGTGGGCGTCCCACACTACGTTTGCCAAGACGCGGTCTCCACTCCAAAATACGCCTACTCCAGCGGTTGTCTGTCCTGCGACATATGTGACCAGCCCATTGCCACTTCATCCTACCAACTTTCAGAGCTATGTCGGTCACTTTGGTTCTCTGACGGATTAATTCATTACGAATTCTGTCCTTTAGAGAGACTCCAAGCATAGCTCTTTCCATGGCACGCTGTCGTCTTCGTGTTAGTCTTCAGGCAGATGGTACACATAATAAAAATTATCACGCGAGTGAAGCCGCGGATAAAAGATAGTTAGAAATAATAAATAAACCAAAACTGATACAAAAGTGTTTGATGCAAAGATCTGTAATTAATCGAGCGTGACTCGTTTAGTTGTTGTTCGAAGCCGCGTTTCATGCTAGTCTGACACCTTGATTAATGCATGGCTCTCGATGTAGGTAACTTGGGATTCGGGTACGGTCCAACTGAAAGCGATTTATAAAAAAAAATATTTTACAATGTAAAGTACGACAAAAAGGTTTGATGATGACATAAATATCTGACGTTAACTGCCTCTTTATTTATTATTTGACTGACTCGGTAGCGCAGTTCTAGCGTTTGAGGTCTCGGGTTTGATTCCCGCGACGGATAAAACGTTTGTATGATATGCAAATTTAACCGTGGAAGAGCCACGCTTCCGCATGAATGGGCTGGCTCGACCGGAGTGATACCACGGCCTCACAGAAAACCGGTGTGAAATAGCGCTTGCGCTGTATTCACCGAGTGAGTGAGGATACCGGAGGCCTATACCCCAAACCTTTCCCCCATCCCCCTCCCATCCCCCAAAGGCCGGTAGCGCACTTTTGACGCCTCTGGTGTCACGGGTGTCCATGGACGGTGATACCTCATCAGGTAATACGTCTGCTCCTTTACCCCATATTCCATAAAAAAAGTTTCAGAGTTTAGGTATTTTCTATGTATGTATTTATATAATTAATTATATTAACCAAATTATATTAGCTGTCTAGTACCCGTGGTACAAGCTCAGCTTAGTTTGGAACTAGATCGCGTTGTGTTGTCAAGGAATGATCTAAGTGCCTTGCAATCGAAAAAGCCTATGTCTGAGAGTGCACTGTGATAGACTGTTGATGAAATCTTTTTATTTAAAAACTACTTGTGAGTCAGTAAAACATTCTAATGCTTAGTAATTCTTAGAGGTCTTTCAACGGTTTATTTTATGTATCATTAATATTGATTAAGAATATATAAAACACTCCACGTCCCTTAGGAATTTCTATAAAAATAGCTAAAAGAATAACAAACTATAGAAAAAGTCACACTTGCCACCAAATTTCAAACAAAACAAATGAGTCTTCATCAACTTTAATTGTTGTGTAACAACAACAGTAGTTAATAAAAACAGATCATTTACGCTTCATCGCTGTTAGTGGAACCACATTCCTCTAACGATGAAATTAGCGTTTTCTGACTGTACATTTTATGCGCCAGTATTGAAGAGCTGCCGACATTATTGTGGAACTTTATGAAATAACAGGAAATTAACACTCCAGATAAAATTATACTAAGTTTCTAATAAACTTCTGTAAGCTGCTTCTGTTAATTTTTGTATTAACTTTTGCCCTCGACTTCGCCCGCGTCTATGTCGGTTATTGCGGTAAAAATTAAACTATGACCTTACTCATGAATCAAAGTATCTCTATGCCAAATGTCATAGAAATCAGTGCAGCCGTTAAGCCGTGAAAGCATAACGGAGAGACATACATACAGACAGTTACTTTTGAATTTATTAGTATGGAAGTATGGCTTACAAATCACTGCCAACTTGAAAGCAATCCATTGTATTGTGCTTTGTGAATGTAGGATAGTAGAGTTAGATACAGAAATACGGAGTGTATTTTTAGTAGGTATGGTAGATCCTGCAATTTGTTAGTATCTAATGTTGTTAGGGACTAATGTTAATATACACTACGAGTATATTGGATGTAGTAAACATACCAAAAACAAACATATGTACCTTTGCTTTTTGGTTTGTTTTGTAATAACAAAACGATTGGTATCAAATAGTAAAGACTCAATTTGGTTCAGTGTTATGTGCTCTGATTTTATTATTTATCTTAGGAAGCTTGAGTAGTAGCTAGTAGTTAGACAGCGCGCTTCTGTGGCAATGTTTGGCATGGTTGTAAAGCCTAATATGGGAGCGGCAGAAGCGTCTGCACAATTGACACTTTTCGGAATCAGCTCTTGTCGTATGTCTTGCAGCCCGCATTCAAAGAGTTTTTAGTAGTATAAGAATGACTACAACAATTGAAAAGTAGCATAGAGTGGTTAAAAAAATAATAAATATTTACATAATAGGTATGTGGTACAAACATTTAAGTCATTTCTTTCTTCGTTCAGTTACCTTTATCGCAAGCAATATTGGTTTTCATTTTGGTCGTCCACTTTTATTAGAATGCAAAAGGATACCCTTTTAGTAACTCTGAATGTAAGATCATAATATGTAAATAGCGATTGTATCTAAAATCTTTATATAAACTGTTCCGTATAGGTACTATATATACATATATAATAGGTACATACGTAAGTACTATTATTTATTCTGTGGTATAGGTCAATTTATACATAACTTAAAGATTATTTCTTTAAGATTCATAAGCAAAGCTTAAGCTTAAGCTTAAAACAATTCCTTATAAGTACAAAAATATATGTAGCCTATTGTATTATATGATGGTAATATATATATTATATATGGTGCGTAGTACCTTAGAATATGCATCGGTAGTGTGGAACCCGTTTTATTGTATTTATGTTGATCGTATAGAAGTTCTTCAATGGAAATTTTTAAGATATTTACAATACAAGACCAATTGCAATGACCACGGTTATGAAGCCAGATGTAGGAGGTTCCATTTCCTACCCTTAAGCGATAGACGAGCTGTGTCTGATGTGGTAACACTGCTGAAAATTGTTAATGGTAATGTCGATAGTTCCGTCCTTCTTGGTAGAATCAAATTATCGGTACCTCGAAGACTACCAGTTCGACATTATCAACCTATGGCATTACCTAGAGCCACCACTAACTATCGACAGAACTCATTCATTATTCGCGCAAGTAGATTGGTGAATGATTTATGTAAAAAGAATAACGAGTTTGAGGTATTCGGATCGAAGCCATCACAGGTGAAAAAAATATACACCATAGATTTTTTTGGCTCCGACACGGATATGACAAACCAATAGAAAAGGTTTGTTGGTGTATGTACCCCCTAATTTTCTTTTGTTTTGTTTCACTTATCCTGTTTAAGTTTTCTCTTTTATGTATTTCTACAAGTTTGAAACCTATTAGCGAATGCCTGTCAATAGCTCTGTAGTTATTATTTTTAGGACCTAGAACATGTACTTATATGCTGTTGGTATTCCAAAAAAATGTAAAATAAAAAAAAATAAAAAAATCAAATTTAATCGACCTATTACCTTCCAATCCTGAATGAAGGTCTCTCCCACGAAGCACCAATTATCTCAAACTTCATCTTCGGCATCGCACTTTTTTCAAACCGTCTCTACATAGTGTCCCAGGGCGCCTTTTAAGCGTAATCTCCAATCTAGAATATTTTAGATCCAGCTACCAAATATATGATTTTTAAATAATATAAATTTAATTAAGGTACAGTGTTGATCAAAATTGAACTTTCGCTGTGGTTAGTGTTAAGCTCTTATTGAAAGTACTAAAACGAAAAGAGCAAACTGAAACCGAGGGCTTTGTTGTTTTCGAATTGTACTTTTTAGTTTCTAACAAACGGCTTTAATAAACAACGAGCCACGTCTAGGTACTTTAAAGGCAAAGTTTAATGCAGTTTTCATGTGTGAGTTGAGCCCAGAACATAATGCTTTGCCTATGAATTCAGATTTAACTTAATGTGAATAGATAGTCTATACTGAGTACCAAGTTTTCGTAACTGTAATATATATTTTTCATTTAAAATAATTTATTAAGTAGCGACTTTCTATCACAATCTATAGTAGAGATAAATAAACTTTTATGATTTAAGTAGCTTTTCTTTGATGCATTCAATCAATTGATCATAAGTTTCAATGCTTATTACTCGCATTATTCAATCAACTTTCATCAATACCTTCTAAAAAGAAAATATATATAAAACGATCTAAGAACGACTAAATTACGTAATTAACCCCCAAGATGCAAAAAGAGGGGTGTTATAAGTTTGCCGTGTCTGTCTGTCTGTCTGTTTGTCTGTCTGTGGCACCGTAGCTCACGAACGGATGAAGCGATTTGAATTTAGTTTTTTTTTGTATGAAAGGTGAGTTACGTGCAAGTGTTCTTAGAACACTTTCATGAAAATCGGTTGAGTCGTTTAAAAGTTATGGGGGTAAAAGTAGGGAAGAATAACCTAATGTCTGCAAAAATATGATCGAGTGGGGTCTCAAATGAAAGCGCATAACGTGTTTTTTACTTTTTAAAGGGAACTCAGGTTATTATGTTGTGGTGTGGGGTTTTTTTTTAATATTGAGAATTTATGATGAATCTAGAATCGTATGGGCATGGGCACAATCGAGTAGTGGTTTAAATAGGAACAAAACATTAGCATATAATTTATCTTCATCTGATGATGTGATGATTCACAGTCTTTAATAGTACACTGCTGGACATCGGCCGCAACAAGTTATGGCCCACTTTATCACGCCGGCCCTTTGGTATCGAGTTGAGCTGGTTGATTGCTTTACCTTCCCTTATATATGGTTATAGCGTCCCTTCTCTCTGCAGTAATATTCTTCTGCGAAATTTGCTCCATTAGTGACTTCTTAGGATAAATAATAATTAATGGTGGTGACACTTCATATTCTTAATCCATCACCAGACAAGTCATAATTATCACTATCAAAGAATTAATAACTATAACATTCTTTTTCTTTGACTGACTACATTGATTTGAGTTACATCATTCCATAGCAAATTAGATGCTTTAGGAATGCGAAGAAGTACAGACAAGTAAACACTTTTACACACACAAACGCATATATTTACTAACTCTGCTCAAAATATTCATTTTTCAATACATTTTAAATTAAAACGCACCCACAAATATATGTTCAACAGCAGCTTTAAAATCTGTCATGTATCTTGTGAGTTCTTTTCAGTGGGATGATTAAATGTGAAGACAACGGTCTTACGGTTTCTCTCATCCCGAGGCTCCATGCATCCCGCAACACAACGGGTATAAGAGGATTTTCTTTGTATATACCAGATATATGAAAAGAAAATTAGAATCTATAGCTGGAAGTAAATACATATATTAATGCTGGCTAGGTTTTATAACAAGTGACTTACCATATAAGCTGATATATTGGTGTAGTGGTTAATGATCCTGACTGCACTGATCGTAAGAGGTAGTGGGTTCCTTTCTCACTCAACACAACTAGAATAAATGCGAAACTTTGTGAGAATGGATGTATGGACGCAAAACTTCTAAACAGATTTAGATGAAATTTTACAGTAATATAGCTTACACATAGGCTACTATTTACAGCGATAACCGCGATGTCCTTGTTTCTGTCTTCACTTTTCCAAAGATATAATTATAATTGATTGACTTTATCAAAATATAAACTATTTCATAATTACGTCTTCCTATGGCTGGCCATTTTCTTTTTGTCGTTACTGAATGCCTATATAAGTAACAAGGTAATGCCAAAAGAGTCTAGAAATAAATAAGAAAGACCCTTAAATTTAGCATTGTTTTACTTTAAAACAAAAGAGAATTCTGGTTCTTAAGAATGCATTTATGATACCAACTACCGTACTCAGCGAGTGTAGTGATATAAAGAGATCGCTAGACCGACGTAAATAAGCATTAAGCACCGTGCACAACGTGACCATTCTAGAGTTCAAAGTTCAATTGTAAGTCTCGTGTAACCTGTGTCTTTTAAATAAATAAGTACAGATAATATTTACTGTATATTTGATATAGTCTTTGAAGCACGAAATGAGTATTACAATGATACTGAAATACTTTGCAACTTTTTTTAATTGCAACTGGATGCGAAATCTTCGTGTATAGCCACCCATTAATCACAACCCGTACAATGTGCCCCAAAAATAAATACAATAGAAATAAATTTTGAAGTCTAATAATCTAAATATGTAAGATGTTAACTTTGTTTGTTTTTGCTTCAAAAACTCGAAATTTTTGCACCGATTGAACACAAATCTTGACGCAATTTCGAACCCGTTTTAGTTAGTTTAGTTGAGTTTTATCTATTTTTCGCAACTGTAATGTGTCCACAATGAATCGTAGTGGGTTACAGCTAATAATATAGACAACATCATATGTTTTATTATAATCACGTTATGATTATCATATTAGTGGATATTTTTGATATATATTGATATAACTGATCGCCTCGACAATTCCTGCTCCGCTGTGTTTTGGGGGATCAACTCCTCATACAGGACATAATTTTCTGTGATGCACATATTTTTGTTCTGAGTATAGGCGTACTTTATGTTAGTTGTTCAACACATGTGTTCTAAAACATTTTTATAAGTACGACTCATCATGATCAAAACATCTGCAAATAAAGTTCGTCCTCGCCAACTGTCCCCGTGAAAAATTACCAAACTTTACGTGTGGTTAAGCGTATCGCACGCTTATATTAATAGGGTGCAATTTATCTACACATATCGCACGCATTGCCGCATTAGTGATATTTCCGCAAACTGTATCAGAGGTTTTTCCTGGTTCGTATGAGTTTTGGCATTCGTACACATGTTTGTTTTGAGTTATGAAGGTACTTAATATGGGACCTCCGCGTAACAGTTGGTAGCAACTGTTCAATGTTGTATGGAGAGGTTTCACTAATAGGAAAAATGTTGAATTCTTGAAATGCCTGGTCTGGTCCAAACGTGAGGGAAGAGCAATAGTGATACGATAGTGGCTGTTTTGCAGAAAAGGTACTGTAAAACTATTTTAGTCTCGGATTGAAAAAACTCTGGGTGTATGAATTAACAAATGTATTTCGCTTCATACTATTTACGAGGAATGGTGACTCAAAGGGCGTTACCAGCCCTGTAACTCTTGAGTAGAAGGTGGCCATGAGAGCCGGTGGTATTCGTTTACCATCAAGTGACTCATCTACTCGTTTGTCCCTCATATCAAAAATATATTGAACACGTAATTAATCAATATTAATACTATTATTTTGAAGGTAACTCTGTTTGTCTTCAATGAAATATCCCTTGAGATACTTTGATTCTTGAAGAAGGTCATAGGCTGCTCTTTATTGTGATAACCGACACACACGCGGGTCTGGCCCTGGACAAAACTAGTATACTAATAAAAACAAAGTGTGCTCTCACGGGACGCCTGGCAGATGTGAAACATCGAAATTGTTTTGTATAAGTTATATAATAAAAAAAAAATTGCGACAATTCAATTATTTTCATCAGTGACTTCAATAACGCGAAGCGGTGAGCGTCGCCACGGCAATTCTAGCCACCAAAATATAGACTTTTAAATTATAACTTAAGTTACACTAAATAGGTTCGTAGGTTTTTCATTACTTCTGAAAACCAAAACCAAATATTCAATACATATCACGTTTGAAACAATAAAATACAATAACATTGTGTAGGCGGTTTGTGGTCCGCGGTCCCAACTGACAGAATGATATGCCGTCGACATGTGGTCGTTATGAAATAAAGTACACTATTCCATATCTCGTATTGGAATAAGTCACAGTGAAATGAAAATATTTTTATTAAAGTTGGCATTTTTGTTCGAGCGATAGCTTTAGCCATTGCTTGTTTAATTGGTGTATAATGTGTTATGTAGTTTATCTCAAAAATTCTCCTTCTTCAGGAGCTTGGTTATGAACAAGCTCCTGAAGAAGGAGAATTTTTATGTGAACCATGTGATGTGAACCACTATGGTGGTTCACCATGTCAACAGAGGCCGTCCCCGGCTTCTTTTGTCTTCTGGTAAGCTTAGAGTCCTTCGGATAATGACATGCTGTTCTGACCTTCTGAGTCTCTGAGACTCTGAGAATATTGGTACAAGCTTTGGCTAGCTTAGGAACTGTGTCAAATATATTTCAAAAGCTCGGGTCAACTACTGTTAATTCACCTGAGACATAATGCCGCTTGGTTTTAATTCAATATAAAACTTGATTCTCAATAATGACCTCCGGCTCTTTTTCAGACTCGTAGAGTTTTAAGAAAATGTGTTAAAATAATTCGCTAACGTTGTAGCAAAGAACTTAGATGTAAATTTCGTATAAACTTTTAAAAGATTTAATAGCCTACTAATAAATGTCAGTAGGTATGTAATCAATAATAAAATACACCTAATGAAATAATTTTGAACTTTTTTGAACGGTTGAACTTAAAATAACATTAATGTTAATGAGATAATGATCAAGCATTCAAGCTTTCACATTCTTCTAAATATTAACTTTGAATGTTCAATTTTTTACAGTTCTTCGTCCTTTTGTTCATATTTGCTTAAAAAGAAAAGAAAAAGTCTCGTCACGTATTAATATATGGAAGATTTGCTCTTTGTGATATTCCTGGCAAGGAAAAATATCTTAAGTCCTTAAAAAATACTTTCCGATTTGCATAAACTAGACAAGAAGCTTAAAACGCTTTCAATGCTGAACAATTTTTAGAACAAGAATTTGGTAAATTTAAAATGTATGAGGTATTTCTTTTTCCTCAATTATGTCAGACGACAAACGTATCTAAATGATTTTTTTTCTATGTATGGCCCGCCAAAATGACTCTACTCTGCCTGATGGAAAGAATAAGCAGAATCCATGAGTGGTGGTCACCATACTCACTGCGAATGCAGACAATGCAGCATGGCGAGCCACACCACGGCGGCCTAGTGCTGCTTCTGCATCTTTTAGTCTAGTCAACAAGTATGGAACTTGTTGACGAGACTATTTCTGCCTCCGGTCTCGCAATCACCAACGAAACACGACAGCACGAACGCTGTCATTTTACGTTGATATTCTGTGCGAAGGTAGTACCACCACGGTCAAGCCAGCCCGTTCGTGCTGAAATCTCTACTACTTACTGTCTGTGTCCGTCAGAGACAGACAGATTCGTTGATTCGTCGTTCGGAGCAGTTCGTCTCGATCCGTGCGAGCTTCGGGTGTTAGGGTTTTTTCGTTACGTTACGGAATTTCTTGATTTGGTCGCCGCGCTCAAAGGCCTCAAAGCCCGCGATATAAGCTATGCAATAGCTTAAATATGTTTAAATACACAGAATACATATCTTGATACGAAAACTCTATACGATGACAACTCAAGTTTTAGTAGACACCAATTTAAAACAAAATATCAATTAGGATTGAAGTTAAACCACTGGTCGACTTTTATTTAATGTTGTACTTGGATGCCGGTGTTTTTTTTTGGTATTATTTTAAAAATGAATCCTGGCTAGATCGATTTATCGCCCCCGACACCCTTTGTTTACCCAAATATACAAACCATCACGAATACCAATTGTAAAATGGTCCTCAATGAGTGATATATTTTATATCGGTACGCACCTTTATAAATCATGGCTGTTCCTACTTCGTTCACATTTCTACGCAAAATATTCACAGAAAAAAATAAATTACAAGTATGAATAAATATAGATTGCAGGATGCAGCATGATATAGTGAAAAGAAATTCTCCGAAAAACGAGGTTATTTTCTCGATGTTTTTATAATAGGTCTGAGGTATCAAAAGATCGTTGTGAGTAATGAAATATCGTTATCATTCTGTGTTTAAAGATAGCGTTCATGAATAGCAAAGATGCTTTTGTTTGTGAAGTTTATGAATACACGAGCGCTGGTAATGACATAAGCACATTCTGCACTACTGTACGAATGGTATAGTGGAATAAGTGGCTATCTACCTGCGGCGCTAAGTGTTACAGGTCGGATCTAAACATAGAACAACACTTCGTGTGGTTCACAAATTGTTGTTCTGAGTCTGGGTGTTCGTTTTATCCGTTACATGTATGTTTGTAAAGTCCCACACGACACAGTATAGACCTAGTGCGGGAGAAGTCCTTAAATAATATCTATTTTATATGCACAGTAATTATGATATGACTAATTTATCCTCGTCGATTGTTTTTTATTAACCGTCTTAAAAAAAGGAGGGATTCTCAATTCGTTGGTATTTTTATATGGTTATATTTCAATTCCTTGCTTAGTTTTTAAGGATCAGCCAGTGAGAAGCATAAATCATTCTAATTTCTTACATACTTTCATACATTCGATGTACCGCAGTTATTATTTCATCGATTCCTAGGTGGTCACAAGTTTTAGGTTATAAAAACTAGGTATCTATGTTTGATTTAGTTAAATAGTTGAAGTCTAATTCCATTATTAAATTAACTTACATTATTTCAACAAAATATATTTACATTGTTATGCAACCATGTCTGTGTTTAATTTACATCTGTTTCAATTTATAGTGACACTCGCTTGTTTTAAAATAATTGGAGCAGTACGACGAGAAACAAATACTCTCAGTTGATTAATTTAGCAAAAATACAATAAAAAGATATAAAGCAAAAATTTGTAAATCGAATTGAATATTTCAACTTGTATACCTAAGTGACTTACGTTTCGGACTTGGGATCAAGTGGGTAGTTTTGTTAGAGGAACAGAAAGTATTTTTAGTTTTTCTTATGGGATAAATGTGCAGATGGATCGCCTAATGGTAAGCAATTACCGCCGCCCATGGACACCCAAAACACCAGAGGCGTCATAAGTGTGTTTTAAAAAGAATTACGCTTTTTTCTTGAAAGTTTGAAGGTCGTATTGGTCCGGGAAAACCGCAGGCCTTTTTTCACAGTTATTTTGTGCGATGCAGACAGTTTCTAGAAAAGCGCACAGTTGTGGACTGCCAACCATCTAAATGATGTGGATGAAAATATCGTCGCGTAGTTATACCAGCCACGTGAGACACTGTTAACTAGTTAATAGTAACGTGATATGGACTTAACTAGAAGTCTCGACAAAGTTACTAAAGATATGAATCTTTAAATCATAATTTGTAAATAGATTTTGTCTGTGTGTGAAGTCAGATTGGATTGGCAATGATGACGTTGAAGCAAGACTGTTATATTTTTTATGTAATTTATAAATCTTAGGGATTTATAAATTACATTTATTTCCATTCCATCTATTTCTAGTCCATCTATTTATTTTTCACAATCATGCTATTTTTATATTCTAGTTTGTAGAGAATTGTAATGATTACAGTTTATTAATTAGAATTACTGTAATTCTTATTTCAAGAGGTATAACGTTCATTATAAATACTTATTTACAATGAACGTTAAACCTCTTGAAATAAGAATTATAGTACTTACTATGAGCATATAAACACCTTATCTGTCATAAAACAAAGTATAAGTGTCGACTCCCACACTAATTTTCGTCTCCTGGCACTTCATTTATAACAAAAAACCTATAAAAGTCCACTTAAGATTATTGTGTGATATTTCTACACGTAAATACATTTTTTTCTATAAGTACTAGCAACCCGCCCAGGCTTCGTACGGGTTCTTTACGGAAAATATATTATAGCCTATTCTGTTATTCTGAGAAGATGTGCGGCTCAATTTTTTTGCGAGGTCCTTGATAAATATCGTTAAATTTTAGTAATTATACTCAAAAACTTCATGAAATATATACAAAAATCTTCCTCAAGAAACACTCTATATATTGGACAAACCTGCATAAAAATCCGTGCAGTAGCTTTTTAGTTTATCGCGAACAGACAGACAGACAAACGCGACCGAGCACTTTGTTTTATAATATGTAGTGACTAACTGAGCCTCACGGTGTTACAAAGCAAACACGGGTAGTGTCACGGGGTATACCTAGTTTAGAAAAAGTAGCCTAAGTTACTTATCATCTGCTATCTAAAGTCCCTATACAATCGGTCTAGCCGTTATAGAGGTTATCCGGAACTAACAGATAACAGTTGAAAGGTGTAACTGACTCTAAGCCATTAACAATGCATCCTAGTTTAGTAATGTCTAGTGAACAATAAAAAGCCTATAAGTGTAAGTTATATAATAGGTCTTAACCTATGAAATTGCCGTTTTGTGTGCAATAAGTGAAAGTACTTATTTTTTTAAACTTTTTTATTTCTGTTATTTGAAGTAATCACCCATGCAATCGACGCATCTTTGCCAACGCATTGGCATTTTTTTTGATGCCCTTCTTGTAAAAATCAGCTGGACAGGAGGCAACAAACTCTTCAAAGGCATTTTGTACTGCCTCTCGGGAATTGAATTTTTTACCCACTAAAAAGTTGTCTAATTTTTGGAAAAAGTAATAGTCGGTAGGTGCAAGGTCTGGTGAGTATGGCGGATGAGGGAGAGCTTCCAACCCCAGCTCTTGCAGCTTGGAGACTGTCTGTTGCGCAGTATGGAGTTCGCGCGATGTCGTGAAGGAGCAGTGGGGACGACCGATTGACCAAAGCTGGTTGCAGATGTGCAAGCTTCTCCATCATTCTCTCCAGTTCTTTACAGTACACATCTGCATTAATGCTCATGCCGTTTTGTAAAAAGCTGTGGTGAATCACACCCGCACTAGACCACCAAACAGTGACCATCACCTTTTTAGGGGTCATTTTTGATTTAGGGCATTGCTTTGGTGCTGAACCAGGGTCTAACCAACTTGCTGAGAGCTTTCGATTGTCGAACAGAATCCATATTTCATCGCACGTAAGAATTCGTTTCAAAATTCCTTCATTTCTTTGCCTGTTGAGCAGCGCAAGGCAAGTCTTGACGCGTACGTTGCGCTGGCGAGCGTTAAGGTCGTGGGGCACCCATCTATCAAGCTTTTTTACCTTGCCAATTTGTCGCAAATGGATCAATATTGTTTTGATGCTTACATTAAAAGCTCCTGCTAGCTCAGCTGTAGATTGAGTTTCGTCAGCTTCCACAATCGCCTTAAATTCATTATTGTTAACCAAAGTCTCCGGACGACCACGAGCTTCATTTTTCAAGTCAAAATTTAAAGAACGGAACCGGGAAAACCAATAACGGGTTGTGCGTTCGTTTATACAGTTCTCTCCGTAAACGTTTTTGATGTTACGTGCCGTTTGTGTCGCGTTGGTGCCACGACGGAACTCATATTCCATAATTACACGAATTTTTAAAGTATCCATTATGACGAAAAATGTTCAAATGTAATGAAAATACAACGCTAATCAGAAAACAAAAGACTGAGTTTGTAAATAGAATGTCATGGTTTTAAAACTAAATTAATTTGAATTTAGAATACAGAGCCATTACAAACTTTTTTTTTTTTTAAATGACCAGTACTGAAGAACGGCAATTTCATAGGTAAAGACCTAGTATTTAATTAAAAAAACTTTTTAGTTATTAATAAATAATTTTCGGACATCTAACACACAATGACGCTAAAAGCTTCAAACTAAGCAGAGCTTGCACTATGAGAGCTAGATTGACTGATAGAATAATTATATCCTTTTTGTTTTTTAGTAAATACATGCATATTATACATAGAAAACACCTAAACTCCGAAACAAATATTTACAGATCATGCAAACATTCAGTCCGACCCGGGAATCGACCCCGAGACCGCATACACAGCAGTCGCGTACGATACTTCTACTACCACTGGGCCAACGAGGCATTCAATAAAGTAGTACTCAGTTATGTAGCAAAATACAAAATATCCTTATTATATGATTGCTCACAACCGTATTTTCACGAACGTAGTCCACGTAGTACACGAAGTTATAGAAGGTAGTACACGTAGTACACGAAGTTACAGAAAGTAGTACACGTAGTACATGAAGTTACAGAAGGTAGGACACGAAGATAGAACACGAAGATAGTACACGAAGGTAGTACAATTTTAACTATATTTGTGATGCCAAGTAAGGTGCAAGGGTATATTATACTTTACCTGTTGAGTTCCAGAATCTAAACCGTTCCTAAGCGTTTTAGAACATAAAACGAACCGAGGCTAACGAGGTATTTGGTTGACTAAAGAAACTGTGCTCTTTCCATACGGCTATTTAGTTATAAAATTCTTAAAATATTTTAATAGAGCTGCTGTACTATGCTTCCTTTTGATGGGGCTTATTGTGATTGCAGTATTGTATAATGGAGGAAAAAAACCACCAAACCAGAAGTAAGCTATTACTTATCTTAATATTTATCTTATATATAAAAAACAATAAAAAGTACTTAAAAACTAAAAAAAAGTCTATGTCACACAGGGCAAATATTACAAAATTGACATCGTATTCATTAAGATCAATTCAGTAGTTACTAGTTTAAGCACTATCGTGAAACTCCAAACATACATAGATTGCTAAAGTGATACCCTTCCTTTTGACTACGCCATAGTAGGTTAAAACAGAAAAATGCAATATTCATTTATCAGAATTATATTCTCAAACGATTTTAGAAAGTTAAACTAACTGAAAATGGACCGTGGGAGAGCCACGCTTCGGCATGAATGGGCCGGCTCGACCGGAGTGATCAAGACGGCTGGTAGGAGCTGGATGCGAGTGGCCGAGGATCGAACTAAGTGGCGTGCAATTGGAGAGGCCTATGTCCAGCAGTGGACTGCGATAGGCTGATGATGATGATTTACCTATCAGTAATGTTGTCTTTTCGATAATGCACTTCTTTTTAATGTGTTTATTATAATCTATGTATAGGAGAAAAACGAACAGATGGATACTTGAAAGTAAGTTACTATTATTGTCTGTAGACTCATGACTCAGTTCGGAGTTCAGCCATATTGTTCTAGGCTTTAAGTTGATACTGACCTAGTTTGAAAAAAAAGCTCGAAAAAGAAGGTGGTGTAGGACATTTCCTACCCTCTTTAGGTGATGGTATTAATTCTCAAATGGACAATAACCATAATGTGTAAAAATATTTTATACAAGACGTACACGATTTACGATATATTCGCAATATAATTTGTTTCATATAACAATGCCGGGAAAATTACTACATCCTAACTTTGTCCGCAAAACTCGTTACGTATGCATAGACCTTAAGCTTCCTTAATTTTCCTAACTCGGGGTACAGAAAGTATACCTGGTGCAAATTAAATTATCTGTTGGGCAAAGGAATTATTATGGTACCAGGACAATACAGGGTGTATGAATTTAAATTAGAAGCCCCCTGTTTAGTCTTTGGATGTGAACGCCTCGTTCGTCAGTTCCTATTATAATGGTGGTAATTTTCGTTTTACACAGGGCTGTCACGATTATTATTCGATTTTTTCATCTCTAAATTCAAAAGATCTAAGCGAAGAGACAGTAGAATTGACTACATTTTATACCATATATATAACATATATATATACCATACCATATAAAAATTAACATTTTGAAGTGAATCCTGTAATTATTATTAAATTTCTTTGTTCAACAAAATAGGAGTAAATTAGAAATGAATATGTTACGGGATTATGTGAAAACTTGTAACTGGTTCTTACTTATACTCATTTTGAACAATTCTTAGTATTCTTAAAGATATTAACAGTTATTAACATAATTTAAAACTAACTATGCTATGCAATTTTAAATGTTTCTACAAAGTTTGAGCACTGTCCGCAACGCCATCTAGCTTCAAACTAAGTAGACCCTTTCTTACAAAAGCTAGATTGATTGGACGAAAACTTAAATATTTTTTTTTGGAAATATGTTACACTTGTAAGTGGAAACTCCCTAAACTCTGGCACAAATTTTTGCAGAGCTTACATTTAGTCCAACCTGGGAATTTAACCCGAGAACTCAGGACAACAGTCGCTTACGCTACCACTGCCCGAATCCATCGCAACGACTAGACAACACTGCACCGACAAAGTATTACGTGTATAAAATAATATTCAAAAAGTAAAAAGTGCCAGCCCTGAAGGTGGTAAGGCGCTGTCTATTGTACCTTTCCGGGAACATATTTACCGTCGGAATAATCGTTTTCTATGAAGCGTTTTAATGATGGATAGCTGACATGAATTATTAATTTTCTTATTGCTATATATTACTTGTATCGGATAATGAGGGTGGGTTTACGTGAATAATTGTTTCTGTGCTGGAATCCCGAGTATTGGTTTTCCAAAATAAATTGAATGATATTTGTGTTACATGAGGTTTCAAATTGCTATAGAAGCTAAAATAGTATTTTTTTATTCGACTACAGCGAAGCCAAAAGGAAGCTCGTTTACGCAGTCTATACTTATATGTTTGTTTTTACATAATTATGTTCCACCGTGGCAACTAAATTACAGAACTGATTTTAACGAACGGGGTGTTAATGGCCCGTGTGTCACAGGCTATTTATCAAAAGATTACGTAGTTCGGTAAATTTTTTTTGCTCAATTTAAAGAGCTATCGAAATTATTGCAGCGTTATAATATTTTAATGTCATTGTATTTTTAAGGATAAATAAAAGTATCAAAGTAGTGCTAAAGCCGATTAGCATTATTATGCAAGCCAGCATTAGGACTGGAAACCTTTTCTAGCACTAACAATGTTCTTACAAGAAATGAATGATTTATTTCTTTATATTCGTAAATGTCTTAGGTTTAAAATAAATTAATAAGAGTGCTTGTTTTGTTCTATTAGTTCAAGAATATTCATTACGAAATTAGACCACGACAGCAGTCTGTACCAGGAAAGGGTTCCGTACCCTTATTTATTTATTTATTAATACTTCCTGCATTACATTCCATTATTTATTTATTTATTTATTTATACTTCCTGCATTACAATTGCACGAGGCGGACTTAATGCCACATGGCCACCTGTGTGGTCCCATTTTAGAGTTATTGTCGGGCCCAGGTGAGGTATCTGGGCCTGATCCTCGACGGTAGGTGACTCTTCGACGAGCACTTCGGATAGCTTGGTCCAAAGCTGGTCGACACTGCCTCCGCTTTGGGCAACTTTTGCCCAACTTGGGTGGAGCCAGCGTCGCAACGCGACGGGAGTTGTCCGGTCGATGTCGCTGTATGGTGCACCGGTGTGGGTGGCGGCTCTGACTTCCCTAAATAAGGCCCGCCTCTCCGGTCTCAGAGGGTATTGGCAGTCAGAGCCATACGCGGATACCGCACGGTGTCGAGAGAGGCGGCGTGCGTCCTGGCCGGAACACCCCCGTGTGATTTGGAGGCGGAAGTGCTCGCCGAAGTTTATCGACGCGTGGCTGAATATCGGGCGGAGTCATCGGAGGACATGTCTTCCTACCGGCCGTCATATGCTCCATGGCCGGTAGCGACAGCAGTTTTACCGCGGTCTCACCCTTCTGCGAAGACGTAATTTCGCAGAAGGAGGTGACGGAGAAGGCCCGGTAGGACGACCTCCACTCGGACCCAATCCGCCGCCGGTGCCCGCTTCTGTGCGGGCAGGCGCTGGGAGGGATCTGGATGTGTTAATAACAGCAGATCCCGGGTCCCTCCCGTCTCAGGCGCAGAGAGGCACACCGTGTGGTTTTAGTCGGTTTGAGTCCGAGTTAGGTTATTTTTCTTGACTTGCTTTGGTTATTTTTCTAAAAAACAAGAAGTACCTACTTCCAGTTAACACCTTTGGTTGTTTTCGATAGTTAATAGATTGGGTTGACACGTCTTAATAGTTATTAAACTGTAATAAATGAAACTGTGTAATAATCTGTAAGTTTTTTATGATTTAATATTTAGTTGTTTATGATAAGTACGTGTTTACTAAACTATGTTGTGTTAGTATATTGTAAGAATGCCTCGAAAAAGATCCAACCTCTCCCAGTGCAGCAGGAATGCTAAAAGGATGTGATTAGTTCGATCACAGGAATCTGAAGACATTGCATCTCAGGAACGTAAGGCCAGGTTTCGTGCTACAGAAACTTCGTTTCAGCGAGAATCTCGATTCAGTTCGCATCGTTCTCGAATGATGGCCACTCGAATTAGGTAGAACAGGGAACAGCGTGAGCCACGTTTGTCCATCGATCGTGAATCTCATGTCATGCATTATCGCGTGATCCCTCAGTGCTATTGGACTACCAGCTCATAAAATAAATTTAAAAGTCGGCGTACCCATAATGCTCCTTAAAAATTTAAGCCCGCCAAAACGTTGCAACGGTACCAGATTAAAAGTGACCAAAGATTTTAACAGAGTGCGGTAAAGGTGATAGTGTTTTTATTCCTCGGATTGCTCTCATCCCAAACCACTTTCCGTTTATTTTTAAACGAGTCCAGTTTTCAGTGAGCCTATGTTTCGCGGTGACAATAAATAAAGCCCAAGGTCATAGGTATGCTAAAAGTTGTGGGATGTAGATCTAAGTATTAACTGTTTTTCACACGGTCAGCTTTATGTAGCTCTGTCACGTGTTAGCAATCCTAGCAACCTCTATGCTTTGATCCCCGATGGCTATAGGTCTAATGTCGTGTTTAGAGAAGCATTACTTTAAATTCGATTATTCTAAATACCCAAATGATGGTGTTTATAAACCAAAAGATATGTCCGAAAACTGCTGCTCAAAGTCACTATTCCACGCGGACGGAGTCGCGGGCAAAGCTAGTATACAAATAAATTTATACAAGATCATATTTTAAATCTATAGATAACGGACTCTATTGATTATTGATTTCGACCATTAGTCACTTATTCAATTAATCTTACAGCAGATATTTTCAGGTCCCTTGAACTTGCTGAAGGAAATCAATAACTTTCAACGTCCCGGTGACAGGTAACACGATTAAGGTTAAGGGCGATCGACGATAACACTTTACTGTCAGTTTTGATAATTTATCTAGTGATTGATATGGCACTTTCTTTATTAATTTTTATAACACTACAACGATTTTTATAAAGAATAATACATATTGATTTTATTGTAACGGGTTTTATTGATTTAGAAATGGCGGCCCAATGATGCAGAAGCATCACTAGGCCGCCAAGGTGTGGGTCGTTGCATTGTCTACATTCCACCATCAGCCTTGTGACCACCACTATTGGATTCTGCTTATGCTTTCCATCAGGCAGAGTAGTCATTTTGGCAGGCCCAAAGATAAAATAAAGAAAAAGTGGAAGTCTTGTTAAGGGATTAATTTTTTATTTCTTTAATTACAAGTTCATGCACTTATGTCATGGGCGAACTAAATGCCTTAGGCATTCTCTATCAGCCAACCTTTCAGGGGTGTAGAGATCTAGGAAGGTACGTGCATCGAGGTTATATTTGATTTATGAGTTTCTGCTGGTTTATCTTTCGAGAAAATTGTTTTTAGGTAACGAAAAATGAGCAGTCGAGCTACTTGATGGTAATGGTGACTGCCGCCGAACAAGCACAGCTGCAACTTAAATGTAACAAATGAGCCGCCACTTATTCTTAGAATCAAGTGGAAGGCCATATTACGTTTACCTTACTCATTCGGTTAAAAGCAACAAAAAAAATCTTAGTAGCGGTTTTATAGAAGACAATTTTATCAGTATGGTCGTTCTGGTCTGAATATGCGAAACTTACTGTGGGAGAGCCATGCTTCGGTATGAATGGGCCGCTTCGACCGGAGTGATACCACGGCCTCACAGAAAACCGGTGTGAAATAGCGCTTGCGCTGTGTTTCACCGAGTGAGTGAGGATTCTGGAGGCCCGTATCCCTCCCCACATCCCTTTCCCCCATCCCCCAAAGGTAGGCAACGCACTTGTGATGTCTCTGGTATTGCGGGTGTCTATGGGCGGCGGTAATCACTTACCATCAGATGATACGTCTGCTCGTTTGCCACCTATATCATAAAAAAAAGGTTCAGTCCAAAGTTTAAGTCTTTGAAATGGAACATTTTCTTTCACGTTTGTCAAGGCCTGATACCGAAGTTGAAAGTCGCGTACTCTAAAACCCGTTTATTAAATCGTATATCTTGTATTTATGAGTATAGACCTCTTACGATAATTTCTGTTTACACGACGTAGCTTTACCTACGCTCGTAGCAAGTACTACGGCGTAGTCAACCTTGCTGTTCATAGTAATGTATTTCATCATTACCATTTTTATAACTACTTCACTATTACCCTTCTCTTGATTCCTTCAACCTTCAATTTAGTTCCAGACTGCTATAGAAAAAAGAATGTGCACAATTATAAAATCAATCTTATAAGTAAATTTGCAGATGTAAGAGCTATTAAAGTATTTGAATTCAAACAGTAAAATTGATGGCAGTATTTAATGTTCGCTTATCGGGAATCAGGGAGGGAGCTATTTAAAAATTGATATTTTGTTTGACGTTAACTGTTGAGATCTCATTGTTTAGGAAGGTAAAAATATTTTTGGCGTTGATTAAAGCTGTCTAAAAGTATATTTTTGTAAGAACGTAGGTACTTGGCAATTAATGTGAATTTTCGGTACTTTTATTATATGCTATGATAAAGTATTCAATATCAATGCTTATAGTAATGTAGGACGATAATGTAATGTAATGTATGGTGCTTATAGGATGTATGTAGTGTAGGACGTCCACAGGCCAGGTGGAGTGATGATCGTGAGGAGTGGCGCGCAATTGGAGAGGCCTATGTCCAGCAGTGGACTGCGAATAGGCTGATGATGATGATGAATGCTTATAGTAAATTAAGTTTCTCATTTCATTAGTTTTGAAATTAAAGCGGACAATGTAAGGTGATGCCAATTGGATTGACAATAGTGTAGTTTTTCAATCAGTAACTCATATTAGAAAGTGATTTTTTTTAGATTATATCTAAGAGCGTGCGAGAGCCGAAGCGTGGCTCTCCCACGCTTCGGCTCTCGCATGTTCTTAGATATAAACTAACTGCCGAAGGGTGGAAGAACCAAGCTTCGGCATGAATGGGCCGGCTCGACCGGAGTGATATCACGGCCTCACAGAAAACCGGTGCGAAATAGTGCTTGCGCTGTGTTTCACCGAGTGAGTGAGGATACCGGAGGCCCATACCCCAATCCCCTACCCCTACCTCCCACCCCCATCCCCAAAAGGCCGGCAACACACTTGTGACGCTTCTGGTGTTGCAGGTGTCCATGGGCGGCGGTAATCGCTTAACATCAGGCGATACGTCTGCTCGTTTACCCGCCTATTCCATAAAAAAAGCAAATTACAGTACTCTGTCTGATGGAAAGCATTAGTAAAATCTAAGAGTGGTGACTACCATCCTCAACGCGAACGTAGACAATGCAGTATGGTGACCCACACTATAGACTTGAAATGTAAATTTTATGTTTTTTTACGTTCAATATGATGGAGAGAGAGAAAAATATTATTATAATAGAGAGTCATCAGTCTTTTTCAAATGTATTCGATAAACGCTGACGACATGCTTCAAGTGTTGTAAAAATTAAAAAAAAAAATTGTCTTAGAAATTCGTGGACTGTCTGTAATTAACTGACTTCAAAAAAAGGAGGAGGTTCTCAATTCGACTGTATTTTTTTTATTATTTTTTTATGTTTGTTACCTCATAACTTTCGACTGGGTGAACCGATTTTGATGATTCTTTTTTTTTTAAAGCTGATGCTTTCCGTGTTGTCTCATTTAAATTTGCTCCAGATTAAAGTCGTTTTTTTTTGTTAAAATTTGTATATTATTTTAAACAACATTTTCGAAACATACTTGCTATGGAACAAGAACTCTACTAGTAAAGTAATTGTAATATATCAGTATATAAGCTCTAAAAGCAAATAACAATATTTTGTATATGCAAAACATTTTTTATGTTGATGCTGCCTACAAAGTGGCGTCATCAACTCTTGTTGTACAGCCTCCACGCTTAAGACTAATAAATATGCATCATATAAATTCATCCTCTTTTGTAAGTTTCTCGAATGAACCATCCGCCCTCAGTTTTTATGAGCAGAATAAAATTGTCGTATAGGATTCTTAAAGTAAGGTCTCGTAAATATACGAGGCTTTATGAAGTATAGAGAGAGCTTTGAACCTATAACGTAACGAGGCTAACTGATATTATTATTTTAGTTGATTATATTATATAATAAAATACAGTAAGTTTCTACATAAAAAGAGTTATCGTAATAACTTGATACATCTTACATATCGCTTTAATCCGTCACCAAGGACATCTCGCACGTGCTCCAAGTCTTTCTGAATCGCTGTCTTTGCTGAATTCTCGGTATTTACTGGTCCGAGAGAATCTCCAACGAATACCTCATGGAGTGCTGCCGTGGAACGCCAATCGACCAACAGATCAAGCATCACAAGTGGAACTGGATTGGTCACACACTCCGTAGGGATTCCGATGATATCACCAAACAGGCGTTCAATTGGAATCCTCAAGGAATAAAAACGTGGCCATCCTAAACAAAACTGGTAACGCACAGTTGAAGACGAGATGAAGAAGGTCAGGAAGACGTGGAGTGAGTTAAAATGCAAAAATTGCTGTGGAAGCCCTCTACCCTATATAGGAGACTAAGGAATATGTGTCAAGTCACATACCCACAAAAGTTAGTAAGTCACACACCGTTTTATGATCTCCAATGAGGCAGATCTTGTACCACGGTAATCAGGCTGTTACAAAATATGTTTACGCATTTGGTACATTATAACTAAATAATTGTTATTGAGTTTTCTGATTATAAATTATAGAAAATAACAGTCAGGAGTTTGGAAGTTACGATCTTAACCAACGTGAATCAGAGCGCACATAAAGTCGTCGGTCTTGTACCTGATTTTTCCCCGGTCGTGTCAGATAACCGTTCTATAGGATTATTATAGTGCACACACTTGTGCAGTATAATATCTCCTACGTAGTTGGCTGGTTTCTATAAAAACTGGCCGCCGTGCCCAAATCGGCTAAGAGTGTTTCACTTACTTTATCATTTTATTACTAGTAACATAACAAAGGATAATGCTCATCACACATTTATTCAGGTAGGAAATGAACCCAAACTGGATTGGGTTAATTTCCTACCTATCTTATGATCACTAACCATTAGGTCAAAAAGTTACTTGTGGCAAATAGTTCCAATTTATGTCTTTCGATACTTCAACAAGGATAAGTAAGCCTTAGACGATTAAACGTTGTTTTCTTTCGTAGTCTTTAGAGCAATATGAAGTTGACTAATAGAACAATGCAACATGAGAGTAACGGTTATTTAAAATATTATATACACGTTGTTGTCCCAACGTACAAGACAAAAAATACGGCAAAGAAATCTGAATATCATTGACAAAAACTCAAAATACAAGGCTTGCATGTATGTACGTGTACGTGACACAATTAAAATCATGCGCTAGCTTTAACCAAAGCCTTGGTAACGTAATCGTTTTAAATTAAGCTGAACTACTTTCTTTGATATTTCTTTGCGAAACTTTTCACACCTTTGTTTGTTAGTAAGCACACGTGTATATAAGTACACACTTTTTTCTCATGTTACTGATATTTTCAGTATAAATTAAAATTTTGCTATATTTGCTTATTAAATTCACAGAGTCAGATCTATACAAACATATATAATTAAAGTGTCTGTTTATCCAGATTTTTACTAAATGTATAATATGAATGTATATACACACATCAAAAGTGTCTAGGGATCAACATATGTGTCTAGGGATCAACATATATTTTTGCAATAACTTTTCTCCTGATTGATATTAATTAAAATTTTCTTTAAGGATTCATCAAATAAAGTGTTTTCGTTTGTCACAGTAACGATAAACCAAGTCACCTTTGCATTAATAAAGAAATTTGCCATTTTCCTAATAAAGGGAGTTTTGACATTTGAACCACTAACATTAAAGTTCGAAAAAAAGACTGAAATAACAGTTTTCTTTAGAATTTTATTAGGTAACTTAAACAATTAATAATCCGTGTTTCTACCGCGAACACTAACAACACAAGAATCGGTTTGGCATACTCAAAATGAGTTCATCCAAATCACGCTGTGGAATGGCCGCCCATGTTCGTTGCAACAACAAAAAAAGGTCTTCTTGCGACTGGATACCCTCCATATTCGGCAGAGCTCTTCTCTGTAGCATATCCCATGCATGCTCAATCGGGTTCAAGTCTGGTGACTGAGCAGGCCAGGGCCAAAGCCACATCTCAATCTCAAGAAATCCGCATAAAAATGCTTGATCCCTAGACACTTTTGATGTGTGTATAATACTTACATCAAAAAAGAAATCTGTCTGTTTGTTCCAGCTAATCTCTGGAATGCCTGGACCGATTTTGAAGGGACGTTCACTGACAGGTACTTGATACTTGAACTCGCGGGCTGGGTTTCCGCAACTCGACAACTTTGATGCGCCTATTTTGCGTAGTGGGTCGGCACTAGTGGTGCCAACCCAGTTCGTCCAGAAAGCCTAGCAGACCCCTTGCGTTGCCGACGACTTCCTGAAGTGACCTCGGCGATCCACGGTGTTTCGCCCGGTATTCTGCCACCCTCACTGACAGGTAGCAGATGATATAAGGCTTAGGTTCAGTAACTTAGGCCATTTCTTACTAGCTCCGCCTAGTTTTTGTTGTCCTGCTGGTGATACCATGGGGTTCAGCTTGTTTATTACTATTCATTTATTGTTGTAATTTACATGAAGCTATTATTTTCAACGAATGTACCATTTAGTCAAAGTGCCCACACATTTTGTAACACAAAGCTAATAAAAGCTTCATTGTGTATGCTGTTTTTATTTCCTTATGAACTAGCGACGTACATTTGCACTTATTTGGCATAGCATTATAGTGAAATCGTGATCCGATTTTCTTACGAAGTTTAATATTCCGGTGCCTAAATTTAAAATTAAATAGTCTTTTATCACTTGAGTTCCTCTTTAATTATTGGGAAGATGTACGTGAATATGTTGTACATTATAATAAGGGACTAATACATTACAAATAGATAAAAAAGATAAAGGGCTACGTTCAACAGTAGATTGTTAAAGAATGTTGATGTGATATAATATTATTCTAAATTAATCTATACTATACTTACTAAGACTTACGTACTAAGTACGTTTATAATATAATTCGCAACGCATCGCAAATATTTACGAGTTCTCACGAATTCACCGCAAGAAATTCAAGCCGCATAGCATCGCAGTTATGTGTGGGAGCCCTTAATCATGCATTAAAATCGAAGTGACTAATATATTTAATTTTTGATGCATAAAATTGTTCTACACTCATCATTCATTATTATTATAGTATTTTCTCACTTCTTAAAGATAAAGCAGTTACCTTGGCTTAATATAAAAACAAGTTACGTTCCTAACTTAGTTGAAGTTAGATTGCCACCGTCTCTACAGGAACATACAACGTCTGGATTGTTTACCCGTATTTCAATCACGATTCATATGTTCACAATTCAATTGTTTTACCTCTATTGTCAAGCACACTATCCTACCATGATTACTGCCTATTCGGCAAGTTGCGTATAAATCAAATAGAAATACGACCAATTTCGCTCGGTGTGTGGTAGGCTCATGTTTGTTCCTAGTTCAAACATGGGTCACAAAAATGCTGGAACATTAATCTTTACTTTCAAATGTGTATGTGAGATGTGTATGTGTGATTTACGACTGTCTACCTACATTTGCAAACAGTTTGCGCAACGTGACGTGGACCATAAAACCCTTCATTCGAGTTATCCTTGTGGTTTTTACTGTTATCAATGTCACCGACCTTCATATTTTGGCACCTTTGAAGATAATTTTTGCTGGTAGGTATTCTTCATTTTATTAGAACAGGATTTTATTTACAGAAACGGTAACATGTATTTCGATTTGTGAATTAGATGCTAAAATGGAATTAGAAATTATGCACTGATTGACATATAGAAATTAAAATGTAATGCTGCACGAATGGCTTAGTGGATTAAGCGGTCGCATCATCTTCCTACTGCGCTTTGTGTTGTGAGTTCCTTCCTTTCATGAGACAATACTTTGAGTTATCTACATATCGACTCAGACTCAGAATAAAGTCTGGGTGTTCTTTGTGTATATTCATGCAGTTTTATAAGATCTCCCACACACAGAATATATTTCTCATACTAGAAAATTGATAAATCGTCTCTAAACGCTTATTATTCGGCTGTTCATGTTATCAACACCTAACCAAGCAAATAAAAATAATACTTGTTTATGATAAGTTAGAAATGTGAAGTATATATCCAAATAGTTCTATTTGGATTCGATACGAAAGTCAGCAAAAGCCAGCTCAGCAAGTTGCCAGTATAATTTACAGCACATTTCACGTCCTTGTATATAAATTTGCATTTTTAACTCGCCACTGACGTTCGCAGAGCAACAACGTTTACTTTAAACTTACAGCGTTGTGGTTTGTGGCTCTAGGATATAAATAGATATAGAAATAGAAAGAGAATATAAATAGTAACTTTACAAAGTAACAAAAACTAAATAGATTTTAAAACGTAATTATTATTAAATACAACAAGAAAAATATTAAAAACTTTATACCTACTACTTAAAACTTTTGATAACTTTGAAACGTTGAAAGTTGGTAGTAGAGCCACGCTGATTTCAGCACGGTTGGGTCGGCCCGACCAGGGCGGTACTACCCGCAACCGTACAGAAGATCAACGTAAAATGACAACGTTCGTGCTGTCGTGTTTTGTTGGTGAGTGCGAGATCGGAGGCCCAATGATACAGAAGCATCACTAGGCCGCCATGGTGTGGGTCACCATGCTGCGTTGTTGTATTGTCTTCATTTGCAATGAGTATGGAGACCATCACTTTTGGATTCTGCATATACTTTCCATCAGGCAGAGTGGAGTCATTTTGGCAAGGCCATACATAAAAAAAAACATACAAACATACATGGACTGTTAAAACTATTACTCTTTTCTAAGCTTCGCCAAAGTCAGGTAGAAAGAGACCAAGTTAATGTCACACATTCCGTTCCCCTACATCATCATCGTCATCATCATCTTCGTCAGCCTATTCCAGTCCACTGCTGGACATACATAGGCCTCTGTCTATCACCCTACACAAGATAGGGATAATAATTGTGATAAAGATGAAAGCGATGAACTGTTATATTTTAACTTATATTACGGTAAAACATTAGATTGTACAATTAAAGAAATCACTTCTATAAACTATTATTGGACTTTGGGATTTAAGCTAAGTTATACACAGCTTACTGACCATTTTTCGTAACACACTTTGAAGGGTCTGAACCTTCAATTTCAATTCAATGGAAGGGTAATATAGTTAAGGTGTTGACATGGTTTCGGTCTCAATGCAATGTCTTTAAGGTGAATATTTTTCTGAATATAGAAATAAGTACTTCATATTATTTGTCACTTTCTTTACAAAGGAAGATATACCCTTGATTTTTTGTTAAAATATCTTTATTTATGAGTAAAATTTTGTAATAAGTTTAAATTCTGTCAACTAAAAGGACGGTCTTCTAATAACCTTATTGACAAATTATTATTAATAAAATAATGTAATCATTGTTATCCTAACTGCTTATATATAATATGTATCTTTTTACAAATAAAAATTTATGTTTATCAGTAGCCTGGTTATCATAACACATTTCAGACAGTGATTTAGAATGGGAGGTCCCCGTGTGAAGCGAGTTATGTTTTTATCATTATTCACTATTACTCAGACAACAATTTTTAGTAAAATACTTAAGTATTTGTAGAAGATTTCGACCAATGAATCACATGTACACCTTTTTATTGTTGAATACGGAATTCCCTTCGGATACAAGCTGTCGAACGGCCGCTGGGTTGGTCATGTCAGACTCGAACCGATTAAAAACCGCAAGTCGTCTCGGGTACCAATCCCGGGTAACGGGTAAACACGTGTGACCTAGAAAGGAACTCCCGGGTATTCCGATCCTGAATCTTTGATGTTTTGTTACGCTTCGTAATAGTATCTATAGCCTATCGTTTACTAAGGTAACGAAACTTTTTCTTCAAATTATATAATAGGTCTTTACCTATGAAATTGCCGTTTTGTATGCAATAAGTGAAAGTACTTCTTTTTTCAAACTTTGTTATTTCTGTTATTTGAAGTAATCACTCATGCAATCGACGCATCTTTGCCAACGCATTGGCAGTTTATTGATGCCCTTCTTGTAAAAGTCAGCTGGACGGGTGGCAACAAACTCTTCAAATGCATTTTGTACTGCCTCTCGGGAATTGAATTTTTTACCCACTAAAATGTTGTCTAAATATTGGAAAAAGTAATAGTCGGTAGGTGCAAGGTCTGGTGAGTATGGCGGATGAGAGAGTGCTTCCAACCCCAGCTCTTGATTGCATGGGTGATTACTTCGAATAACAGAAATAAAAAAGTTTGAAAAAATAAGTACTTTCACTTATTGCATACAAAACGGCAATTTCATAGGTAAAGACCTATTATAAGCCTGGCCAAGTAATTTTACTCTGTCTGATGGAAAGCATGAGTAGAATTCAAGAGTAGTGGTCACCATACTCATTGCGATTGCATACAATGTAACAAGGCAGCATGGTGACCCACACTATGGCGGCCTATAATTGTGTTGCTTCTTCATCATTGGGCCTCTGGCCTCGCACTCATCAACAAAACACGACAGCACGAATGCTGTTATTTTAGTTGGTCTAGTGAGGGTAGTACTGCTCCTGTCGAGCCGGCCCATTTTTGCTGAAATCAGCGTTACTCTACCATATTGAAAAATTAATTCTATGTATGAGCAAAATGTTTGATGCGCATGTACGCTATAGCTACTTAACCGATCATAATAAAAGTATTGCATACAAGTTTTTGAATAACTGGTACAAAACAAAGTTTCTTTAAAAAATAAAAATACTTTTTATAAACCGAATATCAATTTTGTTTTCTTTGATAAATTATGAAAAATCACCCACGGCCCTATAATAATTTGTGGAATTGACAGCTCAACTATGAGCTACTAAGCAATTTCATAACATTTTTACTTAACCTCCGAAAATCAAAAGTTAAAGCTTGAAAAATGACCTAAATTACATTTATATATATCAAAAACAGTGTACTATTATCAAATAATAATGTCGACAATTAAACTTAAAATCAAAATATAAGGAATTAAATATATTCATCAGACATTGTTTTCTCCAAATACTTGATTTAAAAGCCAACATATCCTAAAGTATTACACCTTGATTGATCGTAAAGATGTTAATAGCTGAAACACTTGAGCGGTACGCATAAGAATGCGAGCGTAATACCCTGTAAATGTCTGGTCGCCGTAAAAATTCCGCATTTAAAAGGGTTCAATATCGTAGGAATTTTATTATTTTCTCTATAGCACCTTAGGAGGTCTGTTTACGTGACAATAAAACATATAAGCACTGAGGCTTGTGGCATCTTCTAGTAGTTTAACACAGTTTTGTAACACAAACATTTGCGTAATCTAGAGTCTTCTAGAAAAGGTATTATACAAGCTTTTTATTAGTGCAGTCTGTATTAGTTATGACTATTGAGCATACGAATACGAACTAGCTCACCCCTTAGATCCACCAATATACACCTATATTTTTTAATTTTCATAACTGTACTTACAATGTATGATTAATCCACAAAACCCTATTAGGGTTTATCTGGATGCTAGGCAGTGGACTTAGAAAAACAATACAAACAGCAGTACAGTCTAAACAATATAAACAATAATTTTATTATAAGTGCTACTAATTCTGGTATATCTGGTAGTTTATCTATATATAAATATCCGTATGTATATGTATTAGTAAATTTGTCAGAAGTCTAATATTCACATGACTGGTTTTTTCTAATCTGACTTAATCGATACAGCGTAATTTGTGCTCAAGGAAGATTTGTGTTAATAAAAAAAAAACACGTTTCCTGATTTGTTTTATGATTAAAAAGCCCCGTGGCGCTTGACTTAATAATTATGGAGCTAAAATATTGCATTAACAATTTAACAACGCTTTTAGATTACAAAATTAGTCCCTGAAATTAAATAATACAACATAATAACCAGGAATGATTTTCTATTAAATCATAATACACCTTGAACCCCTGCGGAAAATATACTGATTTCTTATCTATAGTTCTATACTAATATTATAAACTCAAAAGTTTGTAAGTATGGATGGATGGATGGATGGATGTTTGTTACTCTTTCACGCAAAAACTACTGAACGGATTTGAATTAAACTTTATAGTAATATATCTTAAACATCAGAATAACACATAGGCTACTATTTGCCGCGATGACCGACATATACGCGGGCGGAGCCGCGGGCAACAACTAGTAGTACATATAAGTTTTACAATTCCCTGTTGTTGCTTAGAAATGGCAACAGCAATTAAGCGTCCTGACTTTATTTATCTCTTGATTTAAAACATAATATATTTGTTTACCATCAACAGCCCAGGGTGAATGATATTCCTCGGTCTCCGAAATAGACAAGAAATTAGAAAAAAATAAGGTAAAGCGTGTTAAAGAGATCGTACGTAGTAGGCGGCAGGTAAATTATTTCTTCATAGTTACACAAAGCTACCGCTCTATTTGTTAGTCCAGCCGTTCAAGGTTGAGTTGGAAGGCACGTTCAAGTATCTTTCTTTTAACCTCTATAAATATGAACAATTACATTTCAAATAAATTTGTCTTAGGCTTAGGTGAAGCAAAAGGAAAGGTAATAGTTTTGCAGTCTACATATATTTGTATATTTCACCGTAGCGCCTAAACCGTGTATAGCCCGTGCGAAATAGGCTGTATAAATTTGACCAAAAGTTTTCTTCATCAACAATCCATAATGTCCCAATGCTGGTCTCGGGTCTCCTATCAGGAGAGGGTTAAGGCCATACGCTGGCCGAGTGCAGGTCGGGGACTGGCAAGACAACGTTGTGGTTACGTAATCATGCCGTTAGTTGTTTTTAAGCCGCCCAAAGGCCTTCAACTTCGTGCCACCAGCGGTCAACCGTCCAGGTACTGACCGTGCCGTCGTTGCTTACCCTCGGTTACTGTTTCTAATCACCAAGTGCAACTGGGCTATGAGCGCCTTTTTTTAAACCAACTTCCAAAAGGAGGAGGTTCTCTATTTGATTGGTATTTTTTTACCCAACTGCGAAAGGAGGGTTATTTTTTATTTTTTTTATGTATGGCCCGCCAAAATGACTCTACTCTGCCTGATAGAGAGCATAAGCAAAATCCAAGAGTGGTGGTCACCATACATTACTCATTTTTTAAAAGTTTCTTATTGTTTAATAATAAAACATCTAAATTTCAGTATCTACACAAACAACTGCAATAATATCATTAAAACATACCTCACGCAGAATATTCCGTTAACATTCCTTCATCGGTATTTTGTAAGCTATCTCGCCCAATAACTATTTACCATTATTATTAAGGTGAATCCTTCGCGGGAACGGGATTACAGAGAATATCAAGGGCTTGCGGTTTGTCGGGACAACGTTGTTTGGTGAAGGATTTCTATGTGTAAATACTTGCATGCTATTTTGAACATCGTAACTGGATTGTTATTGAAAAGTAAAGTTATACTTAAGTAATATATTTTAAGACTAGCTGAGTCCCGCGGTGCTACCCGCGGTTCTCCTTTATAACTTTACAACAACAATGAAGCTAGCGAAAAAGTCTAAGAGAAGTAGCCTAAGTCATTCCTTATATCATGAGATATCTGCCAGTAAAAGTCCCGTCAAAATCAGTCCAGCCGTTCCAGAGATTCACCGCAATAAATAGACAGATAGATTTTTTATATAGGTATGCTTTTCGTTAAAAGCTGTTAATTTGAAATTACAAACATATCCTTCAATTTTAATTATTTGTATAGATCTATTATTCAATTGAAGGTATTTTTTCAAGGAGCCAGTTGACTAGAATGTCGTGGTTTCAACAATAAGTCTAAATTAAATTATAAATGACTAGCTTTTACACGCGGCTTCGCTCACGCAGACTTTCATCCCCTGATTTACCCAGGGGTGGAATTTCAAAAATTCCTTTCTTATTGCTCACTTACGTTATATAAAGAACCTACATGCAAAATTTCAGGATTCAAGCTTCAGCGGTTTGGGCTGTGCGTTGATCTCTGGGTATGTCAGTCAGTCAGTCACCTTCCTCTTTTATATATGTAGATAGATAAATCTGAAAGAAAACCACGCAATTAAACATTGAGTTGAGTTTTACTTAAATAACTGTACTTGTTATTACTGGTAGAGCTTTACTAAACACACAATGTTAAAAATTTAACGTCATAGTAATTGCAACATTTTTGATTGTCATTTTTTCTTGTTGACGTTTTGACGTTGACAGTAGTACTATTGAGACGCTTATTGTAACCGGTCGACGAGTGTCGTTTTAGGAACCGTTTTAATTGTAATTTAGCTAATTGTCAATTCAACCCGTTCCCTTTAGTGGTTTACCGTTATGATTGGTCTGATTTGGACTCGCGAGTTTTTGTAGTCACGTCATAGGCGCGATCCGTGATAGCTGAATCGGGTGTATTGTAATTACGAGATTTCGGGAGCCCGCAAGCATTTACGAATACCTTGGAGGTGTACGGCACTTTGGAGCATGTATGTGTGAACGTACCAAGACAAGCCGCAGTGGGGTACCCCATCAACGGCCGACAAGATCAAGGACATCACGCATCTCCAGTAAGTGCTTGATTACATTAGTTAGAATAAGAACACGGTGAAACGCTGTCGTTCATTGCTCTCGCCAGTGAACTAGTTTTAGCGATTGTATGCTTATAATATGGGCCTATAGGTATTGCAAACGTCACAAGGTGATCGCTCCACTGGGGAGAGGATTGAACACACAATATAAATGCTAAAGAACCGTTTAGACCTAGACTATACGAGTCTTTTTAATTAAGTACCTCCAGTAAAATAATAAAGTAGCAAATAAATTTACGCTTTAGTTTCATTAATAAATTGTCAATGTAATTTTAGCAAATAAACCACCTGAAGGAATTCCAAGGGAATAGTTTTAAAAGTGCAAACTAGGTAAACAGCTGGATATGTATATTTCTCAAAGCATTTTCGCGAATAATGTGTCATTGTCCTTTCCCGAGATTGAAAACTATTTCAGTATTATTGATTTCTAAATATTCAAAACAAATAAATGTTTTCGATATCTAACACTCAACGCCATCTAGTTCCAAACTAAGGAAAGCTTGTATTTTGAGGACTAGATAATAAAGTATGTGAAATATTAGGATATACATCAGTATTTTCTAACGTTTACATAAGTGTGATAACCAGAGGCGGATTAAGTATCAAAAGCGCCCTAGGCAACCATCTATCGGCGCCCTCTCACCCCCCCCCCCATGTTTCTAGCATCCATATAATTTAAGGATATCTTTACTTTAATTTTACACGTGAAACCCTCTTGAGCTGATAATACAGTAGGTATATCGGAGTCGAGCTGATTATAACCAAATAGTGCGTAAACTTTAGTGCATATCAGACACAGCTGATCTCCGCAGTATCCTTTCTTGATGAACACCTGCGTCAGCCGGTATGAGAGAGTTCTGTGTTTCCTCCCGATCAACTCTTCCATAACGGATTTTACCGCCGTCTGCTTGGCGCTTAGTTGCCTAAATCTTTCCTTTTGCTCCTCAACCAGGACCCAGTGGAGTTGAAATTTCAGGTCCTCGATTTCTTGAGTCGCAGGATTCCGAGCCTATACTAGCTTCAGATGGCTCCCTTCGAGGTCCATGTTAGAAGAAGGTCTCAGATTTCTGCAAAGCCACCCCACGACCTTGACACTGGATCAGACCTAGAACATTTGCAATCATGGCCGTGGCTCTTAGATTTGTCTCACAGCACCTTTGCACCTTTCCCCACGCCGTCATGAGTATGCCTTCCGCATAGCTCGGGACGGCGACACCATCCAAGAAGGGTATATAAGAGGTATCCTCAGTCATGGCCGATATTCCAAAGGAACGGCCTTAAAGGCCTATAACGGATCCTATAAACGGATTACTATAAACATTTTATAATACCTAATAAGACCGCCGTCATAACATTTTTCGGTCTGTGGCTACTTTGCACGGTAAACATTTCAATTAGATGCCAGTCTTGCCGCCGAGCTTGTTGACGTTTGACGACATACCCGACGCACGGTCAGGCAACCGGCATAGTGTGTAGGAGTCCTAACACTGAACCTTGCGGAACTACTAGTATAGATCACAGCTCCAGCTGGACTTCTCCTAGCGCCTTCTTTTTAAAAGTAAGGGAACGACACGAGGTGAAAAATTCGTATTGAGGTGACGTCCGGCACACGAACGTCACTTTCTTGTGTGGAGTGGACAGTAAAACCCGTCCTGTGAATACGCTCAGAGTGGCATGAAACGATGGAAAGCACACAAATGGTTACAGGCGCAATTCCTCCTGCCATTTGTCCTATACTGCCGCTCTGTCCACACCTTATTGTTTGCCGTCGGCGTCGCCGCCAACTCCAGTGCCCCATATGCAATGGACAACTCTGGTCTTCCTAAAACTTAAAGAATAATCTCAACTACAGCTGCAGTTATACAACAGCTGCAGTTATAATACAAAATTGTAGTAGGTATCTACACACTACACACTGCACTAGTTGAACTAGAAATAGTGTTAATTTTTCTTTAATATGTGAGGCATATATTTTTGCTATGTTAAAAAATTTGGCGCCCCTAAGCAACCTGGCGCCCCTAGTCACGTGCCTACTTTGCCTTAGGGTTAATCCGCCCCTGGTGATAACTATTCATCCCATGGGGAACGTAACAGGCGACTGAGCGATCTAACTACGCAGTACAATAGCACTGCAAAAAGAAGGAAAATTCAAAACAAACCATATATTAACCCGCCTGGCCAGCGTGGTATAGCAGGTCAAAACCTTGTTTCGAAAGAGAGGCCTGTATATCGTGGGAGAGCCGTGTTTTATGGAATAAGCGAGGACATCTCCCCCCACCCCCCTACCCAACCCCCAAAGGCTGACAACGCACTTGTGATGCCACTGCTGTTGCGAGTGTCCATGGATGGCGGTAATCCACCCGTACCATCAGGTGATACGTCTGCTCGTTTACCTACTATTGCAAAAAAATAAATACAGTAGTGGACTAGTAAAGCCTGTTTATGATGATGATGAAGATCTTTAACATTGTTAAAAAGTTAGAGGTCATTGAACTTTGTACGATTTCGAACAAAAATGTGGTTCGTATTGAGGTTTCTTTATCATAGTTAGATCTGACCGTTAGAGGTTAATTTAACAAATACAACTCAGTGCAATGCAGACAACGAAGCCACTTCAGAGAATTTTCAATTTTATCTAGTGTTCTGCGTAGAGATCGTAAAAGTGCGTGCAAAAGAAAAACGTTTAGCATAATATCTTGAAAATATTTCTAGTTTATATGAAAATTTTGATTAAATTTTATATTTCTAGTGGACAGCAATAAAACTAGTGAACATAAATAAAAAAGATAATAAAGACCTTCCACACCCCTTTTTTCATTCATTAATAAAGAGGGTTTACATGTTCCCATAAGCATGCAAGAAAATTATAGATCTTTATCGAGGTACGCGGTCGTTGGACTACACTTTACCTAACACGATTTTGTTTATAAAACCTCAAATGAATATAAACATCTACCTTTAAACAATTTTGCGCGAGAATGCTTTTTACAGTGTAAGCTCCCTTGGTAAGGAGGACGAGTGTGAAAATCCCGGAGAACCAGTCCACCCTATAAACCACGCAGTGGTCTACTTCGGTAGTCGGCAGAAGCTCCAGGTACCTACGCATTGGTGGTTATTGGTACCGCGATTTACTTTGAAGCCTGACGTTCTAAGGAACAGTTATTATCATGTATAGCGACATTAAACAACTTTATTATTTAATAAAATTAGGGCAAAAAAGTATTAACTGCCTGTTGACCTTTTATTTGCGTGATAGTAACACCTTAAGTTTACACAGTTTTAAAGTTTATTAGTAAGTAGTAAGTGGTTAGTTTTAAAGCCTTACTTATTTATCTTGCTAGTTAGTCCAGTCGAGACAGACATTTAAATAGAAAAAATTCCGGGGACCGTTTTTATTTTTTTAAGCGGTTGGAAGTATAAATCTCGATTTTCGAACTAATCCCGGTAGAGGGTTCGCCGCTATCTTGTTTTGAAGTTAATTTTTTTAATTTTTCTGAAACAGCTCGTTAATTTTCGACTTTAGAGCAAAAATGACAGTATCCAAAGTTGTTGGAAATTTAATTTCTCACAAGTTTGGGAATTATCATGTTTACGCTAGGAGCAATATTTGCAGAGTTATATACCATGAAGTTTATCAAAAAAATCGTAATGGGTGGAATTTTATTTTCTTCAACTTTGGTTCTCGCACCTTTTTTTACTCCACGATCAATATTTTCGGATTTATACTCAAATTGGAGGTAAAATTGTTTTTATTTTTCATATATTTTGTTTATTATCTAGTTCATTTGTACAAAAATTGTTTTTATGTTATTGATAGTATAACTCTGCAAATATTGATCCTAGCGTAAAAATGTTGTGTGTTCCTTTTCCTTTTTCTCTTAATTAGTTTGTTCTTGTTTAAATTTTCCTTTATTTTATCTCTTTCTTGTATCAATTCTACTTAATTTTCATCTTTCTTTTTTTTTCTTAAATACAAATTGTTGATTGTTTTAGTTGCAACTTATAAATGAAAACATACACACATACTTGTATAATGTAAATGAATACATGATGGTACTTTGATACTTATCTAACAATGTTTCCCAATTTATTAAATACGCACTTGTTATTGTATGAGCACCTTGTCGACTATGATTATTATTAATTATTAATTTCTTTGATATTGACCTGATGATTTGCCGTGCGGCCTGAGTACGCAGCTCAACTATGGTTGAATAGGTCGATGGCTGATCCATGCGTCTTACTCTATTTTACATTTGTGACATTTATTGATTATTTTATATTTGGGCATATTACATCTTTTTAAATTTGACTGTGAGTGAAAGTGCTATTTGGATTTTATTTTCCATAAGTGGACCTCACAATATAACAATACAATGTCACAATATAACAATGTAAAAATCTTGCAGCTATCAGTAAGAACGGCGCATGATTGGTTAGCTCATGGCTGTGCAGCAATGACTCCAAACCTTTTATTTTGTTTTCTTTGGTCGACTTCGTTCTCATTCAAGTCTCTTAGTGAAAAAAATATTGTAAACCGTATTATTATTTTTTAAAAGGAGCAACAATGGAGTTTCTTGCCAGATTCTTCTCCATGAAGGGTAGGCTGCACTTGGAACTGGCGACTAGAATCACTCGATTTTTAATATTAAATAATGACTATTCATAAGTGCCTGTAAAATAAGTGCCTATATGAATAAAATATTTTTGAGTTTGAGTTTGAGAATGATAAAAACCAAACTTGTGAGAAATTAAATTTCCAACAACTTTGGATACTGCCATTTTTGCTCTAAAGTTGGAAATTAACGAGTTATTTCAGAAAAACGAAAAAAAATAACTTCAAAGCAAGATGGCGGCGAACCCTCTACCGGAATTAGTTCGAAAATTGAGATTTATACTTCCAACCGTTTAAAAAAAAAATCGCTCCCTGGATTATTTTCATGTTCAGGCTAATTTTATGTCTATCCCGACTGGACTAAGTCGCTTTTCTGTATCGTAAAATGAGGCGTGAGAAATGTAAGTAACATTTTAATTTATAAGATTAATTATAGGAAAAAATCAAGTTAGAATTACAAAATTGACAGAACTCATTCTCTGCTTTAATAAAATTGGCTAGAATTGGATAAGAGTCAACTAATAGTATACTAAGTTCATCACTCTATATCTTTAATGTCCCTTCAAGTATAGAGCACAGTCTAGTACCACAACTTGTTGAGGACCTCAAGGTTCTTAGAAACGTTTCCACTTGACGATCCTATCCACGAAGGGCTAAGTTAGTGTTCTTTGTACTCCATGGAGCGACTCGTTGTCCAAGGACAAGTGGAAGGCAAGACGCGGATGCTCACCTACGCGTTGGACAGACCTCATCAGAGCTGCAACACAAACCTCCATCGTCCAGAGTTCCCGAGACGCAATGGACCGTGATAGGTGACATATCGCGGGAGCCTCATTGCCCGACGAAAGTGCAGCATTGTTAACCACGACTGCTCTGTCAAGAGTAAACGACTAAGAAGTACTTCTAAGGCACCAAAGGGCAGCAACATACATAATACTCCTAACTTGTAAATGTCCATGAGTAGCGGTAGTCACAATCTGCACGGTTGGCCTAGTGGTTTAGGCGGTGTTTAGGGTTCAAATCCTACACGGGACAACACTTTATGTGATCCACAAATTGTTGTTCTGAGCTTGGGTGTTAATTGTGTCCGTTTCATGTATGTCTGTAAAGTCCCCGGGAGTGTGGGAGTTGTATTTAAAAAATACAGGTAAGCCATAGATATAAATTCTGCGTAGATACAGAAGAACAAGAAAAACTGAAATACATTTTCCTTTATTTATTTTACAGTCGGTATTTCTGAATAGCTAATACCTAAAATGGTAAATAGGATTGCTTGTTTATTCGCATAGAACCAGAAATTAAATTACAACTAAGATTTTTCTTTGAAGCAAACACTTTTTTACGGATCAAATATTTCAAAGAAATCCTTTTTGTTTCTCATAACCGTTCCAATATTATTTAGAATCAAAGCAAAGGAACCAAGTTTTACGGCTTTCAAAATAAAATGTTTCAATTTTCATTATTTTCGTTTGTATTAACAAATCGTCCAATTCTGAATGGTTTTGGTTATTTGGCTACTTAATTTATACTAGTACAAGCTAGTGTTCGTGATTTTATCAACATAAATTATTTTTTTAAATAGTCTCTTTCACCAAAAGCGTTGATAAAGTTATCTAGGAAAAGTTAGTGGTACGATTATTTCTTTTATATTTTGTCAAAACTAAATATACATTCGTCTTTAAGATCTTGTCTATTTCTGTAGATAAATTAAATTGATCGTTATTGTTATCATAATTATAAGATAGCACATAAAGTTAAGATCACCTTTAAGTATTAATTTTAAAGTAACTAGTCAAGTAGGTTAATAACAATATTAAAAAAAAACTAGAACCCGACTACGTAAAAACTATTGAAAAAAATTATCTTACCTACTAGCTGTTGCACGCGGCTCCGCCCGCGTGTATGTCGGTTATCGCGGCAAATAGTAGCCTATGTGTTAATCTGATGTATAAGCTATATTACTGTAAAGTTTCATCCAAATCTGTTTAGTACTTTTAGCGTGAAAGAGTAACAAACACACACATATCCTTACAAACTTTCGCTTTTATAATATAAAAAAATATGTGACCTGTACTATTATTATGAATGTATTGACATCTATTAATCAGTTCAGTAGTTTAGCCGATACGGTGGAACATACAAACATACATAGACTGTTAAAACTATTGCCCTTTTTTTTTGGATTTGCCGTAGTCGGGTAAAAATAGATGATAATCTCTACCAATTATTTCTAAGATTTAGATTCGATAAAAATTCAAGAGTTCATGTTTAAAATTAATAAACACATTGAAGTTTTTCAAAGACTTATTGTTACTATAAACACAATCAACAATCGTTACTTCTAAAGAAAAGCTTTTAAAGGATGTTGTTTATTGATTTTGCCACAAAGTGTACTGAATGACGAGAAAATACGAGCCAAGTTAAGTGTTTTATCAGCCTGCCACGGTTACGGTAATCCTCTTGGATGTTTCACTTCATTTTTTTCTTAAAAGTAGCTTAGAAAACGGATTTAAAAAGCATTTGATACCGATAAAAACATTTGAAATATTGTAAATAAAGTTTATACAATGCAAGTTTATCTGTCCATTTCGAAGTGACAATGGTGCTAATTTCTGTTGTCACGTCACTAAAAAAAACAAAAACTGAAATTATCCTTTTTAGCCGGCGTTTGTGTGAAGTCAATCTTTTGAACGTCTTTTAACATGACAAAAACAAATTTTTAGTTGATTTCTGATGTTGTTTGAAGATATTTTAGAACAACAGAATTAGCACCAATGAATAATGAAGAATCTGGTCTTGGTTGCCGCGACACAAGCCTCGAGCTTATTGCGGAAACCGTCGATGAGTGCAAACCTGTAATTTTTTTTATGTACAAACTAACTTCGTACCGCCATATTTACATATCTGTCTCAGCCTCCCACAGGCAGTGTACAATCAGGGACAAAAAAATATTTTAATTTTTCTTGTACACAAACCTTGTTCTAACAATAAAGACACATAAAAAAAAGATTTTTTTAATTTGGTGCAGCCGATCGACATACATTATGGCGATTCATTTTTATATATTTAGATAAACAAAATAAAGGTTTTCAAATTAAATAAGGGGTATATGACTTTCACATATTTACTGTTTTAATATAATTTTGAAAGAAGTCTATTCCTACGTCATATATTGTTAAATCAATAGAATTTATACATAGCCAAGACCGACCGGCTAGGTCAGCAGATTACAGATGTGAGATGATATCGATCACGTAAGATCCAAACATTCTTTACCTCGTCAAGAATAAGACGTGATTATATGCATTGTGCCGATTGATTTTAGTATAAATAAGATAGCTGTAAGTTGGTATAATATGCCATACGTTACCATGTAACATTAGAGTATCCAGGAGCCTTAGTTCCTTCACAATAAATAATACTTACATCATTGCTCATCGCCGTGTTATTCTTCTTACCTACAAGTCGTTATAAAGTCCATATAAGACATTTAAGTCTTTAACGGAGGAGAGGATTAAGAAGATTATCATAAAGTATAAGTAAAAAATTTGAAGTCTGCTTTATTGAAATAAATTTCTGAAAATATTAATTTCCAAGAAACTATATTTTTTTGAGAAAAACGACCCATAAGTCATCGGGTTGTATTGTCATGTCATGTACCTAATCATATCAATCAATCACATTATATAATATTATTACGCAATAATGGATAGGTTTCATCTAAAATCGTATCAACCATCCTCGTAACCTTAAAAATAAAATACGCTGATGTTGTCATAAAAGAGAAATTAATAAATTGATAAAGCGATTTAGGAAATAAAATTTGAGCAAAACTTTCAAGCATTTTGACAAGTTAAGACAAAAAATTATAAATTAACGAAATATGCTTTGATAAGTTTAAGATTTCTTCTCAATCTAAATTATTTAACAGAAAAATTTTAGAATTAAAATAAGCAATGTAGTTTTATAAAATCGTCTGGGAAAAAATAATGGCTAAGTACTTCTCGACAGAAGCGATGACCGCGAACAGATTTTGATGATTCTTTTTTATTTGAAAGCTGGTGCTTCCCGTATGGTCCAATTAAATTTGGTCCAGTTCTGACTGTTTCATACATGAGAAAACCATATAAGTCTTCAATTTGCATTAAGTATGTGCGCGACAAAAAGACGAATAACTCAATATAACGCCAATCGATTTCGATGATTCTTTTCTTATTTGAAAGCTGGTGCTTCCCGTGTGAACCCATTTCAATTTAGTCCAGTTCTTAAAGTCGTTTTATTTTTGTTAAAAATTTGTATTATAAAGTAATCATAAGTCAGTAATAAATAGCACTCAAAAACATGCTAAAATTAGACCAATCGTGTACGAAGATTTTAATATTAAGTTAACTAATATTAATATTACAACTATTAAGTACTAGGTTTACATTAATAAAGTCTGTTATAATTTTATGGAACTGTATGATACCCTAATTATTTTGTTATTAAATTATAAGTAACGATTACTAAATAACACCGCAAAGATCTACTACCTACGAGTTATTTAGCATTCATTATTAGAACTTCTAAATTCTTTTCCAAAGTTTTTTCTTGTCTGTTGCGGAGGGTTTTCTTGTCTTGTCTAATTTAGGAACAATTCTTCAAATTGGAGTGTACTTTTGTAGGCATGAACGCGTAGAACACTTGGATTACCCACTAATTACCATCTCGTAACAGTATTCGTTACGAAAGTCTAAATCAGTCTGTATATTTTTTCCATATGAATTAGTAACGGTTCCGCATACTTACTTTTGTAACAAGATAAAGTAATTGTACTTATAATAAGATCTAATCTTATTTCGATCTATTTTTATTTTACATTAGTCTTATAAGCCTGACTTATAACCAGCTGATTGAGAGGTTGAGCAGCATGAATGTTGGATGTCGTATAGATGGCGTCGCGATTAACAATATCAGCTACGCTAACGACATGGTGCTGCTCAGCCCCTCACTTGGAGGTCTTAGGAGGCGACTGCGTGAGTGTGAGTCATACGCTGAGGAGCATGGCTTGAAGTATAACGTCAGTAAAAGCGAATTTATGGTTTTCAAAACAAACAACAAAAGTCCTGGTAATGTCCCACCGCTTTTATTGAATGGCTTTGAACCAAGTTAAAAAGTTCAAGTTCCTGGGCCATATTGTCACAGAAGGGTTAAAAGATGATGAAGACATTGAACGGTAATGCAGGGCGCTGTCGGTTCGGGGAACATGCTGGCACATAGGTTCGCTCGGTGTACAGACACCGTTAAAATAACTTTATTTAGAACATTCTGTCAGAGCTTCTACACAAGCGGTCTATGGGTCAGTTTCACTAGGCGGGCTTACAATGTCCTGCGGATTCAGTACAATAACGTCTTTAGGGTTTTGTTGCGACTTCCGCGCTTCTGTAGTGCTTCGGGCATGTTTGCCGATGCGTGCATGGATGATTTCTATGCGATTATGCGCAAGAAGACAGCGTCTGTGGTGCTGCGTTTGTGCGGTAGTAGCAATGCTATTTTAAAAATGATAGCGGAAAGAATGGACTCCGCCATACTCTGTCGCTGCACTTAACTCCATGTTAAGAGAGTAAATTGATTGTTTCTGTAGTTTTGTTGCTACTAAACCTATGAATTGTTGATTTTAATTTCGAACTGTGATTTTTGTTTGAATTTTGATTCTAATTTTGTTTTGGATTTAAATTTTAGATTTTGATTGGATTTTTAAGTTTGTATTTCAATTGTGATTTTTGATTTAATTTTTGTTTTGGATTTAAATTTTTGATTTTGATTGGATTTTTTCATTTGGATTTAAATTGTAATTTTATTTGGTTTTTGATTACAAATCTTTGATTTTACTTTGGATTTTGAATGAATGCTTTTAATGTTAATTTTATTTTATTTTATATGTTTTAATTTAATTTAATTTTAATTTGTAATTGTGTGCATGCATTAAATATGGATCAATATGGTCTGAAATAAATGGATATTATTATTATTATAAGAAACTACCTTTGCTCTCGTCTCTACCCGCATATTTGTCGATTAAGGGTCTGTTCACACAAACCGGCTCGGAGAGGAGAGCAGATTTTTATCACGTTGGAAACAGAGTTTTGAGTAATTTTAGTAAGGTTTATTTTTGCATGTGCACTTCTTTCGTCATTCAGAACGCTTGAACGCGCTTCCTCTGAAATAATAAGAGAAGCCGATCGGCTTCAATTGCGTGCTCCTTCTCGCTTGCGCTCGCGCAGATCTTTTCCAGCCGGTCTATGTGTAATAGTTGGCGGCTCCGCTCCGACCAATTCCAAGCATATGCGATCCGGTCTGTGTGAAAAGAAAAAAGCGGGCCGATGCTCTCCGAGCCGGTCTGTGTGAACGGACCCTATCGCGGTAAAGAGCAGCCTATGCCCTTCCTCGAGAATCAAAGTTTCTCGATGATAAATTTAAATGAAATTTGTGCAGCGGTTTAGCCATGAAAACGTAACAGACAGACCGAGTTACCTTCGAATTTATAATATTAAATATGGAGCAGGTTCATTAGTGAAATTAAAACAACTTTATGGTTTTAATACGTTTTATTTCTTGACTAGAAATCCTTAACTATACCAAATACCAGCTTTGGCTTTATCCCTTCAAGGGCGCCTCTCACAAAGCCGCCAAAAACATTAAGATCATAGAAAATATTATTTACAATAATGGATGAAAACTAACACTGTATTACTTAGAGTAATTATTAGAAGCTAGTTCAGTTAACATAATTTTATATATAAGCTCTCATATCGCATAGAGATCTACTGCGAAACTGTGACAGTCAAAATGATTAATATGAATACGGCCTTTTATATATAGATATTTCTACGTCTCTAAATAAAAAAAACTTAATCAGATATGACAATGGAAATAAAACACTTATTCATTTAAAAATAATTATAATATATATACGGTCGAGTTGAGAAACTCCTCCTTTTTTAAGTCGGTTAAAAAATACTATTAGACATTACAATTTGATTTTTTCTAATTTCACGATACGATTGTCAAAATTGGCGCTAATTCTATTGGTCCTTCACTAACACTTATTGACGTCTATTTTGAGTATGACATTAATTTTAGATAAACTTCGTCTTTTAGAACTTCCTTTGATAGCGCTAAATTTACTTTTTGGTAATTTTTAGTTTAGCTGAGAGAGTTTTTGAAAAATAGAATTAGCACCATTGGTAACTTATCGAACAGCAACATGTTTTTTGCAATTAAGATTATTGGAATATTTTTATATAAATGCATATATTTTATGACGTCAATAAAGATTCATCATTCATTAATAATTTCAATAATGAGAAGTTTGAGGACTAAGCACAGTTAAAAAAAATTTTTTTTAAAGATTATTATTAGATATCGACTCTATTCATTTTGCTATTATAATACATCTTAATATATTCATTAAAGGAATAATTAATTTAATACATTCTTAATATATATATATAGCAAACAATAAAATATATATGTACATATTGAAACGTTCAGTATACTAGTTTTAATATTATTCCATTTATCACTAACAAATCATTTTAGACATAATTAAAGATATTTACATTAAATACTTTTGTTAAGGAAACTATTTTGTGTATTATTTGAGTAATTTATGTTGAAAATTCGTTAAGTTGATAATTGTTTGAAATTTGTGTAATATCTTACGTACAAAACAGTAAATATTATAATTTTACCAGCGTAACTATTTTAATTGTTTATTTTTCTACAATCAGGAAAACGAAAAAATAATATAAATAATTATCAAGTATTAAATACCAAATACATTTTTTTTATAAACTTATTACCTACTAAGGAATTTTGAAGAGTCACAGTATAGAAATCTACAGTAATACAACAACAATTATCTTAAATATTCTGATTTAATCAACGAAATATATTCTAATAATAACGATATTATACATAAAGTTATTTACACTATGATATGTTCTACGATAATACTGTCGTGTTAACTATACAATTATAACTAATAATGTTCATTAGCGCTTTTCCCCATTTGAATAATATTACTAAATGCATATATTTGGTGCTTAAATATTTTCAGTGTAAGGGGATATATTAAAATCGGTAAGGTGCATATTTGTGGATATTTTTATATTATTTTCTATACAACACATACTTGACGATATTATGTAGAATATGATAGGTTAATTTCGACGCCATTTAATATGATGGTTTTCGAAACTTGTGACAAATATTGATAAATTTTATATCCTATATTGATACGTGTAGAGTATACGAAATATAAGTATCGATTTGAATTGAGTGAATTCAATCGACTGGTTTCTAAGTATAAAATAATGATTTCTTAAAGTCAGTTCTAAATTAGATAATTCAAAAGGAAATGCAATTAAGAAAAAAAAAATAGCACACTGTTATAATGAAAATCAAACTTTTATATGTTACTAACTGATCCGGCAAACTTTTTTTGCCATAAAAAATTGTATAAAAAATTGATGTTGGTCGATTCTCAGACCTACCCGATATGCACACCAAATTTCATAAAAATCAGTCCAACCGTTTCAGAGGAGTATGGTAACTAACATTGTGACACGAGAATTTTATATATAAGATTTTCTAATGCTTTATAACACCAAAGTACAGAAATAGATAACAAAATAACCCACATCGTCACAATAGACGAAGCAGAAAGTCAGTACCGATAAATTTAATTTTACAAAGTAGGCTCATTCGTTTCCAAACACATCAGAATTCACATCAGCCCTTAACGTACCTAAATGATAAAATGAACTTCATGTCCTTGTATCCTTTAAGTTGGAAAATTATGTAAGCTTGAAATCAAGAAAAAACTCGCGGTAAAGCCTCCTTGATACTTACGCACAGAAATAAGAGGGTTTTTAGTAGCATTGACACTTCTAATAACAATAAATCTTGTAAGATGGCTGGTATGAGAAGAAATTTATCTTAACGTGTATAAAAAGCAAAACTAATTTATCCTACAAGATACAAAAGTAATATTGATTGAAGACTGATTTTTAACCATGAAAACAATTTCATATATTTTACAACGATTTTAGAAAAAGGTTATATATGTTATAGACATTAGTTCTATAAACATAATTGGATGGTACATCACCTAGAAGTTTTGAAATAAATAAGTAAATAAGTTATATTTACACAAAAGCCTAGACTTTGCGTAGTACGGGCTCTGATTGTCATATGTGGGATGTGTGAAGTATTATATGCTGCATACTCGTATATATAGAGACACATACCATTATAGCTTACCGAAATTCACAGAACCAGCACAAAGTTGCATTAATTTTGAAACATAATTAACGTAAATCCATCATTTTTATTTATTGTTTTATTAATTTTTAATGATTATTATTTATAAGCTTACAATTTTTTAAACAGACAAAATTGCCTTTGCTATTCTTTTATAATACGTATTAAAAATCACACAAAGCCTTATCAAACAATTCATAGATCATAATATATCATCTTCATGTAGTAAGTGGTGCTATAAAATATTGGATGTATGGATTTATTAAATTCCATTCGTATTTGCCGATACTGACATAACCATCTAATTTTTTACAAAAGAGTTTTTAACAATATTTACAAAGAGTTTATTACTACTTTTTATATACAAAAGTATCACAGGAACTTTAAGGTAATAAATATGGAGCCTGCAAGAATAATATATATAATATGACATTTATATATGTGAGATTTATGTGGGAATAATATAATATATAACATTTATAGTATATATGAGGTGGGCCTGGAGATCTGACACACAGGCTTCGAGCCTAGTACGGACTCCAGCTCTAACTAAGGAACTGTTTAGAAACTTTTTATTTACCTTGATCTCCTGTAATTAAAATTGTACCTACCTTGTGAGAGAAATAAACTTTATTATCATTAGTTAAGATAAGAACATGTAAGCAAGAAATGTAAATCCTACTGGTCTTGTCATATTCAGTCATTTTTACCAGACTACGGCGAAAACAAAAGGTGGTTATTATTTTTTAACCGACTTCAAAAAAGGAGGAGGTTCTCAATTCGACCGTATTAATGTTTTTTGTTTTTTTATGTGTGTTCGCGGATAACTTCGTCGTTTATGAACCGATTTTGATGATTATTTTCTTAATGACAAGGAGATATCCCAACGGTGTTACCATGATATGGACACTAAGATCTGATGATGGCATCCAAGAGAAATCGAGTCTAATATTTAAGTCGGTTTTTGTTTTCGTTAAAATTTTACTTGTGGTAGTCTATCTGCGTATGTTTGTATGCCGGTGAACCGTATATAATGAATGAGGTGTCAATAGATTCGTTATAATGGCCCGGGTGACATAGATACATACATTTTATCAAAAGTTTCAACATAGTCCGGTTATTGTTCTCTAAAGATTTTCTTGTTAAAAGATATCGCTTAATATCTATTAAGCTTAACTAATTTGATGGGTAATTTGACTAATTATCTACTTGCCCTGAATACCGAGTTATTCCATTCTATAAATAATACGGTATTTAATAATAACACAAAATAATTCTTCTTTCTCTGGACTTATAATTCATATGATTTAAAGGATTGAAATAAGTTTAAATCTATAGTTTTATTTTACAGAAATTCAGATCTTTATTCCTAAATTCCGTCAGTATACTATATATATTTTTAACTGATTTAAAATACGCATTAATCTCACAGTGATATGAAAAATTTGAACTTAGTTATTTCTATGCAATAATAATTTCTATGACACGTAATGATTTACTTCTTGGCAACAAGAACTAAAGTTAAAATTACTTTTCAAGTCATACTTAAATGTCAGTGACACTATTTATATTTTCTCTTACGTCACTACACACAAAAATACACCGTGTTGTCATTTCAGAAGTTTAACTTTCAACTTGATAGTAAAATTTAAATGCCATTAGTTTACAGTGACTTACTGTATTTTTATGCCGTGTTTACAGCTAATCTATGCCATGTCAGTGAACGGGTGTTCAAACCACGTCACTTTTATCAAGCAGCCCATTATTACTGTTACCGTCTTCTTGTCAAATGTGATATTCCCTCAACGGTCGAACTGACTCGGCCGATGACCTTGGTGTTGGGTCAACTCCAGAAAGACCCAAAGAGCCGCTTCGGCGAACAACGAGAGTTTTAGTTCCATAATCTGTGACGAAGTTGTCATTGCGTGTCGGTGTGTTGGCTCTCACGCTTTGGTAACCGCAGCATAGAGGATACCTTGACGTTAAAATCTTCTTAAAAGCCTCCCTAAACTCGGTGTTGAATATTGAGTATATTATAGGGTTGAATGCGGAGTTTGAATATCCGAGCCATGTCAGGATTTTGAAGGCCAAATCTGCAACAAATTGTCTTATGAGAATACATTTCTTGAATTTACATATATAATAAATAATGATCAACGTGTCAGCATGATATGTCGTCGGTTTTCACGCTGCGGAGGACAAACGTAAATTATTAGCTATGGCTCTAAATTTGGAGTATTAGGTTATTTGTTTTACAATATGTATGGAATATTGAATGACTAACTTTTTGGATTTTGATTAATAGATGACTGGATTTAGATTTTTTATTTCAACGTGTTGAAGTATGCATTTGTGTATTAAAAATATTAAGAAGTTCTTTATGTTTTGTACGCTTCACGAGAATGTGATGAATTAAGTTTTAACTCATTTGTTATTTATACTCTAAACTGATACAACCACAATTTACTGAGACTTTGTTTGACATAGTTATCGTTAACAATAGCTTGTCTGCACGGAACTAAATTCTATGAAAATGATTTTGTATTTCATGTTATAAATTTAAAATTAAACTTATTTCTAAGTATAACTGACATAATACGAACACTCGGCTTTACAATAAAAGTTTTAAATAGAATTTTATTTCGATTGGTTACAAGTTAGTGTTGGCTTAATTCAATTTGCACGTTTAATAGATTTTCTGATTAAATTGAGGTTTAGGTACTCAGTTTACGTGAATGGATTAATTTAAAATGTACAAAGAACATGTGATACACGTTCTTTATCAAATTAATTAAATGTGAGATGAATTACCCTCGTCACTTAAGCTGCGGCTTGCCGTGGTGACGTTGTAAATCAAATTGGAGATATACATGTATTATTCATTCGCAAATTGTTTTAATGAATCAATTAAATGTAAAGATTTTTACCAAATCGCGTTACTGGAAATCGTACATAAATATTGTGACGAGTGCAAGGATTACTTTTTTTTAAATACATTTTTAAGATTTTTTTTTGGAATAATTTGAAGGTTAACTAAGTTACTTCTTAAGTAACTTCTTAAATGCATTTCTTTACTAACTTTCGCAGTATTTCATTATGTAAATATTCATTTATACATATCACACCAACAGCCTTTAATAGTCTACTTCTGGACGACTCTTCTTACCAAGGAGGTTTTGGATTACTATACCACGCTGGTCAGATTGGTTTGTTTAGGGTTTGGTTCAAATTTTGCTTTGTTTTTACCCGACTACGGCAAAGCCAAAGGAGGGTTATGATTTTGACAGGCTATATATGTATGTTTGTTCATTTGTTCCCTCATAGCTCCTTAACTACTTATTAGAACTGAACAAATGAGGTATCACTAGAAGCGACTTGATCTTCCGCTAGTGACGGCTATATGACGTGTCACTGAATCTAATGTGGCGCCCTCTAGCCGACATAAAGTACAGTATTAAAAAATAAATTTGATATGATTGCCGTGTTTGATATCATTGAAAAGTGCGTTACTTGTACATTTCAAATATATATATTATAATATAATTAACGGCACCAAAACATTTTAAATAAAAAAAAGTAAAAACTAAAAAGCCGTAGTCACGCGTTACATAGAAGCGCACTATAACACTTTAACAACGTGTGACTACGGCTTTTCAAACCTGTTTTATACATTTTAAGCGCCGTTTTTAGTCGTAGTTGGGTTTTACTTTTTTTATACGTAATTAGTCCTTGCGATACCCACGGGACGAATAGGGCTGGTGAAACTCCGGTTTCTTAATCCGGCATCACAAGTATCTGGACACACCATTAATTGTACATATTTACTAAATTTAACGAGATTACGTAATAAGTTTTATATCCTTGATAAATCACACAAAATGATCTGTAACGTTCTAAAATGATTGTGCTGATTTTTTTTGATAGAAGTTACACCCAAGGAGCTGTGTGTTTCGTTTAAGCAATAATCATCTAGAGACCGTTAGAACTTCAGCAAACATAAAACATGCAGATAAAATGTATAAAAACATAGCATCGGATAAAAGCTTTGCAATACCCGGCGAACAGTTCAACTACGAGAACTTGCAACTTATAAAATCGATTCCGCAACATATTATCAAAAATTAACAATCCGAAAAAAACACTATTAAAAATTTACTATCAACTTGTATGTAAACATTGTTTTTTTTTATAAATTATGGTTATGTACATGGGTTTCTATATTATGTAATAAAGACACTTCTCCAGATAATTTATAGGCCATAGAAATTCACTATCCGAATTATATTCCTAATAAATTAATTTAAAAAACTTTTTAAAAACAAGCTTTTATTGGAATGCCCTGGCTTCATCATCAGATCCTGGATACTATGAAAACATAAAGTAATCGTCGAGAGGAATCAAACGTGTCCGAACTCGATGGTTTGGTAAGTTTCTTTACAAAGTTCCTATGGCCACCTTCCAGCTCCAGCATCAGATCAGCTCCATGTCATTATAATATTGTATTGTCACGCTGTATACACATGCTTGCAAAATTTCAGCACAATCGCTTTAAGATTTCTGCTTCAAAATTGAGTTGCAAGATTCCACCCGAACATACAAGCATACATACATTGCCAGTTAATAAAAAGCTTGTAAAAAGTACTTGAAATCCTTGAAAATAAATTAGTCCTCGCATTTACTATGGTGTCTATATTCGTGTTTGAATATTACTACATCTCACTTTGCATCTTAATAATGGACAGTTGTATAAAATCCCAAATTTCATCTGGTAATAAGAAGCTCCCTAGAGCTTATGATGAACTGCTTCGTAATGCTTTATGGAAAGGAACTGAAAATTAAAGCTGAAGTTAAGCCTTTATAGTCCTTAATTTAACAACCACTGATCACTTAGGGGAATTATGACTACGTTTTTCAATTTTTAGTATTTTACTTTCAATTTATGTCTTTTAGAAATAATTTAATTAATAAAAATGAAAGTTCAATTTAATTTCGCCAAATAATATGCGGCTAAGTTAGAAAATTTCGTTTCGACGAATTAACATAACAATTCAAAGAAAATATGCGAGAGCTTTTATTGTCCTGTGGTATTCAAAATTAAATCTTTTCACAAGTTTATTAAATCTTATTATAGCTTTTTAATTTAATAGTACAAGTGACTTTTAGCAATGTAGACTTGAGGTAATGAAATTATTTTTTAACAAAAGATTTTTGAAGAGAACATGATTACATAGGATACGTAGGATTTTAATTTATTTGTGAACCAGTCCATCTCGTAAATATTAAAGTTGTTTATTTCGAATTTGCTACCTCAGAACTTCGTAATTTATGAATTGACTAGCTGACCCACGCAACTTCGTTTGCGTCTCCTATTGCCCGTAGCGTGTTAATTTTCCCCCATTATGGTAACATTCTTCATTGGTGCTCCGCTTCTATTGGTCTTAGCGTGACGATATATAGCCTGTAGCCTTCCTCGATAAATGGGCTATCTAACATTGACAATTTTTTTTAAATCGGCTCATTAGTTCCTGAGATTTTCGCGTTCAAGCAAACAAACAAGCAAACTCTTCAGATTTATATAATAGAGTACTAGTTGACCCACGCAACATCGAAAATAGGGAGTCACCACTCCTATTTATCTCGTGTGTGTTGTAGGAGTCGACTAAGGGAGCATACTACATGAAGTGACAGCACTCCAAAGAGAAGCAAAACTTAAAACTACCACTGTAATATTTCGTAAGTCCAGCATGGTATAGCAGGGCTTTATAAATAGAAGACAACTTTGGCTGTTGATGAGATAATGGAAATAGTTATTGCCAGCGTTTTTTAGAAAAAGAAATATAAAGATAACACTTACCAGGTATACACGTTTTACAAAATGCTGCAACGATGTTTACACAGAAGAAAGGCACCCAGCACAACAGGAAAACTCCCATGATGATGCCCACGGTAATGGCCGCCTTGTGATCCGATACGTGATATGGAGACGAGTGTACATGCGTATGTACGCGAGTCCGGACGGACTTCGTCCGGTTGTCGGGCATCTGCACCGTCCGAGTAACCGCTCGGATGGATTTCACATGTTTTTGAGCATAGCAGTAGAGTCTGTAAAGAAAATATAATGATTAAAATGTGATACTTTTTAGTCTTATTATTTAAGCATGTAAGACTAATAATATAATAGATTAGTAGCCAAGGGCTGTAAGGCATCAGTTGCAGCCCGAGATATAGTAGTAGCCGACTATAGTTCGAGGGTGCAATTGGTGCTTACACCCGAGCTAACTATTCTGCTTTATATCTAGATTGTGAGGTAAGTAGAAAAAAACCGGCATTATAAGAATAATTTCTATTCCCGCCTTGTTCATTAAAAAGAATCAAGTATAGAACTTTTTAATATTTTTATTCAATAACGAAATTGAGCTTCGCCGTTCGATATTTAAAATTGATGACTATTATACTCACACGAAGACAAGGCTGAATAGCAAAGCGACCTCTTTGTTTGGTCATTGGGCTGAATGGATGATGTCTATTGTCAGTATGATGGTTAGATGTACGCGAACTTTTTGAAAGAAAGAAGTGTTTTTTTTTAATTACTTACCGCCCTAGGGCGCTACATTATTACCTAGAGCGCTAATTAGTCACCTACAAGCCCCATTTGGAGGTAATAGGAACCTACTTACCGAACGTGAGAGATGTAAAATTTATTTTTATTGCTTACTGTTTTCTAATTTAGTCTGAACTTTGAAACAGTGTTTTTTTTTTTTTTTAAAACGAGGTTTTTAATTTCATTAGGATAATCGGTTGAGTAGTTAAGCCTTGAAAGATTTATCAAACAATTCTTCTTTCGTATATACAATACTAGCCGTTGCCCGCGGCCCGCGCGTATGTCAGTTGTTATTCTGATGTATAAGCTATTTTACTGTAAAGTTTCATCCAAATTCGTTCAATAGTTTTTGCGTGAAAGAGTAACAAACACACACATCCCTACAAACTTTCGCATTAATAATATTATATTATATAGTAGGATTATAAATGGGAAAGTAAGGGAAAGTAGGAATCAGGAAATATAGAAACGAGAGTACTGTTAAAATAACCTATTGCTTCTTTCATGAATAGTTCACATTAAATCAAAAGCCTTTAATAACAACAGAAATGTTTTTTTTTTTTTGCACATTATTTTCTATTTATTCATTTATTAAGAAAGTTACATAAGTGCTTACAATTGATGCAATCACAATCTCAATAGTATTATTTTTATTAGTTCAACGTGTAAAATGACGGACCCAATGTGTGTCCTCGGCGTGTCTACCTTGTGTTTGGTGTGTTAATGGTACCAAACCTAAATGTTTAAAGTAAATCTGATAATTTACAAACATGTGTGTATATTGTATATCGTGATTTGTATCAAAATATCAGATCGTGGCAAGTAATGGTCGTGCCACAATTATCAATTATATAAGGATTAATCAACACTTAACTAAATGGAATAGCAGACCGCGATAATTAAGCCGAGGTGAGACGCGAGGGTTTAAGCAATTTATATTATAATTTAATACCCCTTTAATCTTCATAAAATGATCAATAGATAACCATAATCACAACATTTTATAGTGATCATTATAAATTTCTCTTAAAGATAATTGAATATGTTGTTAGTAGAAATTGGGGTGAAAAATAAGGTTCTCATTCGCGTTAAAAAAATAGTGACGGTTCAATCAAGACCCTGACCATTTAGGTTCCAAGAAATAATACGTCTATTAAAACACTAGCTTTTGCCCGCGAAGACTTGCATCCCCTAATTTACCCCCTTAGGGGTGGCATTTTAAAAAATACTAAAATACGTATTTCATTACTTTAACCGCACTATATCTTTACAAAATTTTAAGCAAATCCATCACAGGAATAAAAAGTTTCATACAAATTTTCATTCCCTATTTTATACCCTTAGGGGTGGCATTTCCGAAATTCCTTCCTTAGTGCTCAGTTACGTTATATAAAGAACCTACATGCAAAATTTCAGGATTCTAGCTTCAGCAGTTTGGGCTGTGCGTTGATCTCTGGGTATCTTAGTCAGTCACCTTCCTCTTTTATATATATATAGATAGATATAGATGACATACACGTGAAAAGCTAGCTTTAGCACGCATGTCATAATTAAACCTTACAATTTATTGCATCCAAAATGTCTCTTTTATACATTTTCTTCTTCAGCCTGTCTGGAACGAACCTACACAAGCGTTTTATTATCATCTGTTCTAGCACCTAATAATTACTGACAACGCTACAGCGATACGAATTCTTATGGCTCTCGTAGCTGAAACGGACAAAGAAATTTCAACGAGAAATATTCCGGTTGTAATATATTTTATTGTCTTTATGAAGGACAATCTTTAATATTATTTTCTTTGGTATAAACACAAGAACAAAGGGCTGAAATTATTGAGCTAAATGAAAGTTACAGCTATCTCATATCTCGGACTATTTTAAGGGCATATACAAGTAAAATTTTAACACTATAAAAACTGACTTCAAGGTTCGTCTCGATTTCTCTTGGATTCCATTATCAGATCTTAGTGTCTTTATCATGGTACCACCGTGGGGATATCTCCTTTCCATTAAAAAAAGAATTATCAAAATCGATTCATAAACGACGAAGTTATCCACGAACACACATAAAAAAAAACATAATAATATGTACGGTCGAATTGAGAAACCTTCTCCTTTTTTTGAAGTCGATTAAAAACACGGCTCTGTTTTATGTTGAAGTTTATTATCTATGGAATATAATGACTATATGGAAATTTTCAACTGTAGGAACTGACTGGAACTGGATGCGAGAAGTCTAAAATTAATCAGGGCGGCGTGCAATGGGAAAGGCCTAAATCCAGAAGATAACTGCGAGAGGCTGATAATGATATTTGAGTCTAAGATATTTATAAATTATCATCTCAATCAATCATCTGGGCTAAATCAACTTATATACTGTAAAGGTTTTTTTTTAAATTTAGAGCTTGCCAAAGTGACTTAAATCTTTTTGATAGAAAGCATGAGTACTATTGAAGAATGGTGGTCACCGTAGTCATTGCGAATGCAAACAATACAGCATGGTGACCCACACTATGGTGGTTTAGTGAGATGCTTTTTCACGCCCCGTTTAGTGAACCCGGGATCATGGTGGGAGAGAGACACGTGCGCTAGTAGTGATTTTTAGGTTTTAATTGATTGGCACGGGAGGGAGGAACCGAACCGTTTAGTAGACATCGAGTCTACCATTGCAATGACTTTAACGGTTATTAACGAGTAACGATTTAATGGTTCTGTCTTCAAGATATGGAATAAAAATATGTAAAATCAACAAAAAAAAAAGAAAACAGAAAATCTACGTAAAATGACAGCGATCATGCTGTCGTGTTTCGTTGGTAAGTGCGAGACCGGAGGCCAATGATGCAGAAGCATCACTAGCCCGCCATAGTGTGGGTCACCATGATGCATTGTCTGCATTCGCAGTATGGTGACTACCACTGTTGGATTCTGCATATGCTTTCCATCAGGCAGAGTAGAGTCATTTTGGCAGGGTCAAACATAATATAAGTAAATATCACTTGCCTCACAAATATCGTAGGCATTCTTTCTGGGAATAGTGTACATTGGTGTTTTATTATTCTTGATATCTTGTTACACAACTTCTAAGAAATTATCTATATGTTCATAATCGAGTGTTAAGCTTTGTGTTTCAAATAAGTTAACTCGAAACTACTTGTGTATTAGACTGGTAATTATTGATCCTTAATCAGTGAATGGTAACTTGGTGGCTTGGAAACGAGGTCTCAGAAGTATGTGTATTATTACAGCTCAAAGCTAAGTTTAGATATCTTTAGAATATGAAGTTGTAATATAATTAATAGAAAGTTTAATTAGAGGTCATTCTAAAAATAACTTAAAGTTTTCTATGCATAAACCAATCAAATAGCTAGCGGTAATGAAACAGTAACAATTGCAAAAGAAGTTCTTTGTTATTGTCAATAAGAAAATAATATAGTATTTTAAAAATGAAACAAGAATGTGACGTAAATAATGAAATGAAATTTTGAAATTAAATTTTATTTGCGTATAACATAGGTTAGTACCAGGTGTAACATTGGTGGTTTTTGATCTTACCATATTCTGCCTCCGATTGAAAACAACATTTTGTTTATAGAATTTATTGTTTTTATTTAACACTAATAAGTTCAGGCACACATACACGCATACAAACATACACACGGATATGCATACAAACACACACACATACACACGCACACATACACATTTGTTTTGTAATCATCACTTGACTAATCTAATCACGTCATATATTGTAGAAAAAAAAAACAACTTACCTGCAGTATATACTTATCATCACAATACAAGGAAGTATGAAAGATATACAACTCGAGACTACTGCGTACGTCGGCGTAAGAACCAGTGCGCAAGTGGGATGCCTCGGCGGTTTCTGTGTTGCTAGAGCCTCTTCATCAGGCCTGTGTAGACCGAGAGAGATCGGTAAGAAACTCACTAGGCCAGCTAGGAGCCAGATCATGGCGATAGTGACAACTGCTACGCGTCGAGTAACCCAGCGTCCGTATCTAAGGAAAAAAATGACTTTGTTAAAGACATCTTCGAATAAAATTTACGAGATAAGTTTTTGTAATAATCAGGTAATAAAATAAGGTTCTGCTATAATAGGTACTACATCCAACATATTTCGAGCGTAGTTTTCGTCTTTTACTAACATTGTGAATATGAAAGATTTTCTTTTAAAATTTAAATTATAAATTCTATGAAATAAAAAAAAAGGCGTACAATGTACATTTTTATTTACATAATTTATATTGTTATCTGTTATGACTCTTTAAACTATCCAGCTGTATATTTTCCTTTGGAAGTAATTTTTTTATGAGCACTTCAACAGCCCTCTACCGATACAGTGCATCTACCTAAACCATATTATGATTGTATGCACTTGGTAATCCAAATACCAAATTTCCATCAATGATAGGTCGATAGTTCATTATTCTGAACTGTATCCCGAATGCATTACGGTAGAGTTATATTTCCAGCATGAATAGTACCTAATCAGATTCTTAGTACTGAAGTCAAGCTGTTTGTAGTTTGATTTATCTATAGATTAAATATAAGGCTTCTAGATTTCAGACAAACATGGCCTATGTGACGTAGTTTTCAGAAAAAAGAGAATGAAATTAAATTTATAATTTGTTTACATTACTGCTGTGATAATCACGTTTGGCCTAGTGGTTTAACGGTCACCACGCCGTTTCCTACTTCGCCAAGTGTCGTGGGTTCAAATCCCACGTAGGACAACACTTTGTGTGATCCACAAATTGTTGTTCTGAGTCTAGGTGTTCTCTGTGTCCGTTTCATGTATGTTTGTAAAGCCCCCCGCGACACAGGATTTATTCCTAGTGCGGGAGTTGTCTTTTTTAACAAAACCAAATAAGTGCTTGGTGCAGAAGAATCGATGTCATGTCACATGTCCTACTTTAGAGATACATACAATTATGTATTCAAAACACCAAAAGAACATAGTATGAGATTTCAATATCTGTTCTAGAAATATTATAGTAGAGTATAGTATATATAGTATAGTAGAGATTTTAATAAATCTAACATGTATTTGACCTTCCTCAAAATAAATATACTTATTTAATTTAATTTCAAAGACTTCTTTTTACTTACAAATAAAATTCTCATTTCGGTAACTTCAACACAAATATTTTTTGTGGTGTATCTACTTATAATACGAAAATAGATAGGAAACATTGTGGTTTATACACTCTTTAACGTTTACCTACGATTCTTAAAATAATATTTGAATTGTATACGCGTGTGTACCAACATTTGTTTTATAACTGTCATTGAATATAAAAACATCAACTTTATGCTATGAAGAATAAGATACAGAATCGAATAGAATCATATGGCACACATAATTTCAGTACCATTACCCACAAGAGTGAACTGACGTACAAGAAATAACAAAAGAAGTTGTCCGCAACTTTTGTTATAAGATCTCTTCAGTGACGTAAGACAGGTTTTTACTTAATGGTTTATTTTATCCCTATTGTAAAAATAAGAATTCGAAATCTCAAAAACATTCGTTGTTCGAATTGAAACATCTTTCAGATTTGAGAAATCCTTTGGGTTTACATTTGTAAGTCATACAAAATAACTGTCCAACTATTAATCAATCAATTAAATTATTTATGTGTTTGTCTGTTTGAAGGATATATCTGTATCCTTTCCAGTTTCCTGAAGTTCTCCTGTAATACATCCAGGTCATGCCTATTATTAATATAAGATTTGAACTAATGAGGAAACGGTAGGGTTTTATAGAATACTAGCTATTGCACGCGGCTTAGACCGCGTGTATGTCGGTTATTGTGGTAAAATGCAAATTATGTCCTTTCTCATAAATCAAAGTATCTGCACGCCAAATTAGGTTAAAACTGGTTCAATGATTTAGCTGTAAAAGCGTAACAGTTATACGAAAATGCTTTTCCGCTTAGAAAATTATTAAAGCCTTACTAAACTCTCTTTTGTACAACGATATTTATTAAGTTCTTTATAGTTGACCAAGATATTGACTTCTTCCTTTGATAAACGATCACCTTGTATGAAGTAAAAACTACTTTTACAAAGTTTTATCGAGTACCGTTTTTATAGTAAACCTAAATATATCACTATATATATTATAGCTTGCTTTTTATTAAAGCTTGTAGAAGTGTTTTTGATTGCCAATAGCAGTTATCACTAGGTACATACATAGTATAAAACAAAGTCGCTTTCTCTGTCCCTATGTCCCTTTGTTTGCTTAAATCTTTAAAACTACGCAACGGATTTTGATGCGGGTTTCTTTAATAGATAGAGTGATTCAAGAGGAAGGTTTTTATGTATAATAAATGCATAATATAGTATGGAAACACTGTTAGTTTTCGAGGTTTCTAATGTGATGTAGCAAATAAACACATTTTTTTTGCGCTTACATTGCAAACGCTGGTTGCACCCTACGAGATAGATCAAAATAATGTACTTCAGTATTGTACACCTTAAAAAGTACTACAAAAAAGTCCGCGACCGTATATGTCTATCTCTTAGGGATAACCCACAACAACCATTTTTTATTCCTTTCTTTTTACGAGAAATAATGGCTTATTTACGAAGTGATTTTAAGCAATACAGAATGAATCCTTATACAATTAAGTAAATTAAATACATCGTGCATTTAATATAGATCAAAATGGCCCTTTACAGTATCTAATTTAAATGAATATATTCAAAGATATTACAGATTTAAAATGCACGAATCGTGTCGTCAGCGGAGGCATCTGAAATCCACCCGTGCGAAGCTGGGGCGGGTCGCTAGTTGATGATAAAATCGTAATCAGAAATAGTGGGACTATAGAAAGCCGCATTTTTCTAAGGCTATATGTACTATTAGACAAACGTAGTGTAGGGTGCCCTGCATGATAGGCCGACGATTTAAAGAAAGTAGTAGTATTTAGAGTGACAGCAGTTGGATACGGACTGCCTAAGATCTAGATAGTTGACGTTCTTTTGGGGAGACGTTCGTTCAGCAGTGGAAAACCGTAGGTTGCTTTGGATCATCATCATCAACAACCTTTAATAATTCACTACTGGACATGAACTTCTCCCAGGAAAGTGGGTTTTGATTTACTATACCACGTTGGTCAGATGTTGATAAATTTTATATTTATCTTAAATATGATGTCCCTGTCTAGGGGCTCCCCCCTAGACAGGGACATCATATTTAAGATAAATATGGGACCTGTCTAAAACTGCCTCGTTGGTCTAGTGGTTAGCGTAAGCGACAGCCCGGAGTATGGAAGATGGCGGCATTTCCCGCCCATGCCTCGGAGAGCACGTTAAGCCGTCGGTCCCGGTTGTACACTTATGGCAATCGATAATGGGAAGTCAGTGCCATCAAATATACTGACAACTAGTTCAACTTTCGAATTCAGTTCACCCTTAGGGTTGTGGAGGTCCGATGTCAGTCGCTCCGTGTAAAAACTGATATTCAGGTAAAACTGGTTGAACTAGTAGCCGACCTCAAATCTTAGGAATAATAAAGGCTAGGAAGATGATGTCCCTGTCTAGAACACAATATGGATTAAAGGCAGTCAACGTATGAACTTAGATACCTATACCTTGGAAACTTTTTTATGTCAGCTTTTAAATTTACCTTCTGTGATTATACTGTAAGCCGAGTTGATTGCAAGTAACGTATTGTGGAAAAAATGTTAAAATGTTTGAAAGCCATTGTACTAAATTCTTCACGATATTTGTGCAAGTAATATAATATGCATGATAGGAGTAAATAACTGTAGTTATAAACCCGTGTATCTGATTTACTATATATGTGTTAAGTATATACTTATATCTCTGGCTACGCCGTGGCCCACGGCGATCTCGAGTGCCAGACATGTTCAATTTTTAGTAGATTTAAGGTCGACTTAACCGAAACAAGCAATGGTGTCCGAATTTCAGCACATAAAAAAATAATAAAAATCTGTCAAGCATTCGACTGAATTCAGTTCTGAAGTGAGCAATTCAGCTTTAACACGGTAGTGATGTCGGGGCCAGTTGAAATGATACGTCTAATTTGTATGACATACATTTATAGAATAATGTTATACTTAGTAAAAAAATAAATAAATAAATATTTTGGACATCTAACACACAACGCCATCTAGTCCCAAGCTAAGCAGCGTACAAGAAACGGTATTAATAAGTCAATGCTATATTAGCATTGATATTGTATGTATGCTCCCTAAGATACTACATACTCTTAGAGAGCATACTATAGTTACATACTTCACGGTTTATGCGAAAATTAGGATTATGCAACCATGTTATTATTTTAATGGGAAAATGTTAACATATGAAAATTATCAGATTATAAAAGACGTAAACTGAAAAAATAGACCAGATATCGGTACAGGCAATATTAAATAGTTTTGTCATCGTATCGTCTGTTATTAGATCACACTGTGCACAGAAATGAAATATAAAAATATCGTAAAATGGACACTACAGTCGGTCATTTGAACCATGTAACGGTACTAAAGTTATATGATCGTCATTTATTGCTGGGAATTTATTGACCTATTATCTTTAGCCTCAAATCAATTTTACTTTCATGGTTTTGCTGATGCTTGCACATGTCAATAAATCTTTTTGTGTGGTGCTGATGTCGTCAGAAGTCTTCAGAAAGTCATTTTGTAACTTATATATATATTATATATACATAGTGTGGGACGCCCTCTGGCCAGATATCGGGACGACTTGCATAGGAGGTCTGGTAGCTACTGAATGCAAAAAGCAACAGACCGTGCTCTGTGGTGTTCCTTGGGAGAGGCCTATGTCTGCAAATGGTGGTCAGTGGACTGCAAATGGGCAGATGATGATGATATACATATATGAACGAGAACAGAGGTCTACATGTGCTCAGTGCACTTTCCAAATTTTGGATAGGGTATTGAGGTATATTGGAGGACTGGAGGGAAAACTTATGTTTTTTACAATGCATTTTAGACAAAGGATTGTTCTATTCAGCCTTATATTTATTACTAGCTGACCCAAGCAACTTCGTTTGCGTCCATACTACCATCCCCCGTTTTAACCCCAAAAGGGGGTTGATTTCTAAAAATACATTATTAGTACACCTCCACACCATCTATAGAGCATACATTTTAAATTTTAAGTCTCTTACTTCAAAAACATAGGACTTTATACAAACGTCCAACCCCCGTTTTACCCCCTTAGGGGTGGAGTTCCGTAAAATTAGTTCTTAGCGGATGTCTACACCCTATAAGGAACCTACATGCTAAATTTCAAGTTTGTAGGTATTATAGTTTCTGAGATTTCGTGATTAATAAGTGAGTGGAATTTCGCGTTCATATATATAGATTATAAATTGCATTCCAAAATTTAAAAATATGCCGGTAACGTTCTTTTCACACACACTGTATGTATCATTAAACTTACCTCAAAGGATCTTTAATATGTATATATCTGTCGAGCGAAATCGCGCACAGGTTGAGGATGGAGGCTGTAGAACACATGACGTCACACGCCACCCATGTGTCGCAGAACTGTTCTCCGAATACCCAATAACTGTCAAGAAATAAAAACCTCTGAAGTTCATAATGATTGGTAAAAGATGGCGGGCGAAGAACTCATAAGGAATCGTAATTATAAAAACAGGAGTACACGGTTTTGATTATTCAATTTGATGCAAGTTTTTAAAGAAGAATTAAATATTTAATTTTCGCTTTTAATATGATCTATTTTATCATCGTCAGCCTTATACGAGAGGTGTAGGGATAGTCCCTACACCTCTCGTATAAGGCTGCCTTAGAAAAAAGATTTAAAATTTTTGAAGATTTATGGTAGAGGAAAGTAGTAGGTAGATGTACTCATACATGTATAATTGTATATATATCAGATTATAAATTTTAACTAGCTGACCCGGCAAACGTTGTTTTGCCATAAAATAGCATAATTAGGCGTATGAAAAATAGATAGTAGCCGATTCTCAGACCTACTGCATATGCATATAAAATTTCATAAAAAGCCGTTTCGGAGGAGTATGGTAACTAACATTGTGACACGAGAATTTATAACAGACTTCCAAAAGGAGGAGGTTCTCAATTTCATCGGTATTTTTTTTTTAATATATGTACACTTATTACTCCGTCAATTGTGGACAGATTATGAAAATTATTTTTATACATAAGATTACATTTCCTTTTTTTCATACAATTGGTAAAGTAACTAAAACAGGTTTTTTTTTTATATATATGGCCCGCCATAATGACTCTACTCTGCCTGATGGAAAGCATAAGCAGAATCCAAGAGTGGTGGTCACCATACTCACTGCGAATGCAGACAATGCAGTATGGCGACCCACACCATGGCGGCCTAGTGATGCTGCTGCATCTTTTAGTCTAGTCAACAAGTATGGCACTTGTTGACTAGACTATTTGGGCCTGGGACTAATTGCTTTGATTACATAAAATTACTTAATCATAAAAACTGTCTGCCTAAATCAAGGTATCTATCTACCATTTCTTTTTCCAATTTATTTATAAAGCAGACCATAGACGCGTATAGATATATAATTGCTTCAGTATATTATGCATTAAAGTAGCTTTCGTTCTATTGGGTTAATCGCATTAACATTAATACGAATATATGTATGTATTTTCATGTATTAAGTACTCCATCATAAGGTAAAATATGAGATAAATTACTTTGATCTCTTATTTAGGATTAAGAATATATAATTCGCGCTGATTATTATAAGTACCTAACGCGTGTTCTGAACATTATATAACTGCTGTGTGAGAGCACCTTTACGTACTACGTACTCAGGTAATGACTAGTAGACGATGAGTTAAGTAATAAATATATTTATTATTTATATATACAAACTAAATGAGTATTCCTACTACCTTCACCTGTTAATATTGTAAACCTTCAGATGGTAGTTTCCTATCTTAATTTTAATGTATACCATTACTGTTAACTTATTGTAAACGAAAATTATATTAAAAATAATTAAAATAGCAACACATCTCCCTCACGCCCTTTTACGGCTCGATAACGGGTACACTAATAAATATATACTTATGAATTTCTACATTCCATAGTTATATATATAACCTAAAACAAAAAGAATTGAACTCAAGATATCTGACTGAGAAGTTATTCTGAAGACTATGAATAAATACAAATAAAGTTAAAGTCTTACCCAAGTAAATCGTTAACTCCAGCAAATGTCATAACAGCAGCTGCAACAAGCATGTCAGCTATTGCCAACGACGCTAAGAACAGGTTGCCAATCCGACGCAACCCTCGATCGGTGTATATAGCAATGCAAACCAGTATATTTCCCGCTATGCTCAGAAATATTAGCAGCGAGAGAAATATACCTGAAAAGAAAGGACAATATTAAACAAAAATGATTTTCATGATTACCATTATTTTTGTATTCAGCAAATTTTTTTCCTAGGTGGTATTATGATTAGTATGATTTGATAGAAAAACGTGTAAAAACGTATAACCCGAATACGTAAAAGAATTTGATAATAATTACAAAACTACTTAGGTTTTGTAATTATTATACCCGGGCCATTTTTACGAATCTATTAACACTTCATTCATTACAACCGGTTCAGTAGGCGCTACGGTGGAATATTTAAGTACTAGTACACATCCATAAACTGTCAGATCTGTTCTAAAGTTCTACAAAGCGAAAATAGGCACAAATAATTTCCAGATTTACATGCCTCCATTTACGAGTATGTCGGGTTAATTCGCGTATCATTTATTTTATTTCTAATTTTTTCATAAATAAAGAGACAACTCCCGCATTAGGAAGAATTCCTGTGCTGCTTTACAAACATGATATGAAACAGACGCGAGGAACAACTGAACTCAGAACATCGTTTAGTGACTTTAGTGGATCGCACAAAGTGTTGTCACATGTGAGATTTGAAGTAATTTGAACCTACAACACTAAGCGCAGTAGAAAACGACGTGACAACTGCTTAAGCTATTACGCCATTTGTGTGGTTATCATATCATTCTCCCTACGATCAGCGTTTCCGTTTTTCGAACAAATTTGCTTCAGTTTGCCCCTATATCACGCGCCATAAAGCTTATTAATATCATTTCAAAACATGTGGATATCTATATCTGTAACCTGCCGAGCTTCAAAGAAGTTGCCCAAATAATCCAATAAATGTGTTTGTTATTGTCAGGACAAGGTTTGTATAAAAAAAATCAAAAGAAACCGGAGGTGTTATAGTTTTTTAGTACTCTTAATTCTATACACTGCGGCCCTGCGGAAACTTAAGACAGGCTTAAATACAAAATAAGTTTTTCGGTAATTTAGAAAATATTCACGAAAATAAGTATGGTGGTACGAAAATTGGCGAGTCAGCTAGTATAAAATAATCGTAACCATTTATAATTACAGTGTCATTTTAGGATCATTTTAGGAGGCCCAAATAGTCTAGTCAACAAGTTCCATACTTGTTGACTAGACTAAAAGATGCAGGAGCATCACTAGGCCGCCATGGTGTGGGTCGCCATACTGCATTGTCTGCATTCGCAGTGAGTATGGTGACCGACACTCTTGGATTCTGCTTATGCTTTCCATCAGGCAGAGTAGAGTCATTTTGGCGAGCGATACATAAAAAAAAAAAAAAAAATGGTTCTGTAAATACATTGTATATCTTTTAAATAAATGTATAAAAATATATAACTTATCTTTGATACCATTCATTTAAAAATTAAAAGTGAAAATATTTTATCAAGCTATGTGAAGCATCTACATCTGTTTTCATATGTTAAGTTCACCATAACGTTTTATAGATTATAGATATGTGCCGTACAAACAGCAATATACCTGTGACAGTCAGTTAACTGCAGGAAATTGAACCGCTTAGCAACGAGCGTCGCGAAATAGAGTGGAAATATTTGCCACTCGAAGGAGATAGCGGTGTGATGTTAGGTAATTTCCTTGATCGCAGAGTTAAAGAAAACCGGGTTAAATTTCATAGATATTTTAAAGATTATGAAAGAAAAGTAGCCTGTTGGTTTGTTTAAGCATTGAAAATTTAAAATATCTGAACCGATTGAGGTTAAATTTTGACACAAAATTCAACGCGCTTCAACGATAGCTCTTATCTGTTTTTCACGTTACTTTTGTTCCCCATTTCTTATTAGCCACCAAAATATATCACAGCAAAAATTATCGCGGCAAAGAGTAGTCTATGTCTATCCTCAATAATCAAAGTATCCATATGCCAAATTTAATTGAAATCGGTGCAGCAGTTTAATATTTCGAATTTGTAATGATGTTCTCTTAGCCGATTTCGGCTACGGCGGCCAGTTTCAACAGACAGCAGCCAACTACGCAGGATATTATAGTGTACAAGTGTGTGCGCAAACACAGGTGCACTCACTGTTGGGTCCACTCGTCCCACACAGATGGGACGGTTATCCGACACGACCGGACAGAGATCAGACGCAGGCCCGACGGCTTTACGTGCTCTCCGAGGCACGGGGGTAAGACCCCAGCTTCCAAACTCCGAGCTGTTATTAAGCATTTCTATAATCAGAAAAACTCAATAACACTTTTTCGGCCCGACCCGGGATTCGAACCCGAGACCTCATGATCAACAGTCACTAGATACGCCAACCGCTAGATCAATGAGGCAGTCAATATTAGTAGCGAATTTATAATATTAGTGTGGAGTATGGATTGTTTTAGATTCCACAATTAAAAAAATTTACATTCAGAAGAAATGATATGTAAGGAAAATATTTACGTTGACTTTGGGTGCTATTATTGTTAAACAATACATGATAATACGTGTTCACAACTGTAAAAAAACCTTCTAAACGTTTTCCCAAAACGTATTCATCAAAAAATCCTTTGTAATCAAAAGGGATTTGTTGTTCCGTAATATAATTACAAATATCAAACTCGACAGGACTTTGTACTCAAACGTATAGGTGCCATTCACATTAAATTTCTTGCTTTTACACCATATTGAAAAGCTTTGAATACATTTACGTAAAAAAATCTAATAGACCTTTTATTTTTGTGGTTTGTATCAGAAATATAACAAAGCCTTGAATGAGCGGTAAGAGATAAAATAATGAGATTGAAATGTCGCTTTTTTAGGGTCCCGTATAAAAGGGTAAAAACGGGACTCTATTACTAAGACCCGCCGTCCGTGTGTCTGTCTGTCCGTATCCGAGGCTATACCTCATTAACCTTGATAGCTAGACAGTTAAAATTTTAATAGATGATGTATTTCAATTGCCGCTATAACAACAAATACTAAAAATAAAATTAAAAAAAAAAAACAAAAAGGGCTCTCCCATACAACTGATTTATTTTTTTGCGATTTTTGTCTCAATATTATTAACGCCAACAGGTAGACGCTTGAAATGTGTAGATAATGGTACGGGACCCTTCCGGCGCGAGTCCGACTTGCACTTGGCCGGTTTTTTATTTCAACGAATAACATTCGTTGAAATAAAAAATAATGGGGTACATACGTCAGTTTACTACTATGTAGCACATTATATAACTAAGGATACATTTTTTAATAGCAAGGATAGATAGATACCTTATGTTAGACTTTTTCTCTCTGAGCCTTTTTCCTGAACAAGATTGGAGTCGGCGATATCCTACTACGCTGATCTTCAATTTTTCCCGTGGAGCGACTATCATCAGACTACTAAAGTCCAAAAAGGTATTGAAGAGTGAAATATCTTTGAGTGTATTTCTTTATAATTATTATTTTTATATTTTTTTTTGTTTCGCCATGTACCGTCACATACCACACTAACAGGGTCCCTATTCTGTAAGCAAACCGATGTGTTCCTATTCCATGTATATCCACGGCCAGTGCAACCTGGTCGAAACGTCAGGCAAAACAGAGGTATGTAATACCTTGAAATAAGTGATCGCGTTAATTCCCGTAAAAATAATTATTATTACATTATGGAACGCGAAAGTTTAAAAGTTAGTGTATTTCTTTAAATAGTGATAAAGAAAAAAATGATATTTAACCATATAACTATTTTTCAGTAATTTATTTCCTTGCCAAGCTCAAGAGACTAAAGGAAATATTTTTATGAGTAACATTTTTTTAGAAAACTACCGCGTTAGGAATGTGATTCACATCACACAAAGTTTTGTCCCATGTGTGATTTGAACCCATAACACTTGGAGCAGTAGAAAGCGGCGTGGAGACCGCTTAAACAACTAAGCCAACCGTGCACTCCGTGCAGTCAAGACTGTTCTAAATAACTACAGATTCTAATACCAACAACCTTGTACAACATAAATAAAACTAATCTGACAACATATCAGTGTGTCTCCAGTGGCTTGTGTGTGTTCAAAGTTAGTATTAGTTTGTTTTGCAATTGCTACCGTAGAGAAACGTTTAAACTGGTTAGAATTTCGTGCTAAATCAACTTAGATATGTAGAAATCGAGGTAGAAATGTACCGTTTTGTGTCAATAAACTCAAATAGAACTGCAGGTTTTCAAATCAGTTTATTTGACTGATCTGAATTTACAAACTGCATATCTATGAAACACTAGTAAATGAAATAAAATGCTATGTCATTTCATAAATTTCATTTCATTTCATCATTTCATTATTTCATTTCATCATTTCATTATTTCATTTCATCATTTCATTTCATCATTTCATTTCACAGCAATGTCAAATTATGAAATGGGACTAAAGTCGACAACGTTTATCAAACTTAATTCATTACTTCATTTCCCCACAATAACTTAAACTTAAATGGAAAAATGAAGTAAATGTTAACAAAAATTGTAAAAATGTATTATTTAAAAGAGTAACTTATGGAGTTTTTTGCCGGTTCTACTCCATAGGAATGACATTTTGGAACCGAGCAACTAGAGTCATTAATGTAACGATTTTAAAATGCCTGAAATAAAACCTAATTGAAATAAAAACTATTTGATTTCGATTTTGGTTTTTCTTTGTTTACTAAACTCTTAAAGTACTAATTTAGAATAGCCAATATAAGGTTAAACTGTATAAAACTGCAGAGAACTCAACTTATGGCTTTCTCATTATGTGCAATTTGAATATAACTCACCAACAAGCAGTATAGAGAGTAGTGTGACAGCGTCAGGGTCATCTCCATCCTCATATTCCACTGGCGTGTCGTTCAACAGCGCCACCTGCCGAACAATACATGAATTATTAATGACGTGCAACTGGAATCTATGATATCATGGATAAATGTTTGTGTAGGCCCTTACGTATCAGAAATTGTATGTGTTTATATGACAAAATTATGAAACTTTTGCAGTAAAGAAACTACACTATATAGAACTTAAGTAATACAATACCTTCACTATTTACTATATTTGATTAAAATGTGCGTATTTTGTTGTTTTATGTACCTATTTAAAAATGTAATTAATTAATATGTAATCGTCATGTAACTACATTCACACAATGATATCTATTATACAACTAATGTAAATATGTAAATACCTTCTTTTTTTGTAAATACATACATATGTATACGAATAATTTATGTTAATATTTTTTTGTCAATCACAATTACGTGCAATAAGAAATCTAAGAGTAATCAGAAATACCATTTATATATAATAATTTACCGATAGAAAGCCACAATATTTGTGAGTGTCATATTTACCCGAAAAAATGAGTACCGAGATATTCGACATACACTCGGGCGGAGCTGCCTGCATAAGCTAGTCTTACAAGTCTTACAAAATCGGAAGATCACCAAATTCCGCTTTCTATTGCGCCAAGTGTCGTGGATTCAAATCCCACACGGGACAACACTTTGTGTGATTCAAAAATTGTGGTCGTGAGTCTGGGTGTTCTTTGTGTCCGTTTCACGTATGTTTGTAAAGTCCCCCGCGACACAGGATTTATTCCTAGTGTGGGAGTTGTCTTTTTTAAAAAAAAAAAAAAACTAAAATTGTTATCTCAAAACTATCATTACCATTATTTTAGAACAGTTTTATAGGAATCCTCACAATTTGAATGTTAGTAGAAATATGTAACATTATTTTACTACAAACCTTATATCAACCTATCTGGCCAGCGTGGTATATAAGGCCTAAACCTTTTGAAAGAGAGGATTATGTCCAGCAATCTTTCAATTCCAAACTTTAAAAAATTGTTTCGTATATAAAATTTAAAAAATATTAAAAATAAAAAACCCGACTGCGTCAATATTAACATAAAAACCTATAAGTTGTATATATATTCGTAATCACCATAAAAAATCTTTTCACAAACCACACTCGATTCATTTTGAAAACATTAAAATTTTTTATATTACTTTTTGGCGCCATATTTTTTTTTTTTTTAATTTTGATGTACCCAGTGTCACTCTCACGACTAAGACGAATGTAATTGACACCACTCACATAAAAATACGACAAGCCGTTTAGGCTCTAGGGCGTGCCAAAGAAATATACATACATACATACACTCGAAAAACATAACCCTCCTTTCGAAGTCGGGTAAAAACCTCTGATCTCAGTTATATTTTAGCTGCCTATCTCAATATATTGCATCAAATAATGTTCAACCTAAAGTATAGTTTATTAACTTAACTATTTAACTTAACTTCAGTTCAGTAACTTAATTTTATGAAAGTTTAAGTGAAATCTTCGCAGATTAGTTCGGTATGTTAGCGGTAAGTATTACGCCACTAAGTTTTGATTAACGAATATTTCGATATGCTTTGATCTATGATAGATAATTATTCTGTCATACTCGAGTTTTACTAAATATGTATACGAAAGCTTATTTAATGGTTAAATCTTGGTTCCGTTCATTATCTAAACCGATTATGGGTTTTGACATTTCAAAGTTTTGAAATGACCCTGATCGTTATTTTGATTAGATGTTATTGACAGTAAATAATTTATTCAAAATGGAATATATAAGTTAGGAGTATAGTGAATTTTGATTTTTATTGTTCACTTCTTAATACGTAATAAATTTAGACATCTGACACACAACACCATCTGATCCCAAACTACTATACTGACAGCTAGTTTAACCTTCGAATTCAGTTCACCCTCAGGGTTGCCGAGGTCCGATGCCAGTCGCTCCATGAAAAAACTGTTATTCAGGTAAAACTGGTTGAACTAGTAGCCGACCCCGAAATCTTGGGAATAATAAAGGAAGATGATGAGTTGACACCCACGGAATGAGTGACATTCTGTATTCTTAATTCGTCACTACAACATCCTCGTGTTTGTTATTGTGTCATACCATTAAGCCAGATACATCGTTGGTCCATAAAAATGGAAACAAATATCAAATAAAATACGAATATTATGAAATATATAATGCACGTCCATTATTCGATTTATAGTTTCTCAGACATAAAGATATGAAGCTCTCTTTGTTATCCACTTCCATTCAAGTGAGCAACAGAAAGCAAATAGTATATTACATACTTTGGTTTAATTATATTATTTTACAAAAGTATCAATTTTATTGTTTACTTCCGCATTAGGAATATATGAGTACATCATACATGTAACGGACACAAAGAACACCCAGACTCAGAACAACAATTTGTGGATCACACAAAGTGTTGTCCTACGGGGGATTTGAACCCACGACACTTGGCGAAGTAGGAAACGGCGTGGTGACCGTTAAACCACTAGGCCAAACGTGCAGGCCAAACAGTGTCTTGCAACCAGCAACATTGTAATTAAAAAAAATCTTTTAAATGTAATTTAAGAAGAATTGTTTTGTATCGCGTGTATATGACACTAGATTAATTAGTGTGCACACATAAATATATGTATATTTAACACACACACAGAATTGATCTATTACTACAGACCTGACACAGCTCTTTTTACCCGACTACGAAAGAAGGAGGGTAATGTTTTCATATTTCTTTGGCACACCCTAGAGCCTAAACGGCTTGTCGCATCTTTATGTGAGTGGTGTCAATAGATTCGTCTTAGTCGTGAGAGTGATACTTGATACATATAAATTAAAAAAAAAACAAAATCGAGGCTTTTTAGCGCCAATGAGTATTCTCAAAAAAAAATATGTTTTCAAAATACATCGAGTGTGGTATTAAAATAAAGAATTTTTAACAGTGATTACAAAAATATATTTAACTTATATGTTTTATTAAAAAAAAAAAAAAAGATTTCAGATGTTGGCGTAGTCGGTTTTTTTTTACTAGTATATAGTTTTACTTGTTTTATGGGCCTGCCAAAGTGACGCTACTCTGCTTGATGTAAAGTATTTTTGCTTCGTTTATATTCATACGTCACTCCATGTATGCTCATCGATTTTTTGTACTTCAAGATTGTGTATGTTATCACATTCTATTATATATTTATTTACATCTTTCAACAGTTAAAGTTTTGTGGTCACAGGCTCACTCTAAGCTAGTCGAAATGGTACACAACTCAAGGATATTGGAACATTTACTGTACTTTTTAAAGATAGATACCCTTAAAAAGTTTATAGTAAATAAGTTTTCCAATTAAAAACGTTAATCCCATTGAAATAAAATGCGAGAAATAAAAATACTGGGCTTTAAAATAGCCAAAGAGATTCAGATGGTTTAAACTGAGGTTTGTTATTTAGTCCGAGGCGGAGGTTTGTTCGTAGAGACTTTGTGAGATCGAACGAGATAATTGGTCATCTGGGATTACTAGTACATGTGCCTATCTGAGTATATCGCTGCTTGCATTCAAGCTAAACTAGTATTTTAATTCAAGTAAAGATAACTCCGGTACTATTAATGTTTCAATCTGTCCTGGGGACAAAGACCTACATGAAATGGATACCAAAAACACCCAGATTTAGAAAAAAATATAATGGATTATATAATGTGCTGTCCTACATAGGTATTGAACCGACACCAATCATTGCAGTAAAAAGTTGCGCCGAACTCTTCTTCTCGATAAACTTCACAAGGATAATTGTATTCAGGTATAGGTAATCCAGAATTGTGACGATATCTTCTTTTATATATAAATTTCGTTCGTTTATGTCGCTAAAATTTGAGAATGGCTGGGCCGATTTAGCTGATTTTGATTTTGAAATGTTTGACGTAGTCCAATGAAGGTTTAAACGGTGAAAAATTTAAAATAACTTGAAAATCCAAATTCACATGAACGAAGTAGCGGGCACGGCTAGTTGTCTAACATTTTTCGCTGTTAAATTATATGTTTCGATAATACGAGCTTTTAAATCATGATCGTTAATGTTAGGTAGATACATTTTCAAGCATGGAATTCTTGTAAAATATTTATAATTCTTAAGAAATATTTGACAAGAAAGTTGTTGAATTTATTTCAATAAGAAAATTTTAAGATGGCAATAAAACAATGCAAAAGTAAAGGAGAGAAAAAAAATTTTTCGACTTGTGAAGACTACACGCAAAAATTACTGCCTTATCTCAATATGAATTGTAGGACCAAAATAAACCAGGCACAATTTCTTGCCTGGTTAAAGAATCCTCTTTGTCTTGCAAGAAATAATTTAGGTTTTTCATCTGATATTTACATTTACTATAGTTTGCGTTTCTCTTAACACATGTTCATAAAAAAATCTGAATTTCGGTTTTACTTAGATAGAGATCTCAGTATTCTCAACAAGGTTAGAGCTCTGTTTTTAGAGGGATGTGTGGCAATGTCTGAGCCTAGTATATATATCAACTGTATTAAAATAAATAAGTTAACTGTATTTTATTATACATAGAAAACACCCAAACTCCGAAACAAATATTTGTAGATCATACAAACATTTGGTACGACCCGGGAATCGAACCCAAGACCTCTTCATCAGCACTCGCACACGCCAACCGCGATACCAACGAGGCAGTCAAAAATTCAAAGCTATTAAGTTTTAGCATTAAAATATCTAAATTTATGTTTGCAATATCTATTCGACTCTTCTAAGGAACATGTCATATTCTACATTATTATTGTTGGTTAGTAGTGACCCAAAAAATAAACAAACATTTTACAAGCTTTCTTCGTAACTCAATACATCTCTAATCCATTGAAAAACCCACAAAATGCGTAGTTGTCTCGGAACAAATACCGATGTTTTGCTCGGAGCTATAGCTTTTCTCATAAAATTCAAACAAGGAGAATTATAATGAGAAGATTACAAGATTTATAATTAAAAATACTCGTTTAAAATTTTATAGAATATCTTGCTAAACCACCGAGACTTTGGTAAACAAGTTTGTTCAGGTGATGTAGTTATATAAGCTAGTTTTTCTAAATATTTGCAACTTTTTTTTTGCAAATAACACATAATATTATTAGCTGACCTATGCAATTTCATCAGCGCCTCTTTTCAATCATCCTCGGCTACTATTGGTCTAAGAGGGATGTTAAATATCCTATTTTAGGCACGGTAGCAAAACACATATTCAAAACAACCTGAATATCGGTTAGATAGTTTTGCGGTTAGATAGAACTGCATAAACTATTTTTCCAGACACACAAAGTCATCAAATTTCAAACGAATCAGAGTATGTTATACAAAAGCTAGATTAACTGATAGCATACATTTATACTTTTTAAGCTATTGCATAGCTTTTATCGAATCCAGAAATTCCGTAACGTAACGTAACACAAATAAAACCTGACACCCGAAGTTCGCACGGATCGAGACGAGCTGCTCCGAAATCTCTGTGGCTTTCCGAGATACAGTGACGAGAAGACAGAGAGATTGAGATGACGTTATCATCACTATCGCTGGTTTTGGTTGGTCAATGATATTATATAATATCATTGTGGTTGGTTCACTTCGTGTTATGTTACTATAAAGTGGTAACTGGATAGTGACGTCAAATCGAGTCACTCTGGGAATGCGAGATCTTTTTTTCTTAGACCATGAATATGTCAACAGCCGCGGCCGGCTGTTGACATATGCAGGCGTATTTTTTAATTTATTTTTTTGCAAAATAAAAAATGCTATGCAATAGCTTTACCGCGGCAGTCCCCGAGTGCCACACGTCTTATTTATTTATACTGAAATAAATATTGGCAGATCTCAAACACTTGATCTCACTGCACTACCGAGGCTGGCAAAATTAGTAGGTACTTACATAGGTAGGTAAAACAGAGGGTAACTCCATTTTATACACGTAAACTAGTGCGGTGATAAAGCATCCTCAGGTCTTGGTGTCGACCTTTAGAAGGAAGCTGTCGGTCTGGCCGTCTACACCGTTCGGCACGTGTGAAGATGCCATGTTGCACTTTCACATATCTGTAACAAGTAAACGTTTTCATATTATTATTTTTTAATAGTTTTAATAACTTAAGATAGCAGACGACCTTCATGTCAAGAAATCACAAAGGCAATGTGTCACATCTGATAAAACATAGAACATAACTTTTTAGGTATAAGGTATGGTCTTTATAGATTAAAATATGATAATAAATTCCTAAATAGTGCAAGCGTTATACCTTAGTCTTATAAAGAGTCTGTTTGAAATAGAGCATGAAATTTAACTTTAAATAAAAAAGCTGAAACCCAGCATAGAATAAAACAATTGTCGATTACCACTTGTTGCAGCTGAAAGTCATTTATAGATGCAACTGCGCTCAAAGTAACTTATTCACTTAACACGAGATCTTCATTGCAAGCTGTGTAACCGCTCCTTTAGTAAGTCTATTGTCTATTCCTTATGGCTAAGTCTGTGTAGTCTAAGCCTACCTAGTAACCTTCTAAAGCGTAGTTTCTCTTGTATCTAACATCGATCGTTAAAGTTACAAAAACTCGAGACACGACATTGAAGTTATTAAAATATTTTTCAACGAGTCTTCCAATATACTGTCAGATAAACTTTTAAAAAGTATAAATTAATGTACATAGATAAGTCTCACAAAAATATAAGCATATTAATTCAGCAAAAACAAACAATTTTAATAGCGGTCACGACGAAAAAATAATCAGTCAGTGTAATTGCAAATGCAAACCGGTATCCGCCCCAGATAGTACATTCATGCCAGTTAACCCTCAAAGCTAACCGAATTAAAAAGTTTGAGGATAGTGTACGGTTCAACAATGTTAGGTTGTCCGATCGATTTGACCGGAAAGCCTGAGAAAAGAAATTTTTGTAGAGGTTACGTGAGTATTAAAGTACATATTTGTAGAGTGCGATTACGCACGTCATTTAGCCGCTGTTTACTGCACTAAGTGTTGTTGGTTCAAACCCCACATAGGTCAACACTTGTTTGATCCGCAAATATGTCCATTTCATGTATGTTTGTTAAGTCTCCCTGGAATAAATTTCCTAATGAGGGAGAGTAGTTAAAAATAAAACTAATGTATCTAACTAAACTAATTGGATGATGGTGGTAGGATAAGAAATTATTACAATGTTAATAATCATTAATTTTATAATTTGCATAAACTTAAATTAGGATACGGCGGCGACACGAAGTCTAACGTAGCAACAGTGTTTTGAAATTTTCTTGTTTTTAAGCCACGACGCAAAAAGAGGGGTGTTATAAGTTTGACGTGTCTGTCTGTCTGTCTGTCTGTCTGTGGCACCGTAGCTCGCGAACGGATGAAGCAATTTCAATTTAGTTTTTTTTTGTATGAAAGGTGAGTTACGTGCGAGTGTTCTTAGACATGTTTCATGAAAGTCGGTTGAGTCGTTTACAAGTTATGGGGGTGAAAGTGGGGAAGAATGACAGAATGTCTGCAAAAATACCATTGGCGTATGATTACTCGATTAAGTGCTTGAGTAGGGGGTTTTTTAAATTTTGAATTTTAGCTTATAATTTTGAATGTAATGTGGATCGTATTGCTAATAAGTGAAAAGGGCGTAGTCATGGTATGTATCACTTACGTGTAGAATGTTGCATTACCATATCGCTAGCAAAGTACTGTAGCGATCTTGTCCCTAGTGGGTTGCATTGTACCTAGTAGAAATGTCTGGTACTAGTCCATTACGTGACTGTCGAGTACGTGACTGTCTGTTAATGGATCAATTGACTGATACTCAGCAGGTAGTAGTAATGATCCTTGTGTGAAACTAAGTAGGAGTAGGTAGAAACACACGTAAGACTTTATTGCATGTTATGTTTATTTCACACTGTATGAGCTTTGTACATTATCTTCCTCTCAACCTTAGGGTGGTATATAAATCTTGTAAGAGGTTAACCATTAATCATGAATATAATTATATGTACCCATGATTCAAGGGTTTATACAAAATAGCATAGTGTTAATTTTATTTATCCCACCAAAAATATAAATGTAATAAATTTAATAAAAAAAACTTTTTAAAAACAAGCTTTTATTGGAATGCTCTAAAAAGAATAAAATAAAGTATTCCTTGAAAATTTTTCTATCAACTTATAATGTCATTACACAATTTATATAATACAAAAGCTTGTCGCGAGATTTGCCTGTGTAGATACGAAAGTCAAAAGAACTTGATTTGACTGATATCAATGTTTAAAATTCTCAAACTAAGTAAATACTGGTAACGAAATCTCGCAACAAGCTTTTGTATAATATAAATTGTGTAATGACATTATAAGTTGAATAGAATAGAAAAGTTTTGAAGGAATACTTTATTTTATTCTTTTTAGAGCATTCCAATAAAAGCTTGTTTTTAAAAAGTTTTTTTTATTAAATTTATTTTTTACTTTTTCGCTATCGCTGGACAGGTTTTTCAGTCTGTTCATCTCATTCAAATGCATCAATATTGCAAGACATCGACGACCGAAGTACCTACTTCTCAAGACAAATCCTATGAACACTTATCAACTTCATCGTCAAACCCTGGTTACCATTTAAAACTAAATACTTGACTACACTAATTTGAATAGTCTAATCTCGATGGTGTTGCGTCGTTTCATTACAGAGTTCCTATGGCCACCTTGCGGCTCCATCATCAGACCTTGGATACTATCAAAACATGAAGTACTCGTTAAGACGAATCAAACGATTCCAAGCTCGATGGTGTTGCGTCGTTTCATTACAGAGTTCCCATAACCACGTTTCGGCTCCATCATCACACCCTGGTTACTATCAAAAACATAAAATACTCGTCCAGACGTCAAGACGAATCAAACGATTCCAAGCTCGATGGTATCGCGTTGTTTCATTACAGAGTTCCTATGACCATCTTCCGGCTCTATCATCAGACTCTGAATACTATCAAAACATAAAGTACACGTCAAAACGAATCAAACGATTCCAATCTCGATGGTGTTGCGTCGTTTCATTACAGAGTTTCCAAGACCACCTTTCGGCTCCATCGGCAGACCCTGGATACTATTAAAACATAAAGTACTCGTCAAGACGTCAAGACGAATCAAACGATTCTACACTCAATGGGTTTCGTCGTTTTATTACAGAGTTCCTGTAACCATCTTGCGGCTCCATCATCAGACTCTGGGTTCTATCAAAACGTAAAGTACTCGCAAAGACGCATCAAAAGATTCTAATCTCGATGGTGTTGTGCCGTTTCATTACAGAGTTCCTATGGCCACCTTTTAGCTCCATCATCAGACTCTGGATTTTATCAAAACATGAAATACTCGTCGTCAAAACGAATGAAACGATTCCACACTCAATGGATTTCGTAGTTTCATTATAGAGTTCCAATGACCACCTTCCGGCTTCATCATCAGACTCTGGATTCTATCAAAACATGAAATACTCGTCAAGACTTCAAAACGAATCAAACGATTCCACACTCAATGGGTTTCGTCGTTTCATTACAAAGTTACTATGACCACCTTCCGGCTCCATCATCAGACCCTGGATACTATCACAACAGAAAATACTCGTCAAAACGAATCAAACGAGTACAAACTCGATGGGTTACGTCGTTTCATTACAGAGTTTCCATGACCACCTTCCGGCTCCATCATCAGACCCCGGGTAGTATCAAAACATAAAGTACTCGCCAAGACGCATCAAACAATTCCAATCTCGATGGTGTTGCGTCGTTTTATTACAGAGTTCCTATGGCCACCTTCCGGCTCCATCATCAGACCTTGAATACTATCAAAACATAAAGTACTTGTCAAGACGAATCAAATGATTCCAAGCTCAATGGTTTTGCGTTGTTCCATTACAGGGTTTCCATGACCATCTTCCGGCTCCATCATCAGACCCTGGATACTATCAAATAATAAGGTACTCGTCAAGACGTCAAGACGAAACAAAGATTCCTAACTCAATGGGTTTCATCGTTTTATTACAGAGTTCCTGTAACCATCTTGCGGCTCCATCATCAGACTCTGTATTCTATCAAAACATAAAATACTCGCCAAGACGCATCAAACGATTCCAATCTCGATGGTGTTGCGCCGTTTCATTATAGAGTTCTTAGGCCACCTTCCGGCTCCATCATCAGACCCTGGATACTATCAATACATAAAGTACTCGTCAAGACGAACCAAACGATTCCACACTCGATGGTTTTTGTCGTTTCATTACAAAGTTCCTGTGGCCACCTTCCGGCTCCATCAGCAGACCCTGGATACTATCACAACATAAAATACTCGTCAAGACGAATCAAACGATTACACACTCAATGAGTTTCGTCGTTTCATCACAAAGTTCCTATGGCCACCTTCCGGCTCCATCATCAGACCCTGGATACTATCACAACATAAAATACTCGTCAAGACGAATCAAACGATTCCACACTCAATGGGTTTCGTAGTTTCATTATAAAGTTCCTATGGCCACCTTCAAGCTCCAGCATCAGATCAGCTCCATGTCGCCATAATATTGCATTGTTACGCTGTTTACTTAGGCCTGCAAAATTTCAGCACAATCGGTAGAAGATATCTGCTTCAAATTTAACTTGCAAGATTTGGGAACAGACAAACATCGGGACAGGTGAAGCTAAATAAAAGCTTGTAAAATAGGAGAGCCAAGTTCAATACAAAATAACAGCAATTGTTATAGGTATCCAATAAAGCAAAGAAATAGAGTTTAATACTTGTTCATAATTTTATTTTGTTCCTATAAATACATATTTGGATTTTCCATAAAACTTGGCACTCATTTAGATCTCCATTCTTTTTGCGACGAAGCCCACAGCCAAGCATAATTTTTGTATTGAGCTTGGCTCTCCTTTTTTACATTTATGTTTTTGGTGGGATATCATTACTTTTTGTAATGAAAACTAGACAGGTATTGAGATTTAATAATACATATATTGGGATAGTTTCAAATATCTGCTTGTAACGACGGTTTCAACGCTACATTTTTTTTTTATATGGGGAACCCCCTATTTTTTAACTTTTTTTTATTTTTAGATTTTTCCTACGCTTACACACAATTGCCGAGCTGGATACCAAATTTCATCCTTCTAAGTCATCTGGAAGTAGGTACGGTTTAGGTACTATATATATGTATGTCAGTCAGTACTAAAATTTACGACTTTTTGACCTTCATATCTTTATAACCGTTTGAGCTAGCTTCATGAAATTTGGGCAATTTTTATATATATATAACCTGAATCTCGGAAAAGGCTCTCACGATTTCGATGAAATGGGTGCGTCAGTGATAAATCGATCTAGCTAGGTTTCATTTTTAGAAAATTTACCAAAAAAAAATCGTAATGTCATCCAGGTATTTGAAAACCAGAATATTGATTTAATTAACTGCACTCCTAGTAATTATAAGAATTGTAAATGTAAAATATATAAATTCTCCGTGTCGTAACGTTTTAAGAATACAGAATGTCACTCCCCTATTCACCCCACGGGTGACGTCGTGGAAGTTTGGAAGTGGACTGTTAAAAAGCTGTTATTAAAAAATAAGAAAACCGAAAAACAAGCACTGAATATGAATATTTTTTTACTGATAAACCTTTTTACATAAATTACACAAACAATTATGTTTGAAACTCCACTTTGGGTAAGCACGGGCATCACTCCCACGCACCGCAAACTTTAACCTGTTTAACAAGTCTTTTTATTGAAATTTAGTGACCTAAATATAAAATTATATCTTTTGTAAGTAAAATACCCTGTACAAGTATATTGTACACACACGAGGGGGATAAGCTACCTTTAAATTATAAGAGAATATCAATACATGTACACAAATGGCTCGTGACATTGATGGATCTTAATCCAGTTCTGTTTGGGATATATTTTTTTAAATAGTCTTGAGCTAATTTTTTTAAACTGGTACTGAAGTGGTAAATAATTCGGTCAATCAGAAGTTGAAGTGTGACTCGAACAAGCAACCTCTTGATCGCAAATTCGACGCCTGGACTATCATGAACTGACAAATTTTTGTACATTTGTTAAGTATATTCAAAATACTATCATTATTTTCAAAAAATCAAATTTATTTATTTATTTAAGAATCTCACAACGAGCAATACACAAAAACAAAACACACATAATTAGTAGAATAACAAGGTATGTGCTTCCTCACTTATAGGATACCAAATAGGATAAGAAATAGAATTGGAGACCAAATCTTTTGAATTACAATTTATATAGTTATTACTTCAATAATTCGTACCAAAGTTTTTCTATTTAAAAGTGAATTTCTTTGCAGTCACGAAAAGAGTTGTATTAAATATAATAGGTAGGTGCAAGGTCTGGTGAGTATGGCGGATGAGGGAGAGCTTCCAACCCCAGCTCTTGCAGCTTGGAGACTGTCTGTTGCGCAGTATGGGGTCGCGCGTTGTCATGAAGCAGCTGCAAGAGCTGGGGTTGGAAGCTCTTCCTCATCCGCCATACTCACCAGACCTTGCACCTACCAACTATTACTTTTTCCAAAATTTAGACAACTTTTTAGTGGGTAAAAAATTCAATTCCCGAGAGGCAGTACAAAATGCCTTTGAAGAGTTTGTTGCCTCCCGTCCAGCTGATTTTTACAAGAAGGTCATCAATAAACTGCCAATGCGTTGGCAAAGATGCGTCGATTGCATGGGTGATTACTTCGAATAACAGAAATAAAAAAGTTTGAAAAAATAAGTACTTTCACTTATTGCATACAAAACGGCAATTTTATAGGTAAAGACCTAATATAATTTTCTCAACATGTGTTATGGTAGAATGCTTCACATCAGTATTAAAAATAAGACTGGAATTTTATACCGTAGTTTACATAAAAGCTCCTTTCATTTTTTTCTATTATAACCGACTTTGAATCTGAAATAGCCGAAAGTAATGTACACCAGTAGGTAATGTACACATTTAAACTTTTATTCTTGGAAAATTTGTTATAAAATACTTGTTTAAATATGAGTAAATTTATTTCGAAAGCAACTCGTATGAAGAGTACTATTTAACACAACCTTACACATTTTTGTTTTTAATGATTTTTGTTTGAATAAAATGACTTTTTTGCAATTTAGATGTTTATTACATATGAATATTCATTATCTTTAATGACCCCCAAGAGTAAAATGTATGCAATGAGAATTTCACTCTTCACTAGCTGAGCCCTGCGGTGTGAAGCTAGTCTATAAAAAATAAATTAAAAAGCTTTTTAAAAACAAACTTTTACTGGAATGCCTCGAGACGAATCAAACTAGTCCAAACTCGAAGATGTTGCAACGTTTCTTTACAGAGTTCCTATGGCAACCTTCTAGCTCTAGCATCAGATCAGCTCCATGTTATTACTATATTGTATTGTCACGCTGTATACATATGCTTGCAAAATTTCAGCGAAATCGGTTGAAGATGTCTGCTTCAAAATTGAGTTTACCCGAACATACAAGCATACCTACATACATACATACATTGCAAGTTAATAAAAAGCTTGTAAAAAGTAGCCTGAGTTACTCCTTATATAATCAACTATCTGAAAGTGATAGTCCAGTCAAAATCGGTCCAGATATTCCAGTCATTAACTTGAACAAACAGACAGACAGACAGATAAAAATTGCTAATTTGATGTAAGTGATCTACTTTCATATGATTTTAGTGAAAAGCTGTTAATTTGAAATTACAACAGACACTTCAATTTTATTTATTTGTATAGATTTGAATATGACGATCACAAAATTTCTCTAGAAAACATCCTTAAAATAAATATTTACTGATGAACATGATGTTACAGTTGTTGATAACATATACTTTGAAAGTATTTCACAGAACAATACCTAACCTGTAGACACCTGTCACATTAATTGAGTGTACAAGTTACACATTAATTCGTCGAACATATTTAGGCATCTGCCTCGGTGGCGTAGTGGTAGTGTATGCGACTGCTGTGCTTGAGGTCTCGGGTTCGATTCCCGGGTCGGACCAAATGTTTGTATGATCTGCAAATATTTATTTCGGAGTTTGGGTATTTTCTATGTTTAATATGTATGTATTTACAAAAAATGTATATATGTATTTAAATCAGTTGTCTAGTACCCATAACACAAGCTCTGCTTAGCTTGGGCCTAAATGGGGTTGTGTGTTAGATGTCCGAAATATTTAAATATATTTATTTATCTAACACTAAGTTATTTCTAAAGGTTGTGGGGGACAGGGTGTCATGTCCCTCCAACACAAAGGGAGGATCCTCCGACCAGGCGAGGTGATCATGCCTGGCGGGCCAACTGCCCAACGGTTGATGTTGGGATGTTGTATACATGTTAACTGGCGCGAGAACTTTCACTGCGTGATTCAGGATTGGTAGTTTCTTATATTGTATCTTATAGTCTCATATTGTACGTTGCTCCGTAGTTCAGTGTAACTTCGGTAGATGGCGCTGTAGTATATTTCTGTTGCGCTGTATGTGGAAGTCGCCACATCACTCCCCTCCAAGACCGGAGGTCGATATATGATGCGTCAGCTCTCTGTGCCCTATTGTGGAGCTTGCCAGTGCCAGGAGTGAGTAGTTCCAGTGAGTCGGAACTGAGTGCCGCAAGTTCCAGTGAGTCGGAACTGAATGCCGCTAGTCCCAGTGAGTCGGGGCTGCAGTCTGCTGATCCCAGTGAGTCGGGATGATGACAGGCGGTGCGCGGTGCTGCGGTGAGGTCCCCAGTGAGTCGGGGCGGTTGCTGCGTAGTGGCTGGCTGCTGCATAGACGGGAGAGATATGCTCTGCTTACATGGACCGTAGCTGCAGTGTGCTGTGCCTAGACGCTGATGAGGCCGTAGGGGTAACCAGGCTGGAGCGGTCGCTTCCTGCGTGTGGTGTATCCCTGTTGAGGCGAGGTTGCTGGCTGGCTGTGAGACTTGCTGTGGGAGTGAACATGATGGTGGCGTGCTGATGCTGCATCGAAGGCTGCTTTCAATCACGTCGGGGTCACCATTGTGGGGGACAGGGTGTCATGTCCCTCCAACACAAAGGGAGGATCCTCCGACCAGGCGATTGGTAGTTTCTTATATTGTATCTTATAGTCTCATATTGTACGTTGCTCCGTAGTTCAGTGTAACTTCGGTAGATGGCGCTGTAGTATATTTCTGTTGCGCTGTATGTGGAAGTCGCCACAAGGTTTTTTTTACAAATTCTAATGCTTTTTAACCAGATATTATTAAAATTTACAAGCTTGATGACATAAAAAACACAGGATACCTTTTATCTAGAAAGATGGTGGTGTCCCATAGGAATATTCGAATTTTTGGACTAACACGCCGCTGCGAAAGCAAAATACCTTTTGCAAAATCTAACTGTATATAAGTCACATATATTTAATACTTAACGATAGACTAAATTAATTTAAGAAATAGCTGGAAATTTCTGACCTTTTATAGTACGAGTTTCTAAAGCAAAGTCTAAATAAAGCGAAAAAGCTGGCTTACATATGCTTCGCTTTTTGGTAACTGGGACAAAAGCTTCTAACTTAATTATCCCTAGACCCTATACCTTTAAATCTTGAATTAAATTCTTAAATTTCAATTTCAGTTCACTTTTAGTAATTGTATTCCTGTCCTTAATCTCAACCTTTCATTTTATAAAAATGTTTTTGTCTCTCAACATGCTATTTACACAGAAATAAATTTACAGATCTTAAGTAACAGCGGTACTTTGAGTAGCAATTCTAAAGATCCGTCAACCTCGCTTATCATTTACCCTCTTGAGTGCACTTGACTGAGGGCCTGAGTAAACAAAATTCTACACGACCTAAGTCCTTATATCTATAACAGAATGATCCTTTCATGCTCTCTCGCAAAATGTATACAAAAGTAGGGTTACCATAATTCTATACAGGAGAATAAAAGTATCTGTAACTTCTAATGACAGAGCAGTCTGAGGTAAAAATTTGGTATCGAATTTGTAAGTTTTGCATCTACTAAGAATAAATATTGATTAGACTTTATAAATTTAGTTTCACATAATAAGAAACATACGTAGGTGATTCATGTTTATTTCTTAAAGAGCTTTACAGTAAGTTTTTTGAGTCAATTTATTTTAAAATTTAAAAAAATCTGGATTTTTTACTTAGGTTACTTTCATACGATACACGTTGATATTACTACACGATATAGATATTATCTGAACTATAAAGAAGTATGTTATGTATAAAATATGCATAAAAATGATTCTGTGACTATTCAAAAATCTATCATGCTGAAAATGCAAGGTACGTTTCAGCAACTAATGCAACACTGACCTAAAAAGCACGAATTTAATTGTTTCATTGTTTTGTGAACTCACGAACTTAGTTATTATAAGCAACTAGCTGACCCACCATATTTACGTATCTGTCTTAGCTTCCCACAGGCAGTGTACATTTACGATCAAAAAAAAATTGACTGTTCCTGTTATCTTTAAATTTTTCTTGTACACAAACCTTGTCCTAAAAATAACGAACACATAAAAAAAGAATTATTTAATTTGGTGCAGCCCATAGCAAGTTATGCGCGTAGGTACATACATTTCGGCGATTCATCTATCTATGTATAAAACAGTAAGGTGACTGACTGACTGACATACCCAGAGATCAACGCACAGCCCAAACCGCTGAAGCTAGCTGAAATTTTGCATGTAGGTTCTTTATATAACGTAAGTAAGCACTAAGAAAGGAATTTTTGAAATTTCACACCTAAGGGGTAAATCAGGGGATGAAAGTCTGCGTGAGCGAAGCCGCGTGTAAAAGCTATTTTTTTTTTTTTTTTTTTTTTATAGTTAGGTGCCAAAATGACTCTGCCCTGCCTGATGGTAAGCATGAACAGAATCCAGGAGTGGCGGTCACCATCCTCATTGCGAATAAGGACAATGCAGCATGGTGACCGACACTATGGCGGCCTGGTGAGATGCTTTTTCACGCCCCGCTTAAAAGACCCGGGATCATAGTGGGAAGGAAACACGTATGCTGGTAGTGAGTTCCAGGTTTTCACCGCTTGGCACAGGAAGGAAGAACCGAAGCGATGAGTACGAGAACGTATGTCTACTACTCTGAAGCGGTGACTTCCAAGGCCGGCACGTGTTGTCCTGTAGAGGAAGGGAGAGGGAGGGATCAGTTGGAAGAGCTCTTCAGAACACTCTCCATGATAATAGCGATAGAGGACTGCCATGGAGGCGATATCTCTACGCAACTGCAGAGGCTCAAGGGACTCGGTGGCTTCGGGACTGTTGACAATGCGGATTGCTCGCCGCTGCAACCGGTCGAGAGCGTCAAACAGGTACTGTGCGGCACCATCGCAAAGATGAGAACAGTACTACACGCACGAGCGAACCTGGGTCTTGTAAAGAAGACACAGATGCCCGGGCGAGAAGAACCGTCCCACCTTGTTTAAAACACCTAGCTTACGCGAGGCCGCTTTAGTGGCACTCTCAACGTATTCACGTGGGTTGAGATCTCGGCAGATATCCATGCCTAGGATATCGAGCCTACCTTGTAATGCCATTTGAGTGTTCTGAAAAGTGGGAAGGGGAAGGAAAGGAGACTTTTTGGCAGAGAACGCGCACACCTGTGTTTTTTTGGCGTTGAACTCGACCAGATTCTCACAGCCCCATTGAGAAATGCGGCCCAGAACATGGTCGAGTTGAACGACAAGCTCGTGTCGTTTTTCCTCAATATCTGCTAGCTTGGCTGTAGTGTGTCCAAAATATCGCCCATGAACTGTGCTGTCGTCTGCATAGCAATGAATGTTGCCAAGGGCTAACATGTCATTGATATGCAGAAGAAACAGTGTGGGCGACAGGACGGAGCCCTGCGGTACTCCGGCGTTAATCGATTGAAAATCGGAGGCCGTACCGTCGCAAAGGACTCTGATGCGGCGCTGGTGCAGGAATGCGGCAACCCAGTTGCAGAGTTTAGGGGGCAAGCCGAAAGCCGGTAGCTTGGAGAGAAGCGAGCGGTGCCAAACCCTATCGAAGGCCTTGGACATGTCGAGGCTGATGGCCAAGGATTCCCCATGCCTGTCAATAGCCTCACCCCAAAGGTGAGTGACGTACGCTAGAAGATCACCCGTAGATCGGTTCGGTCTAAAACCATACTGACGATCATTTAGTAGGGAGTGATCTTCCAGGTAGTGGACCAGTTGTTTGTTTATTATCCGCTCAAAAACTTTGCAGATAATGGAGGTGACGGCTATCGGACGGTAGTTGGCCGGGTCGGAGCGGTCGCCTTTTTTGGGGATCGGTTGAACATTTGCCTCTCTCCAAGCCTCCGGAACATCTCCCGAGGAATATGACAGGCGATACAGGCGCGTCAATACCGGAGACAACTCTGGTGCACAGTTCTTGAGAACCACCGCTGGAATACCGTCGGGTCCACTGGCTTTCCGGACGTCGAGTGACCGAAGCTCCGCACGGACATCACTCAGCCGGATACGAATATCTCGCATTGTAGTGTCACAGGTCGGAATGGTAGGCGGGTGCTTGCCGCGGTCATCGATTCGGGAGTTAGCCGCAAAAAGATCAACAAGCAGTTTCGCTTTCTCCTGCGGCTGATGGGCCAGTGATCCATCTGGATATTTCAGCGGTGGTAGCGAGGACTGGCAGAAGTTGGACTGCACGGCTTTGGCCAATCGCCAGAACTTTCGGCTACCCGTAGGGTATGCGACGAGTTCTTGACCAAGCCGCGCGATGCGCTGGGCATCCGCTCTGATGTAAGCCTTCTTGCATTCCCTAGTGGCTTTGTTAAACGCTGCTTTTAGTCGATCAACGTCAGCAGAGCCCTGAGCGCGGGCCCTGATCCATGCGCGGTAGGCCGATTGCTTCTGTGAGACAGCATGGGCGCACTCGCGATTGAACCAGGGACGGGTCGTTGCGCTGGCGACCTCACTGTGGGGAATATAGTATTCCATTCCTACAGTGATCTCGCCAGCCACGGCAGCCGCACTTTGCGACAGATCTTTATCTTTGAAGCAGCGTTGAGCCCACGGGATGGATGCAAAATAATCCCGCATTCCATCCCAGTCTGCCGACGAGTAGTGCCATAAACGTCTTTTTGCTGCCACTCGTCGTGGAGGGGCAGCAAGAGGCACCGTGGTGGATACCAGGCAGTGATCGGAGGATCCCAGGGGGGCGAGCACCGATACACTGTACTGCACTGGGTTACTCGTCAGCAGTAGGTCCAGCAAAGAAGGCGCTTGACTAGGTATGTCTGGTATCCTGGTGGGCTGGAGTACCAGCTGGGTGAGGTCATGCGTGAGAGCGAATGCGTGGACAGTCCGACCCGCGTGGTCAGTTCTGGAAGATCCCAACCAGGACTCATGGTGGGCGTTAAAGTCTCCCAGAAACACCAGTTCGGCGGTCGGAAACTGCTCCTGCGCTTTGTCCGCTGCCTGGCTGAGATGTTCAAATAGTCGAGTTGTTTCAGAGTCTCCAGAGTGGGATCGGTATAGGCAGACGTAGATACGGCTCATAGAGCCAATATCCACGTGGAGCCATAGGATGGAGAAGGATGGGTCCTCAAGGCAGCGTAATCGGCGATAACAAACATCCGCCCTGACGAAAAGACATACCCCAGCCTTCGCCAGGAAGCACTCCTCAAGCACATAGCCAGGGTAGTGAAGATATGTCATGTCGGCAGGGCGGCGTATTTGTGTCTCCGTTAGGAATAGCATGGCCGGCCTTGCCGTCTCAAGATGCTGGTGGACGGCGTTGAGGTTTGCATGGAGTCCACGGATGTTAGTGAACTCCACCTCAAAAAGTGGGTTGGTGGGAGAATGAAGTGCCGCTGTAAAACGTTTTTGCTTTTTCCTTGCTGCCATGATAAAAAAGGGGGGGAGGGAAATGGGAGCGTAAAAGGCGTGACAGTCATCGTGGCAGTGTAATACGGAGACTTGGAATGCTGTGGCGTCATACAACGGTGAGGCATGACGGTGACCGAGCCGTCGGACGGAAGGGCCCCCGTACCCTCCCGGAAGTGGTCGCCTGGTCCCACCGTCCGGTCACCAACCGGCACGACGAGCCACTCCGTGGATTATGCGCGACCTGACGGGGCAGCCTCCCAGGGTGGTTAGCCGCGGTTGGGCCCCTCTCTATGCCGCGGGCGGCCAGCGGCACCACCGTTTCTACGGGTCTCCCTGGCCGACGGCTCGATCCACGTCACCCTCTACAAGACTCCACGAGCATTCCACTGCTCACACACTTACCCCGATAACTGTCACCCCTGCATCACTGGGCCTCCGGTCTCGCACTCACCAACGAAATACGACAGCACCAAGACTGTCATTTTAGGTTGGTCTTCTGTACGAGGGTAGTACCTCCCCGGTCGAGCCGGCCCGTTCGTGCTGAAATCAGCGTGGCTCTACTACCTTCAGTTATATATATAGATTGACGATATCCTTATCCTATGTTACCACGGAGTAATATAATACGTAACATTACAACATTTTGTACACAAACAGAAGGTATTAAATATTCGAGAAGCCAACAAAACTTCCTCAAACAGTTCTTTCGAAATTCAATCACGTGGGCACCTTACTATAAATATAAAGTATAAAGTATATAAAGTAGTGGCATCGTTTATTGTTTGTTATCACTCGATTGTTTGCGATTTGTATAACATCTTTAAAATTTTCCTGTCTGACCTTGATTTATCTACATTTAACTAAACATTACCTTAACTTCACATTGTGTCCATAACATACTTAAATTAAGCATTGCTGATTACCCTTCTTCAAATAATTTCATGTTGTAAATATCACCGCGTGAGACGTCAACTGTCACATAATATGACAGCAGGATTGCGTTCCATTCCAGTTCGACCATAGTGGACGGTCTCATGATCTGGATACTAGTCTTTTGGTGACACAATTTTACTTGTTATTGATTTCCTATTTTTTTTTATTATTATTTTTAATTATGGTTTTTGTGATGATCAATTATGCAAACTTTTATTTTATTTAAGTTTCAACATCTTTAATAACATATAACCGGCAGATTGATGTTAAAGTATTTTATACACCTTTTGCTTATTTTTTTTTAAATATTTATATTATTCTTATCGATTGTATTGTATATTATATTACACACTGATGGCGTCATCCGTCACAAATAGTGACAGTGAAGAATATTTTTCGGCATCCAGTGACGATGCTAGTTTTACCAGTATTCCTTCACTGGCAGATACAATCTCTAATAATTTCTCTGATGTTCCCAGGAATTTCAATGTCCTACATATAAATGCCCAAAGTATTCCGGCACATTTCTCTGATTTGCTGACAACCTTCGACTGTACGAATCTCCACGCCATTCTTGTTTCAGAATCATGGCTAAAGCCATGCCTATCCACAGTATCTTACTCGTTACCAGGTTTTCAGCTGGTAAGAAATGATCGTATTTGTGGACGAGGTGGTGGAGTTGCCATTTATCTTCGATCTCACATTCCTTTCTCTATAGTAAATATGTCATCTCAACCCCCAGGCACAAATGCTGGCGAGCATTTATTCATTGAAATTTTACTCCAAAATACTAAACTGCTTCTCGGTGTATTTTACAGTCCCTCTTTGCGAGTGGATTACTTTTCCTCACTTGAAGTACTGTTAGAAAATCTAATCCCTTCGTACAGTCATACTATAGTCATGGGTGACTTTAACACCTGTTTACTGAAAAACGATTCTCGTTCTACCAACCTTCGATCAGTTATAGAATCTAGTAATCTATCCATTCTTCCACTTAATCCTACACACAACTTGCCAAACCGTAACCCATCTCTCCTTGACCTCATACTGGTATCTTCTGTCGAGCACGTCACTAAACATGGCCAGTGCTCTGCAGATTCTTTTTCCTATCATGATCTTCTCTATCTTTCCTATCTCATTCGTACTCCTAAACCCAAATCTAAAATCATCTCACGCCGTAGTTTTCGCAGCCTGAACGTCGAAAATCTTCGTAGAGACGCTGACAGCATCGACTGGAGTCCAGTTTTTAACTCACAATGTATTGATGACAAAATTAACTTCTTCACGGATAATGTAATACGCTTGTATGACAAGCATGCACCGATGCGACAAATAAAGGTGAAACATCTTCCTGCACCCTGGCTTACTGAAGATATAAAAGAGATACAAAAAAAGAAAGCAAGGGCTCAATCAAAGTATAAACGACATCCTACAGCAACCAACTGGGAAAAATTTGTACTGGTAAGAAATCACTGCAATAAGATGTGTAGGAATGCTCAGCGCCGACATATCCATAAATCTGTTGAAGATGGTGATCCTGTTAGGGTCTGGAAGTTTCTTAAGTCGTTGGGGATCGGCAAGTCACGTCCTAATTGTACTTTAAAAGATGTTGATCTCGACTCCCTGAATTCACATTTTTCAGCTTCCTCAAATTACGGGGGAGCTATCAAGACTGCGACACTAAATTACCTTTCTTCTCTGCCGACTCCAAACTGTTCCCCATTCTTCTTTAGTCAATTCGCTGCATGTGATGTTAGGAAGAGCATAATGTCAATAACTTCAAATGCTGTAGGAAGCGACTGCGTCAGCCGTAATATGATTCTTCCTATCCTGGATGAAATTCTACCTGTAATTTCTCACATCCTCAATTACTCGATATGCGTTAACACTTTTCCAAGTGCCTGGAAAAAGGCTCAAGTTATTCCTCTGCCCAAGAAATGTAACCCATCCTCCTTATCAGATTACCGTCCCATCTCTGTCCTGCCTTTTTTCTCTAAAGTCCTCGAGCGTCTCATTCACACACAATTAACCTCATTTCTCTCAAAAAATTGTCTCCTTAATCCTTTCCAGTCGGGTTTCCGTCCAGGCCATAGCACTACCACTACTCTAGTCCATGTTACGGATGATGTTAGGTCAGGCATGGATGAAGGAAAGCTGACGGTTTTTGCTTTACTAGATTTTAGCAACGCCTTCAACACTGTTGATTTTGATGTATTACTGGGTATATTGTGTTCTCTTAACATATCTCCATCGGCAATTGACTGGTTTCGTAGTTACCTGTATGGTCGCCAGCAGCGTGCTTGTATTGATAATGTTTACTCTTCCTGGTGTACAACATCTGCGGGCGTACCTCAGGGCGGCGTTTTATCACCGTTACTTTTTGCAGTTTTTATAAACTCTATCACAAATCAACTACTTTCTTCCTACCACCTTTATGCAGATGATCTTCAAATTTACTCCCAAGCTACTCCCGATAATTTAGCACAGGCGGTGAATAATATAAACAGAGACTTAATGCAAATATGTAACTGGAGTAAGGAGTATGGACTTATAGTAAATCCAATTAAAACTCAAGTGGTTATAGTAGGTAGTCCCAGGCTGCAGTGTAAAATAAATTTTCAACAGATACCAGATGTTAGTTGCAACGGCTCGATTGTTCCATATGGCGAAAAAGTTAGAAACTTGGGGATCTATATGGATAGGTATCTATCCTGGAGACCTCAGATCGGGGAAGTTAGTCGCAAACTATTTGCGGCGGCAGGGTCTCTGCGAAGGCTACGGAACTTCCTTCCCATCAAAACAAAAATTGCGCTCGCACAATCTCTTCTTCTGCCTATCCTTGACTATAGTGATGTCAGCTATCTCGATCTCACCGAAGACCAATTAAATAAACTTGAGCGACTTCAAAACCTTTGCATAAGATTCATATTTGGATTACGCAAGTATGACCATATCTCAGAATATCGTTCTAAACTCAAGTGGCTACCAATACGCTTTCGCCGGAATCTTCATATACTTTCTCTTTTATACAGTGTTTTGTTCCATCCTCACACACCTTCTTATCTCAAAGAACGTTTTCAGTTCTTGCGCAATACACATTGCAAGGACCTGAGGTCATCGGAGAATTTAAAATTAAAAATGCCACAACACTCCACTCAGTTTGCCGACAAATCTTTTACTGTGCAAGCAGTTAGACTGTGGAACAGCTTGCCGGAGACCATCCGAAAAGCTAAAACCTTGTCAGTTTTTAAAAACCTGGTGAAGAATCATTATCTGTCATTATGAATGATTTTGGGTTCATTATACGTAATATAAATTGTGTATGTATTTGTATGTGTATGTATGTATATGTGTATGCATTTCTTTTTATAAATTTATTTATGTTAGAATATTCACGTGATGGTGTGTTACTGATGTATAAACTGCTTCAATTCGTAAACACCCAAGATCCATACTAAGGTTGTCTGGAAGAAATCGCCGTGAGCGATAAGACCGCCAATTGTTACGTATACATCTTTGTTACTCATTATTTGTTATGTTATTTTTTTTTTCTCATTTTATGTACACAATAAAGATATAAATAAATAAATAAATAAAATAAAGCAAAGTTTGTCCAAACATCAATAATCCATATTCACGACAGATGCGTCAAAACCTTCAATATCCCTATTGGGTCGGAAACTCTTTTGATTGAAATTACAGATTATTACACCATCCTCACACGACAGATGACGGGTCGCACTGACAGATCTTCCATATATCGATAAGGGTTAGTGGAAATACATTTTTAGAATATTGATATACTGTATGCTTTTGGTTTTGGGGGAACTTAGTTTCAATGAAGACGTAAAATTTTATTTGAAACGATTGATACTATGTTGACATTTGTTGAAGAACGTTGTACTTCACGTTTGTTTTACTTAGCAGCGTTTGAATGTTAGTGAGGAGATTCTCATTATTATCATCATCATCATCGTTCATCATTCATCGTCCTTTAATATATTTGTTCTTATGATTTTGTTCTTCAATACCACCCTGACTAGATGGGTTGGTATAGGGTTTGTTTCAGGTTCCCCTTTGCAGTGCTCTTGTCCTACATTGTTCGTTCCATAGAATGTTATGACACCCACAGGATGAATGGGGTTGTATACTTTATCCGTCACCACACTAACTCAGGAAATCCTCAGTAGCGCGTAAATTATATGGATTTTTAATAATTTAATTAATTATATTACTGTTACGTTAACTTGATTAGCGAACTGAAGCAAACATGTTTCTCCGGGCACTGGGCTCATTATAAGTCACGAAAGCTCTTTGAACTTTTCCACTTCGAAAGAAACGGAAATCAACAGTCGGCTAAGATCTATTTTTAACTTTATCGTTTTTTTGTCAACTTACTTGGGAGGCGGCCAAATTCTTCAGTAATAAAATAATTTTGAGGAAATTGATTTCTTTGTTCGTCGTTATAGAAGTTTTAAATCATTTTCGCTATACATTTTCAAATATTTGGAATTTGAAAGAATTACCAGTGAATTAGATAAAAACTTTTAATTCTTTCGACTTTGTAAGAGCTTATAGGTACACGTTTAAAAATATATCGTCATTATGTTGTCATTATGTTTAATTTTCATATACATTTAAAAACATGAAAAAAAAGAGTTAATTAAACTACAAACCATTACAATAATGTCAGCAAGATATTCCTATGTCCATACCTATGTCGACCTGTATATTGAATTCCCCGTACAATTAGGGAAATCAACTTGTGGTATACATTCAAAATTTCAATATTTATGCTACTACTGGCTATACTCGTTATTGACGTGGACACTCACCATTGGACTGGTCCACAAATTTTAAGCGGCTCAGTGCGCGAATTCAGAACGAAATTATTCGACAGACAACTAGAGTAACCGACATCGCACGGAGAATCATTATGCTGACGTGGAAATGGGCCGGTCATGTCTTCAGACGAACCGATGGTCGGTGGAGCCAAACTGAGCTTGAGTGGAAAACGCGATTAGGCAAACGTAGTTTAGGGTGCCATGCACGATGGACTGACGATTTTAAGAAAGTGGCTAGCAGCGGATGGATGTCGACCGGGATGGTAGGTGCTCTTTGGGGGACACCTTCGTTCACCAGTGGACGGTGATTGGTTGATTCAGCCTATACTCACTTATTGAATTAAACCTTTGTAACAATACCATAATATTTATTCTATTACCTTAACCGGCGAAACAGGTCAGCTTTAGCGAAAAAGATCTTTTGAGCCAGCACAAGTATTTTAATTCAATGTGACATAGCAAATTCTACCAATCCAATGTGGATTGATGAATCAACAGTAGAAATTGCCTGCTTGCTTACAATGATCAGTCATATTACTGATTGGTATACATTGCTTGATTACTCATATAATATATAATATAAAAAAATAAATAATCTTATTCTTTCCTGCTATCAATGTCTTTTTAATTGGGTTATCTGTAAGTCTGTTTGTAGTGGACTCCTCTAAACTCGACTTTTCGACTAATAATTGAAGCGAATTTTTTTAAGCTATATTAATCATTTACTTTCTGCTTCTTTTTGCTCCTAACATGTACATTTTTTACCATTTCTAAGTAAATGTTTTTTACTGATATTCCATAATCCATAATTATTTAAAGGCCTTTTGTAGTCGTAAACAAGGAAAGTTGTTAAGACCCTAACGAGGCAACGTTTATTTCTCAAACAATTCGTGTTCTAGACAAATGAAGGGCATTACGTGACAAAGCCAAATTATTGGCAATTAATCAATATTAACGCTTACAAGAATATTTACTTTATTTTATGTGACGGATCAAAGTATTTGAAAGTCTTTGTTGTTTTAGAGAGAAATACAAATAGGAAGATCACTTATCCAAATGAGTGTATGAGTTTCACCAGGCATGAGTGAGAAGAAAAAAACTTATGTGAAATCAAAACTCGTGCTAGTGGTGAGTGTTCTAGTGTAAGTATGGTTTTATAGAATTTGTTTCGTTTTTTGATGAAAAATATAATATCCGTTAATACCTTCGTGGCTGTTAAAGAATCATCTAATAAAATAAATAATCTCCTAAATACTTTTGCTTAAAAAAAGGTAAATATTTTATTACGCAAGGAGTAGGCTAAGCAACTTGGACAAATCAAAAACCTTCATTTCGTTTCTTGTTTACTTTGAAAACATCTTTTTTGACCGTATTTTGTACAAACAAAAATCTCCAGACAGACCTTGTGAAATAAGTGGGAGTCAAGACAACTATTTTTAAATATTTCGTCAAGATTTTCAAGCGATGTTGCATTTTTCATCAAATACAGAAAAAGTAATTAGATTAGTGTTGTTTAAACTTTAAAAGTAAGACAGGCTCTCCTAACATATGTACTTGACAACTAGCATGGCATGATGTGAAAAAAAATCTGTTTATAATATATAAACAGATTTTTTATATATTATAAACAGAATATACTGTGTATATACTGTGAAGGAACGAGTTGATAGTTGATTTTGGGATGGTGTATATATGATAATTGACGCGAGAACTTCTATTGCGCGATTTAGGATTGGTAGTTTCTTCGTTTCCTTCGTTACTCCGTAGTTCGACGTATCTTCGGCAGATGGCGCTGTAGTATGTTATGTTGCGCTGTATGTGGAGGTCACCACATATACCATAAGTTCAAAAGCTACTCTGTCTGTCAGGCCGTTAGGCTTTCACCGCCAAATTGCTTCACCGATTTCGATGAAATTTGGTATGGAGATACTTTGATTTTTGAGTAAGGTTTCTACCGTGGGAGAGCCACGCTTCAGCATGAATGGGCCGGCTCGACCGCAGTGATACCACGGAATCAACGAAACGATGTGAAATAATAGTGCTTGCGCTGTGTTTCACCAAGTGAGTGAGGATACCAGAGGCCCATACCCCAACCTCCCTAGCCCTATCTCCCCACCCCATCAGTACACCAAATAAGTATACAGGTATCCTTTTTTTATTATGATTTTTGTCGATAAAAGAAAAACAAAACTTTTCACTTCTCTCACAATCTCTACTGAAACAAGTTATGTCTAGAGTTACTCTGTACTTGTTACATACAACTAACATATTACTACGCTATACAAAATGTTTCGTTCACTAAATAAATAAGTTTTTTTTTAAATACATATCTACATATTATACATAGAAATAATCCAAACTAACCTAAAAAACAAATATTTGCAGATCAAAAAAAAAATTTGATCCTACCCGGGATTCGAACTCGAGACCTACGCTACCATTTTGACACCGAGGCGTCAAACTTACTTTCCGGACATAATTTTCCGGCCAGGGTACCCCTCCGCAACGCCCCATAAGGAACTTCGTTCCAATAAAAACTAAGACAATCTTTGCGCTTTATGGTTTCGAATCGCTTCAAAGTATTATGGTTAGCTTACGAAACGCGCGTGTAGCCTTCATCTTTCCGATTTTTGTAGTTGATGGTAGTTATTTACCACTATATGATGCTTGTTTTTGTTTACCATCTTTATTACAAAAATGTAACAGAGTGTGTAACCAAACAAACCATTCGAACCAGAAGGTTACTTAAAACTTCATCAATCAAATTATCAGATGGGTCCCGTTTGTAATCGATCAATCCACCCTTTAATACGACCCACCCTTCTATGTTTCAAACAAACATAGAAAGTACGCAAAAGACGTAAATATTAGAAGCGTAAAGACGTATTTACACATCACAACCAGATTTCGGGAAGAGATTCTTCCGTTGGTGAAGTGTTAAAGCAATTTGCTTCAAGTACGAACCATAATGCCTTCAAGTGGTGTAGTAGGGCGATCATGATTTGCATCCCTCTTGATTGATTCACCGTTAGGTAATATTATATTTATTATTTTATATATTTTATAGGACTGCCTCGTTGGTCTCGCGGTTGGCGTGTACGACTGCTGATCATGAGGTCTCGGGTTCGATTCCTGGGTCGGACCAAATGTTTGTATGATCTACAAATATTTGTTTCGGAGTTTGGATGTTTTCTATCTATATTATGTATGTATTTACAAAAAAAAAGTATATATGTATTTGTATCAGTTGTCTAGTACCCATAACACAAGCTCTGCTTAGATTGGGACTAGATGGCGTTGTGTGTTAAAATGTCCGAAATATTTATTTATATTACTAATACTATATTTATTTAGTTATTATATAGATGTTTTGTTATTATTAGGCCGGTTATTGAGTTTTCAAATTATGTTTTAATGTTATTTTCATCTCAAATTCTTAGATGGGTGAATACATGGAAATAAGATATATTTTCTCTGCATTACATTACATTAGTTTTTGCCTGCGGCTCCACCCACGTATGTCGATATTGCGGTAACAAGTAGTCTATGTATAGTTCTGATATATGAGCTATATTACTGTAAAGTTTCATATAAATCTGTTCAGTAGTTTTAGCATAAAAGAGTGACAAACATCCATACAACCTTACAAACTTAAGCACTTTATTAATATTAGAATATAAGGATTAGATTAGATACAAGATTAGAATAACTATCAGATGGAATAAAATATTGAACTAAGAGATATTATTAGATTAGAAATGGTTTTTGTTTCTCAATTTCACTGGAAACTGTTACCATGGGAGTTAAAATTGACCATAGGCTACTCATAAATTAGGGCATGTGTTGTTTTCTTTTTAATAATTTTGTGAACAATAGTTACATGTATATAATATAAAAATGAATCGCCGAAATGTATGTACGCGCATAACTTCCGATCGGCTGCACCAAATTAAATAATTCTTTTTTTATGTGTGCGTTATTGTCAGGACAAGGTTTGTATATAAGAAAAAATTAAAGATAACGGAAAAAGCGTTTTTTATCCGCGACTGTACAGTGCCTGTGGGAATCTGAGACAGTTAAGTAAAGGCGGTACAAAGTTCGCCGGGTCAGCTAGTTTGGTATAAAAAAAATAGTAAAAGTAGCCCAAATACAAGGACACCTCTTGACAACAAGAAACCTTTTCGAGATGTTTATTTCATTTATAAACAATAGAAGGTTCGTCTTTACTAAAATAATCTTAATACTGCTTGAATAGTTTATGTTAGCGACAAACCCTCCTTTATTTATTTATCCATTTCAAATAGGTTGTCGTATCAATGTCGTAGTATCTGTAATGAGATGTGTATGTACATTATTAAGTATTTTCCAATTGATCTTATGATTCGATTGATATGATTTTAGCTGTACCCTGCTATGGGGCAGGGTACAGCTAAAAAATACTAAATTTTACATACTAATAAGATTGTGAAAATACTGCCTGAATAAATAACACTTAATACAGCTACAGGGCATATACTTAGTTCTATCATATTAGGTTATTGTGTTATCAGCTTTGTCGAACAAAAGTTTTGCAGTCTTAGATTGTTCCCAGCTTGGTGAACTGTTTGGCCAAAACCTACTAATTCTATTCAGTTCCATTATCGTCATAATTTTGAATTAACGAATACAACTCAAAATAGCACCACTAATAATTTAAATTAAATTCTGTAAAACTTTACAATGATATTTCCAAGATCTTTTATTATCTACCCCGATTCTATTAAAACGATTACAATGCGAAGTCGCCTTTTATCGCTGTAGAACGCGTTTATCGCCAGTAAAGTTTAACATTTCGAAGTTACGGTAATGGAGAAATTAGGAAGTTGGTAATTGTGGCAGAGATAAGGTATTTAAACAATTCCACGACTGATGAGCAAGAGTATTTTTTTCCAGCCTGTGTCATGATATATTTTATGTTTTGATACAAAATATGATTGGATCATTGAGTAGCTGCATAGAATGCTCAAAAATACACAGACCATCACGGCTGCGTTATATTATAGGCGGTTGTTTGTTATTGATAAAATGAAAATCTTTAAATAAAATCCACCATATTGTACACTACCCGTGGGAAGCTGAAGCGGGCTAGAAGTAGAAAAACAAAATCTAGCGCCAATAAGTTAGTGACATTGAGTTTTGAGGGCTAAAGATACGCGTAAACAAAGTCAAATATTTAATTGAAGTATATTTTTTTATTTAAATCAGAATATGTGTATAACATAGACTCTTTTTTTTTCATAGTTCTAAGATATATAAGAATAAGAAATAGTCTGTCCTAGGTTCTTTGTAATCTTACAAAGAACCTAGGACAGACTATCCAGCTAGGTAGGGCCAATTTCGAGAAAGAGGTCAAACGTCGAATCCTACTTGGCTGGGCGGCGTTCGGAAAGATGCGTGACATTTTCTCGTCCCAGTTACCACAGTGTCTCAAGACGAAAGTTTTTGACTAGTGTGTATTGCCAGTGATGACCTATGGCACGGAGACGTGGTCACTCACAATGGGCCTTATAAGAAGGCTCAAAGTCGCTCAAAGAGCAATAGAGAGGTCACTGCTCGGCGTTTCTCTGCGTGATCGAATCAGGATGAGGAGATCCGCAGACGAACCAAAGTCACCGACATTTCCTGTAGAATTGCCAGCCTCAAGTGGCAGTGGGCAAATTGCCAGGTGAGGGTCGCAGGAAACCGCTGGATGCAAGCAGCACAGGACCGATTGTTCTGGGGAGCCTTGGGGGAGGCCTATGTCCAGCAGTGGACGTCTTTCGGCTGAAATGATGATGATGATGAAGATTACAAAGAAAATTTTAAGCTTATATCATTTAGTTATTTATAACTAAATATGACTGTCACGGTAAAAGAAAGTTAAAGTACTCAAACTGGGTCATCAGTTTTCTTTACCATCTATTTGTACAAAATAACAATTTTACTTTAAGAATAATGTTACTACTGAAATGCTTAAACAACTTCTGAAAGGAGGCCGTTTGTTTATAAAACACAGTCAACTTTTAAATAGAGCTAGGATTAATTAAAACTAAAGAAAAAGGTAGCAACTGGAATTGTCTCCCTAATTCGAAAACTTTGCTTGTTTGTTACGTACCCTTTTTAAAGCGAACTTTTTTTGTAGCTGATATTCTGTTAAAGAGTTTTGGTGGCAAGGTCATTTCAAATCTTCTTTAGATTTGAAATGACCTGCGTGGCTTAGTATGCCTTATTAAGGAGATGCGTAGGTCAAACAGTGGACTTTTAAAGATTTTTATTCAAGATGACGATGATCTATACTAATATTATAAACGCGGAGTTTGTAAGCTTGGATGGATGGACGGATGTTTGTTACTCTTTCACGCAAAAACTACTGAACGGATTTGGATTAAACTTTACAGTAATATAGCTTATACATCAGAATAACACATAGGCTGCTATTTGCCGCGATAACCGACATACACGCGGGCGGAGCCGTGGGCAACAACTAGTTCGAAAATAAATATTTATTTCTTTTGAACGCTCCTTTATATTTTCAGAATAGTACCGGTACTGCAATTTCATAACCTAGTTCATACAAAGACCATTTACTAGATTAATACAGTACTACTACCATTACTGCATATTACGTTTCGGACAGGTAACGTACATTTTTAGTGAGAAGCTTGACATAAATGTACGTTCATATTTGTGAGAATTACGCTTTAGCTTTTAGTGTTGTTTTGTTTTATAAAGTGAATTTGCATTTCTAAATATATGTGGAACCAGGTTTTGTCCGCGGCTACCTCCCTTGTTTATATCGGTTAGTGTGGTAAAGAGCAGCCTATGTCCTTTCTCAAGAATCAAAGTATCTCCATGCCAAATTTCATAGAAGTCGGTAAAGCGGTTTAGCTGTGAAATCATAACAGACAGACAGGCAGACAGACAGTGCTACTTTCGAATTCTGCAATTCAAAATTCACAAGTGCGTTGCCGCCACCCGCGTGTACATCGGTTGTTAGACCGACGAAGTTACTTTCGAATTTATAATACTAGTATTTATGAATAACGAATCAGATCTTACTATTATTTTATTTCTTTTGTTTCTCAACATCTATGCAGCAGCAACAGGCAGGACCAGATTATTTTAATAGGCTTCAGGCGATAATTAAAAAAACAATTTTTCATTACTTTCCTTGGTGTTGGTTTTTCATCAAAGGTACTTGTGAGTATAAATTCGTTGTTCTATCTCGATAGTTGTATTTGTTTACTTATTTATTACATAATATAATGAAATTTATACTCTCGATTGTCGGCATTCGATGGAACTTGTTAACATATATTCTAGAATTAAAGTCACTTGTACTTATTCCACTATTTGTAATATCTATTTACTACATGTTATGTCTGGCATCGGCACTACTATTTTTGAAGTGCAAACTTCTTTAGCCGCGTTGAGCTTTTTGGTAGGGAAAAAACTTATGAGTTCGCGTCACTGCGTCACCGACATGCTGACGTCACAAAACTTCTTTGGCGGCGTTAAGCACATTTTGGTTGGGGAAAATCTTATGAGTTCGCGTCACTGCGTCACCGACATGCTAATGTTTGATGTTGATAATTTTAATTTAAACATTCTGAAATTTCTAATTTTACACATTAATTTAAAAAGTAACATTGTAAGTTATAAGTTTTCACTTCTATCGGCCGTCCTTATAGTCATAAGGACTGCCAATATATTATATTACTAGCTGACCCGGCGAACTTTGTACCGCCATATTTACATATCTATCTCAGCTTCTCACAGGCAGTGTACAGTCGCGGACAAAAAAACACACTTTGCCCGTTATCTTTTATTTTTTTTCTTTCTAGCAAAAAAATAATGAATGAAATCGCACTATGTGTTATTCTATTACAACTAAGTACATATTTTGACTTTCATCCCCTCTCTCCATGCAACCGTGCTGAATTTTGGGATAAAAAGTATCCTATGCCCTACCTCGTAGTATGAACTCAAATCATGCCAAGTTTCATTTGAATCCGTTCCGTAGTTTCGTGGTGATGCGCGGCCAAGATACAGACAGACAGACAGACGGACAGACAGACAAAAATGAAAAAAATTACAGTTTTGGCTTCAGTATCGCTTAAAGAGAACCCTCCAAAAAAAATTTAAAAATATCTTTAATGTACAGAATTGGATCTGTTACATTTTTATTATAAGTATATATATATATTTCAGATAGAAATAATAAACACTAGCTGCTCCGCCCGCGTGTATGTCGGTTATCGGCATAGTAGTATACGTATTCTGATGTATAAGCTATATTACTGTAAAGTTTCATTCAAATCCGTTCAGTAGTTTTTGCGTGAAAGAGTAACAAACACACACACATCCTTACAAACTTTCGCATTTAAAATATTAAGTAGGATTCTTCCCTTTTTTCGTTTTGTGGAGACACCACGTCAGACGTTTTATTTTTTTAAATTTAATTTAATAAATTCACGCTGATACATAGTACAGTATACCTAATTTAAAACTTGTGTAAGTCTATCGTAAATTACTTAAAATGTGCTATTAATATACCTCTGAATACAACAATTGTTAATAATTTAATAAAAATATTCGTGAGAGACTTGTCTTTTGTTTCCAATTTAGGTAAAATATTTATTACTAGCTGTGCCCGCGACTTTGTCCGCGTTTAACATTGACTTTCGGTAGCAGTTTTAATTATCAATGCTAATATTATTTTAAAAATAAGACACACGCTTCACTGTTAAAAATATAATTAAGTATTTATATAAGTACATAAAATAAAAAGTATTTTATATAGCTTATTTCTACATTCGACATGGCCAAGGCTTTCAACCTGTTCTTGCACCGTTCGCTTCTCTCCGAAGCTCCGCTTTATTTGATAACTGTCTCATTAGTCGGCGGATCAGAATAGATATTATTTTTAGATCATGTGTGCCATCATGTACCAGGATTCACGCCTCAGTGTAATCATATCTTTACTGTCATTTGGCATACAATCTTCTCCTATTTTTAGATGAGAATTTGCATATTGACACTGCTCATAAATCATTGTGAAGTTGTACTCGCATAATTGTATTAAGACAAAACTTTTTAACATGTACCCATAATACATATGTTTCATCTTCTAACTCGCTTCACTCTTGGCAGAGCGGTCGTGATCACGTAGAGTGCACACTGGTTGTGGAGGCGCACAAAGCCCCTCGTACAACTTCCCGCCATCTCACCCTGTCAGCAGACTGCCGGCTGCAGTCAGACACACGGCTTCCGATTGTGGACCTCACCTGGTCGGTCCAGCGCATGGGTGCCCTGCCGCGGAGTCTGATCCCCTCCACCTTTCCCTGCACTACCAGTCGCTCTATTGAGTCACTATTCCGTCTAGAGACATGGCCAAAGTACTGCAGTATGCGCGACCGTACTATGGTTGACAGACGCTGTGTAATGCCGAGTTCCGCTATCACGGACACGTTAGTACGGAACTCCGTCCACGATATCCCGAGCATTTTTCTCCAGCACCACATTTCCAGGGCATCTATCTTCCTTCTTTCCAACTCGCGTACTGTCCACGTCTCCGCGGTGTATAGAAAAATGGGAAATATAAGCGATTGTACAAGCCTGATCTTGGTGGCTTTGGTAATGTTTTGATTTCCCCAAATTTTTCTCAATTTCTCCATTGCAGCTTTGGTTATGGCCATTCGTCGTTTTACTTCATCTACGCAGCCACCATTGTTTGATATTAAAGCCCCAAGGTATACGAAGCTCTGCACTACGCTGCAATTCGCAATCTGTGTCACTTCGGGCGAGTTATTGTTGACGCGGTCCACGATCATCATTTTGGTCTTAGATCGGTTTATCTGTAATCCAAACGTAAGGCTCACTCGCTCCATTTTGAGAAGTAATTCCTCCATTAGGCCAGCACTACTCGCAAACAAGGTGGTGTCATCTGAGTACCGTAAGTTGGTAACCTTGTATCCACCAATCGCAATACCATCAGTCCAGTCCTCGAGAGTGATTCGCATCACAAGCTCGGTATAAACGTTAAATAGCAGGGGCGATATTATGCAACCCTGTCGAACGCCTCTACTTGGATGGAAACTATCTGAGATGACTTCATCAGTCCGCACTGAGGCTGTTCCTCCTTCGTATAGCTCTCTGAGCAGGTGCACGAGATGTTGTGGTGTGCCCATGTCCAGTAGCGTTTTCCACAATGCTGGCCATCTCACTGAGTCGAACGCTTTGGAGAAATCCACGAAGCATATATATGTGGGCTTGTTGAACTCTCGAGCCTTCTCGATGATCTGACGAACAATGAGAATCTGTTCTCGGGTTCCTTTTCCCTTAACGAATCCGGCCTGTTCTGGCGCAACCTCTCCGGACAGATATGCTTTCAGCCGCTCATTTATAATGTGTAGCATTATTTTGCTGGCATGTGTGATAAGAGCAATAAGTCGAAAGTTGCTACACTTCTTCGTGGAACCCTTTTTGTGGAGAGGAACAAATACTGTGTGAGCCCATTCAGAGGGCCATTTTCCTGTAAGCCATATCCTATTACAAATTGTGTGAAAGATGTCAACGCCACGCTCTCCCAATGCTCGTATGGTTTCAATTGGAATATCGTCTATCCCTGTGGCTTTGCCATTCTTTAGGTGTTGAATGGCGGCTCTTATTTCTGACTTCAGGATAACGGGTTCACACATGTCACTCGCAGGTTCCGTTGATCTATAGTTTCGCGACTGATTGTCCAGGAATAAGGACTGGCAGTAATTCTTCCAAACTTTCGAAATTTTCTCCAATTCAGTGACCACTTGGCCATTCTGGTCTTCGATGGCCCAAGTCTTGGATGGCAAGGATTTGGTGATGCGGCGAATCTTGTGGTACAGGTCCCTTGCTTCGTACTTGTCGGCATGAATTTCAACTTCCTTGCAGATGTTGTGCAGGTACGTGTTGTGATCTTGTCTGCATCTGCGTTGTATCTCTGCTGAAATCACATTGAGATTCTTGGTATCAGCTCCTGCTGCCTTCATCCTCCGACGTTCCTCAACAAGTCTGAAGGTACTATCTTTCATCCAGTGCTGTCTTTTACGGATTCTAGTTGGTTGTGCAGTCTCAGAGACAGCTGCAGCAATGAGTGTCTTAGCTCGGTCCCACAGTGCATCAGGTGACTCTCTGGTCAAGTCCGTGTCAGACCACCCCGGCCAGTTTTTCTCAACCTTCGAGCGGAACTCTCGAGCGTCCTTCATCTCGATCCTGGTCGGCCTCTCAATGACTCTGGCCGCTGTCAGCTTCAGTCTCAGTTTGGTGATCAAAAGTTGGTGGTCAGACCCGCAGTCAGCCCCAGGTAGTGTGTGGGCATTTGTTATAGACGATCTCCATCGCGATCGAATCATAATGGAATCTATCTGGTTGCGGGTTTCTCCACCAGGTGATATCCAGGTGTACAACCTTCGAGGATGGTGCTGAAATAGGCTATTTACGATCAGCAAGTCATTTTCTGAAGCGAACTGTATCAAGCGTTCTCCCCGTTCATTCCGCTTTCCAAGTCCAAATCTCCCCGCACACTCGCCTAATTGGTGAGCATTTTCTCCGATCTTTGCGTTTAAGTCCCCTAGAATGACTAATAGCTCTCTACCAGGTGTCTTCGCAATAGTAGATTCTAAATCGGAGTAAAATTTCTCAATTGCCTCGTCAGTTGCGTTAGAAGTGGGAGCATATACTTGAATGACATTAAGATTCATTGGTGAAGCCTTAATCTTGATAGCAATGATCCGATCGCTTACCGGTTCGTACCCGATCACGCACTTTCTCTGGTGTGCAGGTATTAAGAAACCAACACCGTTGCTGCTGGTGATGTCATTACCAGAAAAGTAAAGGGCGTGGTGATCCGTCAGTAAATGTCCGCTGCCCTTCCAGTGAGTCTCACTTAGGCCACAGATGTTCAAACCGGTCCTAGCTACTTCCCGTTCTAGTATAGTAAGCTTTCCGGGTTGATTTAAGCCGCGTACATTCCATGTTCCTATCGTCTGGAGGCGCCGAAGCTTGATGGAGTTTCCAGTAGTAGAATTTCCATGGAGGGCCTGGTCTCCTACCCTGCAATGGCCGGTAGCCAATTTCACACCGCGCGCCCCGGACGCGGCGCGGCGCCGGTCGCCAATCGGTTCGCAGGACGATCGTACCTTATTTATTTGTGCTCTCATTGTGACTCTCTTGGGAATATAGCTGCAGTGGTTTCCCTTTGCCTTCTGCGCCAAACTTTTTTGGGATTATTTAGACCCCAAGGCCGATGGAGCCTCTTCCGCTTGGTTTCCCGAGCAGGTGAGTGGTTATCCCGCCACAGCTCGGTCGTCATTTCCTCGTCAGTTATCTAGCAGGGAGCACCACGAGCAGGCGAGGTTGACATTTGGGGCTGACTGGATGTTATTGTCATTCTCCCCCTTACCCCCCCCCTTATATGTTTCATACAGGCATTTATTTCATCTTGCGGCGTACACCTTTTGCTTTTTTAACCGACTTCAAAAAAATTTGAAGTTTCTCAATTCCATTTTTTTTTTATGTTTGTTACCTCATAACTTTTGACGGGGTAAACCGATTTTGATGATTATTTTTTTATTTTGAAACTTGTTTCTTTCTCATGTGGTCCCATTTTAATGTGGTCGAGTTCTGACATGTCATCCATTAGAAATTCATGTAAATCTTCAATTTGCATTATGTATGTGCGCGACAAATAACTTAATTCAATTTGGTCGTTCTTGAAGTCGTTTTTTTTGTTAAAATTTTGTATTATTTTGTGTTTAAATCCCCCCGGATTCTTTTCTTCCGATTTTTTCACGAAGAAAATTATTTGAGTAAACAAAAAATCATGTAAACAAATGTAATCCTATTGAATAATAACGAATTTGTAGTGGCAAAATTCAACATCCGCATGCGCCACAGTCGTCTGCCCTCACGTGTCTGCCCGTTCAGGTAAGCACACTTAGGCATATTGTGATAACTCAGTAAATGTTACATCTGAATAGCTCTACATTTTCACAAACCTTGCATGTTTCCATACAAACTTTCATCCCCTATTGCTATTTTACGCCCTTTATGGTAAAATTTTTACAAAATTCAAATGACGTTTTTATATATATCTAATCAACAGCCTAAAAAATAAATATTATGATTTTATCTTAAAATGACGATACTTTTGTAGAGATTTTTGAAGTTTAGAAACACTGTTTTGTAATTTGTCTTATTTATTTCTATTAATATAATGAACATACAAATCAGATTTATCAATGTATGTATTAATCTTAGATTATTATATTAATTTAAGTCTTTGTTTAAAAAGTGAAATCTATTTAAAGAATTTGACATCCTTCTTTACTCGTTGCCAAGACGCCCTGTGTCACTAAGGCAACGCGCATGCGTGTTGCGAGTTAGCAACCACTCTTCTATACAATCTTTCATCCCCCCTTTCAACCCCTTTTTACCTTTTTTTCGCAATAAAAAGTAGCCTATGTCCTTTTTCAGGCTCTAGACTATCTGTGCACCAAATTTCATTGTAATCGGTGCAGCGGTTTGGCCGTGAAAGCAAGACAGACAGACAGACAGAGTTACTTTCACATTTATAATATAAGTATGGATTTGTACAACATTTTTAGTGATAAAAAATGTTCAATTAATGGACTGCTGATAGAAGTAAAAACTTAAAAGAAACAGTTATTAAGCTCACCTATAATGAAACCTCTGTGCTCTTTAAATAAAATGCTCGATAAGAAGAAAAAAAAAGTAACTATTGGAAAGCGTTCGGTGACGATGACGCGAGTTTCATGATTTTTGTTCACCCAAAAAGTGCTCAACGCGCCTAAAGAAGTTTTCCTTCAATAACTATTCTAAATGATTACAAAGTCTGAAAACAAGTTGAAGAGTCTTTTTTTTTTATGGCCCGCCATAATGACTCTACATTGCGTGATGGAAAGCATAAGCAGAATCCAAGAGTGGTGGTCACCAAACTCATTGCGAATTCAGACAATGCAGCATGGCGAACAAGTTTGGAACTTGTTGACTAGACTATTTGGGCCTCCGGTCTCGCACTCACCAACGAAACACGACATCAGGAACGCTGTCATTTTACGTTGATTTTCTGTGCGAGGGTAGTATCGCCCCGGTCGAGCCGGCCCATCCGTGCTGAAATCAGCGTGGCTCTATTACCTACAAAGGTCTTGTTACTATTAATATATCCTTAATACATTTATACATTCTCATTTTCAGATTATATCATTCTTTGCCTTACTTATTTCGTCTCAAACATCTAACGTGATCCCCAGTCGCTGTCAATGTCGTCTTTCGCTAAATCTCTGCAATTTTACTCCGGACCTTTATAAATCCCGATAATAAGATTACACCTCCCGACGTGTTCGCGTCACTATAACTTAATTCCTCCATTATTTACGTTCAAAATTGAGCTGCAATTTTGTGAAATACTCACTCCTTTGAACTTTGTGAAGAATGTTACCTTAGGGTTTATTTGAACGGATTTGTAGCGTTTTTTAAAAGTAAGTAGTATATTTAAAACGTTTATTCACATTCCAGGTTTTGTTTAATGTGTGTTTTACTACCTTAACTGTAAATAACGGTTTTTTCACACAACGTTAGTTCTAAGCTAAGCCGAGCTTATAGGATGGGTACTAGACAACTGATATAAATGCATTTGCATATACTTTTTATGTAAATACATACATATTATACATAGAAAACTGCTGCACGTTTGGCCTAGTGGTTTAACGGTCACCACGCCGCCGCGCCGTTTCCTACTTCGCCAAGTGTCGTGGGTCAAATCCCACGTAGGACAACACAACGACAATTTGTGTGATCCACAAATTGTCGTTCTGAGTCTGGGTGTTCTTTGTGTCCGTTTCATGTGTGTTTGTAAAGTCCCCCGCAACACAGGATTAATTCCTAGTGCGGGAGTGGTCTTTAAAAAAAAAAACACCCAAACTCCAAAACAAATATTTGCAGATCATACAAACATTTGATCCGACCCGGGAATCGAATCCGAGACCTTAAGCCAATCGAACTGCGCCACCGATGATGCAATCAATTTAGGCTTAATGCTGCAACAGCACGATGTCCCCTTATATATTTTTGACGGGTATTCATGGCGAATATCTGAACATAACTAGCAAAATGTTTTTAGTTAACAAACTGCAATGTTTTGTACCAGTTAGCTAACAAATTGTCCAAACGTAAAAATGTAGGTCAACAGGTTGAAGGCAGTTGAATTGAAATGGATTCGATGTTTGCTGTCACAACAAAGTTTACATGAATTAACAAATAAATAAAATTGGAGTGTCTGTTCGTATTATTAAAATAACCACCTTTTACAATATGCATATGTATGTATTTATTACAATTTTCGTCTGTCTGTCTGTCTGTTTGTTCCGGCTAATCTCTGGAACGGCTGGACCGATTTTGACAGGACTTTCACTGATATATAGCTGATGATATAAGGAGTAACGTAGGCTACTTCGTTTAGACTAGCTTAGCCCCGTGGCGTTACCCGCGGGGTTCAGCTAGTTGTATAATATAAGCTAGCAGTTAGTATTACCTAAAACCAATAGAGTGTGTATTGGATTTAGGTAATACTAGCTATTACCCGAGACTTAGCAAGCTTGGAATTTAATTAAAGTGCACAATTCTTTGAGTTTCGTTTTTTAATTACTTTTCTAAAATAAAGGTAAGTTGCCTAAGTTGCGCATTATAATGTTAGCTGTCTGCCAGCGGTAGGCCCGTCGTAATAGGTCCAGTCGTTCTGAAGATTAGCTGGAATAAACAGACGAAAAGACAGATGGATAGTCATAAGCATTTAGTAAAAAGCTCTTAATTGGACATTACAAACATACACTTCAATTTTATATGTATAAATGTATAGATATGTACCTTCTTAGTCATTCTTAGTAAATTAGTGTGATGAACCAAGAAACTGTCAAACCAATTTTCTCGTTTATTTTTTAATGTCTTTTGGTATCGTGCCTATCATAAGATAGTTAACATCACGCTTATACCAATAGGAGCCGAGCATGATTGAAAAGATACGTGTACGAAGTTGCGTGGGTCAGCTAGTATACGTACAAAGAAACTTTATATTTTGTTCAAAACAATTTACAATTTGAAGTAACACAATTCATGATTTTTTTAACCATAAAACACATATAAAAGGTGTGAATGTACATTCGCTTGAACCCCAAGGGAATGTAATTATAGGCTTCTTATAAGGAAGAGTACACTTATCGCGTTAAAAGGGAACCGAGGAACAATTTTTCTGAAATTTCTGACGAAAAAATTTACTTGCATTATGTATCTTGTTTTTGGTGATATGAATTGGCTAAATAAGATGCTTTTTTTGTTGTATATGTGTTGTGAAATCCATTTTTTTAGTCTTGGTTATTTTTATTTAGTTTTAAGTAATTATTTTGAAATCTAAAAAGAAACCTAAAAGAAATTAAATCTTTTTTTTCTGTTTTAATTGTTAGATGGATTATTATTTTTATTGAGTTTTCATTTCATTACTGTATGTGTGCATTTGTGAAGCAATAGATGCAATCATAAAAGTTTTAAAAGTTAGCCTCTCTATCGCATATGGTCTACCTGAAATGACAGTAATTGCGATGTAGCACCTAAAAAATAAACAGCAGTGCCTTACAAATACTTACACGTTAAGGTCCAGGTTCACCAGTTCCTGATAAAGCATCAGATAGTTATCTGCTATATAGTTTGTCAATTAAAAGTTGCTTATATAATATATATATGCCTATTTGATATAAATGTTTCTATATATTCTATTAGGTGAATCACAAAAATATCGGTCTTAAAGGACAGAGATAAATGAGAACAAACTCTCAAGGAGATATAGCTATTACGTTACACATAATTTTCGTCATGTCCATATTAATTGTGCAGAAAGTCTATCGTGAATTTCATCCACTGCCCTGTTGTCTTTTATTTTTAGCCGTCTGAGAGTCATTCTTTCGTACAGATTCAATGACGTAGGTATATTTCGTACACTCTTGGGTTAATTTGTCTCTTGGGTCGTCGACTTAATTTGTTGTGTTGGGCTTGTGTTGGGTATCTGTCAACAGAATCTCTTTTTACGTCGTTTTAAGGTATTTTGTTTAGATTGGACACCAGAGGCGTCACAAGAGCGTTGTCGGCCTTTGAGGGATGGGGGGGATGGAGGCGGGGGATGGGGGAAGGGTTTGGGGTATGGGCCTCCGGTATCCTCTCACTCGGTAAAATACAGCGCAAACACTATTTTACAATGATTATCTGTGAGTCCGTGGTATCACTCCGGTCGAGCCGGCCCATTCATGCCGAAGCGTGGCTCTCCCACGGTAAAATATTTTCGATCGTTGGTCGTAATTATTTAATTACTTTATAAATGTCCAACAGATTCTGACAGATCTAAATATCATCTATCAAAAGAGAGCATGTTCGTTTGATGTAGTTAATTAATTTATTTATAAGTTCTGAAAATATTTTGTCAGATATAAATATATTCTATCATAAGAGAGCATTATTACGTCATTACCATTGGAACACGATCAATCTTCAATAAGGAGTTGTAACCTTAAAATAGGGACCTGTATATGTGTCGTTAGCTACACAGATTAGTTAGTGGATGAACAGGTTTGGTTTTAAATTATACTATTGGAAAAATTACTCAATTGAGAGTATTCTTTGCCATAACTTCAGGTTTTTTTAAGAACAGTTCGAAGATTATAATTATCAGCTGTTTTTATATCGTGGTAGATATTTTTAGAAAAGTTTTTACAAGCTTTTTATTAACTTGCAATGTATGTATGTATGTATGCTTGTATGTTCGGGTGGAATCTTGCAACTCAATTTTGAAGCAGATATCTTCAACCGATTTTGCTGAAATTTTGCAAGCATACGTATACAGCGTAACAATACAATACTATAATGACATAGAGCTGATCTGATGCTGGAGCTGGAAGGTGGCCATAGGAACTCTGTAAAGAAACTTCGCAACATCATCGAGTATGGACTCGTTTGATTCGTCTCGAGGCATTCCAGTGAAAGCTTGTTTTTAAAAAGCTTTTTAATTTATTTTATTTCTCTCTCTTTCAAATATAGAGAATATATATGTGGTTTAGATTTATTTTTATTGATATTTTGTTTTAAAACTGTCAAATTCACCTTTCTTGTTTTATGCCTTAGATTGCCGTGTTAAGATTGTAGTTAATAGTAAATGTCAAAGTGTAACTGTCAAAAAGTGGGTAGTATGAGTTATGAAACTGTGAGACTAATATGTTAAGATGTTTACTCTGTGAAAAAATAAATAAAGTGTTGATTTACGATATCTATTTTGCTTTGAGCTACATCCCACAACTTTTTGGGGGCTCGTCCGGGATGTGAAGCAATATTTGAAGTAAATCAAAGAAGACTAACGAAGATTCATCAGAATAATAAGTGCCGATTCATATTTGCTTATGTCGCCATTTTGAACGCCAGTGCATTCAGCCGATCAACCTGAAGTACGTTTGGAAGAAAATGTTGCCAGCATTGAAAAAAAAACTACTAAGATGGTAGGTTTTAAGAAGACTTTAAATTATTATTTTATATGAAGACTAAAGACGTTGATTCGGATTTTGAATAAAAAAAAGGATAATTAAAATAAATAACGACTAACCAGAGGAAGTAAACCGCCATAATGCCACCGAAGAAAGACGAAAAAGGAAGTGAAGACGAAGATGTTTCAGTGCAGATTTCTTTCAAGGATTTGGAAAAATCAATGACTGTTTTTACTGGAGATGACACCTACCCTATTCAGACGTTTATTGAGGAATTCGAAGATACTGCTCAGCTTATGAAGTGGACTAAGATCGAGAAATTGATCTACGCCAAACGATTATTAGATGGTACTGCCAAACTTTTCCTGAGGACTTTGGGACGTGTACAAGACTATGCAAGTTTAAAGGCAGCTCTCAAAGAAGAATTTGGTCCGAAAATCAATAGCGCAATAATACACAAAAAGCTTGCCGCACGTAAGATGTCAAGTGACGAAACTTATCAACAGTATTTCCTAGCTATGAAAGAATTGGCGCTACATGGTAACGTTGAAGATGCTGCATTGATGGAATATGTAATTGATGGTATCCGCGATCTAGAGACTAACAAAACTATCCTATATGGTGCCTCGGATATAAAAGATTTTCGAAAAAAGTTAATCATTTATAGTGAATTCATTCAAGCAGCTGTCCACCACTCGCCTCGCAAGATATCCTATGTGAGAAGATGTTTCAACTGTGGAGAATTAGGACACCAATCACAATCTTGCCCTAAGGGACTAAAATGTTTTAAATGTAACGATTATGGACACAAATCTAATGAATGTACTACCGATAAACAGAAGAAGACGCTGAATATCCAAAACATGGGAAAAGAATTCAATACGCAGACTATGAATCAACAAAAGAAGACCCCTTACAAGAAGATAAAGATTAACGGAATAGAATTTAAAACTTTAATAGATACCGGTAGTGACGTCAATATTATTACAAAAACAGAATTTGAAAAAATTAAAGTTAGTATAAAAGACTACGAAGAAAAATCAACATGCCTAGCAGGTATAGCGGAGAATAAGCTTGATACCGAAGGAACGTTCACAGCTAAGGTACAAATTGATCAGTACTACACAGAAATGAAGTTCCATCTTGTAGCAGACCACGACTTACCTGTACCTATGCTAATTGGTAATCCTATACTCGAAGACTTTAAGATACAGTTTAACCCCGATGGTGTTTTTGTGGAAAAGATTATGAATGATGAAAGTGACGTTAACCCTGAAGACGATATAGAAAAAACTAAGTATGAAGAAGAAGTTTATAAGATGTGCAAAGAGTATGACTCCAAGAAGGAAAAGAAGAGTAGTAATATGGAACTGAGAATTTTACAGACTGATGAAGACCCTGTTTTACAAAGCCCGAGATGTTTGTCACCACTTGAAATGAAGAAGTGTGAAATGGATCTTAACAGCGTGCAAGATTTATCTGCTGCTAAAACTATAATAGACTCAGACAAGAGTGAGATATTACAAGTCACTGACATAACATCTGAAGTTCTTGTACCCAAAGAAAACCCATTAGAAACCATTGTAAAAGAAGTAGAAGCAGATGAATTAAAAGAACAACATGTAAATGTAAAAAATACTACAGAAGAAATAGTAAAGGAAGATAATGTGTCAGAAGAAAGAGTAAAAGAAACTAGTGTGATAGAAGAAAGAGTAATGAAGACTAGTGTAACGGAAGATAAAGCAAAAGAAACAACAGCTCGCATTAAAAAATCCCAAGATGAAGACGAACACATAAAAGTGCTAAAGAAGGTTTTAGAAAAGGAAACTTATAAAGACTATATCCTTACTTATATTATAAATGCGAAAGTAACTCTGTCTGTCTGTCTGTCTGTCGTGCTTTCACGGCCAAACCGCTGCACAGATTTAAATGAAATTTGGTACAAAGATAGTGTAGAGCCTGAGAAAGGACATAGGCTACTTTTTAATGAGAAAAAATGGTTTTAAGGGATTTAAAAGGGGATGAAAGTTTGTATAGAAGTCTGGAGGTTCACACACGCATGCGCGTTACGTACGCCGGGCGTCTTGACAACCAATAAACAAGGCTGTCACACTCATTAAAAAGATATTCGTCAATCTGATTTGTATGTTCATTGTATTAATAGAAATAAATAAGCCAAATTAATTTGTAATATTCAAAATATCTAGAGAAGTATCGTCAGTATAAGCTAGAAGTTTGAAATTTATTTTTTAAGCTGTTGATTAGATATAAATAAAAATGTCATTTAAAGTTTCCACACGCCTGCGCGTTACCTACGCCGGGCGTCTTGACAACCAATAAACAAGACCGTCACACTAATCTATAATATAATATTATAAAGCTGCGGAGTTTGTTTGTTTGAACGCGCTAATCTCAGGAACTACTGGTCCAATTTAAAAAAATTTTTCAGTGTTGGATAGTCCATTTATCGAGAAACGCTAAAGGCTATATTTTATTTTTTTTAAAATTAGGGATCCGTAAGAAAATTGCTATTTTGTAACCCAAGGTGTGAAATCGAAAACCTATTTTTACGTGCGCTGCAATAACTATTGACAATAGAAAAAAATAATGTATTACGGGTTTGTAGGTCCCATTAAGATCTACAAAAAAGTCCGCGAGAGCATATATCTAACTATCATGGTTTAGTCATAATAACCGCTTTTGTGTTCAAAAAAAATATTAAATCGTCTGAAGAAAGAAACTACGTTAAATGTGTATCGTAATATTAATCCTTATCCAAATTGAGCATTATGTTATCAAGGGTATTTATGTAGAAGTAAAATACTTTTTGATTCATCCCAATCGGACATTTCGTTTAGTAGTTATCACGAGTATAAGACGCTAAGAGTTGGTACCTAATAATAAGTTATTTGCCAAAGAGTTGTTATCAACATAATACCTAATATTAATCTTTATCCAAAAAAAATGAGTTATTGATTATGAGTATTAGATCTTAGAAGAGTATAAGAAATACATCTATACTAATTATAAAGCTGAAGAGTTTGTTTGTTTGTTTGAACGCGCTAATCTCAGGAACTACTGGTCCAATTTGAAAAAATATTTCAGTGTTAGATAGCCCATTTATCGAGGAAGGCTATCTACACTAATATTATAAAAAGGAAAACTTTGTTTGGTTATAATGAATAGGCTCAAAAACTACTGTCCCGTTTTTAAAAATTCTTTCACTATTCGAAAGCTACATTATCCACGAGTAAAATAGGCTAAATTTAATTTTGGAAAAAAATAGGGTTCCGTAAGATATTTGGGTTATTCGGACACAAGGTGTAAAAAATCAACCAGAAAAGCAGAAAAGTTACTTATTTTGCGTACGCTGCCTAAACTATAAAAGATAGAACCATAAAATGTTCCAATTAATTGTAGATCTTATACATATCTATTTTTTTGTACTAAATTTAAACGCATTTATTTTACTCATGCTATTAATCCTTATCAAAATAAATTATTTCTTCACTAAGTACAGTTTATGTAGATAATATTTGGTCTTTGAATGATTAAAATTGGACGTTTGGTTTTGAAGTTATAGAGAAATTAAAATATACGATTTGGGAATTTAGATCTATGAGTAAGGTACCCGCGCGGCTAAGACGCGAGGTCGGCTCCCTACGCAGCGGTCGTGCGCGAAGTCTAATAATTTTCGTGCGATTTTTTTTAGATTTCGTTCTTAATAATACACCTACGCAAAAGTTCTTCTCAGAGCTAAACAACAGTTCTTCTCAGAGCTAAACAACAGTTCTTTTCAGGGCTAAACAACAGTTCTTTTCAGGGCTAAACAACAGTTCTTTTCAGAGCTAGAATATTACACGCTATTAACATTTCCTTAAAAATTTGAAAATGCCTAAGAGAGCCAGGTCTCAAATTTCTAAAAATAGTTCTCAAGCACAGGCAGCAAGAATACGTCGTATGGGAGAATCTTCACCTGAACGTTCACAACGCATTGATGAATAAAATCACAGAAACTCTCAGGTACGCGCACGAGAGTCGAGTGTCGAAAGTTCGCAACGCCTTGCAAAACAAAATATGAGAACTTCTGACTTACGCGAACGAGAGTCAAGTGTTGAGCGTTCGCAGCGACTTAGAGCTCAGGCAGAGAGACAGAAGTTGTCTATAAATGGAGTTCGCAATTGAATTTCAGCTAACAGCAAAAAAACGGGTTTTAAAATATGATCCGCAGGTTGATTATGCACAACACATTTTTTGTTCTGTGATGCACAACAAGCGTCCGTCCAAATCGGAGTCATGAATAAGATCTGCTCTAACTGCTCTGCCAAGAAATGGGCGGACGAACCTAATGGTATGTGCTGTGCTTCAGGTAAAGTTTGTCTTACTAACCTTCAGGAGCCGCCACAAACAATAAAAATTCTTTTAACTAATAACCATCCATTATCTGGTCAATTTTTAACAAATATACGTAAATACAATAGTCTTTTTCAAATGACTTCTTTTGGCGCAAAAGAAATCAGGGAAGGTAATTTTATGCCCACTTTTAAAATTGAAGGACAAGCCTTTTACCAGCATCAGGCGAAAAACAAAAGTTTTTGCAAATATATTTTATTTCGGATGCAGACCAGTTATCGTTGCGATCAAGCATCGCACCAACCTTAAAAATGGTTTTAATTCGCGAATTATAGACCGCTCTGAATAATCATAACGTGTATATACGAAGTTTTAAGCAAAAATTAGAACTAAAATCTTCAGATAATTTAAAGTTAATTATTAATTCAGATCGCACTCGACAGAAAGCACACAGAGGCAGATATAATGCTCAACTGAGGTAGCCGTTCTATTGGTAGATGAAGACAAATTTCAAAGGGATATCGTCTTATACGATAGAGACGCACAGTGTTGGTGATTCAGTATTGGTCAAGTGGCTACTTTGTGTGTAGTTGGTTTCTTGGGTTGATTAGACAAAGAAAATCCGTTATGCTTTTCTGTATCTTGTGTAATCAAATAATACAGTTTTACAATTATAATGTACGTGTGCTCAATCGTCGTTCAAAAATGGTCTGGGGAGAGAACGATAAAACAGGGCGGCGACTGAAGCCCGCGCGTGCTGTTGTACCGACCGTTGCCAGCAGCCGAAGACACCAGACATTTCGCCGTGCAGGGATAGATGGCGTCATTCAGGCCTTCGAACAAATCGATTTGAGCAGCCGACGACATCAGGCGTTTCGCCGCTCGGCTAACAGATGACGCTCCTCGACATGCCCCCGGCCTTGGAAGCATCAGATTCCAACAGGTTGTGATTTACTGGAGTCTGCGATTGACCTTCTTCATGTGGATACAGGAGCGGGCATATCTTCGAGAATGACCTTCTAATTATGTCAGATGCAGTTTTGATGGTTGCCACGCGAGAGATACCATCCTTGCCAGGAAACGTTTGCAGTACTCGTCCTAGGCGCCATTTTAAGGGTGGTAGATGATCTTCCTTGATTAGCACCAGAGTATCTGGAAGTAGTGTGTCCTGGTTGAACTGCCATTTCGTCCTTTTCTGCAGCTCAGAAATATATTCGGTAGCCCATCGACGCCAGAAGTTCTGCCTCATCTGTTCTATGCGATCATAACGTGGAAGGCGCTGCGTAGCCGTTGTTGTGAGGTCCTGGCTGGCGGGAGCTGTAAGCGGTCGGCCAATCAAGAAGTGAGCGGGGGTGAGAGCAAGAAGGTCATTTGGGTCAGTGGACATAGGTGACATAGGACGGGAATTGAGGACAGCCTCAATTTGTGCCAATACAGTACTCAATTCCTCGTACGTTAAATTCGCATTACCAACTATTCTGTATAAATGAAATTTACAGGACTTGACCCCAGCCTCCCACAATCCGCCAAAATGTGGTGAATACGGCGGTATAAAGCTAAACTTAATTAAATTATTTGTTGTGAAATTTAAAATATCCGTCTCAGAATCTTTTAAAAATTTCGAAAATTCCTTTAATGCTCCGACAAATGATTTACCATTGTCCGAATAAATTTGTAAAGGTTTACCACGGCGAGAGATGAACCTTTTCAACGCGAGTAAGTATGCTTCGGATGTAAGACTTGTTACTAATTCTAAGTGAATAGCGCGTGTCGAGAAACACACGAAAAGACAAATGTAACATTTTACTAACTTTGCCCCCCTTCCCGCACGATTCAATATAACCAATGGTCCGGCATAGTCTACTCCACAATGTATAAATGGATACCCCGGATCTAATCTTTCAGGGGGTAAGTTACCCATTTGAATATTTAGGGGTTTGGCCTTCATTCGCTTGCACGTCATACAGGAATGCACTACCTGTTTGGCTAAATTACGACCTTTGATAGGCCACCAAGTCTCTCTTACGGTAGCCAGCAACAGCTGTGGCCCCGCGTGTAATAATTTTTTGTGTGAATATTCAAAAATACGACGAGTCAAAATATGCTTTGCACACAACAACAAAGGATGTTTTTTATCATATGAAAACGATTCAGAATAAGTAAGCCGACCTCCCACTCTAATCAAATCGTGTTTGTCTAAAAATATATTTAAGTTAGAAATGTGAGGAGGACACTTTATATTTTTATTATTTTTTAAATTATTATAAATATCAGGAAAAGACTGTTGTTGGGCAATCCGTGTTAAAATCCTAGTTGCATAAGTTAACTCCTCCACTACAAGACAGCCAGTGAGACGCTGTGATTTTATTTTATTACGACAATTATTTATAAAACGTGTAATGTACGCTAATACACGTCGCATTCGATTAAAACAAGAAAATAACTCGAATGGAAACGAACACAGATTAGTGTGAATTATCATTGAAGATTTAATTACTTTTAATTCTGGTAATTCGTCAGAATTAAATTTAAAATTATTGATATTATGTGCCCAATTTAATCTAGGTTCACGTAAAAACATCGGTCCGTGCCACCAAATAACTGACGTCATTAAAATATCTAACTGCACTCCGCGCGATAATAAATCAGCCGGGTTTTCTTTACCGTCTACGTGAAACCACGGCTTATCACCGGTGAGTTCGTTAATTTCTACTACGCGATTTTGAATAAATGTTTTTAACAAACTCGGCGACATCTTTAGCCATCCCAGCACTATAGTGGAATCTGACCAAAAGTAAATATTATCGAACCTAAGTCTAAGCGATTTTATTATTTTTGTGTACAATTTCGAACCTACTACCGCGGCACACAACTCTAAGCGCGGTACACTAACCGGCTTCACCGGCGCGACCTTACTCTTCGCACACAATAAGTGAGTAGTTATCAGTGAATCGTAGTAGCAGCACACATACGCACAAGCGCCGTACGCTTGCTGCGACGCGTCACAAAATATATGTAAGTCTGTATGGTCGCTCTCCGCCAACACATACCGAGGAATCCGTAAATTATTTAAACATTTTAAATTATTAATGAATTTTTGCCAATCGAGTAAAATATTTCTAGGTACAGGGTCATCCCAACCTATTTTTGATAACCACAGCCTTTGAAGTATAATCTTAGCGATAATAATAGTAGGTGTGATTAAACCTAACGGATCGTAAATCTGTGCAATCGCAGAAAGAATAGTGCGCTTAGTAGCATGAGCCACATCGTGATCGCATTTCGATGTAAAATATAATTCATCAGAAATATTTATCCACCCTAATCCTAATGTTTTTGTTTGACAATGATCACCTAATGATAATTCTTTGGAAGTTAAAGACGACTGCGACTGTACGTGTGAAACTGGTGAATTGAATATCCACTTCCTTAACATAAAACAACCCGATTCAAGTACCTTGGATACACTATTGCATATTTCTAACAACTTTTGTTGATCATGATGTCCCGTTACCAAGTCATCAACATAAAAATCATCATTGATGACTTGCGCGATTACGTCATCACTTCATTCCGTTGCGAGTTGCTTTAAACATCTGATACTAAGATAAGGCGCGGACGCAGTGCCGTACGTCACCGTGTTAAGCTGAAATACACCGAGGGGGTCGCAAGGACTCTCTCTCCAAATAATCAACTGTAAATCTCTTTGATCAGACTGTATCAATATTTGCCTGTACATTTTTTCAATGTCAGCACATGCAACATATTTAAATTGCCGAAAACGCAATAAAATTGAAAATAAGTCATTCTGTAACGTCGGCCCTATGTGTTGAATATCGTTTAATGATTTGCCTGACGTCGACTTTGCACTTGCATCAAAAACAACCCGAAGCTTTGTGGTCGAACTATGTTCCCGTAAAACACCGTGGTGTGGCAAAAAATAATGTGGTTTATTATATTCAGATATGCGACTCATGTGTCCCAAGCTTAAATATTCATTCATAAATTCAGTGTACATTTTTCTATAGCTAGGTGCGCTTCTAACTAGTTTGCGTTCGAGTGCAAGAAACCTATTCTGAGCCATATAAAACGTATCGTGTAATGCGTCAGCTGATTCGCTCAGCGGGATGCGCACGGAAAAACGACCTTTGTCGTCACGCAAAGTCGTGTCAGAAAATAGATTTTCGCATGCACTTTCATTCTTATTGAAATTAATTTTGTTATTGGAATAATAATTAATTTCCTCCAACTCCCAAAAAAGCTTAAGCTGTGTATCTAAATTTATTGTTTGAGTAAAATTACAATGAATTTTATTAAAATTACTGTGTGATGGGTTGTGAACCGCCCCCGATATTATCCACCCAAGTTTGGTGTTTTGCAAATATGGACCGTAAGGTAAGCGAATAAGTCCTTCCTTCAATAATTCCCAAAACTTATCAGCGCCTATGAGTAAATTAATTTCGTTCGATAAATAATAATTGGGGTCTGCCAGTTGCACATTATCTGGTATTTTGATTTTATGAGAATAACCTAGTGATGGTAATTGTGACGTAATGCAGGACAAAACTAAGCAATTGCAATGCGTGTGATATTGGCTTGTTTTGGACCGCACATTGAGTGTGCATGATTGTGTGGATTGCGCTATAGAGTTACCTATACCTATAACTTGCACAGTGGACTGTATCCTTGGAATGTTGAGTTTGTTACATAACGATTCTGAAACAAAACAATGTTGGCTCCCGCTGTCGAGAAGAGCCCGAATTGTGTGATATTTGTTGTTATTATCCGCGATCTCAACTAAGGCAGTCGATAATAATACTTGATTATTAAAATACTGTGTGTTTATATTATTATTATCGACGTCTTGACATGTGTGAGTTTTGTGAGTCGCGGTTTGTGTTACGTGTGTGTGCGTGATGTCTGTGCTTGTGCTTGGTACTGGATGAGGCAGTGTTTGTGTAGTGTGTGCAACTTTGGATGCACTCACGTCGACAAACTCACTGTGTAGTAACGTATTGTGCTTCTTGTTACAATGTTTGCACGGCCCGTACCAACATTCGGTAATTGCGTGACCACCGCGCAAACAATTATTACACAGTTTTTTCTCCTCAACCAATTTTAGTTTGTCTCTAAGCGATAAACTAAGAAAACTCTCACAAGCATACAGTGGATGATTTGAGTTACACATACTACACATATAACGTTGAGTAGATAACTTAGAGAGTTTGTTATTGTTTTTGTGTGTAATAACATGACTGTGTGATTTTACGAACGACGATTTTTTTATGTTAGTGTTTTGAGTGTGCTGTATATGTGTGTCTGCTGTTTGTTTGTTTTGTGATGGCTTAACCGTTTCTAAAAAATCAGCCCTATCCTTAAGAAATGTCAATAAATCGGACAACGAAAATCTATTATCGGAAGAGGCATTCGTGACAGAGCTTTTGTGAAGCTCCCATTCGCGTTCGGTAGTAGAATCTAACTTTGAGACTATGATGTAACTAATTAGAGTATCCCACGTATCGGTAGGTTCGCCTAGTGTTTTTAAAGCACGAATGTTACGTAAAATGGTGTCAATGAGTTTACGAATTTGCGCTGCCGACTCTTTGCTGATTGACTGAGCTGTAAATATAGCCTTGACGTGATTATGTACAAGTAAACGGTTGTTATTAAACCTATTTTGTAAAAGATCCCAGGCGATTAGGTAGTTATCGGAAGAAAACTCTAATGACTTAATAACTTGTAGTGCATTACCTGTAAGTACCGACCGCAAGTAATGAAATTTCTGAATATTATCGAGATTATTACTAGGATTGTGAATAATAGAAACATAAGTGTCGCGGAACTCGAGCCATTGGTCATATGAGCCGTCGAAGTTGGGCAAAGAAATCGTGGGTAATTTTATTTTGTTAATATTTAGATTACTGTTATGAACGCCCTTAGGTGGGTCGTCTAACAAACACTTACATTTAGCAATGATTGAATAAAACTGATTTTCGAAGGTTTCTCGCTCATGCAATTCTTTTTCGACCTGACTACCCGACACTATGGCATCTATATCATCTTGAATGTTAGTGAATTGATCAAATAGTACTTGAGCCCGTTGAAAACGCTCGTGCAACTCGGCCTTCTGAATTACAGACACGCTTTCAACATCTAAAGTTTGTACAAACTTCGTAAATAACGTGAATTTGGCCCTAATTGACCCCCGTTTCTTAATTAACTCTCGGATAATAATATCACCACTCTCAATATCTACGAGGGATTGCCTCTTCTTGGTCATTTTGGCGGTTGTGAAAAGCAAGAATCAAGTACTCACGGTTTTAGTTGTTCGCCGCGCTCGCGCACGATGTAGGTAGGTAGGTAGGTACCACGAACACGTCGCTACAGGTTAAATATGGCGATTACCTATTTGAATTTAGAAACAAACGCTGTATTAGCACAAACTGAGCATAGGATTTTGGTTTGAAAAGGATACTGCTTGATTGGCTTGACCGTTACTGCTGCAGGTGATGCTGCTTCCTGCTTCAGATGAGGATCCGCCTTTTAAGGTCCAATGTGGATCCGGCGTCGAAGGTCCAATGTTGGTGATTCAGTATTGGTCAAGTGGCTACTTTGTGTGTAGTTGGTTTCTTGGGTTGATTAGACAAAGAAAATCCGTTATGCTTTTCTGTATCTTGTGTAATCAAATAATACAGTTTTACAATTATAATGTACGTGTGCTCAATCGTCGTTCAAAAATGGTCTGGGGAGAGAACGATAAAACAGGGCGGCGACTGAAGCCCGCGCGTGCTGTTGTACCGACCGTTGCCAGCAGCCGAAGACACCAGACATTTCGCCGTGCAGGGATAGATGGCGTCATTCAGGCCTTCGAACAAATCGATTTGAGCAGCCGACGACATCAGGCGTTTCGCCGCTCGGCTAACAGATGACGCTCCTCGACACACAGCTCAAAAGCGTTTCTGAGCTACATCGCCCTCGGTCGTATGATCCACTACAGTATCCTATAATGTTTGTGACAGGAGAAGACGGTTATTATTTGACTATCCCTCAGCTGGGTTCTGCGCCGTTCTGGGTTCTGACAGATGGCCGACATATACGCGGGCGGAGCCGCGGGCAACAGCTAGTTTTATATAAAGACATACTATACAAAGAGAAAAATGGTAGTAGAGTGATAGTTGTACCAAAGAAGATGCAATTTGAAATAATTAGGAGGAATCATGAAAGAGGTCATTTTGGAGTTGCAAAGACTGAAGAATTAATTAGTAGAGACTATTACATAGATAATTTACAAGAAAAGATTAGAAAAGTTATTAGTAACTGTGTTGAATGTATCCTTATATCGAACGTGCAACGATGTCTAAATGGAACCTACCAAAGAAGTATCGGGATGACCCCATTTGAATTGTTGTTCGGAGTGAAGATTAGAGATAGAGATGAAGAATTACTAAGACTAATAGAGGAAGAAGAAATCCAAATATTTAATCAAAAGAGACAAGAACTTAGAGAGAGAGCAAGAGAATCGATTAAAAAGATACAAGAGGAAAATACAAAAAATTATAATAGGAAGAGGAAAGAAGCGAATGTCTACGACGTTGGTGACCTTGTCGCAATCAAAAAGACACAGTTCTCCCAAGGCTCGAAATTATTTGCAAAATTTCTTGGACCGTATGAAGTGACCGCTAAAAAACGGAATGACAGATACACCATCAAGAAGGTAGGAAATGGGGAAGGACCCATCAATACTTCGACTTCCGCAGATTTAATGAAGCCCTGGATTGCACCAGAAGATGAAGATTCATCTGGGACAGATGATTAAACAGGATGGCCGTGTGGTTTAGATTTATTTTTATTGATATTTTGTTTTAAAACTGTCAAATTCACCTTTCTTGTTTTATGCCTTAGATTGCCGTGTTAAGATTGTAGTTAATAGTAAATGTCAAAATGTAACTGTCAAAAAGTGGGTAGTATGAGTTATGAAACTGTGAGACTAATATGTTAAGATGTTTACTCTGTGAAAAAATAATTAAAGTGTTGATTTACGATATCTATTTTGCTTTGAGCTACATCCCACATATATTTTAATGCTTTTCTAACATTGTGTTTTATTTGTGGAAGGTGAATTGTTCGTTTTGGACTATGCTCACATATCTATAAGAATTGTACTATGATACGCACACTAAACCAAGTCAATATAGTTTATCTGTCTAATGCTCCCAGCCAACCCTCATCAAACTCAAATTGATTAGCGGTCAACTATAATTTGTACTCAGGTATTTGAATAATTTACGGTGATAAATTAGCCTGTGGTTTTACTTTGAAACGGATTAATCTAAATGAAATATTTCATATGAAAATTAGTCTGAAAATACCTATACGATTTTTTTTAAATTTAATTTGTTAAAGCACCGTTTAGGTTCGAGGCACCCTTTGTATGAATGGCGTAAGGGACATTTTTTTAAAATATATTCTATGTCTCTAATACCTACTTTGAACGTTTCTTTTCCATTACCCACTAAAAATATATCTGATAAAAAATAACCTGTCAAATTTTACAACGTCAAATTGAAAAATCGTAAAAAATATTTAGTAGTGTTGCGCTTTAGGCAAACCCTAAATGTAATAGTCACAAGAATGTGTAATGAGATGTGTTATAAATGTTATAATCATTCACAAGCATTAGGTTACGAAGTGGTGACTATAGATCAAATCGTTCCACGTCATTCACATTAGATAGGTATAAGATCTTGATACTAGCAACTTTTGCAAACAAAGTGTTAATTAAAAATTACTATTACTATTACATCTAAAGTTACTACATACTTCTACTGTCTTTTCATTATTTGAGAAGGCAACGAAGTTCTTGGAAATAACTGTAAACGTTGAAACGTTTCACTTGAAACTTTACACTGTAACATAGAACTTTAGCACTGTACCTAGTTTTAAGGTCAATCAAAAGCACATCAAATAGGGAAAGTTACGTGTTTCTCCTGTGCTTAAAAAGTGTATGTTTTAAAACGTGAACACGACTATGAAATAATGTTGTTCAATTAAAAACGTAATTTTTTAGGGTTACGTAACCAAAGGGTAAAACGGGAACCTATTACTAAGACTGCGCTGTCCGTCAGTACTTCCGTCTATCACCAGACTGTATCTCATAAACCGTGATAGTCCGACAGTTGAAATTTTCAGAGATGATGTATTTCTGTTGCCGCTATAACAACAAATACTAAAAAACAGAATAAAATATTTTTTTAAGGGGGCTCCCATACAACAAACGTGATTTCTTTGCTTATTTTTGCTCGATATTGATTGCTGCAACAGGTAAACGCTTGAAATGTATAGATAAAGGTACGGAACCCAATCTGCGCGAGTCCGACATCAACGCATTGGGTCAAGGTTTAAGGTTTTAAGTGTAAAAACACTGTAGTAATATATCAAAGAATTTTTAATCTTTGTTTTTTAAATGTCTGAGTACACACGGACAGAGATGATTTGCCGCCATCAAACATAAAACAAACACATAAACGCATGAAAAATTATAATTTTCAGTCAATATATCCTTCAAATTATACTGATTCAGCTTTAAAATTAATATTTTGAAATAAAAATTTATCTGTTAATAAACGTTCGTTCTCATGGTCATTCGGCAAACAAGTGTTCTAGTTCCAAGTAATGTTAATTTACAATAATGTATTTTTCTGTTATTTATCTAACTCAAAACGTTTATTAATATGATTTCAAAAAACAACAGCCATGTAATCGTTAGTTATAACTGTTTTAAACTAATTATTTCTATATATATGTTGTTATGATGAATGGTACTTTAAAAACTTCAATTTACAATAAGTTACTAATTAAATGAATACAGTTCGGTCGAGTCAACTTTCGTGTGTCGTAGAGTAGCGTAGTTTAGACGCTTCCGGTGTTGTCAACTCAAAAGTGTTGCGACATAACAATCTCGTGGTGCGTTTAGAAACTTAACGCCACCACATTATTTTAGCTAAAGTAAGAAATATTTGAAGGAATGAAATAGGAATATAACAACAAAGGATAATTCTTTTAAAGCAGAACGTTAAGTGTTTCAAAATAACTCTAATCAATTTTAGATTTTATATCTTCACTTAAGACACAGGTACTAACGATTAAGCTTCGTGTTAATGTCTGTGATTAGAGAAACGTTGTCTTCAATTTAATCTAACGAAAGTTTAATCACCGATATTAATCTCTCGTTAATCTTAAAGCGATATTATTTGCCAAATTGTTTTAGAAATAATGTTACTTCAAGAATTTGGTATTCTAGAAAGTAATTTCTATTTTATAATTAAGTTAAAGTATGAAACGAATAACAGTAAATTTTGACACCCATTCGTTTTATTTTAATGTTCCGCTTTATTGTCCCTTATTAAACTGTTCAATTAAGCTAGGTCAATATAAGGTGATCGTTCTAATATTATTATAAAAGGCATTTTTAAAATGATGATATCAATCGGATCGGTCGAGACGATAGGTGCGTTTTTGTTTAATTGAGCGATTCAATTAGGTATATATTTAAAAAAACTAACACGTCTGCGTATATTTTTTGTTAAAACTACATCTTTATCAGCCGGGCCATTACAACGAATCAATTGACACCTCATTCATTAAAATTGGTTCAGTAATTTAGATGCTACGGTAGAACATGCAAACATACATACGGTTAAAGAATCTTTATTTGTCAAAAATTTACAAAATTCACTAACTGAGAAAACATACAAAAATGATAAAAAATAAATTAAAGGAGTGTTTTATATAAAATAAAAGTGGATAGTAAAATATATTTTGCACAAAACTATGAACTTAAAACAAAAAAAACTTCGTTTAAAAAACCTTACGTGTGCGGTACGAGTGCGGTACCTACTATTACATTTTGGCTTGGCACCGACTTCAAACCTATGAATAGGTAGCACATACAAATTAAGTTATTTTATACTTTTTAGTTTTTGAAGTCGGTTTTTTAAACGAAGTTTTTTTTTATTTTTCGCTTTTAAGTCTTTCTCAAGTCTCTCATCATCATTTCATTTAAAATTTAATTATGTCTACAGAATATGAAGGCATGCAGACAATTGCTCGTAACTTCATTGCAGGCGCTAACGTAAATTTGAGGGTTTCCTTCGATTTCCTTAGGATCCCATCATCAGATCCTGATATGGTGGCCATGGGACCACATGGGGAGCATACCCTTTCGAATACAAAAATAATTTTCAAAATCGGTCCACAATTGACGGAGGAGAGATGAAATTGAGAACCTCCTCCTTTTGGAAGTCGGTTAAATACACTCGAACACAGTAAACACGATCAACCGGTGCAGCCGAACCAAAGATGTACGATATTTTTTTAAACTAGATGGGACATTCGTATAGTAAGTACGTAACGTTACGTGTAAAAAAGTAACATTTCCTTTTGATTTCATCGTAGGCGGCAAAAAATATAACTTATTGTTCATATGGTGGTTGGTTACTGAAAGAACTTCTAGCAGATAAAGCGCTTGCATTTTAGTGTTAGGCATAAAAAACCCTATCACTTCCCGTTCATTTCTTACATTTCCAACTCCTCCAGTTTACTCCTGATAAATTTCTTTGCGGGCTCCAAGACCGTTTATTATTTCCTGGGCCTTCCCGCGTGTCTAACTCGGTGCGTTCGTGCCTCGTGGGTCACTGCTGTTGGTTCTGGTGTACAGGAGTTACAGTGATGGGCGTGTAGGCGGGATAAGTCCCATGCAAACCCAGCGTATATATATATATATGTATGGCCAGCGTGGTGTAGTAGTAGCCTACTACATCATCGGCAACGTGTCTAAGGAACATCTCTACCAGTAGACTATTAAAGTCAGTTGATGATAATAATTCCAGTACTAAACTAGTAAAGTATGACCAACAGATTTCTTCTCTTTCTTCAGACGATACACTTACCTACTTCTCAAAGAAAACACGGAATACCTTCAACAAATGTAAGTTAAATCTAAACCAGTATAAACGACATCAATTATGATTCTTGTTGCTGAAATTCTTTTAATACCTTAGGTTAGACTAAGGTAGATTTATTTAACCCGACTACCCCACTTACGTTATAAATTTTCTGTTCAAGTATATTGAGTTGAAAACCGGTATTTTACCGCCCTCGTTCCTTGCAACTTATCTGTATTTATGCAATATTTATCTTCCATATTTATTACCGTAGTTAGAATACAATATTTATTACTGATGCATTCGATGCATGATATTTTACACGATATTGAAGATATAATATACTTTAAGGAGCAATTTAATATAGTGCCTTACTTTATGGTTCAGAAATCAAGAAATTTATACATTTTCAGTGAAAATAACGAATGAAAATGAAAATGACGAACGAAAGGATACGGGAGAGAGAAAATTAGGGCATTATAATAATAATTATTATATTATGGAACGCGAAAGTTTAAAAGTTAGTAATTAGGACAATAGTAATAAGAAAGTAATAGTATGTATTTTTATTTTTTTTAGTGTTTCTTACCCTACTATTAAGGGACCCTATTACTAAGACTCTGCTGTCCATCCGTCTGACTGTCCGTCTGCCACCAGGCTGTATCTCATGTTGTATTTCTGTTGCCGCTATAACAAAAAATACTAAAAACAGAATTAAATAAATATTTAGGGGACTATCATGCTACAAACGTGATTTTTTTGCCGTTTTCATAGATAATGGCACAGAACCCTCCGTCCGCGACTCTGACTCGCACTTGGCCGGTTCTTTTTATGTTTTAAAAAATGAAAATAATTTATATATAACTAACAATCTTTGTTGGTCGGTTGGTTGTTAAATGTCTAGTAATCTGAGTTCTTGAATAATAAGTACAGTTATATTTTTCCGTAAAGTTTTTTTGTTTATCAAATTTATAACATCATAAAATCGTAAAGAATTACTTTGCACCTTGCACCACTATAATGATTTTCGATAAAGTGACGAATAAGAATACTTCTATAATAATACAGTTATTTGATTTATTTAAATGTTATATGTTAAACGATTTTTAGCTGCTTGTATTTTTAAAAATAACACTCTCACTATTTAGTTCTGCTGATAATATAGTTGTGTATGTTGAGTATAAGTATAAATCTAAGATGGCCGCCACCACAAAATGGCGGATTTCTTATTTCGGTTGTTTTTTGTAGATTACCTACATCATTATTATCTTTCCTTGCACTAAACTAAAAGTATATTTCCTATGTTATATTTCAATGAGAAAACTGAGATAAATTTTATTAAAGCGTGAACACTTCCGAATAAAGCCGAATAGCCACGATCAGAAATGCTTTCAAAGCGCTCGGCATTCTTCTATGTGCGTTCCGTCGGAATGCTTTCGTACAACAAAGATTTGTATGGACCAAATAATATGTATTGGCGACGATCCTTCTCGGATATCCCGTTCGTATTCACAATATCCGGATCAGTTGTGCGTATTTGGCAACATGTAAGGCGTGTTGACTTTAGAAATAACATAAATAAGTACCTGCATTTTTAGTATAAACCTCCTTAATATAATTTAAGATTTTTAAAATAATTTATAATTATAGATTTTGTTGAACAGCGTTAAAACGGTGTCCATGGGTGGCGGTAATCGCTTACCATCAGGCGATACGTCTGCTCGTTTGCGCCCTATATCATAAAAAAAACTGGTTCCAATGACGTGATACGAATTTGATTACTTAATAATTATTAGTCCACATATAATTTGAGCTAACTGACTCAACTGACTTTATTTATTGACTGCATAAGAGATGTGAACCTCGAATTTGGTTTTGAACCTTAAAACTTTTGTGTTTAATTTGTTATTAACTTAAGTAAAAATATATTGGTTAGATGTTTTTCATATTGTTATTTGAAGGGCTTTGTCGCTGTGAGAACACATCTTGGTTATATATTAAAATAAACTATTGAAATAAATCACATATTGCCTTAATAAAGTAAACATAAATAGCCTCGATAGTTCTGAAAGTGCTCATGCGTAGCAAAGAAGCATCGGCGTGAAATTTTCTAAAACATTACAACAATATTTTCGTATGATTTTGTGGTTTTTTCAGACGCCTACACATATGTAGGTTATCTAAGTCAATTCTTAGAAATAAATCACGTTTTAGACAGGTTTTTATAAAAAAGGTTCCCTTCAACTATGTAGAGACATTATATATAATAAGTGTTTAATAAGTGTTTATTTTCTCACCACAATATTTTAGGTTTTACAAGCAATGCTATCTCTCAATACAATATTGTGGAGGACTGGTGCCTAAGCTAGGTATAAACCTGAAATAAATAGCTGGTTGATATAATTTAAGGATAAAAAACCCCCGACATAATAACCTGAGTTCCCTTTAAAAAGTAAATAACTTTTAAACGACTCAACCGATTTTCATGAAACATGTCTAAGAACATTCGCATGTAACTCACCTTTCATACAAAAAAAAAACAAAATTTAAATCGCTTCAACCATTCGCGAGGTACGGTGCCACAGACCCGTCAAACTTATAACACCCCTCTTTTTGCACCGGGGGTTAAAAACAAGAATGAACGATATTCCTTTATAGGAAGTTGACATGTTCCTTTATTATATGATTATATGATGAATAAATATTTATAATATTTATTCGAATTGACTGCCTCGGTGGCGCAGTGGTAGCGTATGCGATTGCTGCGCATGAGGTCTCGGGTTCGATTCCTGGGTCGGACCAAATGTTTGTATTATCTTCAAATATTTGTTTCGGAGTTTGGGTGTTTTCTATGTATAATATGTATGTATTTACAAATATATATATATGTATTTATATCAGTTGTTTAGTACCCATAACACAAGCTCTGCTTAGCTTGGGACTAGATGGCGTTGTGTGTTAGATGTCCGATTTTTTTTTTAGTTACAAATATATATATATGTATTTATATCAGTTGTTTAGTACCCATAACACAAGCTCTGCTTAGCTTGGGACTAGATGGCGTTGTGTGTTAGATGTCCGATTTTTTTTTTAGTTAATTAGACGAGCTTTAGATTAACGTGTTAACTTTTTTAGCTTGTAGTTAGAATAGGTATAATTGTATTAAGGTATTACAAAGATAATTTACAAGTTGAATTTCATACACTTAAAAATTGTTCAATAAAAAACGAATGAAATACGTTATGTGTGCACAAAGTTGACCTTAAGAAAGGCCGCATCTGTTACCTTGACTGAAACCAACCACAAGATAGCTATACAATGCTAGTCCGTTCAGCAAACATTCTGGGTGTAGGAATTATAATCGTTTGTTGAAACTAAAGAAACTCGAATTGAAATATTTATTTCACTATCCTATAAATTCACTAATAAACTTGAACCAAATAGCAGGATAGTGTTATAGATTATTCGACAAACCTTATACGATAACTAGCTGACCCGGCTAACTTCGTACCGCCATATTTATATATCTGTCTCAGCTTCCCACAGGCAGTGTACAATCGCGGACAAAAGAAAGACTTTTCCCTTTATGTTGTTTTTTCTATCTAGCAAAAAAAGAATGAATAAAATCGGACTATGTGTTATTGAATTACAACTAAGTACATATTTTGACTGTCATCCTCTCTCTCCAGGAAACCGTGCTGAATTTCGGGATAAAAAGTATCCTATGTCCTACCTCGTAGTTTGAACTCAAATCATGCTAAGTTTCATTTGAATCCGTTCAGTAGTTTCGGCGTGATGCCAAGATACAGACAAACAGACAAAAATGAAAAAAATTACAGTTTTGGCTTCAGTATCGATTATAGAGAGCCCTCCAAAAAAAAATTTCAGAATATCTTTAATGTACAGAATTGGACCTGTTACATTTTTATTATTATAAGTATATAGATACTAGATAGCTTAGTAACGGTATTAGTTGGTAACAGGTTAAATATCGCCGCATGGAATGCCTCAGACATAAATTGTTTGCTGTAACATTATAAGACAATAAATATCAAATTCTTAGTTAAAACTAGAATGTTTTCTTTCTTCATAGAAGGGGAAGGCAAAGTCATCTATGCGTAAACTATCTTGAAATATATAAAATAAAAATAAAGAAATATTCACTTACATGCACACAAACTTAAATAATATATGTCCATGCATATTTACATATGTTTTATTATAGGAATCTCATACTTATAGGCCCAGACATTTTTGACCCAATCAGATTACAGGAGTATTCCACTAATTTATCTTCCTGATTACGTTCATCGAAGTGGTATTACGTATTGTACGTGATAAAGTTTCAATAGCTAAACAACAATAGTGTTAAATAAATTTTCGTAACGTTGTATAAGATTCCGAAAGAAAAACAGCCTAATAGCATAATAATATTTATAAAATTGCTTATATTTTGATTAATCTCGAACTAAAATTAAATTCTTTTTACAAAAACAAAATAAGTAATACTCATATAATCTCAGGTAATTATGAATGAGAACGCCTGGTATCTTTCAGAGCTCCCTACGAACCACTCTTGTGGAAACTCTTTCCATTCCAATGGATTTTCTCACCCAAGCACACGAGACTCGCTTTGAACTTATTTTCCACTTTAAGCGTTTGTTTTCTTTCTCTGTCACGGTTTTTCATCCATTCAAATATTTAAATGGGTCGTTAGTTTTTGAGATGTGTAAATCAGGTTATATCTGCGTCCGTGAGCATTTGGTATAACGCAAATACTGTCCCTTCGGAAATTGGTATTTATTTTTTGGGTTGTGAAGCTAAAAATTGTCAATTTTTGGATATTTTCTGATGACATTTAAATATTCTATCTGTTAATACATCACTATTAACATTACTTTATAAATACACCAAATGACGTATACAACTTTGTGACTCTAAGCGTGATGTTAAGTATCCTATCTTATAGACGCCAGCAAAGTACTTGGAGTTCATCGTGAACAACAACGTGGTACATGAATTATATATAATAGATAAACACCCACATTTTGTGATTTTATTTTTGTAAATATTTCTTTTTTCAAAATAGTTACAAGTAAAATTTTAACAAAATAAAAACCGACTTCCAGGTTCGACTCGATTTCTCTTGGTTTCCATAATCAGATCTTAGTGTTTTTTTTTTATGTATGCCCGCCAAAATGATTCTACTCTGCCTGATGGAAAGCACAAGCAGAATCCAAGAGTGGCGGTCACCATACTCACTGCGAATGCAGGCAATGCAGTATGGCGACCCACACCATGGCGGCCTAGTGATGCTGCTGCACCTTTTAGTCTAGTCAACAAGTATGGAACTTGTTGACTAGACTACTTGGGCCACCGGTCTCGCACTCACCAACGAAACACGACAGCACGAACGCTGTCATTTTACGTTGATTTTCTGTGCGAGGGTAGTACCGCCCCGGTCGAGCCGGCCCGTTCATGCTGAAATCAGCGTGGCTCTACTACCTTTTGTGTGTGTCCTTATCATGGTACCACCGTTGGGATATCTCCTTTCCATTAAAAGAAGAATCATTAAAATCGGTTCATAAACGACTAAGTTATCCGCGAACACACATAAAAAAACATATATACGTTCGAATTGTGAACCTCCTCCTTTGTTGAAGTCTGTTAAAAATAAAGTCACTTCCGCTGTCTGTTAGCTTAGATCTTTTAAACTACTTAACGAATTTCGATGAATTTTTCAGCAATAGTTAGAATGATTCAAGAGAAAGGTTTATATGTATTACTAACTTCGCCCCACAGTGTTACCCGTATTGTTGTTGTACTCGTACCTTCATAACACAAACTGCGGGTAACACTGTGGGGCGCAGCTAATTAATTACAAATTGAAAAATTATATTAAATATATATATTATATATATACATCTAAATAATATACTATACACATACCCACTAAATTATACTCAAATATAGAGCTAATAAAAGTAATAAAGTTTCATCATACTAAAATAACACCGCAATCATATTTTATTTGTATTGAATATCGAAACATGTATTAACATACAGGTACTCAGTAAAATACTGCGTAAAAGGGAATTTTCATTTATTACGAAATCTGTGAAATCCCGTGACTACATCTGAAAAATATATCAGTTTGGTTTGCGTGTTAAATCTGTTCTCTTGAGAATATGAAGCAATAACTCAATCATTTACTGGCTACAGTACTGTTACAAGGTTTGCAAAAAGAATGTGATAAATGAATGACAGAGTGACATACATCGGATATGAATCATCCATATCTAGCTGTTTATCATGGTCAAAAAAAGTTTGGAAAAAGGACGTTGTTTTCTGGTTTTTCAACGAAACAAAAAAAAAATAGCACAACAATAAACTTGGCAGCTTTTGGCTCAGAGCTATTTTTATTTCAAAAATAAGTTGTATAATGAATAAAGTCGCGAGTTTATGCCTATTCTTTCGATATACATATGTATGCAAAGTCTGAGACCCATACCTTTAATGTACGACTTTATTGACACAGTAGTGATACTTAAATTTCAAATAGCAATATCTTCTATACACATACGTCTGCCGCCAGTTTACCTAAAATAGACTACTAAGTGATTTTTTTTTGCAGAATTTAAATTGTTTTTTGAATTTCTTAGAACTTCGTTGGATAGCAAACACTATATATGTACGATTTAATTTTCTTCATATCAATCACAATTAAACAATCAAGAATGCGGTTTAGAATATAGTCCGGTACGCTGATGAAATTTTACGAATAAAATGTAGTTATTAATCATTTTTATTTAAAATCTATTAGATGGTAGAATACAATATATTTTTCGCCGTAGGCACTATGTACGTGTACATATTTTAATGTGTTCGATGTTTGATACGCTTTTTTTCGATCGCTAAGGGCGCATTCATACTAAATTAACAACTTGACTAAAACAAATTTATGCCTGGTTTTTGGTACTTTTATAGATGACTCAATTCTTCAGCGGTACTGACGTGATAATTTAATGAAAATGCTTTTCTGAATATCGCAGCATGTGACCAATATCGCTTAAACTTCACTAATAAAATAAAGCAAAATGGATTGCTAGATGGAGCAAAGATTATCTCAAAATGATTTTCGTCCTGACCAGGAACGTTAGGAAATTTAGCCAAAACACAAGTAACAAGCACTTTAGTCCGAGGCAATCAACTAGTTTGGATAAAATTAATATTATATATCAGGGCACTAGAATCAGTGATACTAATAAAGCGAAATTTCTTGGCTTAGTGTTTGTTATTCAACTAAATTGGAAGGCTCACGTAGAAGCTTTAAGCAAAAGAGTGACTGGTTCCTCCTATGCTCTTTATAAGCTGGCTCATATAGTTAACACCGAAGCACTAATTACTGCTTATCATGGCACTGTCGCATCCGTGCTAAGATATGGTCTTATTTTTAAGGGCAACTCCACGCATAAAGAAATCGCCTTCAAATGTCAAAAGAGATGTATCAGGGCTATGTTTGGGCTTCAGACAACCGATAGCTGTAGACCCTATTTTATAAAACACCAAATTCTAACACTTCCATCTCTATATATATTTGAGGTCGCATCATTTGTAAAGAGGCATCCTCATTTATTTCCTACCTTATCGGACACCGTTGTACGCAATAGGCGAAAAGATACTTTAAGTATACGCAGAGCTAACACATCTCTCATGCAGAAGAGTGTTTTTTGTTTAGCTCCAAAAATATTTAATAAACTTCCTGAAGGATTTAAACAGTTCAATATAATTCATTTTAAGAAGAACCTAAAGAAACTACTCTCTGAGAAATGTTATTATGATATTAATGACTTTTTAGATGATGGCCTCTAAGTTAAGACAATATGATTTTTATTTTAAAATTTGTACGCCACATGTGGCCGAATATGCTGTGATCCATAATGTATGTTTTAAGAACTTGTACCTACCATATTCATGCAAATAAATGTATTGTATTGTTGTAGTAACGAATGAAGCAGCCCATTGCTCTGACATGCGAAATTAAAATTGACTATAAACTCGTATACTATTTATTGATGCTGCCAATTGAATTCTTAAAAAACTAACAGTTGTCCCGTCTATGTCTGTATCTATTATTAAAAAAACTGAAGGATAGGTTCAATGGTTCGTTTTTAAATCAATCTATATATATAAAAGAGTAATGTGACTGACTGACTGACATACCCAGAGATCAACTCACAGCCTAAACCGCTGAAGCTAAAATCCTGAACTTTTGCATGTACATAGGTTTTTATATAACATTAGTGAGCACTAAGAAATAAATTTTTGAAATTTCACCCCTGAGGGGGTAAATCAGGGGATGAAAGTCTGCGTGAGCGAAGCCGCGTGCAAAAGCTAGTATCGTATATTAGCAACGTAGGATTCTTTATAACTTTACTTGGAAATCGAAATTGAATTGAAACCGTGTCAACTTAGACAGCAATCAGTCAATCACTTAGTTCTAATAAAGTAATGGAGGCAAAATGGGGACTCGTGCCGTTAACGAGCCCCTAATAGGTATGAACATAAGTCAAAAAGTGTGATGTAACCTCAAGAATCTTGCGGATTTTTGAATTGTTTTTTTTTTGTTGAGGGCGTGCAAAATCTATTAGGAACTCCTGCTTTTTGGGGACTTAGGTGTCAATAGTATGTGTGTGCGATTCAAATAAAAATCACCTCGACGGCCACCTTCTCCAGACCTACTCTGGGGAATCCAGACTATGTGATATCAGGTCATCTCCGGACCGACACCATGCCTATTCAGACTGCTTTATTCCGGAGCATTGTTGAGCAGTCTACATGAATATATAAAAACACAATATGTACAATCAAGAAGTAAGAGAGTTCAATAAAACAAAACTCATTGCAGTTTCAAGTTCTGTTAGAGGCAATTCATTGTCCCACATGTTCCTTAGCTATTCAAAAGATTGACGGATTACGGTGAACGAAGTGCTGATAAAGATCGAGAGGGGTTTATATCACGGCGATAATTTGAGTGATTCAGAGATCAGAAACAAATTGTAAGCTGCAAGCAAAAAGATGATTAGGTAATATCTCAAAAGTTGTAAGTATAAGGATGATTATGAAAAAAATTGCCTTCACTAATTTGTAATTAAGAGTGTTACTACGGCTGAATAAAAAAATATTAACACTACTGTTCTCAATAGCAAGAGAATATTTTTCTTTTGTGTGATATATGAGGGTTAGTGGAGTAATGATTTGTGTTGTGTGTAGTGAGTTCATTCGTAAATCGTATGTATCAGACAAAGAGTGAATTGTTACACGCACACTGACTGTTTAGTAGTTTTATGATAAGACTTCGTCTGAATTACTACTATTCTGTTTTAATAGATTATAATAAATACATATTTCGGACATCTAACACACAACGCCATCTAGTCCCAAGATAAGCAGAGCTTGAGTTATGGGTACTAGACAACTGATTTAAATACATTTTTTTCTTGTAAATACATACATATTATGCATAGAAAACACCCAAACTCTGAAACAAAGACTTGTAGATCATCCAAACATTTGGTCCGACCCGACACACGCCAACGAGACAGTCAATAATTATATTATTACCGTAAACTGTGAGAGCGTTAAACTTCGTTGCGAAAATAAACTTACTTTTGTCTGCGGCTCCGCTCGCATGTATGTCTTTCCTCAAGAATTAAAGTACCTCCTTGTCCAATCTAATTGAAAGCGGTGCGGTGTAGCCATGAAAGAGTAACAGACAGACACAGTAACTTTCAAGTCAATTAAGTATATTAGTATGGTTAATTTGATACCGACTGTGTTGCGATATCCATCCAATATTTTTTTTATGGAATAGGCAGGCAAACGAGCAGACGTATCGCCTGATGGTAAGCGATTATCGCCGCCCATGGACACCTGTAACACCAGAAGCGTCACAAGTGCGTTGCCGGCTTTTTGGAGATGGGGGGGAGGTAGGGTAGGGGATTGGGGTATGGGCCTCCGCTATCCTCACTCACTCACTTCCCTATGTCTAAATCTATATACACACATCAAAAGTGTCTAGGGATCAAGCATTTTTATGCGGATTTCTTGAGATTGAGATGTGGCTTTGGCCCTGGCCTGCTGAGTCGCCAGACTTGAACCCGATTGAGCATGCATGGGATATGCTACAGAGAAGAGCTCTGCCGAATATGGAGGGTATCCAGTCGCAAGAAGACCTTTTTTTGTTGTTGCAACGAACATGGGCGGCCATTCCACAGCGTGATTTGGATGAACTCATTTTGAGTATGCCAAACCGATGTTCTTGTGTTAGTGTTCGCGGTAGAAACACGGATTATTAATTGTTTAAGTTACCTAATAAAATTTTAAAGAAAACTGTTATTTCAGTCTTTTTTTCGAACTTTAATGTTAGTGGTTCAAATGTCAAAAATCCTTTTATTAGAAAAATGGCAAATTTCTTTATTAATGCAAAGGTGACTTGGTTTATCGTTACTGTGACAAACGAAAACACTTTATTTGATGAATCCTTAAAGAAAATTTTAATTAATATCAATCAGGAGAAAAGTTATTGCAAAAATATATGTTGATCCCTAGACACATATGTTGATCCCTAGACACTTTTGATGTGTGTATATAAGAGAAAGTCGTGTTAGTTACACTATTTATAACTCAAGAACGGCTGAACCGATTTGGCTGAAAATTGGTGGGGAGGTAGCTTAGAACCAGGAGATGGACATACTTTTTTATTCTCTTTATTTATTTTTAAGGGACTTTTACCCTATTAGGGTATACCAGTCCTATAAGGCATAAGCTTAAACAAGTATCAATTTAAATATTATATGCTAGACTGTACAATTTAATAGCTTTTTTTGATGTCGGTATAGCCGTATAGGTATAGATACTTTTTACATAGTTTTTTTTTACTTTGTCCCGTGGCGTTAACCGCAGTTGTTGTTGTACCGCGGGTAACACCGCGGGGCTCAGCTAGTTCCCAAATAATTGTAAGACGTCATATCAACAAAAAAATTGAAAATGTATGTAAACTTATTCATGATATACCTACAAACAAAACTTATGAAAACAAATCTTCTGTTAATTAAAATAAAATGTTATCTCTAATATTAAAATCACTTAAAAAGTTAGGAACCACCAGTGAGCAATTTCCTTGACCGTTTAAATATAATTCATTTTGTATATTTAATTAAAGATAGCATTTATAATCTTTTAATTTGAAATTTCTTACTTTGAATGTCTAAATTGTTTTCTCCGTAATATTAGCGAATAAGCTTTCACTAAAAGATGAGTTACCAACATTATTTAATTTAATTATAAATACAAAAAAAAAATAGCAGTCATAAGGACTGCCGATAGAAGTGAAAACGTATAACCAATGACACAATATACTAAATAGACCGACCCTCCCCTGGCCCAAACTGTACACCGATAAAAGTTAGAAAAAATCACCTAAATCTCGATGGCGCGCAAAAATAAGGTACTAGAAATAGTTTAACAAACTCTATCACTATTTTATTGATACGCTTCAATTATAGTAATTATTTTATTATTTTTCGAATATAAATCTTACTTGCTAATGCTTGTTTAAAAAAAAAAAATTTCAATTGCGTAACTATAAGTTATCACCTATTTTTAGGAGATGTCGTTGCAATCGATTTAAATAAACTTGAATATAATGACCTATTTACTACGCTAGATGTCACATTTATAAGTTACTAGCTGTTGCCCGCGGCTCCGCCCGCGTATATGTCGGCCATCTGTCAGAACCCAGAACGGCGCAGAACCCAGCTGAGGGATAGTCAAATAATAACCGTCTTCTCCTGTCACAAACATTATAGGATACTGTAGTGGATCATACGACCGAGGGCGTTGTAGCTCAGAAACGCTTTTGAGCTGTGCGTCTCTATCGTATAAGACGATATCCCTTTGAAATTTGTCTTCATCTACCAATAGAACGGCTACCTCAGTTGAGCATTATATCTGCCTCTGTGTGCTTTCTGTCGAGTGCGATCTGAATTAATAATTAACTTTAAATTATCTAAAGATTTTAGTTCTAATTTTTGCTTAAAACTTCGTATATACACGTTATGATTATTCAGAGCGGTCTATAATTCGCGAATTAAATCCATTTTTAAGGTTGGTGCTATGCTTGATCGCAACGATAACTGGTCTGCATCCGAAATAAAATATATTTGCAAAAACTTTTGTTTTTCGCCTGATGCTGGTAAAAGGCTTGTCCTTCAATTTTAAAAGTGGGCATAAAATTACCTTCCCTGATTTCTTTTGCGCCAATTGACCAGATAATGGATGGTTATTAGTTAAAAGAATTTTTATTGTTTGTGGCGGCTCCTGAAGGTCAGTAAGACAAACTTTACCTGAAGCACAGCACATACCATTAGGTTCGTCCGCCCATTTCTTGGCAGAGCAGTTAGAGCAGATCTTATTCATGACTCCGATTTGGACGGACGCTTGTTGTGCATCACAGAACAAAAAATGTGTTGTGCATAATCAACCTGCGGATCATATCTTAAAACCCGTTTTTTTGCTGTTAGCTGAAATTCGATTGCGAACTCCATTTATAGACAACTTCTGTCTCTCTGCCTGAGCTCTAAGTCGCTGCGAACGCCCAACACTTGACTCTCGTTCGCGTAAGTCAGAAGTTCTCATATTTTGTTTTGCAAGGCGTTGCGAACTTTCGACACTCGACTCTCGTGCGCGTACCTGAGAGTTTCTGTGATTTTATTCATCAATGCGTTGTGAACGTTCAGGTGAAGATTCTCCCATACGACGTATTCTTGCTGCCTGTGCTTGAGAACTATTTTTAGAAATTTGAGACCTGGCTCTCTTAGGCATTTTCAAATTTTTAAGGAAATGTTAATAGCGTGTAATATTCTAGCTCTGAAAAGAACTGTTGTTTAGCCCTGAAAAGAACTGTTGTTTAGCCCTGAAAAGAACTGTTGTTTAGCTCTGAGAAGAACTGTTGTTTAGCTCTGAGAAGAACTTTTGCGTAGGTGTATTATTAAGAACGAAATCTAAAAAAAATCGCACGAAAATTATTAGACTTCGCGCACGACCGCTGCGTAGGGAGCCGACCTCGCGTCTGAGCCGCGCGGGTACCTTACTCATAGATCTAAACTCCCAAATCGTATATTTTAATTTCTCTATAACTTCAAAACCAAACGTCCAATTCTAATCATTCAAAGACCAAATATTATCTACATAAACTGTACTTAGTGAAGAAATAATTTATTTTGATAAGGATTAATAGCATGAGTAAAATAAATGCGTTTAAATTTAGTACAAAAAAATAGATATGTATAAGATCTACAATTAATTGGAACATTTTATGGTTCTATCTTTTATAGTTTAGGCAGCGTACGCAAAATAAGTAACTTTTCTGCTTTTCTAGTTGATTTTTGACACCTTGTGTCCGAATAACCCAAATATCTTACGGAACCCTATTTTTTTCCAAAATTAAATTTAGCCTATTTTACTCGTGGATAATGTAGCTTTCGAATGGTGAAAGAATTTTTAAAAACGGGACAGTAGTTTTTAAGCCTATTCATTATAACCAAACAAAGTTTTCCTTTTTATAATATTAGTGTAGATAGCCTTCCTCGATAAATGGGCTATCTAACACTGAAATATTTTTTCAAATTGGACCAGTAGTTCCTGAGATTAGCGCGTTCAAACAAACAAACAAACTCTTCAGCTTTATAATTTATAGATGTATTTCTTATACTCTTCTAAGATCTAATACTCATAATCAATAACTCATTTTTTTTGGATAAAGATTAATATTAGGTATTATGTTGATAACAACTCTTTGGCAAATAACTTATTATTAGGTACCAACTCTTAGCGTCTTATACTCGTGATAACTACTAAACGAAATGTCCGATTGGGATGAATCAAAAAGTATTTTACTTCTACATAAATACCCTTGATAACATAATGCTCAATTTGGATAAGGATTAATATTACGATACACATTTAACGTAGTTTCTTTCTTCAGACGATTTAATATTTTTTTTGAACACAAAAGCGGTTATTATGACTAAACCATGATAGTTAGATATATGCTCTCGCGGACTTTTTTGTGGATCTTAATGGGACCTACAAACCCGTAATACATTATTTTTTTCTATTGTCAATAGTTATTGCAGCGCACGCAAAAATAGGTTTTCGATTTCACACCTTGGGTTACAAAATAGCAATTTTCTTACGGATCCCTAATTTAAAAAAAAATAAAATATAGCCTTTAGCGTTTCTCGATAAATGGACTATCCAACACTGAAAGAATTTTTTAAATTGGACCAGTAGTTCCTGAGATTACCGCGTTCAAACTGGACTAGCAAAAAAATTCTTTTCTTTCAAATTCCTAATTTCAAACTTCTAGCTTATACTGACGATACTTCTCTAGATATTTTGAATTTTACAAATTAATTTGGCTTATTTATTTCTATTAATACAATGAACATACAAATCAGATTGACGAATATCTTTTTAATGAGTGTGACAGCCTTGTTTATTGGTTGTCAAGACGCCCGGCGTACGTAACGCGCATGCGTGTGTGAACCTCCAGACTTCTATACAAACTTTCATCCCCTTTTAAATCCCTTAAAACCATTTTTTCTCATTAAAAAGTAGCCTATGTCCTTTCTCAGGCTCTACACTATCTTTGTACCAAATTTAATTTAAATCTGTGCAGCGGTTTGGCCGTGAAAGCACGACAGACAGACAGACAGACAGACAGAGTTACTTTCGCATTTATAATATAAGTAAGGATTGATATGACATATAGAATATTATATGCTGGATGCGCGATGATAGCGCCACCAAGTGGCTACAATTACGTCGGACTTTGATTTGTCAAATGGTTAGTTGTCTTACGAAGAGTAAGTAAACAAACAAATTATTTCAACGAAATATCGTAAAGGGGCGTCCATTAATTACGTGAGGCATTTTTGAGAATTTTTCGACCTCCCCTCCCGCCTTGGTGAGATATCGTAAGATTTTCCTCAACTCCCTCCCCCGTCCCCAAATCTCACGCGAGATTCTTCAAATTTATGTTTTGGCTGTAAACGTGTTGGATTATTGAACTTGTTCTATTACTTCTATTGAAGACTAGCAAAGCAAAATCGAATGCTACTTCGCTGTTCTGCGGAGTTCGGACGAATACGACAAACACATATATATTTTATTCGGAAATAATTTTTCACGCAATTTTACACAATAATTACGTGATATTTGCCAAGACCCCCCTAAGTGAGATTTGAAAAGATTTAGCTCAATCTCCTCCCCCCTAAAACACCTTACGTGGAATAATGGAAGCCCCCTAATTTAAATATATTCTATTCAATCATGTAAATCTATGGTGTAGATAATAATGTTGAGCGATTTTATTTCCTACCTGATATGGCATAATCAATAAATTTTAGGTCATTATATGTCATTTTAATATAAAATAAATGATTGAACTGCAAAGTATAATCTTTATTTGGGAACGAAGTTCCTTATCGCGCGTCGCGAAAGGGGGCTAGACGGAAAAAAATGTAACAACACTTTTCGTGCCAAAAGTTGTAACGACACTTTTAACATTTAATTGAACTCATAGTGCTGGATACTCAACGTTAAATATAACAAACTGATTGCCAACGTCCATACCATGTTGAATACACCGGTTCTCGTCCGATCATCGACGTTAAGCAACATCAGGCGTGGTTAGTACTTGGATAGGTGACCGCCTGGGAACACCACGTGATGTTGGGTTTTTGCATTTATTTACATAAAATATATTGTTTTATAGTATATTTTGTAAAGCTTGATTATTACTAAAATAATTTGAGTATTTTATGCGCATTTTTATTAGTAGGAGCATATCAAATATAATATATATATAAACTTCGTTCCATCCGGGTGTTCCTTGACACTTCTCAAGTTTTTATTATACATATTTTAATTTGTACAACAAGTAATATTAAAATCACATTAAATCAGTCAGGAGATTAACAAATAAATATTATTTCATAAACATAATAATAATTATTTAATTTGGTGCAGCCGATCGGAAGTTATGCGCGTACATACATTTCGGTGATTCATTTTTAAATATATAGATGAAGTACAAAATATTATAAATATTAAAATTCACACCTAAAATTCACTCTAAAGTTCTAAAATAAAAGAATAGAAAGAACAGAGGGAGTTGTTTTTAAAAAAAAAACGAACTACAGGCAGTATACCTACTGAATACGACGTAACATATGTTCAAATAAGTTTTCAACATTGTAATTGTAACAAGGTAGAAAAAACGAATTAACATTATTGTCCTACACTTGCTTCAATTATGTTTGGGGTTCAGCATAATGTGGCTAAACGTTTTATCTGGCTTTCATTATGCAAGGCTGCTTATTGGACCCCAGTCTTCCTTACAAAAGGAAATTGTTCTTAAAGAATTAAGGCGTGGGAAAACAAAAATCATATTGCTGTTCATATAGTATATTCAAATTAAAGATAAAGTAAAAAATACTTTCCATTTTTAACCGATTTCTAAAAGGAGGAGGTTCTCAATTCGACTGTATTTTTTTAATATTTTTATGTTTGTTACCTCATAACTTTTGACTGGGTGAACCGATTTTGATAATTCTTTTTTTATTTGAAAGCTGGTGGTTCCCGATTGATCCCATTTAAATTTGGTCCAGATTGAAGTCGGTTTTGTTTTGTTAAAATTTGTAGGTTATTATTATGATATATTGTTTTAAACTTTCATGGTCAGAAACATTAAAATAGAAATCTACGGGATTGCTACCATGTAGACCGTGTAGAGGGTAGACCGATATGTCTGCCAATAACATCCCACCCGCAAGATCTTCAGTTACTCCGTGATCATGGCGCTTGCAACAGCGCCGAAATATCGGATACTCACAAACAAAATGGTACATGGTAGCAATCCCGTAGATTTATATTTTAATATTATTGTGATTTAAAAATAATAAATATTTTAGGATATCTAACATACAACTATCTATCTATCTAGCTATCTAGCCCCAAATTAAGCAGAGCTTGTATTATGGGTACTAGATAAAAGGTAAAACTACATTTTTTTTGTAAAACATAAATATTATTTATAGAAAACCCCCAAATTTCGAAACAAATATTTGCAGATCATACAAACATTTGGTCCGTCCCGGGAATCGAACCCGAGACATAGAAGCATACCACAAAGGTAGTCTGATTTAGAAATATGTTTTAAATTTATAGTTTATTTTTCAAAAACATACTCATAAAAGTATCTAGACTTAAATATTATAAACTTTTAAATCTTCAGAATTATTTTATATATTTTCCGAGATGATATACATTGAGCATTCAAAGGCGATCTATCTTCGAAATTGTTACTTCAGCAAACTTTCGCCAGTAATACAATATGGGGCACATAAGGAAACTGCGAAGACTATAATAACGTCATAGTATCGATAAAGTTGGATGGTGTCATATGTAATCGAAATAATAGAATGAGTAGTGGTATTTCATGACGATAATGTCGTGGAATAATGGAATATGTGCCTAGTGCAGTGTCTAGACCGTAAGTTTCGCTTTACGGAACTACTACTGCATTGGACGTGTTGGGTATTAAAAAGATTTAGTGTATATTGAATCGCAAAAGATTCCGTATTTTTAACCGACTTCAAAAAAAGGAGGAGATTCTCAATTCGACTGTATTTTTTTATTTTTGTTACCTCATAACTTTTGACTGGGTGAAACGATTTTGATGATTCTTTTTTTTACGATTTTATTTGAAAGCTGGTGCTTTCCTTGTGGTCTCTTTTAAATTTGGTCCAGATAGAAGTCGGTTTTTTTTGTTAAAATTTGTGATTATGATAAACTAAGAACAGTTTTGTCTAAGAATGTGACAGTAAACATTTTTGCAGGTTTCGATGTGCAGCGGTAGTCACTTACCATGAAATTACATGTACCCGTCTGATATGCCCAATGTGATAAAAAACATTAGCTTCAAATTTTTTTTCTGCTATTACAATTCTCTTTACTTTTGACTTCTATTATCGAAATATATATTCAAAAGTAACTCTGTCTCTCTATAACGCTTTCACGGTTAACCCACTGCACTGTTTTTAATGGTATTTGGCATGGACAGGACAAACTTTGATTTTTGAGGAAGTAAATAGGTTACTTTTTACGTACACGAGGGTGGAGCTTTCAGCAAAAACCAGTGTAGACATATAAATCTTCTAATGTCATTAACATGAAGTCACTTTTAATATTTTATCATGCCCTATTACATTTAGTAAGCAAACATCTATGTCACTCATAATGTCTAAAGCTTGTCATCCCTTCGACGTAAAAAGCAACGACGTGGCTATAAGTGAAGACTGATGTTCAGATGTAATCTATAACCATTTTCAGTATTATATTTCAAGTTTTTCTTTTCTATAATTTTAATTTCAACATGTTTCAGATTAAAGGTTTTCCCATTTCGCATTAAATCTTTGAAATTTCTTTTGTTATTTTCTTTTATAAAAAGGTCGATTTTATAAAATGAAACTAATTACAACATATTCTCAAAAAGTGTACCTAGTTATGCGTAGAACAAAATATATCTTAATTTCTTTAATATGATAAGTACTAGGTAAAAAAGATTCAAGAATGTACTTCACTACTACATATTACATTAAAGGCAGATGTTTTAATTTACAAAGTAAACATATACCAATATAGCATTAATTTTTAAAAGAATCAAAGAGGCGTTTTAACTAACGTAGTGGTATTTTAGAGCATAACCATAGCTACACAACACTGCCATTGTTATCCATATAACTGAATTATTAAATTATAAATTTAAGTTGATCCTCAAATTTCGGATAAAATAACAATGAAACATGATTCACTGTAACTACGAAGCATTCCATACTTAATACTTGAGTGGATTATTACTGACACTAAATCAAACGATAGCAACATGCCACTTAAGAACACAATGATATTTGAAACGGCAAGCACTTGATAATGGACGAAGAGCTACTGAACCTTTCGACCAACGGTGTGTCTTTAAGGCTAGATATATGTATATATGTATATATGTCATACGCACAATAGTGTGGGCAATGCTTTATTTTTGTTCATAAAAATCGTATATATCGATTAGTTGAAATGTATATTGCATTGATTTAGATGCTTCCGACGATTTAATGTTATTTATGACTAATAATGAGAAGTTTGTCGTGTTAGGACCGACCAAGTGTGCTCAGACACATTTTTACTTGCATTCCAGTGCTATCTTTCTCCTCACCTGTCAAGGAAATATGCTAGCCAGCACCACCGGTCATTGTTCCTACTCCTCCTAATTACAACTTTACAGAATAAAATTTATTTACATTGATGATGTAATTGAAGAAATGTGTGGCTTTCTGTTCGCCTGGCAGGTACTAGTGCTCATCCGAATCGCCTGCCGAAATGCCGAATCGCCATTTTGTTTTTGAATTTCTTGATGAATGAACTAAATCCTATAAAAATTTCAGCCTTACAGGAACCAGTTTTTTTCTCATTTTTTTAACACTTTCAAAACCATGAAAGATGATGATGTGCAGGGCTGAGGCCTGCTACGCGATGGTTACGTACTTAGCACGTTATGACTCATCACTACAAGAGTTTCTAGCCTTACAGACACGCCGTTGGTCGAAAGGTTCAGTAGCTCTCTTACTATAAGTAAATCGACTAAATATCACGTCACGGCGTCAGGAATTCAAAGCAACTATTCGAATCTAAGCTGCTAATCTATATGTACCCCATTTACTGTATCATCTTCTATTGTAATAAACTTGAGTGTTTTTTTAGATAAGTTCTATTTAAAATATAATCAACCTCTTAGTTTTGAAAGTTTCAGATCCGTGATATAAAATGACATTCATTACGATCTAAACAAATCAACTACTTATGGGAATAGTATAATAAATAATAAAAGTGTACAACGTAAGAGTCAGAAGAACAACGCTGGCCGAAGCGTGCTCTTACCAGAAAAGGTAAGAGCACGCTTCTTGGCTACTCAGAGAAAGTATCGATCGGGAAATATCGCAGGAGGGAATTTGTTCCGCAAATGGTTCTCCGAGGCAAAACGCTTATTGAAAAGCATCTATTGGTGACGCGCCAATTATCTAAAAGGCGGAAAGCTGTAGCTGGTATAGTTCAAAATTTTGGAAATGGAAATTTTTAAATTCAAGCTTTCTCTGAAACAAAAACTTAACCGTTTAATATGAATATCAATTAAAATAAATAAAAGGTTTTTAGAAATGGGCAAAGTCCTTAAAATGCGATAAAATCTATTTATAACAGAAAAATCATGGAATTTTCCCCCGTTCTCCTCTTATACTGCCTCTGTGGCGCAGTGGTAGCGTGTGCGACTGCTGTGCTCGAGGTCTCGGGTTCGATTCCCGAGGCGGACCAAATGTTTGTATGATCTGCAAATATTTCTAAATATTATTTTCGGAGTTTGGGTGTTTTCTATGTATAATATGTATGTATTCACAAAAAAACTTATATATGTATTTATATCAGTTGTCTGGTACCCATAACACAAGCTCTGCATAGCTTGGGACTAGATGGCGTTGTGTGTTAGATGTCTGAAATATTTATTTATTTTACCAGTCCTTCGGAGAAGGTTTTTTTTTGTAGGAAGAATGTGTGTGTGCTCTAACTGCACCAAAATTTCATTCAACTGTACCTACACCAACAATGGCTTTCGTTAGCGAGCTTCATGCCATGTGATATAGGTGGCGATGCGGATCGGATGACTGCATTTTGATTCGTTTATAAAGGGCAGAGGATCTGATATGCCAATATTGACTGGGTTAAACAAATTTGCTTATCGCAGTTGATTTATATGATTGTCTGTTTGATAAAATGTAGCTATTACACTGTAGCACTATTTTTTCTAGTTTGATACTAGATTTTAGACTTACTTACCCAATCCGTGAGAGAGCCACGCTTCGTCATGAATGGGCCGGCTCGACCGGAGTGATACCACGGCCTCACAGCAAATCGGTGTGAAATAGTGATTGCTCCGGAGGCCCATACCACCCTTCCCCTATCTCCTCCATCCCCCGCCTCCAACCCCCCCCCCCATCCCCCAATGGCCGGCAACGCACTTGTGACGCCTCTGGTGTTGCAGGTGTCCATGGGCGGTGGTAATCGCTTACCATCAGGCGATACGTCTGCTCGTTTGCCCGCCCATTCCATAAAAAAAGCACATAATAATATATACAATATAAATAAAAAGTAATTCTTCGTGATACATTTTTGGCTCAGTTACGATCTCATAATCATTAATACATAACTTTAGTTATTATAAACCATATGAATAAGAACTACATAACAATTATAACGAACCTACATTTTTCTTTGTTCTTGTTCCACGAACGTGTCAGTTTAAGATTGTTTCCTTAATGTCGTGACATTGTTGGTGAGACAGCGTGAATTAATTGCATGAAATTCTCCAGGGACATGTCCTGAATTTTGTCAACACTTTGTGTGAGTTGCGCTAGAAGTATTTTTCATTCCATAATGTATATAGTACATAATTATGTGTATGGAGTACAGTTGTATTATGTTCACTAATATAATTGTATCTTTTTCTAAATTATTAACAGTTTACTTTTTGTTAACGCATTATAATTAACCGTAAAAGATTTAATACTACGTCAAAATCAATTTCTTGTTGATTTTTTCATCTCGAAAGCACTATCGTATTATAGGGTACACAACCTTTCATTGAACAATTGAAAATCTTCAATCGAAAACAAGTAGGAACAGAATAATTTCTTCTATGGATTAAATACTATATGGCAATGAGTACTTTAACACTGTACGCTTTTCAAATATGTTTTGTCTCTCACAATCAATCTTTAGTTCTTCAATAAGAAGCATATTCCTATCTTAAAATCTAGATGAAATTATGTGAACAACCCATCTACTTCAATGACCTCTATATTGTAAAAAAAGACGTGTGGCACTCGGGTACTGCCGCGGTAAAGCTATTGCATAGCATTTTTTTATCAACTTATGCAATTATATTTCTTTATTTATTTTTTATTTATGCATTATAATATTCGGCATGAAAAATACTAAACTATTAAATTAGTACCAACATCGCCACTAGATGGCGTTAATCACATTTTTAAGTGGCGATATGGTTTCGTTACACAGCATACTATAAAAGGTTTAAACTATTCCTGATAAATGTCTTCGTCACTGAACGGGTTGTTTTATTCACAGTTTTTTTTTTTTCATTGAACATCTATACTTACGGGGCGCACATGCGGTGAGTGTAGCATTATAAAGATATGACAGAGACTACTTCTTGCGTGACAGACAGATTCGTTGATTCGTCGTTCGGAGAAGCTCGACTCGATCCGTGCGAGCTTCGGGTGTCAGGTTTTATTTTCGTTACGTTACGGAATTTCTTGATTCGGTCGCGGCGCTCAACGGCCTCAAAGCCCGCGATAAACGCTATGCAATAGCTTAAAAATCTTTCTTTATCATTATAACTCTCGAATTTCGTCACCCAAACGTGCAACCTGTCTTAGATATCTAAATGTTCGTATTTTCCACAAACATCATACCTGAGTATAAATATGTAGTGTACTTAGTGTACACCTTAAGCATAGAGTATTACTTAGTTCCATTCACAACTACAAACTACTTAGATTCGTGATATTCAATTTACTCAAAAGCGAATACAACATTTTTGAGAACTGCGGCTGAATCGTACCTCTTAGAGACGTAATATTTGCAGGCTCCACTTGCTTGCAACGATAAACAGACACGAATGAAAAATATCGCATACAAAATCCTACTAGTATTATATACGCGAAAGTTTGTAAGTATGGATGGATGGAAATTCGTTACTCTTTCACGCAAAAACTTTTGCATGAAAGAGTAACGAATAACGAAAAAAAGATTTGGATGAAACTTTACACTAATATAGTTTATACATCAGAATAACACATAGGCTACTATTTGCCGCGATAACCGACATACACGCGGGCGGAGCTGCGAGCAAAACCTAGTAAAATTATAAAACCTCGCATTAATATCTGTTATACTCGCTTACCTTTCTTTATTTTACATGAACAGCATAATATATTTCAGCTTAAGAAGGATTTTTCAAGCAGTCAGGATTTAGATTTTTTTTTAATAAATTGTCTAATTTATTTGAAAACTTTTATTTATAAATAAGTAATAAAAATACTTATTTGATTTTATTAATTTTCAAATTTTCGAAACGTGTATACATAAATATTAGTAAATAAATATTTCGGACATCTGACACACAACGCCATTTAGTCCCAAACTAAGCAGAGTTTGTACTATGGGTACTAGAAAACTTATATCTATGTTATTACGTATATAAAAGCGAAATACCACTCACTTATTAATCACGAAATCTCAGAAACTATAACACCTACAAACCTGAAATTTGGCAGGTAGGTTCCTTATAGGGTGTAGACATCCGCTAAGAACGGATTTTACGAAACTCCACTCCTAAGGGGGTAAAACGGGGGTTGGAAGTTTGTATGAAAGTCCTACGTTTTTGAAGTAAGAGACTTGAAAATTAAAATGTACGCTTTATAGATAGTGTGGAGGTGTACTAATGATGTATCTTTAGAAATCAACCCCCTTTTGGGGTTAAAACGAGGGACGGTAGTTTGTATAAAAGTCCAATGTTATTGAAGTTAATGTAATTATGGCAGAAGGACTTTAAATGGTATTTAAGTATAAGCATTATCATATAGGTATACATATTTTATATGCTAGCTGAGCCCCGTAGTACAGCAATAGCCGCGAGTAACGCCGCGGTGCAAAACTAGTAAATATATATAATATAAGATATACATGTATATGTAAATAAACAAACATTTCGTCGATTTCAAATTTACAGAATTCGATCGAAAAATCTACTTAACAGTTATATATCTCAATAAAGCGAATATTAATGTATTGCGACTGCACGGTTGGCCTAGTGGTTTCAGCGGTCGCCACGCCTCTTGCAACTGCGCCAAGTGTCGTGGGTTCAAATGCCACGCGGTACAAAACTTTGTGTTATCCACAAATTGTTGTCCCGAGTCTGGGTGTTCTTTGTGTCCGTTTCTTGTATGTTTGTAAAGTCCCCCGCGACACAGGATGTTTATATCTAATGCGGAAGTTGTTTTTAAAAAAAAAGGTATTGAAAATCTTTTTCATTGTACTTTCAAACTTACTAAAAAGGACATTGTAACGATGATGCCATTAATTATATACACTATTCAAACCGTTTCTATCACTGTTTGACTATGCCCGTGACGAAACTGACACGGTAGAATTAAAATTTAATCAGGTAACTCGCACTGTTATGTAGACAAAGTAACTCACAGTGCATTTGCTATTTGCGTTAGAACCGTATAACATTGTCCTTAAACTCAATTATTAATGGGTTCAAAAATAGTTTTCTAGTCATCATTATAAGCGAGCATAATAAATGTGAGATGATCGTGTTCCGTATTTTATACCGTGGCAGAGTCCCGCTTCGGCATGCGTAGGCCGGACCGACCGGAGTAATACCACGGCCACACAGAAAACTGGTGTAAAACAGCGCTTGCGCTGTGTTTCACTGAGTGAATGAGGATACCGGAGGCCCATATATATGCCCCAGGAGTGAGCCCCTATCTCCTTCCCCATCCCCCAAAGGCCGGCAAAACGCACTTGTGACGCCTCTGGTGTTGCGGGTGTCCATGGGAGGTGGTAATCGTTTACCATCAGGCGATAGGTTTGCTCGTTTGCGCCCTACTCTATTAACAAAAAATATCTTTAAGATAGGCAAAGCTTAGGAGATATTCCCGAAGACACGAACCTCCTCACTATATGAGCCGTGTTGAGGAGAACTGCCTTTCGCATCAGACAAGACAGCAGATGGTAACCGTGCAACTCAAAACAATTCAGTTCCTAGACTTCATCATGATGGAATTTATTGCAAAATATACAAAAAGTCCACGAATTGTTTTTAAATTTTCAATCGTATTGTTTAAGAGATTTTGCTCTTGCAAATGTCAATGGGGTTGAGACCCTTAAAATAAAATAAAAATCTTTTTACTTTTATCGATAACCGAAAACATTTCAAAATGAAAACAGCATATAAATTTATAGCATCTTAGAATGGTACATATACGTACGGTACGTAGGTATAAAATATTCCAGCTGTGAGCTAAGGCTGTTTGTGTTTAATAACAATATAGGTATTTAAAGAATTTTCCTAACAGTGTTAAAAACATTTAAATAAAGTTTTCTGTCTATAACTTCTGGAAAATGTTTGTACTTCGTTACAGTTTAAAATATGTCCGGATAACTTATTACACTTCTGTTGCAATGAGCTGTAATGCATTTACATAATTCAATAAATATAGATATCCATTATCTATTAAAAGCACTTAATAAGTTTCCAGTTTCAATAAAGACATTGGTGGTAATTCTGTTGTTACCATCACTAAACTAAAATTCACAAAAAAATTGTGTTGCATTATATACTTTAATCGCATGGGCTTATCGTTATCATTTAACGTTGCCAATTCAACTATCCTCTCTTTATACAAAGGTACCAATCTTCAACTATAAACAGAGAGGACTCTTTTTTTCTATCGACCCGAAATGCAGACAATTCTGCAGTTTCTTCCGTCTGGCCGTAAACAAAACCTTCGTTAAGAAAAAGTGTCACGTATATTAATTGAAAAGTGAATAGTGTCTCTCGGAACTTCAGATAATAATGCAAAATATGATTAAAGTGACAAATTAATCGCAACGGCTACAACGGTTACGCAAGGCCATAGGTAATCAGCCAGTGACCACAAAACGACAGGAAATATATAGTTTTAAAATCCTATAGCTAATAAATGTTTTATTCCTTTTCGCTCAGTCATGTGTATACTTATATGTGCGTCATAAAACAGCCATTAAATGAGAGGCTTCTACCATAAATGCACCGTAAATCGTGAGGGTAGAATAGTATTTTTACATCTAACGACATGATATTTTTACATACACTAACGTTACGATAACGTTGAGTACGATAGAGTGAACAAGATTTCAAAAGGCTTATAACACACTCTTAGTTAGTCGTACTGCGTTGTGATATTGGTATTCATTTCAATTGAAATCGTGTGACGTAAACGCACTAATGTACGGCAAGCTAACTAACGATGCGGTTGTCTCGAGACTGCGGTCGACCAATGCGTCTGAATGGCTTCCCTGGCATTCAAACGCACACGATATGGTTAGAAACGTGCTCCGTTTTCGACCCAGTCTATCGCTAGTCAGTGCAGATAGGGGTTTTTATTTAGAATTTTTATTAGATATCGCATTTTGTCATAGATTTTGACACGGAAAACTTTAATTTAGAGGACAAAGAACGTCTCTCTATTTGTACAGATCCAATTTAGTTTTAGACGCACTGATCAACCAAGAACTAATTAGAAAATAATAAAAAAAAAAAAATGGAATAATTTAATTTAAATAATGTGCAATATCAATCTGTTTGAAAGTTGAAGTAAAGTTAAAGTAAACTTTGGTTAAGTGTAAACTGAACTGACTTGGAAAACTGAACCAGGAAGACGTGGTTAGCCCATTTGTTGATTAATTTCTCAACAGAATTAAATATAAAAAGCAGCCAAGTGCGAGTCGGACTCGCCCATGAAGGGTTCCGCGGCAGCAAGTAACATAATATAATTTTATTTTTATATTTGTGTTGATTGAATGAAAGATAAATTGCAGTTTACGATTTATGACGTATTAAAAAAAACTACTTACTAGATTTCGTTCAACCCAATTTTCATTGGAAGTTTACATGGTAATGTACATCAAATATTTTTTTTAGATTTATCATTCTCTTATTTTAGAAGTTAAAGGGGGGGGGGACACTCATTTTATCACTTTGGAAGTGTCTCTCGCGCTACCTATTCAGTTTAGAAAAAAATGATATTAGAAACCTCAATATCATTTTCGAAGACCTATCCATAGATACCCCACACGTATTGGTCTGATGAAAAAATTTTTTTGAGTTTCAGTTCTAAGTATGGGGATCCCCAAAATTTATTGTTTTTTTTTTATTTTTGTGTAAAAATCTTAAAGCGGTTCACAGAATACATCTACTTACCAAGTTCCAACATTACAGGTCTAATAGTTTCGGAAAAAAGTGGCTGTGACATACGGACGGACAGACAGACAGACATGACGAATCTATAAGGGTTCCGTTTTTTGCCTTTGGCACGGAACCCGAAAAAGTCGTGTCTTGGAAAGAAGCTTCTACGTAACGACTAGCATTTTGAAAACCACTGACTTACATATAATAATTACAGAGAGCTAGATTTAGAGGTACTCAAAGTTGAAAACGAATACCTATAAAAATACTTCGCATGTAATATTAGATAAGTAAGTTTGCCTTTTATAATTGTGTTGTGTGGTGGGTAAATTTTCCTTGTGTGGTGTTTCTGTTTACCCATTTTTAATATCAGTAAGCTCAATCAATCACGAACGCGTCGCTGTGTAAAACTACTTTTATAAAATTATTGATTTTTTTATTAGGTTAGGCGTTCTCGGCTCTTATTTACTTAGAATGTTACTGTTATGATTGATGGCGGCCTTTAAATAAATAAATCAATAAATATTTCCGACATCTAACACACAACGCCATCTAGTCCCAAGCTAAGCAGAGCTTGTGTTATGGGTACTAGACAACTGATACAAATACATATATACTTTTTTTTTGTAAATAATACGTATGTCGTATTATACATAGAAAACACCCAAACTCCGAAACATATATCTGTAGATCATACAAAAATTTGGTCCGACCCGAGATTCGAACCCAAGACCTCATGATCAGCAGTCGCACACGCCAACCGCGAGACCAACGAGGCAGACTTTATAAATATATTGACCTTATCATATAGTGGAAATATCTTGTTGAAGTTTTACCAATAACAGTCATAAAAGAAAGTATATTTGTAAAGAACTTTGATTATCAATAAATTAATAATAATCTCACACAGTAGACTGCATGTATATCTATCTAATTTCTCGTAACTAACTGGTCTATTTTATATCACCCAAAATTATTAAGTTGCAAAATGGTGTAAAAGAGTATTCTTGAAATAAAAATATTAGAAAACGTAATTGCTTGAAAAATAATAAGTACCTACATTGTTTTAGATTGACTAGTAGAGCTCAAGAGTTTAAAGCAGAAAAAAAAATCCGAACGAAACGCTATTGCAATATTTACACAAAGTAAAAGTCCACGCCTACGAACGTAATAAAGAGCTTTTATAATAGCCATCGAAAATATACCTTCTTGCACTGTTATAAAGGGTAAATTACAATAAAGTGCTATCAAAGAACATTTTTCAATTTTATCGACATTTCATTTTGAGTCGTAGTCGGTAGTTCTTTCAGTTTTATTTCTTATCTTGAAATTTTGTATGTGACTATTACACCTGCCAGGTTGGCCGTTCAATTTTATTTTTACTGTTCATACGATATTTAGTTGTAATTTCTAGTAAAAGTGAAAGAGGTCTCAATCTCTTTAACAGTATAAGAGTATAGTATTTAAAAAATATTCACCATGTGGTGACGGCTAAGAATCTCCACCACATCTCTATTCATGGGCGTCATAAAAGTGGACTAAGGACTTGCATACCAAAGTATGGGCAGGTGAACAAAAGCATCCTACTGAGCATAGTACAAACTTATTGCGTTTATCAACTCGCACGCCAAATATGGTGAACACAGATAGCTCAAATTTACCTAAAAGATCATACAAAAACTCAAATAGACAATTAAGTGAAAGAGGACTAAACACAAGTGTCAGATTTGACCCAAGTACTGCCAATTTATTTAGCGTCTTTGAATCAAACGAAGCATGTATGTGATGTGAATTTGTACATAAGGAATCTAGAAGAATCTTTTCATAAAGGACATTGCATGGACTCATTTTTGTATTCCCATAGGAATATGCAGAGGCAAGCCTATATTCCTATCAGCTGGGCATTACTAGAGAACGTGTATCAGTAAGGTGTAAAGTTGGTTTATTAAAGTGATGTTTGTGCATTACATGGACAAAAACAAGAAAAAGTTTATTGATGTAGTCTACATCACTCTGGTTATTATTAAAAATCTATTGACACCCCATTCATTAAAATCAGTGCAGTAGTTTAGACTCTACGGCGGAATATAAAAACATACTTAGATTGGAAAAAATATTACCCTGCCTTTTGACTTTGCCGTAGTCGGGTAATAACAAGCGTTTTCAAATAGTGGAATACAAGTGAACTATGTTTCGAGAATGTATCCTAACAAGTTCAATCACGTGCCGAGAATCGAGAGTGTACAGCAGGACGCAAACGTGGACACTTTTGTGTCCTGTGTCAGTTACAAGCTACCGATGAATATTTGATTTCTATAGAACCAGTATGAAATCATCCACTCCCTGCGCATATGTATACATATGCATATTTTTTTGTGTCCAGTTGCTTCCACTCAACACATATTCATGACGATCAAAAAGTGTTCGGTGTCGGTAACTGAAAACTAAAAGTCGTCAGTTGAAGACACAGGCCACATTAACAAATTTCCTTATAATTGTACTAAGCTGTGCAAACGGAGAGTTGCATTCGGCGTCCGTTGCCTTTGTGCAAACCATCCAAGACGTCCATTGTGAGACTGACGAAAAACAAGCGACGTATTGTGGCCAGAAGTAGCGACCGGTGACTCTGTCCGATTGCCGCAACCGGACACAATAACTACGGTTACCAGTGACCAGTAGTAGTAACAGGCGACACGTTTGCGCAGCGCCCATGAAGCAAACGTCTAGCTTATTTAAAAGGCGACGGCCAAATGTAATAATTTGATGTAGGTTTCAATACTTACGATGATCAAAATGTAATAGTATAAAACGAATTATTTGACTTTCTTATTCAAAGCACAACGACTGCATCAACAAGTTACATTAAGGTTTCCATTTCAATCAATGTACCAGTTTTTAAAAGCTAAAGTCATGTTAATCCTAAAACCTCATTTATTATAAAATATAATTAATGACGCTGACCTTTTTAATGTTCCAAAAAGCTTTAAACGACCGTCACATATTTAATAACATTGCTATTACAAAACCTTTTTGAACCTTAGAAATAAATGACGTGCACACTTTTCTGAATGGGTTCTACTTTCTATTGTCGAACAGAACAAAGGTACACTGAAATAATGTCGTACGTTTATTTTTGACATAACTATTCTGCTAAATACTGATCATTATCTTAATAGGAGACTCTCATAGTGATCTTCTACTGCTTCGTTAGTATTTCAGATAGACTTTTATAACTGATTACAGTTATTTGTTTTTAAGCCTTATGGCCACAAAAACGTTCGTGCTTTAGTTCTTACTTTACTAGCTATTTTTTTAACGTATTTGAACCCCCACGGGCCGTCACCTCATCGGGGTTTACAACGGGGTGGTGTGTCGGAATCAGAGCGACTAAAACCACACCATGTGCCACTCTGCGAATTAGAAGGGAGGGGATCCAGGAACCGCTGTTAGGGGTACGACATTCGGACCCATCCCAGCGCCTGCCTGTCCTGACACGGGCACCGTCTGCCAATGAACTCTCAATTTAGACGTCGTACGGCACACGCGTACGTCGCCTCTTCGCGGCTGGCCACTAAAGGGGATTGAGGGGAAATCCCGTCTCGGCCGCGGCCACACTCAGGGCCCAATTTAAACATTGGGTTTATTTTTTATTAAATTGACTTAGATTCGTATAAGTAGTCAGATCAATGCTAAAATGTACAAGAATGCTAACCCTTTGCAAATTAACTCTAGTTATCTGATAAATATTTTAATAACCATAAAATAACAGAAATTGCGAGAAACCAATCACAATGATTACTTGAAGCGATCGTTTTTATTTGTGTTAAAGGAATAATATAAAAAAGTTGTTTTCGTAATTGCAAAAGTTTTTTCAAAAGCTATAAAAACTTCCGTTCCTGTGGAAAAGAAAATAACGCCAGTATAATTCCCAAGTTTACGGTACAGGATTGTGTTGAAATTATAATTTCTTGGAAGAGGTAAATTTCTACTTTTGGGATGAAAGGGACTTGACAAAAATTTACTTCGAAAATGTGTTATTAAATTTAGAAAGATGTCCTAAACAAAATAATTTCCCATTAACAAAATCTTGCGTCTCATTTCTCGTTTATTTATAGTTACTCTTAAGATTCATTATCGTAATTATAATTCATCTTTCGTCTATAGACAAAGTTAAAATCTGATTGAATAAGCTCTGAGCCGGAAATCGATTGTAGCCGGTGGCTTTTCTTAAGTTTGCCAAACTTTGCTTTTAGGAAAAGTTTTGCCTGATTTCGAAACGATTCAGTTATAGGTTAGTTATGAATGAGACTATTTTTATTGCTTTAAAAAGTTTTGTTTGGGAAATTAACTAAACACGGAGAAACTGAGTTATGCGAAAAAAGTTATGAACAAATGAATTACGTTTGGTAAGTACGTTTTGGTAAGGTCTTTACGATATCGAATCCGATGACTAGACGGGTCACCTGATTTCGGATGACTACCGCCGCCCATACACTCCTTCATTAGAGGGCTATGCTCTTACGAATCTTGAGTAAGTTGTCTATTGACTTCCATCCCGAGATAATCCGGGAATGAAGATTTGGATTCTCATTCCCTTGTAAGAAAACAAGGAAATAATTGTTTAACATCAGTTTTCAAAAAAAGTTCAGTAAACTAAATGATTCTTTATGTTCCTGATCGGAACCATTTTGATTTATTTCTATATCAACCCCGTTACGTATATTTTAGTGCTTATGCATTACTAGCAAATAATAACTTTATGCAAAAATGGTACTTACTAGTTTAATTGCTAGTTACAGTTCCAGTAGAAACAATTCTGGCAGATTCTGAGTGAAAACCTATTATTATGTTACCACAACAGGCCGCGTTAATCCGGTAAAATCCGGATTTAATTAGGCAATGCAAAGCCGTTACGATACACGTAGGGTTGTTTGTCCTGTTTTTGGATATGTTACAAAAGTACAACATATTTTAAAACAAAAGAGAAGCTTAAAAATTGGGAGTTAGCAACAAAAACGGCACATCTGGTTCACAAGTTCAAAGTTGCTCAGCGTGCTATGGAGAGGGCTATGTTTGGCGTTTCTCTAAGGCATCATCATATCAGGAATGAGATGATCCGCCAGAGAACCAAGGTCATCGTCATAGCCCACAGGATTAGCAAGCTGAAGTGGCAGCTCTAATAATAACTAGCTGATAACTATTGAGGAAAATGGTTTCTTGAACGGAGAACGTGTCTCGGCAATTCTAGTGTAGGACATTCACAAGCCAGGTGGAGTGATCATCTGCGCAAAACGGCTGGGAGAAGCTGGAAGCAAGAAGCCTAGGATCGAACGAAATGGCGTGCAATTGGGGAGGCCTATGGCCAGCAATGAATTGTGATAGGCTGATGATGAGCAATAATAAGGTAAGGTAACAGAACTTTGTTATAATTGTATGTTTTTTTTTACACTAACACCAGACTTAAAAGATAGTTTCATGCTTTATATACAGAGTGTGTTATTAGTATAAACTATGGTTGCGTTAAAGTACAAGATGTAAAATGACGGTACGAATGTCTTAGTGGCTTAACACAAATTGTCAGAAAGTCTCAAAGTTCTTTGTGTCCGATTTATGTATGTCTGTATAAAAGAAAGGTGTTAAAGAAAAAAAAAGGAAAAAAATTACATCTAAGAATTCATTATTTTGTTGTAAATATATTCATAGCATAAAATATGAAAATTAATAACTGTTAATCAAAAGATTGTTAAAATATTCTTTAAACTTTTTTAAGACATGTATCAACGTTTTCTAGAAACATTTAATTATTCCTTAAAGTTTATAAATAGTAGACAACCCTGGCAAGAATAGCGATTCACACCGTACCAAAACTATTTCATGAATAAATTATACAATAGAACTTAACCGAAAAGTAAGTAAGGAAAAGTACCAAGATTTGTTTTGAAAAGAAAAATACCGAGTATTAACTATCCAAAGTCTAGAGTATAACTATTTGAAGGTATTTATTTCTTAAACTTTTGAAATTGTTAGCTAACACAATTTCTACAACTGAAAGTGGAAGTAAATAAAAGAAAAACATTGAGAAAACGAAGTAATTTGCCGTCATGGAATTATAAAATAATAAAGACGCGACAGATAAGAGAGTACTTTAATAAATATTAATGTTTTGTTGGTTAGTAAAACTATTTTTGAAATACTTTGAAGCATTGGTACTATTATCTTGACTTGTAAGTATTTGTACTTCAGGCCAAACCGATGGATCACCTGATGGAAAGTGACCCGTACTAATGATGTCTGTAATTAGGAGGAACAAATGCATGTTCGACTTTAAAGGCATGAGTACGCTCTTTTCTAACAGGTTTCGAGGTCGTAGCGTTCCTAAAAAATACCGCAAACAGTAATTTGTTCCACTGGGTACTTAATTAATTGATACTTGTTGGCTTTTTTATGGTGATGCCAACTTATTATATCCAAGGAGTTTAAGATTACGTTAAGTAAATTTGCAGTACTTATACTAACGGGTGAATCTACCGAAAAGATTTACCCATTTTGATGATTCTAAAACTAATATTATAGAAGATTAATGTTATATTTTCGTGATGAGGCGAGGTTCATACTTCTTATAAATTTATAATCAAATCATTGATATTCAAGGATTAAATGACGTAGAAAATAATCTGTTGACTCTTTTACTTGGGAAGGTACATAATATATGAGTTTCTGGACTGAGTTTGAGTTTGGAGTTTAGAGTTTGCTTGTTTTGAAGGGATTTAGAGTAATGAAAAAAGTACGGTAACAAAATCACTTCCCAAGCAGTTTGAAATAGATTTTATCGTATCATTTTGAAAATCACTAATACCTACTTGTAAATTTTCACATAATTTCATTTTATTTATTTAAGGAGGCAAGACATACCATTATTTAACTATTTTCTGAATTATAATTGACGCCAACATCCTTTACATTAAGCCTATTGTCAAAATATACCACAGTAGCCTACCCGTGACCACTTCGTTGGGCGTTAACCACCCGCTTTACTTCGATTTTATTTACAAATACTATTATTTTTAACCAACTTCAAAAAAGGAAGAGGTTCTCAATTCGACCGTTTTTTTTTAAAATGTGTGTTCGCGGATAACTTCCTCCTTTATGAACCGATTTTGATGATTTTTTAATGGAAAGGAGATATCCCAACGGTGGTACCATGATAAGGACAAAGAGATCTGATGATGGCATCCAAGATAAATCGATTCGAACCTTGAAGTTTTTATCTTGTTAAAATTTTTGAACTAAAGTTTTTGTTCAATCATAATGTAAAGTTTATAAATTCTCAAAATTAAAAAAAAAACCCCGACAATAAACTGAGTTCCCTTTAAAAGTAAAAAACACGTTATGCGCTATCATTTGAGACCCCACTCGATGATATTTTGCAGACATTCGGTTATTCTTCCCCACTTTCACCCCCATAACTTTTAAACGACTCAACCGATTTTCATGAAACATGTCTAAGAACACTCGCACGTAACTCACCGAAATCGCTTCATCCGTTCGCGAGCTACGGTGCCACAGACAGACAGACAAACAGACAGACACGTCAAACTTATAACACCCCTCTTTTTGCGTCGGGGGTTAAAAATATAGCTTATGTCACTCCTGAATAGTGTCGCTTTCTGTTAGTGAAAGAATTTTCAGGATCAGATCAGTACTTCCGAAGATTACCCCCTACAACCATACAAACAAAGTTAGAAACTTTCATCATCATCATCATTTCAGCCGAAAGACGTCCACTGCTGGACATAGGCCTCCGCCAAGGCTCCCCACAACAATCGGTCCTGTGCTGCTTGCATCCAGCGGTTTCCTGCGACCCTCACCAGGTCGTCTGACCATCTTGTAGGGGGCCTACCCACGCTAGAAACTTTATCTCTTTCTAATATTTATTATACTATATTTTCACTTTCTGCCATCAAAATACAAATATAATGGGTAAATATCATACCAAATCATAAAAAGGTGATTTTCTACATGAATAATAAACAAAGCTGAGGGGATAAAGGGGGAAAAACACATTTACGATGACCTTCTCTGGATTTTTTTCTCTCATTTTATTTTGTACTAGTTTTTGCTCGCGGCTCCGCCCGCGTATATGTCGGTATCGCGGCAAATAGTCGTCTTTATCAAACTTATAGAAGCCTATGTGGTATCCTGATGTATAAGCTATATTACTGCAAAGTTTCATCCAAATCCGTTGAGTAGTTTTTGCGTGAAAGAGTAACAAACATCCATCCATAAACGCGAAAGTCTGTAAGAATGGATCCATCCATTCTTACAGACTTTCGCGTTTATAATATTAGTAGGATTAAAAAAAAAATTAAGTAATGTCAGATGTAAAATTAGTAAATACTCGTATTTATAGAAGCTACTGGAAAAAACCAGCATGAACAGCAACTGGTTGCTTTCATGGGAAAGCTTTTTTTTTACGTGTGGAAATCCCCTCGGACCGTCATCCGCGCCGGGGCTTGCGGCGGGGCGGTGTGTCGGACTCGAACCGACTAAAACCACACGGTGTGCCACTCTGCGCCTGAGGAGGGAGGGTTCCGGGAACTGCTTTTATTAAGACATCCGGACCATGGGAAAAAAAAAAAATGCCTATTTCAAGGTAGAAAAATCCCTATTTTGAACTGACAACGTGGAACTTCTGAGAATAAACCTATTTGTATTGTTAATTTTAGTATATCTGAGCTATGAAAATATTCTCTGAGATTTTTTTAGACATCATAAATTCAACTTACAATATTATTATTCCAACAAATCGCTTGGAAAAAATATGTAAATGTCATATTTTTCTCCAGTGCTTTTAGCAGTATACTATTTATATTTTTCTTTTACAGTACCAGTATTACCAAGAATAAAGTTATTGTTTGAAATAATATACCCATTTAATAGCCTTAAGCCATCAGTTCAGACCAACGTCACGTAAATTGAGTTTGGGCTTACTCTTTCTTCAAAACGATTCTTACCTGAAAAGTTTTTTAAGTTAAGTTTATGTTATGAAGAGGTTTTGACATTTAAAAAATATAGAGCAATTGTTAGTGTAGGATAATGGTTTCGACCTCTCGCATATTTAATCAAACTAATTTAAAACAAATTCGGTTGATCTTTCTAGGAGTTTTTACCAACTCAGCCTACTGCCGTCTACTGCTGAACGAGTTTTTGCTCACAGAAGCCACTGTAATTACAGCTTAGCTCCAAGTTTCACATGGAGCCGCTTTGAAATCTTTGTTACCCTGTACCAATATCTAAAATGGTTTACGAAAATGCAGTACCTTTTACAAGGTTTGTTTTGGTACAATTGTTGATATAGATAGACTGCATTGATGATAGAATATATATTTACACGTGTATTGAAAACAAAAACAAATTTTTGAAAAGTAAAAATCGACCGCATTTTTTGAACAAAAGACGTGATCGTGAGCCGACAACACCACCAAATTGAATCGGAATCTAGCAAAATAGCGTCACTTTTGTATGAAAAATATTTACGCAGAAGCGTCACGCATGTGGACCGGCGTACTAAAAACTTTTTTACGACTTTTTGTAAAGAACTCCATAAAGTGCAGTAATTTACTCAAGTCTGAGATTTTAGAAGAACATGAATGTTGTTCAACATTTTCAGCACAAATTTCTTTTGAAACGACATACCATACCAAAACAGTTTATACCGCAGTGAGTCTGCTCTTAATATAGGTAATAAAATTTGTTGTAGGTGAGGTTTATTTTATCCTTACATTTTGCTTATTGCCCTTGTTTTGGTACTGTGTAGGTTAGATGGATATTTTCGTATAAGAATGGCAATAGTAAAGTCATGTTAGTTTCATTATTATTAAACCTTCTTTCTCAGAGAGGTCTATGTCCAGCAGTGGACTGTTAGGGCCTGTTGATGATGATGAAAAAGTATCCATTATTTTTAGGGTTCCGTGCCAAAGGCAAAAAACGGAACCCTTATAGATTCGTCATGTCTGTCTGTCCGTCTGTCTGTCTGTCTGTCCCTCCATATGTCACAGACACTTTTTTCCGAAACTATAAGAACTATAATGTTTAAACTTGGTAAGTAGATGTATTCTGTGAATCGCATTAAGGTTTTTACACAAAAATAAATAAAAAAACAATAAATTTTGGGGGTCCCCATACTTAGAACTGAAACTCTAATTTTTTTTTATTAAACCCATACGTGTGAGGTATGTATAGGTCTTCAAAAATGATATTGAGGTTTCTAATATCATTTTTTTTCTAAACTAAATAGTTTGCGCGAGAGACACTTCCAAAGTGGTAAAAGGTGTGTACCCCCTGTAACTTCTAAAATAAGATAATGATTAAAGTAGTTTTTTTTAATACGTTATAAATCGTTAACTGCAATGTACCTTTCATTCAATCAATACAAATATAAAAATAAAATAAATTCGCCCCTTCATGGGCGAGTCCGACTCGCACTTGGCCGCTTCTTTTTTAGCAATATATTGTGGCGACTTCCATATACAGCGCAACAAAAATATACTACAGTGCCATCTACAGAATATACGTCGAACTACGGAGCAACGAAGGAAGCGAAGAAACTACCAATCCTGAATCGCGCAATAGAAGTTCTCGCGCCAATTATCATATATATAACATCCCAACATCAACCGTTGGGCCGTGGCCCGCCAGGCATGATCACCTTGCCTGGTCGGAGGATCCTCTCTTTGTGTTGGTGGGACATGACACCCCAACCCCCCCACACTATTATAAATAATTCTGGTTTTATTGCTCACAGTGAACTCCAAAACTATCCAACCGATTTTCAGGTTTTTTTTTTATATTTGTTTTATTAGTATTGTCTTAATAGTTAACATTACGCTCACACCAACAATAGCCTAGAATGTTTTAAAAGAGACGCAGATGAAGTTTCGTGGATTCATCATCATCATCATCAGCCTATCGCAGTCCACTGCTGGACATAGGCCTCTCCAATTGCGCGCCACTTGGTTCGATCCTCGGATTTTCGATTTCGTGGATTATATATTTAATTTTTTTTTCATACTCGTCTGGTCAAGAATTGACCTTCTAAATGAGCTCATACTAACGATTTTTTCTTAGTTATTTTATTGATCCATTGCAGTAATGATAATATTATTATATAATAATATTATGTATCAGTAATAATGATTCAGTGATAATATTCAGTGATAATGATTGCTGAGTCACACACCGCGTGTTTTATCTAAACCAGAGAAATGATTCTGTAGAATATTGTTATTATCTTATGCACACGAATGTTCACCATGTTAAAATGACTACAGTTCATACTTTCCATTAAAGAGACTAAACGCAATGTCCATACACTACAATAGTCTACACGCTTAGCGCGGATCACGGTCACAAGATATAACTTGACATTATCACATTATCTAGATACCTACACATATAAACTTCTTCAAGGAATGTTTCAGAGTAAACTGGATCTTATAGCCATATTATGTTATACCTTCATAATTGTATTACCACCAGGAAACTGTCCCTACGAGTATAAAAATAGTTATGTTACTGCTATGCTACCTAGTTTCCTAGGAGTTTTATAGCTATGTCTATACAAATAAATAAAATCGTAGTGTCTGCTTGTAATTTTAAATTAACAGTTTTCTCTAAAGGCGTATTTAAGTGAATAACTGTATACGGTACTAACACCAAAAAACAATTAACACACACACACACAAATTTCAGCAAAAAAAAACGACTTCAATCAGGACCAAATTTAAATGGGACCACACGGGAAGCACCAGCTTTCAAATAAAAAACAATCATCAAAATCGGTTCACCCAGTCGAAAGTTATGAGGTAACAAACATAAAAAAATACAGTCGAATTGAGAACCTCCTCCTCTTTTTTAAGTCGGTTAAAAACTGTTTGTTCCGGCTAATCTCTGAACCAGCTGGACATATTTTGACGGGGGTTGCACTTAGGCTATTTTTTAGACTAGCTTCGGACCGCGGTGTTATCTGTGGGTAGTACCACGGGGCTCAGCTAATTTTCTTCTATATTCTTTCGTTAATTGTAAGTGTTATTCAGATGTTATCTTTTATTTAACGATTGGCATATTGGTCTAATGATTAGTGACCCTGACTGCTAAGCAAGAGGTCATGGTCATTCGGTTCCCACTCAGGTCAAATGGTTGTGTGATCAGCACGATTATTTATTCTGTGTATGGGTGTAATTATAAATAAATAAATATTTTCGGACATCTAACACAGAACGCCATCTAGTCCCAAGCTAAGCAGAGCTTGTGTTATGGGTACTAGACAACTGATACAAATACATATTTACTTTTTTTTGTAAATACATACATAATATACATAGAAAACACCCAAACTCCGAAACAAATATTTGTAGATCATACAAACATTTTGGTCCAACCCGGGAATCGAACCCGAGACCTCATGATCAGCTGTCGCACACTTCAACCGCGAGACCAACGAGGCAGTTTATATAATTTATCCAGAATTATATGTATTTCAAAATATATAAGCGTGTTTATCAGCGGTCTGATTACACAAATGTTATTTTGGTATACGTGCCGTGTATGCATACATTTGCACTTAGTAAAAAGCGGTTATTTTAATATTACAAGCAGACACTCGTATTTTATTTATTTGTATAGAGTTAATATTCTTTATAATTATTTCACAAGAACCTGCTTTTGACATTTTTCATTTAATAATAATAAATAAATAATTTCGGACATCTAACACACAACGCCATCTAGTCCCAAGCTAAGCAGAGCTTGTGTTATGGATATTAGATAACTGATATAAATACATATATATACGTTTTTTTGTAAATACATTCATATTATACATAGAAAACACCCAAACTCCGAAAGAAACATTTGATGATCTTACAAACATTTGGTCCAATCCGGGATTCGAACACGGCAGTCACTTATGCTACCACTTGCGCCATCGAGGCAGTTATTTTTAAACACTCCACACCCAGACACTAAAACCACTCATATTTTTTTCTTTGCACTCTTGTCTAATCAACACTGTTAACGTTTTTTAGGGTTCCGTGCCAAAGGCAAAAACGGAACCCTAAAAATTGTCTGTCCGTCCATATGTCACAGCCACTTTTTTCAGAAACTACAAGACCTATAATGTTAAATCTTGGTAAGTAGGTGTATTCTGTGAACTGCATTAAGATTTTCACACAAAAAAAAAAAAAAAACAATACATTTTGGGGGTCCCCATACTTAGAACTGAAACTCAAAAATTTTTTTTTAATCAAAGCCATACGTGTGGGTTGTCTATGGATAGGTCTTCCAAAGTGGTAAAATGTGTTGTGTGTCCCCCTCCCTGTAACTTCTAAAATAAGAGAATGATAAAACTAAAAAAAATACATGATGTTCATTACCGTGTAAACTTCCACCGAAAATTGGTTTGAACGAAATCTAGTAAGTAGTTTTTTTTTTAATACGTCATAAATCGTAAACTGCAATTTACCTTTAATTCAATCAAGACAAATATAAAAATAAAATAAAAATTATATTATGTTACTTGCTGCTGCGGAACCCTTCATGGGCGATTCCGACTCGCACTTGGCCGCTTTTTTTTAATGTATGGGCCTGCTAAAATGACTCTAAATGATATACTTGATAAAATGTTGTATATAAATATTAGCTAGTTGTCTTATACCAAGGAATATCCAGTGTATCCGTGTATCCAGCAGTGGAGTACAAAGAATGGGGCAGATATTGATCGCTGACAACTGCAAGTCACTAAGTTACTTTGCTCTTAGAAGCTGGCAGCATCACAATGCTTCGAAAATATAGTGCCTATAGTGGAAAAGTTCCTGTCTCTTTATTTTTAACCGACTTCAAAAAAGATGAGGTTCTCAATTCGACTATTTTTTTTTATGTTCGTTACCTCAGAACTTCCGACTGGGTGAACCGATTTTGATGTTTATTTTTTCTATTCCTATTTCAATTTGGTCCAGTTCTAGAAGTAGGTTTTTTTACTAACTTTTTAACTTTCGCGTTCCATGATATAATAATAATAATTTTTTATCTGTGACCACGGCCAGTGCAACATGGTCGAAACGTCAGGCAAATCAGAGGTATGTAATACCTTTAAATAAGTGATTCCCGTCAAAAAATATTATTAGGTTTTTTTTGTTAAAATTTTATTATTTAGATAAGAATCGTTAATAGTCCACTGCCATATATAGGCATCTCCTTAAGAAGGATGTTACCATTGAAATACTGTAATGAAATTGTGCCTCTAATTAGAATAAACTGAAAATGTTGTATAACCAGATAAAGAATATTCGTTTTGAATAGTGACAATATTATGTACGTACATACATTACGTGGAGACAAATACGATGTTATTAAAGCAAAATACGCATGAGATTCGATATCACATTTTCAAATGCTCCGGAAAATATAAAAAATTAATAAATTACATACCTAGTTGTAGAATGCTGTTGACGACAATCGATTTCCTGTAATGTAAAAATGGAGCATTAAAAATTAGATTAGCATTTACATTTACTTCTCATTAGCATTTAGATCTATTTAAAACAGCGCTTTGTTACTCTTGATGGGTGTACCAGATTTAGTCCTTCCACCTTTTGGAATACCGTTTTTTTTAGGTTCCTCATCATGCTCGATAGATGGCGTTATACCCTGGTATAACGTATACACCTGTGCTATTATCGCGGTATAATTGGTTTACTAGGGTTAAGGTTAAAGGTCAATAAAATATGAATTGAATTGCATTAAATGCTCTTGAAGTAATGATAAAGCGGTGACCGCTTTGACATTACTTGTTTTTTCGCAATGAGAATAATCGGTCCCTATCTTCTCTTGATCTTTGTGATAAGTAGGAATGAACTGAAATAATGTCTCAGGTAAATTTATACTAGTGATAGAACTATTTCATATTTTTTCAGTCTCTTGACCTCTTCAGGATAATTATACTTGTGTTTGCATTAGGCAGATGGCCGACTATGAAAGAACCGCCTGATAGAATCAAACGCAGTGTAAAGAAATGATGATTTCATTAGTCTCTTTTCAATTATGACTTAGAGATATTATATTGCTATACTTCCACATAACAATAGCTTGAATTGTTTATAGTGAATTGTTCTTAAGTATTTCGAATTGTTCGTAAGAATTAAAATTTATGTCATCATTAAAGAGGTTATGTTGCCATGAAAACTCCATAACCTCTTTACAAAAATCAAGTGCTAAGCAAAAAATGCACGTATTACAAATAGATTAAGGACTTTTTTTTGTTAAAACAAGGGGTTAAGGAACAATTTGTAAAGAAAGTTTCATATATCATGCCTTATATCTAATCTTAACTCAAAATCATAAAACTTCTCGAACAATTGAGTTAGGCGCTACGCAAACATGACGCCCTTTACTACTACTGGTTACTAGTAACCGTAGTTGCTGTGTCCAGTGGCGGCAATCGGACCCAGTCACCGGTTGCTACAACTGGCTACAATTTATTGCTTGTTTTCCGTCAGTCTCACGATGGACGTCGTGGATGGCTTGTGTCGCACGCAGGAGACGGACACCGAATGCAATTCCTCCGTTTGCGCAGCTCAGTACAATTGTAAGGAAATTTGTTAATGTTGCTTGTATCTTCTGCTGACGACTTTTAGTTTCCAGTTACCAACACCGAACACTTTTTGGTCGTCATGAGTATGTGTAAAGTGGTAGCTCTTGGACACAAAAATATGTATGTATGCGCAGGGAGTGCATTATTTCATACTGGTTCTATAGAAATCAAATATTCATCGGTTGATTGTATCTGCCACAAGACACAAAAGTGTCCACGTTTGCGCTCTGCCTTATAAGTATCATTCTAAAAGTGAGTCGCACAGTTATTTAATATTCAGACTCCCTAACGAGGGCACCAGTTATTGAATTAACTTGTTTGTTTTATTAAAATGTACTGTAACAGTTGAGTAATTTTAGTATCCTGGAATATTAATATTATTCGCTTGCTCAATATTGGTCGTAGACATTTGAGTGTTGTAAAAATCTGTTTTATTTTATACGCAGCTGTGACGATAATGAGATATTGTCAATGATATTATATTTGTACATGTACATACATGTAAATTATAAAAAACAATTAAAATCAAACTCAATTGTAATTAAAATAGTGGACTATGTACAAGTGGGTTTGATTCTAGAATGTATAAAAACAATAACTTTCCAATTCCAGAAATTTACGACTAATTGTATTAGTTTCAATTAATATATATGTTTCTGAAGGCATAATAATAATAGCAACACCACAAGCAGTCAGATTTTCTAATACATTTTTTCTCAAAATAAAATTTATTTTCATATATTTAAACCAATATAAATCATCTACAGCAAATCATAAGGAAATAAAATGGGTCAATACCTTAAAAATAAGGTAATAACACGCCTAAAATGAAAGAATTGAATATAAATATCTACCATAAGACATGACGTTAAACGTCATGTCATAACAATGTATAAATCATGGTATAAATAAAGAGAATTTCTGACAAAATGATAACAAGAGCTAGATCAAAAGCACTTTTAACACCTTCGGACTCGTCGCTAAGCTCCGCCTTGCCGTCCTCGGAAGCAAGAACAGAAGTCCCAACTCTTGCAGAGGCGTCGAGCTCTACATCAAGCGACGAGTTTTTCTCTCCGCCGACGTCGCCAACACCAGTGCGTCGGCAGGGGAGATGCCGGCCACCAGACAGCCTGGGACCTCGAGGACCACTGACCTCGAATAGGGCCCCCGCTACCGGTGGTAATGTGCACCGCATGAAGTGGACAAATGCAATTAATGAGAACGTCATGCGTGCATATTTTCGGGCTACAGAGTTGGGAACGAACCTTACTGCGTACCGTGTTAGACTAGTCTCTCTGTTTCAGGAGCTTGAACCAGCTGTCAACGTTTCGGCACAACGATTGTCGGATCAAGTACGTGCTATACAGCGATGTCACCTGCTGGATGATGCCGTACTTGAAAGGATACGCTCTGACATACGGAATAGCTTGACTGTCCCTTCTTCGTCACGTGTTGTGGATGTGGTAACAAACACCACATCACAGGTATCACAAAATGAAGATGTTACTGAATTAGTGGACAGTGAAATTATATCCGTAAGTACCCAATACAATGATAAGATAAGGAGCACTTTGGAAGATGCGATTCGGGAATACCGATATTTAAATTCTAACAACAGACCCCGGTTACCCCGTTTGCCCATTCATAAACGAAATTTAGCGCTGGTGAGTGCCTTGGATTCGTTATTACCGGATTATTTCAGTAATAGCGAAGATCTCAGTGATACACATTCCATTCTATACTGTGCGGCTATTACAGTTTGTCGAGTAGCTGGTGTCAAATTTGCAGAACATACAGCTACTACTCGACCAGAAAATACTGTGCCAGCTTGGCAGTGTAGAATTGAACGTCGTATTGCTGAGGCCAGGATACTCATTGGTAAGCTAATTAGTTTCCGATCGGGTAACACGCGACCGAGAGTGGTGCGCTTTGTGAAACAGGCATTCTTGGGGACTACAATTAGTCCTCAACAGTACATGTCATGTGTCACAGAGCGCATAGACTTTCTGAAGCAAAAAGTTTATGCATGGGCAAATAGAATAAGGCGGTATAGAAAGCGAGTAGATCGGTATAGTCAGAATCGCATGTTTCAAAGAAATGAGAAGTGGGTATACAGGAAATGGGAGAATCCGGGTCCGTGTGTGAGTGATAGGCAATTCCCAGATGAAAATGCCACTAATTTATTTTGGCGTAACATCTGGTCAGTGCCTGCCACTCATACAGAAGGTGATTGGTGTCGGGATGTCGAACGCTCATGTGAGTCTATAACACCAATGGAACCAGTTAGCATCAATAAAGAGGATGTAAGTTGTGCGGTCCGTTCATTACCGAATTGGAAAGCACCTGGTCCAGACGGACTGCACAACTTTTGGCTTAAGTGGTTCCGAAGCTCACATGCGTGTTTGGCATCTCAATTCCAAACAGCATTGGATTCGGGTTCATTACCACAATTTTTAACAACTGGCACAACCCACTTACTCTATAAATCTGGTGGTGCCATGGATCCCAAAAACTTTAGGCCTATTACTTGTTTACCAACGTTATATAAACTTCTTACATCTATTCTGAGACTCAAAATCACTACTCATATTAATAACAATTCGATAATTTCCGTTTCTCAGAATGGATGTAGAAGTGGGACCCGTGGCACTAAAGAGCTCCTTATAATAGACATGACCATTAGCCAGCAGGTACGTCGTAATCGTAAGAGTCTGGCGACATGCTGGATAGATTACAAGAAGGCTTATGACTCGGTTCCACATACATGGCTTTTAAGGGTGCTGGAGTTGTATAAAATTGATACAACTCTGAGCACTTTCTTGAAGTCGTGTATGGGGCAATGGAGAACAGTACTTCGCTATCCAGGGTGTCGGCAGTCTACGATGAACGACGTACTTATAAAGATCGAGCGGGGCATCTTTCAAGGTGACAGTCTGAGTCCCTTGTGGTTTTGCCTAGCTTTGAACCCTCTCAGCACTCTATTAGAGGGTTCAGGGTTAGGCTATAGGTTGCAGAAAGATGATCGAGTTATATCTCACCTCCTTTATATGGATGATTTGAAACTACTTGCCCCCACTAAATTACAATTGACAGCGTTACTAAAGGTCACTGAAAACTTTAGTAATTCTATCAAGATGGAATTTGGTATAGACAAGTGTGCAGTCATGTATGTAAAGAAGGGAGTGATTGTGGAATCTGAAGGAGTAGAGCTTTCAGATTCTACAAAACTTAGATCTCTGTCTGCGGCCGAAACCTACAAGTATCTAGGTTTTTCACAGTCCTTAGGAATGCCAGAATCTGATATGAAACAGTCGTTGCGGGAACGCTTCTTTGGCCGCCTGAAAAAAGTACTTAAAAGTCTTTTATCAGGCGGTAACAAGGTGCGAGCCTACAATGGTTGGGTCATGCCGGTTCTGATGTATTCCTTTGGTATACTTAGATGGACTCAGACTGAATTAGATGCCCTAGACCGGAGAGTCCGTACATTGCTGACTGCATTCCGAATGCATCACCCACGGTCATCGGTTATGAGGTTGTATATCCCGTGAAAGTTTGGGGGTCGTGGACTATTAAATATCAAGACCCTACACAATCGCGAGATATACAATCTTAGAGAATATTTTCTTCACACTGATGTGGGAGTGCATCGTAATGTAGTTGCAGTGGATACCGGACTCACTCCGCTCGCTTTGGCTAAAGAGAATTGGCGCAAACCTGTAGTACTTAGTACTAATGATCGCAGGGAGGTATGGAAGGGCAAAGAACTTCATGGTCGGTTTTATCGGGCTCTTAATGGGCCCGATATAGACTTCAAGGCCTCAACTTCCTGGCTACGGTATGGTGATCTCTTCGGAGAAACCGAAGGTTTTGTTTGTGCGATTATGGACGAAGTTATCATGACGAATAACTATCGGAAGTATATCCTGAAGGATGGCACGGTCGACATCTGTCGGGCATGTCACCGTCCTGGAGAATCTATCAGGCATATTATTTCTGGTTGTTCTCGTCTTGCTAACGGCGAATATTTGCACAGGCACAACCAAGTAGCCAGGATCGTACATCAACAGCTTGCCCTTAAATACAAACTTGTGAATTCGGAGGTGCCATACTACAGGTATGTGCCCGACCCAGTTCTCGAGAATGGTCGTGCTACGTTATATTGGGATCGATCTATTATCACAGACAGGACTATTGTTGCCAATAAGCCGGATATTGTGATGATAGATCGATTAGAGCGCCGCGCAATGATTGTCGATATCGCCGTTCCTCATGACGAGAATCTCGTGAAAGTCGAAAAAGAAAAACAAATAAAATATTTGGATTTATCTCACGAGATTGTCGATATGTGGAATGTGGATTCGGTCATCATTGTTCCGATAGTCGTATCTGCTCACGGATTGATAGCCAAGAGCCTCGACCAACATCTTAAGAGGCTCACGTTAGAGGGCTGGATCAAGGGTCTGATGCAGAAGGCAGTCCTCCTTGACACGGCTCGTATTGTGAGGAGGTTCCTGTCTCTGGAGCCCTAACCACCGGTTTCTTGGTCCCTGTACCCGAGGTCGGTGGTCTACTATTTTTTATATTTTTAAATGTATTTGTTTTTATATTTATATTTAAAAATGTAATTAATATGTATATTTAATGTAATAAAGAGAATAATAATAATAATAATACTTTATTTCGAACACAAGATTCATAGCTAAATTACATGTAGAGACAAAGAAAAAGAAAATACAAATACAAGTAAAAACAAACAAAAAGAAAAGGCAATATTTTTTCTTTCAAATAAATTGAAGATTTGTTACCAGAAAAGCTTCTAACGATACCTTATATTTTATAATTACAAAATCATTGTTAATTTTATATAATTATATGCTGGTATGTAAGCATATAAACCTTTAACACTACACGCTTTATTACCACCGTTTTTTACATCTTAATATATATAAATCTCGTGTCACAATGTTTGTCCTCAATGGACTCCTAAACCACTTAACCGATTATAATAAAATTTGCACACCATGTGCAGTTCGATCCAAATTGAGAGATAGGATAGTTTAAATCTGAAATTATATCACATTTTTTTTTTATTTCAATTTATACGTAGCGAAGCACGTACTGGGCAGCTAGTAGTTATATAAATATCACTCCGCTACTAATACCAGAAACAGATTAAGTAGAAATTGGATTCTAATATACTTTTATAACATGTTTTTCTTATACCAAATACCTAATACATTTATGTGTAATATATGTACATGTACCTATCTATACTATATATTATTAACTAGCTGACCCGGCGAACTTCGTACCGCCATATTTATATATACAATAATTAGCAATAAATTAAAATTGCGACTATAATTTGAGATTTAAACTATCCTATCTCTCAATTTGGATCGAACTGCACATGGTGTGTAAATTTTATTATAATCGGTTAAGTGGTTTAGGAGTCCATTGAGGACAAACATTGTGACACGAGATTTATATATATTAAGATATTATAAAGCGGAAGAGTTTGTTTGTTGGTTTGATTGAACGCGCTAATCTCAGGAACCGCTGGTCCGACTTGAAAAATAATTTCAGTGTTAGATAGCCCATTTATCGAACAAGGCTATAGGCTATATATCATCACGCTATGACCAATAGGAGCGGAGCATCAATGAAGAATGTTACAAAAACGGGGGAAAATTATTACGGCCCGAGACGTTAACGAGGTTGCGTGGGTCAGCTAGTAATACTATAAATTCGAAAGTAACTCTGTCTGTGTGTTACGCTTTTATAGTTAAACCACTAAACCGATTTGGATGAATTTCGGTACACATAAAGCTTTTGCGCACGGCTCTGACTGCGTATATCCTTCTCCAACGACCAATATCTAAGGGAAAAATAATTTTATACATTCGACCGCAGCTCTGTCTGTCTATTACGCTTTTATAACTAAACCACTGAACCGATTTGGATAAATTTCGGTATACAAAAAGCTTTTATCCACGGCTCTGCCTGCGTATATTCTTCTCCAATATCTTCCAGAACGATAATTTTATAAATTCGAAAGTAACTCCGTCTGTCTGTTACGCTTTTATATTTAAACCATTGAACCGATTTGGATGAATTTCGGTACAAAGAAAGCTTTTGCCCGCGTCTCTGACTGCGAATATCCTTCTTCAACGACCAATATCTTGAAGAGGAATAATTATATAAATTCGAAAGTATCTCTCTGTTAGGCTTTCACTGCTGAACCACTGAACCAATTTGGATGAATTTCGGTATACAAAAATCCTTCTCTGGCAAAAAAAGCGTGGAAATAAACTAGTAATGAATAAATACAATACCAAAGTATCCTTTCTCGTATCATTATCCTTTCTCCGTAAGGTATCTGTGACCAAATGATGTACCTATCTGCATTTGTATAAATACACGCTTCTGTCAATGAACGCAGACATGTAAATGACAAAATTCAACGCCACCGTCGGTTCTATTAATAGACTAGCTGAACCCCGCTGTGTTACCCGCGGTTATTGATGTACAAAGCAAATGACAAAGCTAGTCTAAAAAAAGCCTTAGCTACTCCTTAGATCATCAGATATCTGCCAGTGAAAGTCCAGTCTAAATCGGTCCAGCCGTTCCAGAGATTACCCGGAACAAACAGACAGACAGACAAAAATTGTAAAAAAAGTTATTTTGGTACATGTACCGTGTATACATACATATGCAGTTATTAAAAAGCTGTTATTTTAATATTACAAACAGACATTCCAATTTTATTTATTTTTATAGATGCATAGATATTGATTAATGTTTGATACATGTTTTTCAGCAATTAAATTGTTTATCTGTTTACTAAACAGAAGCGATATGTTTTCAGGCTTTTGTATTATTATCATAATTTTTATGCCTGAATTTTTTACAAAATTTGATTAGCAATATAACAATAGAAAGCGGGGAACAATAACGTTTGAATTTCGAATTTATTTTTGTGTAGGAAAAGGTATCTCACTAAACAATCTGTTGTATTTGTGTAAATAATATTTACGGCTTATATAAACCCAACGCTTACGTTATCAAAAAAGATGGTAAAACGTACAGTGGTCGTTTATTAAGGCAAAAAAATGCGGGACAGTCTTTGAGGACTGTCGATAGAAGTGAAAACTAAAATGTATACTAATAACGCACGGACGCATATCTATGTACATATATACATAGTATACATATACTTAGCTCATAGACGATGACGCGAATCCATGTTTTTTTTCACCCAAAAAGTACTCAACGCGCCTAAAGAAGTATTAACTGCAATAAAACAAGAATAATAGAAATAATACCGCAAAAACTATTATACGGGTATTGGCAAGGCTCTATTGGAAGAAGCTGTAAAAAGGTTTGGAATTTTCATGTGCGAGCAAAATTATAAAAGCAATGAGCCAAAGTCAATAGTCTGATAGTTCGATATTATATTATCGATAGTAATTAAATTTTTCTTTGAATTCTATCATCGAGGGCACACTTAAATAAATAGTATTCAGTTAATAGAACAAAACAAGGTCAAGCAGTATTATTTTTTCAATTAAGCTAACCGGTTTAGGTAATTTCAAGATAATCACTTCTTAGTTCAATATTTTACATTCATTCGTTTTTGCTGACCACTATTATGACCTAGTATACCATGCTTCATCAGTAGGTACTGTTACATCCCTATTTACTCTTTCACAGAACTATTTGTTATAGTAAAATGCTGACTTGCAATTATTGCTGATTTATTTAAATACAATATTAAAAATCAGCAATAATTATGCTATAAATACGCAAGATTTTCCTAAATTCCTGCCGGCTGGCTATCAGTTAGAGCTAGGAATACACTCCGTGTCTACTCTGCCCTTCACTAGGGCATCGAGCGGTTATAATGCAAGTCGCGTATAAGTTTTAATTATAAGTAGAAATTCTGTGTCCGAAAGTGTGTGAGTGAAAATTTCAGTAATAAATAGTTGTCAAAGTTTCAGTACCGTGTTTTTTTTTATGAGTGCTGAATAGGACAATCTAACGGTACGTACAATTGTTATTTTCTAAAATTTGATACTTTTCTATTGATATGAATTATAATAACTTATTCTAAATAAATTAATTGACGTATCTTATAAGAAAGTTCCTATTAACTATTTTTTCAGTCCTAAAAATAGCCGTAAAATTTAGGCTTTGTAATAAAATTGGCTCAAAACGGTTCGTTTTGGAAACTTATGTATTAAAAGTGTTTTTAACCGATTTCAAAAAAGGAGGAGGTTCTCAATTCGACCACATATATGTTTTTTAAATTCTTTTTTATGTGTGTTCGTGGATGACTTCGTCGTTTATGAACAGATTTTCATGATTCTTTTTTAATAGAAAGGAGATATCCCAACGGTGGTACCATGTTATCATGACCGTCATGACCATTATCACCACCGACACTAAGATCTGATGATGGCATCCAAGAGAAATCGAGTCGAACCTTGAAGTCGGTTTTAATTTTGTTAAAATTTTACTTGTTAGTTTTTGAAGTCAGTTTTTTTAAACGAAGTAAGACAATAAGTAACCAGAAAGCCAGACAGTAAACTTATTGAACATGAAATATTAATATAATATTTACTTAAAGAGTGAATTCTAGTGAAGTAAGATTCTAATCCATAAACTGTCATCCACATCGGCACGGCGGCGGCAGAAACCGCTACATCAAAGGGGTCTTTATATCACAGGCAGATTAGTTGATTTCTCTCTGAGCCATAAATTAATAGAAAAACTTTATTGATAGTTTTTTAAATATCATTTGAATATGATGGTGATGTGTAAGTTAATCGTTTTTTTACGTTGATATATACGTGTCAATTGGTTTCTAAAAAAAGAAAAGATCAAAGGATTAGAGTGTTGCTGACACTTATTTCATACTTACTAGTCGTTACTCAGTGGTCGAAATTCGAATCTAATTCATTTATTAATTTATTTTTTTAGCGTTATGCACATATTCCACATCTCCTCCATATAAACTGTGCTAAATTTCTTACTACTCCGGTGGATCTTTTTTTGGAAAAAGGGGTACAAAGTTTTTCCTTCACGTATTAATATATGGATTTGTCCTATAAAACAGAAACGCGGGATGTTATTAAAAGTCCTTTCTAGAAGTATCTTATCTTGGCTCTCTTCATCAGATCTTGGATAAAAATACAAAATTTTAGCAATAGAACGTTATAATAAATTAGAGTAAGTGAAGAGTTTTAGATTATTTATGGGTTCTGTACCCTAAAGGCCCCTATTACTAAGACTACACTGTCCGTCGTTCTATCACCAGGCTATATCTTATGAACCGTGATAGCTATAACAAAAATTATTTAAAACAGCATAATATAAATCAATAAAAGATGTAATAATAGTTTCTATAGCGAACTTATTTAATGATTAAGACGGTGGTGTAAGTAGTATAGCGACTTGTAGGTGAGATGAAATAACACGAAGGATTGTAGTAATGGTATAATATACACACATCAAAAGTGTCTAGGGATCAACATATGTGTCTAGGGATCAACATATATTTTTGCAATAACTTTTCTCCTGATTGATATTAATTAAAATTTTCTTTAAGGATTCATCAAATAAAGTGCTTTCGTTTGTCACAGTAACGATAAACCAAGTCACCTTTGCATTAATAAAGAAATTTGCCATTTTCCTAATAAAGGGAGTTTTGACATTTGAACCACTAACATTAAAGTTCGAAAAAAAGACTGAAATAACAGTTTTCTTTAAAATTTTATTAGGTAACTTAAACAATTAATAATCCGTGTTTCTACCGCGAACACTAACAACACAAGAATCGGTTTGGCATACTCAAAATGAGTTCATCCAAATCACGCTGTGGAATGGCCGCCCATGTTCGTTGCAACAACAAAAAAAGGTCTTCTTGCGACTGGATACCCTCCATATTCGGCAGAGCTCTTCTCTGTAGCATATCCCATGCATGCTCAATCGGGTTCAAGTCTGGCGACTGAGCAGGCCAGGGCCAAAGCCACATCTCAATCTCAAGAAATCCGCATAAAAATGCTTGATCCCTAGACACTTTTGATGTGTGTATATTAGGCAGGGGCCCAGGCCTCTGAATACTCTTGGTGTTACATGGTGACTGTGTGACTCGAGTGAGTGCCTCCAGTGAATTCTTATACCAACTCGCAGCTGTGTTTTATATACCAAAATCTATCGGTACGATTCATATACTCACGTCTCATTCTCGACGCGATAAGGACTGTTTGAATCTACGTGATCGATAAATATATGCTGACATCTGCTGGTCAGGTTTATCTATGTATTATTTCTATTAATTTAACAATATGACTATATATGAGTCTATATAGGAATAGTGTCTAATGTTGCATAGACTTAGTGCGCGAGTATAATATTACTCACTTGGCCGATTGTTTTAATAATATTCAATTATTTCCTTTTCTTAAAGTGACAAATGAACAAAAATTAAATACTTTCTTCATTACAATAACATCTGCTACAAAAGAACTTGTTAACTAGGACCAAATTTAATCACCACAAAGGCTCACCCCAGGTCCATTCAACCCTTTCTGGTCCAACCCGCCATAATTCGTTAAGAACCTAAAGTTACTAATTTCCCTCCTTTCAGATTGTCCGTCAATATTATTTCAAGGCGATAAGCCACGTCATGATTAGGAAATGGACCATTAAACATGGAAAATAATAGGTATGCCACACAAGAATCACGTTCAAACTTTACGTCAATTTTGATCACATCGTTAAACAAGAATAAGTTTTTTCTAGAACAATTGATGACAAACTAAGAAAGGTGGACTAACAACGTTTATTTTACAGGTTGTAGAGCCACGTTGATTTCTGTATGAACGGGCCTGCTCGACCGGGGCGGTACTACTCTCGCACAGAAGATCAACGTAAAATGACAGCGTTCGTGCTGTGATGATGCAGAAGCACCACTAGGCCGCCATAATGTGGGGGACCATGTTGCGTTGTCTGCATTCGCAATGTATATGGTGACCACCACTCCTGGATTCTTCTTATGCTTTCCATCAGGCAGAGTAGAGTAATTTTGGCAGGGCCATCCATAATTTAAAAAAAATTGCTTCAAAATGGTATACTAATCTTAGTCAATATTATTTCAAGCCACGTCATGATTAGAATAAGCATCAAGGACTAAATTGAAATGGGACTACAAACACTCGAATTGATAATCTCCCCCTTTTTTGAAGTCGGTTAAAAAGACAGAAAGTGATGCGCAGAGTTGACAGCCAGCCTCCCTTATGGAGGAGCACCGTAAGGAGTATGTATAAAACAAACGGATTGATTACAATACTTACGCAAATTATTTTTATTGTTATAGAACTAATATATCAGCGAAAAGATAGGAGGAGGTTTTAAATTATTTCCAAACATTTATTTTCTTTCCTTCTGCACACCAGCCTTTATTACTTTGCATTAATCATTGAGGAATTTTCATAAAACATGGGTTTACATTACATTGTATTTTTTGATAAATGAAGATTTCATAATTTGGATTTTTTCAAACTAAGCGTTTTCCGTTTTAATTAAAACCTTAGCTTGGTCAAGGCAGGCAATAAAAATCAAAAATATTAACACTACATATTTGTCAAAGGTACAATTTTCAGAATGACTAACTATAATTTAAAACTAATTGATAAAATATTAGCTGTACCCTGACAAGCATTGTGATTATATGATGATAAATAAGGAAGAAAAGTGACTGAAATCAAATCGTATTGAAAGAAATTTGAGCATAATCGATACAGAAATTTTAAGTTCCTGAAGCGTACACAAATAATGCTCGGAGTCTCTCTGAAGGACAAAATTCGGAATGAAGTGATTCGTCAGAGAACAAAGGTGACCGAATAGCTCTGAAAGTAAATACATTATATATGTCGCAGAATCGATAACCGCTGGAATAAGCGTGTTGACCACGTCGTGATAAACGTAGTGTGGGACGCCCTCTGGGGGACTACTTGCGTAGAAGGACTGGCGGCGACTGGAAGCAAAAATCAGCTGATCGCGTTTACCTTGGGAGAGGCTTATGTCCAGTAGTAACTGTAACGGGCTGATGGTGACACAAACTAACATAATCTTTCTGTACATAAAGAAGATTAGGACGATAATATAATCCAATTACACTAAGTTTTAGGACTATGACGTAACATTTCTTTTCAAATAGCATCTATTTTGGGACAATACCTATTGTTGCTTTACTTTATAGTCTAGTCATCTCTTAACGCGTATGCTAAAAGCATACCACTTTATATTTGATATCGAATTTAAGGCAGTTTTAGTGAAACGCTCATCTCTTAACTCGACCTCAGGGACGCCCGAGGTTACTTTCATCAATTTTAGATTTACGTTGAACTAGAAACTTGACTTGTAATATGTTCGGCAAAATACACGAACCACGAGAATTATTTAAGGTATCCTTTCACAGACAGTCCAAATTCTTTTACTCCCATTCCTTGTATTATTCACGATTTACAAGGAATGTCCGTTCTGTATAAATGTTCTATATTTGAAGATCATACATATTTGATACATGAAGATTGATAGTAAGGAAACATTTTTATAAGGTTTTCAATGGACAGTTCTTCAATGTTATCTGATAAAAGCCATGTACCTATTTATAGAAGTAGATGTAGGCTGGAAGGTTACAAAGACCGCGATTACAACCCAACAAGGATCGTAATATAGGTATATTAATATTTTTGGATAATGCTGTAACCCTGTACTGGCTATGAAGGCTTGAAGATTATGGAAAAATTATCGGTAATAGTCTGGTTTAAAATACTTTTAATTCTAGCAAATCAGTGTTACTATAAGCAAACTATAAGTTAACTTCATGAATGTAAGAGACTACGCAACTTCGTCTGCATCTCCTATTGCCCGTAGCGTGATGTTAAAACAAAAAAGTCATAGTGAGCCAACCTTAAAAGGCAGACATAATTATGCGGTCGCGGACATTTTCGAAGAATTTCATTTTTGAAGAATGTTACAAAAACGGGGGAAAATTATTACGCTACGGACGATAGGAGACGTAAACGACGTTGTGTGGGTCAGCTAGTCTTATAGATAAGTTGAACATTGAAGACAACGATAACTTAAGAGTCGAGCAAACTAATACTATCATCATCATACTGGGCACAGGCCTCTCACTCTCCTGTGTATATCTTAAAGGAATCGCAGTTACAGATTCAAATTGTACGAAAATGAAAGACAAAACACTGAACTTATTTTTCTAAATAAACACTAGGGACATAGAATGATACCACTGTCTTTTTTCACAACGAGTCTGCCTTTATTAACCCCTAATTTCCCCCTAATCTGAAAACACTTCTGTTGTGTTCAAAAGCTATTATAATGAAACTTTAATTACTGTATAGCATGAATACCTTCACTTTCATTCATTTAAAGCACATTATTCTTTATAAATGAATTATATTAATAGCTCTTTTAAAGTAGATGAAACAATAAAAAGTTTTAAAAAGGTATTTATCGACTATATAATAAAATAAAATAAAAAATAAAATCCTATGTCACACAGGCCATTACAAATATATTTACTTCACTTTCTTAAAAATGGGTTATATAGTTTAGGCGCTAAGGTGGACCATACAAAGACTACCAAAACCATAACCCTTCCTTTTGGCTTCAAAATAGATTTGTGTTCAACACGTCTTATATAGGTGAGAAGGACTGTCAGGTCTTTGGGCTTCGGTACGGGCTCCGAGCACTCAGTCAAGAAAAAGCAACTAAATAATTGCTTGTCTGTGAGGCCATATTTCCGGTCAAGCCGGTTCATTTATGGTGAAACTTAACTCTCTCAAAGATTGGTAGTTCCTATAAACCGAGGTAACTTGGTCTGTATTTTCGAGGAATAAAATATGCCTACTTAAGGAAATTGCAAGTACCTATATCATGAAGCTTGAAAATATTAGCTGACTTATGAAAAATAAAACCACTTACTACCCACATAACCTGTACACTATATACCATGAAATGTTTATTACCTGCTCGCTTCGAGACAGGTACGAGCGTTCCAAGATTGCGGTATGCGGAGCACACAATGCACGGAAGTATTGCTTTAAGGTTATATGAATCTCGAACATAATACTTAGAATAGTGCCTGTACACTGGAATATTTAGGTAGGAACAGTAGTAGGTTGTTAGGTCTTAAGAATTTGTGGAAGAATGCAATTGCGATTTTCGGTCTCCCGCATATTGACAAGCAGAGGAACACCGTGGTGGTTTTTAGTCTGTGAGAGTCTGATAGACCCTTTCGTTCCTCACCATAGGCGAAGGACATCCATGAGAATTTTTTTCCACTTTGTTAACAAAAATAGGTCTTAAGATCTAATATTGGCTGATATATTTTATCTTTGTGAAAATCGAATCTTACTTCTTAAAAGTTAAGAGTGATCTGTATGGTGTTGTTTTACATTGCCAAAAAATCTTTTTTAAAGTCATGTTGAACTACTTATATATAAAAAAACCTTAAAACCTTAATAATAATACGTTACTTACATTATCGAATTAGAACTGTAAAATAAATTATCGAAGTAAAAGCTCGTCCATACTAATATTATAAAATCAAAAGTAACTCTGTCTGTCTGTATGTCCATCTGTTACACTTTCATGGCTAAACCGCTTAAGCAATTAAGATAAATTTCGGTGTAGAGATAGATTGAACCTTGGAGAAGGACATAGGCTACTTTTGTCACGATAATCGACATACACTCAGGTTAAACCGCCGACAAAAGCTAGCCACCTCATCATGTTTAGCATATTTTACGCTTAATATGATGAGATGACTAGCTTTATCATATTATGTGTATGGTACCATCATAAAGTTCCTACTACAAGTAGGTATATCAATACTATAATGTCCCCTGGAACGACTGACTGTTATGACTTTAATTAGTTTACTATAATATTTTGAAACCCAAGAGTTTTAATTATCTAAACAGGATACAAAATTTAATACTTAGGTACATAAGTAATAAACAAACTTATTCAGTTATTTGAATAAAAGCAGACTCCGAACAAATGTCTGCAGAATATGCAAACATTTACAATTTATAAGTTTCGAACTTGCAATTACAGACCTACAATTTACCTCTTTGTTTTACTGATTAAAATCTAACGGAACGACATTTAGAAAATTTATGTGGTTATCAAACTGGAACTGACCTTGAATTTACTTCCTGAATTTCAATTGTGTGTATTAGTATACGGTTTATTGTGATTATTTTTATTAATATACTGGGTTTTTGTTTAGAAACATTTCAGGGAAAATATCTATGAACTTACTGCAAAATATCTATACTGTTAGGTGTATCCCAACCCTAGCGATAAATTATGCAGTGCGAACCTATAAAAAGACGGTACTTGGCTATGCACTCTCTCTTGTTGTTCGAGAAGCGGTGTCGGTAAGAGGTGTTTTTGTAGATTCGCAAGGCGTACATCAGCCATATCTTGTTGTTTAATGTTATATCGTTGTAAACCTATTTCTTATCATTTTAATATCGATCTGTTATGTATTTCGTGGATTACTTGTAATTATGTTTCTAATTATAAGATTCGTTAGTTGTGAACTGTTTAGTGTTTTAATTATAAATAAGAACTGAGGTTAGGCTACCTCTATTTGGTTCTTTTATTTAATTCTGACTCCTAGTTTATAACATCAGAAGTTGGATAGTCCCACTACCACTATTTAATTGTTAGTTTACATCGATTGGCATTTTAATTACGTTGTTGTTGCTCCTTTATTTCTCTTTTATAATGGATCAAGAGGGTAGATCGCGAATTCGTAAACACGGGCGTGTTTTGTGTATAAGGCGTTCGCGATCGCGTATTCATAATTTTCATGTTCATAATTCGCACCGTGCGTTGCTAAGATTAGTAAATTAAAGGCGCAGGCGTAGTGAACGAAGTCGCTCGCGGCAATGCTTGTTCGATGAAAGTGCGAATCGGTCACGTGTCGCTAAACCTTCCAAGCAATCCACGGGTCGGATCACGGAGCGGATCGTTGAGGCCATACATTCGTTAAGGAATTGGGGACCCGCATGTGAAGGCATCCGCTACTAACGCCAACTTAGGACCTAACGATGTAGTTGGTTCCTATCTACGTTTGTGAAACCTACTAAGGATTTAATGCCGGATGCTCGTGCGCAGCGGAACACTGCGTTTCGTAACGATGGACTAAAAACGCCGGGTTTTAGACTTTCGGTTGTTTCTGTGCGGCAAAATAGGACAGACAGACTGGTTATCCTAATAAGCCAAAACCTATCGATACCTCGTAGAATTTCAAGCCAGCACAATCGAATAAACCTGAGGGTACTTCGACTTGTGTGTACTGTAAAAATGGGAGCATGCTGTTAGTAAATGTTTCGCGAAACAGCGTTTACAACAGCGCGGTCAGATTAATGTTAGATTTGTTCCAATCTGTCCACTAAGCGCAGTGATATTGTTGTCGACGTGATTCAAATTTAGTCTATAATTATTTAGTTTGTCTGTACTAACGTGAGAAACTACCGGCATCATATAAAAGTCACTTATATCGGAACATTGAAATGTGTAGAAGTCGTGAAGTAAGTGACATCGTTGGTATCGAGTAACAATTAGTTAGATTAGAGTTGGTAAACGATTTTGAAACACTTTACTGTCCTAGATGATATTTAGTGTGGTACTTCAGATAAACAAAATAACGCGGGTAGTTTAATGTTTCGGTGCATTCGTGTGACGATCACTAGCTAGAAAAATATCACGCCAGCTTGTACGGGCACAATGCAGTGCACCAGTGCCTACACGGTAATGAATGAGATTACAGAAAAACTTGTGAGCGTAATTGTAATGTGTAATGTACACAGGTAAGGTCAAAACACATTTTCATATCGAGTTTTAATGTGTTTACATGATTTTGATGTGTGGTGTACGGAAGTAAATCATGTGTGCAATTTAAAGCGATGCAACGTGAAGATAGCGAGTGTTTGGCGCGTCAAAACAATTGTTTTAAGAGTGACGGTCGTAGCTGGTCAAATGTTAAATTACAAACCAAACTCGTTTGTCACGGATTTATATTGCAAATACTTTGTTTGACGTGATGAAAAATAATTATTTTATTTACCCTACCTATGCAGAATAAGTTAAACGTTTCTTACGGTTGTTAAGCGTTATTTACGAAATGAGGAAACATTATGAAAGGTTCTAGATACCTTGACTAGTGCCGGGTTTTCTATCAACTTACAAATAGTGTAAGTTTCTCATGACAAAGTATCACCTAAGCAGAATGATCAGTAATGGTCAGGTTAGACCGAGCTTATGTAAAGTTCAAGCAGTTAGTGCTTGTATCAAGTTCAAGGAGAGAGTTATTGCAGTCTGGGAGGTAAGCAAACTTTGTGCCTGGACCTGCAGTGACTATTGTTATCAAGTAACACCTCCAACCTTGTATAAACGCCTAGTTCGTTTAAATCTTAAGTGTGGTGGTGTAGTGAACTTTTGAGGAGTTTCAATTGTTCTGTCGGAGATCTTAAAATATAAAAGTGGTTAAGATAATTCGCTTTGCGGGTGGTACAAATCTCGTGATCCTCCATGGGCTATTATTTTTAGAACACAAAATACTTATAACTGACGACTCGAACGTCTGCTCTGAGCCTTTTGATGGGTCATGGGAGCGCCACTCTAACTGTCAGTATTTTTGTAAGAAATGTTACAGACGGGAAGTGGTCCGACGAAAGACGACCGAACGTATGGTGTGCGTTGTCAAGTACGCGTAATTCAAGGGCAAGTTGGATCCTGGAATGCGAGGGCCATATCGAGTCATCAGGGTCATGCCTAACGGTTGATACGAGCTACGACTGATAGCATGAGCGTACGGTAAGACTACGTATGCCGCCACTCAATATTTCGTGCCGTGGACGTGTGAATGAACGTCGAGACATGCATCCGCCTTTTTAGAGGTGAGTGTTAGTCTGTGTGGTATGCAAACTTGGTGCCTCTGCCAACAGTGTTTTGTTTCTTTTTCTACGTACAATGTGGTTTACAGGCCACATTATTTCTGTTTTCTCCGTTTAATTTCATCAGTACTTTTTGTTTAATGTACTTGAATGAACGCCGGATGCGTGTGTGGCTCTATTTGAGAGTGGTAAGGTATGCGAACTTGGTTGCCTCTGCCTGAATGGTGTGCCACACAGGCCACACTATGGTGTCACATCACAAATGACACGGGTTATCATGGTGATCGTAATATGCGAACAGTGTGCCTATGTTACGTGTCAAGGAGTCGTGATTGCGAACTTTTTGTGCCTCTATCGTGGGGCATAGCGTCTGTATTAAAATAATCGAATGCATTCATTATGCAGGACAAGTGACAAAACTGCAGCTCTGTCGCTTGTAGTACTTACTTACATTATTCTATACGGTGTCAACTTCACTTGCGATGGCTTGAGTGCAAGCTTGCAGTCGTAAGGCAGAATCACCTTGGTGAAGCGTCGCCTAGCGTTCGTCGCATTTATTTTGATGAAGTGAGTTTTACTCACTGCGTATGTCGCATCTCCTTGGCGAAGCGTCGCCTAGCGTTCGTCGCATTGATTTTGGTGAACTGAGTTTTACTCACTGCGTATGTCGCATCACCTTGGCGAAGCGTCGCCTAGCGTTAGTCGCATTTATTTTGATGAATTGAGTTTTACTCACTGCGTGTGTCGCATCATCTTGGCGAAGCGTGCCAGGCCACGCTTCGCCAAGGTGAAATTCGTCGCCATTCGTCGCCATATTAGCACTTGGTGGACTCCCAAGTTGCAACATAGACCGATCAATGATGATAAGTCTATAGCCTGTTCGTCGGGCAAGACCTGTTCGTCGGGTCATGTTTCAGATGCGGTACTGATCGTAGTCTGCTCTGCGGCTTTCTACGGACGAGTGAAGATACTGAGCATCAACACATAAGGCCTGGGTTTGATGCGAGGCGCGGCTGCCGATGGCGCTTTGCGGCTGCGACGCGTGGCACTGCCACGCCTCCATGAAGACGCTGGGCCGCAGGGCTCGACCTAAAGCGCGTGCTGCGCTATGCGGTGAGCGCGTGCTGCGCTATGCGGTGAGCGCGTGCTGCGCTATGCGGTAAGCACGTAGACGGACGCGCCGTCGCTGGGCGCTATGGGCGCTTGGCTGCTGCGACTCGTGGCACTGCCACGACTCTACCAAGACACTGGGCGCTGTGGGCGCTTGGCAGCTGCAACGGCGTAATGCTGTGACACCTCTGTGAGCGGCGTAAAGCTGTCACCTCTGTGAGTGACTCTAGCTGGTTATGTTGCGATTGTCATGTCTGTATCGCACATGACAGCGACTGGCTAGCGTGAGCCTATGTACCTTCATAACTTTTGTTGGGTGCGTTGTGGGTGATTGGAGTCCGGAGGCCAGTCCCCCGCAATGTTCCTTATTTTGTTTTTATAATCATGCTGCCTTTTAAATTGCAACTGAAGTTATTTAAATTATTGGAATCATTTACTACTAGCATTTTTTTTATTTTTACGAAGCTATTGCTGGTGGAGGCTTGAGTGCACGCTTGCCTCCGCGAGTCCTAAACTGTTAAGCCTATGCGACGCTTATAAAAAAAATACAAAAATACATAACTTCAGGTTGCAAAGTTAGTAGACCTAAAATACACCTAGAATAAAACAACTCGAGTGTCGTTACTTTACAGATGACCATGTTAATGAGGACCAGGGACTTGGTGATCCTCCTGCAGAGATGACCGGCAAGGCAGTCGGCTGGGCGAGGCTGCTCGAGGACGACCAGCTGTCAGGAGAGGCCGTGTTAGGTGTATCCCAACCCTAGCGATAAATTATGCAGTGCGAACCTATAAAAAGACGGTACTTGGCTATGCACTCTCTCTTGTTGTTGCGGAGAAGCGGTGTCGGTAAGAGGTGTTTTTGTAGATTCGCAAGGCGTACATCAGCCATATCTTGTTGTTTAATGTTATATCGTTGTAAACCTATTTCTTATCATTTTAATATCGATATAACGAAATACATAACAGATGTATTTCGTGGATTACTTGTAATTATGTTTCTAATTATAAGATTCATCATCAGCCTATCGCAGTCCACTGCTGGACATAGGCCTCTCCAATTGCGCGCCACTTGGTTCGATCCTCGGCTTCTCGCATCCAGCTCGTGCCAGCCGTCTTGCGCAGATCATCACTCCACCTGGCCTGTGGACGTCCTACACTACGTTTGCCGAGACGCGGTCTCCACTCAAGAACCCGTTTACCCCAACGGTAATCAGTTCTGCGGCTAATATGGCCAGCCCACTGCCACTTCAGCTTGCTAATCCTTTGGGCTATGTCGATGACCTTGGTTCTCTGCCGGATTACCTCATTCCTGATGCAATCCCTCAGAGAAACGCCGAGCATAGCCCTCTCCATAGCACGCTGAGCGACTTTGAACTTGTGGACCAGCCGTGCCGTAAGTGTCCACGTTTCGGCTCCGTATGTCATGACGGGTAGGACGCACTGATTGAAGACTTTCGTCTTAAGGCACTGTGGGATCGACGATGAAAAGACCCGACGAAGTTTCCCAAACGCTGCCCAACCCAGCTGAATTCTCCTGTTCACCTCATCCTCAAAGTTGTTTCTACCTAACTGCAAAGTCTGCCCGAGGTACACATAATTTTGAACAACTTCGAGAACGGCACCGTGTACTGCGATCGGTTCCGGTAGTACATGTTCATTGAACATGACCTTGGTTTTGTCCAAGTTCATCCGTAGGCCGATGCGCACAGAAGAGTCAGCCAGGTCGTTCAGCATCTGTTGTAGGTCCTGCAGCGTCTCTGCCATAATGACGATGTCGTCCGCAAATCGCAAGTGAGAGATGTATTCGCCATTGATATTTATGCCACGTCCTTTCCAGTGTAGCGTCTTGAACAGATCCTCCATTGCATTTGTGAACAATTTCGGGGAAATAACATCCCCTTGTCTCACTCCTCGATGCAATGGTATGGGCCTTGTTTGCTGATTCTGTACTTGGACGCACATGGTGGCGGCTTCGTAGAGACATCTCAGCACTTGGATGTATCGCCAATCCACTTGGCAACGCTGCAGGGACTCCAGAACAGACCAGATCTCGATCGAGTCAAAGGCCTTCTCATAGTCCACGAATGCTAGACACAGGGGCTGATTATACTCCTCTGTCTTCTGTATAATTTGCCGCACTGTGTGGATGTGGTCTACGGTGCCATATCCGCTCCGAAATCCAGCTTGCTCTGGTGGTTGAAATTCGTCGAGTCTTCGCGCAAGACGGTTCGTGATGACTCTTGAGAACAGCTTGTAGACGTGGCTTAAAAGCGAAATGGGTCGATAGTTCTTCAACCTGGTCTTGTCACCTTTCTTGAAGAACAAGATGACCACACTTCTGCTCCACGCCTCTGGAGTTCTCCCTTCGAACAGGACAGCGTTAAAAAGCTTTTGGAGCTCCCTCAGTACGGGCTTACCTCCAGCCTTTAACAGTTCTGTTGTAATGCCGTCCTCTCCAGGGGCTTTTCCATTTTTAAGCTGTCCAAGAGCCATCTCGATTTCGTCAATGCTGACTTCTGGCAGATCTTCGGTGTAGTGGCGTGTCAATGTGGCTCTAGAGTCCTCATTTTCGGGATCAGGTCGAGATGCATGCGAAGCGTACAAACCGCCATAGAAACGTTCCACTTCCGAAAGGACGACCGGCTTGGAGGTAACGACTTCTCCACTTGCTGTAGTCAGCTTCGTCAGGTGGCTTCTTCCGAGAGATTGTACAAACACCTTTGACCCCCGATTCTGCTCGATCGCTCTTTCGATCGAAAGAGTATTGGAGCATCGGAGGTCGTGTCGTACTAGTTTGCTGATCTCTCGGTTTAGAGTCCGTTTTGCCGACGAAGTGAGAAGTGGGTTTTCACGTCGTTCCTTCATTAGCCCTAGAGTCCTTTCCGAAAGCTTAGATTTCCTGCCCTTACGCTGCATTTCACAAAATCTCGTACCTTCTTCCCTGAGGATTCGAACCACATTTTCAAGGTTCTGGTTCACGCCTGTTGTGGTTTCCGTAGCAGCAAATCGGTTTTCCAGATTTGACTGGAACTTTTCAGATCCCATTGCGGCTTGGAGCAGAGTTGGTCGGAGCCTGGATTCCATCAATCGGACACGTTCAGCTTTAAAGTTGATATTCAGAGAGCCTCGGACGAGTCGGTGATCACTACCGGTGTTAAACCTATTAATCACTGAGACGTCTCTGAATATGTGCTTTCTGTCCGTCATGATGAAATCGATCTCATTTTTAGTCATAGCGTCGGGGCTTCGCCACGTCCACTTCCTTTGGGGCCGTTTCTTAAAGAATGAGTTCATCAAGAACAACCCCTCTCGTTCGAGAAAGTTGACGAGCATTTGCCCCCTATGATTTCTGCTTCCAAATCCATGGGATCCTATTACCGATTCGCTGCAATTTTGTACTCCCACTTTGGCGTTGAAGTCACCCATAACAACGTTGTAGTGGGTTTTAGTAGTGAAGTGGAGGGCCCTCGATATGTCATCGAATATACACTCCACCTCATCGTCCGAGTGGGCCGAGGTCGGTGCGTACACTTGCACTACCTTGAGGCTATACCTCTCGGTGAGCTTGATAATGAGGTACGCTACCCTGTTCGACACACTAGACATTTCCACAACGTTGCTAGATAGGGACTTGTTAACCAGAAACCCAACGCCACCTTGAGACTGTTGGTCTCCCTCACGGAAGTACATGAGATGGCCGGAGTCAAGGGTTATGGGGTCCTCCCCCTCTCTTCGGACTTCACATAACCCCAAAATATGCCATCTAATTTTCTCAAGTTCCATCTCGAGTTGTGCCAGATGCGAGTCTAGCCGTAATGTGCGGCCATTAAACGTAGCCAGGGTCAGTCGGTTGTGGTGGCCTGCCGTAACCCGGAGATTCTTAGCACCCCCCGCCTCGCCGTTACCATGGTCGCCACCATGACCAGGAATAGCGAGACTGCCGGGAACTGGGGGCCGTGGCTTATTTTTCAGCTGCATGGAGGTTAATGCCCATAATCACCACGCTGGGCAGGCGGGTTGGTGATCGCAGGGCGCAGTTCCTTGCACCGGTGACGCTGCTGCCCGTCACCGGCCTATTACATTTAACTACGCCTATTGGGATGGGTATACCGCCATCGGTCGGTTGCCAGAGCCTCGTTCGTCGTTCAGCAGGATGTACCGCGTGCAGGTGAGGTTGGCTTGAGGCGAAAGATTTGAGTTCACCCCCTTACACCCTTACACCACTTATAAGATTCATTAGTTGTGAAATGTTTAGTGTTTTAATTATAAATAAGAACTGAGGTTAGGCTACCTCTATTTGGTTCTTTTATTTAATTCTGACTCCTAGTTTCTAACAATACTATATCTTTTAAATTCTTGGATTGGTAGATCTATAAAAAACTAGTGTTCGAAATTCAACCATTATTTTTACTTTTTTTAGCTTTTTGCACTTCTCTTTCATACAATCTTTAACTTTGCCAAGTTTTGGCCCGGGAGCCAGGTACAAATTCGGTCAATTATTTCCTCTCGGATCAAAAATTCGTAAAAGGCATTAGGAATGTATATTATGAATACTCGTGATCGTCAGCTGCGACTCCGTCAGTGGAGCAGGCAGTGGCAGCCTTGCAAATACGTAGAAAAAAAATTTTTTTTTAGTCACTTCCTCCCGTTTCAAAACTTGTAGGATTATAGTTTACCTAATATCTTGAAGGAAAAATAAAGTCAGCTGATCATAACATGGTGGATTATACGTCAGCTGAGCACTTGAACATGACAAAAAAAAATTTTTTTTCAATTATTTCCTCTCATCAAAATTTTTTTCTGGTGATAGTTCATATGCTACTACGAATAAAAATTCATGTCAACAATCCTCGTATAAATTTTCATCCCAAAGGAAATCACGTTTCTTATGTCATTCGGTGATATACTTGATTTGAGAGTTTTGAACCAATATGAAGTTTAATAATGGAGCAAATTTTGGTATAGGTAAATTAATTATAGCATAATTTTTCAATTAACGAACTCCACAGCGTCTGTCTGTCTGTTCGCGATAAATTTCAAAGTCTACTGCACGTATATTGATGCAGTTTTAATCAATAGATAGAGTGATTCTTAAGAAATGTTTTCGTATTTAAATTGTTATTTTGTTTTAAATATTCGCTTGGATATAACTATTTTTGTTGTATTATACTGCATCATATTAATGTCGCCCGCTCACAATGCAGTGAGATTCACAAGTGTGTTTTCCTTTAAAAAAAAAAGAATAAATCCTATTTCGCGTGGGACTTTACAAACATTCACGATTGGCTGTGTAGGAAGCACAGTATCGTGACAAGCTAGATTATTAGCTTTTCGTATTGTAAATACATATCTACACTTATTTAAATTATCTTCGTTAAATAATTTGAACGAACCATTGCTTTTTTTAAAAAGACGCACTAAGGTATCACGTTAGCAATGTTTATTATATAATAGCTGACCCCGGCGAACTTCGTATCGCCTTATTTATTTATGTAAATATATTCTAAACTATCCAACAACACCTTTTTTTACTTATATACAAATGTTGTCCTGACAATGCCAATAACAAATAACTGAAAGTTATGGGCATACATACATTTTTGTGATTCATTTTTATTTACTAACCGACTTCAAAAAAGGAGGAGGTTCTCAATTCAACCGTATTTATGTTTTTTTTCTTTATTTTATGTGTGTTCGCGGATAACTTCGTCGTTTAGGAACCGATTTTGATGATTCTTTTTTTAATGGGAAGGAAATACCATGATAAGGACACTAAGATCTGATGATGGCATCCAAGAGACATCGATCGACTTGGTCGTTCTTAAAATCGGTTTTATATTTTGTTAAAATTTTACTTGTATAGACAGATTGAACCGTTACCACCACAGAAATATATTAGGATAGAAGATGACGAACATACTTTTGCCTATAATTCCTGTGTGATAAATAAACAGCAAGTCACACCCCCTCAAACGCACACGATTGGTCTATGCGCGAGCGCCGACTAGTGAAGTGTCACACTTTCTTGTTTATGTAACGATTTAAATAGACAGTCACACTTGGGATAATGAAACGTTTGTTTAGGTAGTTTACAAAAATACTATAGAAAAGTACGTTAAGGAGAAATGAAGATTGAACATCATTGTCCTTGAAACAGCATATACTTATTCAATATTTGACGTTTGGAAAAAGTGAACCGCATAGTTCTTAAATAGTGAAATCTCACATCTACATATACTTCTGTAATTTTAATCCACAATCTAGCTGCAATGTGGAAAGGGCTTATGTATCTAGCTTCAATCTGTAAAAAGAAATAACTTAAGAATCTTGATGTCCTCTCGGATGAAAATGTATAAGAGGATTGTTAACATGCTCTAGTAAATATTGAAAAAAAAAACAGCTAGCTGTAAGTCAAGGGAAAAGTCATCAGCTGATAAGATTCAGTAGATGATAGATGCTGCCGCGTTACACTTTTCAAGGTGCCAGCTGACAAACTTTCCACTGGGATAGAGCAAGCTGACATGAATTTTTATTCGTTGTAGCATATAAACTATCACCAGAAAAATTTGTAGATGAGAGGAAATAATTGATATTTTTTTGTCATGTTCAAGTGCCCAGCTGACGTATAATCCACCATGTTATGATCAGCTGACTTTATTTTTCCTTCAAGATATTAGGTAAACTATAATCTTACAAATTTTGAAACGGGAGGAAGTGACTAAAAAATTTTTTTTTTCTGCATGCTTGCTGGGCTGCCACTGCCTGTCCCACCGACGGAGTCGCAGCTGACGGTCACGAGTATTCATAATATACATTCCTAATGCCTTTTACGAAGTTTCGATTGGGAGGGACTTGGTCATGAAAATCTGTCACTGGCTCCTGGTCCATTTCTCCTGCGTTTTCATAATTTTTGTAAAACAAGAGTACAATTTTTTGCAACACATACTAATTATATAGAATGTATTTATTGTTAGGTGTTTTACGTCACTGCTATATACAGGGTGTCCCAGAACTCAACGCCAAGCTGAAACGGGGTGACAGGATTGATTGTAACCATCATTAAAAAAAAATAGGCATTTGAGAAAAACCTAGTCCAACAAACTGCATGGGATAGATTTTTTTCTGATTTTTCTCATGATGGTTACAATCAATCCTGTCGCCCCGTTTCGGCTTGACGATTCATCGTCATAAAATATGTATATCTATTTATGCTAATTTTACAATGGGAAAAACAATTTGCAATTTATAAACTCAGTAATTGCAAAAGCAATTCTTGTAACTCTTGGCAATAATGAGCTAATGATCAATTAATAAGTTTAAACGAAGACTGAAGACATAGAAGGAGTCTTTAATAAGTTATCAAATTTTGTCTTATGAAATTGTCTCCTCCGTACAAAAGTTATCAATCGCTTCTCGTAACACGGGGTTGCTCCGTACTCAGTTCAGAACACGTATACCTAACGTGCTTGAATGTTTGAACTTATTAAGTTTAAAATTGCTTTTAATCTTAGTTTTCAGTTTTACGTGCGCATAGACATAAACCTGTAATACCTGAAGTTTGGATTCCCATACGAAAGTTTAAGCTTCCAAGTCGACAGATGTATCATTCAGCTGCCGTATTCCTGGATAGTGAAGAATCAACTTTGTGAAATAAATTTTAAAGGTTTCTAGATAAATGCATTTAAAAGAATTTTAGAGAGAAGGTAGCGACTAAGCGGTTTGGGAAATATTGTAGTTAATGAAGAAATTTGTAAAAAGTTATGATAATTTATTCTCGGTAGATAGGAACTCTTGATTGCACACGATATTATAAAAGATGTAATGTAGACTGTTAACAAATGAAAACAGTGGTACAATGGGCGGCCTTATCATAGACTGCGATCTCTTCCAGACGGCCTCTAGATGGACCATACTAGTAATTTGCAGTTTGTGGTACATATTTAGAACCTACGTATAAAACTAATATTACCCAGTATAATTACACATTAATACATATTATACACAAATATCAATAAATATAATTACTTTAATTTTCATCTTTTTCTTGTTAAATTAAATTGGTTACAAATAAAATCCACAATCAATCAATCAAATTGATCTTAGGTAGGTACAGGAACGTTATATTTATAGAATTTAAACATTCCGTTTAATTGACATCAAAGAAGGTAGATATTACATACAAAAACTATTTTTAGGGTTTGGTACCTTGATAGTCAAAAGATAAACCTTACCCGCCATTGCCCGCCCACCTGTCCTTCTATCAAGACCCTTTTTCCCATGAACGGGTAAAGACATCAAATTGAAATTAATATCGAATACTAGCTCTACACTTCTTTGGAGTTTCAAAACTTAAAAATATCTTAGCGAAACAATCAAAAAGTTGTATATTTTTGTATCTGCAAAAAGGTTGTTTTAATGTTTGACGTAATGGTAAAGCAAATTGAAGTTTGTTTAGGTTAAAGTGAAAACTTCGCCTGGCCTGGAGTAAATTCGTATGTTCAATGCGGCATGTCGGAGTGTTGATATGGACTTATTTGTGCATGGGAACAACCAGCTCAGGAAAACCCTGACTGACTCCTTCTTCCCTCCTTGCAACCGGGACTGATGATATTTATATATCGATGATGTCTATCGTGCTTGTATCTGTGCTGTCATGTGAATGTGTAATTCTATTTATTTCCACCAATTTGTTCTGTTATCTGTGAAAACTTGTAATTGGCCTTCTTTTTCGTATTCAGTTTGTATAATGTAACAATACAGCTGTAAGTTTTCCTACAATTGTAAAATAAAATAAATTTAAAATAAAATATTTAAGAAGAAAATAAAATTATTGGAATTAGGTAAGAAATGTTTATACAATTTGTCTTATTTTGAACTTCTTAGTTTTTATAAGGCAATTTCATATCTTTATATGCCTTATCATTCACAAAAATATCGCTCTGTTGAGTCGCTTGTTTGTAGAGGTGTTGTGATACTTTTAATTTGAATTGTGAAAAACATAAATGCCTTGTTTAGTAACATTGACAAATACAAAAAAAACTGAATATGATCGACAGAGATTGACGCGTTCAAATAAACTACCGATGAAACACAAGTTCACATGTTTGATGTGTATTTAGGGCTCCCACACATAACTGCTAATTTGCAACTCATTGCAAATATCTGCAAGCTCCCATGAATGCACCGCAAAAACTTCACGTGGCATCCCATCGCATCGCAGTTATGTGTGGGAGCCCTTAATAGGTGTACTGAGCTTCTTCTAAGACCCATTAAAATTAACTAATTTATAAGAAATTTATAATTTCTTGGAAGACTTTGTATTGTTGACCTTTTATCAATAAATGTTCATTCACAACACGTTCGATCAAACATTTTACCTTTCATAAACGAGAACTTTCTGAACCTTCCCACAATTACTGTTATCTGCCTGAACGGTTTCTATATATAGCTACTGTCGTCGACCCTAGGCTATAAAAATAGGTTTTAGAGGGTATACTGTTTTCAGATATTTACATAGCAGTGTAGAAGATTCGATCGATCGAACGATCTGTCTAGGCTATGAATAATACATTTGGTATAACCGTCTGATTAATGATAACTTCCGAAGTTTAGTTGCGATTGATTGGTGCGATTGGATTCATTAATCGTATTGAAGTATTATTAACTAGACCTAAATTCCTGTGCTATATACCTATACTGTTATTTGGGCTTTGTTATGGTCTGGTGTTATAGTCTATCAAATAATAAAAATATATTATCACCTCGTTTTCAGTTCAATCTTGGCAAATATTTGATCAGGTTAGCAATACTATAAGTAATAAAAGTTCTTTTCAATAACATGGACCCAGTGCGATCATAGTTTGATTATGTGTTATATGTCTTCAAAATTGAATTATGGTTATTATCAAACTCTTATTAAACTTTCGAGACCTTAGCATATTATTATCTATAATATAAAACTAAGAATCCAATGGATTACAACTTGGTATAGACGAAAATGTTTTATGTAAGACGATCATGTTAAAATTATTAATATATTTCCAAACTTTGATAACTTTGACTTTTTAAATTTGTGATACAATCTAGTGTTACAATCAATATGTATATAAATCAATGCCACTTTTCGTTGTAATTTTATAACTCAAGAACGGGCTCAACTATCCAAACCAAATGAATAGGCTTTGTTCAGGCAATTTAGTAGATGGTTTATGTGAAGTTTGCACAAAATCGGTCGAGCGGTTCTTCATTTATCAGATTTTTTGTAACAAATGAATTAAATAAATGGCGGATCATTTTGTTAATGGGGATTTTGCTGTCAAATTTAAAGTTTTTTTAGATATAGAATGTGCTGTCAAATTGAAATTTTCTTCTGTGATGACAGTTCAAGCATAACTGCCTCGTTGGTCTAGTGGTTGGCGTAAGCGACTGCGGATCAAGAGGTCTCGGGTTAGATTCCCGGGTCGGACTGCTGTTGGGTTTTTCTTACGAGAAATTCTTATAGCAGACTGGAGTATGGAAGATGGCGGTGTTTCCCGCCCGTGCCTCGGAGAGCACGTTAAGCCGTTGGTCTCGGTTGTCATGTTTTTGTAAGTGATCCAGTACTTCGGGCGATTGAGCCTATGTGTGTACCTATGAATGGCTTAAATGCCTTTAGTGGAGATCGCTGAACTTTGGTAGCAGGTTTAGCGAACAATTGTTTTGTTTATCCTTATTTTACACAAAAAGAGTTACATGATTACGCTAGACAAGAATTTACTTCAAAAGCTTAAAACAATTTTCATTAAATTAAAACCCGACTTTTACGTATAACGGTAATTAAGTTATCTGATTACATAAAATTTAATTCCCAACCTGGTAATAATATTTCCTCTGCGTAATTCCAGCAAGGTGTCTTTCTTCATTAGCTAATAATATTAAAGGTAGGGTCGCATCTGGCACATAACTAGTAATGAGTTTGAGTTAATGTCTTTGTAATATATACAATCCGGATTAAAACTTTTTTGACAGGTTTCGAAGATAAACCCTTATGATATCATACTCTAAGTGAAAATTTAAAGCCACGTAAAAGCAATATACAAAGCCGTGTATCAATGTTATCAAAATTTTATAGCAGGAAGAAATACTAGATTATTTATTACATTATTTTGGTTAGTAGAATACATCGTAATTATAAATGTGATGTGTGTTGTATCCGTATATCTGAATATGTTAAATTGTAACTTTATTCTAAGCTTACGAATTTTGCAGTGTTATTGATTGATGATATTTTATGAAATGCTACAAATACTAAATAATGATACATAGGAACTACTTATTTTAAACACTGACATAACTCATTGACCCTAAACAATACAAGGACAAAAATAATATCACTAAAAGTTCCTCAAGTAACACGGAATCGTCTTTTTGGAAGTATCATCAAATTTCTCTTATAACTACGAAAGGTGCTACAAGAAGTCTACGAAAAGGGCTACAAACAGCGTCTATACTACGAGTCGAGCTACGACAATCATAATGATAGAAGAATTTTGTAAAAAATCTTATCCTGTATATAAAGTATAGTAAAGGCTACTTTATACTATAGCTAAGCTATACTAGCTATACTAGCTAGCTATAGCTTTAAGCTATACTAGCTTTTGCTTGTGGCTCCACTCGTGTAGGTACCAAAAGTAGGTTTACTGAAATTAATCCTAATCGGTTCAGCGATTTAGCTGTGAAAGGTTAACAGACCAGTTAGTTATTAGTATCGATTATGTAAAAGATCATAGAGAATAGTTACCCTCAAAAACAGTCTAATTATTGATAGCTTTAAAAGCACAGTAATACACATAATTACGTAATTCAAAATAAGGCTTTCCACCATCCATTTCCTACTTTAAAATTCCATGCACTGCCAATATGAAAAACAACATTAACTGAATTAATAAAATAGTGACCGCCATTCATGTGCCACTCACAGTCACATATAACAGACTTGGAATGTTCATATTCAACCTTCACCGTTTCACAGTTCAAGCGTCTCAAATATATCAGTTTGACATACAAATAGTAGACCATTGTGTTTAATAGGAAGCTTTCAGCTGGTAATACCCCTCAAGTTGGTGACAATTCAATTGTTAACAATCGATCGTAACGATCATGGGTTTTTACCCGACTACGAAAGAAGGAGGGTTATGTTTTTCAAGTGTGTATGTAAAGTTTGTTTTTTTTTTTTTTTTTTTTTAACCGACTTCAAAAAAAGGAGGAGGTTTCTCAATTCGACCGTTTTTTTTTTTTTTTTATGTGTGTTCGGGGATAACTTCGTCGTTTATGAACCGATTTTGATGATTCTTCTTTTGTTGGAAAGAAGATGTTCCGACGGTGGTACCATGACAGGGAACTAGGATCTGATGGTGGCATCTCAGAGAAATCGAGGGGAATCCTATTTTTTTTCAGGCACGTACTGTGTTTTTCGTTTATTTTCTGAAGCTACTCCGGTATTTGCGTCTGGTAGTCATAATTTAATGATGATGAGCTGATGATGAAAGGTACAACTCCTTAACGGTTAGGAGTTGGAGGATAAATCTTTAAATGTCATATGTGTGTATGTTACCTTTAGCCGTATTATTTCAATTTTTTAGGTAAGCTGATGATGGAAGGTACAACTCCTCAACGGTAAGGAGTTAGAGGATAATTCTTTCAATTTCATACGTATCTATAGACCTTTAGTTGTATACTTTTAAAGTATTTAGGTGAGCTGATGACACATGCGCTATGATGACTAACCCCTTAATGTATTTTGCTTTAAGTAATTCGCTTGCTTCTATTTCATCACGACATTTAAGCTTGGACACGATTCCTATTGCCCTGTAGACCACGTTCTCGGTAACAGAAATCTTGCATCTCAACATAATTTTGGAAACTGAGCATACTCAGTTTTAATACGTGTTCAAACCACTAAAGTTATTCGCATCAGCAGAAATTATATGAAATAGTTCAACTTACTGATAACCTACGATTGTTTGCACTAAAAAGTGGAAAAATAAAAACTTTTTATAAAAAAAAACCGACTTCCAAAAACCATCCAATGAAAACTCCCTGCCAAAAAACACTAAAAAGCGTAAAATAAACTGGCTCTTCATAAATTGCTATGTGCCAATTCTTGTCTATTCCTAATTCTTTATTTATTTAAATAGTAGTATTATAATGTGTGCTAGGTACCTAAAATCTGTTTGAAGTCGGCGCCAAGCCAAAATGTAATAGGAGGTACCGCACTCGCCGCTGCCGGATAGCTGATGCCCCGTGTAGCACAAAACAACCCAAGCGGGCAGACACGCGCGGGCAGACGCGACGGCGTTGATGGTCGTCTCGAAATATAGTGAGTGTGGTAACTACTATTACATTTGGCTTAGCGCCGACTTCAAACAGATTTTAGGTACCTAGCACACATAATAATACTACTATTTAAATGAATAAAGAATTAGATATAGACAAGAATTGGCACATAGCAATTTATGAAGAGCCAGTTTTTTTTACGCTTTTTAGTGTTTTTTGGCAGGGAGTTTTCGTTGGATGGTTTTTGGAAGTCGGTTTTTTTTTTACTATTGTAATACCAAACTCTCCATATAGAACCCAACACAAGACGCAATGTAGTAGTAAGTACGGATAAAGCCATGAATTATACCAGTTGTACTATTTATTGTTAAGATTATGTTTTAAAATGTACTTTAATCAAAAACATCAATAAAACTAAATTGAAATACCTACTTACTGATGAAATGTTATCAACTGATTTGTGTAATTACACGTAGTAGACAAATTCCCGCAGTGAGCAATGCTGCAAAACACCATTTTACAACAGCACTTACCGAGACAGGTTCGATGGTAACAGAGCGTAATATCACGCGCTGGTGGCGTCTCAGCCACCAGCGCGGCCTCAAGTTTACGTGTACATAGCATGTCTATTACCTTATTTACATTTATGTGGGTAGAATCTTCCGTCACTATAAGTACTTTTGCGGCTTTGTGAACATAAACCAACAGTAATGTTGTCAACCACTTCAGTTTACCATTCAAATTGTGAGAGGTCACTGTACTGGAAACGTCAATTTTCAACTTAAACAACACCGTAATCTGTGAAATAAATCATTATTATCTATTTACGTGTCAGCCGATAGTATAAACCTATCTGAGATAGTAACATGACGTGTTCGGCGCGTCTTTATGAATAGGAAGGGGATCAAGGTAAATTTTTAACCTTTTAGAAATGTCATTTCAAAGGCAAACTCTATGCATTGATAATGCTGTACATTTGCATAGTTTTTATTAGTTCTTTATTTTGAAAATACAGCATATAAATAAAACTGGGGATGGAAAAAGAAACCGTGTGGTGACGGATATCCATGTAGTGACGGATTGTCCGTGTCCGAATTAGAAATACAGAGTATCACCACCCATATTCATTCCATGGCTGTCGTAAAAGCCGACTAAAGAAGTAAACTACGCAGGACATCATTACAAAGAGAAAGAAAACTTGAAATAAACCAACCCGTCTGGTCAACCTTACCAAGTTGACCAGACGGGTTAGTATTAGTCAAACCTTCTTTCTTCTAAGGAGCGGCCTATGTCAAGAGCGGACTTTTTTGGTGGGACTAATCCCGCCCACACGCCCACCACTGTAACTCCTATACACTAGGATCAACAGTGGTGACCAACGATTACACCGAGTTATGACTTTCGCGAAGTCCCAGGAAAAATTTAAACTGTCTTGGAACGCGCAACGAAATTAATCAGAAGAAAAACTGGAGGAGTTGGAAATATTATAAGTCCACTTCCCTCCTTAGCAAAGCGGGAGACAAAATGAAGTCAAAATAGGCATACACATTTTTCAAAACGGGAAGCACCACGAATAAAATATTATGGGTCCTAAGTGAGCTATATTTGATTATTAGTATGTATGGCAGCGCGGCAGCATAGGGCGGCATATAGGAAGCTTCGTCATATCTTCAATCACTGAAAACCAAGGTTTTCAACCAGTGCGTCCTGCCCGTAATGACATATGGAGCCGAGACGTGGACGCTCACCGTCGGACTGGTCCGTAAGTTTAAAGTACCTCAGCGTGCGATGGAGCGTGCGATGCTGGGTGTTTCTCTTGTCGATAAAATTCGTAATGAGACAATTCGAAAAAGAACTGGAGTAACCGATATCGCACGCAGGATCAGCACGCTGAAGTGGAAGTGGGCCGGTCATGTCTCCAGGCGGCCTGATGGTCGCTGGAGCCGACAAGTGCTAGAGTGGAGACCACGATTGGGCAAACGCAGTGTAGGGCACCCTGCGACACGATGGATCGACGACTTGAGGAAAGTGGCTGGCGGCGGATGGATGCGGACTGCCCAAGACCGGGATGGTTGGCGCTCTTTGGGGGAGGCCTTCGTTCAGCAGTCGAGTCGTCGATCCCGCAATCACTGAAAACCAAGGTTTTCAACCAGTGCGTCCTGCCCGTAATGACATATGGAGCCGAGACGTGGATGCTCACCGTCGGACTGGTCCGTAAGTTTAAATTACCTCAGCGTGCGATGGAGCGTGCGATGCTGGGTGTTTCTCTTATCGATAAAATTCGTAATGAGACAATTCGAAAGAGAACTGGAGTAACCGATATCGCACGCAGGATCAGCACGCTGAAGTGGAAGTGGGCCGGTCATATCTCCAGGTGGACTGATGGTCGCTGGAGCCGACAAGTGCTAGAGTGGAGACCACGATTGAGCAAACGCAGTGTAGGGCACCCTGCGGCACGGTGGACCGACGACTTGAGGAAATGGCTGGCGGCGGATGGATGCGGACTGCCCAAGACCGGGATGGTTGGCGCTCTTTGGGGGAGGCCTTCGTTTAGCAGTGGATGGCAATAGGCTGATAGAGTATGGCAGAATCGCCTAAACGCACGGACATTCACCGCAGTTGTCAAGAGCGGACTGTTAAGGAATGTTACTGTGATAATGTAATGTTAAATGACACTAGAAAGATTTATTCTCTCTGATATCATCAACAACCCATAACGTTCCACTGCTGGGCTCGGGTCTCCTCTCAGGAGAGGATTAAGGCCATACGTCCCCACGCGGGCCGAGTGCGGGTTAGGGACGTGTAAGACAACGTTGTGGCTACGTAATCTTGCCGTGTTGAATGTTTTTAAGCCGCCCAAAGGCCTCCAACTAAGCTTCACGACTGTTATCATATGATAACAACCGAAACCGACTGCTTAACGTGACCTCCGAATCACGAAGACGCTCATGGTAACATGCTACTAGCGGTCACCCATCCAGGTACTGACCGCGCCATCGTTCCTTACCCTCGGTGATTGTGTCTAATCACCGAGTGCAACTGGGCTTCATAGCCCAGTTGCACTCGGTGATAGCCGAGATAGAAGGCGCTCATGCGCCTTCTATCTCTGAGCTACCTCTCCGATATGGTGTTCGTTAAATATTATAGCATCCTCAGTGTCATGAAAACTCCTTTTAGACACAATCTTACACTTTGTAGATGTTTTATGGAACATATTCCAATTTTCGTGTTTCTGGGGTGACTTACCTTATAACTGGATCACGGGAATGGAATGGAACTGAAACATGAAAATTCTTTTAACGAACCGTAATAATAATACGGGAATATGGTTCAGTGGTCCATGGTCTTCGTTGTTAAATATATAAGGTAGAAGTTTATTCGTCTACCAGCTGCATATCTATCTTAATTTTCTATCCTAACGATTTGACGACCGAAGACCTGCATTACAAGGGTGGTCAGCTTGTGACCCTTTTTTTTAAAGTAGTTTCTATAAAACAGTAAGTTTACAGTGCTTAAAAAAAACTAGCTTGTGACCCGTGTCAATGCAATATGGTTGATATATTTATTATTGGTTATCATTTCTTATTATTAGTATAAAAGAATAATAAATTAAATTAAAAAGCTTTCACTGAAATGCCTTGAGACGAATCAAACGAGTCCAAACTCGATGATTTTGCGACGTTTCTTTAGAGAGTTCCTATGGCCACCTTCCAGCTCCAGTATCAGATCAGCTTCAAGTCATTATAATATTGTATTGTCACGCTGTATACAAATGCTTTCAAAATTTCAGCAAAATCGATTGAAGATATCTGCTTCAAAATTGAATTGCAAGATTCCACCCGCACATACAAGCATACATAGATCCATTGCTAGTTAATAAAAAGCTTGTAATAACAAGCTCTTTTGTTCGTATAGATAAGATTCGACCACGGAGCGTAATTTGATTTTGAATAAATCCTTTATATTACAATACTACTTAATGGTTATATTTTACTAGTTTTATGGTAAACAACAAGTAAAAAGTTGGAATGGTGAGATGGTTGAAAGCAAACTCATTTGAACAATTTTATGGTTTTAATATTTCAATCTGAATGTTTACGGGTCTGGACACTTTATTCCTTTTTGCAATCATAGGGATCATTTATATGAATAAAATGTTAATGGCTTATCCTTTGGGCTTATACTCGTAAGAAGGTATATTAATATTTTTATCCATTAGCGTAAGCGACTGCCGATCAAGAGGTCTCGAGTTCGATTCTCTGCTCGTACTGCTGTTGGGTTTATCTTACTTCTTGATAGCAGTCCTGAGTATGGAAATTGGCGGTGTTTCCCGTCCGTGCCTCAGACAGCACATTAAGCCGTCGGTCCCGGTTGTCATGAACATCTATGACAATCGTTATTAGAAAGTCCGTGCCCTCAAATATACTGACAGCTAGTTCAACCTTTGAATTAAGTGTAACGTTACCCCCAGGGTTGCGGAGGTCCGATGCCAGTCACTCCGTGGAAAAACCGATATTCAGATAAAACCGGTTGTACTAGTAGCCGACCCTAATTAACCTTGGGAATAATAAAGGCAAGACGATAAATAATTATAAAATGAGAACTATCATTTTTCACTTGATTTTATTTTAGGTACCAATAAATTAGTATGACGTAAAATACTGAAATTATATTTTTAGTCATCGGTAAGATAATATGTTTAGCTAACATTTTTTTCTTTTTTACATGTAAACATGCCAAAGTGACTACTGTTCACTCTGCCTGATGGAAAGCATGTGTAGAATCCATGAGTGGTCACCATACTCATTGCGAATGCAGACAATGCAGCATGGTGACCCAAACCATGGCAGCCTATTGAGATGCATCATTGGGCACTCACCAACGCACAGGTCGTAGGTCATAGGAATATAGATTGATTTAATTCTGCCTTGTAGTTAGGTTTTTTTTTTATAGTACCTACAGACTTCTTAAAATATTTTATAGTCTATAAGTTTTATTTTCAATGTTCTACAGAAATCATCTTTTATATATGTACATAATATTTTGTAGTAGGTAATTTTAAAAATGTTGAGAGTGTACGTTAAAGAAAGATTTTGTGGAAAGACTATAATGAGATTTATATTTAACGTAAAGTATTTAACTAAATCGTTTTGTTTTTTCTTTTGTTATCTTATTCAACGATAAAATCTCGGATTATAAGGTTAATAAAGTATTAAATGAAAATGTATTTATTAGCTTCGGAGCGCAGGGCCCGCATTTTTTTGTGAGTGCCATATTCCGGGATTTACGGGAGCGACTGCCATTTGAACACCCTAGCTTGCGACAGAGCTTCGTCTGTTGTTCGACAGGCGTAGCCAGCTAGCAAGCGAGGTTGACTTGATTGTCTTCATTCGCAATGATTATGATGACCAACACTCTTGGATCCGTGTCGAAAATTGATGATGATGATGACATACAATTTCAATACCTCTTCTAATACATTACTCCGCAACTCCGTACAAAAATCATGTGACAGGGGAGAAAAATCTAGGGTTGCTACTCCCTCCCCTTGACCTGTACTCAGTTGGACAGCTGACAAGGGACGTCATAGTGCTGAATGTTAGTGTTTTATGCCCCTGTATCTTTCTAAAAAGGTCTCCTGGTGGTTCACATGACCCATCAATTTTCGACACCGGCTCGTAGTCTATAAAAAAAAGATGCCCATCGGGTATTATCAAGTAACAAATTGTTACTAACTCAAGAAACTGTTTATAGTTATTCCTTAGAGCAAAATAGCTCGCCACTTACTACGCAATGAGTGCAAACTAGCTTGAAAATAATAAAATCAATAAGTCGCAGCTAAAACTTTTCCTACCGTTAGTCGGCATAATCTGTTATGTATCGTACTTATATACAGATAGAGTTTATTTTGTTCGGAGGGCATATGCAACGGAATAATTTTTTTATGTAAATTACCTGTCAAAGTGACTCTGCTCAGCCTGATGGTAAGCTCAAGCAAATCCAATCACACCTGCGCACTGGCCCACTGGGGCCACCATACTCACTGCGAAAGCAGACAATGCAGTATGGCGTCCCACACTATGGCGGCACATATAACATTTTTGCAAGTCAGAATTCTAACTGGTCAAGTATTTGAGTGGGAGTAAGGGCTGTTTCCTTACTTTTCTAATAGCCTATATCACCTAGTTCATTATTAACAAATCTATTAACACCTCAATTATTAAAATCGGTTCCGTAGTTTCGACGTTATGTTATAACATACAAACATATATGGACTTGCAAAACTATTACCCTTCCTTTTGGCTTCTCTGTAGTCGACTAAAAATACGGGTAGCCCTTCTACGCAAATTAATTTCATCATTTTTGTAATCACTGTTGTGCCATTGAGGTATGTAGGTATTGTGATGTCAATAGCAATAGGGCTTTTAGATAACCATAACTTTCATTGATTAATACTATATAGTGAAAATAATGTAAGAACAAAACTCCTTAGTGTTGCCATCGGACTTGAATTATTCTTTTAGCGCGATATAACAAAACCAAAAAAAAATATATATTTTATCGATTTAGTTATTTCTCTGTATCTGTTTTTACAATTTTTATGTCATTGTTTTAGGTACGAAGGTGGCAGAAATATTTATATTAATCAATTACTATAATCATAGTGATAGACATGTCTTGTAATTTTAAAATAACTATAAATAAAAAAAATAGGTTATTATTTATATGTGCTATTCTTGTTAATAATCGTAGCTAATTATTATGTTGTCCATATTTTCTGTTGACTGTTATAATAAATAATAATAATAAATATTTCGGACATCTAACACACAACGCCATCTAGTCCCAAGCTAAGCAGAGCTTGTGTTATGGGTACTGGACAACTGATATAAATACATATATACTTTTTTTTGTAAATACATACATATTATACATAGAAAACACCCTAACTCCGAAACAAATATTTGTAGGTCATACAAAAATTTGTTCCGACCCGGGAATCGAACCCGAGACCTCAAGCACAGCAGTTGTATACGCTACCACTGCGCCACCGAGGCCGTTTTACTTTTACTTTACGAGTACTTTTATACTTTTTTATAAATACATAAATAATCTACCAACCTATATACCTAGTATAGTATTTATATATATATATATAGTATTTTTTTTTTTTTTTTATTTTTTTTTTTTTTTTTAGTATAGTATAGTATTTGTAATAAGTAAAATAACTATTTATCTATATCTCGAGTAATAAGCTATCAACTACTATGTTTTTATTAAATAATAATTTTGCTATTACCTTCATCCCAAGGTTGTCTGACAGACATCACTTTCAGCGATAAGATCGTCCATTGTACTCTGAGCTGTAAAATAAGGTTTATTTTCACCTGCATATCATTAGTGGCGTACAATGCACAATATTGTATATTTCTATCTAGAGTGGTTGCCTTGAAGCCATAAAATGATATCATAGTAACCATACATATTTTTATGGTAGTTTGGTAGACTTCCGTATTAGTTATTGCTAAACATTATTAGTATGATATTGGACAACTTCAATTACATTTCAGGATAAAAGAAATCTCCGCCCTTTTCTGACTCAGCGAGAAGAAAAGACCAAAGACCGGTTCGAAGCATCTGCGACTACAAACTTATTAAATTATTTAATAGAAAAAGCAAAACGACAATACTTTTCTTGAAGCACGCTCTCTACTTTCAGAAATAGCTATTACATTCAATTTATTTTACTTTCAATAGCTTAATTAAATAGTTGATTATTTATATTATTGGTAGCTTCAAATTTCGTTTCGACATGAAAATAGAAATATTTAAACCAAAAAAGACCGACCAACTATATCAACTGGACACTGTACTAATAGTGTCCACGCGAGAATGAATGGATCCCATTAATCGTAACACCAAGAGGTATTGAAACAAATTTCGTCGGTGATATGTTAGAGTTGAACATGGAAGTAGTTTCGGACAATTGAAAAGTGATGTATAGCACAGCTTAATTTCGAACAATCGATGGTTAATATCGATCTTTATATTCTCATAGAGTTTAATATAAGTTTCAATGGATATTATGACCTTCATGACGCTATAGACTTCGCCACGGCTAGCTGGTTTGATTTTCTCCATTAAAAATAATAATATGTTTGACTATATTGTATGCACATAAACAGCCAGCAATTCTAGCACTCGTGTTTGAAGATAAAAATTTAAATGCATTGTATTGTAACGCAGTTTTGATTATGCTGTTGTGTTACTTTTCATGATTCTTCGGTTTTCTAGTTTGGCTTTTTACTGTGATATAAAATTTTAACAATATAAAAACTGACTTCAAGATTCGACTCGATTTCTCTTGGATGCTATCATCAAATCTTACTGCCTTTATCATGGTACCGCCGTTGGAATATTCCCTTTCCATTAAAAAAAGAATCATCAAAATCGGTTCATAAACGACGAAGTTATCCGCGAACTTACATAAAAAAATATACGTTCGAATTGAGAAACCTCCTACTTTTTTGAAGTCGGTTAAAAACTTGTTTGGTAGTATGATATTTCATATTCATATTGGCATTGTTTTTGTTTTTTGTTAAAACGTGTTTAACTCGAGTCGGTTCGAAATGACCATCCGATTTCCATTTTTTAGTCTGGAATTTTATAGCACATAAGCTACTTTTAATAAGATAACTGTTTCACTATAGAAGAACCTGCGGGTTAAACCTAGTATATCTGAATAATTATATAATTCTCCTGTCACCTCACGATGAATTCCGAAACTATCTAATGGCTCCTCGACACGATGGCCCATCGCGATGGTCAACTGACGGTAAAAACAAAACACAATATATTCAAGCTAAAAGAGTAATAATAAAAGATTCATATCTTAACATTTAACTCCACATTCTAACGGTTTAAATGTACATGCGCAAATAATAGTGATATTCGATTGTAATGGAAAGTTTTATCTTTAATATCTCTAACCCCTAGCACTAACCACATCGCCTGTCAACGACATGGCGTTGCCCGCCGGTCACATCTGCCAACAAAACAAAACCACAGACATGTACACTGTGATTATACTATGAAATAGTGTGAAGCAAATGTTTATGATACTGAATGCGTTTCGGTTTCTCCTATTATGTTTTTAACCGACTTCAAAAAAGGAGGAGGTTCTCACTTCGATCGTATATATGTTTTTTTATGTGTGTTCGCGGATAACTTTGTCGTTTATGAACCGATTTTAATCATTATTTTTTTAATGGAAAGGAAATATCCCAACGGTAGTACCATGATAAGGACACTAAGATCTGATGATGGCATCCCAAAAGAAATCGAGTCGAACCTTGAAATCGGTTTTTATTTTGTTAATTAAAAAAGTAACTGCAGGCTGCTTGATATTTCGACTGATAGTTAGGAATAATAACGTTAAATATCTCACACAGAGCTGTGGGTCTTAAATTAAAACGAACCTATAGATTCTACAGGATAGTAATTAAGTTGACAGACACATAATAAATAAGAGATTGTGCTTATCACTCATTATTTGTCCTATGATTCGGAATCATTGAATACTAGTCAAGATAGTTTTTGCTATTTTATTTCACAAAAGAGAATAAATCCTGTGTCGCGGGGGACTTTACAAACATACATGTAATCTATGAGTATAGAAATAAAAAGGAATCAGAAAAATGTATGTGCGCGCATAAATTTCGATCGACTGCACCAAATTTGATTTTTTTATTTATTTATTTCTTATTGTCAGGAGAAGATTTGTATATGAGAAAATTAAAATAAAATTGGAGATATATATATTTATTTCATGATTTTTTTTAACAAAATATTTACGAAAATAAATATGGCGGTACGAATTTCGCCGGGTCAGCTAGTTAACTATAAATAAATATTCATGTGCAAAGCTGTAAAAATCAAACTTCGGGATCCAGACTCATAAATCAGGTATTTTAACTAGTAACAGGTATAAAAATTCAATTAGAAAAGTTTTTAATGTAAGTACATTACAGTATTTTAAGAACAGAAAATATACATACACTCGGAAAAAGTGGTCAAAATCTCACAGAATTCATTCCCGATATCATACACATGCAGGTAGCACATACAAATTAAGTTATTTTATACTTTTCAGTTTTTGAAGTCGGTTTTTTTAAACGAAGTTTTTTTTTTATTTTTCGCTTTTTAGTCTTTCTCAAGTCTCTCATCATCATTTCACCTAAATAACTTGAAAGAATACGACTAAAGGTAACATACAACATACTGTATTGAATAATAAATAAATATTTCGGACATGATGTTTACAGAATATGAAAGCATGCAGACAATTGCCTTAACTTTATTGCAGGCGCTCACGTAAATTTGAGGGTTTCCTTCAATTTCCTTGGGATCTCATCATCAGATCCTGATATGGTGGCCATGGGACCACATGGGGAGCATACCCTTTCGAATACAAAAATAATTTTCAAAATCGGTCCACAATTGACGGAGTAATCAATGTACATACAAAAAAAAAAAAAAAACCGATGAAATTGAGAACCTCCGCCTTTTGGCCAATAAAAAAAGAATCATTGACATCGGTTCACTCGAAAATTATGAGCTAACAAACATAAAAAAAATACAGTCGAATTGAGAACCTTCTCCTTTTTTTTTGAAGTCGGTTAAAAAGTATCAAGGCTGTAGAGAGATGGAACATCCTCTGAGTATATATACTCAAACTTTGCATATTGTTGTGTAAATACGTGAGAGATGGATCGACTGACATATAAATTCGTATTCCCAATACAATTTGCACGTGACTCTACAATACATTTTCTTTTTAAGAGTCGCGCCAATTACTTCAGACTTAAATTCCAATAGTATCATTTAACTATCTTGTTATTTATTCGTTTAACTTGCAGTAAACGTGTTTGTAAATAAAGATTTTACTTCATTGCTACATATAAATTGCTTTTTTATTTCATTTAAGTAAGAAAGTACGATTTCTGTAAATGAGTTAATTTGCACGTCCTTTCTCGATTGAACTTAAAAATGTTAATGTAGCCTCATTTATTAAATAAGTTAAAGATACTTTCTTTGATTTATTAAAATTGAACTCGATCATATTAATTGCCATAAAATCTGATAAAATATTACTTAATTTGGCATTTGTCTAGCTGAAAGAAAAAAAAAATTTAACGTGAATTGTTGATTAGCTATTAGATTTAGTTAGTAGGTATATATTAATGTTATTTTCTAACAATAATTTCTGACCCTAAAGTCAACGTTCTTAAAATCTGATCTCTGAATATGAGTATTTTACAAGCTTTTTATTAACTTGCAATGTATGTATGTATGCTTGTATGTTTGGGTGGAATCTTGAAACTCAATTTTGAAGCAGATATCTTCAACCGATTTTGCTGAAATTTTGCAAGCATGTCTGTACAGCGTGACAATACAATATTATAATGACATACTACATACTAGTAGGTAGTAGAGCCACGCTGAATTCAGCATGAATGGGCCGGCTCGACCGGGGCGGTACTACCCTCGCACAGAAAATCAACGTAAAATGACAGCGATCGTGCTGTCGTGTTTCGTTGGTGAGTGCGAGACCGGAGGCCCAATTAGTCTAGTCAACAAGTTCCATACTTGTTGACTAGACTAAAAGATGCAGCAGCATCACTAGGCCGCCATGGTGTGGGTCGCCATACTGCATTGTCTGTTTTCGCAGTGAGTATGGTGACCGCCATCTTGGATTCTGCTTATGCTTTCCATCAGGCAGAGTAGAGTCATTTTGGCAGGCCATACATAAAAAAAAAAAAAAAACATGGAGCTGATCTGATGTTGCAGCTGAAAGGTGGCCATAGGAACTCTGTAAAGAAACGTCACAACATCATCGAGTTTGGACTCGTTTGATTCGTCTCGAGGCATTCCAGTAATAGCTTGTTTTTAAAAAGCTTTTTAATTAAATGTATTTATAGTAATGATATACGTAACAACCAAAGTAAAGCTAATCTAAAACAAGACATAAATCCTTTACAGAAGTGTTTAGGCTTAAACAGGATTAATCTAAATTTATCTTATATAAAGGTTTAAATTATTTGTATATTCCAATAGTATTATAATTCTAATATTCCACTTGAATTAGAGAATTACAGCTATGACGGCAAATATCTGAGGCTTCGAATTTGAATAGACAAGCCGTTGTACAGGCTAGCCGGCTTAAGACAAGCCTTTCTGTACCAAATGCCACCTGTATTTAAGTGCAAAGCTGTGTTGTCTGAATAACAATGATATTATTTACTTTTGTTCATATTAAAGAAATTTTATTTTTACGAACAACACAGGTGTACTAAACACCAAATCCAGAATGCACATTAATATTTTGTTGGTATTATGAGGTGTAAAGAATTGGGGCCGTTGTTAAACCAACTTTCTATCTTTTATTTATTGTTTTAAAAGGACGACTAAAAAGGAAATATTATTGAATCTATAATAGGTTTTTACCTACCTAATAAACATTAACACACTAATTGAAGAAACGTGGCTCATCGACAACACAATTTAAATTACGTCCTACGACCTGAGATTACCGCGTTCAATCAAACAAACTCTTCAGCTTTATATATAAGTATAGAAGAATATATATGAGTATCGAAGTATAAACGAAACGCAAAATTTTTATTTGAACGTTGCAACATTTTAATGTAATTAGTTAAGAGCTTCCAACGCGACCATGCTACTGTGTAAAGAAATAACTGGAAATTAAATTTTTAAAGAAACAATTTTTAATGTTTTATTTGCACGAAATGATATTTACACTTTACCCTCTCCCGAGAGGATACCCGAGCCCAGCAGTGGGACGTTATAGGTTGTTGATGATGATGAAATGATATTTGAAGTAGTTGTAGCATTATATTTTATCCTTTTTATTCATCATCCATAACAAGGTAATACAGTTTTTCTACAGAAGCCGTTCACACATTACTTATTTTAACAATAAACCATGTTGCATTGGCCCTTGTCGGTCAGTTGTCGTACAGGTTGACTAACATTCAATTTATAGGCGCTGTGCAAACGTGTCGCCCGTTGCCACTACTGGTGACTGGTAACCGTAGTTGCTGTGTCCGATCTGGTGGCGGCAATCGGGCACAGTCACCGGTCGCTATTCCGGCCACAATGCGTCGCTTGTTTTCCGTTAGTCTCACAATGGACGTTGTGTCGCACACAGGAGACGGACACCGAATGCAACTCTCCGTTTGCTTGTGTCTTCAACTGACGACTTTTAGTTTCCAGTTACCGACACCGAACACTATTTGATCGTCATAAGTACGTGTAAAGTGGAAGCAACTGGACATAAACAATGTTTACACATGCGCAGGGAATATATGATCTCATATTGGTTCTATAGATTTCAAATATTCATCGATAGCTTGTATCTGACACAAGATACATAAGTGTCTACGTTTGCACCCTGCTTTAGGCGTATGTACTTTATATCCATTGTGAGTGCGTTAATTCCCGTAAACATAATTTTATTATAGAACATTATTAAAGTTCGGTTATTATGATAATATATAAATATAATGATAGCACTTAAGTATTTAATGTTTAATTAAATTACTTGTACAATCACTCATATAGTTTAGTTTTGTGTACAAAGTGTTACTCAAGAAAGCGCTTTGTAAAACGTGACTATGATTAATAATACTTATTTTTCATAGTTATTGAAAAATCTTATGTAGATAGAGCGGATGGATGCGGAATGTCTGAGACCAGGATAATTGGCGCTCCTTGGGGGAGACCTTCGTTCAGCAGTGGACGGTGATTGGTTGATTATATGTAAATAAAGAGATAACGTTTATAATATCTTGTGTCAATATATACTTAGCTAGTTTTTTACCCACGGGTGCCGTGGGTAAAAAACTGCCCATATATATATATGTAAGTTATCGCGACAAAAAGTAGCATATAACAGATATATATGCTACTTTTTCCAAGATCTAATCTATTTGACTGCCTCGGTGGCGCAGTGGTAACGTATGCGACTGCTGTGCTTGAGATCTCAGGTTCGACTCCCGGGTCGGACCAAATTTTTGTATGATCTGCAAATATTTGTTTCGGACTTTGGGTGTTTTCTATATGTAATATGTATATATTTACAAAAAAAGTATATGTGTATTTATATCAGTTGTCTAGTACCCATAACACAAGCTCTGCTTAGCTTAGGACTAGATGGCGTTGTGTGTTAGAAATTTTCGGGAAGAGCTTACTATAGAAATGATCCTATAAAATAAGGTCTTAATGTTAGATGTCCGAAATATTTATTTATTTATTTGTATACCGAAAATCATACAAACCAGTTCAGTGTTCCTTATATAACTTGACTATATGAACGCCTTTCACTGCGTATATATTTTGCTTCTCATTAAGAAGCTTAACTAGAAAGTTTCAAACGACTCTTGGAAGTGGTTTTTCTCGAACTTTTCTGGTCCCAGCTTTGTAAATGCTAAACAAATGTTAATTAAGTCCCCTTTAGAATTGATCACTGGGAGTTTCATTCAAAGTTCCGAACTTATACTCTTTGCGCTGTAGCATGGTGCGTGACAGTTTCAGTAACATTTCGTTTCACTCTTGAAAGTTGCCGCGATTTACAAATTTTATGACTTAGTATTTCAGCTGTACCACATTCGCAATATATTAAATCACAAGCTATAAGATACCTATCTGCCAAATTTCGAGTTTGTAGGTGTTATAGTTTCTGAGATTTCGTGATTAATAAGTGAGTGGTATTTCGCTTTTATATACATAGATTAATAACTTTAGTAAATAAAATTAAACCAACCAGAATGTTCTAGTCTACAAATAAATGCCGCACCATGCTACAGCGCAAATAGTATAGTACTGCTTTACATTATATAGTACAGTTGTCTGCTTCGGGAAGATGACACTCAGCTATTTTTAAACAAATGTGTCGTCATTAGATGATGTCAAGTTCAGTAAACTATCAAGTGGAGGTAGAAATTACGGCGATTACCGCCGCCCATAGACACCCGTAACACCAGTGGCGTCACAAGTGATTGTCGGCCTTTGGGGGATGGGCAGGGGATGGTTAGGCGGATGGGGGAGGGTTTAGGGTATGGGCCTCCAGTATTATCACTCACTCGGTGAAACACAATGCAAGTGCTATTTCACATTGGTTTTCTGTGAGGTCGTGGTATCACTCCGGTCGAGCTAGCCCTTTCATGCCAAAGCGTAGCTCTCCCACGTATAATAGATAATACAAAATTTTAACAAAAAAAACGACTTCGAGAACTGGACCTAACTGAAATAGGACCACACGGGAAAAAATCGTTTCTCCCAGTCGAAAGTTCTGAGGTAATAAACATTAAAAAATACTGTCGAATTGAGAACCTCCTCCTTTTTTTAAGCCGGTTAAAAAACGCCAATGCGAGCCCGCTAGAAAATACTTCAACAAATAAATTTTACTTATCACCATCACAGCACAAAGAAATAATCTGTTGTAAAAATAAAAAACACAGTTTTGTGAGAGAAGCAGAATTTTAATTGTAAATAAATTAGACTCTGAACTGAATCAACCTTGGCACTTTTCTAACTTACACAATAAATGCTATTATTCACTTCGGGCTTTCAATCGTACCGTAACCAAGAAAAGAAATAACATCGGATTTTTATAAGGATTTTTTACTAAAATAATAATATGCGAATAATGTGAAATTGAATGGTAAAATAGATCTAAAATCTAAGAGGCAGAAACATCTTAAATCCTTATTATCAGTCAAAAAATGGTGTCTAAGATAACTAAGATAAGTGTGCAAATACTCGCTGCATTCAAGTTGAAATCAAACAACATACAGGATTAGGCTTTGAAACGCGAGCTAAGCCTAATTGGAATGCAAATTGCCAGTAAATGTTATTATTTGGATATCCTTTCGCTTCGCCCTAGTAAAAGAAGGTTTGAAGGATTAATTTAGAACGTTGGTTTAATAAACAGAATTCGTTCTTTTATGTAGACTTGACTTGACTAGACTACCTACTTTATACCAATGTTGAAAAGACACACCTAATGTTGCATGTACACTTTATTCAAAATATATTTTCTCTCTCGGATTGTCAGACTTTTCTGGCTTACTCAAGTACAGTGCTGCTCTCTTGTGCCGTTGGACTGATTATTTCAACATGAGGTTCTCCAATAAAGGAATTTAAATAAAGACCCACTACCAATGGCTTCCTGTAGAACTATTTGCAAGTTTTTTTGGTAATTAGACTGTAAAACAGATCGGTAATATCAGTGATTCCATATAAAATATAACTTAAAAGCTATTTATCTACTATAGGTATAATCTTACTTTACTAGTTTATAAAACAAAAAAATAACTTCCCAAAACTTTTTATAGTTCATATAATCCGTGATAAAACTTGGACTAAATATTTAGAAAATACAATTGTACATTTATGAATCCAGATAAGTTGGAAGCCCTAACATGAAGATTCAGTAGACTTCAAAATATGCAAACTTTTAATTGAATATTCTAACTTTAACCAAGGAGCGATTAAGTCCCAAGAAAAAATTCGGAAATGAGAGTTCATTGAAACGTAAATAAATACTGACTTTCTAAGTAAAAAATGAAGGTCTTAATATTATAATAATAATAATATAGCCTTTTATTCAGATCTCTTAATTAATTACAATACCTTTGGCTTATAATATAATAACACTGAACTCTTAAACTAAATATAATATTTAAGCTAATATCTGTTGTTTGGTTATCTTTCCTAGATCTGTTTGCCAATCGGCAAAGGCCTCCTCCAACCTTTTCCATTCTTTCCTTTCCTGTGTCACTCTTTTCCACGTGACTCCAGCCACTTGTCTAATGTCGTCATCCCATCTTTTTTGCGGTCTGCCTCTTTTCCTTTTGCCCTCTCTGGGATACCACAGGGTCACATTTTTGCTCCATTTATCGCGTCCTCTTATCACGTGACCAGCCCATCTCCATTTAAGCCTTTTGATTTTAACTGTTACATCTGTAGTTTTTGTTTTATTTCTAATGACTATGTTTTTCAATCTGTCAGACTTTCTGATATTTAGCATACTCCTTTCCATTGCATATTGGCAAGTTGCTAGTTTGCTTAATATTTCATTATTTAACACCCATGATTGGCATCCGTATGTCAGAACAGGTAGTACGCAGGTATTAAACAGTTTGCTTTTTAAGTTTATATGGAGTTTTTTATCTTTCATAGCCTCCTTTAGGCTCCAATATCTCTTCCAGGCATTCGTAATTCTTCTCTCCACTTCCTTTCGCGTGGGTTCTTTTTGCGTTATAAGCTGTCCTAGATAGATGTACTCGTCATTATAGTCTATTTCTGTACTCCCGAGTTTTATAGTATATTTTTTCCCGTTTGTCATTAGCCTAGTTTTTTCCGGATTCAGTGTCAGTCCCACTTTCGCACTTTCTATCGCAAGTTCTTCTAGCATTTTGTTTAAGTCTTCTGATGTTTTGGCAAATAGCACTATATCGTCAGCGAACCTCAAGTGTGACAGCATTACGCCATCTACGTTAATACCGAGGTGTTCCCAATTAAGTCTTCTGAAGATTGATTCCAGTACTGCAGAAAAAAGTTTTGGTGATAGGGGATCCCCCTGTCTAACGCCTTTTTCTATCCTGAAAGGAGCGCTTTTCGTTTCTAGTTGGATTCTTCCTGTACTGATTCTGTATATGTTTTTTATTAGTCGGATGTATTTATGTTCAATTCCTTGTTCTAGTAGTGCTTGCCATATTTTTTCGTGTAGTAGGGAATCAAACGCTTTACTGTAATCGATAAACGCGATATAATATGTTAGCTGGTATTCGTTGTATTTCTCTAGAACTTGTCGCACTGCGTGGATGTGGTCGATTACTGAATAATCTTTGCGGAATCCTGCTTGCTCGATCGGTTGGTGTTCGTCTAGGGTTTTTTCGATTCGATTTAAGATGATCTTAGCGATAATCTTATACACGTTAGACATGAGGCTGATAGGGCGATAGTTACTTATATTATATTTATCTCCTTTCTTATACAGTAGGATTGTATTAGACTCTGTCCATTGTTGAGGAATGGTTTCGGTATTAATTACGTCATTGAATATATCTGTGAGAACAGGTATCAGGGTATCTTAATATTATAAACATAATTATATCTCACAAATGGAATCTACAAAGCGGTTACATTTGTCCAAAATTTGCATTATAAAACGTTAATTATATTATTTGCTAAACCCAGGTAAGTTGTAAAGTCTGTAACAATAATAAAAGTGATAATTTGTAATATGATATCATCATCTCCTTGGCTTATAATATTCCCAAGATTATTTGGGGTCGACTATAAGTTCAACCGGTTTTACCTGAATTTCAGTTTTTCCACGGAGCGACTGGCATCAGATCTCCGCAACCCTGAGAGTGAACTGAATTCGAGGATTGAACTAGTTGTGAGTATATTTGAGGGCACTGCACTATGCACACCAATAATTATTGCCATAGGTGTTCATGACAACCGGGACCAACGGTATAACGCGCTCTCGGAAGCACGAGCGGGCAACACACATTTAGAATATGATATGATATATATACCTATGTAACAATTCTCAGATACACTGAATTTGTATACATCTACCTTGATGTTATGTTTGATGTTACCATGTGCATACATCGGTCTACATTCCGTTCAGCGGTCTGGATTATTTATTATTATGAGTTCATTAATTACCGCTACATAATTATTATAATCTCTTAATCCAGCATAGACATTATGGTATTATATTTGTAATTGTATTTAATTTTTGTTAGTGTAATGTTTTGTTGTTGTGGTATTTGATTTTCGCAATATAAAAATTTTTGAAACTCGGCTTAAAAAAATTAGTTTTCTGTAAGTTGTAGTAGTTTTTACGGACGATAATGTTAAGTGATAACGTCATAAAAAACATTGATGAAAAATATGCGGCACAAGCCGAACGCTTAGGCCGATCGTGCGCTCTCGCTTGCACGCTCGGCTCAGGCAGAACGTGACAATGAGTCATGCTTTTTTGTGCGAGCAGTCTGCGTTCATCGATTTATCAGGTCAAAGCTTTGGAAAGTTTTTAACTCACGCATACGATTTAATTCGTATTTATCTTGTTAAAATTATTATTTCATAGTCAGTTTATTTAAAGTATGAACTTCAGAGGTAAAGAAAATAGTCTTTGTTACCCCGTTATAGACAATTTTCTAGTTAGTATCTCAAAAGCCTATTTAATTTTTTACCTTTCCTTTCTTTCTTTTTAATTCTATATAATCCAGTCTGCAATCTTCTTATCTATATATCTTAATATATATATTTCTTGTGTGCGTGTGTATGCGACTGAACTCCTCCTAAACGACTGGACCAATTTTGATGAAATTTTTTGTGTGTGTTCAAGGGGATCTGGGAATGGTTTAGATTCACAAAAACGATTGGACCGATTTTGATGAAATTTTTTGTATGTGTTCAAGGGGATCTGGGAATGGTTTAGATTCACAAAAACGTAAACGATGTTACGTGGGTCATAAATATGGCGGTACGAAGTTCGCCGGATCAGCTAGTTATTATATAAAATTAATCGCCGAAATGTATTTACGCGCATAACGTCCGATCGGCGGCACCAATTTTTTTTTATGTGTTCGTTATTGATAGGACAACGGTTGTGTACACGAAAAATTAAAAGATAACCGGCAAAGTCTTTTTTGTCTGCGACTGTAAACTGCCTGTGGGAAGCTGAGACAGATATGTAAATATGACGGTACGAAGTTCGTCGGGTTAGCTAGTATTTCTATAACTCTCTATTCTAAGTTTCTTATATATAAGTTAACAAAATCTTACTTTAACTTTACTATATTTAAGAGTCGGTACAAGTCATATTTATTATTCAAATAATTCGCAATGCAGCACACTTCGTACATCAAAGCGATTACACAATACATTACTTAAATATTAAAACGGTTGCTTCTCACTGGCTGACATTAACTGACGTTACTCACTGACTGAACCATAAAATTTCTACCAATTATTACTACTTGAGATTAGTGCAGGTATTACAAAAACATTTAACTGCCTCGGTGGCGTAGTGATAGCGTATGCGACTGCTGCATGCGGCTGCTTGAGGTCTCGTGTAATTGAACATCGGGTCGTATCAAATGTTTGTATGATCTGCAAATATTTGTTTCGGAGTTTGGGTGTTTTCTATATATAATATGGTTGTATGTATTTACAAAGTTGTTTAGTATAGCCATAACACAAGCTCTGCTTAGCTTGGAACTAGATGGCGTTGCTTGTTAGATGTCCGCTTGCTGCTTGTAATTTATTTTAAAATAGATGAGAAGAAATCAAATATAAATATCACGTCTCAAGTTCCTATGTAAAGGTGAAATGAAACACCTCAGAGAGGTAACAATTCCTTTTTTAATATCATTCAAGTTAGTCTTTGAACATTTTAATTAACTCCGTCGGAGTTTATCGGAAGGTAAATTAATTGTAAAGACTTTCGATTTTGACAAGATTCTTGTTAATAACTGGATATTACTAAAGACTTTGATCTTCTAATTCTGCCCATTCAAATAGTTTTAACGATGAAATATATGGGATTGACGTTGCTTTCCAATTAGTATTATTTATATTAGTAAGTTAAAATAACCTCATCTTGAACTCTTTTGCTTTTGTGCGTGTGTTTTTAATCTAAGACCTAAATATATATTATGATGATGAATTTATAAATTACTAACAGACGTTGATTTGTCATAAAAAATATAAAATAAACCAATTTGAAATCAAAAAATTTGAGGTCAGGATCTTTTGGTAAAAAATACATATATATACCTATTTTCAAATTCACTTAATATCATCAAAATCGGTCAAGCCGTTTACTAAGTAAACGTAGTAAGTAAGGGAGTATGATCACAAATACACGTGATATTTTCCTAAATGTTGGATGTGCTAATAACTTAAGTGTAAGTAAATAGTCAAGCCAACAGTTTAAATATTTTTTGTGAAAGTTAGCTACTTTGACAAATAAAACAAAACTTCAAAAGTTGCCATTTCAAATGATGTGGAAACCACTCAAATTATTTAGATCTTTACAAATTACTTTTAAAAGTAAGTTTTGATAACACAGAAGTCAAAGTATTGGATCAAGTTTTAATTAAGTAGTACCTTATAAATTACCTAAAATTGACTGAAAATTCGATTGATTGATTAATCAAATCGATTCAGACCGATTTCAGTATGGCAAAAACTCGGAGTCAATACATCACTAGTGTGCAAGTAGGTGATAAATATAATTAATCGTTCTTCTCTGACACTCGTGGAACTAGTTACTGGCCGTCAGCTAACGGCTTATTATAGGTATGTACTTGTTTTTGCGTTTTCTGCCAAGTTCAGCTTTAACTTCATTCTCGAAGTCGTACTTGCTGCTTAAGAATCCGCTGCCAATCACTGCGCTGCCAATTTCTCACAATATAAAAAAAAAACAATGTTATAATATATCTCTTCATACGCCATTTTGCTCGCAGCACATTACACGGGGGGGAGGGGAGAGGGATGTTCAAAATATTACAATGACTTGTGTGAATGTCCCTTTAACCTTAATATTATTATAAAAAGATATGAAAAGAGAAAAAAATATAAATAGTATAGAAACATTTCGGGATTTGAACCCCAATCCCCTCCGTCCCAACTACGCCCATGTATCTGATCCGCACGAGGCGAGGTGCTAATACGATGCTAGAACGCGTCCAACGGAAATTCGCGCGATTTTTATACCAAAAGCTATATGGGTTCTACCCATAATTATACCCATCGCTTTTCGTTCTCGGCATGGTAGGTCTGGATACACTTACATTGCGTCGTAAGTGTGCTCTCATGGTACACTATTATTTGTTATTAAACAATAAAATAGAAAATCCAAATACGCTGTCTCGTTGCATGTTCTGGGTACCAAACCAGTATACACGGCTACGATCTTGCCGTCTCCTAACCGCGCCGCAGGTACGAACGAGTCTTCTCAACGCTCTAATTGCTCAGTACCCGGATATCGACTTATTCCATACCAATTTAAGTACATTTTTTAAATTCTGTGTACTTTTCTTTAGTAGTAGGCTTTAATATAGTTATGATAAGCATCAATTATGCTATTGTTAATATTATATAATTATTATTGTACTGGCTCACTGTACGTGTTGGGCAAACTGTAAGTGCAGTGAGCAGCTGATTGTATAAATAAATAAATAAATCTGCTCGTTTGCTCGCTCTGATAAAAAAAAACATACCTCGTTTCCATGTGTACTTTAAAACTGTTACACCTGGTGTTTTTTTTTTTCAAAATTATTTATTGCCACCTTTTTATTCTTTAATATTTCATTTCCGTGGACAAAGCCAGCTTAGTTATTTCGAATTGCGGTGGCAGTGGAATGCAGATTAATAATGGAATACTTTTTCATTTGTAAATCATTTGAATGCCTTTTATTAAATTATTTAAATTTAGTTACGCTTTCAAAACAATACTCGTAGCACTGATTTATCTTGTTTGAAATTGGTTGATTGTTGAATTTTGTGGTAAAAGATTTTAATAAATGAAAATAATAATTACCAAGGTTAAAATATGGTAATCAGTAATATTAGGTAAGCCAGTATATTATGAACACAAATATGAGTTTCTTATTTGTACCCGGCATTGTTTTAAGTGGCAATGGGCTGGTCACATTATGTCGAAGGACAGACAACCGCTGGAGTAAGCGTGTTTTAGAGGGGAGACCGCGTCTTGGCAAACGGTGTGGGACACCCTTTGGCCAGATGGCGGGACAACTTACGTAAGAGGGCTGGCATCAACTGGATGCAGAAAGCAACAGACCGGGCTCTGTGGTGTTCCTTGGGAGAGGCCTATGTCCAGCATTGGACTGCAAAGGACTGATGATGATGATTGTTTATTAGTAAAGTGCGCCGATTGTTGGTTAGAGTTGTTGATTTTCTATGATTTTTTTGCATGTGATTTAGGTTAGAGCAAACAATAAGATGATGGTAGTACAATCGTTCTAACTTGATTGTTGTGGATTATTATTGATATGTAAAAACGTTTGTGTACGCTTCAGAAACTAAAGAATTTCTTCAGCGATTGAGCTCTTTTGACACAATGTACAACCCGTTTCAAAGGTTGTTATTATCTAGTTTGATTCTTAATTGGAATGCTACAACAAATTGTAACATAATATTTCGATATTTCGGACATCTGACACACAACGCCATCTAGTTCCAAACTAAGCAGAGCTTGTACTATGGGAACTAGACAAATGATATAAATACATATATACTTTTTTTTTAATATTTGTTTCAGAGTTTTCTTTTTAAAATATGTATGTAAATATTTTAAAAAGAAAACTCTGAAACAAATATTTGCACATCATACAAACATTTGCTCCGACCTAGGAATCGAACCCGAGACCAGGCGCATATGCTGCGCCTTCGAGGCAGTATGGCAGGATCAGGCAGGATACAACTAATATTTTACAAGCTTTTTATTAACTTGCAATATAGGTATGTATGCTTGTATGTTCGGGTGGAATCTTGCAACTCAATTTTGAAGCAGATATCTTTAACCGATTTTGCTTAAATTTTACAAGCATATTATGTATACAGCGTGACAATAGTGTTGGAAGGTGGTGGAAGGAATTCTGTAAAGAAACGTCGCAACATCATCGAGTTTAGACTCGTTTGATTCGTCCCGAGGCATTCCGGTAAAAGCTTGTTTCTTTAAATACTTTTTAATTTAATTTATTATTGAAATATTGAAATAAAAATGTTATTACTATTCCAATTGTTTAATTCAAGCATAGCCAAGTAAAAAGAATACAACAAAAAGTAAAAAAATATTTGAATTTGAATATTATATTTTTGACATGGAAAAGTGTAACAAAGAAATGGTGCAAGTCACGGTCCTTAGCTAAGGGGAACATTACTGGAACCTTTTAGAACTGGTTTCTTCTGTTGTATTCTACACAAAAGGGTGTCCATGAACCCCAGTGATTATTGTGAATATTGTGTCATTATGCTATAGACGATTTCATGTTGGTATATGATTTTATAGCAGTGGTTATATAGAATAGATTATAACTAATTTAAAGGTAAAAAACAAAGTAAATATTCATTTCATTTTGGATTAAGATACTTTAATATTTTTAACATTAACTATTTTGCGAAGTGTTTCTAATTTCATTATGTTAAAAGACTTTCATCTAGTAATACGTTTTGCGTTTGCTAATGTGATTAGTATGTCTATTATAACGTAGATCTACTTCAGTGCTATCTACACGAGTATATATCTTTAGTATATTGCCTCTGGAAGCTTAATGCAGAAATTACGTACGTTGCCATAAATAGAAATTTTACTGTAGTTTGTTTTTACAAATTTATTTAAAGAATCTCACTCTATGCTCATCAATTAACCTTCAAAAAACATAAAAATGTAAAATAGCGTTCGTAAACTATTCTAAAAAAGTTGTATTTTGAATAACTGCTTTCAAACATGACAATTTCTACGACGCGACACAACTGATACCGGGGGTCCTATGCTAAATGCCCACTCGATGCAAAACCCTAGTTATTTCTAATAGATATTAAGATACCTTTTAGAACCATTGTTCAAAGAACGATCTAAAAGGTTCAAAGTTACCAGGATCGATTTCAGGCTACCTGTATTCGGATTCAAATTGAATATTTCTAAAAAAAAGGGATATTTCTTACGTAACGAATATAACATACTCAATATAATTGACCCACTTTAGATGCTTGAACGTATTAAGACTTCAAAATATAAAAAGGCCAACCGCTCGACTAATCTTTTAAGGGCAGGGAAATTTTATTTTGTTATTTTCTCTGTACCTACATCGATTATTTAGGACCACTTGAAGTACAAGAGGTCTACCTTTTTATTTGGAGTGCTCTTAAACTGTTTTAGGTACGTCCTTTATTCTTCTAGTATTTATTGATATACAATTTCGTTGTAAAAAATTCTTCATTAATTTTAATTCCTTTACCTTATTACTGTAACATTACCGTGGGAGAGCCACGCTTCGGCATGCATGGGCTAACTCGACCGGAGTGAACACAACAAAAAAAAAACTTCGTTTAAAAAAACCGACTTCAAAAACTAAAAAGTATAAAATAACTTAATTTGTATGTGCTACCTATTCATAGGTTTGAAGTCAGTGCCAAGCCAAATGTAATAGTAGGTACCACACTCGCTATATTTCGAGCCGAACGTCAACGACGTCACCGACGCTTCGGTTGTTTTGTTCAACGCGAAGAGCAGCTATCCCGCTCAAAGTCACGCGCGGCGAGTGCGGTACCTATTATTACATTTTGGCTTGGCACCGACTTCAAACCTATGAATAGCATCAATGAGCAATCATCAGCAATATGAATGATAGCACATACAAATTAAGTTATTTTATACTTTTTAGCTTTTGAAGTCGGTTTTTTTAAACGAAGTTTTTTTTTCGCTTTTTAGTATTTCTCAAGTCTCTTATCGTCATTTCATTTAAAATAAATAATGTTTACAGAATATGAAGGCTTGCAAACAATTGCTCTTAACTTCATTGCAGGCGCTCTCGTAAATTTGAGGGTTTCTTTCGATTTCCTTGGGATTCCATACTCAGATCCCGATATGGTGGCCATGGGACCACATGGGGAGCATACCCTTTCGAATACAAAAAGAATTTTCAAAATCGGTCTACAATTGACGGAGTAATCAATGTACATACATACAAAAAAAAAACATACCGACGAAATTGAGAACCTCCTCCTCCTTTTGGAAGTCGGTTAAAAATATACCTCCTCACAGAAAACCGGTATGAAGCAGCGCTTGCGCTGTGTTTCACCAAGTGAGTGAGGATACCGGAGGCCCATACCCCAATCCCTCCCCCATTCACTTCCCCATCCCTCAAAGGCCAGCAACGCACTTGTGACGCCTCTGGTGTTGCGGGTGTCTATGGGCAGCGGTAGTCGCTTGCCATCAGGCGATACGTCTACTCGTTTGTCGTGCCTATTCCATAAAAAAACATAGGGACGTAATTAAGTATGTTATATAGAGTACTTAAACGTTGCTTTTTGAGTTTAACTTTATTTAAAAGCCCTTTTGAGGTTCATTCGGAGAATTACAGTTGTTAATTATATATAGAATTGCAAAGTCAACGAGAGTGCTCTAACAAAAATGAAAGAAAATAAAATTTCTAAACCTTATGACAATAGGGACTCTTATTATTAAAATAAATTGCTTAATAGTTCTCATTGAACTGAATACCACATAGATTTGTGTTGAAATTATATGCACTGTATATTTAATTTGTAAAAGAAATATTAATTTAGATTTAGACTAAATAACCTAGGGGAAGCCTATATCCAGCAGTACACTATTAAATTGATGATAATGATGACAGAGAAAACAAGGTTTGGTGTCATAACTTTTTTGTTTTGACGTTTAACAAAGAGGAATTATTTACGTTCAGTTGCCAATCATGTGTTCTTTGTAAACTAGATTACTAAAATCAAATTTAACATTGAAATACTAAACTTCTTCACAATTAAAATATTGTAATAGACAACTTCTAGATAGAAAGAAGTAAGTTTTTGTATCTTTCACAGCCCAAGCACGAGTTTGTCAACTACTAAAAGATCATAACAACCTTGAACTGAGACACACAAAAAACGCCCTTCAATTTTCTTGAATAACGAACGCATCAGGAAAATATTGGACGTATCGGGAAATATCAAACTCGTATTACACTGCAAACTTTTTCAATATAACATAAATCTTGTTACTAGTATGTTGTGCTACATTTCTGTAGTAAAACAGGGCTGTAATCGATCAGTTGTAAATAGAAATAGGTTAGTGTGACAACTGATGCCCGACACCTTATAACTAAATAGATTTATACATGTTCACTGAATAATCCTTTGTAGTTGAATCTCATTTTAAGTTTTTCTTTCATTATTGATATATTTGTAGCAAAATTAAGGCATTCACTTCCAGCACATTTAGTAACTGTCATTTTATAGACTTTACATATTATACCAAGTCAGCGTACATAATGATAAGACGTTTAAAAATATATGTAATTTGTGCTTATCTCAAATTAAGTATTTGTTTTTTATTCCAAATTAAGCGCAGTCTATGTTAAGAACTAACTAACTGCTGATTAAAAAAACATACTTAAAAATTTTATATATATATATATATATATTTTTTTTTTGTGCATATACAAAACAAATAAAAAGAAAACAAAAGATGAGTTACAAAACATGTAAAAGTAACAATCGACAGTGGCAAACAAATTTATTGTGATAGATAGAAAAATGTGTATACATTTTTCTAGGTAATATATGCACTAGTTCTGGGTCCATTAAAAACCCAAACTAGTTAATGCCTATCTTTTGTAGGTCTTATTTGCGGCTACTCTTTGTCTTCATCAATTCGACTTTTATTATCCCCACGTTACATTATTTTTTAAAGAGTACTGAGGCATGGGTCACGTGTTACTACTTTTCTTTTAACCTTTTAACCTACGCTAAGTGAATTTTCTCGACGCCTCTTATTCAACACTAGCTTTTACACGCAGATTCGCTTACGCAGACTTTTATCCCCTGATTTACCTCCTTAGGGGTGGAATTTCGAAAATTCCTTTCTTAGTGCTCTCTTACGTTATATAAAGAACCTACATGCAAAATTTCAGGATTCTAGCTTCAGCGGTTTGGGCTGTGCGTTGTATATTGTTGTATCTCTGGGTATGTCAGTCAGTCACCTTGCTCTTTTATATATTAGGTCTTTACCTATGAAATTGCCGTTTTGTATGCAATAAGGGAAAGTACTTATTTTTTCAAACTTTTTTATTTCTGTTATTCGAAGTAATCACCCAAGCAATCGACGCATCTTTGCCAACGCATTGGCAGTTTATTGATGCCCTTCTTGTAAAAATCAGCTGGACGGGAGGCAACAAACTCTTCAAAGGCATTTTGTACTGCCTCTCAGGAATTGTGTTTTTTACCCACTAAAAAGTTGTCTAAATTTTGGAAAAAGTAATAGTCGGTAGGTGCAAGGTCTGGTGAGTATGGCGGATGTGGGAGAGCTTCCAACCCCAGCTCTTGCTTCCAAGCTTCCAAGCCAATGCGTTGGCAAAGATGAGTTGATTGCATGGGGGATTACTTCGAATAACAGAAATAAAAAAGTTTCAAAAAAAAAAGTACTTTCACTTATTGCATACAAAACGGCAATTTCATAGGTAAAGACCTATTATATAGAAGATTACTTGTGTTCTATATACTGTTAGTAAAAGTTTAATTTTATGGGTGAACTATTTATTTTAGGTTTTAATTAACCACAGCTAGCTGCCACTTGGATAAAAAAAAAACTTTATGTTATGCAGGCCAAGATAATATAAATATTTTTTACAAAAAAAAACATACGTTACTACAAAATACAATACTAATATTATAAACGTGAAAGTTTGTAAGTATGGATTGATGGATGGATGGATGTTTGTTATTCTTTCACGCAAAAACTACTGAACGGATTTAGAGAAACTTTGAATCGGAATAACACATAGGCTACTCTATGTGTATGTGTAAAGCCAGGATTATGTGTCACTTATCCAAAAAAGCTATTCTAAGCGTAGGTTCGTAAGATTTTATTTCATATGTTCTGAAGTGATAAGACGCAACAAAAAAAGTTTATCACATAATATTGTTCTGAACAGTTTCATGTATGACGATATTATTATATATGAATAGTGGAGTTTTATAATCTAACTGTTTTGAAATAGTTTTAACGGAAACTTAGCCAGTTTTCAGTAAAGATATTAGAATTAGTGTGAAATAAATCTCAGAGGTGAACTCTAACCTACATATACAAACTACGTGTACACATGTATATAGTTAAACTAGACAAATTAGATGCATTTTAAAAATATTGTTTAATTGACGAGTAAGCAAATTTATACAATTAAATTTAAATAACCAATACACAATACGTTAGAATTAAAATCGAATTGAGCCAATTAACACCTTGAATGATCGTTAACTGAATAATAAATTAAAACTTAGTAACTCATCAATTAGTTTAAAATTCGAACACACTAATGGTTTCTCAACTAAGACATCAATTCTGTCGTAATTACGTCACAACGTTTAAGGAAAAACACTTCGGTGAAAATCAACATTTTTATAAAAGCCAACCGCAACCCACGCCGACGAAAATAGTCTTATTAAACCTAGAAGTTTGACAGTTAGACAGCTATTGATTCATGAATAGTTTTAAACGGTCGACTAATTCATAAGTGGATTTTTTTATATAGCTACTGTCTAACTACTTTTCTAGTACCAGCTGTATGCTTATGAAATATGTTTGCACATACACGTGCACGTACACGCACATTATAGTTTTTGTATGTGTGAGTCTACGTATCCTCGTAGCAACTGCTCGTAGCCTAGCACGTAGCAATTGTCTACGTCATATATTGAAATTCCGTAGCACATTCGAATCGAAAGTATACCAAAGAAGTGGCAAGTTAGAAGCATCTGTAACCGTTGTCTGATGAATTTGGATGAGGCGGGAAATATATGTTAGGATTATGGCTTACTTTTAACATTTATTTAGTAGGTTAAACATTTAACGTAATATTATTATGATGTTCGAATAAAATCAATATTGTTCTAGTCACACACAGCATGTTATTATTAATACCTACCGTGTGATTTAGAAAACGGAAAACATACTTAGGTATGATTTATTGTTTCAATATATGTTTAGGTATATAGGTTCGAACAACTCAACCACATACTTATTTTTATTAAGTAATTATTGATTAGTGAAGACATATTGTAGCACTCGTAATAATCTATTTCATCTTGGTGAAATACTCGCTACTGTACGTCGCTTTGGTCACATGATTATTACAAAATTTTAAACGACTTCAAATAAAGGAGGACGTTATTAATTCGACTGTTTTTTTTAGGTTTGTTACCTCATAACTTACGACTGGGTGAACCATGATATATTTCATGATTCATGTAATATTATTTGAAAGCTGTTGCTTTTCGTGTGGTCTGATTTCAATTTGGTCCAGTTCTGACAATGTGATCTATGAGAAAACCATATAAGTCTTCAATTTGCATTAAGTATGTGCGCGACCAATTGACGAATAACTCAATATCACGCAAAATAAAAAAAGAATCATCAAAATCGGTTCACCCAGTCGAAAGTTATGAGGTAACAAACATAAAAAAAAAATACAGTCGAATTGAAAACCTCCTATTTTCTTTAAGACGGTTAATAAATAGATTTGCACACGGATAAAAAAATACATTCTAATATTATTAAAACTTTCCGAATCTAGTACTAAATTTCCGAATACCAATTTGAATCATGATTTTATTTTACAAAAGTTTTTGGTTCATAATTACTTATAAAAAAAAACAACTTTTATAAAATCGCATAATAGACGACGACATTCAATGTGAAAAACGAGAACATCTAAATACTCGTGTGTGGGTACACATCAGGAATTAAATGATAATTTAGGTCAGAGAAGTGCTGGAATTGACAACCGAACCCAATAAACACTTTAGTTGTACAGGCATATAGACGACCGTGTGTAGGAACTCGTGTGGCTGTCTGAGCTAAACTTAAATCATTAAGTCAAGACTAAATCCATTTATTATACTGCCGTAGTAGACATCTGAAGAGTCAATCTAATATTCTACCGAGGCACTTAAGTATGGGTTCATAAAAATTTTCTATTTATAATTTTCTGTAAAATTCACTTGTATTTTTAATTAAGTACCTGGATGACTGAGCATTGCTCGGTATTTTTTTGGTAAATTTTCTAAAAACGAATCCTAACTAAATCGATTTATCGCTCGGCTAGGAGAACATCATCATCACATCATCAACGACCCATAATGTCCCACTGCTGGGCTCGGGTCTCCTCTCAGAAGAGAGTTACGACCATACGTCCCCACGCAGGCGGAGTGCGGGTTGGGGACTGGCAAGACAACGTTCTGGCTACGTAAATCTTGCTGTAGGAAGTTTTTAAGCCGCCCAAAGGCCTCCAACTAAGCTTCACGACTGTAATATGATAACAACCGGGACCGACTGCTTAACGTGACCTCCGAATCACGGAGACGCTCATGGTAACATGCCACTAGCGGTTACCCATCCTGGTACTGACTGCGCCGTTCTTGCTTACCCTCTTGTTGTGATTGTTTCTAATCACCGAGTACAACTGGGCTATGAGCGCCTCACAACTGGGCTATGAGCGTCTCATCATCACATACATGTATATAAAAATATGTATACTGTATTATGTTCCTTCGATGGGTTTATTCTATATCTACATAATTTATTAATGTTGAAAAGTGGTGATGAAAATACGCGGGTGCTCTAAAAAGTTTTCGACCAAACGATAATGGTAAATGATAAAATACTTTTTCTTATTCTATATAGTCTCCTTCAAATCTACATACTTTTTATTCTGTTTAGCCTACCAAAGTACTTTGCCTGATGGAAAGCATGAGCAGAATCCAAGAATTGTTAATCGACGTACTCATTTCGAATGCAGACAATGCAACGATGCAGAATAGCGACCCACACTATGGCGACCCATTGCACAAATGCTGACATTTTGGTTGGTCTTTTGTAAGGTTAAAAATCTCTCCAAGCGATGCACAATGCAAAATTACATTTACTAGTTTTTATTAACTAGTGCTGCTAAGGCAAATTTTTAAACCAGTGTAGCAAATTATACGGTATAAGATAATTTGAACGGATCTATTCATGTAGGTAATAGTCAATTAATTATTTACTACTATAACCTACAGTATTTCTTAAGCTGAATTATTCACCGTGAAAATTAATAACATGAAACTGCTTTCTACAATCCTGCTTTAGGAAGTGTAGAAGCAAACTCCCAAGAGTTATCACTTCAGATAAGCTTATAGTAAAGTGGTATTTCGGTGTTTCAACTTAGGGTCTTAAATGCTGGGTCTTAGGAGTAATCCAAAACGCAAATCTTATAAACCTCAGAAGATTACCCCGACTGTTCAATAACAGTCGACTCTACTGAGGAATTCAGCGGCTTTGCCTTTCTTATTAGTTTTACCATACAGTGATTTGTTTTCTTTAGCCTTATCGTTAGTCATAATATAAATAGTTATACTTATATGATACAAAATGACTAGATCTTTGAATAATCACCTCACTTAAATACAAACTTAACGATGTTCACTGTTTACTGATGTACAATAATAGCAAAGTTTTTGTCCAAGAGTTGAGCAATGTGCTATCTCCACAGAATTTACGAAATAAAAAGTAAGCTTCATAAGCCCAGCGACTGCTAATAGGATATCTTATTGTTGAAAGTTACTTACGGTTTTAAGAACTATAGTAACATTTTATTTTATAACGAAGTATAACTTATTAAACATAGCATAATTATTGTTGTTATGTAAGATCCACATTTTTATTTTTTATCTATCTCATAAATTGCAATAGAAATTGGTGACGTGCAATTGGAGAGGTTTATGTCTAATTGTGGACTGCGGTAGGCTGATGATGATGATCTATCTATCTCATATACTTATCTGTAAAATCTCACATTCTAATTAGTAGTATTTAAAACTTATCTAAATGAATCTTAGAGGCAGGCATTTGTGTCCCCTTAAGTGCTATTTCGTGATTGTTTCAATTTAAGATAATGACTTGCGTAAGTCACAAATAACATTATGGAAGTTTTCTAAGGGTGTTAATGATAACGATTTAATATTCTTACAGTATACTAGGTGACTTTTTTTAATCATGCTCGATTCCTGTTGGTCTAAGCGTGATGTTAACTATCCTACCTAACGAACGCCAACAAAAAACACATTGAAAAAAATATGTGAATATCGGTTAAATAGTTTAGTTGAGAATTTTATATATATATATATATTAGAAGATTTAATTTTGTAAAATTTATCTATATCTACAAGGTCCCTGGCTATAGGCTTCACAGGTATTACTACAAGGTATTTCTTATATATGAATTGCTCTTTAAAATTCTAAAGTTATTAGTCAGTCCAGCATATTATTTTAAACGACATTGTTCTTATGAAATGTTGTAAAGTAATATCCACTAAGATTTTCTATGCATCTTCTGACGAAATTTTGACAACACTTTTCTCAAAAGAAAACTTTTAAAGCTAAAACTGATTTTTTATTATTAATTTACTTGCATCTCAAACCTGTAGAAAACAAAACAAAAATCTGATTTTCGATTTAAATAATTGAAAGATTTACCATCTCATTTAAAAGCAAGTAATTGTTAATGTAAATTCTGAAAAAATATGTTCTGTGTTTTTCATTCATAATTATTGCTAAATTACTGAAGAGACGTAAGTCGGTTGACAATCAACCGACTTCGTAAAATTAATACGTTTTGTTGATTTTTACAATTTTTATTTATTTATTTGGGATGTTCAAAGGCTGAAAATTGAAAACAATAGGATTAGAATTTATTAAAAAATATTGTCATGTAGATATTTTAAAGTGATACGTTTTAAATGAATCGTTACTTTTTTAATAGAAATTTCGAAAATCTATTTAAATTTCTCCTTCGAGCAAAAACCGTTTTCATGTAATATAATATCGTTGTACACTTGAGGGCATAACATATTTTGCACCAGTCCCCACGGTTCAAAATAAATTCGTTTCATTTTTATTTCATATACTGTTAAGCCATAACGTGATCGGAATATATAATGAGGATGAAATGGTCGGTGTGATGAGGAGCATAATTCAATTCATGTCCACATAATATTTGATTTAATATGAATTCAATGGAATCGTGATCGCATTTTAAGTAGAGCTATAAATGAACTCTTATTATGGTTGAAATAAGTATCAATTTAATTTAAATTTGTTTGCAATAAAATATACATAAGTTGAAATTATTAAAGCAGCCCAGACTATTTTTAGAGAATTATGACCTTGGTATTTTAGATATTAGACTCTTGGTTCAGTAGATATTTTTCTTCGCTTTAAATTACCAAGCACGTAGAGAAAAAAATGCTTTGTTTTTTATTAAAAAGTTATTTAGACGTCCAACAGATGTGTTTTAAAAATATGAGCATAAATCTAAAAATAAAAAGAATTGCGCAAGTATTACTTCATCATCAAAAAAAAAGGCTTCGAAATATTTTTATTAAAGTATACTTAATCTTTTTTAAGAACATTAAATATGAGTTTATTATTAAATACATAAAACAAAATATAAACTTACCTGTGACGCGCGAAATTCGTTCAAAACTTCGCCAACTGTAACAAAGTTTGCTAAACACTTATTTTTTAATCCCCACACTACTTCACTCACTAGAGTTGCGATAAACAACTTCAATTCCAAAGAAATATCATAAAAAGTGCCATACGGGGAATTCAGTATTCGAACTTGAACTTCGAACGCGACTCAACTAGTGGGCGTTCTGTTCGGCGCCCTACAGTCTACTGACGCGTTTGGGCGGGCGACGATCGCTCGGCAATCGAAAAACTTTAATGCAGTGTAGGGTTAGTTTCGTATTGCATTAAGGGGTTAACTGTTATTTAAGGAATTAATTAAGCTATACGTATACATTTATTACTTGTTATTTATAGAATTGTTGTTCTACTGTATGCTTTTCAACCGACTTCAAAAAGGAGGAGGTTCTCAATTCGACTGTATTTTTTATTTATTTTTATGTTTATTACCTCATAACTTTGGACTGGGTGAACCGATTTTGATGATTCTTTTTTTTTGAAAGCTGTTGCTTCCCGAATGGTCCCATTTAAATTTGGTCCAGATTGAAGTCGGTTTTTTTTGTTAAAATTTGTTTTTATGATACTAAAATTTAGAGTTTGGAAGTATAAAGAAATATCAATATGAAGTAACAATGAAATATTTAACAATTTTAGTCATTTTAACACGGTTTTTACTGTTTTTAATTTTGTTTTTAAATATTGTCAAAATCAATTAGATGTTACTTTATCCAATTTTCTTTATTATTCAACTAGCTGAGTCCCACGGTGCTACCCGCGATATTGTTGTACCATTACAACCGCGGGTAACATCGTGGGGCAAAGCTTCACAACTTCAAGAACTGGAGAAATTGGACCACACGGAAAGCGCCAGCTTTCAAATAGAAAAATAATCATCAAAATCGGTTCACCCAGTCGAAAGTTCTGAGAACATTCTCTTTTCCGGTATGTGTTTGTATTTTTATCGATAAGTCTGAGGGTGGATAAACATTTTATAAAAATTGAAAACATGCACAAAGATGGTCAATCTTTCAATCAAAGCTGACAAAATAAATCAACGTATATTATCTTAAAAATACATTGTATTATATAAGCTTCAAGAAAATCGTGAAATGATCAGTATCCTTTGAAATTTATTTAACTGTAGGCGTCAAATGTTTTCAAAACGTTTTTTGGCAGACGGTGCTTGAACGAGGGCTACATATTGAAATGTTGAAACGTAGAGACTGCGATATTGAAACGATTGAATTTTTAAAATTGAATCACGAGGACTGCTATTGAAATATTATGAGAAAACTTGAATATATACGATAGTCAGTGTTAAAAAAAGAAGAAGGAAGTATGTCATTATTTTCAATGGCCTTTAATATGCCTGCCTCGTTGGTCTGGCGGTTGGCGTGTACAACTGCTGATCATGAGGTCTCGGGTTCGATTCCCGGGTCAGAGCAAATGTTTGTATGATCTATAAATATTTGTTTCGGAGTTTCTGTGTTTCCTATATATAATAAACATGTATGTATTTACAAAAAAAAGTGTAAATATGTATTTGTATCAGCTGTCTAGTACCCATAAAACAAGCTCTGCTTAGCTTGGGACTAGATGGCGTTGGTGTGTTAGATGTCTAAAAAAAACACTACTGGGTATAAGCTTTAAAGGCTTTTCATCTCAGTTGGTATAGGATTTCTTTCAAATTTTCATTCTCTTTGCAGTGCTCCTATCTTTCAGAGTTTGCTCCCTAAGTTGCCTCTTATATTCATAATACCACTGTACCCACGTGATAACAAGTAAAAAATTATTTAAATAAAAAAAACCCGACTGCGTTAATATCTGCCATCTTTATTAAATTCGTTGAGAACTGAAAAGTTTTTTTTTTAATAATTTTTGTATTTTTAATTTTGATGTACCCAGTGTCACTCTCACGACTAAGACGAATCTATTGTCACCACTCACATAAAATACGACAAGCCGTAGAGGCTCTAGGGCGTGCCAAAGAAATCTACATGCATACATACACTCGAAAAACATAACCCTCCTTCATTCGCAGTCGGGTAAAAAAGGTTGTGAATTTTACTGCAAAAAATGATTTTGACATGGCCATGTATTTCACTACACAACCATGTGACAACCATTGATTTCATAAAATAAAAAAATCTTTATTATTCAAGTTTGAAATAAAGCTACTTCAGCTGTTTTATTTAGCTTTTTTATTTAAATGACAAGTGGTATTTATACGGCAAAAAAAAATATTACAATCTACATACGAAGAGTATATGTATACAAAATAATATGTCTCCAGATTGTTTATGTTCACCAGATAGAGTTTTAAACCTTCAGTTAAAAGTTCTGTAATAAACCTGTATCAAACGGATACGACCTCCGAGGCAGGAGCTTACTTGCACTTTAAAAGGCCGGTATTTAATTTGTGATGAAGTTGACTTTAAATAGAGTAACAGTCGTATACGTACGTTGGTAGTCATTTACCTTTTTCCCTATTTACTATACCAATCGTAATAAAAGTGGGCTAGGTATCCCATTGAGAAGTCCGAAAATATTCCTCTTTGCGAAGTAAGCGAGAACAATAAGTTATCATGTATCTGCATCGTTAGTAAGTTTCAAATTAAATAACGTAAATTTAAAATTGGTCCTAAGACCAATTTTAAATGCGTATGCGCTGTACTTGAGGTCTCGGGTTCGATACCCAGGTCGGATCAAATCTTTGCTGATCTGCAAGTATTTGTTTTGGAGTTTGGGTGTTTTCTATGTATAATATGTATGTATTTTCGATCAAAAGTATAAATGTATTTATAGCAGTTCCATAGTGCAAGCTCTGCTTAGTTTGGGACTAGATGGCGTTGTTTATTTAATGTCCGAAATATTATTTTCGTACAATAACATGGACGTTAACAAAGACATAGGATTATTTTACAAACAATTCTCGGCTATGTGAAGCAAAAACTAAATTTATATACAAACAAGATAGTAAATATTACTTTTACATAGCTCTTTTTTCATACCCATAGTGATAGGTTAAGATAAGTTTATTTGCATAAAACATATGTTAACAAGATGTCATGGTGTAAAATATAGTTCAGTACTTAAAAACATGTTTTGCATTGGTGGCGTACAAATTTTTTTATAATAATAAAAATGTCATGTCGTCGTAATACATCACTGACAAATATTAAATAAAAAACAATAATTAAAAAATAAAAGTAAATTAAAAGTCACAAAATTTGAACACATACACAAAACATTATGAGGCTTAATTTATAGTATCTGTCAAAACCTCCCCAATACTATAATAGGCTTTCTGTATCAATATTTCCTTAAGCTTATATTTGAATTTGTTTTTTTTTGAGGTATTTATACTGTGCTGGTATTTTATTAAAAATTTTAGGTGCCATACCAAAAAAACTATTGCTCATTAGAGCAGTTTTAGCGGTCTGTATACAGAGCTTACTGTCATCACGCCTGTTACGCTTGACTACGTCTGCCAGGCGGGGGAACAGCTTATTCATCGCAAGTAAAGAAAAGCGTTTTACTGAAAATTTAATGCTTAAAGATACTTCACTAAAAATTAAATGGACATTATCTCAGACTAAAAATTATATTTAAGTTTCAATTCTAGTCCGAAAATTAAAGACAACACTTAACACCAGCTTTATTGAAGCTGCAGACATCTCCGAAACTTAGATGCACCGCATGAATTTTGTAACCCCGAAATTTCTCTCATATTTTTTATGTTACCTATACACGTACTGGTACGTGGCATGAACTAGGGACCCTTATAATAGGTCTTTATCACCTCTAATTTATAAAATGGCGGACCACATTAATTCTAGTCGTTTGTTATCTTGTTTAGTTTCAGTCGACAGTTAATGTAGAAAGTTACTTCACGATTTCACACAGAGTGTCGAAGCATGTTCTAATAATATCAGTAAAGAAATGGGAATAAACGTGATTGTGTTACACCACAAAAAAGATAGGTATAGAAGACAATCACATGTATGTACTTCACTTTTAACCCCCGACCCAAAAAGAGGGGAGTTATAAGTTTGACGTGTCTGTCTGTCTGTCTGTGGCACCGTAGCTCGCGAACGGATGAAGCGATTTCAATTTAGTTTTTTTTTGTATGAAAGGTGAGTTACGTGCGAATGTTCTTGGACATGTTTCATGAAAATCGGTAGAGTCGTTTAAAAGTTATGGGGGTGAAAGTGGGGAAGAATAACCGACTGTCTGCAAAATATCATCGAGTGGGGTCTCAAATGAAAGCGCATAACGTGTTTTTTACTTTTTAAATGGAACTCAGGTTTTTATGTCGGGGTTTGTTTTTTAATTTTGAGAATTTATAGTTATCATACCTACGCTCGGCGGTCGCTCTAGGGTTGTCATCCACTATGGCTTATGCACAAAAACCTATCGTGGTAGTTGGTAGTGGCACTCGTATCTAGTTGTTTGATTTATTGTTGAGCATGAAACTGGAAAAATGGAAATATAAATTAATCTTCTAAACAAATAAAATTGGAGTGTTTGTTTGTAATATTAATATAACCGCTTTTTAATAAATGCATATGTATGTATTCATTGGTTACCGTGGTTGAAACCGCAGGCCTCAGCTAGTAATAACTAAAATATTGTAATTTTTATTATATAATTTATTATATAACTAGCTGGCAGGAGCTAGTTGCGAGAAGCCCAAGATCGAACTTAGTGGCGCGCAATTGGAGAGGCCTTGGCTTTGGCAAATGTTTATGGCCGTGGCCGTACACATTAATTCTAAATAGGAAGGGGGGCAGACGAGCAGGCGTATCACCTGATGGTAAGCGATTACCACCGCCCATGGACAGCCGCAACACCAGAGACGTTACGAGTGCGTAGCCGGCCTTTGGGATCCCCGTAGGTAGGCGTAGGGAGGGGATGGACTAGGAACTATAGAAAGCAATCGTTTTTGTCCACACTTGGATTATTTTCCTTTGTCGCGCGGCACTTTGTAAACATTCATGTCACGGAGACAAAGAACATGCAGACTCAAAACAACAGTGTTTGGATCACTCAGAATCTTGTCCCATTTGGCGATCAAACCCACAACACTTAACGTAATCGGAACCAACCAGGTGGCCGTCTTAGCCACTACGTCATCCTAACGGTCGATCCTTTGATAGACAATGATAGGAAGATCAAAGGTGTACCAATGTACTGCCTGTTAGATATGGGATCCCATTAATTGGGTCGAATATAATTATATTCTCCGAACGGGAAAATTGAAAGGCAAATATATCTTGAAAGATTTTAAACTGTATATCTTACTTGACTTTAAATTAATTAGAGGATCATTGCAATGTTAGTGTTAGTTTATATCCCGGAAAGTTACGATAGTTTTTTATGTGTAAAAGTTAGAAATGTATTATTCGTCACTAAAGACGATTATGAACTGTTGTGTGACTTTTATCCAAATCTAAATAACTTAAAAAGCCGAAAAATATTTTGTTTTTATTTTTTTTAGTATGTTAATAGTCCCTTAAACTAATTGATATACAATTTTTGTATATCAATGCTTTAACTATAAGTTGGATTAAAATAGGTTTTTTAATTGGAGAGAATATTTATGAGGGAGATTTTAATGTCATGTAATCACGCTACGACGTCTTACGAAAGGAACAGTGATCAGTAACGTAGATAAAAGTGCTGGGGACAAATTATGCTATAAATTTAACGCTGTTTATTAGAGCTTTTGCTGAAAGTATCGCCATGCAAAATGCCAATGTATTCATTAAAATCAGTGCAGTGGAAAAGCGTAACAGAGAGACAGATAAAGTTACTTTCGAATTTATAATATTAGTATGGATATAGGCCTGATGTAACAAGTAATTGAGAAAATGAATAAAACACAAGCTATAATAAAAAAAAATGAAACCCCCTACGCAAGCACTTAATCGAGTAATCATACGCAAAAAATGCCTTACACTATTTTGGAAAAGAGCTAATACTCTTACATTGCTGGACCAATATTAACCAAACATAGCTAAGAACCACCGCAAGGACCGCAACTGGCTTTCAAATGAATCCGCATCGAAATCGGTCAATTCGTTTGATGCCACAAACAGACAGACACACACACACATATACAGACAGTCAGACAGACATCGACGTCAAACTTATAACACCCCTTTTTTTTGCGTCGGGGGTTTAAAGAACTTTATTTACTAGTGAATCTGCTACTTAGAGTCAATAAGTCTTCCAGCCTTTATTGGTAAGAACTAAACAATACTGAGACGTTCGGGGACGTCTTGCAATTTGATGTAAAAAGTTATTTTATAGAAATAACGAAAGTAAGAAAATAACACAGTCAAAAATATAAATTTACAATTTAAGAAACATTGTATGTTTTATATACCATCACAATGTGTGGTGACCAATATTGTGTCGACGCGTCACCACGTCAACAGCCCATCTGACCCTCTCCATTAGATGTTTCATATCTTTTTTTTAAAGACATTTCCCGCATGAGGAATAAATATCCCGTGTCGCGGGGGACTTTACAAACATACATGAAATGGACACAAAGAACACCCAGACTCAGAACAGCAATTTGAGGTTCACACAAAGTGATTGAACAGGGGTTTGAACCCACAACACTTGGCGCAATAGAAAGCGGTGTGGTGACCGCTTAAACCACCAGGCCAAACGTGCAGTCAAATTACATTATACATAAGGCCTTCAGACGTTCTGAATACTCGCGTTGTGTTTAAAGTTTATGTGGTCAAAAAGCTTAACGATATGATTCGGTACTCCTCTTTGTGCGGTAATGTTCTCTGATTTCCATAAACGGTATATTAATGAGGCGATTGTCTAACATTTCATTTGTAAACGAGCGCATAAAAACAGGGTTATTTCATGCAAGTTGCATTTAAAAAAGGCTAGTAAAGGAGAAAAACAAAGCATTTATGCCCTGAAATCCTTAGTAAATTGCAGTTTGACTTAACTTATGCCAGCAAACATTACGTATGCGCATAAATTTCCGATAGGATTGAATAATTATACGATACTAGTGCTTTATTGGAACAACATCAAATTATGTGTACTTTGTTAGTGAGAGATTAATGCGGGGAACTTAAGTTGATTGTGCCATATTTTAGCTTTAGAACTTTTGTGAAACACTGAAGATTTTAATGTGATCACGTGTTTGTAAATAGTTTCTTCTTACTAAGGAAATAAGAGCCGAATTTGCATGTTACACTTGAATAAATTTACTGGTTCAATCGCTAACTAAGCGTTCGTCGCGTCGCGTCGTGTTGTATGCTGTATTGTGTGTGTATGATTTATTGATTGTTTGGGTCAGAAATTATTGTTTGTTTGTTTACAGTTTGTGGTTTTTTTTTTCACATCCATACTTACAAATATAATAAATTCTAAAGTAACTAAATCTGTTATACTTTCACGGCTAAACCACTAAACCGATTTGAAAGAATGTCGGTAAATAGATATACTGGACCTTCTGCCTCGTTGGTTTAGTGGTTGACGTATGCGACTGCCGATCAAGAGTTCTCGGGTTTGAATCCCGGGTTGGGCCACAAAGTGTTATTGAGTTTTTCTATTTCTAGATTTAAAAAATTGGCTGTCATAAGGACTGTCGATAGAAGTGAAAACTTATAACTTAGAATGATATTTGTAAAATTAATGTATAAAATTAGAAATGTATACCGTGGGAGACCCACGCTTCAGCATGCATGGGCCAGCTAGACCGGAGTGATACCACGGCCTCACAGAAAACCAGTGTGAAACAGCGCCTGCGCTGTGTTTCACCAAGTGAGTGAGGATACAGGAGGCCCATCCCCCAAAGGCCGGAAACGCACTTGTGACGCCTCTGGTGTTGCGGGTATCTATTGGCGGCGTTAATCATTTGCCATCAGGCAATACGTCTGCTCGTTTGCTCTCTATTATATATAAAAAAAAAATGTTTAAATTAAAATGATCAACAACAAACATGACGCGGTGACGCGAACCCATAAGATTTTCCCCTACCAAAAAGTGCTCACGCGGCTAAAGAATTTTCAGTTCAAAAATATCATTTCAGCATGTCGGTGACGCGAACTTATAAGATTGCTCCTACCAAAAAAGTGCTCACGCGGCTAAGGAAGTTTTCACTTCAAAAATATCACGTCAGCATGTCGGTGAGGCGAACTTATAAGATTTCTCCTACCAAAAAGTGCTCACGCGGCTAAAGAATTTTTCACTTCAAAAATGTATAGTTCTTAAAACTGTATTGTTGAGTAAAAAGTAGCTTCTAGAAACCATAATACAAGTGTAGTACGCGATCTAGTTGCGATAGGTTTACTCTAGTATTCAGTGAGACTGTAGTATCCACTCAGGTCAGGCCGTACATAGCGTGTAAAATATAGTGCCCCAACTCCAATAAATATCAGTTTTATCATCATCATCAACAGCCCTTAACAGTTCTCTGCTGGCCATAGGCCTCTCCTCAGAAAGTAGGTTTCGGTCTTCTACACCATGCTAGCCAGACAGGTGGGTGTAAGGTTTTTTTAAGTTTTGCTTAGTTTCAGTTTACCTTCCAATAAATAAATAATATTGACAAAGAGTATTGTTCATTACTTTCGTTTCTCCGAAAAAGATCTAAATGGTCTAATAAGAAATGTGAAGTTATTCCCTTGAGCGCTTTCTAAGTACCTCATCGTTTATGGACGAACTAACGCTACCCTGCCTTGATATGGGTTGATAGGTACATTGATACTAGTTAGAAAATGTGTTTAGTATATTACACAGTACCCACATACATAAATGATTTGATTGATTTGATTGAACAAAGTGTTGTCCTACGTGGGATTTGAACCCACGACACTTGGCGAAGTAGGAAACGGCATGGATACCGTTAAACCACTAGGCTACGTCAGAAGCTACTGACGACGACACCGACGGCTTGATGGCGTAGTTGTTTGTGTGACGGATTGGGTTCAATTCCCGTTTAAGTCTAGCATTTTTGGGCATGAAAATTTAATGTTTGACTTGGTCGGAGTGTTTTCATGTATAATATATTTATAGTTAAAAGAAGTATAGTCCGTCGTTGGACGAAGTGTTGTAAGGTTATGGTATAAATATATTTACTACTGTATAAAGTTCCTAGAATTTCGGCTTATAATTAAGAGTTAGTTATAATCAAGTTATAATTAATTACATGGTTTTAGAAATAAAGAATTTGCTAAGATTTTTCTGTACCAAAACAGTTCGTAAAATTTTTGGGACTATCCTAATATCTGCTAAGATAGGTCTAAAATTAAATGTTAGTAGTCAAAATATAGTTTTTTTATGTACCCCAATGACTCTACTCTGCCTGATGGAAAACATGAGTAGAATCTAAGAATGGAAGTCACTATACTCAATGCGAACGTGGACAGTGCATCATGGTGACCCATACTATGACGGCCTAGTGAGATGCTTTTTCACTCACCGCTTAAAGGACCAGGGATCATAATGAGAGGGAAACACGTGCGGTGGTAGTGAATTCCATGTTTTAACCGCACAATAGTATGATTTAATGGACAAAGATTTTACTTGATTTTTTATAAAATTGTTGTTTAATCATCACCAGCCTATTGTAGTCGACTGTTGGATATAAGCCTATGCGGTAGTGAAACACTTGATAGTTCATTTTCTATTTACTTTTACGTATAAATAAGTGCATAAAATCTTCTATATAAGAACAGTAAAGTAGTCGACCCGTGGGACTGTGACAATAGAACTCAATCTTAATTCACTCCTCTTCAACAGCGTACAGTTTCATTCCGAAACCCTCAAGGGAAATGTTCTTAACCCTAACTTCAGTTAAAATATCTCTGGGCTTTCGAGTAAATGCAAACAAATACCCAGAAGCAGGGCTACTTTCTATTAGTACGTCATTTGAAACAAACATTTTTCTTTCTTTGTAATGTCTATGTTTGACCGCTGATGTTACGCCACTGATTAATTTAGAGCAATACATTTGTTAAAGAAATAAAGATGGTTACAAATAAACAAACACACCGGTGAACTGGTCAAGCCAATAATAGCGTGTTAAAAAGAGGGTATTTGTAGAAATAACAGAGGGAGTTTTGTTGTAAAAAGTCTTTAGTATTCGGTTGAAATATTTGAAATATCTATTGCATATGATGCAGTGAGCTTTATTATAGCACATACTGATTATGTTAATTTTATGTTATTATGGTGTAATGATACTTAAATAAGATTACTTCTAGTTAGAATATCTATTGGCTATTTTCTTAATCAAACATTTAAGTAATTGAAATTTAGAGACTTCTAAACGCCAGTAATCCTTATTCAGAAAATAAATACAGCATGTAAACTCAATTGAAAATTAAATGCCTATGACGCCACTTATATACTACTTCCACCTACTTGTTGTATAATAATTATTGTCTAGATAAGTGTTTAAATTGTTTAAAGTGTTAATAAAATATTGAATAATTGCAAACTATAATATATAATCACTTGGTGCACACCTATTTAATTGAAACCTGTGATATGCCACTTTTTGCAAACGATACATTCCGCGTAACGAGACTTTTATGCATAAATTTTTTCTGACACTACGGGATTATAAATCGATGCGAACAATATACATATTTAGTTATTTACCTATCCGGGGAATATAGGGAGGCGCTCATAGCCCAGTTGCACTCGGTGATTGAAAACAATCACCGAGTGCAACTGGGTGTTGTCAGTAATTGGAAGGGTTTTTAGCATGATACCATGAGCATCTCCGTGATTCGGAGCTGACGTTAAGCAGTCGGTTCCGGTTGTTATCATAAGATAACAATGGGACTAATCCCGCCCACACGCCCACCACTGTAACTCCTGTACACCAGGATCAACAGCGGAGACCCACGAAAACACCGAGTTATGACACTCGGGAAGTCCCAGGAAAAATTTAACTGTCTTGGAACCCGCAACGAAATTAATCAGAAGAAAACTGGAGGAGTTGGAAATATAATAAGTCCACTTATCATAAGATTACAGTCGTGAAACTTAGTTGGAGGCCTTTAGGCGGCTTAAGAACACCTAACGGCAAGATTACGTAGCCACAACGTTGTCTTGCCAGTCCCCAACCGTGGGGACGTTTGGCTTTCACCCTCTCCTGAGAGGAGACCCGAGCCCAGCAGTGGGACACTATGGGTTGGTGTTGAACAACTTTAATGTTTGCTAATAACTAGCCGATCCCCTCGGTGTTACCCGCGGTTGTTCTTGTTCCTTTATAACAACAACCGCTTGTAACATCGCAGAGCAAAGCTAGTTTAAATAAATGTAGCCTAAGTTACTCCTTATGTCATTAGAACACAGTCAAAATATTTAAAAATATTTTTTTTGAGATATGTACTACATACACTTTCATATGCATTTAGTGAATATCTGTAATTACAAACAGACACTTAATTTAATTTAGGTTATCACACCTAGCAGACTGTAGCCAACGATTCTTATCCAGGCCCAGTGACCTGGTTGGAACATAACACCTGTCCATTCACAAAAAGTCAAAAAGGTGTAAATTTTCAAAGAAATTCTAAATTTTTCTTGTAACTAAAAAAAAAACTTTTTTTTTTTTTCTTATGTACTCATGAGCAGGTCTACCTTTTGGCGCCCGCTTATCGTTGAATTTTGGGACACATGGTATATAGAGTTTTTCTTATTTTTTTGTACCTAACAATGGAAACCCAAACCGCGCTACGTCTGACTTACATATACAAATATTATAATAAATATAGGTAACAATGTCAAACCTATATAGGTACTAAAAATTAAACTAGGAATGAACCCGAAAAGTTGATTTTTTATTGCTTCATTTGAACATAATACTCAAAAAAATGCGTTGCAAACTCCCCGTTTCAACGGCGGAGCTTCATTAAAAATACATGTTTACATTTTTTACCTTTGAAATAGGCAGTCTTAATATTTTACGAAAAAAATTTCTTTATCGTTTTATAACACAGAGAAGGAGAGTGGGTAACAATGGATCACTCTTTTTTAACTCGTGTAGCAACGAGGTTTATTGTTAAATCTTTGTTCTTTTTCTCTTTAAAGAAAAAAGTGTTCTTTGACGAATGGAACTTATATTAACAAGATTTTGCTTTAACATAGATTCGTATATAAACCCACATGATTAGATAGATTCTGAGTTTATTGTATCATAAAAGTGTTAGGGACTATAAATTTTTAGCAATCGATACTAAAATACTTAAAATTTGATTACTTATAGCCCAGTTGCACTCAGTGATTAGAAACAATCGCCGAGGGTAAGCAACGAAGACGTGGTCAGTACCTAGATGCATGACAGCTGGTGACACAATACCATGAGCGTCTCCGTGATTCGGAGGTCACGTTAAGCGATCAGTCTCGGTTGTTATTGTAGAGGATATAAGTCGTAAAGGTTAGTTGGAGGCCTTAGGGCGGCTTGAAAACATCCAACGGCTTGTCTTGCCAGTCCCAACCCGCACTTGGCCAGCGTGGGGACGTATGGCCTTAACACTCTCCTGAGAGAAGACCCGAGCCCAGCAGTGGGACATTATGGGTTGTTGATGATGATTACTTATAAATTCGAAAGTAACTGTCTGTTATGCTTTCATGGCTAAACCATTGCACCAGTCTCAGTGTTTGGAATTCATGAGGAAGGGCATAAGCTACTTTTTAAGCGATATACACACGGGCGGAACCGCGGAAAAAACCTAGTCTTTTATATGTCTCCAATGAATAAAAATATTATGACTGTAAAGTGTTATTGAACCCATTATATCTAATGTAAAGGAAAAAAACTATGATCAGGCATTTATAGAACGATCATTACTGGATAAAAATACACCGTGAACTTCGTACCGCCATATTTACATATCTGTCTCAGCTTCCCACAGGCAGTGTACAGTCGCAGACAAAAAAAAACTTTTTCCGTTATCTTTTAATTTATCTTGTACACAAACCTTGTCTTAACAATAACGAACACATAAAAAAAAATGGTGCAGCCGATCGGAAGTTATACGCGTACGTACATTTCGGCGATTCATTTATATATATATACAGGGTGTCCCAAAATTCAACGATAAGCGGGCGCCTAAAGGTAGACCTGCTAATGAGTACATAAGGAAACATTATAAAAAAATTTTTTTTTATAATTTTTCCTAGTTTTTTTTTTAGTTACAAGAAAAATTTAGAATTTCTTTGAAAATTTATACCTTTGAAAATTTATACCTTTCATGATATTTTGAACGACCACGATGACAATTTCTCAAATATGCTTAAGATTTTTTTTTTATCTTGTACCTAAATAATGCTACTAGTCACCACAAATCTTAAAAACACCAAATTGCCCGCAGTTTTTACACAAAAAACGTTACACAAAAATTGTCATCGTGGTCGTTCAAAATATCATGAAGGGTGTAAATTTTCAAAGAAATTCTAAATTTTTCTTGTAACTAAAAAAAAAACTAGGTATTTTATTTTTTATTTTTTTTCCTTATGTACTCATGAGCAGGTCTACCTTTTGGCGCCCGCTTGTCGTTGAATTTTGGGACACATGGTATATTTAGATAATAAAAGAAATATACTATACATTTACTATAAGAACTACTAAGAATTAAACAATAAATAAATGTTTAGATAATGTTACTTACTTAACCACCATATAAGAAAAAACTTCACCGTTGCCTGTTGATCGTAACATTATAGTAGACCCTTCCACTCTAATTGAATGGCAATGATAAGTTTGGCCGAAGGAGGTTATTGAGAGCAACTGCCAAGCATTTATTTACTTGCCTGCACGTAATAGATTCGAACCTACATTTTCTAGATAAATAGATAACTCTTTATTTATACATCACCGTTACATCAAGCGTTTCGTATATTTTTATAGCGAATAAAGTAATGTTTTATTCTATAAGTGAGTTGCTCTTCACGTCGGCAATGTTTAAATGGATAGGTTTACCGAGATCCCCTTTTCAAAAGTAACCTGTTCAGTCGTAACTATTTGTGGAGAAAATTGTAATACCAATACATATTACATAAACATTTATGTTTGAAATAACAGTATGTGTCATAACATAAACGATTCACATTTAAAGTTTTTGCATTATCAAACAAAATATACATCCTCCCATAGTAATATTATAATTTCAAAAGTTATGCATTGTAGCAAGTACTTAATCATTGCAATTAAATTTTGATATGGAGTTTCTTTAGGAAGGAAATAAAAATAACTGGCAAGAGTTAGTACAGATATAAAGAGACCTAAGAAAGTTCTTTTTTTTTTTTTTTATGTATGCCCGCCATAATGACTCTACTCTGCCTGATGGAAAGCATAAGCAGAATCCAAGAGTGGTGGTCACCATACTCACTGCGAATGCAGACAATGCAGTATGGCGACCCACACCATGGTGGCCTAATGATGCTACTGCATCTTTTAGTCTAGTCAACAAGTATGGAACTTGTTGACTAGACTATTTGGGCCTCCGGTCTCGCACTCACCAACGAAACACAACAGCATGAACGCTGTCATTTTACGTTGATTTTCTGTGCGAGGGTAGTACCGCCCCGGTCGAGCCGGCCCATTCGTGCTGAAATCAGCGTGGCTCTACTACCTACCGAAGTTCTCCATTAAAGCGAAACTGAAGCAAATAAAACGTAAATTATTGACAGTTAATACTTATGTATCACGGTACTTACTACTATTCTTATCTGTAACACCACGTCCTACTACACTTTACTTACCTATTACATATATAAACAAATATTTTTGTATAGACATTGGGAAGTCATTTCCAGAAGATAAGACATTCTCTCTTATATTAGCACGCCGTACTTTATATTCTCTCCTGCAAAATTCCACAAACCACTAGTGTACATCGACACTTTATCTAGAGTGAATTCAAATTTTAATACTAATTTTAATGAATGGGTTTAATTATATTAATTATTCAGAAATAAATATTTATCATATTAATTACCTATGTACAGTAACTTTAAGATTTGTGCGCCCTACTACTGCCACCCTAATTAATGTATAACTCGGTGTGTTCGTGGGTCACCGCTGTTGATCCTGGTGTACAGAAGTTACAGTGGTGGGCGTGTGGGCGGGATTAGTCCCACCCTAATTAATGTCACTTACCATAATATCCGTACAAAGTAAAAAGATTGTCTCCAAGAGATCGCCATGAGACCGACATCGATAAGACTGCCAATTGCCACAGTTGTATATTGCAACTCTTTTTTTCTATCCGTTATGTAAGTGCAATAAAATTAACAAAAGACGTGTGGTACTCGGGGACTGCCGCGGTAAAGCTATTGCATAGCATTTTTCTCAACTTATGCAATTTTTTTTTATTTTTTTTATTTTGCCAGTTTCTCATTTAATATTGTTCAAAAAGTATTTAGGCGTTAGTGTACCTCGTAGTTGCGAAACAGCTCAACAGATGGCGCTGACCGGTTTTTATTTATGCAGTATTTTTTTTTCTTTGGACATGTATACTTACGCGGCGCACATGCGGTGACTGTGGCATTAATAAGATATGATAGATACCTATACATCTATATACTTTCTCAAATCCAAACTGTTTTGTCTGCCTGTCCCTGTCAGAGACAGACAGTTTCCAAAGCAGCTCGTCTCGATCCGTACGAGCTTCGGGTGTTAGATTTTTTCATTACGTTACGGGATTTCTTGATTCGGTCGCCCCATTCGAAGGCTTCAAAGCCTGCGATAAAAGCTATGCAATAGCTTAAAAAAGAGAGAAAAGATGCAGAGAAGAGGCTTTAAAGAGAGAGATAGCGTACATCTCACAGCTTACTACTACTGATTAACGCAGATGCATACTGGGTACTTCTGCTTATATGCCTGTGTCGTAGAATGTAAGTAGAGTCGCATAAATCCAAGGCTAGCCAACGGGTGGCCAAGATGCCTTAGTTCACTAAAATACACCTTTGCGGCACTGACAACATTCCTAAAGATGGAACTCTTTATGATTTTAGTCGGTTCGAGTCTAATATTGGTGCTAATTTTAGTGTTCAGAAACTCTCTAAACTATACTAAAAATCACAAAAAATAGATTTGTTCTGTCAAACATACTTTTAATGACAAAGATTGACTAAAATTAGATATTTCACACTAAAATAAAATGAATAAATATATGAAAATAGACGTTAACTACGAGTATATAATACATACCAAAAAACATTTTGGAAATCATTTCACTAAAATAAGAGAATAGAAGATAATTTTATAGAAATTTTAGTTTAGTGAAACAACAAGAGGATAAGCACCAGTAAGGTAGTCTGTGGGAGATTCCATATACTCTAAAAAAAATTGAATGGATATTTATATACTATGTAAGTTTGTTTCTAATAAAATCTTTCGACTTTTGTCTGCGGTTTCACAAAACGAGTCCCTTGTGAAGAAATAAATAGTCCCAGGGCAATAAAACTACATAAAATAAAATATATTACTGTTAACGGAAATATTATTTGGACTAGTATCTCGTAACATGTTCAAACATGTTATCAATCTTCCACGTCTTGTTATTCCCAAGCGTATCGAGGTTCCCCTTCTAATCAAATTCCATCTGTCTACAATTTATCTTTTTTTTCGGCAAATGTATTGAGGTCGGCCTCAAATTTCATTTACACCACTGGTATTGAAATTATCAATCAATCTATTGAGATTACTTTTGCCTGTAAATTGGATGATATGGTCGCCAATCTTTCATGATGAGGGGGCTACCCCCTCATCGAATTTCTGTTTAATAGTATTTGTTGAATAATTATTGATTCACTACAATATTCATTAACGATGCATTATAACAAGGGGTGTAAGTTCCTCTTACATTCCAGAACATGGAACAGGTAGAAGGGAAGGCGCACGCTACTTAATTTAATCAATGAGCACCCACAACGTTAGCTAAATTTATCTTTCTAAATTGTAAGACTATCTTTTTTGTAGTATAATGTGATTTCTCGATATTTTCCTTAATATTTTATTTCTATTATATGAGTAAAATAAAAATATCCTTAAAAGAGATATTATGAATATTATTTTCAAAATACAGGCGTATTAAATAACAGGTTCTTCATTAATAATATGAAGCCTCAAATATTACACCTCCATATTTTCCTTAAAGGAAATTCAAAATCGTTCATTCAATGTTAGATCTTTATACGCTACGGCGTAGCTGTTGCTACGAGATACGTAGGTGCAACATCAGTAAATTATTGTCTGTAGCTTTAGAATTTTGTTTGCAAGGATTAATGTGGTTATTATTCATTGACACATATTTCAACATAACTGCAATTGAAGACCATACCTTACAACCTAAAGATCCTTCTTGAGAAACTATGTAAGTTTCTAATCTCCATGTATTCAGTGCTAGACAAAGTTAAGTTTTGAACCAAGTTCGTTGCTACACGAAATCTCTACTCAAGTGCACGTGAATGTTCTAAGGTAAACTTGAAGTTGGTCGAAGTAGTAAATTGGATGGATAAAGACAATGTTGTGTGACAGGATAAATGATAGCTTCAGAAACTATGACGTATACTTAATCTATACTTAAAATTAGCGTTTTACCCTTATTGACATTTCGGAATGTAATGAAAAAAAATTCAGGCTTGACAGATATCCTAACACACAATCACGGCCATCCGAACCTAAACTATGCAAAGCAAACTATACTACGGTAACTAGACTGATAAACATATTTGTTTTTTTTTTATTAAATTGAAATTTTTAATTAAAAAAGGTAGTAGAGCCACTCTGATTTCAGCATGATTGGGCCGGCTCGACCGTACTACCATCGCACAGAAAATCAGCGTAAAATGACAGCGTTCGTGCTGTTGTGTTTCATTGGTGAGTGCGAGACCGGAGGCCCAAATAGTCTAGTCAACAAGTTCCATACTTGTCGACTAGACTAAAAGATGCAGAAGCATCACTAGGCCGCCATGGTGTGGGTCGCCAAGCTGCATTGTTGCATTCGCAATGAGTATGGTGACCACCACTCTTGGATTCTGCTTATGCTTTCCATCAGGCAGAGTAGAGACATTTTGGCGGCCCATACATAAAAAAAACAACTCCCGCATTATGCAGGCCCAATGATGCAGAAGTATCACTAGCCCGCCATGGTGTGGGTCACCATGCTGCATTGTCTGCATTCCCAGTGAGTATGGTGACCACCACTCTTGGATACTGCTTATGCTTTCCATCAGGCAGAGTAGAGTCATTTTGGCAGGGTGTAACATAAAAAAAGTATACATTAGTGATGCGGGGGACTTTACAATTATACATGAAACGGACACAAATAACACCCTGACTGAGCACAACAATTTGTGAATCACTCAAAGTATTGTTCCATTTGGGATTTGAACCCACGACACTAGACGCCTAGTATTGTGGGTTGTGGAAAGCGGCGTATCGATCGCTTAAACTACTATGCCAACCATGCAGACTAATGTAAAGAAACTTATCGTTAAATATACGTATGTAACTTACCTTAAATAATGCGATATACATTTTATATAGGTACATATAAGTAGAATGAATGGATATGAAATACTCCAATTGAAACCTGGTTAAACCTCAGTACAATATAGAAGCGGAGTGTTTCTATATTTAATTTTCTATTACTATTTCTAAAATATTCACTCACTTTACGGACAAACGACCATCTAATTTAAAGATAACAGAGCCTATCCCACGTTGAATAAACTAAGAAATGGTCACTATGCTGCATTGTTGCATTGTCTGTAATCGTTATGAGTATCACCATACTCAACTTATCACCAAAATGACTCTTGGATTCTGCTCATGCTTTCCATCAAGCAGAGTAGAGTTATTTTGGCAGGCTAAGATAACTGTCAAACAGACCCGGAGTAAAAGCAAAAAATATAACGTGCAAGTGTCAAACATCTTCCCTAAATTCTCGAATGCTCAAAAATATTGTCAACAATACGATCAAAACGATATTGTTCAAACTTGTCATAAAATACACAATAAAACTTTATCCTATTTACATTTACAATTCTATTCAAGTCATAAAAGTATAACGGTTTTATCTGAATAAGTAATGTATATAATCACAGCTTATTACGCATTCTAGGCTTTAAAGGAAACTGCCTTCTTATATCGGTTCATCTCCGGTTATTGAACGTGATACAACTGTATAATCAGCTTTAATATTATGTCAATATAAAACTTTTTAAGTACATCATGTGAATGTATTCTTTTTATATGAGCTTAATTGGTTTTTCTGACGATAAACTTACTTTTTACCCGACTACGGCAAAGCCAAAGGAGGGTTATGGTTTTGACAGGCTATGTATGTATGTATGTTCATTTGTTCCCTCATAGCTCCTTAACTACTTATTAGAGCTGGACAAATGAGGTATCGTTAGAAGCGTCTTGATTGTCTGCTGATTATAGGCTATATGACGTGTCGCTGAATCTAATGTGGCGCCCTCTAGCTGACATAAAGTAATGAATTAAAAAATAAATTTGAGATAAATATGCCGTGTTTGGTATCATTGGAAAGGGCGTTACTTGTACATTTCAAATATATATATATTATATACTAATAACGGCACCAAAACATTTTAAATAAAAAAAAACTAAAACCCAACTACGACAAAAAACGACGCTGAAAAAGTATGAAAAAAGTTTGAAAAGCCGTAGTCACACGTTGTTAAAGTCTTATGGTGCGTTTCTATGTAACGTGTGACTACGGCTTTCAAACTTGTTTCATACTTTTTCAGCGTCTTTTTTTGTCGTAGTTGGGTTTTAGTTTTTACTTTTTTTTATTACTATAGAATAAGGGCCTAAGAGGCAGGTGTGTTACCTAATAGTAAGATGTGAGATAGTATTGGAAAGAAATATTGATGATGAAGATGGAAAATAAAAGGACATTAGTACAAGACTGTTTTATGCGAACCTGTTCATATTATAATGACTGATCATTATAATTACTGCCTCGTGGGTCTCGTGGTTGGCATGTGCGACTGCTGATCATGAGGTCTCGGGTTCGATTCCCGGGTCGGACCAAATGTTTGTATGATCTACAAATATTTGTTTCGGAGTTTGGGTGTTTTCTATGTATGATATGTATGTATTTACAAAAAAAGTATATATGTATTTGTATCAGTTGTCTAGTACCCATAACACAAGCTCTGCTTAGCTTGGGACTAGATGGCGCTGTGTGTTAGATGTCCTAAATATATTTTAAAAAAAACTATGGTTCGGTAATTTAGAAATAAGTTGATCGTGTGTTAAAATAGCTCATAAATTACAAATTCAAAATCATTTATCCAAACGTTATATTGAACTACGGTTAAAAATCATAGATCGACACAAACAGACGCCACAGATGTACTGTATTGTCAAGGTGAATTAGGTAAAAATACCAAAAATCCACTGCCTGTCTGTGTCGATATAATGCGTATAGCTAAATCGCCAAATTGTGATTGCACATATAATATTGTGGACGATGTTCAACATTTGTTTAAATAATCTGTAAAGAATCAATCTAAAGACATGAAGTGATGGATAGATAAACCTGAATCGTTTGGATGTCGGTATAAAACTATTTATTTGTGCAGCTAGACTGTACAAATCAATAGCACTTTATGGTTTCACGTATGAATTGATATTCATTTAACTTCTGATGGGACTAACTACCACACCTTATTAAAGAAAAAGTCTCTTAACAACAAAGAGAAAAAATAAATAAATATTTAGGACATCTTATATACAACGCCATCTAGTCCCAAGCTAAGCAGAGCTTGTGTTATGGGTACCGGACAACTGATATAAATACATAATACATTTTTGTAAATACATACTTTTGTTTTCTTTAAAAAAGACAACTCCCGCATTAGGAATAAACATCCTGTGTTGCGGGGGACTTTACAGACATACATGAAACGCACACAATTAACACCCAAACTCAGAACAACCATTTTGGATCACACAAAGTGTTGTCCCGTGTAGGATTTGAACCCACAACACGTGGCGAATTGGCAAGCGGCGTGGCGACCGCCTAAACCACTAGGCCAACCGTGTAGTCAAATATATACAAAGTCAAATATTATATAGAAAACACCCAAACTCCGAAACAAACATTTTCAGATCTTACAAACATTTGGTCCGACCCGGGAATCGAACCCGAGACCTCAAGCACAGCAGTCGGATACGCTACCACTGCGCTACGGAGGCAGTCGTCGCATCGGAGCAGCAGTTGAAATAAGTCGCTAACAGGCACCTAGAACTCAATCGGTACTTGTGAGGACGTTGCTGCCCCCCGTGTTACCACTCCACCTCATAATTAGGGTAGGAGTGAGGATTAGATTGGTAGTAGTATAAGGCCAAAACCTCTTTGCTAAGGAGAGGCCTATGTCCAACAGTGAACTATTAAAGGCTGTTTATTTGAGGATTTGATCTAGAAAATTAATCGAAGAAAATCTTAACACTGATTTCTCGTAAGGTTGTAGTATATAACCAGTCGAACTGGCTCGTGTGCCGAATACCATCTCTCCTATAAAATAATACGTTTTTGAAGTGAAAGCTTCTTTAGCCGCGTTGAGCACTTTTTGTTAGAAAAAAATCTTATGAGTTCACGTCACCGCGTCACCGACATGCTGATGTCACAAAACTTTTTTGGCCGCGTTGACCACTTTTTAGTAGGGGAAAATCTTATGGGTTCGCTTCACCGAGATGCTAATGTTTGATGTTGATAATTTTAATTTAAACATAATGAAATTTCAAATTTTACATATTTATTTTACAAATAGCATTCTAAGTTGTAAGTTTTCACTATTTTAACTTGGCTGTTTCGTTACTTCAGAAACTAAATATTCGCATAACCCATTACTTGAGAAACTAGATATTTGCAAACACAAAAAGCGTTCGTTTCGCCTTCGTGAAGGTAGCGAAACGGCGAAGCCATAAATTTTTACTGAGATATAGAGTTTGTGAAGTTAGGGTTGGTAGAGTCAGGGCGTGTAGATTCAGAAGCTTGGCTCTACATGAAATCTGATATCTTTATCACAGGGTAAGCCATGCAGTCGTCTTGGCAACATTTTACATGAAAATGTTTTTAGTGGGATGTATGTTTTATATTTGTGTGATTAGATATATAAATATATATGTGTGTGTGTGTGTATATGCATGTATGTAGATATACATTATATTCGCTAGAAAATTATAATTTTTCAATTTCTCTCCGATACATTTTGATCCATCCTAAGGTTGCCTGGAAGACATTGATTTTGGCAATATAGCCGCCCTTTGTACATTATACATTCGCCATTTACTGTACTCTTTTTTAAATCTGTAATACGATGTACAAATAAAGAGTTTTCTATCTATCTATCTATAAGAATAAACCGCGATAGTGAATATAAATTAACTAGCTGACCCGGCGAACTTCGTACCGCCATATTTATATACAATAATTAGCAATAAATTAAAATTGCGACTACAATTTGAGATTTAAACTATCCTATCTCTCAATTTGGATCGAACTGCACATGGTGTGCAAATTTTATTATAATCGGTTAAGTGGTTTAGGAGTCCATTGAGGACAAACATTGTGACACGAGATTTATATATATTAAGATAATCAATAGTCCATTAAAATTGACTTTCATACACACTTTCGACCCTTATTTTAACCCCTTTAGGAATAGAATTCCCATAAATGCTGATATAAGTAAGTTTTCATTTATTTGTAATCAAAAGCCTGAAGACAAAGTTTCAGGCTACTAAATTAAAAAATGACGGACTTCCAGTCTAGCCCAGGGATAGAATATCCAGAAACGCTTAAATACGTATCTCATAATCATCAAAGCAGTCCACTGCTGGACATAGGCATCTCCAATTGCACGCCACTTGGTTCGATTCTCAGCTTCTCTCATCCAACTTCTGCCAGCCGTCCGATCATTATTCCACCTGGCCTGTGGACGTTCTACGCTACGTTTGCCGAGATGCGGTCACCACTCACGAACCCGTTTACCCCAGCGGTTATCAGTTCTACGGCTAATATGGCCAGCCCACTGTCACTTCAGTTTGCTTATCCTGGGGGCTATGTCAATGACCTTGGTTCTCTATCGGATTACCTCATTCTTGATGCGATCCCTTAGAGAAGAGTTGAGCTTTTGTGATGAGAAAAATAAATCATTATTATTATTAACATAAAACATTAAAAAAAAAAAAAAAAAAAAAAACAAATTATAACCCTCTCCATAGCACGCTGAGCGACTTTGAACTTGTGGACCAGCCGTGTCGTAAGTGTCCACGTTTCGGTACAGTATGTCATGACAGGTAGGACGTATTGATTGAAGACTTTCGTATTTAGGCACTGTGGGATTGACGATGAAAAGACCCGACAAAGTTTCCCAAACGCTGCTCAACCCGGCTGAATTCTCCTGTTCCCCTCGTCCTCGAAGTTGTTTCTACTTAACTGCAAAGTCTGCCCGAGGTACCACACATATTTTTGAACAACTTCGAGAACGGCACCGTGAACCACAACCGGTTCCGGTAGAACATGTTCGTACATACGTATCTACTCATTTTTAATCAGTAGCCATAAATAAAGTTGCATGTTTCTAACTTCAAGAGTGACGGACTTCCAGAATAACCTATATACGAAATTTCAACCCTTACTTCACCCCCTCAGGGGTGGAATATCCAAAACGCTTAAATATGTATCTACTCATTTTTAATCAGCCATAACATCAATTTTCATGTTTCTTACTTAAAAAATGACGAACTTCCATACAAACTTTCAACCCCTATTTTACCCCCTTAGGGGTAGAATATTCAGAAATGCTGAAACACGTAACAATTCATTTTTAATCAGCAGCCAATAAATAAAGTTTCATGATTCCAACTTCAAAAATGACGGACTTCCAGACTGACCTATATACGAAATAACTGCCACTATTTCACCCCTTAGGGGTAGAATATCCAGAAACGCTTAAACACGTATCTACTCTTTTTTAATCAGTAGCCCAAAACTACATTTTCATGTTTCTCATTTAAAAAATGAAGGACTTCCTTATAAACTTTCAACCCCTATTTCACACCTTTAGGGGCATAATATCCAAAAACTCCTAAAAACGTATCTAATCATTTTTATTTAGTAGCCCAAAAATAAAGTTTCATATTTCTTATTTAAAAAATTACGGACTTCCATACAAACTTTCAACCCCTATTTCACCCCCTTAAGGGTAGAATATCCAGAAACGCTTAAACATGTATCTACTCTTTTTTAATCAGTAGCCCAAAATTAAAGTTTTATGTTTCATACTTAAAAAATGACGAATTTCCATACAAACTTTCAACCCCTATTTCACCCTCTTAGGGGTAGAATATTAAGAAACGTTTAAATATGTATCTATTCATTTTAAATCAGTACCCCAACAATAAAGTTTCATGTTTCTTATTTAAAAATTTACGGACTTCCGAACAAATTTTCAACCCCTATTTCACCCCCTTAAGGGTAGAATATCCTGAAACGCTTAAACACATATCTACTCTTTTTTACTCAGTAGCCCAAAAGTAAAGTTTCATGTTCCTTACTTAAAAAATGACGAATTTCCATACAAACTTTCAACCCCTATTTCACCCCCTTAGGGGTAGAATATTCAGAAACGCTGAAACACGTATCAATTCATTTTTAATCAGCAGCCTAAAAATAAAGTTTCATGTTTCTAACTTCAAAAATGACGGACTTCCAGACTGACCTATATACGAAATAACAACCCCTATTTAACCCCTTAGGGGTAGAATATCCAGAAATGCTTAAATACGTATCTACTCTTTTTTAATCAGTAGCCCAAAAGTAAAGTTTCATGTTTCTTACTTAAAAAATGACGAACTTCCATACAAACTTTCAACCCCTTTTTCACCCCCTTAGGGGTAGAATATTCAGAAACGCTGAAACACGTATCAATTCATTTTTAATCAGCAGCCTAAAAATAAAGTTTCATGTTTCTAACTTCAAAAATGACGGACTTCCAGACTGACCTATATACGAAATAACAACCCCTATTTAACCCCTTAGGGGTAGAATATCTAGAAACGCTTAAATACGTATCTACTCTTTTTTAATCAGTAGCCTAAAAGTAAAGTTTCATGTTTCTTACTTAAAAAATGACGAACTTCCATACAAACTTTCAACCCCTATTTAACCCCCTTAGGGGTGGAATTTCAAAAAATCCTTTCTTAGTGCTCACTTACGTCATATAAAGAACCTACGTGCAAAATTTCAGGATTGTAGCTTCAGCGGTTTGGGCTGTGCGTTGATCTCTGGGTATGTCAGTCAGTCAGTCAGTCACCTTACTCTTTTATATATATAGATTAATATTCCGAAGCTTGGGGATGAGCCCTGACCCAAATTCATGTGTCTATTAGTTTGATGACATTATACTGTGGCAAAGTATAGTGGATCGTATTGCGTTTTATGATTTACAACGCAAGGGAGCTGAAGAAATGAAATCACATACAAAAAGAATTTATAAGTAGAAGTATAATCCTATGATACTGTTTTTATTGACAAGCAGATAGCGCTGGAGTTGTTGAAATCAAAGAAAGATGGAAGAACTAGGAGTATACCTATTATAAGGAAAAAGTAGAAATCGTACTCATATGCACATACGTGCTGCTTACCTCATACTGTGGGAAGAGGTACCCAAATGGCAGTGATAACACTTGTATCTGTTGAATTGCGTGTAGTCTTTAGTAAATACGGCGGCAAGTCACGTTGTCTACACAATAAAAAATATTGTTACCTAACGACAGGGTCTTGTTTTACAGAACTAAACTTTATTTATACACAAGACGTTGCCAATGTATATTTAAAACTAGTTTCAAAACAACTTTTGTGCATAGGTAAATTTTACGAGTTAAACATTTTTTTTTTTTAAAGACACCTCCCGCACTAGGAATATTTGATTGAAGGCTTTCTTCTTAATTAACACTGCTTTTTCTGCCCTGTATTTAACGGCGTGAAACATTTTTTTTTCTTTTTTCCGTTCAAAATCCCACAGGTAATTGCTTCAGTAGGACTAAGGGAGAAGTGGAATGCCAGAATCAAACGGTATGTGTGGTGAATATGTTGATAATGGTACGGAACTATTCCCGCGCGAGTCCAACTCACACTTGGTCGATTTTTATATTCTTGTTAACATGATTTGTATAGCTTCAAATTATAAATATTCAATCTATTTAGGTTTCAGTTTCTTACTTAGCATACCTAACCTTCGTACTATAGGAAAACCAAATAGCAATGTATCATAATAAACAGACATCGTATATAACATACATAATGTTAGATATTATAGCCCAAGCCTCTTGATGAAGCTCGATTCCTTCTTCCAATCCGTATCAGTCAGCGTCTATATTGCGTAATTGCGATGAAGAATGTTCTAGTTCATTGGCATGGCGTAGACAAATTGTGGGAGCAAAAGGTATTTACGCCGCTCACGGTTAGAATATTATCATGATGAATATATTTTCTTATTATGAGTTTGATACTTATCTGTACTTATGACGGATTTTAGAAAGAAATTATGTACGGTATATACATTTTTTTATCAACAATATCAAATCAAAAAGTATCCGCATCTCTCATACAACGACGTATAATGCGCGTAACGGGATAATGAACGTGACGGGACAATGAGCGTAACAGGGCAATGAGTCATCTTTTTTCGCGTATGCAGCCGGCGTTCATCAATTTATTAGACTTTGTTACGTCAAAAAACATATTTAAAGCTGAACGCTTTAAAGTGTGTATGATAACAAAATTTGAGCTTAATTGGTCTTGATTTTTTTGTGTATTTGAAGCATGCACAAACTGACTTCAAGCTTTTACGTAAATCGATAAACAGATATCATCTAATCGAATTAATAAGAAAACGTTTTCGCTTCTCTCCCCACTATGATTCGCCTCCGAGATTACCACGCATACCACGTACCATTTTATCCCTACCTACATTAAAAATATTGGGTAGATATGAAAACGTGGATTAAAACTCGGTTTGTTATTACACCGGATTAAAAACGAATAAGTGTAATGTTGTATGTTCAGGATATATGGGTGGATCTAGTACCATTAATCTTAATGGTAAAGTAAACTGTGCTTAACTGTGTGTACAGAAACATTGCTTCTGTTAATGAAAATATTTTTTCATGAAAGTTACTTGAAATAAATTTTATTCGGTACCGGTTGTCATGAACAGATATGACAATCGTAGTCAGTGCCATCAAATATACTGACAACTAGTTCAACTTTCGAATTCAGTTCACCTTCAGGGTTCCCGAATTCCGATGCCAGTCGCTGGAACTAGAAGCCTATCCCAATTAATCTTGGGAATAATAAAGGCTAGGAAGATGATGATGATGAAAGCAACTTGAAATAGTCCATGAACATGATCGTTTGATCCCAAAATTTACAGTCTGTGCAATAGTGTGATAGTTGCTGCTAGACTCACAAACTATGAATGGGCCGGCTCGACGGGAGTGCTACCACGGCCTCACAGAAAACTGGTGTGAAATAATGCTTGCGCTGTGTTTCACCGAGTGAGTGAGGATACCGGAGGCCCATAACCCAACCCCTTCCCCTATCTCCACCATCCCCCGCCTCCATCCCTCCTCCACCATCCTCCAAAGGCCGGCAACGCACTTGTGACGCCTCTGGTGTTGCCATGGGCGGCGGTAATCGCTTACCATCAGGTGATACGTCTGCTCGTTTGCCCGCCTATACCATAAAAAAAACATGATAGTTTTATGTAAATAACATTATACTTACTCGGTACGATATATTTAGAAACAAAATAAAAAAAATGTACTCATTTAAAAAAATATTTTTCTTGGTTAAGTCGGACTCACTAGCTTAGTAGTCAAAATCACTAACTTATAGTTATCTGTATATTAATACGTTAAGCGAAAACATTGCACTGATTGGAAGGAAAATTATGCGAACAAAAGAGTATGAAATTTGCCTCTTTAAATAATACGTTAAGTAAAAACATTGAACTGATTGGAAAGAAAATTATGCGAACGGAAGAGTATGAAATTTGCCTCTTTAAATAATACGTTAAGCAAAAACATTGCACTGATTGGAAGGAAAATTATGCGCACTGAAAAGTTTGAAATGTGCTTCTATAATTAACACGTTAAGCAAAAACATTGCACTGATTGAAAGGAAAATTATGCGAATGGAAGAGTATGAAATTTGCCTCTATAATTAATACGTTAAGCAAAAACATTACACCGATTGTAATGAAAATTATGCAAACGGAAGAGTACGAAATTTGCCACAGTTTAAGTTTATATGGAAGAGAAGTGCAGAAAGCTAAAAAAAAAAATGAATAGTTGTCACTACTCCTTCTGCATCATTAGGCCTCCGGTCTCGCACTAACCAACGAAACAGGACAGCACTAACGCTATCATTTTACTTTGATTTTCTGTGCGAGAGCCGGCCCGATCGTGCTGAAATCAGCGTGGCTCTACTAACTTGTTGTCCTGAGTCTGGGTGTTCTTTGTGTCCGTTTCATGAATGTTTGTAAAGTCCCCCGCTACACAGGATGTATGTTCCTAATGCGGGAGTTGTCTTTTAAAAGAGAGAGAAAACTGAAGTATTTCTGCCTTAATTAAAATATTTTTAGAGTCGACTCAGTTGACATAAATATAGATTAGTTCTACAATAAAAATAATATTCAAAGAATCGTAACTAGAACTTTTGTCAGTACAAGAAAGAGGGAACCTTACAAAACTAGGTTCATTGAGAAACAACCCACGTAAGAATGTCAACACAAATGTGGACCCGAAAGTCCCGAATTATTTACCAAAATGCTTATGACGGTCCAGTTCTGTTATACCTTCAATTCTGACATAAAGAAACTGAGTCAAGAGTTACAAGAAATACAAAAAAATAGAAAGCAAAAATGATGCTATTGTTCATGTATTAATTCTGTTGTTAGACATATTCTGAGTGCTCTTTCGGCCTGAAATATAATTCTTAAATAACATAACGTTTGCTTGGTTGGGCAGCATTTTGTAAAAGTTTTTTTAAAGTATAAATTAATAAAAAGGTACACGACCACTCACATATTCTGGGTTACCAACATAACATGACTTGAATACACTCTTGATTGCATACAAAAAACATTATTTTTTAAATGATCTCTAAATACTTTTTTACGTTTAGAAGGCTTGAATTTCCGGACCAAAGTGAATTCAATTCACAGATGCGTGACCCTAAGTTACATGAGGTGTTGGTTGCACGCTTCAATCCATACATGTAAGCCATTGTTTTTTCCTACTGTTGCCTTTCTATTTTATTAACTTTCCCTTTTAATAACACTTCCAATTTTCAGTAGCAAGTAGTTATTAATATTTTAATAAATAAATGTCCCCAAACCAACCTTTTAACTTTCACGTAGTTGGTTCTCATCATAGTTACCAACGGGGTGTAGTTTCAAAGTCGTTATACTGTTTACAGCCTCAAGCGTTATAACTGTGACGCGTTCAGGGAAAGGACAGCTTTGTTAGCATCATTTTCTGCTGAATTAAATAAAATTCATACGTTTATTACTTAGATATCATATGTTGATATACATTGTAATTATCAAAATAATTATAAGCTATATCCTATCACGTTTTGATGTGGTACATTCTGCTTGCATTAATGAAGAGTAAAAAACAAAACTGTCTGATGAAAATAATGTTTGAAGCAATTTGAGCTTTATCATCAAGAAATTGAAAATGTTGTTAAGTAGTAGATTGTTGCAAATGATTTAACGATCCTGCATTTTTGAACATTGCTAGTAATGATTTGGTAATAAAAAAACATGTTCACCGTTTTAGATTCCAACAGAATCCTATCTAGAGTACGGGACAATCCCCTTTTATTTTTCCATTGTAGTTTTTGCTAGTATGATAAACACGTAGAAAAACAACTCATAAACAAGAGACTCTCATAACTAGAGACCGGATCATAAACAACATAAAAAGCTTGTTATATGCATGCACAATGCTTGAAATATGCACGAAAATATGCAAAATATGCACGAAAATTGGCAAAATATGCAAAACTAAATGACTAATTTTAGGAATCAAACAAAAAGAAAACCTAGTTTTATTATTTTTTTATTACAAAATCAGCATACAATTAGTAAATTATCCTTTGATAGGCGATAATAGGTACAGTAACATTACATGATATAATAGTTATTTGTTATACAAGAGTGCAAAGTTGCTTTTTAACCGCGTGCTCAATTTTGATGACCGAGTAAGCGAAGGATTCTAAAATTCCTCATCAAGGAAATGACTAAATGACGTGAAAATAAAATGGCGCTGGCAAAGCAAATCAAAAAAAAAGTACACCAAGAAGGTTACGAGTCTGAGTTTTTAACAAATAAAAAAAAAGATAAATTCGACACCATGGAGGTAGAAGTAAATAGGATTAATGATGTTTTGACTTCACAAGCTTAGTGCACATGATGTTCTAAATTTAATTTTACTTTATCCTCTAGCGAATAAAAATGACTTTTGCACTCAGATATCGAAGGGCAAAAATAGTCTTTACTTTAGGTGGGATGAAAAAATTATATAATATTGTTGTCAACGTACACAATCAAGTATTATTCCAAATATCCAGTGGTAAGACTGTGTCTTCGATCATTTCTTCAAAACAAAAGACATTCGCAGCTACTGACCGAAATCCGATCCGATGCGATGCGAATCCGACCGATCACAATTATTACTCATTAACCCTTATATTTTGTGACTATTAAATTTGGTCGGATATATCACTTTTTTCGCATTTAGGAATGTAGGGTAAATGTACTGAACTCGGAAAAAAAATGAAAATGCACCGATAATATGCATCTTAACTAGATCTTACGTAAAATATGCAATTACTGCTGAATAATGCTGATAAATATGCAAATGCATATACAAATATGCAAATGCATATACAAATATGCAAATGCATACAATTCGGTCTCTACTCATAACAATTTCAAAACTGAAAGTACCGCTATTTTCAAGCATTTTTTCAGACTGATATTTACTGTCAATAAGAAAGAATGGTTATGTGGGTGGAAAATCACGAATCTATAAGCCCCAGTAACAACTATTAAAATTGTCCAAATGCAAAAAAAAAAATACATGAACGAAGGATTCTACTAAAATAGTTTATGAGAACGAAAAACACGTATCATCCATCAGAAAGAGAAAAAAAGGCCTTTAATATACTAATTTTATCAAACTTATCTTATGTCTATACACGTTTTTAAAGCCAAAGTTTCACTAACAAAGTAAAATTTCGTCGAACCCAAACATATTATTATGTACACAAGGTACGAAACCAAAATAAGTTGAAATCCAATGCTTAACCAAAGGATTTAAAAAACAAATACGAATCATATAGAAGAAATTTTAAAAATAAAGATTGTAAAAGAAGAAATGTTTTCTTATAAACTTTTTTTATTTCTTTCACAAGGTAATTACAATATAAGTTACAAGATATCTAAGTTAAGTTTCTAAAAATATGTGTGACAAATCTACAGGCCCACCCTACGGCCGAAAATTAATTAAAAAAAAATTACATACGCTCAACCAAAATAAATTACAAACAAAACAAACATCAATATTACTGCACTTATAAAGAACAGAAACTATAGTTTAATGTACACATTTAATTTTACAAATATTAATAATAAAATTAACAATAGTTGAAATCAAACGTATACTTCGAATAAACTTCATAACATAATCTTTATTCACTTCATTACTTTCAAGAGGCCATTTTTTAGTTGTAGCGAGGATTCAGAGATTATATTCTACATTCAAGTCACGTTGGACAAGTTTATATTTCAACCGCGAGCCTCGTGTGGGTAATTTAGTAAGAGGGAAGTGATTTTATCTTATGTGAAAATGCTAAGTTTAAATGGTCTTGGTTAATACACTGACATACTAAATTACTGTTCTGATGTCTCTCTTTTAAAACATTGGTCATATTTCAGTAATAGTCAGTAATAGGTTTTGACAATATCTATATTAAGATTTTTCAACAGATTTTTATCATAACATGAACGATGAGAGCGAAGCAGTGACAGTAAATACGAGTACAACTGCAATTACAACAGCAGCGTCCAGCTTCCCTTCGCGCCGTGTCATATTGATGTAACATTGATGAGCAATACCGAAAACTAATGCAAAAAATTAAATTCCATGGCAATGGTTTCTCATTTATAAACACCGTTTTCTCATTCAAAATCTTTTCTTAAGTATTCCTGTGTCGCGGGCGACTTTACAAACATACATGAAATATACACAAAAATACCTAGACACTTTAGAATGAAGATTTGAACACTATTTATTTAGAAATAAGTAAAGTTTTATAATTTAATAGACGTGAGCACATATATACAGATAGATAGACAGACAGGGTGTAGGTCCTTAAGAGATCGATTGCGGTTACCTCCGAGACAAAGGAGGCACTCAACTTGGTAATATGCAGTAACGTAGGGATGCCGGGCTGGAGGCCCAAGCGTCAGTCAGGTGACCCTGGCGGCAGCAGCCAATGGCTGCAGCTGTAGAGGCGCCTTGCAGAGGCGCGGGACTTGGCGTTAGTGGCCGAGTCCCAGACGAGTTGCCGGCGCAGCTGCCGGGGGTGGTAGACGCCCGCCGAAAGAGATGCAGTGCTGGGCCGGCTTTAGAGGCTGGCCCCATAGAGGCAACGCAGGCGCCTGGCATGATAGACGCCGGCCGAAAGAGCCGAGCCGTAGTGCGCTCGTCCTTTTATCCGTGTTCCCAGCGGTGGTGGAACGGCGGTCCATCAGCGGGAGGCGAGCGCCGATGACGCGTGACACCACTATATACGAATGTTAAACTTTTCTAAAATGTATATAGATATGTTTGTACATGATGTTTCACTGCTAACAATATACCAACGAATCTGTGTAAATAAGAAATAATCACCTCTTACTTGCGCCTAATACTTAACTAATACGTGATTAATGAATAGCTTCTGTTAAGTACTCATTAGTTTCTGGAGAAAACGTAAGACCTTCTTAATCTTTTTTATTGTCGATCAGAGGTTAGTATCCAGACGTAATCCTTTTTAATGATATTTAACTAATAATAAAATTTACCTAATATTTGAAGAGGCTAAACGATTGAATGTGCTATATTACGTTAATATTTTTTTTTCTGTACCTTGTAAATACTTTTAATATTTTTTTTAATAATAAAAATAATTTACTACTAATATTTACACAATTAGGAGAATTTTAATAATCATTTATATGTGTGTTTTATATATCGTCTGCTCGCCTGTGAGTTGATTTAGCAGTTTGATGAAATTAATAAGTTCATAAAAGATTTTGTTTACAAATTTTAGACTCTCTGGCTTAATAAAAACTGTTATAAGAATAATCACAAATTTTAACAAAAAAAGAACCGACTTCAAGAACTGGACCAAATTAAAATGGGACCACACGGGAAGCACGCTTTCAAATAAAAAAAAAGAATCATCAAAATCGGTTCACCCAGCCGAAAGTTATGAGGTAACAAACATAAAAAAAAATACAGACGAATTGATAACCTTCTCCTTTTTTGAAGTCGATTAATTAAATATTCTGCGTATTCGTATTCCTAGTATTATTTTCTAATATGAAAAAAAAACACAAAAATCTTATAACATCGAACTATACTCTGTCCATTTCTTTATTATCTTTTTGACAGTTCAAGAAATTTTGAAATTAGTGACGCCCTCACCCATTACCGATTCGATTTGAAACGAATAGCGATTTTATTTATGAAGAACTTTAAATCGATTTAATTAAATATTTTTTGTTGAAATATTAATTATTCCTTTATTAGTTTTTTATATTATGTAAGAAATAAACAAAAATATAAATAATAAATCTGTAAATTAGATGAATGAACAGAGTTATTGTTCTTTACTCTTGGTTTGATCCTAAATTCCAAGATTTCGACTTGATTCCTTGCAAAAATTCAATCTTGGAGTCATAGATACTATTTTTATTTCCTTTTTTTATTACATTTACAGAAAAAATACTTACATGAAGTCAAATTATTTTTATCATATGATCGATTTAACGTATTTCAAGTACTGTTTTATAGTCTGTGGTTGTTTGTTATGCACAAACCACTTCACTAAAGTACCGTCACCGTCAATAAAGTACGACATTACTGTAGTACATAATTCTGAAAAAAAAATGGTAATTTATAGGCGTGACCTGTCAAAAAGAAAATAAAGAAATGGACAGAGTATAAATAACATCAAGTACACGTCGGCCTATTAAAATTATCCAAAATAATAAACATAAAGACGTAGAAGAATTCAGAAATACCTAAAATATAATTTTTACCAATCTTTCTAAACTTTTACTTCGGCCAGACAACTGCAAAAACTTTGTCAGCGTACTCAAACTTTTGTTATTACATCAGAAAAAGAAAATAACACAATAACCTAGATACACCTTCGTCGGTAACTTTAACTTTCCACTTATTTCGTAATACATTAATGAATAGAAATTTGTTACGAAAGTACCTACAAGAGAATACCAAATAAACTAACAAGCGTGCAAGTTTATTTATATTCTGTGGTTCAACTTCATCTAGATTAAGACGAATACGTTTGCTGAAACTTCAAAATTCAGCACAAGTTTTATAAAGTCCGTAAGAATTATTGATGGCTTATTTTTGTTGTAAAACTAACTTTATTTGGACACACTACGTTGCGGTATATTGTGGTAACAATGAAGAACCAAAGCTATAAAAAAATAGGTAAATCATCACTGAAGCGTATGACATGTCAAAATTTGAGCTTAATTGACGCAGAGCTTAGCGAGTTTTTGAATCGTAGTCGAACTGCATCACTAAGGCAGTCGAGGCCGAAGTAAAACACGTAATACTGCTTTTTACCCGACTACGACAAAGCCAAAGGAGGGTTATGATTTTGACAGGCTATGTATGTATGTATGTTCATTTGTTCCTTACATAATTATGAACGCACCATAACACTTTAACAACGTGTGACTACGGCTTTTCAAACTTGTTTTATACTTTTTCAGCGTCGTTTTTTGTCGTAGTTGGGTTTTAGTAATAAAAAAAAGTAAAACTTTTTTTTATTAGCGTCCAGATTTAACTACGGAACCCTTGTAGATTCACTCATGCGTTTGCGTTTGTCCATCTCTCACAGCCGATTGCTCTATATCAACTGAACCGATTAAATTTATATTTAACCTGATCTCTCCTTTACCTGAACCTTAGCCGCTATAAAGTATATGGTTATTATCTATATCGAGTTTAACTAAATTGAATAATTTTTATTTAGAAACTAGCTTTTACTCGCGGCTTCGCTCACGCAGACTTTCATCCCCTGATTTACCCCCTTAGGGGTTAAATTCCAAAAATTTCTTTCTTAGTGCTCACTTACGTTGTATAAAGAACCTACATGCAAAATTTCAGGATTCTAGGTTCAACGGTTTGGGTTGTGCGTTGATCTCTGGGTATGTCAGTCAGTCAGTCAGTCACCTTACTCTTTTATATATGTCGGAGTGAGGGTATCCAAATAATAAAAGTGATACAAACATTTGCCACTATCGAACACTACGGAACACTCTATATAAAGCGGCGCGATCGGCAACAGGACACAGTTTCTCTTCAGATCTCGCGACGACCATATCTATTATTTGATTTTTGATTTATTGTATCTCTGTGTTTTATATTGTGTGTATGAGGCGATATTTATCAGTGGGGGAATTACTAGCCTAGGTGGCGAATTCCACAGGGCATCGCGGAGGGGTGAGCGTTGCCCCAATCCCCTCATGGGGGGGTTGCTGATGGTGTTTAAGTTAATTCGTATCCGTTTAGTAGTGATTAGTGTTTGGCTATAGTCCAGATTGGCAGTATCTGTGATTCATGTTCTCGTTTATTCTTGTGTCTCCGACATCAGAAGTGCGATCTGAATCTCATTTGCCCACAACGTTTGAGTGTGTAACGGATCGTCAGTCGCGGCGAGCGGTCGAACTACCCTCCGCTCGAAAATCGTACGAGGTGTCATTTGTTAAATTTTTGTAAGCGAGAACGCTCACATAGTGTCAAAGTGTCGGTATAGCCTTTTCGCGTACGAACGGTTTATGAGACGTGCGGCCTACAACAGCGGTAGCGTGCGGTAGTAAAAGCAACGCATCGGTAACAACTCCAACAATCCGGTGAGTCGTACTATTTTTATTTTGTGCTGAGTACTCTTTAATAAGATAAGTTCTGTCAGATGAGTTTCTAGGCAAACGACAATATTGTGTAATTTATACTCTCGATTGTTTGATTGATTGTTGATTTTTGTGTAAACAAAAATAAAATAGTGGAATAAGTAAAAGTGATTTTGATTCGAAAATGGACAATATTGTGCAGTAACATTATTGAGGGTAGGCAATGCCCGCACTTATTGTAACATCGAAATTCTATGAACAGTTTTAATTCAGATTTATTCATTGCGGTTATTGTTTCATGTAGTACACGATTACTGTATTTCAAACGACATAATTATTTAAAGAGAAGAAAGAGAATCTGTTTGCATTAAGGTTTTCATTTGCAGTTTTCGAAAATAATTTTGTTCTTAAAATAATAAGATCGTTTCTATTGGTGACATCGGTACAAAGGTAGACGATTTCGGAAGTATAGTGTAGTATTATATCATAGCAGAATATCTGTGATGGAGGTGGATTGAATTACCCGTTTTGCACATGCTGTTTGTTTATTGTTTAAATTTATTTCTTATTTTTAAACCCCGACGCAAAAAGAGGGGTGTTATAAGTTTGACGTGTGTCTGTCTGTGGCACCGTAGCTCGCGAACGGATGAAGCGAATTCAATTTAGTTTTTTTGTATGAAAGGTGAGTTACGTGCGAGTGTTCTTAGACGTGTTTCATGAGAGTCGGTTGAGTCATTTGAAGGTTGTGAAGGTGAAAGTGGGGAAGAAAAACCGAATGTCTGCAAAACGTGCCAGTATAATCGTTAAATGACAATTGTGTAATTGATAACTTCGACCTGATGCTGCATAAGGGGTTTTTTTATTTATTCAATTTTAAATTTATGATTGTGATGTGATTTTTAGTTTGAGGCGGATTCATCTTTGATTGTAGCTATTAACATTTTTTTTAATTATTATTTTGACCAATTTGAGATAGTTGTGACTCGAATTATAATTACCGTTTTTTTATTTTGTGATGAAATGTCGATATTTTCAGTAAAGTTAAAAAAAACTGGTCGGACTTCTATTTGGTGTCAGCTATCTCACCAGCAGCGGGTGATTGTGGCTGGCGTGTCTATGTAGTTGGCAGATATACGTGTGGTAGTCACAAGGGATAACTAACTGTTACACTTGTGGTGGTCACAGGGATGACCTACGATACTATTTATTTGGATTGCTTTGAGAATTTGCAACAGTAGTCAATTACTAAAGTTCTTATTTTATGTTGTTTTGATTTTAATAACGATGTTACTGTTTTCTTTTGCTGTTCAGTAGTGTACTGTTTTATTGAGACAGAATAGACAGTGAGGTCAGATATGGCAGAGTGAGAGAGATACTGTGTGTACACGTATGTGACATTTGATAGGGAAAGTGTAAATTAGTAAAGTTTGATCTCAGTAACTTAGTTTTGATTCAAAGTTAAGAAAGAAATTAGACAAAGTTAAATCCTAAGTATCAAGGACCGTTTAAAATTGTAGAGTTGCTCGATGGCGATCGTTATACTTTGAAATCTTTAACTAGTAACAGAATCTACAAATGCGCTTGCGTTCGTATACGAGAGTTTCCTTTAAGTGATATACCAGAGGAGGTAGATTTGTCTGGCATTGATAATAGTGAGGAAAATCCCTGTAGATCAAGTCCCTATTGATGTTGATGATGATAATCAAGGGTTAATTAATGCTGATGCAATGGAATGAAATTGAGTTGTAATTGTGTGGCGAGTAGTCTCTATAATGAGATATGAGATATCCTATCAGCTTGGTGGTTGTTAAAGTTTAGTTAAGTTTTGTGAAAGGCGAGGTGGCCACTGAAAGGCGAGGTGGCCACTGAAAGGCGAGGTGGCCACTGAAAGGCGAGGTGGCCACTGAAAGGCGAGGTGGCCACTGAAAGGCGAGGTGGCCACTGAAAGGCGAGGTGGCCATTGAAAGGCGAGGTGGCCATTGAAAAGTGAAATTGGTAAAATAAGAGGCCATCTAGATATTATTAATAATCCAAAAGTGTGTAACGCGATAAACGGTGAGGTGACTGTTGCGATACTACTTACGGGTTTTATTAATTTAGTATGTACCGAGAAGTCTATTAGCATTCAGATTTGATAACGAAAAGCTTATTATTTTATGAAAATGTCCTAAATGAAGTTGTTCCACAGAAGATAAAATGTAATAATGTACCCAATGTCCTTGGTCAGGAGTGGCCGAACAATACAAAAATATCTCTTTCTTTTCTGCGGATAACAATGATGATGATGCACTGCCTTCAACATCACACGAGGACGTGTAATACGTCAGGACGGCCGTGTCGGAGTGAGGGTATCCAAATAATAAAAGTGATACAAACATTTGCCACTATCGAACACTACGGAACACTCTATATAAAGCGGCGCGATCGGCAACAGGACACAGTTTCTCTTCAGATCTCGCGACGACCATATCTATTATTTGATTTGTGATTTATTGTATCTCTGTGTTTTATATTGTGTGTATGAGGCGATATTTATCAGTGGGGGAATTACTAGCCTAGGTGGCGAATTCCACAGGGCATCGCGGAGGGGTGAGCGTTGCCCCAATCCCCTCATGGGGGGTTGCTGATGGTGTTTAAGTTAATTCGTATCCGTTTAGTAGTGATTAGTGTTTGGCTATAGTCCAGATTGGCAGTATCTGTGATTCATGTTCTCGTTTATTCTTGTCTCCGACATATATATATATATAGATTATAAAAAAAACACATTAAACCTCAATTATAGTTGTATACACTTGCTTGTTTTTAAATTTTATAGAAAAACATGCCCTAACTACTATGTATAATTTGTCTTTTGAGTAAAATGATTGCTACTTAAAAAGCAAATATTTTCTCTTCAATTGCCAAGGTTAAAAGTAATAAAGAAAATAATTTATTTTGTTAATGATTATATGTGATTTCTACATCATACAAATTAAACTATTTTTATAAGTAACATTGTACAAATATATATATATATAGTGATGCTCAAGCCAAGATATAATCTCAAACTTCTCTGGTTTAAACCAAGTAAGAAAAGATCTTAATTAAGAAGATATTTCTAACATATTCTAGTCACCTACTAGGGCTCAATTTTGAAGATGTAAAGTTAAATTAAAGTAATTAGTTATTCAAAGTAAAAACAGAACTTAAGACTTAAGTAACAATGTCGTCAAATCTACTATTAACTTGGTTTACTAATTAACTTTTTTACGTATTTGCTTTTGTTTTTTCTTTTTTTCAAGATACATTACACATGAAAAACAAATGAACGATAAACTGAAGATCACACATAATATCATCTTATAAATTGTTTTTGAATACCCAACGGTATTGTATCCATTACCCAAACTAAGTAATTTTAATTCAACTCCCACCTAATGAATATTTTGATAGAGTTAAAATCATACATTTTTAATTTACAATCCTAAATTAATATTGTAAGGGAAATTAACTAATAAAACTCATTTTCTTCTTCAAAAACATTCTTCCCCTACATAAACTTTGTAGTAATCTGTTAGCAAATAGACAAGATCCGGAAAGAAATCGAGTGCAGTCTAAAAAGTGTGTTTAAAAACCTTTTACAAATATTTGTTCCATTTACATTCCATTAGGCAAAGCGGAGACGAAACCAAATAATTCTACTCTTACCGACAAGGGTACACAAACGAAGTGTTCAAGATTAATAAAACACGTATTTATACTGTAAAAGTGCTGAATGAAAAACTTATCTAGTGAAATTGATAGTTCGAAAATATTTACATGTAAATTTGAAGTGAAACGTTTCTTTTACATCAGTTAAAAATGTGGTTTTTAAAAGGGTTTTCTATTTCATCTAAACAAAACTAATTTTAAAGTCTAACTAAATTTAGGTTAAAATATTGAGAGGTTGTAAAGTTTAAATAAAATAAACCGTTTGCAACGCGTCTGCTTGAAAATGTAGAAATTATATTAATAAATTATATTTACTCGTAGGTATAATGGGTTGAGAAAGAAAACTATTACTGCTAATTTACCTCTGTAACTTAAGAATAACAGCCACCACTGTTGTAAAATATATCTACAAGAAACTATAAAAGCTTAGAAAGAAAATACACACATCAAAAGTGTCTAGGGATCAACATATGTGTCTAGGGATCAACATATATTTTTGCAATAACTTTTCTCCTGATTGATATTAATTAAAATTTTCTTTAAGGATTCATCAAATAAAGTGTTTTCGTTTGTCACAGTAACGATAAACCAAGTCACCTATGCATTAATAAAGAAATTTGCCATTTTCCTAATAAAAGGATTTTTGACATTTGAACCACTAACATTAAAGTTCGAAAAAAAGACTGAAATAACAGTTTTCTTTAAAATTTTATTAGGTAACTTAAACAATTAATAATCCGTGTTTCTACCGCGAACACTAACACAAGAACATCGGTTTGGCATACTCAAAATGAGTTCATCCAAATCACGCTGTGGAATGGCCGCCCATGTTCGTTGCAACAACAAAAAAAGGTCTTCTTGCGACTGGATACCCTCCATATTCGGCAGAGATCTTCTCTGTAGCATATCCCATGCATGCTCAATCGGGTTCAAGTCTGGCGACTGAGCAGGCCAGGGCCAAAGCCACATCTCAATCTCAAGAAATCCGCATAAAAATGCTTGATCCCTAGACACTTTTGATGTGTGTAGTTAACTGAAATTGTTACTAGATCAAGTAAGTCAATGTCAATTTTTGAACTGTTGCCATTTCAATTAGTAATAAAAAAGAATTTGGAAACGTGACCGAGTAGAATATAAATATTTTAATGATAAACTAGGGAAACCTGAAAATCCATTACTATTTTATGTTAGACAGAGTAGTAAAAATGTCTGTAAATAAATTATCTTTACCTGTCCATGGGAACATTCATATTGTGAAACAGCTGATGGACAAATGTGCTGATGCGAAAGCCTTCCCGATATAAATACTGAGAGAGAAATATTCTTTGAATAAATGCGGCGAGATTTTAAATTTATTTTTAGTCGCAATTTGAAATTGGACTTATAATTTATGTCGTTACGTTAAATTAGTTTTTTACTACGTTGTATCTCTAATAATATTATTAATTCGGAAGCAACTCTTCTGTCTGTATGTCTATGTATGTTACGCTTTCACACCTTGCCATTGCACATATTTCAATGAAATTTGGCATTCTTTGATGCTTGAGGAAAGACATATTTATGCTATTCTTTTATGTTACATAAATATTATGTTCATGAAGAAAAAAACTTGCTCTTGAAGAGTGATTAAAACAATTCTCACGACCTCTTCCAACCCTTTTTTTAAATTAAGTTGGGGTCGGCTTCCATCAGACCTCCACAACCAAGTACTTTTTATATATAGAAGTTCTTCAGAAATACTGTTATGGGACTTTTTAGGACTCTAACTACTCATAAAGATTGCCAAAGAAGTTCGTATGTAAACCGAAACTGACAGCTTAGCGTACTCTTCGAGACACAGAGGTTAACTTAACGAGCCTCTCAAGTATAACGTTCATGAAGAAAATGTATTACCTAGAAGAATGATTAAAAGAAGTCTCACAACATTTGTGCTAATATAAGGTTATATATGTATGGTTTATTTTAAAAGCCTGATCAATATTCGGATGACGTAAGGACTGGCTGAACAATTATTATGCCCGAGTGAACGTGTATTGATTTTATGTTCATGTATCTATTTACGTTATGTTTCTTATACAAACTGCTCTTTGGTTGTTTTAACAGTATATTGACAAGTAAGATTATTATTTTTAACCGACTTCCAAAAGGATGAGGTTCTCAATTTCATCGGTATGTTTTTTTTTAAATGTATGTACATTGATTACTCCGCACTCGCCGCGCGTGACCTTGAGCGGGATAGCTGCTCATCGCATTGAACAAAACAACCGAAGCGTCGGTGACGTCGTTGACGTTCGTCTCGAAATATAGCGAGTGTGGTACCTACTGTTACATTTGGCTTGGCACTGACTTCAAATCTATGAATAAGTAGCACATACAAATTAAGTTATTTTATACTTTTTAGTTTTTGAAGTCGGTTTTTTTAAACGAAGTTTTTTTTATTTATTATAAAGTCTACACAAAGAGATAAGCTTTTTTAGATTTTGCAAAAAGTAAGTTAGGTTCTTAATAACTTTTAGTTATTTTCTTATATTTATTTTTCATTTACTTCATTTCACATCATTTCAAATTATCTTTGACTTTTCTTTGAATAAAAGTTCGAGATCGTTCATTCTGAATTCATGTTTTTTTAGGTAATTAATAAAAAAACACAAAAAATATTTTATTCAGATTAGTATACTAAAATTGATTATATTATTTCTTTAATAGATAGTCGATAACTTCATCGATTTAAGCGCAATATGATAAGGTGTTTTTTTTATTCTGTGGGTAGTGACTCTTACATAGAACCATTCTGCGATTAAGCATTGGGACCATGGGCGTTCCTCAATATCAAGTTCCCTTAGGATCCTTTAGGTTCTTAGAGGCAGAGTATTAGCAGTAGTTTCCTCCAGCACCACATCTCAAAGCCATTGAAGCGCTTGCAGTGGGCAGTTTTCAGTGTCCACGTCTCGGCACCGTAAAGTGGATAAATTGTATGTTTAGCAAATTCAAGTTTGCCAAAAACTTATTTTACGATGAGATGAGGCATCGTCGTAGATTTTTCTACAAAAGTTGGGATGATTTCATACGATTTATCGTATACAAAGTCGCCCTGTATAATAAACACGCAAGGTTTTTATTTTCTTTAATACATCAGTGTAAAACTCATTGCATTTCTAAGTGGAACAAGACTAAGCGTAATGGAATAGCTCATGACTCATGCTGTTTCCTGAAATTATGAGTATAATATACAATTGTAGTCACTTAATATTAAACTATAAGGATGTAGATATACATGAAGACTGAGCTATTCTTTTAATACTGTATAGAAAATAGATGGTAGAGGTATAAATTTTAAACAATTTTATTTTGATAATTTGAGCTTTTAGTACATAGAATATAGCAATTCAGTTTGCTTGTTACTATGTACGTTAGGTAAAAAACTCTTTATTCACACCACATTACAGAAACACTAGAAAGTGCTAAAAATGACAACTACACACATCAAAAGTGTCTAGGGATCAAGCATTTTTATGCGGATTTCTTGAGATTGAGATGTGGCTTTGGCCCTGGCCTGCTCAGTCGCCAGACTTGAACCCGATTGAGCATGCATGGGATATGCTACAGAGAAGAGCTCTGCCGAATATGGAGGGTACCCAGTCTCAAGAAGACCTTTTTTTGTTGTTGCAACGAACATGGGCGGCCATTCCACAGCGTGTTTGGATGAACTCATTTTGAGTATGCCAAACCGATGTTCTTGTGTTGTTAGTGTTCGCGGTAGAAACACGGATTATTAATTGTTTAAGTTACCTAATAAAATTTTAAAGAAAACTGTTATTTCAGTCTTTTTTTCGAACTTTAATGTTAGTGGTTCAAATGTCAAAAATCCCTTTATTAGGAAAATGGCAAATTTCTTTATTAATGCAAAGGTGACTTGGTTTATCGTTACTGTGACAAACGAAAACACTTTATTTGATGAATCCTTAAAGAAAATTTTAATTAATATCAATCAGGAGAAAAGTTATTGCAAAAATATATGTTGATCCCTAGACACATATGTTGATCCCTAGACACTTTTGATGTGTGTATTTAATGTACAAAAAGCGACTTTATTAGATTTTTTTCCCTTCCGTTTTTGAGATATTATGATAGTTTTACTAAATGTTGTGTTTAAATTAGGAATTACAAAAAACTGGTTTTGAACCTATAGTTTGAATACTAGCTATTTTGCGTCTAGATACCGTTGTGTGTAACATATTCCATAAGTTACCTACTCGTATTATTATTTGTAATGTTATCAGTAATATGTACTTTGAAAGAGCATGTTACAGGTTGATACCAACTCAAACACAAATCTACTGTAGTTCAAACTTTAAACACTGAAACCACATTTCTAAGGAGATGCCTATGTTTTTATGTAAACACTGTTAATGATATACTTTAAGGGCACGATCATCACACAACTACTAATGAGTTGTAACCATAAGCGGGCTCAAACTGCATAGGGCGAAGTTTAAAAAGTTCTCCAACAAAGTTGTCCCTTAGTTTGTCCCCAGCCTGTGTATTGCTCCTAGCTAAATTATGTTATGTTTTGTTGAAAGGTCTACAAGCAGCAGTTGGGCTTATATAAAGTGAAGAAATATATGTCTAAAAACTAGTAATTAAATTTCATTTTAGTATTTTAAAGTAATAAATATAAATAACTATACTCTTTGCGCTGTAGCATGGTGCGGCATTTATTTGTAGACTAGAACATTCTGGTTCATTTAATTTAATTTACTACAGTTATTAATGATTTAAATATTGCGAATGTGGTACAGCTGAAATACTAAGTCATAATTTGTAAATCGCGGGAACTTTCAAGAGTGAAACGAAATGTTACTGAAACTGTCACGCACCATGCTACAGCGCAAAGAGTATAGCTTATGCCCGCATCTCTATGCGCGCTTATGTCGATTATCGTGTTAAAGAGTAACCTATGTCCTTCCTCAAGATTCAAAGTATCCCTATGCCAAATTTCATACAAATCAGTGGAGTGGTTTAGCCATGATAGCGTAACAGAAATACACAGTTCCGTTTGTATCCGCCTAAAGTGTGTACTTGTCTGCGACCCGTTAATTTTTCACTGATCATCATCATCTCAGCCAAAAGATGTCCACTGCTGGACATAGGCCTCCCCTAAGTTTATCCACAACAACCGATCCTGTGCTGCCTACATTCAACGGCTTCCTGCGACCTTCATCAGGTCGTCGGACCACCTTGTGGGGGGCCTACTAATGCTGCGTCTTCCGGTCCGCGGTCGCCACTCAAGAACTTTATGGCCCCATCGGTTCTCGTTTCTGGCCACTGCCACTTAAGTTTAATAATTTTTCGGGCATTATCGGTGACCTTGGTTCGTCTTCTGATCTCCTCATTCCTAATTCGATCTCCAAGATACTACGAATATTGCCCTCTCCATTGCTCTCTGAGCTTTGTTGAGAGGGCTATTGCGTATTCTCAAATCAATTTTCTAATTTCTTATATTTGTTTTACAAATAGGCGTACTAACAGATTTCTTACTGTCATTACGTCCGAAGTATGTTTCGAGTTAACAGTGAAATTGGTCCCTTAAAACCTATGTTAATTTCTGAGTTTAGATTAAGAAGATTGATACATTATTTTTGGATCATTACTTTATTACTCCGGAAAAAAAATCAAAAGGAAAAAATATTGTTATTAAGCTATTGCATAGCTTTTATCGCGGGTTTTAAGGCCTTTGAGCGCGGCGACCGAATCAAGAAATTCCGTAACGTAACGAAAAACCTAACACCCGAAGCTCGCACGGATCGAGACGAGCTGCTCCGAACGACGAAACAACGAATCTGTCTATTATTTTAATACTTTTTGAACAATATTAAATGAGAAACTGGCCAAATAAAAAAAAAAAAAATATAATTGCATAAGTTGATAAAGCAGGCTATGCAATAGCTTTACCGCGGCAGTCCCCGAGTGCCACACGTTTTTTTTGTTAATAATATCTTAAATAATTTAAAATTTTGTAAAAGCAAAATTTTTGTAATTTATACTCTCGATTGTCGGCACTTGATGGAGATAAGATGGAGTAACCTTTGATTATGCCATAGGGCGAAACCGGTCAGGATTAAAGTTTAAAAAAAACAGTGAAATAAGTACAAGTGAGTTTAATTCTAGAATATAAGCAGAAACTTATCACAGCACTTTCATTTTCAGAGACGACACAATGTTTTCAATCAAATAAAACTAGCAAACTTCCTTGAATCAGTGTTTTTCAAAGAAGCGGACATTTTATTAAGTTTTCACTATTTGAAAAGTCCTTCGAGTTTTAAAAACTTTATTGTCCAAGCACTTGTGAAACTTTCTCTCTAGAAGTTTTAAGTCTGTGGGGCTTGTTCTGACAGTGCTAAGCCGTTGCGATAAAAACATTTCCATTTTATTTAATTTTACAACGCGGAGGTCGCTCGAAAAGTAGTATTTATTTTATTTTATTTTGTTTGTTCCTGATATAATATCTATAAGTTAACAGCTTTAATAGTGTAATGATTGACATCTGAAGATTAAACGGTTTCAATGAACTATGACATTTTTTGTAAATAACATAATCAAACAAATGAAATGATAGTAGAAATGGGCAAGCAGTGTCTTAACATGACTTATCATTTTACACCGATAATTTAGAATATTTTAAATCATTATTAAATAACAGACATTATTATATCACAGTACGTCAAAGTACCAAGAAAATTAAATAAAATATTACTATTGACTGACTATTTTATTAACAATCTATGAAATTAAATATATACCTTAAATACTGAAGCAAACCATGTAGCTTCATTTATAAGTGTTTGAAGTCGAAAACGCCTCGTTTCGAAATACTGGGCTGTTTATTTTAGCACAAAGCTACAGCTTATACGAACGACAGTTTTGTTAAACTGTGTTAGGGTTGTCACAATAAAGAACATTACATTTGTTAAATATTCCCCAATATTTCAACTTTTCTAAACTAGACTGTATGTCTTCTAATTAGTTCAATTTTTACCAACTCTCGCCAAGAAGCTTAACAGCTTGGCGAGTATTTAATTTATTGTCATGTATAAAATGTTGTTGTTTAGAAAAAAAGTTGAATCTCTCCATAATAAACAAGAAAACTCTTTGATCTAAATCATTTTTAACCGACTTCAAAAAAGGAGGAGGTTTTCAATTCGACTGTATTTTTTGTGTTTGTTATCCCAGAACTTACGACTGGGTGAACCCATTTTGATGATTCTTTTTTTTTGAAAACTGGTGCTTCCCGTAGTCCCATTTCTATTTGATCCAGTTTTTTTTGTTATTTTTTTTGTTATTAAAGATGGTTTAGTAGTTTAATGTGTAGTGTGAATTGTCGATTCTCATCCAGGGTTAATGTGTGTATGAGTGTAATTTACGTATAATAATGTGTCTCTAAGAAAATATTCAGATAATCTTGTGGCAACAAATTAAGGATACGGAATTTTCCCACCCTTATTCATACTGTGGGTGTACCTATGTGGAAGAACTTATAACACTGCAAAGAGAAGATAAAATTGAAACAAACCCTATATAAACCCGTCTCACCAACGTGGTGTGGTAGCCCAAAACTTGCTTTGTAAAGATAGGCCTCACTCCAGTTTTACACTATTAATAATATTATCACAGACAGGACTATTGTTGCCAATAAGCCTGATATTGTGGTGATGGATCGATTAGAGCGCCGCGCAATGATTGTCGATATCGCCGTTCCTCATGACGAGAATCTCGTGAAAGTCGAAAAATAAAAACAAATAAAATATTTGGATTTATCTCACGAGATTGTCGATATGTGGAATCGGTGATCATTGTTCCGATAGTCGTATCTGCTCACGGATTGATAGCCTCGACCAACATCTTAATAGGCTCCCGTTAAAGGGCTGGATCAAGCGTCTGATGCAGAAGGCAGTCCTCCTTGACACGGCTCGGCATTGTGAGGAGGTTCCTCTCTCTGGAGCCCTAACCACCGGTTTCTTGGTCCCTGTACCCGAAGTCGGTGGTCTACTATTTTTTATATTTTTAAATGTATTTGTTTTTATATATGTATATTTAAAAATGTAATTAATATGTATATACAAATGTAATAAAGAGAATAATAATATAGCAATCTAGTTTATACTTAATTTTGTGTCGGTTTTAGCCGCACTATTAAAAGCTTTTAATGATGATATTTGATGATGATATTTTTAGTAGTATGTTCTACTAAAAATATTAGTAGCATTTCTTTAAAATCTAAAAAATACGAAAGTATACGTCAGAACAATAGAGTTGAGTATGTGAGTAACACATTAAACAAAAAAAATATTAAAAATAGGAAATAGAATTTACGTGAAGTAAAAAGTTTATTCTAGAGTAAAGTACCTTTGATGGTTAACCTTTGATGATGCCATAAGGCGAAACCGGTCAGGTGTAAACATAAATTAAATAGTGGCATAAGTACAAGTGATTTTAATTCTAGAATGTATTCCAACAAGTTCCATCAAGTGCCGACAATCGAGAGTATAAATAGAAAAGTTTATAAGGCAGCCCTATTAAAAACCAACTGTGAACATAGCACCAGACGCTATGTAATATGAAACTAAATTGCCGTCTCATTTCGCTTTAATATTAAACCAGTATTTAGATGTACAGTGCTTTATAAGTAAATATTAATCGTTAATATATAAAACTCATTATATTATATACATACATTTGATAATTCTGAAATTCTTAAAACAGGTTCTAAATGGGAACATTGAATTCTTAATAGGTATTTTAGGCAGTGGTCCCACCGCTGGCGATGAACGAGAAATGAGTAAAACAAAAAACTATGAACGAGTTGGCGATCAGCTGCGAGTGTGTAGTTTCGATAGTTTTGTCGCTGAGCTATAAGCGAGTGTTCAAGTGCGATGAGCGATTACTCGCGCAGTCGCGCCAACATCACATTCCAAGACACTATAGATGATTTTTTTATTGAATGTGTCCGACAATATCTTAACTAGACAACAATGAGAGTTGCAATGATTTGTTGATATCCATACGTGTACTTTCAAAGCCGCACTGTATAGAAATTATAGCGACAAAACTAGTAAAGCGAGCCGTCGCCGGCAGTGTGAACAGTCGGAGAGCAACTATTACTATATACATCTCTTTCGTTTACACGGAAATTATATTTATTGTACGTTTCTTGAGCGAGAAAATCACCGATAGTTAGTCGTTTTCTAGCCGGCGGTCGGACCACTGCCTTAAAGCCAAAACTTTTTTTAATTTATGAGACAATCATGACTAACGGAAAATATAGGAATCGATCGCAAGACACTATCTATCGTAAGAAAATGAATAAATAACCAGAATCTTTGAATCCAGATTTTATTAAACTTTGTTTTTGGTAGTCTAATATATAAGTAGGTATATAAAAACGTGATTAAACAACACTTTTAAACTTACCCGCAAAATATAGGATTAAAAACGATGTACTGACGGATTGAGCCGTCGACCTTAGTGCTATAAAAATTAAAAATTCAGCAAAGCTACAACAACCCGGTTGAAGCTACCCATTTGAATGTCTTCAAATTCAATTTCAAGTGTGCGCAAAAAAGCAATATCGAAATCTCTCTACCATACCCAAATTGAAAGCCAGCCTTCAGTAATTCCTTCAAAAAAACCGTTTTGTTTCGAGAAAATAAATATAACATTGTGGTTTTGTCCGGTAAACATAAACTATGTATCTAAATAGGTATTACACGACTGAAAACGAAATAAATTTTGAATGCCCAAACATATCTAAAAGATCCAAGTAAAAGGAGCCAAGTCGTTTTGAAACAGAGCCAATACAAATATCAGAGTTTACCTCAGATAGTCAGTTTACCTCAAATCACTTAAATTATAGTAACCTATAGAAGATAGTCCATTTGAGATTTTATTACAAAAAATTACCTGAAGTCCTTTCGATTCTATACAGCATGTATGTTACCTTTAGTCGTATTCTTTCAAGTTATTTAGGTGAAATGATGATGAGAGACTTGAGAAAGACTAAAAAGCGAAAAAAAAAACTTCGTTTAAAAAAACCGACATCAAAAACTAAAAAGTATCAAATAACTTAATTTGTATGTGCTACCTATTCATAGGTTTGAAGTCGGTGCCAAGCCAAAATGTAATAGTAGGTAACGCACTCGCCGCGCGTGACCTTAAATAGCTGCTCTTCGCGTAGAACAAAACAACCGAAGCGTCGGTGACGTCGTTGACGTTCATCTCGAAATATAGCGAGTGTGGTACCTACTGTTACATTTGGCTTGGCACTGAATTCAAACCTATGAATAGGTAGTACAAACAAATTAAGTTATTTGATACTTTTTAGTTTTTGAAGTCGGTTTTTTTAAACAAAGTTTTTTTTAAACTACGCAGAGCTTGTATTATGACAGCTAGATTAACTGATAGACTTTTTTCTGTAAATTACGTACGTATACATAGAAAATAACCAAGCTCTAATTTTTTTCAGATCACAAAACCATTTGGTCTCGCCCGAAAATCGCACCAGAGACCTCAAGCACAACAGTCGCATTCACACTCGGTATTAAGTACAAATATAATACAAAATTTTAACATAAAAAAACCGACTTCAAGAACGACTCAATTGAATTGGATCCACACAGGTAGCACCAGTTTTTAAATAAAAAAAGAATCATCGAAATCAGTCGCCGTGATATTAAGTTATTCGTCAATTTGTCGCGCACATACTTAATGCAAATTGAACATTTATATGATTTTCTCATGGATGACATGTCAGAACTAGACCAAATTAAAATGGGACCACATGGGAAACACCAGCTTTCAAATAAAAAAAGAATCATCAAAATTGGATGGTTGGGCCCATTTCAATTTGGTCGTTCTTGAAGTCGGTTTTTTTGGTTAAAATTTTGTATTATTTTAAGTCGGTTAATGAAATACAAACATACCAACAAATACATGAGCTCTAAAACTTTCACTTTAATAATACTAGTACGATTTGTGAAAGAGCCTAGCATTTTCAAATCGGTTATGAATTTCATAATATTTTTTCTTAAGTGCTTCTGTCGCTGGATGGACATAGTTTCCCCTGAGACTAATTTACGTTATAACGTATAGCAGTAAATAGTCTTCAATAAAACGTTATATTAACCATTACTAGAAACTTTTATGAAGAATTTGATCTATTAAATTAATTTTATGTCAATATGTTGTAATAATACTGGCTTTATAGTGTTTTTATAACGTATTCAAAATTCTTCCTATTCTATGTAACTAGGTTACCATTTACTTCAATAAAATAACAACTAGATTAAACACATCTTTTATTTTCAAATACAAAAATTACAACAAATCGTTATCAGCACGAAGTCTCTAGTATTTGTTTATAAAGAAAAATAATGCGTGTTTTCATATTAATTCATTGAAGTGATATTTGTGTGATTTTATTTTTTTGGGTACGAAACATAATAGTTCTTCGCATACTCTTCTGAGATGGCGAACCCAAATGGAGACACAAATGAGCGAGGTATGCGTAGTTCCTCTATTTCAATGTTCACCCTACATAATAGAGAAGGGTATAGTACGTGGAAGTTTAAAATGCGTAATTTCCTTATACATGAGGAGTTGTGGGAAGCGATCAGTGGCTACCCAACAGGGATGAACGTTTCCAATGTCACAAAGATGAGGAGCGATCAGAAGGCATTAACAAAAATTTGTCTTACCCTGGAATCATCTGCAATTACGCATGTCCGAAGTGCAACTACTGCAGCGGAAGCATGGAAAGCTCTACAAAATGCTTATGAGGACAAAGGTATGGGTCGGCGTTTATATTTAGAACGGAATTTATACAGATTGAGACTTGAAGATTTTGATAATAATATTGAGTCGTATATCAATGCTGTTATTTCCACTGCTCAAGATTTGGCGGATATAGACAAAGTAATAGATGATAGGTCCATTGCTGCTATTCTATTGGGAGGTCTTACGTCGAGATATGACCCATTGATTATGTCTCTCGAAAATAGTAATGTTATCGTTACCACTGAACTGGTAAAGTCCAAATTACTGAACGAAATGTCCAAGGAAAGCTCGATAAAACTGGAAACAGCTATGAAGTCAAAGGTTGATGCCTCTTCTGTTAAATCAAAGGCAAAGAAAATTGTGTGCTATGGTTGTGGAGAACCAGGTCACAAGAGACCAAACTGTCCTCTGAAGAAAAATAATGTCATGAAAAGGAAGAATCCCACTAATAAGGACTCGACCTCTGTGTCTGCTTTAGGAGCAACAAATAATTATGACAGAGACAAATGGTACATTGATTCGGGCGCGACCAAACACATGACTTCAAGACGAGATTGGTTTGTAGACATAAAGCCTATTGATAATAAGGTAACAGTTGCAAACGGGACGAAGATTGACGCTGAAGGCATCGGTAAAATATCGATAAATACCTAACTTGCAAACAAATCTTTTATCTGTGAAGACAGCAGTTGAAAAAGGTTTTACTGTAATGTTTGATAAGTCGGGTTGTAATTTATTTAATTCAAAAACCTTCTCCTTTACAGGTGATGCGGTTCTACATGGCTCGCCCAGTGGTGGATTGTACACACTTGATTGTGACGTAAATATTCCCCAATTTAGAGCCTATGACGTGCACTCTGATTCATTGTCTAAGTATCAGGTATGGCATAAGCGTTTAGGTCATTTATGTCGCGTCGGTATGAATCTGCTGAAAAATAGTCATAAGGTTATTGATTATAAGGATGTGGATAAAAATCCATGTGTTGCTTGTGTTCAAGCGAAACAAGCTCGTAAACCGTTTAAACCGATTACTTATAAAAGAGCAACTTCAATATTAGAACTGATCCACTCTGACCTTTGTGGACCAATGTCAGTTAGCTCTTTTCAGGGTAATAAATACTTTTTAGTTTTTATAGACGATTTTTCGAGAACTATATTTGTGTATTTTGTTTCTTCTAAGACAGAGGTAAAAGATAGATTTTGTCATTTCCAGTCTATGGTTGAAAGACAAACTGGGGCTCAAATTAAAACAATAAGGACGGATAATGGAAAGGAATTCGTCAATAGTGAATTCTCAAGTTATCTTAGATCTTGTGGTATAAAGCATCAAACTACGGTACCATATAGCCCTCAGCAGAATGGTGTTGCCGAGCGTACTAATCGCTCAATTGTAGAAAAGGCACGCTCACTTATGGCTGAAAGCGATCTTTCTAAAGGTTTTTGGGAAGATGCTGTTCGAACGGCTGTATACGTTATGTATATGTTCACGACTTCGCCCTGGCTTATGGCCTGACACAATTGGTTACCACGCCCACGCGAGTCCCAGATGTGGAAGGTCAGAATTCCTCTTTGTTGGACCTTCTGCTGACTTCTCATCCGGACGGATACCACGTATCCGTAAACGCCCCACTTGGCTCCTCAGACCATTGCCTTGTCCGGAGTACAGTGACACTCACATGCTCACCGCGATCGCGAGTTGCACGCAGTCGCCGTGTGTGGCACTACAAGTCAGCAGATTGGGATGGGATGCGGTCCTTCTTTGCGTCCTACCCTTGGAGACAGTTGTGCTTCTCGCCGGATAATCCCAACACCGCTGCTGATTCTATTGCTGATGTTGTGCTACAGGGTATGGAGATTTTCATTCCATCCTCTGTGGTTCCCATTGGTGGCAAGTGTCGGCCCTGGTTTGGTTCATCTTCCAAAATAGCTTCTCGCAGGAAGCAGGAAGCTTACCAAGCCTGGGCTGACGCAGCGGCGGTACGGGATCAAAACACCAGCGCTCTAAAAAAGGAGTACAACTTTGCCTCCAGGTCCTTCAAAAGAGACATAGCTAGGGCGAAGTCGGCGCACATTGCTGGGATTGGCGAGAGGCTTGAGCGTCTTCCTTCGGGGACTCGAGCATTCTGGTCTCTTGCCAAGGCTATCGAGGGTGTCACGCGTCATCGGCGCTCGCCTCCCACCGCTGAGCCGCTGTCCCTACCACCGCAGGGACACATAAAAGGACGAGCACACTACAGCTCGACCTCTTTCGCCCGGCGTCTACCACGCCGGACGGCTGCGCTGCCCTCTACGGGGGGTCGGCCTCTAAAGCCGCCCCCAGCACTGCACTCTTTCGCCCGGCGTCTACCACGCCTGGTGGCTGGGCCGCCCGGCCTACGCCGGAGCCCCAGCACTGCACCTCTTTCGGCCGGCGTCTACCACGCCAGTCGCCTGCGACGCCTCTACGGGGATCAGCCTCTAAAGCCGACCCAGGACTACACCTCTTCCTTTTCTCATAGCTGCGAACCTACAGTTAAGTGCTTCTTGTCTGGAGGCACTGACTGGTCGAATCTCTCAAACCCACACCCTGACTGTACATCTATCTGTTTGTGTTATACTTTTTTAATTTCTGTAAGCCATCCCTTCCACCTTTGCACTTGGGAAATAATCCGTTGGCCTATGACGCAAAGGAGAAAGCCGATCTCCTGGCAAAACACTTTGCGTCCAACTCGACCTTGGATGACGGGGAACAGGAGCCGCCTACCATACCGCGGTGCGAGAGCCGTATGCTGGATATCCAGTTTCACCAACGCTCAGTGCGTATAGCACTTTTATCCCTGGATATCCATAAGTCGAGTGGCCCGGATGGAATCCCCCCTATAGTGTTGAAGATGTGCGCTCCAGAGTTGGCACCGGTCTTAACGCGTCTTTTTCGGCTCTCCTACTCTTCTGGCGTAGTCCCGACAACATGGAAGGCAGCATTAGTCCACCCGATCCCAAAAAAAGGCGATCGCTCTAATCCGTCCAACTACAGGCCGATAGCCATTACTTCCCTCCTCTCGAAAATAATGGAGTCCATCATCAACTATCAACTCCTACGGTATCTAGAAGATCATCATCTGCTTAGCGACCAGCAGTACGGCTTCCGTAAGGGTCGATCGGCTGGTGATCTTCTGGTATACCTGACACATCGCTGGGCACAGGCGATTGAGACTAAGGGGGAAGCCTTGGCAGTTAGTCTGGACATCGCGAAGGCCTTCGATCGGGCCTGGCACAAAGCGCTTCTTTCGAAGCTCCCTTCCTATGGGCTTCCCGAGAAATTATGCGATTGGGTCACTAGCTTTCTAGCAGATAGAAGCATTAAGGTCGTAGTCGACGGTGAATGCTCTGATTCCATATCTGTGAATGCTGGTGTCCCGCAAGGCTGTGTGCTATCGCCTACTTTGTTCCTCCTCCATGTCAATGACATGCTGCAAAATTGCGGCATTCATTGTTATGCGGATGACAGCACCGGCGATGCTTTTTACACCGGCCGCGCCAATATTTCTCGGGAAAACGTCATTGAGAGTCGAAACAAACTTGTGTCTGAAGTCGAGACTTCTTTGGAGAAGGTCTCAGATTGGGGTAGACTTAATTTAGTCTAATTTAACCCCACAAAGACACAAATTTGCGCGTTCACCACTAAAAAACTTCCGTGGGTCGTATGTCCTCGTTTCGAAGGCACTCCACTATCTGCCACAGCCAATATTGGAATTCTTGGTGTCGACATGTCGAGCGAAGTCCAGTTTCGTGGCCACCTGGAGGGTAAGGCCAAATTGGCCTCGAAAAAGCTTGGTGTGCTCAACAGATCGAGACAGTATTTCACTCCGGCCCACCGCCTTATACTTTATAAGGCCCAGGTTCGGCCTCACATGGAATACTGTCCCCATCTTTGGGCGGGGGCACCCCAATACCAGCTCCTCCCTTTGGACCGCATTCAACGGAGAGCGACCCGAGTCGTCGATTGCCAAGAACTTTCAATTCGGCTAGACTCTTTGGCGCTGCGTAGAGATGTAGCTTCGCTGTGCATCTTCTACCGCATTTATCATGGGGAGTGCTCCGAGGAATTGTTCGGACTGATTCCTGCCGCCTCTTTCCGCCATCGTCCTACGCGACAGAAGTTTCATCCCCATCATTTAGATGGTTGGCAGTCCTCAACTGTGCGCTTTTCCAGGAACTTTCTGCCTCGCACAACAAAACTGTGGAATGAACTGTCGCCTGCGGTATTCCCGGACCAATACGACCTTCAAACCTTCAAGAAAAGAGCGTACTCCTTCTTAAAAGGCCGGCAACGCACTTGTGATGCCTCTGGTGTTGCGGGTGTCCATGGGCGGCGGTAATCGCTTACCATCAGGCGATACGTCTGCTCGTTTGCCCCCTATATCATAAAAAAAAAAAAAAAAAAAAAAACAGACCTAGGTAATCTCAGAGTTTTTGGGTGTAGAGCTCTTATACATATACCTTCTTGTCACCGTAAGAAATTGGATCTCAAGGCTGATGAAGCTGTATTTGTAGGCTATACAGAAGATCCTAATACGTATCTTTTTAGAAAACCATCTTGTCCTAGCATCTTACTAAAGTCTAGAGACGTTACATTTTTTGAAGATTGTTTTTCTAGTTTAAATAATAGAAATGTCAACAATACTAAGACTTCTACTGAACCTTTAGTACTGTCTAATAGTCTCCCTATACCGGAAGAAAACAGTACAGTTCAAGAGTTTTTTGATCAAATTCCAGTGGTCACTGTTGAACCAGCTCCAGGCCATACAGTTGTCACTGAAGATCAGACTGCTGAAACTGATCAATTCTTTGAAGCAATTGAGGAAGTAGTTTCTACTAGTCAAAATGATGGACATAGATATCCATCACGAGATCGAAAACCTCCTAATTACTTCTCATACCAAGTCAAGTGTCTGATGAGCCTAGAACTTATAATGAGGCTATATTGGCTGATGATGTTGATAAGTGGCAGATGGCAATGACAGATGAATATAATTCATTGATGAAGCTGAAGACATGGAAATTGGTTAACAGAGAAAACAAGAAAGTTATACAATGTAAATGGGTCTATAAGTTAAAGAAAGATCCAGCAGGAAATGTTGTGAAGTACAAAGCAAGATTAGTTGCTAAGGGATTCACCCAGACGCCAGGTGTAGACTATTTTGAGACATTTTCTCCTGTCGTGCGGCACTCCTCTTTACGTACTCTACTGGCTCTCGCAGCTGAATTGGGTTTGAAGATGCGTCACTTGGACGTTGACACTGCATTTTTAAATGGGGATCTGCTAGAGAAAGTCTACATGGAGCAACCTCAAGGTTTTAAAGTAAAAGGTATGGAGAACAAAGTGTGTCTCTTACAAAAATCCTTGTATGGACTTAAACAAATGAAATGAAATGAAATGAAATGAAATGAAATGAAATGAAATCATTTATTCTGCAATTAGGTTACATGAACACTTTTGCAAGTTAAACTTTTTTTGAGCAGATGAGTTCGGCCTTTCCTAACTGGACTAGCCCTGAGAAGAAAGGACGAAACAAACTCAGGGATCACCGTCTCTTTTAAAGTCCAGACAATATGCAAAAGACATTATTTCAATAAAATAAATGCGATAATTACAATTTGAGTCACAATTACAATAATCAGTAAAGATAATAATTTTAAAAAAAATGACAACAATAGCAATAATTTAAAATGAATTTGTTTCAAACTATAAATTATCGTCACATCAAAATAAATTTAAACATTAAAAATAAACAGCATGTGCAGAATGGGCAGCTCAATCCCAGGCGGTTTTATCATCAAGATATTCTGCTATGGTGTAATACCCCTTTGCGGATAACTTAGATTTTATGGTATTCTTAAATTTCTTTAATGGCAAATTCCTAATATCAATAGGGAGTTTATTGTAAAAGCGTATACATTGACCCATGAACGAGTTGCCTACTCTGTGGAGACGAGTGACGTGAACACTAAGATTATGTTTGTTTCTGGTATTTACCGAATGAACATCACTGATTTTAGTAAACTTTGATATATTTTTTTGAACATAAACTAAATTTTCGTATATATATTGTGAAGATACAGTCAGAATATTTATCTCTTTAAATTTGGAACGAAGAGAAACTCGAGGGCCTAATTTATAAATGGCTCGTACGGCGCGTTTTTGTAAAACAAATATGGCATTAATATCTGCACAGTTACCCCAGAGTAAGATACCGTAACTCATTATGCTATGAAAGTAACTGAAGTAAACTATTCTAGCTGTATCAACATCAGTTAAATGTCGAATCTTTTTTACAGCAAAAGCCGCTGAGCTTAGCCTACCGGATAGTTTTTCTATTTGGGGACCCCATTGTAACTTAGCGTCAATAATAATACCTAAAAATACAGTTGATTCTACAGGATCCAACTCTAGTCCATTCAATCGAACATTGGTTGTAACATGCCTAACGTTTGGTGTAGAGAATTTAATGAATTTAGTTTTCTTCTCATTAAGGAGAAGGTTATTTGTATTAAACCAATGTACCACTTTCAAGAGTGCACTGTTGACTTCAGTAAAACTGTCAAGTTGGCGCCTAACTTTAAAAATTAACGATGTGTCATCCGCGAACAATACAATCTCATGATTGTCACTTACATAATAAGCTAAATCATTTATATATATGAGAAACAGAAATGGCCCTAGAATAGAACCCTGTGGGACGCCCATTGTTACCGGGGATCCCGAAGATGTTTTACCATTAATATCAACTTTTTGAACTCGCTTAGTCAAATACGACGTTAGAATATTTAGAGCATTATTCATTATTCCGTAGTGCTGTAGCTTCCTGATGAGTGTGGGATGATGGACACAATCGAAAGCCTTAGACAAGTCACAGAAAATACCAAACGCATCCTGTGAATCCTCCCAGGCGCCATATATGTGTTTAAGCAATTCCACGCCCGCGTCCGTAGTTGAACGACCTTTAGTAAAACCAAATTGCTTTTGATGAAGCAAGTTGTGCTTAATAAAATGTTGTAACATTTGGTTTAAAATTAATTTTTCAAAAATTTTACTTAATGTTGGAAGTATTGAGATAGGTCGGAAGTTAGATGGATCTGAACTACTACCAGATTTGAACAATGGAATCACTTTACTTTGTTTCATTAGATCAGGAAACACACAACAAGCTCCACGTGCCTGGAATATAAAGTTAGATGAAACTTTATCGTCTTTTGGTTTTGTGAAAACTCCATCTGAACCATGTGTGTATACCAAACTTTTTGGAAAAGAGTTGGTTATAGTTGCAGTCTTTGTCGATGATATAATTCTTTTTTATAGAAATGACGTGTGACATTGTCAAAAATGACTTGAAAAAATGTTTTTCGATAAAAGATTTGGGCTATTTAAGCTATTATCTTGGTTTAAATATAACCAGGAAAAATGATGAAATAAAAGTACATCAGAAAAATTATATAAATAATATTTTACAAAAGTTTGGAATGGAGAACTGTAAAACTTGTACAACTCCAATATCTGGAAAACTAGAGGTCAGTACCAGCAATGATAGTGATCATAATCTAGAAGTATATCCCTATCAAGAATTAATTGGTTGCCTCATGTTCCTGAGTGTTAATACTCGTCCAGACATCGCATACGCGACTAGTTACCTGAGTCAGTTCAATACTCGGTACAACAAGACTCACTGGTTAGCCGCGAAGAGAGTCTTACAATATCTAAAAGGCACTTTAGATTACTCGATTTGTTATAGAAAATCAGATATGCCACTTGTAGGATTTTGCGATGCCGATTGGGCAAACTGTGATATAGATCGCCGTTCTTATACGGGTTACTGTTTTAAATTAGCAGGCAGCCCGGTTTCATGGGCTTCAAGGAAGCAGCAAACCGTAGCCTTGTCCTCAGCGGAAGCCGAGTATATGGCAATAACTGAAGCTACGAAGGAAGCGATTTATTTAAGGAGATTTATCACTGAATTAATTTCAGATCCTATGGTAAGGCAAAAGTTATTACCTAATACCATAACTGTTTGTACCGATAGTCAGAGTGCACAGAGTTTGGCTTTAAATCCGGTACACCACCATAGGACGAAACATATAGATACCAAATATCACTTTATTAGAGAAAAGATTAGTGATAATTCGGTAAACTTAAAATATATCAAATCAAGTGATATGCCCGCTGACATCTTAACTAAACGATTGCAGCGTGTGGCACATGATAGATGTGTACTAGGCTTAGGTTTAGTGTAAATATATTTTACACGTTTACTTTGGTACTTAGTATACATTTTCATACTGTTTTCTTTTAATTGATATATTTTGAGTTCATTTTTATGTTTTATTTACTCTAGAGAATTTTGATTAAGGGGGTGTGTTGTAATAATACTGGCTTTATAGTGTTTTTATAACGTATTCAAAATTCTTCCTATTCTATGTAACTAGGTTACCATTTACTTCAATAAAATAACAACTAGATGAAACACATCTTTTATTTTCAAATACAAAAATTACAACACAATATTTATAAGCAATTTGATTTATACATCAGAGTACTTATTTAACGTAATTACCTTTGGGAATAGACTGTCATAATTATCTGAAATATAGATATTATTTATCTACTTCTGACATATAATGTGTCATCAACATAATAATTTATTATAATAATAAAATAATAATCTTTAATATAAATCTGAGAATACCATGTAACGTTAATTAAGAAATTATAATATACTAGTGGCTGCCCGTGGCGATCCATCCATACTAACAAACTTTGTGTTTAAAGAATTTTTATTTTCTCAGAACTTACAGCTAGTTCACTTAGAATGAGATACATGGCATTATCTTATGACTAATACATTATTCACCTTTCAGCGTATTGGAAGTTACAATGTACATGTACAAACATATTTCTTTAGCCTGCCTTTAAATACATTTAAACTGTCACATTCCTTTAATTCATTCGGCAGTCTATTAAACAGCTGTACTCCCTCATATAGTATTGTTGTTTTTTCTTAGTTAGTTCGTACTTTCGTTAGTTGTATTTTATTTGTATTTCTTAAATTATGTGTGTTTGGTTTCTTGTGTAAGTGTATGTCAGTTTGAATGGAATTGTTTGTGATCGTTTTAACTAAAATGCATGTTTTATAGGTGTAAAGTTGTTTGAGGTTCATTAATTTGGTTTTTTCATGTAATACTTTTGTAGGAGTTAGGTAATGGTAATGAAATAGCACTTTAATTATTTGGTTTTGTATTCTTTGCAGTGTATTCAAATTAGATACAGCTGCTGATCCCCATATCTCAATGAGATATTCAAGGTGCGACTTCACCAAAGAATTAAAAATAATAGTACGGGCTTTGTTAGGAATGCACTTTAATACTTTACGCACTGCCCCTAGTATTGAAATTAACTTTGTTCTGACGTGGTCTATATGTAGTTTTCAGGTAAGTTTGTCATCTACCCACAATCCTAGATATTTTTTATGATGAGATCGTTTGATTATTTCGTTATTTATTGTAAGTGGTATAAATAATACCGGGTCGGGTCGGGTATATGTTTATTTTTTGCCGCGAATAGCACAAATGATATTTTTGATGTGTTTTTCGCGTATATAATATTAGTATAGATATAATAATTAAGAATTAATCCGTTGAGAGTCTACTACAAGTATCGCCAAAAGCATATTTTTTAAGTCAGACAAGTTACCATGTATATTAATGTATTTTTGTTAACATTTTTTAGATAAAAGAAATAGGTACTCTAATTAAAACAATGGACTTTTTCTAGGAATACCTTTAAAAGATTAGACAAGAATAAATTTATTTTCAGTTAGCTAAGACTACGTTAAAAAAAAACTTTTAAATTTGTTATTATGGCGAATTAGTGTAGTGTAATTTTTAATTGCATAAATTCATTCAAGTAATTACACAATAATTAAACATAGTCTATTATAACATTTTAAATATTTGTGGATAAATATGAATGTTTGTTACTCTTTCACGCAAAAACTATTAGACGGTTTTTTCTGAAACTTCACAGTGATATAGCTCATACATCAGAATAATGCAGCCTACTTTTTACCGCGATATCCGACACACAATCGAGTCGGCTCCACTCGCATGTGTATCGGATAAAACCTAGAACTATATTATTTATATTTTCCATGACTTACCCTAAACGCACATACGCACGTATAGATAGATAGATAGATAGAAAATTCTTTATTTGTACACCGTAACACAGATTTAAAATAGAGCACAGAAAATGACGAATGTATAAGTTTTGATCAGTCCTCTTGCCAAGGAAGTGATCACCTTGTGAAGTTTATAATACCCATGGGCCCATAGATGGATATACAATCACTACTAATACCACTGGCAAGAAGAATGACCCACGGCCTGTGTCACCGTGTTCTTAATCTAAATTAAATTCATCTAAAGCACTTACTGGAGTGTGTGTCTTCTATGTTCTCGGCGTCCAAGAGCTCTTGGGTAGAATCTTCTCTGCTCTGCGTCTTTACACAAACATTGCTTCCAGGTGCTGGTTATTTCTCAAGGTATCCGAATTAATCTCAATAATCAACTTTTCACAGATATTCGAATTACAATACACTCGTTTTAGTTCCCGCGGGACGCGCATATCACGTATTACAATTCTCGCGAGTCTAATCACAATTAACGGCAGATTCTCAACAATTTTCGATATTAATCTCGTCTCACGCTGGGCGGCGAGCCCACAAGTACCCTAGCTCAACAAACCTCACGGTGTTATCAATCTCACGCGGAAACTATACGAGTACTACAAAATTAACAATCAATAAATTACGGCACCGGCCATTTCAACACGCGTCTTTCCAGCCCTTTTTTACATATTAACCTCAAACGTCAAAACGTCAAACACGAACCAGAGACAATCAAAATGTTGCCAGTACAATGACGTTCGAAATCCAACAAGTATAATGCACAAAGGGCGGCCTTATTGCCAAAAGCAATCTCTTCCAGGCAACCTTAGGATGGATAAAAATGCATCGGAGAGACAGTAGTTGACGGTGCGGTAGTTTTGAAGAATTATAATTTTCTAATAAATATAACTAGAAACACATGTATATCTCCATACATGCACACATATATACATATATATATATATACACATACATACACATAAACATACATACACATACATGCCAATAACTTTAACTAATCAGTTATACTAATATTACATTAAATTTACATATTCGTGATTGACTCGGTTATGTCGTATAAAATTCCTGAACCAATTTCTTAAAACCATGCACTGTTGGCGCTTTTCTAATGTTTACCGGCAATGCATTCCGCAAGCGTACAGCTTCAACCGTAAAGGATTGGTCATAGAATTTTGTAGAATGCAGAGGCATCTCCAGTCTCAAATTTTCAGATGACCTTAGACATTTGTCATGTGTGTCATTGAGGAACTTGAATCATTCTCTGAGATAGAAGGGGGCTTTAGGATTAAACAAGATGTTATAAAGGAATATAAGTATATGAGTATTCCGGCGAGAGCGAATTGGAAGCCACTTGAGCATTTGACGGAATTCAGAGACATGATCATATTTTCGAAGGCCAAATATAAATCGTATACAGAAATTTTGTAGTCGCTCAAGCTTATCAAGTTGTGTTTCGGTGAGATTCAGATAGCTGACATCGACATAGTCGAGAATTGGGAGGAGAAGTGCTTGTGCAAGTGCAGCCCTAGTAGCAGTTGGAAGAAAGTTACGTAGTCTGAGACAAGGTCTAGCTCTAAGAAGAGATGTTCACCCGCGTCCGGTGGTGGGGGCTGTGAGGACATACTTACAGTAGTGAAGGGAATATGTTGTCGTAGATATATACCAACACCACCCCCACCACCAGTCGCGCGATCATTCCTTACAAGATTGAAGTCCGGAAGAGCATATAATATATATATATATACATATACATACATATACATACATATATATATATATACATACACCGTAAATACGATATATCGTACATGCAAGAACCGTAAAAGACTAGTCCACTAATTTAGTGAAGAAAATTAGTGGAGTGAAATAATTAATCGATGACCGCGCTAACTTTCCGACGACCTCGAGTACCTGCCATGTGTATCATTGAGTAACTCACAACATAATAAAGGTAGGTACGTTAGATAAATTTAATTAATGAAAATATTGTAGAAAACAACAAGAGTTTTGATATTTTAGCAAACTTTAAATGTTTTTGGAGGTTAATGAATATATTAGGTCTTTACCTATGAAATTGCCTTTCTTCAGTACTGGTCATTTCAAATAAAAAAAAGTTTGTAATGGCTCTGTATTCTCAATTCAAATTAATTTTGTTTTAAAACCATGACATTCTATTTACAAACTCAGTCTTTTGTTTTTTGATTAGCGTTGTATTTTCATTACATTTAAACATTTTTCGTCATAATGGATACTTTAAAAAATCGTGTAATTATGGAATATGAGTACCGTCGTGGCACCAACGCAACACAAACTGCACGTAACATCAAAAACGTTTACGGAGAGAACTGTACAAACGAACGCACAACCCGTCATTGGTTTTCCCGGTTCCGTTCTGGAAATTATGACTTGAAAAATGAAGCTCGTGGTTGTCCGGAGACTTTGGTTAACAATAATGAATTAAAGGCGATTGTGGAAGCTGACGAAACTCAATCTACAGCTGAGCTAGCAGCAGATTTTAATGTAAACATCAAAACAATATTGATCCATTTGCGACAAATTGGCAAGGTAAAAAAGCTTGATAGATGGGTGCCCCACGACCTTAACGATCGCCAGCGCAACGTACGCGTCGAGACCTGCCTTGCGCTGCTCAACAGGCAAAGAAATGAAGGAATTTTGAAACGAATTGTTACGTGCGACGAAAAATGGATTCTGTTCGACAATGGAAAGCGCTCAGCAAGTTGATTAGACCCTGGTTCAGCACCAAAGCAATGCCCTAAACCAAAAATGTCCTCTAAAAAGGTGATGGTCACTGTTTGGTGGTCTAGTGCGAGTGTGATTCACCACAGCTTTTTACAAAACGGCATGAGCATTAATGCAGATGTGTACTGTGAAGAACTGGAGAGAATGATGGAGAAACTTGCACATCTGCAATCAGCTTTGGTCAATCGGTCGTCCCCACTGCTCCTTCACGACAACGCGCGACCCCATACTGCGCAACAGACAGTCTCCAAGCTGCAAGAGCTGGGGTTTGAAGCTCTCCCTCATCCGCCATACCCACCAGACCTTGCACCTACCGACTATTACTTTTTCCAAAATTTAGACAACTTTTTAGTGGGTAAAAAATTCAATTCCCGAGAGGCAGGACAAAATGCCTTTGAAGAGTTTGTTGCCTCCCGTCCAGCTGATTTTTACAAGAAGGGCATCAATAAACTGCCAATGCATTGGCAAAGATGCGTCGATTGCATGGGTGATTACTTCGAATAACAGAAATAAAAAAGTTTGAAAAAATAAGTACTTTCACTTATTGCATACAAAACGGCAATTTCATAGGTAAAGACCTATTAGTAATACCAGCTGACTCAGCGAACTTCGTACCACCTTAGAGTTCACAAATATTGCACTGAAAACAGCGCCGTCTACCGAGTCCAATTGTGTTTTCAACTTCCTAAATCGGTCCAGCCGTTTATAAAGAATTAGAAGACATATACACATACAGAAGAATTACGTATATTAAGATTTGTCTAAGACAAATATCTTTTACTTTAGTGACTATAGGGGAAAAAATATGCAATCTTTTTAGGAATCTATTAATACATTTTTCTCCTTTTCTTTCTTTTTCAATTGAATTTATTGTTTATTTAAGGTGAACTCCCGAGACTTATCAATATTTTTATGTTCACCGCTCAGTTTCAAAAAAGTAATATAAATAAATGTGCTAAACATCTAAATGGAAAAAGTTAGAACACTTTCATTCAAGTGACTTTAAGTATTAAATACTGACTTGAACGTGATGCAGTTGCAGCGCCTATTTAAACTAAACATTGAAATAACCAGCTATGAAGAGCTGCAACATAATTTTAAGTCTTATAAACTCTAGAAACTCAGTAAGAAGGGCGGTCTAAGTAAAATGGACGTCTTGCGCAACGAGTATAACGACTAAGTTTAGCATAACGCAATCCATTACTGTTCTTAAAGTAAATGTACTCTGAGCTTTACAATTTTAGTTTCCGCATTTCAATGGGTATATGGCTACACGCAATCCAAAGCTATTAAAAAGTAAATGGGTAATTAAAAGTAGTATATATGACTTAATTTTTAAAAACATTTACCTTGGAGAAACAATATTTTTTCTACCTACAAGGAAGTTTTTGTTCCATAAAGGTAAGTCGTGCGTCAAATGCCATACAAACCTTTCTTATACGCTTTATAGGGTTCCGTACCCAAAGGGTAAAACGGACTATTACTAAGACTCCGCTGTCCGTCCGTCTGCGTGTCCGTCTGTCATCAGGCTGTATCCCATGAACCTTAATAGTTAGACAGTTGAAATTTTCACATGGTCGGACCAAATGTTTGTATGATCTGCAAATATTTCATTCGGAGTTTGGGTGTTTTCTATGTATAATATGTATTTATTTACAAAAGAAAAGTATATATGTATTTATATCAGTTGTCTAGTACCCATAATACACGCTCTGCTTAGTTTGGGACTAGATGGAGTTGTGTGTTAGATGTCTGAAAAAAATATTTATTTATTCTGTTGCCGCTATAATAACAAATACTAAAAAACAGAATAAAATAAATATTAATAAATATTAAAAACGACAAAAATCACGTTTGTTAAATGGGAGCCCCATTTAACAAACGTGATTTTTGTCGTTTTTATAGATAATGGTACGTAACCATTCGTAAGCAAGTTAGACTTGCACTTGGCCGGTTTTTTTAGAAACTTGGGAACTTTCACAAAAAGGATCTTAAATAATTCCGCAATAATACTGTTGCTTTTTATGTTTATATTATTATTTAACCGGACATTATTTGTACCAAAAAATAGGATTACAATAATAAAAATATATATTTAAAATTGTAATATTATCCTTTCAAATAATCTGCCATAAACAAATAATTAATATAAAAATAAACAATAAAAGGAAATCAAGTCTAAGTTAAACATATAAAACCGATATTCCGCTCACAACATATAAAAACAATGTAAGAAAATATTTCCCTAAAATTGAAATCATTTGTATTCAATTAACCTTTGTTTTCCTTAGTCAATATTATGTAAATACTAGCTGTTGCCCGCGGCTTTGCTCGCGTGGAAGTTGATTATATGTATTTATTTAAAACTGTGTAAGTATCTATGAATACTGTGTTCACGTTTTTAAACGTATTTATTTATAATCAATAGTCCATTAAAATTGACTTTCACACACACTTTCGACCCTTATTTTAACCCCTTTAGGAATAGAATTCCCATAAATGCTGATATAAGTATTCATTTATTTGTAATCAAAAGCCTGAAGACAAAGTTTCAGGCTACTAAATTAAAAAATGACGGACATCCAGTCTAACCTAGGGATAGAATATACAGAAACGCTTAAATACGTATCTCATTATCATCAACGCAGTCCACTGCTGGACATAGGCATCTCCAATTGCACGCCACTTGGTTCGATCCTCAGCTTCTCTCATCCAGCTTCTGAAAGCCGTCCGATCATTATTCCACCTGGCCTGTGGACGTTCTACGCTACGTTTGCCGAGACGCGGTCACCACTCACGAACCCGTTTATCCCAACGGTTATCAGTTCTACGGCTAATATGGCCAGCCCACTGTCACTTCAGTTTGCTTATCCCGTGGGCTATGTCAATGACCTTGGTTCTCTACCGGATCACCTCATTCTTGATGCGATCCCTTAGAGAAACGTTGAGCTTTTGTGATGAGAAAAATTAATCTTTATTATTATTATAGCCCTCTCCATAGCGACTTTGAACTTGTGGACCAGCCGTGTCATGTCCACGTTTCGGCACAGTATGTCATGACAGGTAGGACGTATTGATTGAAGAGTTTCGTAATTAGGCACTGTGGGATTGACGATGAAAAGACCCGACAAAGTTTCCCAAACGCTGCCCAACCCGGCTGAATTCTCCTGTTCATCTCGTCCTCGAAGTTGTTTCTACTTAACTGCAAAGTCTGCCCGAGGTACCACACATATTTTTGAACAACTTCGAGAACGGCACCGTGAACCACAACCGGTTCCGGTAGAACATGTTCGTACATAGGTATCTACTCATTTTTAATCAGTAGCCATAAATAAAGTTGCATGTTTCTAACTTCAAGAATAACGGACTTCCAGAATAACCTATATACGAAATAACAACCCCTATTTAACCTCTTAGGGGTAGATTATCCAGAAACGCTTAAACACGTATCTACTATTTTTTAATCAGTAGCCCAAAAGTAAAGAACCACGAACTTCCTTACAAACTTTCAACCCCGATTTCACCCCCTTAGGGGTAGAATATTAAGAAACGTTTAAATACGTATCTATTCATTTTAAATCAGTAGCCCAAAAGTAAAGAATGACGAACATCCTTACAAACTTTCAACCCCGATTTCACCCCCTTAGGGGTAGATTATCCAGAAACGCTTAAACACGTATCTACTATTTTTTAATCAGTAGCCCAAAAGTAAAGAATGACGAACTCCCTTACAAACTTTCAATCCCGATTTCACCCCCTTAGGGGTAGAATATTAAGAAACGTTTAAATACGTATCTATTCATTTTAAATCAGTAGCCCAAAAGTAAAGAATGACGAACATCCTTACAAACTTTCAACCCCGATTTCACCCCCTTAGGGGTAGAATATTAAGAAACGTTAAGTTATGGAATCAGGCGTTACTTTGCGGAAATCCATGACATTAAATGCTATGAAATATATTTAGCTTTAATTCCGCGAGAAAAATATCCAGGTCTGAAAGCAGGGCACAAATCCCACCGTCATGCATATGTACACATACAAAACAAGTGAGAAATAATTAGCATGCCATGCAACCAAACCTATACTCGACACGTGTTTCGCCCCTCCACGGGGCATCCTCAGGAGATGTTGACTCGTCGAGCGTTTGAGCTCGAATGCGCGCTAGCGCGCCGCTGTCGGCCCTTTATATACCGTTTCGATACAATGTCACAACGACATCTGTGCCGAACTACCCGCAATCATACTTAGAAGTGGTGATGGAATTAAGTTTGTTTGGTCATTCAACAGTGTATATGCATTATTATTGTTATATTTTGATATTTCTAACTGTTCCAACACACTCATCCGGAAACCCTTATCGCAAACATGCAGAATGTTATAGGTATTGTTGCCGCTCAAGGAGTGGCCGGTGTCGATTAAATGTTTTGCGAAATGTGATTTATCTGGATGGCCATTCCTGTGAGCGGCAACATGTTCCCTGTACCTAATTTCGAAACTACGGCCTGTCTGACCCACATAGACCCCGGTGCAATCATTGCATACTAATTTGTAAACTCCGGATTTTTTTGAATTCTCTAATTTATCTTTACCGTTACATAGTTTACGCAAGTTATGATCCGATCGAAAAGCTACGTAAACATTGTGTTTTCTTAGAATATTCGCGATTCTATCTGAAATTGGGCCTATGTAAGTGAGACTCCCGACATTCTTGTTAATTCTTTCGGGGGTACATGCATAAAGTGCTGAGCGAGCCCGGTCATTCTGCTTTTTCTTAATTATATTATCAATAACTTGTTTGGTGTAACCGTTTGAAGTCGCGATTTGATACAATATTTTGAGTTCTTTTGCGTAATTATCCGTGGACAGTGGGAGTGACATTAAACGGTGGACATAGCTGCGGAAGGCTGCTAGTTTATGCTGTAGTGGGTGACAGGATGAAGCGGGAATCGTTGTGTCAGTGTGTGTGGGCTTTCGATAAATTTGGAAATCGAGTTTGTTATTGACTCTTGTGATTGTTAGATCCAAAAAATTAAGGGACTGATTTGATTCTAATTCTAATTTGAATTTAATTTTGGGGTGGTGAGTGTTGAGCCTATTTACGAAAATATCCAATTGACGATTAGTACCTGTCCAACAGATAATTACGTCATCCACATATCTATAATAAAACAGAATGTTGGGCTCGCCCACCACATATTTACATTCGAAGGCATGGCGGAAATATTTATGGACTACTTCGAATGTAAATATGTGGTGGGCGAGCCCTACATTCTGTTTTATTATAGATATGTGGATGACGTAATTATCTGTTGGACAGGTACTAATCGTCAATTGGATATTTTCGTAAATAGGCTCAACACTCACCACCCCAAAATTAAATTCAAATTAGAATTAGAATCAAATCAGTCCCTTAATTTTTTGGATCTAACAATCACAAGAGTCAATAACAAACTCGATTTCCAAATTTATCGAAAGCCCACACACACTGACACAACGATTCCCGCTTCATCCTGTCACCCACTACAGCATAAACTAGCAGCCTTCCGCAGCTATGTCCACCGTTTAATGTCACTCCCACTGTCCACGGATAATTACGCAAAAGAACTCAAAATATTGTATCAAATCGCGACTTCAAACGGTTACACCAAACAAGTTATTGATAATATAATTAAGAAAAAGCAGAATGACCGGGCTCGCTCAGCACTTTATGCATGTACCCCCGAAAGAATTAACAAGAATGTCGGGAGTCTCACTTACATAGGCCCAATTTCAGATAGAATCGCGAATATTCTAAGAAAACACAATGTTTACGTAGCTTTTCGATCGGATCATAACTTGCGTAAACTATGTAACGGTAAAGATAAATTAGAGAATTCAAAAAAATCCGGAGTTTACAAATTAGTATGCAATGATTGCACCGGGGTCTATGTGGGTCAGACAGGCCGTAGTTTCGAAATTAGGTACAGGGAACATGTTGCCGCTCACAGGAATGGCCATCCAGATAAATCACATTTCGCAAAACATTTAATCGACACCGGCCACTCCTTGAGCGGCAACAATACCTATAACATTCTGCATGTTTGCGATAAGGGTTTCCGGATGAGTGTGTTGGAACAGTTAGAAATATCAAAATATAACAATAATAATGCATATACACTGTTGAATGACCAAACAAACTTAATTCCATCACCACTTCTAAGTATGATTGCGGGTAGTTCGGCACAGATGTCGTTGTGACATTGTATCGAAACGGTATATAAAGGGCCGACAGCGGCGCGCTAGCGCGCATTCGAGCTCAAACGCTCGACGAGTCAACATCTCCTGAGGATGCCCCGTGGAGGGGCGAAACACGTGTCGAGTATAGGTTTGGTTGCATGGCATGCTAATTATTTCTCACTTGTTTTGTATGTGTACATATGCATGACGGTGGGATTTGTGCCCTGCTTTCAGACCTGGATATTTTTCTCGCGGAATTAAAGCTAAATATATTTCATAGCATTTAATTAAGAAACGTTTCAATACGTATCTATTCATTTTAAATCAGTACCCCAAAAATAAAGTTTCACGTTTCTTACTTAAAAAATGACGAACTTCCATACAAACTTTCAACCCCTATTTCACCACCTTAGGGGTAGAATATTCAGAAACGTTGAAACACGTATCAATTCATTTTTAATCAGCAGCCAAAAAATAAAGTTTCATGTTTCTGACTTCAAAAATTACGAACTTCCAGACTGACCTATATACGAAATAACAACCCCTATTTCACCCCTTAGGGGTAGAATATCCAGAAACGCTTCAATACGTATCTACCCATTTTTAATCAGTAGCCCAAAACTACATTTTCATGTTTCTCACTTAAAAAATGACGGACTTCTTTACAAACTTTCAACCCTTATTTCACCCCTTTACGGGCATAATATCCAGAAAATCCTAAATACGTATCTAATCATTTTTATTAAGTAGCCCAAAAATAAAGTTTCATATTTCTTATTTAAAAAATGACGAACTTCCATACAAACTTTCAACCCCTATTTCACCCCTTAGGGGTAGAATATTCAGAAACGCTGAAACACGTATCGATTCATTTTTAATCAGCAGCCTAAAAATAAAGTTTCATGTTTCTAACTTCAAAAATGACGGACTTCCAGACTGACCTATATACGAAATAACAACCCCTACTTAACCCCTTAGGGGTAGAATATCCAGAAACGCTTAAATACGTATCTACTCTTTTTTAATCAGTAGCCCAAAAGTAAAGTTTCATGTTTCTTACTTCAAAAATGACGAACTTCCATACAAACTTTCAACCCCTATTTAACCCCCTTAGGGGTGGAATTTCAAAAAATCCTTTCTTAGTGCTCACTTACGTCATATGAAGAACCTACATGCAAAATTTCAGGATTGTAGCTTCAGCGGTTTGGGCTGTGCGTTGATCTCTGGGTATGTCAGTCAGTCAGTCACCTTACTCTTTTATATAAATATATATAGATTATGCTGTCATTTGTGCAAACGCAGAGAATTGTTTTGAATATGAAATAAAGTTGGCCTTAATGAGAATTTTCAAATAACTTGGCACATTACATTTTAGATGGTGACCCATTTTAACCTCAAACCTGTTCAGATCTCTTCTTTTCTTTCATTGTTTTAATTGTTTGTTTAACCCTACTAATAAATGTAAATTTTGTTTACAAGAACTCTGACCTCCAGATATATTGGCTACGGATTATAAAGTACTAGCTTACCCGTCGAACTTCGTACCGCCATATTGAATATCTGTCTCAGCTTCCAACAGGCAGTGTACAGTCCAGAAAAAATACTTTTCCCGTTATCTTTTAATTTTTCTTGTACACAAACCTTGTCCTAACAATAAGTGACACACAAAAAAAGATTTCTGAATATCAACTTTAAAGCTGAACGTGTCCGATTGATGAAATCCAGGCTCCGACCAACTCTGCTCCAAGCCGCAATGGGATCTGAAAAGTTCCAGTCAAATCTGGAAAACCGATTTGCTGTTATGGAAACCACAACAGGCGTGAACCAGAACCTTGAAAATGTGGTTCGAATCCTCAGGGAAGAAGGTACGAGATTTTGTGAAATGCAGCGTAAGGGCAGGAAATCTAAGCTTTCGGAAAGGACCCTAGGGCTAATGAAGGAACGACGTGAAAACCCACTTCTTACTTCGTCGGCAAAACGGACTCTAAACCGAGAGATCAGCAAACTAGTACGACACGACCTCCGATGCTCCAATACTCTTTCGATCGAAAGAGCGATCGAGCAGAATCGGGGGTCAAAGGTGTTTGTACAATCTCTCGGAAGAAGCCACCTGACGAAGCTGACTACAGCAAGTGGAGAAGTCGTTACTTCCAAGCCGGTCGTCCTTTCGGAAGTGGAACGTTTCTATGGCGGTTTGTACGCTTCGCATGCATCTCGACCTGATCCCGAAAATGAGGACTCTAGAGCCATATAGCGAGCTTAGTGAGGCGTAAGCGAGGAAAAGAAATAACTAGTCTGCGTTAATGTTTTAACAAGCACTATATTGTTTATAAGGCCACAAATAGGTTTACACACAGGAAAACACAATAGGAAGCATAGTACATTAGTTAACACAGGAAGAAAACAGCGATTTATATGAAAATAGATAAAACACATAAAAGTTTTCACGGTACGTAAACAAAATTAGCAGCGGCGCGAGTCAAAGTGCGCGCGGCCTCCCGGCGTCGGTATGCGTTCTCGACTGGCGAGGCGGGGAAAACCGAGCGCGCACGACGGTGCGTTCGGGTATCCTCGGCGCAGCGGCGCCGGCGGCGGTCAGCGTCATTCGTGAGACCATATAATATGCTGCCGCCACATCAGCCCCCCTGGAGACCGTTAAGGTCAAAAAAAAATCGGGGAACCGCACTCGGCGTCCGAATCTAGTTCGGTGTAGGGCATCTGGCGTAACCGGTGTTGCCGGTTTGATTCCTTCTTGGTCTTTTGGCGTGAGATCGACGAGCAGGTAAGCTGGCTTCAGTCTGTCAATGGTTACCGTCATCTCTTTACCCTGTACGTCAATCTTGAAGGTTTTCTCGTCTCGCTTTATCACTTTGTACGGCCCTGTATAAGGAGCTTCGAGTGATCGTCGCACAGCATCTTTTCGCAAGAACACGTATTCTGCAGTTGCAAGCGTCTTAGGTACATAAAAAAGTCTTCTGGCCATGATGACTTGCAGGTGTTGGAGAGAGGCTCGACATATGGGAGTGCAGTTGAGATGCGAAATCAGTAGCGTCGACGGTTCGCGTAAGTGACGGTCTCATGAACTCTCCTGGCAGCCGTAAGGGTTCGCCGTAAACAAGTTCTGCCGCTGACGACCCTATATCCTCCTTCCAGGCTGCACGTATTCCCAGAAGGACTATGGAAAGGACTTCAGACCACTTCTCGTTCGCATGGCACATTATCGCTGCTTTTAGTTGCCTGTGAAACCTCTCAACCATTCCGTTTGCAGCTGGATGGTATGCTGTGATTTTTGAGTGGTTAAAACCGATCAATGTTGCAAGTTCTTTGAACAGATGTGCTTCGAACTGTCTCCCCCTATCTGTTGTTATTGTCTCCGGACAACCAAAGCGTGATATCCAACCGGTAACGAATGCACTCGCTACCGTGTCAGCTTTGATATCTTGGAGAGGTATTACCTCTGGCCAACGCGTAAATCTGTCGACTGCCGTAAGACAGTATTTGTATTCGTTCGACGATGGCAGAGGTCCTACGAGGTCGATATGTACATGGCTGAATCTGTTTGTTGAAGGAACAAATGTATGTACTGGGGATTGAGTGTGTCGGGCAATCTTAGATCATTGGCATGGTATGCAGCTCTGCGTCCAATTTTTGCAGTCTCTCTTAATGTTAGGCCAAACATACTTTTGATTCATCAATTTTACTGTAGCCTTACTTCCTGGGTGACTTAATCCCTTTGTGTTGGAGGGATATCACACCCGTGCCTCCACAGTGGTGACCCCGACGTGATTGGAAGCAGCCTTCGATGCAGCATCAGCACGCCACCATCCTGTTCACTCCCACAGCAAGTCTTACAGCCAGCCAGCAACTTCAGCCTCAACAGGGATACACCACAAGCAGGAAGCGACCGCTCCAGCCTGGTTTACCCCTACGGCCTCATCAGCGTCTAGGCACAGCACACTGCACCTACGGTCCATGTAAGCAGAGCATCTCTCTCCCGTCTACGCAGCAGCCAGCCACTACGCAACAACCGCCCCGACTCACTGGGGACCTCACCGAAGCACCACGCACCGCACGCCGTCCCGACTCACTGGGATCAGCGGACTTCAGCCCCGACTCACTGGGACTAGCGGCATTCAGTTCCGACTCACTGGAACTTGCGGCACTCAGTTCCGACTCACTGGAACTGCTCACTCCTGGCACTGGCAAGCTCCGCAATAGAGCACAGACAGCTGACTCAACATATATCAACCTCCGGTCTTGGAGGGGAGTGATGTGGCGACTTCTACATACAGCGCAACAGAAATATACTACAGCGCCATCTACCGAAGTTACACTGAACTACGAAGTAACGAAGGAAACTAAGAAACTACCAATCCTGAATCGCGCAGTGAAAGTTCTCGCGCCGATAATCATATATACAACATCCCAACATCAACCGTTGGGCAGTTGGCCCACCAGGCATGATCACCTCGCCTGGTCAGAGGATCCTCACTTTGTGTTGGTGGGACATGATACACCTGTCCCCCACAGCCACATTAACACGCCACTACACCGAAGATCTGCCAGAAGTCAGCATTGACGAAATCGAGATGGCTCTTGGACAGCTTAAAAATGGAAAAGCCCCTGGAGAGGACGGCATTAAAAGCTTTTTAACGCTGTCCTGTTCGAAGGGAGAACTCCAGAGGCGTGGAGCAGAAGTGTGGTCATCTTGTTCTTCAAGAAAGGTGACAAGACCAGGTTGAAGAACTATCGACCCATTTCGCTTTTAAGCCACGTCTACAAGCTGTTCTCAAGAGTCATCACGAACCGTCTTGCGCGAAGACTCGACGAATTTCAACCACCAGAGCAAGCTGGATTTCGGAGCGAATATGGCACCATAGACCACATCCACACAGTGCGGCAAATTATACAGAAGACAGAGGAGTATAATCAGCCCCTGTGTCTAGCATTCGTGGACTATGAGAAGGCCTTTGACTCGATCGAGATCTGGTCTGTTCTGGAGTCCCTGCAGCGTTGCCAAGTGGATTGGCGATACATCCAAGTGCTGAGATGTCTCTACGAAGCCGCCACCATGTCCGTCCAAGTACAGAATCAGCAAACAAGGCCCATACCATTGCATCGAGGAGTGAGACAAGGGGATGTTATTTCCCCGAAATTGTTCACAAATGCAATGGAGGATCTGTTCAAGACGCTACACTGGAAAGGACGTGGCATAAATATCAATGGCGAATACATCTCTCACTTGCGATTTGCGAACGACATCGTCATTATGACAGAGACGCTGCAGGACCTACAACAGATGCTGAACGACCTGGCTGACTCTTCTGTGCGCATCGGCCTACGGATGAACTTGGACAAAACCAAGGTCATGTTCAATAAACATGTACTACCGGAACCGATCGCAGTACACGGTGCCGTTCTCGAAGTTGTTCAAAATTATGTGTACCTCAGGCAGACTTTGCAGTTAGGTAGAAACAACTTTGAGGATGAGGTGAACAGGAGAATTCAGCTGGGTTGGGCAGCGTTTGGGAAACTTCGTCGGGTCTTTTCATCGTCGATCCCACAGTGCCTTAAGACGAAAGTCTTCAATCAGTGCGTCCTACCCGTCATGACATACGGAGCCGAAACGTGGACACTTACGGCACGGCTGGTCCACAAGTTCAAAGTCGCTCAGCGTGCTATGGAGAGGGCTATGCTCGGCGTTTCTCTGAGGGATTGCATCAGGAATGAGGTAATCCGGCAGAGAACCAAGGTCATCGACATAGCCCAAAGGATTAGCAAGCTGAAGTGGCAGTGGGCTGGCCATATTAGCCGCAGAACTGATTACCGTTGGGGTAAACGGGTTCTTGAGTGGAGACCGCGTCTCGGCAAACGTAGTGAGGGACGTCCACAGGCCAGGTGGAGTGATGATCTGCGCAAGACGGCTGGCAAGAGCTGGATGCGAGAAGCCGAGGATCGAACCAAGTGGCGCGCAATTGGAGAGGCCTATGTCCAGCATTGGACTGCGATAGGCTGATGATGATGATGATGAAAAAAAGATTTATTTCATTAGGTGCAGCCGATCGGAAGTTATGCGCGTGCATACATTTCGGCGATTCATTTACCGAATATATATATATACTAATATATAGATAAAACTTTTTTATTGTTCAAGATTACCGAAAATCCAAAGGCCCGATGATGCAGAAACATCATTTTGCATTCACAATGAAGATGACCACTTCTTTTGAATTCTATTCAAGCTTTCCATCAGGCAGATTAGAGGCACTTTGGCAGTTTCTTATATAATGAGAAAATTAAAAAAAAATGCTGAGTGATAGCATATTCGTTTTTGGCAGAAACGAATCTGAACAAAAAAATCAAGAAAAATACCTATCAATGTAATTGCACCAGTTGAACAAGACTCAATGTTCACAGTTTAAAGTATCTGAACAAGTTGAAGTATTGTCTTCGTTGTCTCCTATAAAGTACCCTTCTTAAAGACTTGTCCAATTAAACCGTACCTAGCTTTGGGTAGCAGCCTGTTAGGATTTCAATTTCAGATAAAAATATCACAGAGTTACTAGAAATTTCTGTTTGAAAGCCAATATTTCCATTTGAAAAGTTTGTATTAAATTCCATGGATTTCAAGTGTTAAAAGACGAAGCAAACATTTCTTTGTATTTTTGTTATACTTCGAGTACTGAAGCAAGCTGCAAAAAATGGACGTTTTTTTAAAAATATGAATATAATTTCCTTTATTCTTTTAAAACCTATCAATGAGGCGCCCATAGCCCAGTTGCACTCGGTGATTATAAACAATCACCGAGGGTAAGCAACGACGGCGTGGTCAGTACCTGGATGGGTGACCGCTGGTGGCATGATACCATGAGCGTCTCCATAATTTGGAGGTCACGTTAAGCAGTCGGTCCCGGTGTTTATCACAGTCGTGAAGCTCAGTTGGAGATCTTTGGGCGGCTTAAAAACATCCAACGGTAAGATTACGTAGCCACAACGTTGTCTTGCCAGTCTCCAATCCGCACTTGGCCAGCATGGGGACTTATGTAAACCCTCTCCTGAGAGGAGACCCGAGCCCAGCAGTGGGGCATTATGGGTTGTTGTTCTTTAAAAACCAGTATTGAAAATCGTATCTTTGCATTCTAACGCACGCTAATACATGTACAAATAAACATCTTTCTTACCCTATTAGTGCAATATTTGCTGAAGTATTTCCCGAATAAAAACTTGTTAAAAAGCAGTTTTTTTCCTATTTATGTAAAAGTACATACACCTAGTACGATATTCGTTAAATTTGCTATTTATATCATAGCACTTAATAGGCTCTAGCTTTGGAAGTCAGAATTTCAAGTAATTTAAAGAATATTATCATTACTCTCCACTGTCTAAAATTATAAACAAATACATGTGTATTGTTTTTTATTTGTAATAATAGTGTTAAAAGTTAAATGTAAACAATCCCTATTAAACCGCTGTGTTGTGCAAATGCATTTTCAAAATGAATCTGTGCTCGGTAGAAGGCTTACAACGTCAACACGTGTGCGAGGTTCGGTTAATTGGTGCATGTTTTTGTCCCTGAGTTTATAAAAAAAACGACTTGCATTTAAATATTATCGTTTTTCCTTCTTAAGTAAATTGAACATCTGCATTCATCTAAATAACTAACGCTATCACTCTGAGATATGTATAGGTTGTTAATTCCATTCTATTAACGCTAACATCATTGTCGCTTCGTCGAGCGCCAGTAGATTGGAGCCGAGAGTGGCAATAATAGATTCCTTACGATGTTAATTGAAAGGTGCTAGACGCGGTGAATTTTAATCGGCTATGTGAAGTTGTTTACTTAAAGTAGCTATTATAAGAGAGTTCAAAGAAACTGGAAAATTTGGCTTACTAGACAACCTTTGGTATTGGGTTAGTGTAACCTTTTCCATATCCAGTGATGTCGTCTTGTGTAGTTTGCATGATTAGAATATAAATATTTATCTAAATCCAATTCCAATGAAATAAAAGTAACTGGAATTCATTATTCTCCACGGAGAAAGCCGAGAATAAGTTGAGGTGACAGGTGCTGCAACAACGCAAACTCGTTCCCGTCTTACAAATTATTTCCTTTAACTGCATACTTAATTTGTATATATTTCACAGGCTTTGTGGAATTTATATTAATGTTCCTATCTCAATAAGGTAAGATACATTCTATAACAGGATGAAAAATAAAACTCCATGAGTACAAATATTTGTTCAATGACATACTACACGTAGTTAAAAACCAATAAAAATTTACTCGGTGACATACTTATTAATGAGGATAACTTATCTTAAAATCATTCGTTTTCCTATTTTTGCGTCTATATCACTTGTAATGATATCATATCACAGCATTAATATTAATGTAATAAAATTACGCTTTACATGGTTTTCATTATTGTTCGATACCAAATCATCTATTTGTTGTACGCTCCGGAAATGCACCTCCATTGTGATATACTCTAAGGTGGATGTAACTTGTAGTGACATTTAAGGTTATGTCAAAGTTGTCATGTCACTCGGTTCATAGAATTCTCTGGAAAGTTGTCGTTGTTCGGAAATATCACCGTGCGGACGGTGTCTTATCGGAAATTATCTTGGCGCGGGCCGAGTTGTAATTTATGGTTAACTAGCCCCCGTGTGAATTTTAATACGGCCACGAGTAGTTGTGGGCTCATTAATGTATTTATTGAGTGTTTTGATAGCTTTGTGGTGCCTAGGATGGGCCTATCATTGTAAAGCTTCAGTGTGTGAATAGTTTCGGCCACTACGTTTGAAGAGCTTTAATTGTATAAACTTAATGTATTCATCGGGTAGCGCGGCCGCGATTGGGTGTAGTAGGATTCGGGAACCCGCCCCGGCTTCTGGTTTGAATTGTATTTGTAAACGGATGGTGGTGTGCGATATTATCTGCGTGAAATCGACAAGGTGTGCACCTCTCCGCAGCGAAGAATGAAGAAATCTCAATTACCCTATCCGTGAGTAATTTTCCTTATATTATATTGAACGGTGTGTTATCCTCCTCCGCCTCTTGTTGACCTCCGTTCACCAGTGATCGGTCTGCGAGTATTTAGCCTATATCTCTTGGGCTCGTATAAACCTATTCACAAGGGTTCCTTCCTTCAGGGGGAAGCAGCACTGGTGGACGGACTAAACAATTGTCTTTATTAAATAATTTCTATTTAAAAGAAAAAGTTTTAATTAATACAGTAGTTTATGAACTATGTCTCCCAATATTTACAATGAAGTATTCATAAGCAATCTACAACTTACAATTTTGCAAAGGGATTTTCATAACGTAGACATCATTCATTTTTTTTCAAATCTATTTACATTATATTTCTAAGTTAGGATTAAAAAACTTAAGTAATCTAAAACTCATGTAAGTGAGAATTTTTATCGACATAGTTTGATACAACCATTCCTAAACGATTTGATTTATTACATGTTGTTAAGGTAGTTCAAATAATTTTGCTGCCAATCCTGAACCATGCTGTATACATCTGCATTTACTTTTGAAGTTGAGTTCGCACTTTCTATATAATTGAATGATTTTCGCATTTGAGTTAAACGTGACGAATTATTAGATACTGAATTACCCAGTATTTGTGACAGAGAAGATTTTAATGTTGATGGCTGAGTTGATGTAGTTAAGACACTTGATGATGTACTTTTTTCAAATTTTCCAGAAGTCCAATAATTTAGAACGTTATTACGTTGAGATTCTGTTTGTGATTCTAATTTTTCTTTTTTAGTAGCTTTAACAGTTGTTGAGACTTCAGTTTTTAAATCCTGCTCTGTTACTAAAGGTGACATTACGGGATACAAGGGTGTTTGAGCATAACTTCTTAAGACAAATTTGCCTGAACTGTCTAATTTTTGTGTTCTGAAAAATAAATTAAGTATTCCTTTAGTGACAGTTAAAATTGCGTAACAATTTAATGTGGAATAAAAACTGCAGAATGCACAAACTTTTAGAACAATTGAAATGCCTTTGAAGGAAAGCAAGTTACACAGTCAATCAGAAAAGGTTTGAAAGTTATATCTATAACAGTTGTGGAGCCTGTGGCTCAGTAGGTAGTTACAATTGCAAAGTTGAACAATCCTAGCCAGTTCAGTCTATGAATTATTAACCATTCTTAACATTTGGAGGTTCCTCTATGCCTCGGAGAGCACGATAACCCATCATTTCTGATTGCTGTACAAACATTTGTGGCAATTGCTACGGGTAGTTAAAGCCGTATAAAATCAGACAACAAAATTTCTGTAGAACTTTGACATCGCCTAGATGCAGAGGTCCGAAAGCAGTGGCTCCAAGTGAAGAATCGATATTCAGTAATATCATAGCAGGCTTAAAGTTTGTTTAAAGGTTGCACATACTAACGAGACTCTTCGTAACTAAAACCTTTGCTATTCATTAATATAACTGCCTCGTTGGTCTCGCGGTTGGCGTGTGCGACTGGTGATCATGAGGTCTCGGGTTCGATTCCCGGGTCGGATCAAATGTTTGTATGATCTACAAATATTTGTTTCGGAGTTTGGGTGTTTTCTATGTATGATATGTATGTATTTACAAAAAAAAAGTATATATGTATTTGTATCAGTTGTCTAGTACCCATAACACAAGCTCTGCTTAGCTTGGGACTAGATGGCGTTGTGTGTTAGAAGTCCGAAATATTTATTTATTTATTTTATTTATAATTACAGTATTAAGTTTAACTGTATTTCCACTACATCAATATCTTTCTTGATTAGAAAGAAATTATAAATATTATACCCGTCTAGTTGATTATTCCAATCATAAGAAGTCTCCTGATACATAGAATTTGATTTAATCAGGTTATCGCATCTCCAACTGTAATTAAGGTAAAGAGTAATAAATTTTCTTACCAAAAATAATAATGAACTTTCGCAAAAAGCATGACATATAAGCAATAACATTAATGTCCTTCAACAGCACGTCCAATCAAGTCCTATGATCAATTTGTATTAATGGTACAGAACCGGAATTAGTTCAATCGGTACTAAGGTTCAACTGGGTTCAAAATCTTTGTTAGATTGCACGGGTGGCACAGTGATTCAAACGGCCATCTTTCCGTTTCATCTTGTGGCGTCCTTAACAAGGAACAATAGTGTGTGATCTACAAATTGTGTTCTGAGTCTGGAAATTACTGTATTTACATGTATGTCTGTAAAATCCCTCGCTACACAGGATGTTCTAATACGGAATTTATCTTTAAACAAATTTAAAAAAAAAACAAGTTCAGTATAAAATGCCTTATTACGCATATAATTTAAAACTTACCCAAGCTCAGGAGTACTGCAGAAATAAATTAACTCTCGATATTTATATACACTGGTGAACAAAAATGGACCGAAACATTTTTGCGTCACGGCTTTGGTTTGGCATGCTGACATAACTCCTATGACCTTAGCACTTTTGCCCCGGCCAACGACAAGAGGGCCCCCGTGGTCATTCTAAAAGGAGAAAATATTATGTTAAGTCACGTGGAATTTACGTGGAAAGTAGAGTGCGCTAAATAGACCGATAACTTAGAGAAAGTGTCTGGCAGATGCAGACAATTCAAGATAGTGATGGTTGACACTCCTTTGTGGGAGGAGGAAATATTATGTTAAGTTACGTGGAATTTACGTGGAAAGTATAGTCTACGCTTCTCGAACTAAAAAGTGCGCTAAATAGACCGATAACTTAGAGAAAGTGTCTGGCAGATGCAGACAATTCAAGATAGTGATGGTTGACACTCCTTTGTGGCAGGCTTTTGTTCAGCAATAAACAGCATGGCAATAGACTGATAAGATAAATGAATAAATCAATGAAATAAATATCATCAACATCATATAATAAAAATAACATCTTCATCTACAACAGCCTTTAGTAGTCATAAAGATTTAGTTCTTTATTTATTAAAAATATATTATAGTAGAAACAAATAATAAATGGGTATAGGCCTAGGGTGATGGAACAAGAAGACATTTTTTTTCATTTTGCCATGACTTACAGAATTAAATAAACTGAAAATGTTATAGTTTATTATTAGTTATAAAAAATAAAAACGACGTGATTTATAAAAACAGAATTACAATATACTATGATGATAAAAATCTAGAAGAACGATTCTTCAGCTAAGGAAGATTCATAACCTTTTAAGAATATGTATATTATTTTCAAGAGAATATTGAAAGAATCAAGCTGAAAGTAAAATACGATGCACCTCACAAAATCCACCGATTGTCATATCAAGTCTTCTTGTATGGCTATGATGAAAAGCTGTATGAACAACACGGTTCTTGGGATCTAAAATCATTCTTCTCATAGGTACTTTAGTTATTTCAAAGTATTCACTGTCTGAATCATCTAATGGCTTGCAATTAGCACCTTGTTCCTGAGTTTTAAGAAATTCTATATTATATTATGTTGATTTTCGTAAAATTTATAGGAAATACCATCGTCCGTTAAATTATATATTTATGTAGTTCTTTCTCTTACTACTAGCAGTAAAAACTCTTTACAATCCGTACAGACTTGCTTGCACCAATAATCATCATCAACAATCATTAACAGTCTACAGCTCAATATAGGCCGCTCCTTAGAAATGAGGTTTTCGCCTTCTATACCACGCTGTTCAGATGGGTTAGTTTAGAGTTTATTTTAAATTTTCCTTTGTCTTTACAGTGATGTTGTCTTGCGTAAGGTTTTCCCTTTGTCACCTGACCCACGGGATGAATAGGTGACACTCCGTGTTCTAAATCCGCCACCACACGGAGACTTACTTACTGACTTACTTTATCATCACCATCGTCAGCCTATCGCAGTCCACTGCTGACATAGGCCTCTCCTCTGACTTACTTACTTAATCTAGTCTAAACATGTTCCATTTGTACTTCTTCTTCCAAGCCTTCATTATTCCCAAGATTATTTGAGGTCGGCTACCAGTTCAACCGGTTTTACCTGAATATCAGTTTTTCCACGGAGCGAATGGCGTCGGACCTCCACAACCCTGAGGGTGAACTGAATTCGAAGGATAAACTAGATGTCAGTATATTTAAGAGCACTGATAGCATGCATTTGTATATTAGAAAATATTCTAAATTCCAAAGCAGATTTATAACTATAGTTTACCTGGCATTCTACGCTTTCAAGATCATCCGAGGCGTCTTTCGTACAAATCATGTTGTTGTTGATGATTTCATGGTACCTTTCGTCCCAATTATCTGTGCAACCCTTTTTTGATACAACTATAACATCAGTTTCTAACAGATTCAATGAGTTTTCCGCTTTCTCCAAAGGCGTTATGTCAACCTGTTAAGTTTCAGCCATCAAAATAAAAGTGAGTTATAAACAAACATACTGCTGTAGCTAATAAAACATGTTAATAAAAAAACTCTAACTGACTGTAGCTTGTACTGTATTTATGGTAACCAGACTCATGAATATGCATAACTAGCTTTTGCACGCAGCTTCGCTCACGCAGACTTTCATCCCCTGATTTACCCCCTTAGAGATGGAGATTAGTAAAATCCGTTCTTAGCAAATGTCTACACCCTATAAGGAACCTACCTGCCAAATTTCAAGTTAGTAGGTGTTATAATTTCTGAGATTTTGTGATTAATAAGTGAGTGGTATTTTGCTTTTATATATATAGATTTACACATCTCTTAATTCAAACCCATTTGGAACATGCTCTTTACACAATTGTTTATTCTGGGTGAGCGGCACATAAATGTAAGTTTGAGTTGTAAATATCATCATCAATTAATTGTCATCAACAGCCTTTAATAATCCACTGCTAGACAAGTGTAACGTGGTTCACTATGACCCGACGGGATTCTTCTAGGGTTTCTTTCCAGTTTTTCTTATCTTTGCAGTACTGTTATACTAAATACTTTGCTTCCTTAGTTGGTTCTTACGACACCCACGGAATAAAAAGACATGGTGACACTCCATATTATCGATCCATTACCGCAATGGTAATGTTCGATACCAAATCGCCTATTTGATATATGCTCTGAGTAAAATTATATGCTCTAAGTGAAGGTAATCTGTGATGACATTTTGGTTATGTCAAGGTCGGAAAAATGTAACTTTGAACTCGGTCGGGTGTCAAGGTGTGCCGGGCCTAATAATTGTTAAAAACCTCCCTAGCTAAACCGGTAATTGTTATAATTTGATAATAATTGATAATAATATCCTAACATAACTAACACTTGTGGGTCTGATCCAAAACTAGAGAAAGCCTACTACGGTATCAGACATCTGATAAACATAATCATATATTTCTAAATACATACATATTATAGATAAATTACAATCAGACACAGAACAAATTATCATGTTCATCACACAAAAACTTGGTATAGGTGGGAATCGAACCCACGACCTCTGGTTTAGGTCAAGGTCACGAACCACTAGTCTAAGGAAAGAGCAAATCTTACATTTGTAAATCTCTTTGTAGTGCCCCATCCCGCTATACTTGCAATAGTTCCACTCTTCTCGTAATTTACGGTACGATTATTGAATGCAATTTTTTGTGGTATAAAGTCACATCCCAGAATTTTTCTTTTAAAATTGAAATTGTCTTCTACCCTCACTATAGCAATATCGCCCACCATCCAACGAATGTTATCAAAGTCGTTGCCATCAAAACTATAAACTTAAAAAAGAATAAAATAATTAGTAGATAAATATATATTCAATGTAAAACAATTGAAAAAAAAATACAATTTAGATACTGATGAAGATGCAGAAGCATCTGCATAGTGTGGGTCAACAAGCTGCATTCTTGCATTGTCTGCATTCATGATGACTTTGGCAGGCACATACATAAATCTAATACCTTTAAACGAGCAATTCTCAGTGCCGTCTTTACCATAAGGGCACACGGGGCCAGTGCCCAGGGCCCCCATTCTCAAGGGGGCCCCGACGAACCGAGAATTTTATCTCGGACATATGTTTTCGTTATAAATTTACGTATACTGTTTTCACAAACAAAAAAGTAGGTTAATTAAGATTATGAAATAATCGAAATAAATACTATTTAAGCTTTCAATTTTTATATTTTTTCTGTTAAAAAATGAAAGCGTACAATAAAGTTGTGACTCTTTCACCTTCTTTACGATCGATAAATCTTAAATTCAATATTTTATCTGTCTTATGATTTGCTTAATTGTAGCAGTGGATCTTTAAATCATTAAATATTCATCGTTGAGATTATGTGCTTGATGTATATACAATTATGCTCTATCGCTAATGCTATTTTATTATAATTATAAATTGTGTAAGAAAATAACTAACTTTAGTGTTAGTGGGCGAGGCACATTGCACGCAAAAACGAAAGCCGATGGGGCTACAAAGTTCCCCCTTGGTAGGTCCCTCGCAAGGTGGTCCGACGACCTGGCGAAGATCGCGGGAAGTCGTGAGATGTAGGCTGCAAGGAAAAATTGCGGGTGAAGTGATGAACAGTGCCTGACTGCCCTTACTGTTGCGATTAGGGAGCAACTGTTGTCAGCCTTAGAAGCATTACCTGGTTCAGGTAGCATATATAAAATAATGTTAGAAGCGCTAGAGTCGAGTTATGAGAAATGCCATCTGAAACACGATTTCCACTCCCAACTACGCGATAGAGCCCAAGGCTCAGGAGAAGGCCTGCAGCAATGTGCGTTGGAAATTGAGAACCTCGTACGGAAAGCGAACCTTTCGACTGACGGGAAGACGATAAAAGAAAACATCGTGCAGGTTCTCATAAACGGCATCAAGGACTTGTAGGATAGAGCTGCAGTAAAGCTTGGCCACCATGCTTGATGTCCAGGTTGAAAAAAAATAAAAGACTGCCTGTAGGAGCTGATGAGAAAACTTTGCGAAAAAAAGATGCACACAAGACGCAAGTTCCAAGGCAGCGATCTGGGAAAACTTGACAGCAAGATAAAAGGTGACATCATAAGACAATGCAAAGAATTTGTCACGCTGAGAAAATGTACTTCGACTTCAAACTTGAAATCAACAGACTTGACTTTTGGGACTATGTGAAGATGAAACAATGAAAATAGCACAGGGGGCTGACGTTGACCTGAAGAAACTTATCACATGGTAAGCACAGGGTGATATAAACCTGCTTGGAGTATGTATTGTCTCATCTGCAAGCGCTATTACTAAAGTTTATTGGGCGCAATGGGATAGTTTAGTTCTACAAAACGGAATACTGTACCGAAAATGGGAGAAGGCCAACGGCAGAGAGTTCCACCTGCACATAATTGTGCCAAGAGCTAAGGTGCCGAACGTTCTACGTGAAGTTTACAATAAAGCATCAGGAGGCTATCCTAATGTAAAGAAGTGTCGGCAAGGTGTACAAGATTGGTGCCGTAGTGGTGCCGTAAATGTACTACTTGTACTGTTGTAAAAAATTCCATAGATGTGAAACCATAAAAACCAGCAACTTTAAAACGGAATGGAAACTAATCGCAGTTGACATCGCGAGCAGGAACGAGAAAACCCGATACGACTGGCCCCTATACTACAGACCAAGTGGGAGGATCCGTACAAAGTAGTGCATATCGATCGCCTGGCTAAATATCGTGGTTGCAATAGCGATCTTCTTTACAAGACCCAGGTTCGCTCGTGCGTGGAGTACTGTTCTCATCTATGCGATGGGGCCGCACAGTATCTATTTGACGCTCTCGATCGGTTGCAGCGGCTAGCAGTCTGCATTATCGGTAGCCCCGAAGCCACCGAGTCCCTAGAACCTCTGCAGCTGCGAAGAGATATCGCCTCTATGGCAGTCCTCTATCGCCTGTATCGCCTCTACAGGACAACACGAGCCGTGTAGTTTGAGCTACAGTGCGTCAAATATCTAACTGATGAAAGTGATTAACAGAGCGACCTCAGCGGTCATTAAGAACTATTATTCTGAGTTATTCTGTGGTTTTAAGAGTATTTATAAAGTCTCTTGAATACGTCAGAAAGTTTAATTCTAAAATTCGTCGAGCCCGAACACGTAATAATTAATAGAAGGGTTTGCATAACAAAGAACCTGAAAGAAACCATTATTGTAATTGTAACCAAAAACTAACAGTAGGTATACATTCCATAATCATGATTGATCATAGTAGAAAAATGTTTGTATAATACGCTTTCTTTACTTTCCAAAAGAGCCCCAAATTCTTGTGTGCCCAGGGGCCCCATCTTAGGTAAAGACGGCCCTGGAAATTCTTGTATATATATATTTATAATCTGAATCTCGGAAACGGCTCCAACGATTTGCACGGCATTGTGACGTGTGCACACATGTACACGTCACCAATGCCACGTCACTTAACTTTGACGTTGAAATTTTTTTTATTTGTTTTATGGCTCTGGGTTCTAGCCCTTTTGTTGCAAGCCTCTTAAATTAAGGTTCGTTTTTATTTTTTTTATTTTATGTATGGAAAATTTAGAATAAGTTTTTTTGTTTGTATGCTGTGTCTATCAAATAAAGTTTATTATTATTATTATCATTATTATTTTCATGAAATTTGTGTGCAGGGGTTTCCGGGGGCGATAAATCGATCTAGCTAGGGATCTAGCTATTTTTAGAAAATGTCGTTTTATTCATGTTTTTAACAATCAAATACATAAATCAATGTACATCTAGCGCCATCTATCGCAACTCGAGTGAACTACATTAAACTATACTGGAATAAGGTGCAGAATAATCAGTATAAAGGCGTACCAAGAGAGGGCGCCACTAAACTTATTTTTTTTATTGGAAGAAAAATAACAAAAAGGTGGTGTTTGGGTAGCCTAATATTGCCACTTAAACAGAAAAATATGACTCTATTAAAATATAATTTCTAAAAAACACAATTTATCATCATCCCGGACATTCTGACACATAAAAAAAGATACTCACTTGTTGGTACACATTTCCAAATAGCTTTCTTTGCGCCATTGATTACGCATTCATTGTCCGTTACTTCTGGAGGTATCCATCTATGAAAAGATTATATTTTAGAACTATTAAAGTTACTTGTAAAATTAAGTGTAGTACGCAGTTTTAATTTTTAACCAGGGACCCAATAATGGTCCTTGAAGTACACCAAATTGCACTAATTTTACTTTATTTTCAGGTCTAAATATTTGAGTTTAAAATGCAATATCAATTTTATTTATTGATATATCTAGCCACCATACAAGCCACAACAGTAACACAAGGCCTGTTCAAAGCAGTGGATGTGACGACAGAGGATATTAAATTTATCAATAGATATATTTCAGGGTTTTGGAATTTATAATAAATTATAAATTCCAAAACCCTGAGACCAACCCTGGAGCTTTGCAGGGGAATTCTCTACGTGGAATCGAAGAGCGCATTTTACACTTTTAGTTATAAGTTTAATAGTTTATTTTCGAGCATCTTAATAATATCATCTCGTTGACCATTACACCTAGAGAAATTTCATAGTTATATATTTAATGATTACTTGTGGGTGCCAGATATAACATAAAATCGTTCAACGTCTTCAATACATGCGGCTGAAGTGAGAATGTGTCGTTCGTTAATTATAACGCCTCCACAAAGCCAATGGCTATCCAATAATCTTTGGCTTACATTTTTAGCTGCCCTCAAATACACCTGATGAAACAAACATTTAGTTAAATATTTTGATTTCTGGCTACCTAAATCTAGAAAGAACTAAAATTTCTCATTTTGATTGTGTTATTAAAACGAATATACAGTCTCAGTTGGTCAAAGCTCTTTTCAAAAGAGAGGCCTATGTTTAGCACAGGACTATTAAAGGTTGTTGTTGATGATGATGATGATACAGTTTTAGACATGTATGTATATATTCAGAGATTTCCCGGTTATGGGACTAATCTTTCTATTATGCCTACTATTGTAACTCTTGCATAACAAGATTAATAGCAGTGATTTAAAAATACACCGAGTTATGACACTCAGGAAGCCCCGATTGGAATGGATTTGAAGTAAATTGGAGGAGTTGGCAATACAATAAGTGTAGTCCCCCACTAGCAAGTGGAAAATAAAAATTAAGTAAAAACATTCATAACAGAACATAAACTGGCAAGCACCATGGACACAAATACATTGAGAGACCCAAGCAATATATATTGGACTCCTATATGTATGACAAAACGCCCATAAGCGCAGAAATTCACCATGATTAAAGATCATACGTGAATAACACCATGATATAAAAATACAGGTATGGCATTCCGAGATACATAGAGGACGAGATGACGTCATCATCACTATCGCTGGTTCAGTGTTACCAGTAGTGTGAAATAATAACTTCCCAACCACCATTATTCCCTTTGTGAATTCGATAGAACAATAAAGTTTTATTTTATTATATATTTAAATTCCAATATTTTGCTTGATTATGTACACAATTTAAATGCATTTTACATTTTTTTAAATACACACATCAAAAGTGTCTAGGGATCAAGCATTTTTATGCGGATTTCTTGAGAT